>CM066034.1:235315954-236634891 GCA_033557465.1 Ichthyophis bannanicus
GATGATTCCGCACAGGCACCAGCATAAGTAGACGGTGAAGCAGGCTTGGGCATACAAGCTTTAAGGGCTCTTGAGTCTGCCTCACTGTCTGCCTTTTCACATCCACTGGAGCATTTGTCTTTGCTTCCATGGCTGTGCTAGATTCCGATGTCAGCATGCAGTGTTTTCAAAATGTAAACAGAAATGCTTCCTGTTTCTGACAGGAAGGGTTTCTGTTTACCTTTTTGAAAGCATGGTGCCAGCCTCAGAATATAGCACAGCTACGGGAGCAAAGAGAAATGCTCCTGAAGCTGGGTTAAAAAGCTCCTATAATCAGGCAATAGAGAAGGGCTGCTGGTGTGTCGGGGGTCTAGGCACAGAAAAGACCTGCTGGTGAGTCAGGAGGTAGCTAGGGACATGAAAAAGGCTGCTAGTGAGTTGGAGGTAGTTTGGGGCAGGAGAAGGGCTGTTGATGAGTTGGGGCTGGCTGGGGCTGGAGATGGGTATGCTTGGGAGGTGGTGAGAAAGAAATGTGGAGGTATATACCTGGGAAGAAAGATGGAGAGGTAAGGGAAAACCAAGTTTTGGTGCATGGAGAGGGGAAAGAGGAGGTAAGGTGGGAGTATGTGCATGAGGGTAGACCTGAGGGAGAAATTGCCAGAAATTAGAGCGAGAGAGAGAGAGAACAGGGGGGGACAAGAAAGGTTTGGGGGCTGGGAAGAGAGCTCTGATTGGTGCAAGAGAGATAAGAATTATTGTTGATTTTTCCATTTGCGCAGAGACTAGTGCACATGCCTACTGTTTGGCTGTATTGTTTAATTTAATTTAACAAGGCATTCATAGCTGCCTTCTCTCCAAACACAGGATCTGAGTCAAATTACATAAAAATATATAGTAACATAGTATAAGACGGCAAATAAAGACCAGCATGGACCATGTAGTCTGCCCAGCAAGGTGGCAAGAGTAGGTGCACTTGCTGCTCCGTGCAGGTCACCTCTCCCCATGCCTTTGTTTAGGGGCGTATCCATCGCTCCATGTAGGTCACCCCTATTTGTTCAGATATAAGAGATAGTTATGCTTGTTTTGATTTTATCCTGTTGCTATAAAGGGATCCACTATGTCTCTCCCATGCCATTTTGAATTCTGTCACTGTATTTGCCCCCACCACTTCCATCGGGAGGGTATTCCAAGAATCCACCACCCTTTCAATGAAAAGGTATTTCCTGACATTGCCTTTAAATTTACTCCCTTGCAGCTTCATGTTATGCCCTCTAGTTGTGCAGCTTCCCCGTCTTTGGAAGAGGTTTGTTTGTCCATTAATACTCTAAATATTTAAAGGTCTGAATCATATCTTCCCTGTCCCTCCTCTCCTCCAGAGTGTACATATTTAGGTCTTCAAGTCTCTTCTCATAAGTCTTACAACTCAGGGTCCAAATCATTTTAATCACCTTCCTCTGAATAGCTTCCAGCCTTTTTATATCCTTTGCGAGATACAGTCTCCAAAACTGAACACAATATTCCACATGAGGCCTCACCAGTGACTTGTACAGTGGTATTAGTACCTCTTCCTTTCTGCTGGTAATTCCTATCTGTATGCAACCCAGCATCCTTCTGGCTTTTGCCACCACCTTGTCACACTGTTTCTCCACCTTGAGATCATCAGAAAAAAACGCACTGAGGTCTTTCTCCTGGTCCGGGCACATCATTCTCTCGCCCCCTATCACATACAATTCCCTTGAATTTCTGCTTCCCAAGTGCATGACAGTGCAGTTCTTCACAATTAACTGCCAAGCATTAGACCATTCTTCCCTGAGGGGAGTCTACTCTGTCACAAATTTTGGTGTAATCTGCAAAAAGAGACTTTTTCATTCAGCCCTTCGTCAATAATACTTACGAATATATTGAACAGTACAGGTGATCACCGCTAATCACCTTCCTTTAATCCGAATGTGTTCCATTTACCATCACCCGCTGTTGTCTGTCAGTCAACCAATTTCTGATCCAGTTCACCATCTTGGGACCCATCCCTAAGCTGTTGAGTTTATTGATAAGCCTCCTATGAGAAACAGTATCAAAGGCTTTGCTGAAATCTAAGTAGATCACATCCTTCATCAAGTTCTCTGGTCACCCAGTCAAAGAATTCAATCAGGTTTGTTTGGCAAGATTGTCCTTTGGTAAAACCATGTTGCCGGGAGCTGGCTGTCGGAGTGTGAGGGAGGAGTGCGTGCCCTGTCGAGGGCTGTAAGTGTGCCGGGACTACCTTGCTGCTGCTGCGGGTCCACTGCAGGCACTCCTGGGACAGCCTGATACTGGAGGGGACCTCCGGTGCCTTTAAAATCCTCCTTCTGACCAACTGAGAGTGGAGCTGGCTGTCGGAGCGTGAGGGAGGAGTGCGTGCCCTGTCGAGGGCTGTAAGTGTGCCGGGACTACCTTGCTGCTGCTGCGGGTCCACTGCAGGCACTCCTGGGACAGCCTGATACTGGAGGGGACCTCCGGTGCCTTTAAAATCCTCCTTCTGACCAACTGAGAGTGGAGCTGGCTGTCGGAGCGTGAGGGAGGAGTGCGTACCCTGTTGAGGGCTGTAAGTGTGCCGGGACTACCTTGCTGCTGCTGCGGGTCCACTGCAGGCACTCCTGGGACAGCCTGATACTGGAGGGGACCTCCGGTGCCTTTAAAATCCTCCTTCTGACCAACTGAGAGTGGAGCTGGCTGTCGGAGCGTGAGGGAGGAGTGCGTGCCCTGTTGAGGGCTGTAAGTGTGCCGGGACTACCTTGCTGCTGCTGCGGGTCCACTGCAGGCACTCCTGGGACAGCCTGATACTGGAGGGGACTTTCCTTGGTATAAAGTTCTGTTCTGGTTTCTCCGCGATCGTGGAGCGCGTCCGTGGGGCGTGTATGAAGGGGCGTGTCTAAAGGGGCAGGTTCTGCCCCTTAGACGCCCCTTCGACGCCACATCGACGCTGTATCGACGGAGGTATTGTGCTGTTTTGTAGTTGCTGGGTCTTGCTCAGAGATTTGGCTTTTATTTTGATTTATTTTTCTATTGTAATTGCTGGGTTTTTATTATGGGGAAAAGGAAGGCTAAACTGCAGGGTAAGTCCCAGTCGGCTGCTTCTGATAGGGTGAAACCAGCTGGTCCTTAGATAAACATTTTGTTCCTGTGCCTGTTGCTCAGTCCTCTCTGGAGGGGGTGTCCCTGAGCCCGGGGGGGGAGATCTTTTCCTCCCCCCTGCCCTGTTGCCGACGGTATGTGTATGTCAGGGGGTTCGCCTCAGTTAGTTAGCAGGGATAAGTCTGCAATCAAATTATCTTCTCCTGTTCAGTTGACAGCACTGGAAGGTTCAATTGAGCTACCAGCCCTGGCTTCTGAAACTGAAGTTACCTTGAAAGATTTATGGGGGGCTTTAAAATGCATTGATGCCAAAGTGTCTGCAACTTTTGGCTTTTTAGCTTCCTTTTCACAAGATACTGCATTAGCTATGCAGCAACTTGATAAGAAAGTTTCTTTACTTGATAAGGCAGTTGATAAATTGGAGTCTCAAGTGCTTCCACTCCAGTCTATAAATGTGATGGGTATCAAAGATTCTTTGATTTTGCATTCCAAGCTGGAGTCACTTGAGAATTCCATGCGGTCTTGTAATTTGAGAATTTTAAATTTTCCCTATACTTCTCTGTTGTCACCAAAAATGTTGTTTGACAAATATGTGAAAGAAGTTCTTGCCTTATCTGATACTATTGAGGTTAATCAGATATATTACATTCCTCCTGGTACTAAATGTCAAATGCTGTTGACGGAGAATTTGATGAGATTGTTCCCAGTGTGGCTAACCTTACTGCCTTTCTTGAGGACTCTTCTGATAATATTAATGTACGATCTACTTTACTGGTCACTTTATCTTCTGTTCAGGTAAAACAATGTATCTTAAAAGCTTTCTTTAAAGTGAAATCAGTTTTATTCTGTGGTCAGAAAGTTAATATCTTTCCGGATGTTTCACGTAGCACCCAGCTGAGGCGTAGGCAATTTCTATCTCTTAAGCCTCAAGTCTTAGCGTTGGGTGCTACGTTCTTCTTACGTTTTCCCTGTAAGTGCCTAATTAATTTTAAAGGTGCTTCTTTTGTTTTCCTGGATGTATCCCATCTGGAACGCTTTCTGACTGATCGTCAGGGCTCAGCAGGGCTAGATAGCATTGATAATTGTTCCTCCTGATATGTGGCTAATAAGCTTGTTTTCTTGTTTCAAAAAGATTGTTGGTATGAAGATTTCAGCTAGCTCCCATGATGTGGCCTGCTTTGCTATATATGTTCAGTTGATGTTTATTTCTATATTCTTCAGGTTGTATTTCCTTGCATATATTGGTAATCTGTCCTTTATTTAATTTGGTTGTTGTATATGACTGAAAATTTAAATTAAAAAAAAACAAAAAACAAACATGTTGCCTCAGATCATGCAACCTGCTGGTTTTGAGGAACTCCACTATTCGCTCTTTCAGGAGCACCTCCATTACTTTTCCCGCCACAGAGGTTAGGCTTACTGGCCTGTAGTTTGTCACTTCTTCCCTATTACCACTTTTGTAGAGAGGTACCACATCAGCCCTTCTCCAGTCCCGTGGAACCTCTTCTGTCTCCAAGGATCTTTTAAAAACATCCTTTAAAGGCCCTGCAGGACCTTCTCTGAGCTCTTTCAGTATACTGGAGTGTATCCCATCTGGTCCCATAGACTTGTCCACTTTCAGTTTTGCAAGCAGTTCTAACACATCATCTTTTGTGAATGGTATAGTATCTACTCCATTCCCATTTGTATATTTGTCAATCACAGGTGGTCCTTCTCCAGGATTTTCTCTAGTGAAAACAGAGCAAAGGTTTTTGTTAACCATTGTCTCTTTTTCAATGTCATTTTCCACGAATCCATTCCCAGAACTTTTGAGTCCTGCAATTCCACCTCTGATTTCCCTCCTCTCCCACATATACCTAAAAAAAGTCTTGTCACCACACTTCACATCTTTAGTCATCTTTTCTTCTGGCTTTGCTTTTGCTATCCTTATTTCCCGCTTTGTCTTTTTTAGTTTGATCTTGTATTCTTTTCTATGCTCCTTTGTTTGCGAGATTTTGAATTTTGTGAAAGCTATCTCCATTGGTGAGCATTAAATCCAGCACAGAGCTCTCCCTGGTCGGTTCCATCACCATTTGTTTAAGTAATGCATCTTGGAAGGCATCCACAATTTTTTAAACTTCTTTCCAGATTTGCAGAAGGAACACTCCAATCCACATCGGGTAGATTAAAGTCACCCAATATGATTATTTCCCCCTTCATGGCTATCTTTGCAATATCAACAATCAATTCGCTATCCATTTCTTCGGTTTGAGTCAGAGGCCTGTAGACCACACCAGTATGGATGATAGTGCCATCTCCTCTTTCCAACACAATCCAGAGCGCTTCTTCTTTTCCCCATGTCCCCTGCATTTCTGCAGCTTTAATATTGCTTTTGACATACAGGGCTACTCCTCCTCCTTTTCTACCCTCTCTATCTCTTCTAAATAGATTATAGCCAGCTATGGCTATATCCCATTCATGTGACTCGTTAAACCATGTTTCTGTAATGGCCACAATGTCCAAGTCCATTTCCACCATTAGGGTATATAGATCAGGACCTTTGTTGGCTAGGCTTCATGCATTTGTACACATTGCTTTCCAGCATTTGTTTAATGGCTTGCCTGTCTTTTGCATGGGTTTTGTTCTACACACCCTTTCCCACTTGTAATTGATGTGTTGTTCAAGTGTGTCCAATGATTTTCTTTTGCTGGTTTTCTTTTGCTGGGGTAACATGCTGAATTTGTCCTTCTCCATCCGTCACCACCTTACCCTAGTTTAAATGCCTGTCCACATAATGCCTGAATTTTTCACTTAGGATCCTTTTCCCTGTGGCGGAGAGATGTAGTCCATCTGTACAGTATAGTCTTTTGTTGATCCAAGTGTTTCTCCAGTTGCCTATATATCTAAATCCTTCTTGTTTGCACTAGGTTCAGAGCCATATATTAAAGTTGTTTATGCAATGCAGCCTTTCTGCCCCCTTACCATGAACAGGTAGAACTTCTGAGAATGCTATAGTGTTAGCAATGGGCCTGAGTTTCTCTCCCAGAGTCTGGAAGTCCCTTTGAACTGCAGAGGCACTGTTTCTAGCCAGGTCATTTGTATCGAAGTGGATGACAATATCAGTTTCAGAGTGCTCACTTTCTGCACTAATTATACAAACAATTTGGTTTATATTCCTGCTGGCCGAAGACCCTAGGAGGCATTTAACCATCCTCTCTCCTTTGAGCTATGTTCCCAAGTTGGTGCCTCTGATGATGGAATCTCCAATGAGTAGTAGTTTTCTGTTTTGTGATTTTTTCTTCCTATTTGGTACATTATCAGTAGATTTGGCATTAAGTTTATCATTTAAGGGCACTTCAGTTTCCATCGATTGGGCACCCTCATTATCCAAGAAAGAGAAAGCATTGTTCAGGGATATAACTTGATGTATAGGGCGTCTCTGCTTTACAGGTTGCATGGATTTTGTTCAGGTTGTAACCTAGAGGAAGTGTGTTTAATTGTAGCTAATTCTTCCTTTAGAAGTCAATTCTTTATGCATAGCAGCTAACTTGAGGCATATAGGGCAAGCTCTTAAGATCCAAAAGATTCTTCTAGGAATGAAAGTACCACAGTTATTGCATTGTTTACGCGACATTCTGACTCAGCTGACCTAGAAGGAGAAAAGAAAAAGTGGGTGTAACACCTATTTAAAGCACAGAAGTCAATGTATATGATGACTATATAGGGAATGCAACCCAGGGGTCAGTGGGGTGAGGGGTAAGGTGGGCGGGAAATTAAGTGTCCCTGGCCAGTAGCCCTTTTATGAACTGAGGGAACACTCAGATATCTGATTAAAAGGCTATGCAAGGAACACAGGCAGGCTGATGATCCCCAAAAACCTTTATGCAACAGGTAAAGTTTTATCAAAAGACAGGCAATGATAAAGTTTGAAAGCCTTAGCTGAGTGTGTAGTCTCTTCAGGTTCTGATAGCAGACTGGTTCAGGTATTTGGTCAATGGCAGAGCAGCTTTAATTTAATTAGCCCCTACTTGTAAGGCAGGCTTGCAAAAAACAAAGGAAACTAAAAAATTCAAACTGAAATCTTACTGCTATGTATCAGCCTACTAAGCAAAGGTCCCTGTAACCTTAAAATGATACCCTTGCTTGCAAAATTAAGTAGATGACCCAAGTAGAGATATGAAGAGGTAATAACAATTACCAAGCAGTAGAACAAAGTTTAGCAATACAAACTTTAGTTAGTGAATCCATACATAGCATTACACACCAGGCCTCATCAGTTAGGGCTATACTGTAACTGAATTATCCCATTGAGAAAAAAAACCATGCTTTCAACATCTTAAACATTTTATGATTTTTTTTTCAGGTTGCAAAGAATTGATAGATTATTCCACTCTAATGGGGCCATTTCTTTTAGCACACCTTTTAATAGTTTCAGCTAATCTGCAAGTTTTCTTAGAAGGACAATTCAATTGAATGTCCATTTCAGATCTTAAAGAATGCAAAGGGATATATTATTCAATTTTGGAGGGCTTAACCAAGATTACAGTATATGTTATTGTCAACAGTTTAAATTTTGTTCTTTGTTCCATAGGGAGCTCATATATTACTGCCTGGTGCGAATGTAGCGAACTTCACATGCCACCTAGACAAGCTTTTAGATATTACTGGAGAGGAGCCTACTATTTTGGTACATGTTGGTACCAATGACATAGGAAAGTGTGGGAGGGAGGTTCTGGAAGCCACATTTAGGCTTTTAGGTGGGAAATTGAAATCCAAAACTTCCAGGGTAGCATTTTCTGAAATGCTTCCTGTTCCAAGCACAGAACACAAAAGGCAGGCAGAACTCCAGAGTCTCAATGTTTGGATGAGATGATGATGCAAGAAAGAGGGTTTTGGATTTGTTAGGAACTGGGCAGCATTCTGGGGAAGGGAAGAACCTTTCTGAAAGGATGGATTCTATCTTAGCTGGGATGGAACCAGACTGCTGGCTTTCTTTAAAAAGGAGATAGAACAGCTTTTAAAGTAGAAAATAGAGAAAAGCTGACAGTCACCTAAGAACACATGGTTCAGAAGGATGTATCCTTGAAGGATGCTAGCAAAAGAGGGAAGTTAGGGCATCCCAATAGAGAGGTATCAATAAAGATAAAAGTAACCCCGATGCCTTTAAGTACAGAGCAGAAAGAGCTGAAAGATTCCAAATTACCCGTCAATTAAAAGTCAGATTAATAAGATGAATAAAATACAACCTCTAAAATGCCTGTATGCAAATGCTAGAAATCTAAAAAATAAGATAGGGATGCTAGAATATATAGTACTAAATAAAAGGTTAGATATAATTGGCATCTCAGAGACATGGTGGAAGGAAGACAACCAATGGGACACTGTGATACCTGAGTACAAACTATATCGCAATGATAGGGTAGATCAAATTGGTAGAGAATTTGCACTCTATGTTAGAAAGGGCATTAAGTCATATAGGATTAAAGTTTACAGGAAACAAAATACACTGTAGAATCTCTATGGATATAAATTCTGTGTGAAAAGGGGAAGGCAATGGCAGTGGGGGTGTACTACCAACCACCTCGCCAGAATGAACAGATAGTAACATAGTAAATGATGGCAGATAAAGAACAGTATGGTCCATCTAGTCTGACCAACACAATGTCAAGAGTAGGTACACCTGCCGCTCCATGCAGGCCCCCCTCCCCATGTCTTTGCCCAGGGGTGAACCCACCACTCCATGTAGGACACCCCTATTTGTTGAGGAATTTTATGATTCAGTTTATTTTGATATTTTCTTGTTGCTGTAAAGGGATCCATTGTGTCTGTCCCATGCCCTTTTGAACTCCGTCACTGTGTTTGCCCCCACCACTTCCATCGGGAGGGCATTCCAAGCATCCACCACCCTTTCAGTGAAAAAGTATTTACTGACATTGCCTTTCAATTTACCCCCTTGTAGCTTTATGTTATGCCCTCTAGTTTTGCAGCTTCTCCATCTTTGGATGATGAAATGCTCAAATAAATCAGGGAAGCTAACAAAAGTTACAACACAGTAATAATGGGTGATTTCAATTACCTTGATATTTATTTATTATTTATTTATTTATTTATATTTCTTATATACCGCGCTCTTTTAATCAGTGCGGTTTACATATGAACAAATTTAAAACACAATGACACGGTCAGCATTGTTTTTTTACAATGAACAGGGTACAAAAACTTGGCAGTAAACAGGGTTAACTATATACAAAAATGTGGCGGTAAGCAAGGTTAACTATTATACATGGTATATTTTTGGTTAATTACATGGTAGTAGTAAATACATAAATCGCAAGTAAATGGTAATTATTAATTACATGGTAGTGTAAAATAAATAAATCACAAGTACAGTATAAATACGGTATGGGTAGAGTGTGCAGGTATGAACTGGCATGATTAACCATTTTCTACTGGGGTAAAGTGGGAAAGACCAGCATGAAGGCTATGTTCATTCGGAGTAGCTTCAGGGTAGTATATTAGGAACAAATGATATTTTAAGGCCTTTCTGAACGTCATTAGGCTTGTGATGGCTCTGATTTTGGGTGGAAGGGCATTCCAGGCTCTGGGCGCAAACAATGAGAAGGCTCTAGAGGCTGTTGATTTAGAGCATTTCGTAAGGAGTTTCGGAAGGTCAATGTAATTCAATGTCACAGATCTCCTGGATCTGTTAGCTTGAGTGACATGTATGATATTGCTGATAGGTGATAGAGATGGGCTCTTTGAGGCTTTAAAGGTCATGACCAGGGTTTTATATAGGGTTCTGGCCTGGATGGGTAACCAGTGTAAACTCTTCAGTATTGGAGTTGTGTGCTCTGAGCGTGGAGCACCTACGAGAATTCTCGTGGCTGCATTCATGGCCAGGCAGAGGGGGTTTAGAGTAGATTGAGGGAGACCATGTAGAATGATATTGGCAAAATCCAGGTGTGGTAATACCAAGGCTTGGAAGATAGTGCGGAAGTCGGAGTAGTCAAGTAGAGGTCGGAGGTTACGTAGGGATCGAATCTTGTGGTAAATTGCGTTCGTTACTTTCTTGATGTGTGCTGACATATCGAGCCGCTGATCTAATGTAATCCCTAAGTATCGGATTGTGGGTTGTGCCTTCAGCTCAATGTTGTTTACCTGTAATAAGGCAGGGGGTATGAATGTTGGATTACGTGTAACGAATAGAACGTCTGTTTTGTTGTGGTTTATACGTAGATTCTGTTTGAGGAGCCAGTTTGATACAGCTTGAAAGCAATGAACTATTGATGCATAATCTGGTTGTTTTACATTGAATGGAGCATACATCAGAATGTCATCGGCATATGCAAGACATTGAATGTTGAAGGTACGTATCAAATCACAGATTGGTTGCATATAGATATTGAACATTAGTGCGGACAAGGAGGATCCCTGAGGGACACCTTGTTTAAGGGGGAATGAATCAGATATTGCTTCACCTGTTCTGAATTGCTGTTGTCTATCGGATAAGTAAGATTTGCACCAGTTCAGGGCTAGACCTTGGATGCCCTTATCTTGGAGGCGCTGTAGGAGGGTATTGTGGTTTACCGAATCAAATGTGGCGGCTATGTCGAGAAAAATGAGAATGAACCCTTGGTGGATATTGTCAATGTCTATGATTAGGTTATTGAAGAGGGTTGTGAGGAGGGTGTCAACACCATGATCTTCTCTAAAACCATGTTGTGAGGGGTCCAGGGGAGCTTCAGAGTCAACATGTTGTTGTATTTGTCGCTGAACTACTTTTTCCATGATTTTTGCTAGTAGAGGGATACTTGAGATAGGTCTAAAAGATTCGACTTTTGTTGGGTCTAGCTTGCTGTTCTTCAGGAGCGGGCGGATGGATGAATGCTTCAGGCTCTGTGGGAAGGATCCAGTTGAGAAGGAATAGTTGACAATTTTGCTTATAGTTGGGCTAAGTTCATGTCGTAGTTCTTTTATCCATCTGGCTGGGCAGGGGTCATTAAGTGCGGTAGTTAAATTAATAGCTGCTATGATTTCTTCGATCTCTTTGTTGGATACCTGAGAGAAATTGTCAAGCGTGGCTAGTTGGGTCACAGTTTGTGGAGTGGATGGTGCTGGTGCTGTGAGGATCAAACTAGTCTGTATCATTTTTGATTGTAAGTATTCGGCATAATCTTGAGGGTGTGGCATAGGTGGTTGAGTTGTGGTTGGATCACCTGTTAAGGATTTAACAATGTTGAAGAGGTCATGTGGCTTGTTTAAGGACCGCATTAGTATTTCCGAGTGGTATTTCTTTCTTCTCTCCATTGTCGTCCTCCGGTGGGTTTGTAAGTATGAATTGTATGAGCAGAGTGCATCAGGAGACCGGGAGGAACGCCAGCATCTCTCAAGTCTACGCAGGTGGAGGAGAGATTCTTGTAGATCAGAGGAGAACCATGGTTTATGTTTGCCCTTGGTCTTGATCCTGTTAGTAGCATGGATGCAGGCAGCGACTTTCAATGTGCTGTCCCAGTTGGCTACTAGGTCATCTTGGGAAGGTAAGTCCTTGTGGAGGGCAGGTAGGATTTTCTCCAAGACTTCGATCTTATTGAAAGGACGGAAGCGTGTTTCAAGGGCACTTGGGGGGCGACCTGCTTTGTTGCTGTCGGTGGTGCGGTGTTCAGTAGGGATATTGACTGGGTCAATGTCATAGCAGGACATGCTAAGGAGATAATGTTTCTAGATGAAATAAATGACTGCTTCTTGGAACAGCTAGTTCATGAACCGACAAGAGGGGAAGTTATTTTGGACCTAGTTCTTAGTGGAACACAGGATCTAGTATAGGAGATAAGGGTGTTGGGAATACTTGTCAGCAGTGATCAAAGTATGGTTGCATTTAATTTAATAAATAGAAGAAAGGTAGAAAGAAAATGCACAGTACCCATGCCTGAAATGGTACTTAAAGGTGATGTATCAGAAGAATTGAAAGAAATATCAATAAACTGGGAAGATGTATTACAACTATATAATAAACTGAAGAGTAGTAAATCACCTGGACCAGATGGTATACATCTGAGAGTAAAGAACTGAAATATGAGATTGCAGACCTATTATTAGTAATCTGTGAACTATCATTAAAATCATCTGTAGTACTGGGGGGCGGAGCTTGCCGCGAAGCGTGATGGCCGCTTAAAGAACTTGCTCCTGTATCACATTACAGAATCTACCCTCTCTTCCCGCTAAAAGCTGTGGGAGACAAAATAATTGATATACAGACAAAGGGGACTATGGCGTCTTTAAAACCTGCTAAGCTGGATTTCCAGTCTTCTATGGGCCAAGTGGTAAAACGCTTAAAACAAGATGCGGCCTCCCCGCAAAAAGGGAAGCCGGAAAAGGAGGCCGATGATGGCGTTCGTGAAATTTTGGCAGAGCTGAGATCGATGAAGGAGTTGCTCACCAATAATGGAGAGACCCTTAACCAAATGCAAGAGGAATTGCATGAGGTTCGTGAGAAATTAAATTATATGGATGGTCGCCTGATGAAAGTTGAGGCCCTGACCCAAAAGCATGAAGGCTTGGTTATGCAAATAGCCCCCTTGGCAAAAAGAGTTGCCGCTTTGGAGACATAACTTGAGGAACAGAGCAATAGGTCACGAAGGAGCAACGTGCGGATCCTGGGTATCCCGGAGGGAGCAGAGGGTACCGATCCAATTGGATACATGGAAAAAATGATCCCGGAGCTCTTACAAATCATGTTTGCAGTTCCTTTCGAGTTGGAGAGAGCGCCTCGAGTTCCCACAACAATGGCGGCCCAGGTAAAGAGGCCGCGACCAATGGTGATCAAGATTCTGCGATATCCCCAGGTCCTACAAATAATGCAGGCGGCGAAACAGAAAGGTTCCATTCAGCTTACTGGCAATAAGATCGCCATTTATCCAGATTTGTCAAAATAGACAGTGGAACGGAGACGGGAGCTACTCGCCTGTAGGCCGTTGCTTCAAAAGATCCAGGCCCGCTATGGTTTATTCTATACGGCCAAGATGCGCGTTACTGTGGACAATGTCACACGAAACTTTGACAATGCGGTGATGCTGCGATCATTCCTGCATGATTACTCACAGATGGAGACGGGTCGTTGATACTGGGAACTTGGACTGCTATGTCACGAAGTCAAGATGCTTTTACTCCAGTGGATATAGGGGAGGGCGCTGCAAAAATGGGGGGAAAAAAAAAAGGACTATGTCTGATGGCTGAAGGTGATCGTTAGGCTTTGATGTAACCCAGGCCTGCTCCGTATAATCTTGGTTAAAAATATCGATGTTTATAATTATGGGGGTGGTAGACAAAGTGGGAACCTGCATAGGATGAATGATTGAATATTTCTGTGCTTAGATATGAATGATTTAGAGACAAATGGATGCGGGGGATGGAAGGGTTACGAGTGAAGAGGGGGTTGGGAATAGGGTTTTGTTGTAGGGTAACTGCAGGGGGGTGGGTGCTGGTGGTCTGATCGCAGAGGGGGGGTACTCCACCATACAAACAGGTTTACTATTAATAGTTATGTATGTATATTGGCTATATCTGCAAAATGTGGTAGAATACACATGTAAGATGATAGCGCACTTGGCGATGGATACTGACCCCAAAGAGTTGTGCATACTACCAGATGGCTGGTAGTGGGATACGGGTATTATCTTTAAATGTCCAGGGCATCAACAACCCTATCAAGCGCACAAAACTTTTAACATATTGTCAAAGGCAAGGGGCAGATGTCCTGTATTTACAAGAAACGCATTTGACCCTATTGGAATCCTACAAAGTTACCAATGGCGTCTACCAGAATATATTATCTTCTCCAGCAGTTAAAAAGAAGGGTGGAGTAATTATCCTTATTCGGAAAGCTTTAAATCCAATTGTTAAAGAAACCAGGATAGACCCCAATGGCAGATGGGCGAGAGCACAAGTACAGATAGGGTCAGATGATTATCTCTTCATGACAATCTATGGACCTAATACTGAAGACCCGAATTTTTACCAGCAACTGGCAATGGATGTGGCTTCAATGCACGTTATACTTGGAGGGGATTTTAACATGGTACAAGATCCCTTGTTAGATCGCACCCCCTATAGGCCTCAAAATAAACCCAGGGCATCTGGGGTATTGCAGGGTATGAAGGAGACCTTTGAGCTAATTGACCCATGGCGTCTTATGCATCCCAAAGCTCGAGAATATTCATACTATTCCCTGCCGCACAATACACAAAACTCGAATCGACTGCTTTTTGATATCTAAATCCCTATTACCTCGACTCACAAAAGTAGAGATGACTGCAAAAACACTTTCGGATCATGCAGCGGTAGTTCTTACGTTGGGATCCAAGGTCATCGGACATCCTTCCTCGAGATTTAGATTTGATAAGGCCTGGCTCTCTGATGCGGAGTTTGTGAATTATATACGAGAAGGTATAAATACATATCTGGAATTTAACAAGGTGGGTGACACGGCTACCTGGGCCTGGTGGGAAGCTCTCAAAGCGACTCTCAGAGGATATATATCCACTTATGATATTAAGCAAAAGAAACTCCATAAGGAACAGCTGGAGGAGTTGCAAGGTTCAATTAGGGCAGGAGAGAGGCTTCTCGCTCGGAAAGTTGACCCATTAGTTTTACTTCGACTACAGCGACTGCGCTACCAATACAACGCTATAATGTGCAAAGAAGCACAGCAGCAAATACAAGCTCAGCAAAGTGTCTATCACTATGAGAGTAATCGCGCTAGTCCGCTTTTGGCTAGAATGCTGAAGGCCAAAGGAGCGGTTAAACGCATTGCAGGATTGCAGGACTCGCAAGGTCAACTGCTTGTGAAAGATGACGATATCCTGAAGAAATGCAGAGAGTTTTACTTGGACCTCTATATAAGTCGGAAGTAATTTGGAATGAGGAGGCTTTCCAGGAACTGGTTAACAATGTCCAGGGCCCTAAGTTATCCCAGCAACAGGTATCGATGCTGGAAAAAGAAATCACCTGTGCTGAAATAGAAAAAGCTATGTGCCAGCTGGCTAAGGGGAAGGCCTGTGGCCCGGATGGCATTCCACTGGAATTTTATGTAACTTTTTCAGCACTTCTTGTCCCTGAGCTGCAAACGTACTACAGTCGCCTCTTTGATGAACATCCTGAGATTGGAGCCTTAGCTGAGGCCTCTATTGTCATACATCCTAAACCTGGCCGAGATCCCCAAAGGATAGAAAACTATCGACCCATCTCTCTGCTCAATTCGAACTATAAAATCTATGCCAAAGTCCTTGCTAACCGACTGAGTAAGGTAATGAGTACTCTTATCCATCCGGACCAATCTGGTTTTATGCCTGGAAGATCGACAGTTGATAATGGCAGGTTATTGGCCCATATATTGTCGGAGTCTCAAAATGTCAACAACCCAGTTGTGGGTCTGGCATTGGACGCTGAAAAGGCCTTTGATTGGGTCGAGTGGGCCTTTCTTTTCCGATCCCTACAGTGGTTTGGGTTTGAAGGTCGCTTCCTGAAAAATGTTGAGATGCTATACACCCGACCCACGGCTCGGATCATAGCTAATGGAGGGACATCTTCGGTTTTCCGACTATACAGGGGCACAAGGCAAGGCTGTCCACTATCACCATTGCTGTTCAACTTGGCCCTCGAACCGTTGACATTGCGCATCCGACAGCAGGACAACATCAGAGGCATCGAGCTCCATGGGTGTCATTGTAAGTTATCTGCTTACGCAGATGATCTGCTTTTATTTGTGGAACCGCAGTCGCTGGATCCATTATTAGACACTATAGCAACTTACTCGACCATATCCGGCTATAAGTTGAATCTCACTAAGACAGTAGTAGTCCCACTTAATCATCTCGTCTCCATGGATATGCTAGCTCAATACCCGTTTAAGATTTAATCAACTTTCTTCAAATATCTGGGAGCTGAATATGGCACCACCTTGGCAGAGACGATGACCCATAATGAAGTATACTGTGAGAGGATTGTGCGAGAGTACACTCACAAGTGGAATCCACTCCATCTGACATGGTGGGGTAGACTTGAGACCATAAAGATGATGATAGTACCTAAAATTACCTATATTCTAAGTATGATACCAGCTCTATTTCCTGAGCGATTTTACACAACACTGAGTAGAATTCTATCATCTTTCTTGTGGCGCAATAAAACTCCCAGAATTGCGCTCTGGAAACTCAAGTTATCCAAGGAGCGGGGAGGAGTACAATTCCCTGACTTCTACTGGTACCATGTGGCGGCATTATTACGACATGGATGTCTTTGGAGTGAGGAAGAGTTGCGTTTAGAAGATCCGCAGTGGCTGCAGATAGAAGCCGCTATCTGTAACCCGCTCCCTCTCGGGACCTGTATTGAGGCTGTAGGATCTAAGGGGGGGAAATCCAATGTAGTTATCCAAGCGACGCAACAAGCGTATCAACTGCTGCAAAAATCAATCGATGGAGGGATGGATTATACTCTAGAGACACCCATTTGGATGAACCCCAGATTTAAGATAGCAGGGAGATGCTTTTCATGGCCCCAATGGCTCAAACATGGGATATATACTCTTGGACATTTAATTTCTGATGGCATTTTTAAGACCTATCCGGCTCTACAACAAGAATTTGGTCTCCCAGACAGTTGTATGTTCCAATGGTGTCAGCTACGGCACTGTCTTGGGAAAGCTGAGGTCTGGCCAATTGCCTTATCTGCGTCTAGTGCATGGAGGAGGAAAGTAAGGGAGTTACGAGATGGACCACGGATTGTCTCGAAAATCGTATCAATTCTTAGAGATGGCCAGACCAGATGGTGTAAAGGATTGCAGTCCCTATGGGAGGAAGAGGCAGGCCACGTTGTGAATCCGGAAGACTGGATTCATTTTTGGCACTCTCAGATAAGGGTAACATGCTCAGCCTCCTTAACCCAAACGCTATATTTCTTGGCACATCGGGCCTATTTGACTCCAGTTAAGATTGCAAAATGGCAAACCCAAGCCGATAATCGGTGTTGGTCCTGTCAAGAAGAACCTGGTACGTTGGAGCACATGATATTTACTTGCTTGAAGCTACAGAGGTACTGGCGACAAGTCTGGGATAGAATCTGTCAACTGCTGAGTACACAAGAGCCTCTTACATTTCGGATAGTAATGTATCGTTCACATGCCGGAATACCCGAGTTACGGAAGACTGATTATTCAATCTTAGATCTACTACTTGGACTTGCTTTGAAAGTCCTTATGAGTCATTGGAAAGATTTTAGTGCTTTGACTTTTGAACACTGGTGGAATTCTTTATGTGCTTACCGCATGTATGAACAAATCTATGTCAAACAAAACCCATATCTGTTGTCCAGGCTGCAAAAATGGATAGCCCTGGACGCAAAGATTTTTCCAAAATAGAGGAAACTAGATTGGGGCTAGGTGTCCGTCGTCAAGTGTGTTGATGTATGCCACATTGGTCTCTTGACTCATAATACCATACATGAATATTATGTGGTGACAAAGAGTATATCTTTGTATAGGAGTTGTAATGTATAACGGAACATTGTATTTTATAGCCAAGGTTGTTTAATGTATTGTCTGGTTATGATAAGTTTCTATGTCTGTTCTGTGTGTTGAAATGGCTAAATAAAGCTTTAAAAAAAAAATATCATCTGTAGTACCTGAAGATTGGAGAATGACTAACGCAATGCCAATTTTTAAAAAGGGTTCCAAGGGTGATTCAGGAAAATACAGACCATTGAGCCTGACATCAGTACTGGACAAAATGGTAAAAGCCATTATAAAGAAAAAAAATACTGAACATGTAGATAGTTATGGTTTAATGGGAGAAAACCAACATGGCTTTATCCAAGGAATGTCTTGTCTTTCTAATCTGTTATATTTTTTTGAAGGTGAGAATAAACAGGCAGACAAAGGTGAGCCAGTCTATATATTGTATCTGGATTATCAGAAAGAATTTGACAAGGTCCCTCATGAAAAATGTTTGGCCAAATTAAAATGTCATGGAATTGAAGGCAGTATACTAGTTTGGATTAGGAACTGGTTAAAAGGCGGAAAGCAAAGAGTAGGGATAAATGATCAATTCTCTCAATGGAGAAAGGTGAATAGTGGAGTACCCCAGGGATCTGTGCTGGGTTCACAGCTTTTTAACATATTGTGGTAAGGAGAGTGCAGTCCAGCATGAAGAAATAAAGGGAAAAGGAACTTTTTCTTCTTTGCAGGGGATGGGTGCACCAGAACACATACACCCTAGTAAAAGCAGTGAGAGAAACCACGAGGGTAGAGCTAGGCTAAAGCCACACCCAGACTCCATGGCAACCCTAAGTAAGAGTAGGAGGTACATGGGGGTGGAGTCAGAAGGGGAGGTGCCCTGCTCAACGTTTAAGTTTGAGCAAACAAACAGAGAGATAGACGGAAGGAGAAACAGGAACAAGAACAAGGACAAGAGCAAGGAGAGCAAGAGCAGCCAGGACTGCAGCCAAGAGAGCTACAGAGAAGGTTCCAGGGAGAGGACCAAACATACTGGCAAGAGAGAGAGAGAGAGAAGGCTGGCATTGGAAAAGCTAAGGCAAGAGAGCCTAGACTCCTCGGGTGAAGGGTGTGTCTTCAGACAGAAGAAGCCCCAGGAAGTGGAGAGGAAATCTTACCCTGATTCCCTGACTGGCTCTGAGGCAGCGATAGTTACAGCCAACAGAAGCCCCAGATATGGAAGTCCTGCAGTAAAACTCCAAGGTAGGAGAAAGAAAGCAGTGAAGCCTAAGGCTTGTATCTCTTGCTCTGATTGTGAAGAGGGATTTGTACCTGGGAAAACCCAGATTAGAAAGAAGGGGTTTTCAAGAAAAGTTGAACAGGAGAAGCCTGTTGAAGTTCTGCCAAGAGAAGGAAGGGCAGTGCAGTGGAATAGGCTATTTGAGCTTTTAAAAGACTTAAAGCAAAAAGTGCCTGAACGTTTCCAAGCTTTACCAATATGCAGCTCAGAAGAAAGTATGGAAGTGGATGGTAGAGGAACTGACATGGGTTCTTCTTGTTCTGAGATGGACTGTGCTGTTTGTATTGATGCTAATTAATGGAAGCCAAATAGCAGAAAGAAATTAAGAAAGCTGTTACAACTTTGTTATAGCTGAAAGCCTGAAGTAAAGGAAAGAATGAGTCTTATATTGAAGCACTAAGGTTCTTTCCTAAAGAAGTGGCTAGTGCAACCAAGGCGGGGCTAGACAGCTGAGAACTGTTTAACTCAAAACAGCAAAGAAGGAGCTAGCAGCCCTGCTGGCTTTGATTGTAGGTTGTAAATACATGTGCCTTTATTATTGCTGAAGTAAGAAGCTTCTTAAAGGAAAAGAAAAGGAAAGCCATTGTAAATAATTCCACAGAAACACTGTTTTGACATTTGCTTTAATTGGAGAAGATTATCCTTTGTTTCTTTGTCCTGAGTGTAAAGTTGCTTTTAAGATTGTTACCATCTTACCTAAAGAAAGCTAATAAAAATTCCTGTGCGCTTTGAAACATCCACTTGGTTCTTTTCTGACTACACAACTACAACTCCTTTGGAAAAGGAATACAAGATGGTCTCCTGTCCCTACTAGGCGACCGCCTGGTAGGGCTGTGAGTGCCACAATATTCATAAATGACCTGGAAATGGGAATAATGAGTGAGGTTATCAAATTTGCAGATGACAAAAAACTATTCAAAGTTGTTAAAATCCATGAGGATTGTGGTAAATTGCAAGAGGATCTTGATAAATTGGAAGACTGGGCACCCAAATGGTAGATGAAATTTAATGTGGACAAGTGCAAAGTTATGCACCTGGAAAGAAAAACCCAAACTATGGTTACACGATACAGGGTTCCACATTAGGAACCACCATCCAGGAAAAAGATTTAGGCATCATCGTGGATCATATGTTAAAACCCTCTGCCCAGTGTTTAGCGGTGTCCAAGAGAGCAAATAGAATACTAAAGTATCATAAGGAAAGGAATGGAGAATAAAATAAAGGATATTATGATGCCTCTGTATCGTTCCATGGTGCGACCGTACCTTGAATATTGTGTGCAATTCTGGTTGCTGTATCTTAAAAAGGATATAGCATTATTAGAAAAGGTACAGAGAAGAGCCCCCAAAATGGTAAAGGGGATGGAAGGATACCCTTATGAAGAGAGGCTAAAAATGTTACGGCTCTTCAACCTGGAAAAGAGACGGCTGAGGGGAGATATGATAGAGGTCTATAAATTAATGAATAGAGTGGAACAGGTAAACATAGATCAATTGATTATGCCATAAAAATATAGAAAGAATAGGGGGCATGCAATGAAGCTACAGGGTAACCTATTTAAGACTAATATATTTTCATCCAACATGTAAGCAAACTCTGGAATTTGCTACCGGAGGATGTTGTAAAAGCTGTTAGTGTAGCCGGGTTTAAAAAAGGTTTGGACAAGTTCCTGGAGGAAAGGTCCATAAACCATTTTTAAAGTGGACCCAGAATATCCACTGCTTGACCCCATACAAGCATTGTGGAACCTGTATCTTTTGGGGAAACTGCTAGATACTTGTGACCTAGATTGGCCACTGTTGGAAACGGGATACTAGGCTTGATAGACCTTAGTCTGACCCAGTATGACATATTTTATGTTCTTAATCTCAGATCATCTAACATCCTACATAAAGGGGCTAAATAAACATTAAAAAGAGTTGGTGATAGAGACAGTTCTTGTGGGATTGCATATCTCAGCCCCCACTGATGAAAAGTCAGACCTTGTAGGGTTATTCTACAAAATATCCCATGTAGAAAGCCTTCAGACCATGCCAAAATATGGGCTGCTATTGCTAAATCCCGTGGCCTTTGGGCCATCCTTCTTTGTTCATCAATGTTATATTGTGTTTGTGAAGTTTTATTCTGCTCTAAATGCTACCCTCTTTTTTTACCATGGATAACATATACTCTATTACCTTAATAGAAGAGCACGACTCCCTTCTACAGGTCTATGATATGTGTTTGTACAGCTTTCAGTGTGGCCTCTTCTGGGCTTTGTACCATTCTCTTCATTTTGAAGCTTACTTCTCACCACTTTTTTGCTTCAGAGTAGTTGGTTGCTGGAAATCTAGAAATCAAGGATCAGAGATATTTCTTTCAGTGATTCAACCTCCAGAAACAGGAGTTGTAGAGATTTTATGATTTTTCTTAGTTTTTCTAACTCTGGCCTGTATGCTACAATTTCTGGCAGCAACCATCTAATCTGAAACAGAAACTGGTAAGAAGCAAGCTTCAAAGAGAAATTCAAAAAGAATGGCAGAAACCCCTGCAAGATGCTATACTGCAAGTTGTGCCATCCCAGATCAGCACTCATTACACTTGCACCTTGTAGCCTGAGAAACCGTTTGAATAATATATATGTTGCAATGCTGTGTACTTTGCTATAAATTTTGCATTATAGGTGGAAAATCAAGTCTAACACTAGTGAGATATTTCCCAGCTCATGATCTAGACAGATTGAGTAGTAGCAATCCAATACCAGCTGATGGTAATTTCTATTGTTTTTGTAAGAACTCGATCACAATGATTATGAACCAGTCACTAATGCTCCTGTATAATACAGTACAAGGGGATATCTTCTGTTGTTCTATCCTGTATTTGCAGCTTTTTCTGTACAAATAAAATCAGAAATACAAAACCAATCATGGACAGATATGATGCATCATCTGCACATTTAAAAAAAAACCTAATTTAAATAAAAAATAAAAACATCTAACAGGAAATATGGAGTGATGCTATTATACCAGGATAATTAAGGTAGCTGCAAACTACTTAGGTGCTTTAGTACCCCTGAATCTGGTAACGAATTTTCAAACTACCTACAAGATCTATGGGTATAATGCTGCTTTGTCCATTGCACCTGCTTTATCTGTGAGCAACCGATTGGAGGTAAAACATTATACATTCATTTAAATACAAAAATGAACACATTTGCAAACACGTTTGCAAGTGCAACACAAACACTCCCATGAATACCTCTTTAATCCTGATATGTTTATGTTTGTGTTTATTAAGCTTGATATACCGCCTTTCAGAAATACAAACAAAGTCAAAGTCATAAGAAATGGCCGAGGCCTGGAAAAGGAAAGGAAGTTACAATGGTAATAGGACAGGAAAGATAAACATGCATGATAAACATTTTTGCTCTATGAAAACCTGCCAGCACTATTACCCACTCAGAGGAAGACAATTTCCTATCACAGTTTCTACCCAGGTAGCTACTTATATTTTTAACAATTGCCCTCTAAATGAATAGCATGTTGAAAACCAGTAAAGCACAGTTACTTACCTGTAACAGGTGATCTCTGGGAACAGCAGGAATAAGTCTTCACATATGGGTACGTCGGTACCAACGGAGTCTGCGCAGGAACGCTCCCCAGCGTCCAATTAGAATGCTTTTGGGAGCATCCCACCACGCCTGCATGCTGCCTTCCCGCCTTTCCCAACTGCCTCTCCTCAGTTAAGTTTTAAAGCTGAGACAAAGAGAGAGAGAGAGGGGAAAAATAGAGATAGAGAGATACAACTCCTAGGGGAGGTGGGTGGGTTGTGAAGACTTATTCCTGCTGTTCCCAGAGATCACCTGTTACAGGTAAGTAACTGTGCTATCTCCAGGAACAAGCAGGAATGAGTCTTCACATATGGGGACTCCCAAGCTAAGATGCCTGGAGGAGTCCCAGCATGTTGCGAATCTGAGAAGACCATGCTATTCGACAGAACCTCAGGCATCCTGGGGATGGAGGGTAGGAGTTGAACTAAAAAAGATGTGCTGTGGAACAGCTGGACCAAACAGGACGCCTAGATAGGAGACCCTGTGCAAATGATATCTAGTAGTAAATATTGAACTGCAATATACCAATATGGACCTCACCTGGTGGTATTGTAAAAAGTTTATGGAGGTTCATATGGATCTGCTAATATGAACCAGCAGAATATCCTCAAGGAGTACCTCAATGTAGAGCAGAGGTAAATAAACTGTGCAAAAGACAGGTTGAGGTCAGAACCTTTAGGGCGAGAAAAAGCCCCAGTGGAAACTGGGGTAGTTCAATGAGACAGGACTTTTGTGGGAAACACGGAAGTCCGTATTAGATAAGCCTGAAGCTCTTTGACCTTAAAGAGACATAGTTCTTATAGGAGAAGAGAGTTATTGAAGACCCCTATATCCGATGACAAAGAAGGACACTTATGAGGCATTGTAGCCTCCTATTTTCTGAAGATTCAGAATGTCTTTCCTAATTGAAGTCACTTAGGAAGAAAGATGGTACATGGAGGACTTCAGATGTACCTAACCTGAAGGTTATGGTGAAAAAACCTTTTAACTACCACAGAGAAGTGGTTGTTTATGTGGAACCCTAAGCATGCTGGAGCAGCATTGATAGGGATGGTGACCATCTGTCGGAGCCCTATAGGAAATATATGTATATATGAACCTAGGCAGACAGATAGAAAAAAGTATATAGACACATAGCTACCTACTATTATATATTCTGAGATATATATATAGGTAGATACAGATATATCTACATCTATCTATCTATCTATATATATATATATTTATTTATTTTATTTTTATTTATTTAACATCTTTTATATACCGCGCTATTTGTTTTCAGTGCGGTTTACAAGTAACAGAACTGCACAATCAGAAAACACTGGTGTGCTTACATTATAACAGGTAACTTAAACTTGGAAAACGGGTAATAAAATATAACTATGTATACACAGTGAAACTATATGGGCACAGATATACATATATGTATATAGATGTATATATATATACCCATGTCCCCACATAGGGATATGTGGAGAGAGAAAGATTCATCTAATAACAAGAAGGGAAATACCTGCTTGAGGAGATGTTTAGAGAATCCGTTCTCCCTGGTTATGAGTGGGAGAGCTAAGGGAGTGCTCTCACTGACAAGGAGAAGTCTAGATTCCTTTAAGAATTCTAGCCCTTGAATAACCAGGAATGGAGGCCTACGTGAAAAAGTGCAGAGGATGTTTTTAATCCGCAGGCAGTAAGTCTGGATCCTTCCATAACTCCAGTATGGTAGCTGGAGAAGAGACGCAATGAAATGAGATAGCATATTTTCCCTTCTATGAGGGCAAAATGAGTATCATGCATTCTTGCTCTCAATATGAATATCCCCATGAAGAATTGAGGGTGGAAGGAAATTACAAGACAAGGACTGGCTGTTACGAAAAGAAAACCATCCCTGGTGAAGGGGTCCACTGGAGATGTGAACCAACCCAGGGAATTGAGTAATTCTTTAGGTCTTCACGTAATTAAAGGCCTGTGTCCTTTATTCTAGAAGGAGACTTTAATGGAAATGGTAAGGGTAGGGAAGAACCCAGTAGTCATGACTAGGTAAAGCCCTTCTTTTTTTTTTTTTTAAATTCTTCATTTTCGTTTTATAACAACAAAGGAAAGGAAGACATACAGCTAAAAGACAAATACAGAACGTGTAATACATACACCAAAGTAAACCCCTACCACCCCCCTCCCCCCTGCTTCTTCTCTAGAAAACTAAGCATTCCCGAAGCGGGCGTGTACTTACATTATTGTATTACAAAACCTAACGGTGATCTAAAACATGATGAGTGCACATTATACAGGCATGTTGGAGCAATGAGCAGATTGTACATAATCATTAAGCATCTGCCATTTAGACAAGCAAGAGTGAGTTTGGACATGGGGAATAGCTCTCCGAGGTATCTGCTCATATTTACTATATAAGCAGACGAGGTTCCACCATTCATTGACAGTAAGTCGGGAGCTATCCTTCCAATTCCTCGTGATTAAGCATATGGCTATACCCAGCATGAAATCAAGGAGAAAGCGACCCTTCTTAGGAAGAGAGGGGACCTCCGCCACAGAGCGGAGTCCCACGACTTTCCAAGAGAGAGGTTCATGAAAGTGTAAGATAGATTGAATACGACCCCAGACCCGCCCCCAATAGACCTGCAGTTGAGGACATTCATAAATAACATGAGCGAAGGTTCCCACAGCAGTATGGCAAGACCAACACAGGTCCCTAGCATTTGGGTTCCATTTGGCTATTTTTTCTGGGGTATAAAAGCATCTGTGTGCAAAGAAGAAGAGAGTTTGGGTAACAGAGGCAGACCGGGAAACCCGCACAACTTTACTCCAAAAAACGCTCCATTGCACAGGGGTTATAGTGGTTTGCAGTTCGCGCTCCCAGGCTTGTTGGGCTCTAAAAGTGTCCGTATCTGTACCCTGACAAATTATTTTATAAAAATTAGAGGCAACCCCATGTGTACTACTAATGGAGTGAACTATCTCTAATAGCCCATCCTCAGTAGGGGCAGAGGGCGGCAGGATTCGAGCACTTTTGAGGCAGTGTTGAAGCTGCATCAATTGAAAGTAGTGTTTCGCTGGTAACGCAAATTCCTTTTGTAAATCCGAAAAGGTTTTCCAACGAGCTGCAGAGAAAAGCTGTTGGGGTGTCCAGATCCCCCTGGAGTACCAGGGTTTCCAGGCTATTGTTCTATTTAGGACTTGAATTCTGGGGTTATTCCATAGCGGGAGTCTGTCCTGAGGACATACATTCGGGCCCAGTGATAGAATGAGAGTGTTAAAGGCCGCAAGAGTATCGACAATCATTGGTGGATGGCGGGTGTCTACTTGATAGGACATACCGGGGAGATGGGTCAACGGAATTGGGCTACTAAGCTCCTCTTCTATGTCAAGCCAAACTGGTCGGCGGTCTATTGAGGTATCTAGCCATCGGGCACCTTGCTTAAGTAGAAAGGCTTGATGATATCTAAGAAAATCAGGAAATCTGGTACCCCCTCGTTCCTTTGCAGACTGCAGTTTATGTTTAGCTATCCTTGGTGGCTTGCCCTGCCAGAGATAACGGACGAGAAGGCCCTCAATATCTTTATAAGTATGTAACGGAAGTAAGCATGGCAGCATTTCTAAAATGTAGTTCACTTTGGGGACTATCATCATTTTCACAGTGTCTAAGCGGCCCCACCATGTGAGAGATAAGGGAGACCAACGATTTGTGAGTTCACGGACTTTGGAGACTACCTCTTTGGCATTAAAACTGATAGTGTCTTCTAAAGGAGAACAGTAATGGACCCCGAGATACTTCACCATGCGGGATTGCCAAAGGAAGTGAAAGGCCTGCATGTCAGCCTCATGTACCCAGCGGTTCAGTGGGAATGCTACAGATTTGGTCCAGTTAATTTTATAGCCCGATAATTGTGAGTATCCGTCAATCAGATCCAAGACAGCTGGAACCGAATCGAGGGAAACGAAGAGCATAAGGTCATCTGCATATGCAGAGAGTTTAATCTCCCTATGACTAAAGGGGACACCTCGAATACGTGCAGACTGTCTAATAAGGAGGGCTAGGGGTTCAAGAGCGAGATCAAAAAGCATTGGTGATAGGGGGCAACCTTGACGCGTGCCTCTTTGGAGGTTAAATGGCTGAGATTTGATGGCGTTTACACAAATACTGGCGACGGGTTGAGTGTACATGACTTGGAGATATCGAAGGAAGCCCTCTCCAAAGCCATACCATCGGAGAACTGCAAATAAGAAGGGCCATTCTAGATGATCAAAGGCTTTTTCGGCATCCAGGGAAAGACCCACCCATGGATGGTCGAGATTGGCAGCACTAGATAACACATGGCACAAGGTCCGAGCATTGTCAGCAGTTGATCTGCCGGGTATAAAACCGCATTGGTCGGGGTGAATTAGGGTAGCCATCATGTCAGATAGCCGGGTGGCCAAGATCGTTGCGAAGATCTTATAGTCGGCATTAAGTAGGGAGATTGGACGGTAGTTGGTGGTCAGTAGCGGGTCTCTGCCTTCTTTCTCAAATACAACCACATTAGCTGCAGAAAAGGATCCCAAAGAGGATGTATCTACCGCAAGGGCAGTAAAATAGAGTTTTAAATAGGGAACTAAATCTGCACTGAACGTTCTGTAGAATTCGGTCGGGAGACCATCGGGCCCTGCGGCACGGCCCGAGGCTGTTCGTTTTAGGGCAGATTGGATCTCTGAAGTAGAGAAGGGTTCATCCATCGCATCTCTATCATCTTCAGAGAGGGTCGGCCGCTGGATGCCAGAGAGCAATCGCTCGAATGTCTCTGACGAGAACTCACATTCAGATTGATATAGGCGGGTATAGAAATCCCGAAAGAGCTCTACAATATCGGAGTCTGTGGTCACTATGCCCCCTCCCTGTGGAGCTCGAAGGGCCGCAACGCGTTTGGCTTCTTTTTGACCTTTCAAGGCATTGGCTAAAAGTCGACCGGCTCGGTTTATTTTCACGATAATATGTCCCTCGCTGAAGCTCAATACTCTTAGAAGCTGCAGTTGAGAGGATTGAATTATATTGAAAACGGAGACGCTGTAATCGAATTAATACACATGGGTCAGTGCGTGAAGTTAGAACTCGTTCGCCTGCTTTTATTTGTTGGTCTAGTATGAGCAGCTGCTGTTTACGTTGTTTCCGCAGGCGGATTTGATAGCTAGTGATCGTTGCCCGAATGGCCGCTTTGAAGCCCTCCCACCAAGCCCAATTCGCAGTATCTTGGGGTAGATTAAAATGGAAGTAATCCTGTATGGCTACTCGAATTTCTGACTGGAACTCTGGCTGAGTTAACAGGGCTCTATCAAAGAACCAGGCTCCCGGGTTTCCCTGGGGTGCAGTAGTGTGTAATTGAAAGGAAATGGCAGCATGATCTGAAATATGTTGGGAGTGAATCTTTGCAGTGTCCACCTGAGGAACTAACAGTTTTGAGATTAGAAAGAAGTCTATGCGAGACTGAGATTTTTGAGGGGAGGAGAAGAAGGTGAAGTCAAGCTCATTGGGGTGTAGTAACCTCCATAGATCAACTAAAGCAAGATCCTTGATCAGGGAGGTAAGCGTGGCGTGACTCTTGGGGGGACCACTCGTCCTAGGTGGCTGTTTGTCAATCAGGGGATCAAGGACTAGATTGAAATCCCCCCCAATGATCAATGAAGTATTAGCAGAAGCCTGCGCAACCTGAGCAATGGTAGCAAAAAAGGCAGGGTCATCAACATTAGGAGCGTAAAGGCATATACATGTAACTTCTAGGCTATCTATCTTGAGGTGAACTCTAGACCATCTACCTTCTGTATCTGAGCTGGTCGCAATAACAGTAGCATGCAAAGATTTCCTAACCAGTATGGCAACCCCACATTTCTTAGAAACGGCTGGGGAATAAGCGGCCACCATGTAAGGTTTAATATTGAGTTTAAGAGTTTCCTTCGAATTTAAGTGCGTTTCTTGGAGAAAAATCAGATCCGCTGCTTCCTGACTGAGGTAGCTTAGGATTTTCTTCCGTTTTATCGGATTATTGATGCCTTTTACGTTCAATGAAAAAATCTTACATGGTGCCATCAATCGGTAGTAGACATTTTAGGTAAGGGCGCTTGATAACATAGAACATAAGCAGAATCTGTACAACAATGTCATAATCACCGAGTATTCTGGCTAATACACCCCATATTGAAAAGTATGTACCAACGTATCTTAGAGAAGAAGCAAAACCCCCAAAGAATATGGCGACCATATGTCTGCGGGAGGAGACCCTAGAGAGGAAATAGAAGACATGTAAAAAAAGAAAAGAAACACCAGAGTCCATAATAACACTGTCTCTGATACTCATCGAGGCTACTGTGGGTAGATGGAGTCGGGTCACAGATACCATCAAGAGTAAGGCAACAGACTGCCCACGCCAGACTCTTTGCTAGGCTGCGGCAGATCCAATATGGCAGGTACAGCGGATATAAGGAGACTTGCAGGAATATTCTGGAAGTCAGCGCATCAAGTCGGCTTCTTTGGAATCCAAAAACTCCGCTAGTAGATCAGGGTCCTCGAATGTTCTTGTCTGATTGTGAAGCGTGACTCGGAGCTTGGCCGGGTACATCAGGCCATAGCGTGCTTGTAGTTGTTGAAGCCTCGACCGGAATTCCAGAAAGCGCTTTCGGCGGTCGACTGTGGGTTTAGCCAAGTCGGGATAGAAGGAGATCTTGTGGCTCTCAAACTCCATATGGCCCTTTGCCCGAGAGGCACTTAGAATTTGCTCCACGTGTTGATATCTCAATAGTCGAAAAATGATAGGCCGCGGGGTCTTCCTGTTGAGCGTTATGCTTGTGGGTACACGATGAGCGCGATCAATCTCCAAATCTTTGGTAAAGGTGATTTGGAGCAGGGAAGGGAGGATTTTGCATAAAAACTCTTTCATGTCTCCCGATTCCGCTCCCTCCGGTATGCCCACGAGTCGTATGTTGTTGCGGCGCGCTCTATTATTGCCATCTTCCACCTCTTTCTGCAAGGCCCGCACCTGTCGTTCAACTTTGTCGAGTTTGGACAACCGGGCCGCATGGGAGTCCAATATGCTCTCCATTTTGTCCTGACGCGAAGAAAGCCCTTCTAGCTTGCTTTGCAGCACACCAAAATCGTCCCGCAGCGCTCGGAGTGCTTCACCGTTGCCTGCACAAGGTTTTTGACCCCTCTGATCTCTACGAGGATTTCCTGCTGCATTTTGGGGCCCTCGCACAAGGCCGGCCCCTTCTGCGGGGACGGAGGTTCAGTTTTGGAACGTTTGCCGTGAGAAGCCGCTGGAGACCCAAATTCCAGGCGCGTTGGTTTGGTCCCCGCCATCTCACCAATGTGCCCCGGCAAGATCAGAGTAGAAGTTCCAAGTATGTGAGGTGTTAATTCAGGATTCTGAGTAGGCCTCTCGGGAGCCTCAGCGTTATGCGACCATCCCGCTGGACATCAGGCTCCGCCCCCGGTAAAGCCCTTCTTAACCATCTGGAATTATTTGCTCTCTAGCAAGGGCACATAGTGCAGAGCTGCTCTGTAGAAATGCAGAGAGCATGTTGCAGGTTGGCTAGAAGAAAAAATTGGCTGTTTAAGTGCCAGTATGTAACCTGAACTATTCCGCCAAAGTCCAAGGATTGGAGAAGGCTAAGGATGGAAGGTACGCTGATGTGCCTGCAACAATAAAGCCAGAAAAAGGTTCTTAACCTGTCTGGGACTTAGTACTAAGGCCAGAAAGGATTGATATTGGAGATCAAACCCTGGTTGCTTGGTCAGCAAGTCAGTGGTCTGACCACTAGGAGCCCCTGCACTTCTAGCTATTGTTATGGCAGCGGAAGAAATTTTAGGTCCCAAGATTGGAAAGGACATACAGACATAAGTAGGAGTGGTAAGACTCCCTCATTGTCTGAGAAACTGCCAGAAAACAAGATTGCAAGAGGGAGACAACTCTGAAATGAAAAACCCCTTACTGGAATAGGTAGAAAACCCAGGGGCGTAGGGATAAGCCCTCCAGTTAAGTGGTATCACTGTTACAGACCAAATGTCTTAGTAAGAGGGACAGAGTTGAAAAAGACTTACGATGGAGTAATCTCTGAAAAAGTAATATGCTGATACAGGAGAAACTGTCAAAGGTAAAGGCATAGGCAATCTTATTGATAGTTGTTACTCGTCTGTCTACTTAGGAGGAAGAGGAGTAACTTTACTACCTGTAAAGCATAATCATCCTAAGAAGCTCTATGAGCTAAAGGAACGATGTCTCTTTAAAATAGATACATGTGTAACATTTAGGATGGAACCAGTGTAGATGCTTGTAATGAGAAGAAGCAGACTACAGGTTCTAAACCTCAAAACAGGAAAGAAGGATTCAGTGAAGAATCTATTAGCAATCCTGCGGCTGCTGGGTTTGCTGAAGCGGTTGAGGTTGTGGTTTCTTTAGCCTGGTTTGATGTTTCCCTTGTTTGGAAACAGCTGTATGATGGGTAGAGAATGAATAAAACTTTTTCCCCTTGGGGGAATAAAGTTTGGTAGGAGATTTCCTACCACCTGGGATAGAGGAAGGTGTTGACAATCCTTTGAAAGCAATAGTGTCAGTGGTTAACTGAGCAGCTTGGTGTAAAGTCTCTTTGTTAAAGAGATTCTCTCCAGTACAAGGAGTATTTCCCAGCCTTTCTTGTACCCATTTGTCGAAGTCCGAAGCTTGGAACCAGGCCATGCGTCGTGCTCCTATGGCTATAGCAGAAGTTTTGCTAACAGTCTTAAAACAGTCCAGGGTAGCATGAGTAAGGAACCTAGAGATATTTTGAGCATGACTAACCAGTAAAGAGTAGTCTTCTCTTTTGAGATCTTGAAGAAGAGGGGTCAAAACCAGCAAACTCTTGGTGATCTCTTCAAGAGATAATCCCATATAGAAAATATATAAGAGAATTTTTGTTGAAAACATGGATGCCTGGAAGGTTTTACATCCAAAGGCATCTAAGGTTCTAGACTCACGACCTGGCGGATAAGAAGAGTGCCTTTTAGCACGCTTAACACGCCTCATTGCTGATTCCACAACAATAGAATGATGAGGAAGTTGAGTCTTTTGGAAACCTGGAGAAGGGGGCACCTTGTACAGAGAGTCAGTGTCCTTTGAAGGTGGGGATACCTTTAAGGGAGTTTCCCACATTTTAAGTAAGAGATCCTGTAAGGTTTGATGCAAAGGAAGCATGATGACCTCCTTTGAATTCTCAGGGATATGCAGAAGTTCTGAATCCCCTGGTGCAGGATCTTGATGAGGTATAGAAATGGCAAGTAACCTTGCCATATCAAGCAGGAATGCTTGAAAAGAAATTTCCCCCGAGGGGGATTCTCTACCATGAGGAGTAAAGGTTAGATCTGTTGAAGATCTAGTCTTGGCACTAATGGATTGAACCCGATCCATTGGAGTACAAGACCCAAAAGGGTGGAGCATCGGATTGTCCTGAAAGGATAGTCATCGGTACCACTCGAGGCCAGTGCCACGACAAATCGGTAGAATACTATCCATGCTAGAGATGGATTCCAAACTCGGTACTGCAGGAAGCGAGCTTGTGGAAGTAAGCATGGAAGGCACCGATACCGATGCAAACGTAGAAACCGGTACCGGCAGTGGTATCGCAGCCGGTACCAGTACCGAAAGATCAGTCTGAGGTGACTCTAATGGTACCAAAGGTACCGAGAGCGCCAGACTTTGATCCCCAGGACAATGTCTTCGGCACCGTCCGAGGTCGGTACCGAGATGAGTCGGTACCCAATCATCCAGGCTGGAGATCGATTCCAAACTCGGCATCGAAAGCAGCGAGTCTATCGAAGCACACCTGGAGGGTACCGACGTGGATACCAGAACCGGTACCAGGATCGATACCAATGCTGGAAGATCAGTCTGTAGCGACTCTAATGGCACCGAAGATACCGAGAGCGCTAGACTGCGATCATCGGTGTGGAATGTTCCATCCAACACCATTGCCGATGTCGGGGTACTGGCACCGCTCAAAGTGGATACCACCACCGAGCATGGCTCAGGTATGCTTGTAGAGGTAAAAACCCCGGGAACAACCTGAAACCCCGTTAATGCTTTGGAGGCCGAAGACTCCCGCCGGGGTTTTAAAGCCAATTTGTCCTCGGGGGCAAGGCCAGAGGCATCTCGATGCTGAACATGAGATCTACCACCCGAGGACTGGCTAGTCTTTACAGACTTTTGTTTGGTTACCTGATCCTGTGAAAAAGAAGTTGTAGCTGGTACCCTCAGAACTGATGGGAACCGCGTATCGAGTTGAGCTTGATGCTGAAGACTTCTTCTGGAAATACTACTGCAGGAGGGACACTCCAGCGGATAGTGGTCAGGACCCAAACATGGTAGGCACAAGTTATGGGTGTCCAAAACTAATTTGGTACCGCCACAGTTGAAGCATGTTTTAGGGATAGTGGCTGGCGTTTCCATGAAGGAAAGTGGAGAGGCCTAGCAGGCCAAAAAAACCGTCAGGCACTAAACAGGGAAAAAGTTCCCTACAAAGAAAAAATTTGTAGGAGAAAAAGAAAAAAAAAAAAAGAAAGAAACACCGGCGGTACCAGTGCGTCGAGGGAAGGCAGACGCGACCACAAGAAAAAACAAAAATAAAGGAAGAATTTTCTGCGGTGACAGGAGTAGGTCCTGCCGGCTCCGTGGAAAAACGAAAACTGAGGAGAGGCAGTTGGGAAAGGCGGGAAGGCAGCACACAGGCATGGTGGGATGCTCCCAAAAGTGTTCTAATTGGATGCTGGGGAGCGTTCCCGCGCAGACTCCATCGGTACCGACGTACCCATATGTGAAGACTCATTCCTGCTTGTTCCTGGAGATACAAATTTACACAGAATGACACTTCTCAGTCTGTCTGTATTGCATTGTGAATTGGGTTATTTGAGTTAAAAGTTCAAAAGGGAACTCACACCTCTTCCTGCAATATAAACTGAGACATCTATCATTGAATAATATTTTCAGTCTTTCATCTTGTGACACTCATTTTCTATATATAGAATGAAAGTTTACAAGCGATTAGAGAGCTGATTACAGGAAGGAAATATACTAATTAGCAAACTATAGTTTTTCCATTTATGATAAATGTTCTTAGTTAAGTTACTGCAATGTTAAAAAAACAGCTACCTTAGTCTTTCCTGTACTGAAGTGCAAAGGGGGTCATTTTAGAAGCCCTATTTGTGAGTTATACGTTTGAAAATGGGCAAAGCATAGAGACATCCTCAGGGCCATTTTAGAAGTTGGGTATGTAGATTTCCCCAGTGCAGGAATGTTCATGTAGAATGGGGACATGGTGGAGGTGTGTCATGGGCGTAGCATGGGAGATGCACATCCTGGTGCAATTTCAGAATGGCCGAAACATAACTGGTTTTAGCTGGTGAGGTGTTCTATGTCTATACCTACTCTTGACCATGAAGAAAGTAAACAAAAGTATGTAGGCAATGCTTCCAGGGAAAGCTCCAAATGTGCTTTCATCACCACAGTTATTATTTCTTGCCTGAAGAAACTGCACATAAATACATACTCCAACCATAGTTCAGGCCTGCCACCGCATCTCTGAGAATCTGAAATGGCAAGGCCAGGATGTGCTAGCCTCAGGACATTGTCACCCCATTTCTGAAATAGCCCAACCGGTTCTGCAGACATCCAATTTGGGGACATCCACGTTTGTAAAATGCCCTACAATGACTCGGCCTTGCTATGTGTGTTTTCAGAACCAGCTACCTGGACATTCATTTTACAGGGTGCCTCCCTTTACTGCTGCCACTCCCCCAGTTTTTTGTATGTTCTGCACCGGACATCTCAGATTCTTTCTAGACGTCTCTTCTAAAATGTCACTTCATGTGACTTCACAAAAGTGTACTTCATGTGAAAAATAGTACAAACTACCTCAAAACTAAAAAAAAAGAAAAAAGAAAAAGCCAAATTTGGGGCATTTTATGCTAGTTTTCTTATAAAGGTGGGTAATTTTGTAAAGGAGCACATACTTTGTGCAGCAGAGTACATGTTTAATGTGGTATTTTAGATATTTATGCACTTATGTAGCCATAAATGCATGTTAATGCCTGCTTATAAAATATTATCAAACATCGTAAAAGAATTGTGTTCACACAATGGCATGTACTTTGCTGGTGGGTGTGCTCATGAGCAGAGTTTGGGCAGAGCATGGCAAACATATGCACATAGATTATACACTAGTATAGTTTGTGTACATACTAGAACAGCGATGGCGAACCTATGGCACGCGTGCCAGCTGTGGCACGCGAAGGCCTTGCAGCTGGCACGCGTGAAGGTCCGCAGAAAAAGAAAAAGCGGGCTCTGGCTGCTGCCGCAGACGCGGCAGCATGCAGTGTCCCACGGGGCCCCCTCCGCCCGCTAAGCCCCTCTGCAAGGGCTTTCAGATTCGCGAGGGAGACAGCGTCTCCCTCGCGTCTCTGTTAAGCCCGCAGGGGCTAATGGGAAATTTCCCATCAGCCCCTTTAGACGCGAGGGACTGATGGGAAATTTCCCATTAGCCCCTGCGGGCTTAACAGAGACGCGAGGGAGACGCTCTCCCTCGCGAATCTGAACGCCCTTGCAGAGGGGCTGAGCGGGCGGAGGGGGCCCCACGGGACATTGCATTCTGCCGCTGCCGCGGCAGAAGCCAGTGCCAGTTGCTTTTTTTTTTTTTTTTTAAATTTGCCATGGGGGGTGGGTTAGGACTGCTAATGGGCTAGGGGGGGTTAGGACTGCTAATAGGCTAGGGGGGGTAAGGACTGCTAAAGGGCGGGGGGGGTAGGACTGCTAATTGGCTGTGGGCTGATGTGGGCTGTCGGGAAATGGGGTGATGGGGGTTAGGACTGGTAATGGGCTATGGGGGGGGGTTAGGACTGCTAATGGGCTAGAGAGGGGGGGGGTTAGGACTGCTAATGGGCTAGGGGGGGTTAGGACTGCTGATGGGGAGGGGTTAGGACTTGAGGTGGGCGGTTGGGTGGGGTTAGGAATGGAAATGGGCTGATGGGGGGTTAACACTGGAGGTGGTCTGATGGGGTTAGGACTGGTAATGGGCTATGGGGGGGTTTAGGACTGATAATGGGCTATGGGGGGCTGGGACAACAACTGGGCTGATGGGGAGGGGTTAGGACTTGAGGTGGGCTGATGGGGTTAGGACTGGTAATGGACTGTGGGCTGATGGGGGGGGGTTAGGACTGGCAATGGGCTATGGGGAGCTGACTGGAAGTGGGCTGATGGGGGGTTAGGACTGGAAGTGGGCTGATGGGGGGTTAGGACTGGTAATGGGTTATAGGGGGGGGCTTAAACTGAAAATGGGGTGATGGGGGGTTAGGACTGGAAGTGGGTTGATGAGGGGGGGATAGGACTGGTATTGGGTTGGGGGGTTGCTAGGACTGGAAATGGGTTGGGGGGCTGCTAGGACTGGAAATGGGCTGATGCAGGGACTAGAAGGGAATGGATGCTGGGTGAGGCTGGAACTAGAAGGGAGCTGGTGTTGGGGGAGGATTAGAATGGGATGGGGCTGGGAGAGTAAAATGGAGAGGGGAAAAATATTTTGTGTGGGAGGGATAAAAAATCTACAATTGGCCGGGTATTGGGAGAGTAAGTGGGGATTGAGGATGGAGGGGTAAATTTTGAGTAGATGAAATAGGAATGAGGAAAGAGCAAAAGGAGAAAGATTAGTATGTTAAAGCAGATGTAGAGAGAGAATGGAAAAAAAAACCCAAGAAGACAGAAGAAAGGACAAATGGACAGCAGATGGAGAGTTAGCAGAAGACACGAAGAAACCAGAAGAAAGTGGCTGGAACAATTGCAACTGAAAAAAAATGCACAAAAGGTAGAAAAATATCTCATTATTTGAATTTATTAATTGGAATATGTCAGCTCTGGGAAATGTGCATCATTAATTTTTGCGCTTTGTTTAGTACAAGAGGAAATTAATATATAGTTTTATTTCTACAGTGTTGTTGTATATTCCAAGTTTGGCTTTTGGGGTTCCCAGTTTAATTATTGTCTTCCTGTTTCTAAATTGTGATTCCTTGTTTGGTAATGGTCTGTTCTGCATGTGTAACTGAGCTGAGGTATTCTGTTTATATAATTCCTATTTGACATTGCCACTTGTTCTTTCCCCAGTAGGTCATGTATTGTTGTTCTCTGAGATGTATTGGTTTAATATTTGCAGTGTTGCCTTTTGATAGGTAGAGTATGGTGCTTTGTGAGTCCTGGTAGTGCTGTTAGGATACGGCGGGTTTGCTATGGGTTCTAAATGGGCAGCGTTTGTAGTAGTTCCTAATGTGCCTGGCGGTTGGTACTGGATTATAGTAATGTAGAAACCTTTTAGTCTTTCTTTATCCATATACTCATTAAGAGGCATGTTTACTAAAAGTTAGTGTATGGTAACATTATGCAAATATTTATGCAAATGAAGCACCTTATGCAAATGGAGCTTTAATTGACGTGCTGGCACTTTGAGGAAATTCTTTGGTTTTGTGCGGCAGTTTGGGCACTCGGGCTCAAAAAGGTTAGCCATCACTGTACTAGAAGCTTATAAGTATAGACATTTATTCTAGCTGGTATAAACCTCCGTGCCTAAAGTTAAGGCACAATTTCTGCCACTTGCGCCTATGTTTACTAAAGACAAGTAGGTGCCTACATGTCTTTATAAGAGAGGCTTAACAGAGGCCCCTTGAACTGTGCTTTAACTAGGTTCCCCTTTTAAAATTACCTTCAAAGAGCACATTTGGAAATACACTTTGCAAAAGTAGTAAACTGTTATTTTATGAAGTCTATTTCCCAATTTATTTAAATTTCCTTTTATTGAGGTATGGCAATGAAAAATCATAGAGAGCAGCTACAGTTGTGCTCAATATTGTTGGCACCCTTGTAGTTCAACCCTGTCATGACCAATATCTCCTAAAAAAAGTGGCCAATGGAATGGCTTTTGAGCATATATGCATACATATTTGACACATAAAAGAATCAAACAAAACAAGACCAAATAAAAAAGGAAATAGTAGGAAATAGTATAAAAACTGGGACACTACCAAGACATGATTATTCAAAAAATTAAAAGAGCCATCCCTTAATAACATTAACAACCAGTGAAATCAGTGAGGAGAATTAGGAGAATCTATGCAACAACCATTGATTTCAAACGACATGCACAGGATTTATGTCAACATCTCTATGAACGAGGTTACCCCTGCTCGGTTGTTAAGGCGGTGTACAAACAAGCATTGAACATTCATAGGGAGTGTTTTTTGTCTCCTGATTGTCAAAAACTCTTCTGCTCAAGAGGATAAGATAGTGGGCATATTACCTTACAGTGATCGTATGAGTCAGTTTACATGGATTTTGCAAAAGAATTGGTAGGTTCTCAGTCTTCCTGCCTGTTTTCAACAATCTCTGAGTGTTGCTTACATTAGAGGCAAGAATTTAAAAGACTTTCTGGTGCATGTGACTCCTAAGCCCCATGTGTCAACTGAGTGGGCAGGCCATTTTCCTTGAGCGAGGTGCTCTTTCTGCCAGGGGACTTTAGTGTGTTGTGGATTGACACTGTGTCTAATAAGCAGTGGCATGCAAAATACCATACTACCTGTGATTCTCATATTGTAGGGTACCTGATTTTATGCTTATGTGGTATAAAATATGTGGGTCATACTGTGTGTGCCTTCCAGAAAAGGCTTGCAAAGCATGCATCAAGGATTCGTATGAAAACACTTACCTCTCCAATGGTACAACATAGGGGTATGTTTACTAAACTGCGTTAGTGCAATTCGCGTTAGGAGCCGCGTTAGTGAAAGAAAAGCCAAAAAAGGACATGGGCGGTACATCGTTACCACTAACGCGCGTTCAAAAAACTAACGAGCGTTACGGGGTGCCGTGGCGCGTTAAACGTAAAGAAGGCGTACAGACACAAAGCACTGAAACAGAGCTGTAGCACAATGGTTACGGTACTGACCGCTGTTACAGGCAGCATGGGTTTGAGTCCCCAGTGTGCCTAACGCAGAAGGCTGTCCCAGGTATCACCCTGTACATTACAGAGGGAATGAGGAGGCATGTTTTTCGTTATGTTGAGTATTGGTGTCAGAAACACACCCTCGGAATGTGCCTAGGCACGTACGTTGGTACGTGCGAGTTTGCGTACGTTGGTACGTGCGTAGCTGCGCCGTACAATCGTGCGTGGGTACGTGTGTTTTTACCAGTGTGGGCATCTTATATTACAGACTCTGTAGGGTGTCTTGCACCTATGCATTATGCTAACAGATGTACGTGTGATGGCCTATGGTTTATCAGAGCCTGTGAGCAGGTGCTGGAGTTTCACAGGGTTGGATTGTGCCAGTCACACCCATGATGCACTGCACATGCAAATCAGCTGTCCACAGATACACACCATGGGGAATGCACCCCCACAGCACCTCAGCCTGGTAGGGGGAACTGACCGTGTGTTGTACTGGCACAGAGTAGCTACACACCGTCACATTGTGCGGGTACTGTGCTCACCCTGAGGGTGCAGTGATGCGCCCAGCACTAGGTCCACAGCACCGTCCATGGCTGAAAGAGGCCATGGCGCAGGTCCAAAGCAGTGTTACTGTGTGAGATAGGTAGTTTCTGCAGGAATACCTTGGACATCTCTGTCTGTTTCAGTCGGGTGTAGCCCCCATGCACCACCACCCCCCTCCCCCAGGGCTGAGGGTGGCAAACAGGGTCTCCCATCAAAAGATCCACAGTCTTCCTCCCTGCAAAGGTGGCAGTAGAGGGGAACATTAACCCTAGTCCTGCTGAGGAACAGACACCCCACAGGGCAGTCAATGCAGCTCTGTACACAGCCATAACACAATAGCAGACAGACATTAGGCCTGGATATGGTATGCTGCACCCCACCACTATCTGATATTCCCCTGGTGCAAGCCATCAGCCACTGCACCCTGCAAGCCACTCCATCACAACACCTACCAGCTGCAAACAGTCTGCTAGTGCCCAGTGGAGATGCCTGCACCCAGAACTGGGATGTCAGCATACACAGCAAGCAGATGCATCAGTGACTGGGCCCCAAAAGGAAACCCATATTTATCACATGAGAGAAATACTAGATAGCACTATGGGAGTTCCTAGCCATGCTGTGGTCACTGCACAGTCAGGGTGAGAGTGATCTCTCAGCAGGATATACTGAGGTCACCCTGTCTGTGTAGGTGGTGGCCGGGCACTACAATGTGCCTGTCACTGCCCTATGCCCTGTGCAGATGCACCCTGGCCAGGCCACCCTGTCCGGCCTATACCCATGGTACCTTGCTCCTCATTATGCATTATGTTTGCAGCCACCACACACTGGATAGACAGACAGCCACCCCCACACCTATGCCAGCATTGTGCTACTATAGAGGTGGTCAGCAGCCATACCCACCACACCAGTCATGGGCATAGTACAGGCATGGATATGGTACACAAGACTGTTGGGGGGTCACTCCCCAGGGTGGTGAACACTGTCAGAGACCAGACCTGCAGCACACACCGCAGACATCAGAATGATTGTTATGGTGGAGCTCAATGAGCAAAATGTGCTTAACGTAGGAATTGATATCTGCCAGTTATCATAGGAAACGTTTGATAGCTCTGTACCATATACCCAGGTGTAGGGTGGCATTGCTAAGGTATGCAACTGCTAGTATTGGGAGATACAGGCAGGGCCCAATGTCTTGCCTTTCCAGGAGGCATTGGCCAATGGGGCCTGTGGGTGGGTGTGTGGCCCTGTTAGCTGCTGCTTTACAGCAGAGTTCCCCAACTCCAGTCCTGGTGTTCCAAACACTGTTCGGGTTTTCATGCTGTCCCTCATAAATATGCATGAGATACATCTGCATACCATGGGGGTGGTGCATAGCTATGCAGCACAGGCATCTTTATTAGAGGCAGCATGAAACCGGAATGGTGTGGGGCCTTCCAGGATTGCATTTGCGGGTCTCTGCTTTAGGTAATGTGCCTGTTTCTGGTGTCTGTGTTTGGTGTGGTAAAATATTGGCCATGCGTATGTTCTCTGCAATAAAGGAGTGTCTTTACTATCACAGTTTAGTGGTGGGTAAAACTATGGGGACTGGGTTGGCAGGAGCCCCAGCTGGGATTTGAACCTGTGACCCTCTGGTCTTACAGGCACTGGCTGTGTCTGTTGCACCACACTGTGGCCACAGAGACAGTGCAGTCCCTGGAGTTAGTTAAACCGGCCTGATGGGTCAGAAACCCTGCTCTGCAACAAGTTTGCTGTGGCCTCATTTACCTTGTATGGAGGCAAAGGTGCACATAAACCTCAGAACAGACCTCAAAAAAGGGGCACACACCCATAACCAAGCTGGGCAACAATGGTATCATTGGGCAACATTACACAACACTCCCAGGACAGCTCCATTACAATGAAATGATCTTTGAAAGGGTCTGCGGAGCGTAGACCCTTCCACACATCATTTCTTTTTTTTTTGGTGCTTTCCAGGGAGTGTTGTTCCTTGTTGCCCATTGCTATCACTGTTGCCCAGCTGAATTATGCTTTTTATAATGTTTCTCGTGGTCATTTTTAACGTTTTCTGTGAAATTTTGTTCTGTGCACATGTATCACACTGCTCACGTTTTGTGGGTTTCCCCGGTTTTGCTGTACATTGCTGACGGAAATGGTTTCTCTTCCCTTTAATATGCCTTTAACGACAGGTTTTCATTTGCGTTGGAATTGAGCTCAGGAATTCAGTGCGTTAGTGTGAGGGGAGCCTCTCCCCGCCCACTCTCCGCCCACTCTCCGCCCATTTACCCCTTCTCCCCGCCCACTCTCCACCTTCTGCGCTGTTTTAACGCGCCGCGGAGGTTTACGATCGTTAACTGCGGTTAACGCGCGTAAAGCACGTTTAACGATCGTTGGCACGTTCGGACGTGCGAACGATCGTTAAACGTACTTTACGCGCGTTATTCACGATTACCGCACTTTAGTAAACATCCCCCCTAATCTTTGCCCAAACCCACCTTCAGAAACCAGAATCATTCTGGAAAAATGTTCTGTGGACAACTGGAACCAAACTTGAGCTCTTTGGCAATGCAGACCAACAATACATTTACAGGTGCGGAAATGAAACTTACAAAGAAAAAACACCCTTCCTACAGTTAAATATGGTGAAGGTTCCATAATGTTGTAGGGCTGTTTTGCTGCATCAGGAACTGGAGTCCTGGAATGTATTAAAGGAATCATGAAGTCAGAGGACTACCAAGTTATTATGGAGTGAAATGTGCTACCTAGTGTCAGAAAACTAGGTCTGAATCAAAGGTCATGGGTCCTCTAGCAGGACAATGACCCAAAACACACATCTAAAAGTACAAAAGAAAGGTTAAAAAGGAAAAACTGGACTATTTTAAACTGGCCAGCAATGAGTCCTGATCTCGGTCCAATTGAGAACCTTTGGAAGAGCTGAAATCTGCCATTGGTGAAAGGAATCCTTGGAACATTCATGAGATGGAACAAATCACAGTTGAAGAGTGGGAGAAACTACCAGCAGCTAGATGTACGAAACATATAGATGGTTGTAAGAAAGGTTTGGAGGCTGTCATCACTGCTAAAGGTTGTGCAACCAAACATTAGTGAAGTGTGCCGTTAATTCTGTCCAGGTCATAATTTTTTTTTTGCATAAATTACTACGTCTAAGTTGCAGAGATATCTTTTTGTTGTTGTATACTTCTGAACATACTATAAAGATATTATGATGACATACAGCTGGGAATATTTTCAATTATTTCTCAAGATATTAAATGCAAGGGTGCCAATAATGTTGACTACAACTGTAATCTGTGCCAAAAATCATTAAAGCAATCACATGAAAAAATATTTTTTTTTGCAAAAAGAAGAAAAGGCCTACCCTTTTTTCAGCACTGAATCAAAAATAGAGGTGCTTCACATGCAGTGACTGTTACTGAAGGAACCCTTGTAACCTAAAATGAAGGTCCCCTGGCACCTCACTGGGGTGGGGGGCATTTCTGCTGTGGTGGGCCAGTAGCTGCCATGACTCCTCATCCCCAAAACAGGACTGAAATGTATAAATGAGAACTCTCCTGAAGCCCTGATTTAGGTGTTGTCCTTTACATCAATAACTTTGAGCTCCAGTCCCATCCCTTCCTTATACCCTCAAGACCTCTGACTCACCTAGGGGGTTTGTGTATCATAGAGAGCAGGAGAAACCTTATGCACTCTTGCCTCAGTGGTGTCCTCAATCAAAATGGCTGTCCTGGCTCCTAGCAGTAGTCTTGAAGTATTATTGCAGGGGATCAGACCGCCAAACAAGGGTAGAGGGGATCTTATATTTTATACCTGCATTTTAGGTAAGAAGAGTGGTTGGGGGGTTTCTAGTACATCAGTGAACTGAATATCCCAAGAGGCAGCAAAATACTTAATATTTGGACTTTTTATGAGTTTCCAGGCATTTTTTGTACTTTTGAGATGTTACTTTACACTTTAGTAAATGAAACCCATTTTAAAAATATATTTGTTGTTTCACTTGATACTGTGCTTCTTTGTTGGACTCTTATGCGAAGTTACCAGCCATGGCAACATATGAAAATTTTCTTACAAAATTTAGCAACAGGATACAGATACACCATGAACTTATTTGCACCCCATAGCTAAATTTCACAAAAGTGGGCACTAACCAGTGAACATTTTTGCAGACTGGTACATGAGACCCTTAGTAAGCCTTACATGTGAATAACAGAGTAAAATAGAGTAAAAGAGCTTAAAACATACCTTTTCATCTAGCACTTCAACAACATACAGCACACCACTGATCAGATATCACAAGAGCATGCTGATAGTCAAACAAAAGTTGAACCCTACCGAATACATTTATCATTTTCCCCTTGCTCCAGCCTACTCACTCCTATAGGCATACCATTTTTTTACACAATTCACTTGAAATCAAAGCTATATGTACATGCTGTAATATGTAAACCTGTATAAAGCTGATATATTCCTGTTTGGTGTAGTTATTATGTATTCATTGAACTATAAGTTTGGCCTGTTCAGTTAATATGTTCTCAAAATGTTCTATGTCACTGTTGTTTTCTTTGTTCTCTGTAAACCGCCCCTGATCTCTGGAAGGGGCGGTATAGAAAAGCACACAAATAAAAGTAAATCAATTTGAAGGGCACAGAGAAATACAGGATTCTGAGATCACCTGCCTACCCTCCTGGCATGATGAGGTCTATGTATTAATTAAGCATTTTTCCTAGAACAGGTTCGGGAAGCCATGCAAAAGAGAATTAACCATTGAGGGCCTGATATTCTGGGATGGCTATGTGCTGCTATGGTGCACCCAGGATATTCAGTGCTGGGGTCATATGTGGCCCTGGCATTGAATATCCAGGGTTGTCACACATCCCACAAGCCCACAGAAGCTAACTGAGCAGTGGCAATACTGAGCAGCTGTCCGGTTAGCTCGCCCAGGTAAAGATATGTCAGCTTTTGCTGTGCCTATCTTTTACCCATGGGTGTTAACCAGGCAGCAATGCAATATCGCTGCTGCCTGTTAGCGACTGGTGCCACCCCCAGAATACCCCGGAACGCCCGCAACATGCTCCGATGCTAAGTGGTTAGCATCGGGGCATGTAGTAGACATACTTGGGGATATTCAGCGGTATTAACCCTGTTAGTGCCGCTGAATATCTTGCTCAGTTGCATTTATATGGTTTACAGGTCAGTAAACCACGTAAATGTCTTTCAATATCAGGCCCTGAGTTCTTCTCCATTACTCCTTTGGTTAAAAAATAAACACACCATGTAAATAGATAAGAATCTGTTTCAGTGCTTAATATTGCTGCTTTTTGGCATGTCCTAGAATGCGATAGCCACGACCTTTTTAAAAAATGGATAAGTTCGGCCATGGAACAGTTTCAGTGACCAGTTATCCATATGTGGCATCTGGATTTCTTTTAGAAAAACATTTACATGATCAGAGCTGCTATTACCTGAATAAGCAGTTTTAGATATTGGGTAGGATTCCAACTTTCTTCAAAAATATACTGTCTAATTTTAGTTTTTCAGACTTTGATTTGAGCACTATAATGATATGTTTGACATCCCTTTTTTTACATGGTAGTTGTCTCCTGCTCATATTTCTGCCAGATTAATATAAACATTGTATGAACTTCTCTGCCTAGATTTTTAATGGAACTCACTTATCTGGACTTTCCTACCCTTTCTTGAATTATACCTGATGGGAGGGGGGAGGGATATTCAGCAGCGGTGGCTCACGCTGTTAACGAGGCTAGCCGTTGCCACTGAAAAATATCTGGTCACCAGCATTGACTATCCAGATTGCCCCAGAAGCCGGAAGCTAACCTGACAGTGATGAATTTGAGCTGCTGGCCGGTCTGCTTCCATGGGTAAAGTTAGGCCAGCCTTTGCCATGCCCTACTTTACCCGCAGCAGCTCAATATCACCATAAGTCTGTTAGTGATGGGTGCCATCTCCGCTTCACCCCAGAACACCTCTGATATGCCCCAAAGCTAATCGTGTAGCTTTGAGCTGTGTAGCAGCGGCACCCGTGGATATTCAGCAGGATGAACTGTGTTACTGCCTCTGAATATCCCACTAACCTGCATTTACACAATTTGCAGGTGGATTTGAAAGGATGTGAGATCCAAGTCTTTTATCATCACCACTAGTGCAGATACTGACTCTTGGTTTGAGATAGAATGTAGAAGGATAGGTCATAGGGGTACTTGATTCTTCTGGGGATAGGTGGAAAATCTAAGGAAGTTTTGTCTTGGTGTGAGCTGGCATTTTTGGTGGAGGGTGCATAAAGTTCGAAATACAATAGAGACATGCAATCATTTGAAACATCACAGGATGTGTCAGTGACGCTTGTTTTGTTTTAAATTTTTGTTTTGGGGGCATGTCATTAGTGCACACTATCACTCAACAGCATAAACTATTGCTCAATAGTGTACACTATTGGCCTTGGTGTACTATTGAGCAATAGTGCAAACTAGTAAGTGATAGCATGCAGTAACGACATTTTCCCCAAAATGAAATTTTCAACAAAACAAAACAAAAATTCCACAAATGATGTAGGAAACTAAACACACCTCTATATGCAAGGAATATTTCTCCTTATGTGCCAATTTTGTGTTGTCTTGTGTAGTCTGTGACCACCCTCTCTGCTAAATATGATATACTGTTCTAGTTTAGAGTGGAATAGGAAAATATTGATCTGTAGTTTACTCTTCATAGAACTCAAAAGGCATGCAGTGAAGCTACAGTGTAGCCCATTTAAGACTAATCGGAGAAAATATTTTTTCACTGAATGTGTAGCCACTCTCTGGAATCTACCAGAGAATATAGTAAAAGCTGTTAATGTAGCTGGCTTTAAAAAGGTTTGCATGAGTTCCTGGAGGAAAAGCTCATAAACCATTATTAACCATTATGTTTCTATGTTTCTATGTAAAGAGGACCGTGGAAATCTACTGCTTACCCTTGAGACAAGCAGAATGGAATCTGTGTATCTCTTGGGATCCTGACAGGTACTTGTGACCTAAATTGGCCACTATTGGAAACAAGATACTGAGCTTGATGGACCCTTGGTCTGATCTAGTATGACATATTCTATACTCTTATGTTCTAAGTTCCAGTTAACATGCATTATAGGTAAACTTGAATGCATGGGCATGTCAACTACTAACTGCTAAAACTCATGTTAACTGGCACTCACATACTAATGTGGGGAGTCAGCTGGTTGGAGACAGAGCATGAGCATGGAGAATATGTTAACTTGCGAGTGAAGTTAATGTGGCAAAGTGCAGTTAACAACACTTCTATGGGTGTCATTAGGTGTACGCATGTTACTTGCACTTCTCACTATGGTACTCAGTCACATGATAGCTCATATAACCCCTCTTCTGAAATCACTTCATTGGCTCCCCTTCCGTTTCCGTATCCATTTCAAACTTTTCCTTTTAACCTATAAATGCATTCACTCTGTTGATAAATGCATTCACTCTATTGCCCCTCATTACCTTTCCTGGCTCCTCTCTCCCTACACCCCTCCTCGTGAACTCCGCTCCTCCTCTGGCTTTCATCTCTCTATGCCCTTTTCTTCTATTGCCAATTCCAGACTTCGATCTTTTCACCTTATGCCTGGAACAAACTTCATGTATCTTTACATCATCTCATCTCTCCCTCTTTTCAAGTCCATGCTAAAGGCTTACCTCTTTGAGGGCACTTTTGGATCGTAATCTCTTGTTTCCTCACCCTATTGAACCCCTTATTTCTCTTGTATTGTGCTGTCTGTCTTAACTAGATTGTAAGCTCTATGAGTAGGGACTGTCTTCTATATGTGTTTATACAGCGATGAGAACGCTTTGTATAAATGATTAATAGTAGTAGCGATAGCTGCCAGGAACATACTGGTCATGCCCCCCCAGATAATGCAGAAGCTTTGCACTTAAAGTGTACCGATAATGCACATTAAGTGCAAAACCTTAGCAAAGCTTACTAAAAGGGTCCCATTGACACCTATATGTCTTTATAAAACTTCCCCCAAAAAGCTGAAGAAATCATGGAGTCATTTCCACCAGCATGGGGGGAGGTGCAAATGTTTGCACATAAGGTACGAGTAAATAGGTGTAATTTATAAAGTACATGTGTAAATTACGATCACTCATAATTTCTCACTGAATGTTCCTAGTCCCAGAAAAGTACACCAATACAGTATTTAGGTGCTAACAATGAACAGAAATGTTGGCATGTTAGCCATATACAGTACTTGTATAATTGGCCACTACAAATGTAAACAACCTCTTATAAAATGCCTACCAGTGTTACAGTTTGTGTCTTGTTTGCATGACATGTCCTTTCACTATGGCTGTGCCCATGGGTGGAGTCCGAGTGAAGCACTGGCAGTGTAGGCAAATACATGTGTTGATTATAGAATGTGATCATTTATACATGTACATGCAAAATTTATGCACAGTCATTTATACCAGTCCTAAGGCTGCTGTAAGTGATCACACCTTAATTTAAGGCATGCTCTCTGCCACTTAAGCTAGTATTTTGGAAAGACAAGTAGGTGCCCAGCTGCCTTTATAAAATGGACTTAATTTAAGAAATGTTAAAATATGCATTGACAAGGCATCCTGTTATAAAATTACCCTCCTAATGGCTTCTACATTAAAGTCTTCAGGTACTCACTTTATATTTCTCATTACAAATAATAGTTCTTCTATGTTTGGATGAAAAGCACCATCTGTGCTTTCATCTTGCTCTTCCTTTTTTCGTTTTCTAGCTCTTCTGATTCTTGTACTATGCAGTGGAGTTTTGTCTGTCTCAGTTTACAATTAAATGTTCTTGAAGTGTGAATTAGTCACAATTAGATTTTTGAGAAAAGGAGAAAACAGTTCTCCCCTCATGGGTTGCAATGAGCAACAGAGAACAGGCATACACAGTGTATCTGTATCGTCTGCTGTTATGGAGGATGATGGGCTGACCTACATTAACATACAGATGGTAGAAAATGCTGCAGCCAGACATGTCATGCATACCAAGAAACATGGTACATTACTTCAATCTTCCAATTAAAAGGGCTTACGATTAAAACATGGAATGACTGAAAAATTTCATGGAAGATATGGAAGCCTTCTTTTCTTCTATCCAGCCAATAGATTACAGAATGCTTTAGTATCATGAATTTTACATTTTATAGACCTAGCTCTTTGAATTATTCTTGAAATAATGAGTAATCAAACAGTCCTTACCTATGTTCTCATTTTCTTTGATATTTTCCAGTGTGCTTTAAATATACAACCACAGTATATAGCATCTCTTGACTTGTATTCATTCTTCAAGGAAGTTAAATCTTCAATCTGCAAATATAAAACTGAAATTCTGCAGCCAGGCACATGTCTCATAAATTAGGGCATGACTTTTGCACCTTGAGAAAATAGTTTTTCCCATTTGATTCCTATTGGAAGTACAGTTTTAACCCTATGATGTTGAGATCTTTTTCCATGAATGTTCTTTAATTACCTAGTGACTCTAGTTAGGGTGAGTAATACAACTTCATCAAAAACATTTTGAACTTCCCCAGGATCATTCCTCACAGAGTACCATATATAGAGCACATGTTGTTAATTTTCAAAGTATATGTTTGATATATTAAAATAATTCTACACTTGTTTCATGGAATTAAGAACATAAGAACATAACACATGCCATACTGGGTCAGACCAAGGTCCATCAAGCCCAATATCCTGTTTCCAACAGTGGTCAAGCTAGGTCACAATTACCAAACAGTTTCCCCAAAAGACACAGGTTCCACAATGCTTGTATTGGGGCAAGCAGTGGATATCCTGGGTCCCCTTTAATAATGGTTTATGGACCTTTCTTCCAGGAACTTGTCCAAACCTTTTTAAACCTGGTTACACTAACAGCTTTTACTACATCCTCCGGTAACAAATTCCAGAATTTGATTACATGTTGAGTGAAAAAATATTTTCTCTTATTAGTCTTAAATAGGATACCCTGTAGCTTCAATGCATGCCCCCTAGTCTTTCTATATTTTGACAGTGTAAACAATCAATCTATGTTTACCCGTTCCACTCCATTTATTAATTTATAGACCTCTATCATATCTTCCCTCAACTGTCTCTTTTCCAGGTTGAAGAGCCCTATCCTTTTTAGCCTCTCTTCATAGGGGTATCCTTCCATGCTCTTCACCATTTTATTGGCTCTTCTTTGAACCTTTTCTAATAATGCTATATCCTTTTTAAGATACGGTGACCAGAACTGCACACAATAATCAAGGTGCAGTCACACCATGTAACGATACAGAGGCATTATAATATCTTTTGTTTTATTCTCCATTCCTTTCCTTATGATACCTAGCATTCAATTTGCTCTCTTGGCTGCCGCCGCACACTGGGTGGAGGGTTTCAACATGTTATCCACGATGACGCCTAAATCTTTTTCCTGGGTGGTGGTTCCTAATGTGGAACCTTGCATCGTGTAACCATAGTTTGGGTTGTTCTTCCCTAGGTGCATAACTTTGCACTTGTCCACACTAAATTTCATCTGCCATTTGGATGCCCAGTCTTCCAATTTATCAAGGTCCTCTTGCAATTTTTCACAATCCTCATGGTTTTTAACAACTTTGAATAATTTTGTGTCATCTGCAAATTTGATTAGCTCTCTCGTTATTCCCATTTCCAGGTCATTTATGAATATGTTAAAAAGCAACGGACCCAGGACAAATCACTGAGGTACTCCATTATTCACCTTTCTCCATTAGAAAAATTGGCCATTTAGCCCTACACTCTGTTTTTTATTTATTTATTTACATTCTCTTATATACCATGCTATTCTGCATCAGTGTGGTTTACATTGAAGAAACTGAAATTACATTGAACAAGGCATTATAACTTGGAGATAACTATTTTACAGGGAACATGGGCTATGGAGGGTTAAGTGGCTTGCCCAAGACCACAAGGAGCACCTGTGGGACTAGAAACCCCAGTCCTTCTGGTCCAAGGTTGCTGTCCTTCTAGTGGGATTTGAGCCCCTGACCTTCTGGCCTGAAGTACCTTGCCCCAACCACTAGGCCACTCCTCCACTCCAGTTTTAACCAGTTTCTGATCCACAATAGGACACTGCCTCCTAGCCCATGACTTTTTAATTTCACCAAAAGTCTCTCATGAGGGACCTTGTCAAAGGCTTTCTGAAAATCCAGATACACTATATCAACTGACTCACCTTTGTCTGCCTGTTTATTCACACCTTCAAAAAAACATAACAGATTAGTAAGACAAGACCTTCCTTGACTAAAGCCATCTTGGCTGTCTCCCATTAAGCCATCATTATCACATGTTCAGTAATTTTGTTCTTTATAATGGTTTCTACCATTTTTCCTGGTACTGATCAGGCTCACCAGTCTGTAGTTTCCCGTATCACCCCTGGAACCCTTTTTAAAAATTGGTGTTACATTGACCATCCTCCAATCTTCAGGTATTACAGATAATTTTAATGATAGTTCACAGATTGCTAAAAGTAGCTCTACAATCTCAAATTTCAGTTCTTTCAACATCCTTGGATCTATACCATTTGGTCCAGGTGATTTGATGCTGTTCAGTTTATCAAATAGTTGTAATACATCTTCCCGGTCTATGGATATTTCTTTCAATTCTTCTGCGGTATCACCTTTAAATACCATGTCAGTCTTGGGTAACATCCCTATATCTTCCTCAGTAAAGAATGAAGCAAAAAATTCATTCAGTCTCTCCAATATGTCCTTGTCCCCTCTTAGTGCCACCATTACTCCTCTATCACCTAATGGTTCAACTGACTTTCTCACAGTTTTTTTGCTATGAATGTACTTGAAAAAGTCTTTATTACACATTTTTGTTTAGACAGCAAGCTTCTTCTCAAATTCTCTCTTTGCCTGCCTTATCAATACCTTGCATATAACTTGTCAGTGCTAATATTATTTCCAGTTTTCGCCCTTTGGCTCCTTTTTCCATTTCCTGAAAGATGCTTTTTTGAATACAACAACCTCTCTGATCTCACCTTTAAACCCTGCTGGCAGTTTTATGGACTCCCTTCCACTTTTCTTAAACACTCTCAGCTGGACTGGGCTTCCAAGATAGTCTTTCTAAACAACATCCATGATTGATGTAAATCTTTTAACCTTTGCAACTGTTCCTTTTATTTTTTCTTAACTATTTTCCTCATTTTATCATAGTCTCTCTTATGAAAGTAAAAAGGTAGTCCTGTGGATTTTCTTACCGTCCTTCCTCCATTTATTAAATCAAAAGTGATCATGCTATGATCACTATTGATAAGTGGCCCAAACATCCTTATCTCTTGTACCAGATTTTGTGTTCCACTACGGACTAGGTCCAAAATGGCTCTCCCTCTGGTCAGTTCATGAACCAGCTGCTCCAAGAAGCAGTCATTTATTTCATCTAGAAACATTATCTCCCTAGCATGTCTTTCTGTGACACTGACCCAGTCGATACCTGGGTAATAAAAATCACCCATTATGATTACTGTACTGTAACTTTTGTTAGCCTACCTGATTTCTTGGAGCATTTCATCATCCAATTTCAACATTCATTTGTTCACTCTGGCCAGGCAGTTGATAGTACACCCCCATTGCCATCGCCCTCCCTTTCTTACATGGAATTTCAGTCCATAGAGATTCTACAGTGAATTTTGTTTCCTGAAAATCTTTAATCCTTTGTGACTCAATGCTTTCTCTAACATAGAGTGCAGCCCCACCACCAATTTGATCTGCTCTATCATTATGATATATTTTGTACCCAGATATCACAGTATCCCACTGGTTGTCCTCCTTCCACCATGTCTCTGAAATACTAATCATATCTAATCTCTCATTTAATGCTATATATTCTAACTCTCCCATCTTATTTTTTAGACTTCTGTCATTTGCAAACACGCATTTTAAAGGCTGTATTTTATTCATATTAATCTGGCTATCGGTAGGCAGTGGCAATTTGGAATCCTTAAGCTCTGTCTGCTCGGGGAGAAGCGTTCCTGTCCGGGGTACAGATGCGGCAGTTGCCTTTTGCCGCGGGAGCAGCTAGCAGGTGCCTGGAGGCCCTGCTTGGAATCGGGCAGGCAGAACAAGGGCGGTCCCAGCTGAGGAGAGCCCCTCTTCATGCCTCCATTTAACCCGGCGGTTGCAGGAGGTTGGTGGAGAAGTGTTCCTGTCCGGGGTACAGACGCAGCAGTTGCCTTTTGCCACGGGAGCAGCTAGCAGGTGCCTGGAGGCCTTGCTTGGAATCAGGCAGGCAGAACGAGGGCGGTCCCGGCTGAGGAGAACCCCTCTTCATGCCTCCATTTAACCCGGCGGCTGCAGGAGGTTGGTGGAGAAGTGTTCCTGTCCGGGGTACAGACGCAGCAGTTGCCTTTTGCCACGGGAGCAGCTAGCAGGTGCCTGGAGGCCCTGCTTGGAATCGGGCAGGCAGAACGAGGGCGGTCCCTGCTGAGGATGACCCCTCTTCATTCCTCCATTTAACCCGGCGGCTGCAGGAGGTTGGTGGAGAAGTGTTCCTGTCCGGGGTACAGACGCAGCAGTTGCCTTTTGCCACGGGAGCAGCTAGCAGGTGCCTGGAGGCCCTGCTTGGAATCGGGCAGGCAGAACGAGGGCGGTCCCGGCTGAGGAGGACCCCTCTTCATTCCTCCATTTAACCCGGTGGCTTCTGCACGCAGCCGCGTGTCGCGGCCTGCGTGGCGTGACCTAAGGGGCGTGATTCAAGGGGCAGGACATGCCCCTTTGGCGCCCCTTCGGCGCTTCTGAGAAGCCGAGATCAGCGGGTTTTTTGCCATGGAAAAACGTAAGGTGAAATTGCCTGTTAAATCTGGGGCCAAAGTCCAAAGAAATAAAGTGGTGGGTCCCATGGATAAACATCTGATTTCCCAGCTATCTGCCACATCGTCGCCTGAAGGAGCTTCATTGAGCTCTTATTCAAGGACACCACTGCCTTTCCCTCTTCCTCCTCTTTCATCTACTGTGTTGGATTTGTCTCTGGAACTTGTTCCTCCTATGCCGCAACCTGTTTCACCAGGAAGTTCAGAGGGGATCGCCAAGAGTCCAGGCTCCAGTGAGGTAACTCTAAAGGATATTTGGACTGCCATTCATAATATTGATATGCGTCTATCTACCACCATGTCTTCCCTATGTCAATTTACTTCTGATGTAGTCAGTAAAATGCAAAGTACTGACAAGCAACTGGTTTCAATTGCTAAGTCATTGGCTAAGACAGATTCTCAGCTCCAGTCTTGTTCAGATAATAATATTGCCTTAATTCGGGATGTTTCTTCTTCTGCTTATAGACTGGAGGTGCTTGAGAACCAGTCTAGAGCCAAGAACGTACGTTTCCTAAATTTTCCTGTTACCCATTTCCTGTCTCCTGATATCCTTTTGAAAACATATTTTACTGAAGTGTTAAAATTGGATGGGAATATAGATGTTGTACATATGTATTATCTTTCTTTAAGATCCTCCCCTCCTTTAGTTAAGGATGTGGAAGATATGCCGCCTTCAGACTTATCGGTGGGTCAGGACCTTACCGCTTTTTTGGAAGATTCTGCGGATATCATACCCAAACGTAACACTCTTGTGGTTACCTTTGGATCTGAATCCATTAAATTATGTGTTCTTCGTGCTTACTTCAAATTTCAGGAATCTCTTTTTTGTGGTCAAAAGCTTCAAGTCTTCCCAGATGTGAGCAGGGCTACCCAGCTTTAGGGGCTTCTTTCCTTTTGAAATTTCCCTGCCGTTGTGTACTTACATTTGAGGGTCAATCCTTTGTATTTATTGATGTGATTCAATTGCAGTCTTTTTTGAATCAAAAGGAGGTTGCTAAGGGTTTGGGTGGTGAGATAACTGTTCCCCAAAGTGGAGTTTAAAATGCTTCTGTTTTCTTTATTTTTCTTAGTACAGTCAGGGTTCGCTCTCCCTTGATGTGGTCTTTCTTAGATGTGTATAATTTTTCCTTGGATATTGTAATGATGTGGATTTTTGTGCATTTGTTTGAAATTTTGCTTTGTTATTCAAGAAAACTTAAATAAAAATATGAAAAATAAGCTCTGTCTGCTCTGTACTCAAGGGCATTTGGGCTACTTTTGTATTTATTGGAAGCTCTCTGCTGATATTCCCTAACTTCAATCTATTGCTAGTATCCTTCAAGGATACATTGTTCCGAACCATGTGCTGCTGGGCGACTGTCGGCTTTCCCCTATTATCTAGTTTAAAAGCTGCTCTATCTCCCTTTTAGAGGTTAATGACAGCAGCTTGGTTCCATCCGAGTTAAGGTAGAGCCTGTCCCTTTGGAAATGCCCCTCCTTTACCCAGAATGTTCCCCATTTCCTAACAAATCCTAAATCTTCTTCCTTGCACCATCATTTCATCCACTCATTGAGACCTCCCTACCATACTTTCCTATGTCATTGGTACCGACATATACCAAGACAGCAGACTGCTCCCCAGCACTATATAAGACCTTGTATAGATGGCCCGTGAGGTCTGCTTCCTTCACACCAGGCAGGCATTTTACCATGTGATCCTCACGTCCACCAGCCACCCAGATATCAACATGCATAGTGATTGAATCACCAACTATAAGGGCTGTCCTAACCCTTCCCTCCTGGACACATGGCCCTGGAGAAACCTCCTCAGTGCGAGAGAGTTTTACATCATCTGGTGGGCATGTTCTAGTTACAGGATCATTTCCTGCCACACCAGGGTGATGCTGTCCTGTCATATGATCTTTCTCCTCCATGGCAACAGGGATGCTGTCAGATTGGAGGTTGTACTTCAGTACTACATCCCTGTAGGTCTCATCTATGTACCCCTATGTCTTCCTAAAGTTCTCCAAGTCTGCTACTCTAGCCTCCAGAGATCGGACTCGTTCCCTGAGAGCAAAGAGCTTCTTGTACCTAGTGCACACATATAACCCCTCACCAACTGGAAGAAAACCATACATATGACTTTCAATGCAAAAGACTGGAAAATACCCATCTCGATGCTGGACTGCTGTCTACATCTTAGTTTTAGGGTTATGTTTAGGTATTTAAGTTGTTTACTTGCTAAGGTTTGCTGCGGATACTTATACTAATAAAACTATACCTAATATGTTTAATGGACTTTGCTCACCTCAAGCTTAGACTAATCTCAGGTCCTTAATATATGCCTTATGAGGATAAACAGCTGTACCTGAGAGTGAATATGGCACCTCCTTTCCTTTACTAAGTTTAAGCACCTATAAAGCTATGATTATCCCATGGGTGTGTGGGAGTCAGGGAGGAAGTGGGAAAGAAAACTTATTAAAAGTTTATTTAAATTAAAACTCTTTGCTGTTACTAGGCCCTGACTGAGTATTAAATATAAACTAGAAGCTCTCTGCTGGGTTTTAAACTTAAACTGAAAGCTACCTGTTAAGTTTTCAATTTAACTAAAAACTCTTTGCTGATACTAGACCCCAAATACACTGGATTCTAATTTACACAGATTAATCAGCTTTATTCTAAAGAATTCCCTTTTTCCCATGATTTAGAAAAAATTCCCAGAAGTAAATACTTTCAATTGCAGATCTCTCTCCAGAATTAGTAGTCCCTTTTTGTAGTCCTTTAGGAGTGAGAATCACAGAGCTCTTGTTGAGCTATTTATGCCTATACTTCTGAGGTAAACTGTGACCTATTTCCTGAGTGATTCACACAGCCCTTGCTTGGATAGAGGGACTCTTTCAAAATGCCCCTTTGATCTGTCCCTTGGCTTTAACACCTATTGAAAACAATTTCACAGGTCTCTTGCCCCCTATCTAGAAGGCCTCTTTGTAAAAATCTCTAGAAACAATTTATTGCTCAAAGAATACTGACCCTGTTTTTCCTTTTGTGCAAAGTTATAGTCTAAGTTGATTTAAACTAAAGCTCTTTGCTGATACTAGGCCCTGACTGAGTATTAAATTTAAACTAGAAGCTCTCTGCTGTATTTTAAATTGAACCAGAAAGCTCTCTGCTGTGTTTTAAATTGAAACTGAAAGCTCTTTGCTAGTACTAGGTCCTGACTGAGTATTGAATTTAAACTAGAAGCTCTCTGCTGGGTTTTAAACTTAAAATGAAAGCTACCTGTTGAGTTTTCAATTTAACTAAAAGTTCTTTGCTGATACTAGGCCTTGACTGATTTAACAAATACACTGGATTCTAATTTACAGAGATTAATCAGCTTTAATCTAAATAATTCACTTTTTCCCAAGATTTAGAAAAAATTCCCAGAAGTAAATATTTACAAGTGCAGATCTCTCTCCTTTTTAATCTCTTGGATCAGTGACTAGATTAATCATATCAAAGAAAAACATAATTCCCTTTGCATGTTTAGCACCTTGTGGACTGAAATTCCATCCAACATCCTTATGTACATATTTTGACTACATTTGCACTAGTTTATTTATGCATAGCAGTCAGAAATACTTTCCTTCATATAAAAATGTTGGTTTATTTAGCATATTATAGGTTTCTGGTTATATTCTGAAAAGAGGCACAATAGTTCAAAAGATAATTACATTTCAATACTTCAAAAATAAAATCAGCTAAGCATAATAGGCTTATTGAAGGACAGGATGGAAACATTCATTTGGCCTGCTTATGTAAAAGGTGGATCCATGAAATGATTTTTTAGGTTCCATAAAAATGTAGAATGAATGATTCATTTCTGAGTGATCTTTTTAGAGTAAGGCTTCTGAAGACTATCTGCAGAGAGTTGGTTCTGCTACTACTTTAAAATACTCTAGTGCAACACTGTAAATAACAATATTGAACAGTATGTACAAATAAAAATATTTTAAGATTGGCTCTGGAAAAGTGCAAAACAGCAGCTAAAAAGCTTAGTGCCTTTAGCAGCTAGAAGCAGCATGTTAGAAACATGGAATTCTTTAAGACACCTGTTCTTCCAAACATTTCCATTAAATAAAAGGAATTCATTGACATAGTTTAAAAAGAATATCCAAAGCCTATTTGATTTGCAGATATCAAAGCAATCACTGTACAGTATGAGGTCTATTGAGCTCTTGATAATAAGCTTAAACAAATAATTGGAGAAAGTGCATACTTTATAGTTACCAAATGGGCTTCCATTTGTGTGTGTATGTGTGTATATGAACTCTTCCCCAAGTTCAACTTGAATATTGACCATAACACAATAAATGAGCAGGTAAGTTGAACTGGCCCATCTCTATAAATTAAGCCTGAATAATGTGTGATGTTTTCAAGCTTCTATTTCACTGGATAATGCCTTATTGAGAGTAACCGTGGCAGGTTGCATCCGGTGCCCTATGCCCGTCCTTACTCACCCCCACCTCCTTCATTCTTCTCAACCCCTCCCACACCCTTTTTCCCAGACTTACAAATTCCACAGACACAATTTTCTTATTGGAAGTACCAACCGGTCGCAGCTTTATTATAATTCAAACAATTAACTTTACAATATCAAACAGTTCTATAAACAATCTCCCACCAGCGGAGTGATACCCCCCCAGCCATAATTAGCAAAGTGGGGTCGCATCCGCTCCGGCCGTGTCCGACCACCGGCCAATTTCCTACCGCCCTTTCCCCGACCTCGCCATATGACTAGCAAAGGCCAGCAGGGCTTATCCGGGTCGGGGGCACCCCGCCCCCGCCCAAGTATGACCAAACGGCTCCGGGCCCCGGAAACCTCCGGGATCCCGCCTTGTCAACCCCACCCCACTGCGACACCCCAAAAAACACCACCCCTTACATACCAAAATTGGAGGGAGGGAGGGCGGGAAGGCTTACCGTCTCCGGAATCGCTGCCGACGAAAGGGGGGGAGCATCAGTGGCTCCTTCTTTAAAAAACCCTCGTCTAACGCCGGCAGCTCTGATTGGCTCCGCTCTCCCCATCTGCGGAGCCAATCGATTCAAACATTGCTGCCGGCGTCAGCAGCCTCCACGCTCCTTCCTCATCCCTCCCCCCCCCCTCTTCCTTCTTTGAAGCCGGAAGGACGGACCGGGACCGGGCCGACCGCCCGGTTACCGGCGTCCTTCACGACTCCGCGCTCGGACTTAAATTAACCGTGGCAGGTTGCATCCGGTGCCCTATGCCCGTCCTTACTCACCCCCACCTCCTTCATTCTTCTCAACCCCTCCCACACCCTTTTTCCCAGACTTACAAATTCCACAGACACAATTTTCTTATTGGAAGTACCAACCGGTCGCAGCTTTATTATAATTCAAACAATTAACTTTACAATATCAAACAGTTCTATAAACAATCTCCCACCAGCGGAGTGATACCCCCCCAGCCATAATTAGCAAAGTGGGGTCGCATCCGCTCCGGCCGTGTCCGACCACCGGCCAATTTCCTACCGCCCTTTCCCCGACCTCGCCATATGACTAGCAAAGGCCAGCAGGGCTTATCCGGGTCGGGGGCACCCCGCCCCCGCCCAAGTATGACCAAACGGCTCCGGGCCCCGGAAACCTCCGGGATCCCGCCACCGGCACTGGCATTTTAATGCCTTTGTGCCGCCCCCCCTATGCCCTGCTGCGACCAGTTGGCATCCCCGTGTAAAACACCTTCCAAGGCCTCTTGCCAATCATTCAACAGTAGATCTAAACCCACAGGTGACAAATGAACACCATCAATCCTGTACAACCCCGTACAAGTCACTTCCACCCACGGGTGAAGAACTTGAATCCCACCTTGTCCCATTAACCACCGTCCTATTTGACGATTTATTTTTGTAAGACCCCGTGACCAACGCCGCTGGGCCGCACAAACAGGCCTTGGAATGATGTCCGACCAAATTAACTGAATTCCCGGGAACATATGCAGTAACACAGTTAAGTCTTTGATAACAAGTCGTATGAATTGCTTACAAGTCCATGTAACTAGGTCGTTGCCACCTAAATGCAACAGCAGCAGCCGTGGCTTGCCCCTCACTCGCTCATGGTGCCGGAGCAAAGGCAGGAGCTGAGACCACCTCATCCCTCTCTCACCCAGCCATAGCAGCGACACTTGAGCAGGATCCAGCCCCAGATTAGTCCCCAATGGCCGCTCAGCCGCTCGCCGGCCGGCCCAGTACATGAAAGAGTGCCCGATCATCCAACCGCTCTGGACACTCCCTCCTGCAACTGCAAAAGAAAACAAGAGTTAATCCATATTTTGTTTTGTTATTTTTATTTTTATTTTTTTTATAAACGAACATAACCCCGGAAAGCCTGAGAACGCCACCTCCCAATACTCTGAATGTCCTGCTGCGACAAGCCTGCCGCAGCAGCGCTGGAGGCCGCGCCAATACGAAAAGAATGAGCTGCATAATGTTCGGGGGGCTCCCCTACAGCCTTCAATGCCAACCGCAGAACTGCTACCACCTGAAAACGTGTAAGCAGCCGCCCGTCCGCATGCAGAAACAACCCCCCAACCCGCAATGGGCGGACCCATAAGAAAGCACTCATTGCGCTCACCGGACAAGTGTGAAACCCTGGAATCCCACTCAGCCACACCCACAAACCTTTGCCTTGGGGATCAGTCTTAGATTTTGCTAACAAAATTCTCAACCGCCCTTTTTCAAAGCAAACATGCTGACGCTGCAGAATCCCCACATCTCCTGCCCTGGACGATCGCGCCACCAGCTCACCCATGCGAAAAGCCCCAAAAAATGCTAAAGTAAAAACTGCTCGAAAAAGCGTCACCTCATACTGCGACGAGGCCGCCACCGCCAAGGACTTGCATATCTTTTCTAGTAAATCATGCGTGATGGGACGCCGAGCATCTAAATGTACAGGCACTGCCCGACCCCATCCTTGCAAGAGCCGACGGGCCAAGGCACCCCCTGACGGGAAATCCCAACCCACTGCCTTTGCAAAGTACTCGAAGCCTGCCAAATGACTGCGCACTGCCGAGCGAGTCACTCCATTCTCTTTTGCCCATACCACATATTGCCCCAGCAACTGAGGTGAAACCGGCCCAGACCACCAACCCGATCGCTCCAAAAATTCCACCACCTTCTGACATCCTCGCCGATACGCCGCCCAGGTGCCAGCTGCTACAGAACACCGCAACAAGTCTTTCATTCCGGATGGCCAAGACTCCATAACTTCCAAGGGACCGCACTTCCTTCTGCATCTGCTTGTGGTGCCAATCGACGGAATTGCTCGAACTTGAAACGGGAAAGAGAATCAGCGATGGAATTAGCATACCCCGGAATATGTTGAGCTCTCAAGTACACATTTAACCGCAAACAAGCTAAAATCACTTCCCTCATCAAGTTAGCCACCAAAAGACAGTGCGGTGAATAATGGTTCACTACCTGGACTACTGACTCATTATCACACCACCACAAAACCTTTTTGTTAGCAAATCTATCAGGCCACAATTCCAGGGCAACTAAGATGGGAAACAGTTCCAAAAAAGTTATGTTACTGGTAAGCTGCGACTCGCACCAGGATTGCGGCCAACGCTCCGCACACCAAGCCCCAGCGAAGTAAATGCCCAAACCTATGCCCCCCGCCGCGTCAGTATACAATTGCAAATCCGCACTACTGAGCTCCGGTTCCAGTAAAACTGTGGTCCCATTAAATTCTTCCAAAAAGACCTGCCAAATCCGCAAATCCGCCTTAATTGACTTCGAGACTCTCAGATGATGATGAGGCCTACGCACCCCCACGGTAGCTGCCGCCAAACGCCTCAAAAATACCCGGCCCATTGGTATCACCCGACAAGCAAAATTTAACGAGCCTAACAAAGCTTGCACCTCCTTCAGTGTCAAGGACGATGATGCCAGCACATTGGCCACCAACACCCGCAATCCGCGAATTTTTTCCTGGGGAAGCCGTGCCACCATGAAGTCTGAATCAAGCTCCACCCCCAAAAAAGTAATCCGCGTAGTAGGACCTTCCGTCTTTTCTTTTGCCAACGGTACTCCCAATTCCTTGGACAAATCCACAAAACCATCCAGCAATACACGACATTCCTCAGAGTGTTCCGATCCCACAAATAAGAAATCATCCAAGTAATGCACCACCTGCGCTATACCAACTTTACGTTCAAGTGCCCACTGTAGAAAAGTACTAAACTTCTCGAAGTATGAACACGAGATGGCACAGCCCATGGGCATGCATTTATCAAAATATATACCATCTTCAAAGCAAAAACCCAACAAGTAAAACGACGCCGGGTGCACTGGAAGTAGCCGGAACGCCGACTCAATATCTACCTTTGCCATCTGTGCCCCACGCCCGGCGGATCGTACTAGGTTCACTGCCTTGTCAAAAGACGCATATCGCACGGAACATAATTCCCGCGGAATACAGTCATTGACCGAAGCTCCTATGGGGCTGGACAAGTTATGTATCAGGCGGAATTTCCCTGGCTCCTTCTTTGGTATGATACCCAATGGAGAAATCACCATTCCTTCGAATGGCTGACTGACAAATGGGCCCGCTACCCTACCAAGCGACAATTCCGCCGCCAACTTTTCTTTCACCACCGAGGCGAATCGCTTCACAGACACTGAATTCCGCCCCACCGACCCCCCACTTGCCCACATACCGGGATTACAAAACCATAATTAAAACCAAAATATAAAGCCTCTCTATCGGTTTGTCGAGGGTACTGGCCCAACCATGCATTCAATACTGACACTCTAACAGGCGTAGGGGCAAGGCCAAACCTTGCATTACTTTGTGCCAGAAGTAGGGGGCAGGGAGCTCCCTTTTTTGACACATTTAACGGCTGGATGCGCTCCCCCGCAAAGGGAACAGACGTGCCGGAATTTGCAATCTGGGAAAGGGCACGAGGTCTTGTTGAACCTCCAGCAAAGGTCACCTGCCCCATTGCCCCCTGTACGCTGCTGTACGAAACTCGCTCCCCCACGAAAGGACCGACCCGTCCCCCCCCCGCTGACGACTGCCCCTTTTACCCCTCCTCCGACACCACTCCTGGCCGACATCTGGGTCAACCACAAATTAATGTCCTGCATACCCCAAGACACAAGTCTATTCCCTTCCATCTTGTCTCTAAATTTCTCGTCATAGTTTAACCATGACCATCCTTCATGCGTCTGCGACACCTCCAAGATTGAATCCGCGTAGGATAAAAGCCTCTCGTATTGTCCCGGGTAATGTTGTCCCCAAACACTAGTCAAACGCAAAAAAGCCCGTGTCCAATTGACCACATTTCTTGAAACTTTCTTAATACGCCCCGCCTTTTCATCCTCCTTACGTTTTTTCCTACTTTCGCCCGATCGTTTGCGACCTTCTAGCAACCGGAAAATATCTATATAACGCCGCTTTTTAATTTTATGTCGCAACTTCCGTGGCACTCCCTCCCATAACTCTGAAATTACCACTGCCGAAGGCAAACCACCCTCTGTACTCCTCCCTGAGACCGTTGCGTCACCCTTCCCCTGCCGACACATGCTATCTTCCGATGACGTCACCGAAGAAGACGAATCCGAGGACGAAGCCGACGAAGAACTGTCCCTGTGACGCCTTCTACAGGAATGTTTCCGTTTTGCTGTCCTTTTTGCATCCTTTTTACCACTCCCTCTACTCCTCTCACCCGAATCCACCTGTAACTCACCTGCAACACCAGTCGCCGACGCCACCACCTCATCAGGACCAACATCCACGGTACTGAGCCCCGCATCCTGCTCCTGTCCGCCAGCTTCTCGAACCGCACCTTCACTGGGCATCTCCCGCTGCCGTATCAAAGTCGAATTCACTCGTTCTACTCGCCGCAGTCCACTGTCGGTCCTCCCTGATAATGGCGGTGGACCCTGTGGAGACATAATAGGAAAAAGAGGGGGAGGGGGAACAGGAGAAGACCACCCCGGCTGCCATGCATCCAACCATTCAGCTCTGGAAGAACCTTGCCCGCCCCCTAACCAGTGTCCCCATGGAGAGGGACCACTCCATGCCCCATAGGCACCATGGCCCCGTTGCACACTCTCCCAGTACGCCCTGTCGCTAGGATTTATGGGCTGTGCACCCGCTGGCCCGACCATAGGTCCAACTCCCATAGACCCATAACCCCATCCCCCCCCGCATTAAACACCCTTGCTCCTGCTCATGCCCCCCCCCCACTAATTCCTCCCCATCCCTAGCAGATCCAAGTTCATTTACAACCCCGGGCGAAGGCCCAGAATCAGCTCCCTCACCTCCCCTTTGAGACTGTCCCCGCCTAGCTTGACCCTTCGCTCTGGGTCCCACAGCCCCTTTTCCCCGCACTGATGACAACCCTTCTCCCCGACCACGCGGAGGTGCCTTTGCCCGAGGCAGCCTCTGACTGGCCGTGCCTCGCTGACCCCGGCCCCCCCCGCTACCCCCCCTCCCTGGAGCCCCAGCCCTATTACCCGCTTGAGCACCCTTTGCCTGCGCCGCCCTATCAGGGCCAACTGCCCCAGCCCTCACTCCACGTGCCATTCAACAATGAGGACCAGCCCCCCAGCAAAAACTCTTATTGATCTTTATTATTTTGTTTCTTTTTTTTTTTTTTTTTTTAAGTTTCTGCCCCCCGAAGACCCCTTTTGCCCCCTTCCAAATTGAGCCCTCAGCTGACCAAACCGCCGCAGCAAACGCCGTAGAGCGCACCAAGCCCGCAGCTACACCCCCAGCTAACACCGCACAGGCCCCATAAACGTACCCGGCTGTCCCAACCAGCGTGCACCCCGCTTCCCACGCTGCCCGATTTTTATTTGCCCGGTACTCTCCCTAAGAGGTCGACACCCGAAGGCTTACCGTCTCCGGAATCGCTGCCGACGAAAGGGGGGGAACATCAGTGGCTCCTTCTTTAAAAAACCCTGGTCTAATGCCGGCAGCTCTGATTGGCTCCGCTCTCCCCATCTGCGGAGCCAATCGATTCAAACATTGCTGCCGGTGTCAGCAGCCTCCACGCTCCTTCCTCATCCCTCCCCCCCCCCCTCTTCCTTCTTTGAAGCCGGAAGGACGGACCGGGACCGGGCCGACCGCCCGGTTACCGGCGTCCTTCGCGACTCCGCGCTCGGACTTAAATTTATTTAATAAAAGATGTCTAGGTTAAGGCAGCCATGATGTGCTTATTTTAAGACTTTTTATAAAGACAAGTAGGTTCCTACTTGTCTTTTTAAAATACAAGAGTAAGGGGCAAGAATTCTTCCTTAAATTCAGGTGCAAACCTTTACATCTGCTCTATAGCAGGTATAAATGAACATGCATAAATTTTGCAAGTATGCACATATGTTAAGGCATTTTACAATTAGCGCATGTATGAGCTGCGATCAAAAAGTATTGAGACTTGTACAATACACAAGAAGTATAACACTGACAGTTATTGCACTCAGTCTCCTTCAAAGTAGTCCCCTTCCAATAAAACTCACTTCCCCCAGCGTTCCTGCTACTGCTGGAAACAATTTTGAAATGCCTCTTTTGTTATGCTGTGAAGCGGCTGTGTCAAATTTTGTTTAATGGTCTCCAAATCATCAAATCTCTTGCCTTTCAGTGGTAATTTCAAGTTTGGAAACAAGAAAAAGTCACAGGGTGCAAAGTCAGTGAGTACAGCGGCTGATGGACTTGCGCGATTTGGCGTTTGGTCAAAGACTGCTGGACAAGATATGATGCGTGAGCTGGGGCATTATTGTGATGAAGCAACCATTCACCATTCCTATGCAAATCTGGTCTCAGCGCATTCAAAAAACTTCCCGGCTGCAGACAGTCCATCTTCTTTTTCGTCAGGGGACAGGAGTTTGGCACACATTTTGCAAACACATATATCATCCCCAAATCGACAGCGAGAATGGACTGTACTGACCTGAAACAGATATCCATGTCCTCAGCCAGCTCCCTGATAGTCAATCAATGATTTGAGCTTATTGCAGCATGCACTGCTTCAACTTTGTCTTCATTCCTACTCAAGGTGACCTTCCAGAACGCTTGTCACTGTCAACATTTTGGCGGCCCTCTTGCAAATGTTTGTACCAGTCATAAACTCAAACACAACTCATGCATTCATTGCCATATACTTGTTGTAATTTGTCATGTCTCTTTGCATAATTCTCCAAGTTTGTGTCGGAATTTAATGCAAGTTTGCTGTTTAATTTTTTCACTCATCGTAAATCCGATGAACTGTTTTACACGCTACCAAATGTCACATGATTTAAAAAAGTACAGGGGTGATGCAACCACGCTACACTCTGCACATGCAGTGCACATAACTAGGTCAATGCATGCTTAATAGCATTGTTGAGTGATGTATTGTTATATAGCTACACAACAAGCATTGATACTTTTTGATCACACTTTGTATTTGTAAACTCTTTCTGCACTCCACTCATACCATGCACCCAATGGTGTATACTGGCAATGTACATGCCTTCATGTCAAAATGGGTAATTTTACACTGGTCAGTATTTTATAAGACCCATTAACTGCCATACATGTGCATTAATGAACGTATTAAATTTGGGAGGTGGTAGTTACTAAGCTGTGATAAAATCATGGATATTATCAAAGCTTAGTTTACATCAGGAGTCACTAACTTGCAGTAAACCAAAGTGCAAACGAGTGACTGCTTTGGTAAAAGAATAATGCAGTTTGCATTGTTCCAATGGAAAAAGAATGACTATCCAAATCTGGTGTTACTTGTCCCAGCTAAGAGCATAGGACCTCTAAAATGCAGTCAGATGTTCCTGGCCACATCCTTAAATGGGCCGGAGCCTTTATGGCAGTACCCAGCCTTCAAAGTGAAGATCTTCCAACCCCTACAATACTCCCCCTGGACATCTGCCCTCCAAACCTGCTCATAGTATCACCCCCTGCTTTGAGACCACCACTTCAGCAAGATCCCTCCATCATCTAGTATCATTTTGAATCCAGCACCATGATGGACAGGAGCAAATGGAGATTAAGTTTACTTGAATGGCTTCCTCCATCTCAACCATTTGGCTCTAAATTGTAATTATTTTATCTTTAATGAAACTGCTGAGACACTAAATAGCGTTATGTGCTACTAATAGAAGATATTGATAAAAAAATAAGCACACCACTTTATTAAAGTAAAAGTATCTTTACTATGAATATACAAATGGCAAAGTGACAAATAATTTTGATATAACCCATACTTTAAATGTCTTTATTAAATACAAAACTTCAACATTTGCATTTTTGTACAGTTTAGATATATATTTATATATATATATACAGCATGTTATACGGACACATGTATTGACTGGAAACTAGAAAAAAATAAAGTGTTTAGATTCATGAATACTGAGTATAGAATCTCCGCACTCCAAGATGAACAGTTAATTAGCATCAGATTGTATAAAAGAATGCCTGATTGAAACCTTTTGCCTACATAAAGATACGGCAGGCTTTCTGAGATGGGCAATTTTATTGTTTGAGGCCATCTCTTTCAGTTCATAAATTTCTATGTGGTGAAAAAAAATGTTTAAATTGCAACTAACATTAAAAAAAAAACATTAAATAGACTCTACTGTTATGCTAATTTTGCTATTAATTCCTAGGATATTGTATGTACTGAAACATGATTCAGAGGTGGCTTTAGAGCACTTGCACTGGGATTTATTTAAAACTGCAGAAGAATTAGATGTGATAACCTATAATTTTCCTTGTGAAGCTAACTAGCCTGAGGCTGGTATCATAAGACTTGCCCCCTATCTTTAGGAGTTATCTGAACAAACCTTGGCTCATAGAAACCAGCATTTGTTAACACACATTCAGTTCAAAGTGCCTTAAAAATGTTAGCGCGTACAAACTTAATTCAATGTGCATTAAGCTATAAATGAACATGCATACAATCGTTTGATAATGTATTAAAAATTGTAACTTGAGTTACAATGTTTTTATAAACACAAATGTGAGAAATGAACTGAAAAAAGATGGGTAGCAGTGAATGTCAGTGTTACCTGGCTAAACATAACCAGAAAAGTCAGATTGGTGAAGTAGTGATCTTAAAATTATCCAAAAACATTTATTTAGATAATTTTAACCAGTTATATTCAGTAATGGGAGTTATCCAGTTAAATCTGCAGAATATCCAGTTAAAGGTATTCAGAGAACTTACCCAGATATCTTTAAATGGGCACTGGCCTGCTGAATATCAATCTCATTGTTATATAAGGGGTTAAAAATATTTCACAAGTTTACAAATATTTCACAAATGAATGCCTTAATGAAGGTTTGTTTGTGTCTGCCAAAGCATGCTGCGCTTTCAGTCTTATTGATCTAATCCTACCCAAGTGATTTTAAATATGAATGGCATTATTGGCTACAGGGGTATGTTTACTAAGTCCCGCTCCAGTAACATATGTGTGGGCCACATTACTAGCATATGGGTTTAGTGGTAACTACAGGGGACATGGGCCTGAGCCCAGGCTGCAGCACCATGCAAGTCACTATATGGCTGCACATGACACCATCCATTGAGGTGGCGTTAGTTGAACCCATGCTTCTGGCATCAAGCACGGTTAACATAGGCCACTAATGCCCACGTTAGCCAAGACATAACAGAATCACCTAAAATCTGTCCCTATCCCACCTCGTCGCATGCTACTAGGGTAGAGTGGAGTTTTTTGCTCTTGGGTCCATGCTACTTTTTAGCGAGGTACCCAAATCACATAAAGAACTTTCCTCCTTGTTAAGTGATTGCAGCATATCAGAAATCCTCCCAATAGTTAACACAGAGACTTTGCACTTACAGCATATTGATTTTGGCCAAAATCTTACAGCACTTTAGTAAACAGTAACCGAGGCACGGCGGACACAGTGCCTTACCCCCTCCCACCCCACCCCCCTTCTAACCCAAAAACTCGCAACACTCCAATGTCCTACTCCCTCCTTCATGTCAATCCAAGATACAATGAGTTAGACCAATACAAAGGCCTCACCTACATTTTGTTTATTAACCCTCATTTTTACCAATGAAGTATGCTAATGACGGGGGAAATAATTAAATTATCAGTTAATTGATACAACCTTCACTTTCTGGTTCTTGAAGAGCAGTCTTTATAGAAAAGATATTTTGAGGGTGGAGTGATTAATGTAGTTAGCAGACCGGCTGACCACATTAATCACAATGACCGGGATATTCAGCGGCATTAATACAGTCAGTGCCACTGAATATTCCCAGGTGCCAGTGCTACATGCCCTGATTCTAACTGGTCAGCACTGGAGCGTTCTGAGGGCATCACCAGCAATATTCAGCTGCTGCCCGGTTATCCCTAAGCAGGAAAGGTTTGACACCTTAATGACTGGCATAACTTTTGTTGCAGAAGCTAACCAGGCCCAGGTACTGTAGCTTTGCCGCCATCCAGATAACCTTAATAATCAATGTTGGTGGCCAAATATGGCTTGACCATTGAATATCCAAGTTTAAGGTTCAGCCATGATGGCTAGCCACTTTACGAGTGCTGGTGGCTGCTTCTGAATATCATCTGCTCTTTTTATTTTTTCGCAAAAAGTGGGTCAATATTAAAATGCTGCAGACAGCATGTTTTTTACATGCATCCCACAGCGTTGAAATCTATTCCACTAGCTCTGAAGACAGCAGCAAAATTCAGCCACTCTCCAGATAGCTATGTGGTTTACATTAGGACTGTCTTTCTGCTGGCCTAACTTTATTTGCAAGGCTATCCATAGTGGCTGAATATCACCAACTCCACCAGATTGGCCACGTGGTCTTGTTCTGTCATCATTTTTCTATGTTTCTATGTTTCTATTCCACCTCAGCACTATCCAGATACTTCAGAGGGAATCTGTAAGAATAGTCAGTGGCAGCAGTTGGATAGCGTCTCTGAATATTGGCAGATAAGGGACTTATCTGTATAGTGGTGACCACTAGACTGAAGTCCTTTTGAATACTGGCAATAAGTGATGTAATATTATATCATTCCTGTTTCTGCCCAAAAGTTTTTTTCAATTTTTCATTTTGAAAAATTGTATGTGATCTGTGTTACAGTGGCAAAGATTGTGATCACCCCTCTGTTTCCAATGACATATGATCATAATCCAGTTCAGTTCAGAGTTTGCCCTGAAGCCTTTCCAACAAGAAGTGTGTTCTGTGAAGCATGCCTGGTGCTCACATTCTCCTGAAATCAGTCAATATGATGGGATGGTTGTGTAAAAGGACTGTAAAGGAGGCAGCAATAAATATAATCACAAAGCTCTCTATGAAAGTAATTTTATAACGGAGCATTTGAGCAGAAAAAAGAAAATTGTGTATATGCTGTGCCTGTTTTATAAAGACAACAGGCAGGACCGTGTCTGTGCTTTTTGCACATGGCCCTGCATTTGTGCTCTACTGGCTTATCCAAGTGAGTCCCCTCAATGATCCTCTGCACATGCTCCACATCCTCCAAGCAGGACTGGCCCTAGAGTTGGTGCAAAGTGTTGGAGCCCTAGGCAAACCTCAAGCTTTATACCCTCTCTGGCTGTCAGCTTTGAATGGCCTGCTTTATGCCCTCTCTGGGCTTTTTATGCCTCCAAAGGTTGCTGTCCTAGGTGACTGCCTAGTTTGCATAGTAGTTGGGCCGGCCCTGCCTCCAAGAGCTGCTTCTGGCACCAGGAATATAGCATATTTAGAAAAAGTACAGAGAAGGTCCACCAAAATGGTAAAGAGGATGGAAGGATACCCCTATGAGGAGAGGCTAAAAAGGTTAGGACACTTTCACTTGGAAAAGAGATGGCTGAGGGGCGATGTGATAGAAGTCTATAAAATAATGAATGGAATGAAACAGGCAAACAGAGATCGTTTGTTTAATCCTTCAAAAAGTAGAAAGATTAGGTGGCATTCAATGAAGCTACAATATAATCCAATTAGGTCTAATAAGAGAAAATATTTTTTCACTCAATGAGTAATCAATCTCTAGAATTCATTACCAGAGGATGTAGTAAAGGCTGTTAGTGTAGCTGGGTTTAAAAGGGGTTTGGACAAGATCATGGAGGAAAAGTCTATAAACCATTATTAAAGAGGACCAAGGAAATCCACTGCTTACTCTGGGATAAGCATTGTGGAATTTGTGTACCTTTTGGGGAACCTGATGAGTACTTATGACCTAGACTGGCCATTGTTGGAAACAGGATACTGGGCTTGATGGACCTTGGTCTGACCCAGTATGGCATATCTTATGTTCTTATGAATAGCAGGAACACACAATTATACCTGTTCCAAGGCAGGTGTAATTGTGTTCATGTATGTGTTGGTAAGAATAGGCACTTGTATGTATTTTATAGATTAACTACATAAGAGTCAGCTCTTTCCCCTTGATATCTATTCTTTACATAAGCAGGAACATCTATACAAGGGTGGGGTAATTTCATGGATGTATCTCATCTGTAAAGCCTGTTTGACATGTCTTTACATAAAAGTGCACAGCCAGATACACATGTACATGCATGTATATCAACAAGATGGCATGCATCTATATGTGTGCTGCACGTAGCCATTGCCAGCACATAGTTTGTGCAAAACAAAGGTTGAGCTGTGATGTAATTGTTGCTTTTATAAATATATGAGTAAATCTATAGAGTACACTCACACATGAACACCATCCTTAGATCAAGTGTAAATTTGTGAGTGAGAATTTGGCACACTATGCAAGATAGTTCTGGGTGGAAGGGATGTGTAATCCTTAGCATGCACTTCGTTGGTCTGAGTGCCTTAATATTAATGCATGCAAAATCAATTGTATATGAAAAGAAACCTATTAATATACATATACACAATTGATTTAAATGCATTAAAATGTCTAATATCATTACAAAAGAAGTTATTAAAATAAGCATGGAATGAATTAAAAAAATGTGAAAAATTTGGAAAAATTGGAAAACCAAAATTATTTTCACTGTGCGCATCTGTACTGAGAACCCTTTTACTAAATTATGCTATGCAGTTAATGTGCATTTTCATGCATGGTAGTTGCGTGCAAGGGCCTGCGGTAAGTGTTACGGTGGGATATGACAGTTACCACATGCTGACTCATGCACTAACTGCTGCCACCCGCTCATTAGGGTGCTGAGTAGGGAGGGAGAGTGGACAAAGTGAGCATGTTGCAGTTAGCACAGTGATACATATCACATGCTATCAATGTTTCCATAGCTCTGGGTTCACATAATGCCACCTCAATAGGTGGAATTAAGTGTACCTCTAGTGATAATGCTGTGTGTTTGGGTATGTATGGAGTCCGCGGGCAGGGTCCTCGTGGCCGACGGTAACCGGGCGCGTGGCCCGGTGCAGGGACCCTGCGCGCGGCCGCGGCGGGAGGCACGCGGGCGAGCTGGCGTAGTTTAAACCCATTGGCTCCCGGCGGATGCAGCCGCGAGGGAGCCAATGGGGAGCTGGCGGGGGAGCGCGGCTGGAGGGGAGGAGTAGCCTGAGGACTCCGCATGGTCAGTTGTGGCACTGGAGTCCTGGGACGTGCCGGCTTGCATGCGGAGTCCGTCCGGCTGAAGCCTGCGGTGGTAGCTGATTGGGAGCAGTCTGGTCGGTGCGGCAGAACCGTGGTGTTCAACGGCGGATTCGGGTTGTTCTTTGACGGCGGGGGGTCTGCGGAATGAAAGGCAAGTGCTGCACCTTTCTCAGCCTAGCTTGCAGGGAGGACGGGCTCTCTGTGGGGCTATTGTGTGCTCGAGTGTTGGTGGGGGGAGGCCCTCGGACCTGGGTTGGGTACTGTTTAATGATGCCACCGCGTGGGGGGTGAGCGGGCCGGTCAGGGGGGTGGGATAGGACTGCTGGGCGCCGGCGGGTGCCTTCCAGGGTGGATTCTTGTGGGAGGGGAGCTGGGGGGGGAGGGGGAGATTGAGGATGTGGTGGGGGGTTCTTTTGCTCAAAGAGGGCTGTGTAGGGGGCGGCTTCACAGAGGGGGAAATGGAGGGGTCATGGGGCTGTGTAGGGGTGGGGGGGATCTCTGGGGGAGTGGGGGGCCAATGGTGGAAGGGCACGGGGGGGGGGGAGGGCGCGGGCTCCAGGGAGCACGCCGCGTAGGGCCAGGCGGGCTGGTGCTGATCAGTCCTGGGGAATGGGGGCGCTGGGCAAGGGCGCTGAGGGGAGTGCAGTTGAGGGGGGGGCTATTGGCAGTGTGGGGATTAATGATTGTGGGGGGCTGGTACAGGGGCAAGGGGGAGCGTTGCCGGTGAGTGGGGTGCCTTGCTTGCAGAGTGCTCCTCCAGGGGCAGTGTGGCTGCCAGTTCATGGGAGCTATATGGCAGTAGGAGGGCCATCACCTTGGGAGTACTGGGCCAGTGGGGGTCAAGGTACTTCGGCATCTGATTGGTGTGCGGCTTGGTCACCCACGTGGCCTTCGGCTGTTTCCCCCCCTGTTTTTCCTTTTTTATCTCCACAGGTGCGGGGGATGGCGCAGCTGTCGTGGGGGCTCGGCGTGGGGAGCCCTGATTGGATTGTGACGGCGGCCGGAGGAGCTGAGTTGCGGCGCAGTTCCATAGAGGTGGAGGCAGCTGGGGACACGGTCACGGCAGCGCGGAGTGGTGAGGAGTGTCGCCAGGTGGAGCATGACCCTGCACTGACTTCTGCGTTGGATGGACAAGCCGCAGGTGAGTTGTCGGGGAACCAGGATAGGGATTCATCGCGCCCGCTGGTGCAGGGCTCCGCGAGGCGTGGGGCTCGGAAAAAGAGACGGCGTTCTTGTCGGCGGCGGCATAGTTCTGAGTCGTCTTCCTCTTCCTCCTTGTGGGATTCCTCTTCATCGTCGGGAGGTGAATTCGTGGGGCAAGGGGGCGGCGGTGAGGGGGTGTTGGGGCCGCGGATGGGGGGAGGGGCCCCATCAGTAGTGGCGTTCCCGGAGCTGTGGGAAGGGGTTCCAAAGAAGCTACGGCGGAAAATACGTAAGCGGCAGTACATTGATATTTTTTGGTTGTTGGAGGGTAGAAAGCAGTCCAGCGAGAGCCGGAAAAAGCAGAAAGAGGATGAGAAAGCAGGCCGGATTCGGAAAGTGGTGCACAATGTTGTAAACTGGACCCGAGCGTTTCTGCGCCTAGCCAGCGTGTGGGGGCATTATTCACCGGAGCATTATGGTATGTTACTGGCATACGCGGATTCTATTTTGGAAGCCTCACAGATGCACGAGGGTTGGGCGTGGTTAAATTATGACGAAAAGTTTAGGGACAAGATGGAGGAGAATAGATCGCTTTCCTGGGGTACCTAGGACATCAACCTCTGGTTGACTCAAATGTCTGCTCGATCAGGGCTTGGTGCTGGGGGTGGTGGGGGGAGGGGGGTACGGTGGGAGTTCCTGGGGGTGGCCGGTCCTTTCGGTCGGCGGGGGTGGATTGCAACAGAAAGTCGGAACGGGGGTGGTCAGCGACGTGTGCTGGCGGTTTAATAAGACCACCTGCCTCTTTCCTGACTGCAAGTTCAAACACTCATGCTCAGTTTGTGGTGTGGGACACTCCACTGTTAAGTGCAGTAGAAGAGGGTCCGATGGTCCTGCTGGACCGGGACCCAAGTCCCAATGAGTTGGGTTGCCTTGCCCCGACTCCGGTTCGTTCGGAATCCTTGCTGAAGTGGCTCCAGCAATACCCGCGGAGGTGGGATAGGGAGGTGTTAGAGAGGGGTTTTCAGTTGGGTTTTGTGATCCCAGTCCAGGGGGTGGTGGGGGCCGTTAGCGCCCGGAATTCTCCTTCGGTACGGCGATTTGCGGCTGTAGTGCAGGACAAGTTGGCCTTAGAATTGACGTTGGGACGGATCGCGGGTCCTTTTGTGGACCCTCCTTTCCCTGACATGGTGATTTCTCCTTTGGGGATTGTACCTAAGAAGGCGCCGGGGAAATTTCGGCTCATTCACAATTTGTCCTGCCCGTCGGGTGCATCGGTGAATGATCATATCCCACGGGAGTTATGCACAGTGCGGTATGCGTCTTTTGACAGGGCGGCGGAGTTGGTCAGGGCAGCGGGGCAGTCAGCACTAATGGCAAAGGTGGATATTGAGTCCGCATTCCGCTTGCTGCCGGTGCATCCTTTCTCCTTTCCTTTGTTGGGTTTTCGTTTTCTCAGGCACTATTATTTTGATAAGTGCATGCCTATGGGCTGCTCCGTCTCCTGCGCTTACTTCGAGAAGTTCAGTATGTTTTTGCAGTGGGTGTTGTGTCAGAGGACGGGCTCGCGGAATGTGGTGCATTACCTGGACGATTTTCTGTTCGTCGGTTCGGCCCATTCCGATGAGTGTCCGCGGCTGTTAGCTGGTTTCAGGGAATTGTCGTTAGAGTTAGGTGTGCCGTTGGCAGCGGATAAGACCGAGGGGCCTACGACCAGGCTCACATTTCTAGGGGTCGAATTGGACTCTGTTGAGATGATCGCGCGGTTGCCACCTGAGAAAGTGGTTAGTATGCGGGCTTTGGTCGCTAACGTCCTGGTGTCTTCTAAGATAACCTTGCGCGAGATGCAAGTCCTTTTGGGCTCTTTGAACTTTGCCTGTAAAGTGATCCCTATGGGTAGAGTGTTTTCCAGGCGCTTGGCTGCGTCAACGGCAGGGGTGCGGAAGCCACACCACCAGATTAGAGTTACTGAATGGATGAGAGCCGATCTACGGGTTTGGAGCTGGTTTTTAGAGGATTTTAATGGGACTTCGGTTTTGCTGGGCTCTGAGGTGTCTAACGAGGAGTTGGAGCTGTTTACGGATGCAGCTGGGAGCGCTGGATTGGGGGTTTACTTCGGAGGGGCATGGTGTGCGGATCGGTGGCCCAAAAGTTGGCATGATTCAGGCTTGACGACTAATATAACCTTCCTGGAATTGTTTCCGATGCTAGATGTGTTGAAGTTATGGCCTGATAGGTTGCGGGATCGGCGGATAGTTTGGAGGTGTGATAATGCGGCTGTGGTTAGTGTAGTGAATCATTTTTCACCCAAGTGCTTGCGGGTGGCGCGTTTGATGCGTGAAGTGGTGTTGCCTGTTTATATTTGAATGTATCTGTTCGGGCCCGGCACCTGCCTGGTTGCAGTAATCAAATCGCTGATGCTCTTTCTCGTTTTCAGTGGGAGCGTTTCCATGCACTGGTCCCAGAGGCGGACGGAGAAGGATCCGTAGTCCCCAAGATATTGTGGAGCATTGGCCTGGAGGAATGCTGACCCTGCTGTGAAGTTCAGTGTCGGCTGGGACGTGGTTGGCTTACCAGCGCGGTTGTGACAAGGTGGAAGGGTTTTTGTGGGAGCGAGGGTGGCAGGCGGGCTGGGTGCCTGATTACCTGATTGGAGGTTATATAGCAGAGGCCCGAGGTCACGGGTTATCCAGAGCGGCGGTGCGTTCGCATTTGGCGGACTTTAACGTTTTTGCGAGTGCCGTGGGCTGGGGTTCTGCTTTGGGGGAAATTTTGGCGTGTCGGCTTTTGCGGGGTTGGGAGCGGGCTAGGCCAGCTTCCGACCCTCATAGGCCGATTACACATGAGTTGCTGGGGCGTCTCCTGGCGGTGTTGCCTAAGGTGGCTGCTTCGCAGTTTGAGGTTTTGCTATTTCGGCGGTTTTTTGCCTTGCTTTTTTCGGGGCTTTTCGAATTGGGGAGCTGGTGGCAAATTCTGGTAGGTCGGGGGGCGGCGGGGGCTTGCAATGGCACCATGTGTGTTTGGGCGGCGGGCAACTGTGGATCCTTTTGGAAAAGTCCAAGACCGATCAGCGGGGTCGGGGTTTATGGGTGCTGTTGAGAGAGTTCGCCGGACTCGCTACGTGCCCGGTGCTGGCGGTGAGGATGTACTTGAGAGTGCGTCCGGATCGGGACGGGGTTCTGTTTCTGCATGAGAATGCGTGGGTATTGACCCATTTTCAGGTGACTGCGGTGCTGCAATTGGCGCTGCATTTTTTGGGTGAGGACGCTATGTCCTTTGCCCCTCACTCTTTTTGTATCGGTGCTGCTACGAGCGTGGCGGGGGCTAGGTTGTCCGATGATGTAATTAGGAGTATCGGCCGGTGGCGGTCGCGGGCTTTTAAGGGTTACATATGGCTCTGAGGAGTTGGATGTTTATGGGGGTGGGGGATGCTAACTGTTCATTTGTTTTTCAGATGGGAATCTTGAACCTGGTGGTGCCTGGGTGGTTGGTCATTCGTTTGTCCACTGGACATGTCGGCGTGCTGCCATACGACCAAGAGGCCTGAATTTGCAGTTGGATCCTGCAGTGGTGTCGGTTTCATGGCTGGGGCAGCGAGGACTCCGATGGCTACAACTGCTACCTTTGCTACGGCACCACGGGAGGACGTCGGGTCAACCGGCAGTGCTTATTTTGCATTTGGGGGGTAATGACCTTATCTCTTGGTCCTGTCGGCAGCTAATTAGAGCGGCGCAGGATGACTTTGCGGTGGTACTGCATATGTTCCCTGGGACAATTTTATTGTGGTCGGACATTATCCCTCGGCCTGCATGCTGGGGCCAGCGACGGTGGTCGCGGGGGTTGACTAAGATAAATTGTCAGATTGGTCGGTGGGTTTGCAGGCATGGGGGTTATCAGATTATGCATCCCTGGGTGGAGGTGGGCTGCGCTGGTCTTTACAGGGACGATGGTGTCCATTTGTCTCCTGTTGGCATGGATCTGTTACTTAATGACTGGCAGGAGGCTCTGGAGTATGTGGTGTTGCGGGATAATCGCTGGTCGCAGCTTTAGGTTTGGGGGGGGGGCGGCGCATCGACAGGCTTGTCGCATGTGCCAGTGGCGGGATCCCAGAGGTTTCCGGGGTCCGGTGCCTCAAGGTACACTTGGGCGGGGGTGGAGTGCCCCTGACCCGGATAAACCCTGGCCAACTTTTGCTATGGGCATGGCGAAGTCGGGGAAAGGGATAGGAAACTTGCCGGGGGGCAAGTGTAGGGCCGTAGCGGTGGTAGTGCACTTTGCTAAAGCATGGCTGGTGTGGTACTACTCCGCTATGGGGCTGTTTATGGTTTATGTTGATGGAATATTATTAATGGTTCATAATTAATAAAGCTGCGACCAGTTTTGTTCCATGAAAACTGTGTAGTGTCGTTCATTGGGGGATGGGGGGGTTGGGGGGCATAGGGGGAGGGGAAGGGTGATATTGGTAGGCAGGGCCCGCAGCACCGGGTGCGTTTGCCTCGGTTAGTAGGGAGGCCACGGGCAGGGTCCTCGCGGCCGACGGTAACCGGGCGCGCGGCCCGGTGAGGGGACCCTGCGCGCGGCCACGGCGGGAGGCACTCAGGTGGGATGGCATAGTTTAAACCCATTGGCTCCCAGCGGATGCAGCCGTGAGGGAGCCAATGGGGAGCTGGCGGGGGAGCGCGGCTGGAGGGGAGGGGTAGCCTGAGGACTCCGCGTGGTCAGTTGTGGCGCTGGAGTCCTGGGACGTGTCGGCTTCCCTCCCTCCCTCCTTTGGGGGTTTCGGTGTTGGGCGGTTGTTCTGGGGTGTTGCAGCTTGGGGGGGGGGGGCGGGATCCCGGAGGTTTCCGGGGTTCGGTGCCTCAAGGTACACTTGGGCGGGGGTGGAGTGCCCCTGACCCGGATAAACCCTGGCCAACTTTTTCTATGGGCATGGCGAAGTCGGGGAAAGGGATAGGAAACTTGCCGGGGGGCAAATGTAGGGCCATAGCGGTGGTAGTGCACTTTGCTAAGGCATGGCTGGTGTGGTACTACTCCGCTATGGGGCTGTTTATGGTTTATGTTGATGGAATATTGTTAATGGTTCATAATTAATAAAGCTGCGACCAGTTTTGTTCCATGAAAACTGTGTAGTGTCGTTCATTGGGGGATGGGGGGGGGTTGGGGGGCATAGGGGGAGGGGAAGGGTGATATTGGTAGGCAGGGCCCGCAGCACCTGGTGCGTTTGCCTTGGTTATCATCTAAGTGTTAAATATTGGGAACATGCTGGCCATACTCTCAGCAGTTACCATGGAGGCTTTGCACTGGATGCACTTTGGTCTTTGCACTAAATATGTATTAGGTGCAAAATTCCTAACACACTGCAATAAAAGGCTATGTAGGTGCTTATGTTGCTGTTATAAAATAGTCAGCTTTTTGGAGTTAATGTCCTATAAAATTGCCCCCAGATTGAGTAAAAAAAATTGGCGGTATGTTTCTATGCACCTACCCTTTACGTAGGTATACCTCCTGGCAATTTTATTAGAGCATACTTAAACACATAAAGCCCCCTGTTTATTAAGACAGCATGCACTAAAGTTGCATACCATATGATGTTTGCCTCAAAATCCAAAGCACAAAGGACTAGCTTTATTAAAGTGCACTATCATATTTTTAGATACAAAAATTCATTAATAGCTCTACTGCATAAAATGGGACCTGTGGTAAATAAAGCATGTTCATATGCATTAGCATGCACCACTGCACTAGTGCATTTTAGTAGATCTTGCACAAAATGGGCATGATGATAGAAAATATATGATAATGCTGTTATCACACATGAAGCTTTAATAAATAAAAGCCCACATACTCTTCAATATATTGAAATTCCATATAAAGTGATCCCCTATAAATATCAGAAGAAGGATGGATATCCAGAAATAACATGAAAGAAAATGATTTAATGCAATGGAGGGTAACAACAACAAAAAATAAAAATGATTTTTGTATTGGCGTTCACTATGGAAAGTCACCAACTGGCATCGATTCAATATCTATGGGTAAAGAATGTACATTTTTCATACCTGGCATTAGTGTATAAATAGAATTTCCAAGATATTTTTCTACAGTATTCAGTAAATAAGGCCATGCTATTTACAGTTTGTTCAAGTCAACTGCAAAACATCATCTGTGAATGTTTTAAAAACGCCAATGACCGTACACATACTATTAGCCAATTAACAAAAATGCTTCTTTATTCTCTTGCCTCTTCTGAGATAAGGCTTGAAGACATGATGACAGACTTGTCAACAATTTAATTAACTGCTCACATTAAAAAAAAAATGCAATACAATTTGCAGATCATGTTGACCATTACTTATATTCAGTCAATGCTTCCAACATATTACACTAACATTTAGGCTCACTGTCTGACATCCAGGGCAATATTTATACAGAAGTGGAATATTTTCAGTCTATAAAAAGAAAGGGAAATGAACAGTTCTTCCTTTTCTTGGTTCTAGCATATCTTACAATTGCTACAAATTGTTTCCTATTTGGAAACTTTTTTTCAAAAATATACAGTTGTTAGTCTGGAGCATTCTTCCTGACTGTATAAAACTCTTAGGGTGTGACCTTTTTCTTGGTTGGCACAGACTTCAAACAACAATCTCTTACTCCATGAATCAGCTCTATTGGAATTGTTTCTTTCAGTCTGATCAAGCTGCTAATCAATCCATTCAAAGAGACTGATTAGTTCCAGTGGTCCTTAACATATTTTGATTTGTCATGTACAATATTGGGAAATATACAATGTTTTTTCAATTGACAAAACATTGATTCCATACATTTTTGATTAAGGCAAAGCAAACACACTTAGATCAAATGCATTTCATATCCTCATTCGTCTGTATTGCACTTTTCTTTCAATTAAACCTTTTTTCAATGTATCATTCTTTGACTACTACATCAAGGGACCCTTTTATAAAAATGGAGCTAAGTCATTGCACCTAATGCACCAAAAGCACTGAAACTGGGACATGTTACATGCAACCCCACCGTGTTAAGTGGATTTTGTCTACCACACCCTTCATTAGCGTGAGTGTGGCTAACTACACCTATTGAGATGGCTCTAGTTAAACCTGCACTAATTGCACGGGAGTGCTAACTATACAGAGTTCACCACACCCACTCTCCGCCCCTAGCCCACCCACGACCATCATGGCCCCAAGCGAGCTGACATGTGTCCAATGTGCACTCTTAGCACATGCCAGAGGCATGCTTCCAGCTAGAAACCTTTAGTAAAAGACCCTCAAAGAGCAGATATATAAGGGGCCCAGGCTATCCCAAAAAATAAATCAGAACTTTGTAATACCTAATTTTATAGTTAGAAATAAGAAAAAATGCAATAAATGTTGATTAAGTTCAGCAGTGCTTTATCTAGCCTGACGAAAGCTCATGACTTGCTATTAGTGGTTGTTCATTGATCCCATTTCTTTCATAGAGATAAGGGCCACGTCCCTGCTGGCCGCTGATAACCGGGTCGCGCTGCGTTGCTTGGTCCCGGCGCCAGGGGTTGGCAGGAATGATGGGAGGAGCAGGGTTTGAAAAGATTGGTTCCCGTGGGGCGAGTGAGGCCAGCGGGAGCCAATTGGAGGGCACAGGGCAGCCGGGATATAAGTGGGAGGAGGAGCGGCGGGGGGAAGTCGTCCAGGGAGCCGGAGGCAGTGTGGCTGGCATCCCACCCTCCCGCCCTATGGATATGTATATACATATGTAGGACTGTAAAAAAAAAAAAAATTGTGGGGGGGGGGGGGAGGTTGTGGGGTAGGAGGAATAGGTGTTGCAGCTGGGGGGGGGGGGATCCCGGAGGGTTCCGGAGTCCAGAGCCTTTGGCAATACTCAGGGCAAAGGTGGGGTACCCCTGGTCCGGACAACCCCTGTGTCTTTTGCTAGTAATATGGCAAAGCCGGAAGAGGGGGAAGGGTATTGAAGGATAGCCATGGACCGGTACACAGCAGAAGCAGAAGTATGTAACCTTGCTACTCACATGGCTGGTGATGACAGCTGTCCGCTCAAGGTCCAGTTAGGCGGCATTTGTTTGAAATGTTGTTGGATTATGTTAAAGTGTTAATAAAGCTGCGACCAGTCTACATCCCAATGGAAGTGTGTTGTGGTTATTAAGGGGGGGGGGCATGTGGGGGGGGGGCATAGCCGGGGGATGCACCGCGTTTAGCGTACCCCGGTTAGAGGAACTAAAGGTGAATAAGCAATTATGACATAACATCATTTTATCGGACAAGCATCACACATTTAGTTTTACCTACCAGAAGAAAATCTTAGGAAAATGGAAAGTAAATTTTAAATCAATAAGGAATATTTATACATTTATTTTACTGGAGGTCACTATTTAAAGTGGTAGGTCAAGTAAAAATAATTTTAATAAACCGATCGTTTGAAATTTGGAGCACATCAGTGATTAAGATTACGATGGAAACTAGTACTTTTTAATTCTTAATTTTATTTCACTAAAGAGATTTTATTGGGGTTTCTGTTTTCAGATGACAATTTTACTTTGCCACCTTCACCATTATGGGGCCATTATTCAGTAGAGGACATAAGGTTAAAGATATCCTAATAAAGTTCTTCAGATACTGTATCTTTAACCAAATATTCAGTGAGATATGCAGTTAGCTCAACTCGTCTGAGTATCACAGATTAAAGGTATCTGAAGCAATCTGGATATTGTAGACCTGCTGTATCTGCAACTCAGAATGGCATACATTTAACCAGATCATAGCTGCATATGATTGAGCTTCCCTTCTCACAATGTCATAGAATCTTCCCAATTTTAAATGCTTAACTTTTGATTGGGTTGGGGCGTAAATGGCCTCAATCTGTGAGGCCAAAATTTAAAAAGCAACAATTAGTCTGGGTAACTTTCAAAGCTAAGCTACTTAGACATTTTGAATATTGGCCCCTTATGCATCTAAATTTGTTGGCCTGCTCCTGTGCTGACCATCCTCACAAGTTTTTGCAGGTATCAAATGGATCTATGCAAGACATGAGTAGCTGGAAAGTGGAATCTGGCAAGGGGAATTTACTGTAAAAACTGTTGTCTATGTTATGCTGTTTTATTTCAAATGGAAGCATGGTCTCTCAGGGGACGTGGTAAAGAAAAAATGGTATTAGAATAACAGAAAGCATTTGATGGAAATTGAGAGTAAAATCAGAGATCAGGCAAAGATCAGGCCAATGTAAGCCTCTTGTCATTGTCTCCTGTTTGTTTGTTGTTGTTGTTTTTTTTTGGGGGGGGGGCGTTATTCAGGAGTGGCAGCTAGCTTTTCTAATGTGGCTAGCCACCATCCCTGAAAATTAAACCTTGATATTAAATGCCTGGGTCATAACCGTCCCTGGCACTGAAAATCTGAGTTGCCTGGATTGACAGGAAGCTAACTGGGCGGCAGCAATATTGTGCCCCAGACCGGTTAGCTTCCATGGCAAAAGTTAGGCCATCATTAGCTGCACTGTACTTTTGCCACATTGAATAACTGGGTAGTGCCTCAATATCGCTGTCGCCTAGTTATGAATGGGTGCCACCGCCAGAACTCCCTGATACTAACCGTGCCACTGAATATCTCGGATAGAGGGATTATCATGGTTAGCAGGTCTTCTACCTTTGTTAATCCCTTTGAATACTGGGCCCTATGTGTCTTTCTTTTCAAAATATAAAAATGTAAATATAATAGAGAGTAAAATGTGGATCTGGATTAAGACTTGTCACTCTACCCCACTCCACCCATAGAACATACCGGAACTATCTGGAGAGTGCAAAGGTGGTCTCAAAGGATATTCAGTGGCTTGGTCTGTATAGTGGCTTTGAATATCCTGTTCCACAACATTTATGCACTTAGCAAAATCTGCTATCTGGATAAGTGCTTCTGAATTTTGACCTATATGTACATTTCCCATTTTGCAACACACATATATTGGTAAAAATTGCTCTGTTGGCATTTACACCCACTTCTAGGCAGATGAGTCTGCTACCTGCTTGGACCTAGGGACTTCACCTGCGATTGAGGAGGCAATTGTGCTTATCTCAGTGGTATTTCAAACCATCTTGAAATACTGTAGGTGATATTACACTCAGCTCTCAATTGGCTCCTCTGCTTCATGCAACATTGTGAAATAAGGCACTTGCACACATAAGTGCCAACAAATACACATGTATGTTGTGAAATCTGCACCTCCATGTATATTTACCAGCAGTCACACATGTAAAGACATGCCTGATGACACTTTTTAAAGATGTGTAGTGTTCTGAAATTGATGCTTCGACTGTGCCTACCTGCAAATATATGTGTACGTGCTAGTGACATGATATTCATTTTTCAGAAGGCTACACATACAACAGAGACTTTCATAAAATAATCAGGGAACTGTGAACACCCTGACTTGGATGTCCAATTCCTTCCCAGACATCCTATGCAAAACGGGGCTTCAGGTATCATGCTAGACATCAGATTGCATGCACAAGTGTGTGTGTGTGTGTGTGTGTGTGTGTGTGCGCACGTGCACACATTGTGTTTTGTGCATAAATATCGTGTGTGTATGTATTTTCTAATCATGCATATGTGTGGGATGGCACAGAAGAGTCTAGTATTCCAGTTTTTCCAGTTTGCCCATTCACTTCTAGTAACACTGTATAGCTGTCAGTGCCATTCACAGAAACACTGGTTACGTCTACCTATCCTTAAATTCAATGAAAATTTTAAATCAGGTGAATGAAAATATTCAAATATTTAAAATGATTGAAATGTCCCTGACAGCACATAGCCTTTGCACTTGCTATACTTGTAAGTGCAAGCAATTAGCAACTTTAGTGAACAGGCCTCTATGTTTGTAAGACAGCTATGAAGCAGAATCACCCCTATTTAGGATGTTGATGGAGCTTGCAACCCATACAGAAAGCCCTCAGATTGGATAAAATAATGCAAATTTGAGGTTGTATGCATTTTTATCCATGAAACCCATTTGTGAAAAAAGGCAGATTTTTACCCTTTGCAACAAGCAACAGCAGTCCAACAGAGGAGCGTAGATAACCCCAGCCACATTAGTAAAGTCTTCATAAAACCAATTTTATTCTGACTTTGGCCAAGTTTCTGCTCTCCCTCCCTCCCTCCCCCCTAGGGCATCTTTGCTTGCTATCAGTTCTGTTCTGCTCGGCTGCATGACTCATTTTGTATCATTTTTATTTACGTTTATCACTTATTTTTACATATTTATTGCTTTTTGCACATTTGATCGGATACTTCTTAGATTTTTGTAGATTGTTCATTGTTTTTTATCTGAAGAGGTTCCTTTTTATGTTCTGCTTTATAGTGTATTCATATTTTCTTGTTATGCTTGTATATCTCCATGGTTTTTAGGTACTTGGATTTCATTTTTAAATATTTTATTCACATGTTTTGTATGGTATTAATATGTTTTTATGGTTCGCTCAATAGATGCATATACTTTCATGTCCTTTTGTATATGCAGTTTATTTACTAATGTATTGAGACAATGTTTTTTGATCTCCCATTGTAGGCATTACTATTCTGTGACCAGTCTTTTTTTCTGGTAGAGCGTCTGCTTTATTTGCTTTTTATGTTTATGTTTCTCCATTATAATCTGTGATCATGCTTCTTTTGTATGTTTTGTGATTATTTTCCACTATGTACTCAGAGCTGGCCCAAAGGTTTCTGCCGCACTAGGCAGAAACCCGACCTTGCTGTACCTCCCCCCCCACTGACATCACCTCCCCACAGAGTTCACCACTGCTGCCCCTCCCCAGCCGCTGCCGATTCTGTCTCGGGAGGCGAGGTGAGCAGCGGCAATATTTCCAAAAGTGGCTGCTCTTTGCTGCTGCTGCCATCTCCCTCCCCCCAAATGGAATCGGCAGCAGTTGGGGGGAGGGGTGGCACAGATGCCCATATGTGCCACTGCTGCTGCTGCCCACCAGGACAGGTTGCCCAAGTTGGCCGCCTAACTTGCCTAGTAGATGGGCTGGCCCTATATGTACTATCACCTTATTTATGGTTCTGCATATGCCCACAGTGCTACTATCACCTTTTAATTATTTATTTATTATATATTTAGTTTTGATTAATATGGTTGTTGTCTTTTAGGTCTGTGTATGTTTTATCACCTATTGTGTATGTGGTTCAAGTTGGAATTGACTACTAACTCTGATAATCCTCTTTTTTTATCATATTAAGTATTTTCTATTACTGTTGATTTTACTGTTTACATAATTACTGTACACATTGTGGCATTTTTACCATTTCTGTGTTATGATTCAATTTTTATCTTTTAATATTTATAATGTTACTGATTTATATTTTTTGGATGTTGTTAATGTTTCTAATTTTTATGTATTTAAATGTTCTTATACTTTAGATCTCTGACGCAGGCTTTCATGCCGAAACTTGGCCAAGTTGAGTCCCTTTAATAAAATTGGTTTTACAAAAACTTTACTGGTATGGCTGTGGTTATTCTCCATCCTTCTGTTAGACTCCAGGTTTTTAACCTTTGCAAACAGTAAAATTTCATGTGTAGCCCAATATGTGCAAAATTGTACTCAAAGTCTAAATCGTTGACCTGCTGCAAATCAGTATCATTCAAACAGCTCATAATTCAGAATTTTCAGCAAAAGCTAGCATGAAAAGGCTAGTTCTGGAATCCATAAAAAAACTAACAACAACTTGTTTCCCCTGTAGCTCTGAGTGATCTATTTTCAAGAGTTTTGCTATGGATTTCTGCGTTACTGGAAAAGATTTGCATTTGCTATATTTCTTAAGAGTTAAAAAAGGAAAACAAAACCTAAACCAAAATAAAACCAGAAAGTGACCATTCAAGCAGTTACTTTTTGGCACAAGTTACCAATTCCTACAGACAGTGAATAGGAAATGCTGCTTAATAAATCCACATATTGGTTTTGATATGAGTCCAAAAGTTTTTTTCTTACTGCATTTTTCTTTTACAAAGCATAGTTTCAAATAATACTATATGTGGTGGGTAGACAAACACTTTTTTTGTTTCATTTGGGTTTTTCTTCTAGGATATTTTCTTCCCTTTTTTATTTCTTTTAATTTGAAATGAAAAAAAAAGCAATAAACAAGCAATAAACAAGATTAAACAAAAATGAGCTGAAAAATAAAGCACAATTTAAATAAATCTAGCCTCTGTAGCCCCTTTACTCATACCATGAAAGAAACAACAAACAAAACACCTCCTAGGCCCTCTTTTTTCCAAGCACTACTTTGATTCTGCCTTAATCCATCTTACCACATATTTGGACCCCTAAGCTCCTCATGCGGGCAAGAGTGATCCCCATTTGCTCCTGCTTTATCAATATAGAAAAATAAGTAGTCCTGACTGGCCAAAATCTGGTGCCATTTTGAACATCAGCTGAATAAAATAGTGCCAACCAAAAGAGACTGGCACAACTTTGACGCATGACAGATGTCTTAATGGCTGAATAACTATGCTGGTGTGGCAGAAGTAATTGGTGATTGCTTTGCCTGATGGAGAGTTTATGGGTGCTCATGTGATGTATTTATTTTATTTATTTTTATTTATTTATTTAGACAGTTTTGTATACCGCCTTATCCTTCAATCAAAGCGGTCACAACACAATTGGGGGATACATTTAACACGCGGGGATATGAGACACATACACTAATACTTACAGGGAACATGGGCAATGGAGGGTTAAGTGGCTTGCCCAAGACCACAAGGAGCATCTGTGGGACTAGAAACCCCAGTCCTTCTGGCCCAAGGTTGCTGTCCTCTAGTGGGATTTGAACCCCCGACCTTCTGGCCTGAAGTACTGTGCCCCAACCACTAGGCTACTCCTCCCAAGAACAATGGGTGTGGTAATATAGGGTGGAGGGGGGGTGGGGAGGTTGGAAAGCATGTGGAAAAGGCCCAGGAAGGTGCTTTTTTTTTCTTTCTGGTGGTTGTGGACCTACTTTCTAAAACTAGATTTAACTTTCAATTTTAGATGTATTATTTGCCCAAACTCAAAACAAGTTACATTCAAATACGTGAGTTATCCTCCTGTCCAAATGGGCTCACAATAAAATCAGAAAAGGCAATGGAGAGTGAAGTGACTTGCCTAAGGTTGCAAAGACCATCGGCGGGAGAAACTAAAGAAACAAGAAAGTATGATGTTTCATTTATTTTCTTTCATTTCATTTTATAAACAAAATGAAACAAAACTGAAAATCTCCTTTTCATTTCAAAAGAAAGCATACCTCCCTACTATATGCAGACCAACATTGTAGTGACTGGAAATAAAATAACGTCTCTCACTCATGTTCACATTATTATAATTTAGTAAATGTCTTCCTTTATATCTTTTCCATTATATTTAATCATGATTGATGTCTATATTAATAGCCTTTGTAGTATTTGAAGTGAAGAGTGTCCAAAGGTAAACATGATCTATACTGGAAAAGTCTTTAAATCTTTTATCATATAAGTCTTTGTAAGCACTGCAGTAACTGATTGTCTGTTAAGCTCCCGATGCCTCATTTCTGTAGGTTTTTGTGTCAATCGATTAAATTTTAAAGTGCATTGCTATTTGATGTGGAATAAAATAGGTGACCGTGTCTTTGAAATTAATAAAAAGTGAAATATTTTAAAAACAGACAACTTTATTCATAAAATAAATTAAGGTACTCATTTTGCATATTTTTCAGTTTGATTCAAATAACTGGAATTTATCAGGATTATAAATTAATACCAGACCGCCAGGCAGATGTAAGAGCTGGATTTTGAATGCTTGTACTGACAATTCAAAGCTGACGTTGCCCAAGAAAGTAAGATCAGTAGGTAAGGTCTGCTCGCTCAGTTGCTCCAACCATATAGATATTTATATATATATATTTATATCTTGACTCAGGCCTTTGTAGTCTCCCTGTTATGCTTTGCTATCATTTTCTTTAGACTGGATGATGTCATTAGAAATTTTAATTTCTATTACTTCTGGACTTAAAATTTCTTTGCCGTTTTCTTCTTTTAGGGGCAGTTTCCTATGGCAAAACAATAGACATTAAACATTTCACCTTACGAGAATGTAAACAAAGATGCAAGCATGAACTTCATTGGGTTAGACACATTGGGGCATGTTTACTAAATTGCACTAACTACTAGTACATAGTTTAGCACATGGTAAGCATGTCATGCTAAATGTTAGCACAGGGACACATGCTGGAAGAGTGGAGGTACATTCCGGTTCCAGCACATCCAGCCACATTGGCTGTGGAAAAAATGGATGTACGGGAGATGGACGCGATTCTGCATCATGGGGCATGGATGTATCAGTGACAGCAGAATTGGGAACTTGGATGTCTGGACACTCCCTATACACTGACGAGATTGGCGTACAGAGACCTGCCCATCCCAAGGGCAGAATGTCATGGCTGGAGCATGAGAGCTGTGGCGTTCCGGCACCATGATAACAAGCCGTCTATCTGATGGCTCGAAATGCCATTGCCTATGTACGCCCCTGTAGACTGTGATCCTGCCGGAACCAGAGGCCCCCATGGCCTGGTTCACGGTTGTAGGGGCACAGTGTGACTGGCAGCATGGTTTGTGGGGGTGTGTGATGCAGTGCAGTGGGGACCCCCGAGGCTTATTCCACCATCAGGGTGAAATAAGCTGAGGGACGTACAGAAGCCTGTCCTGAATGGCTTTTGTATATCCTGGCGCATTGCCCTGCCCCCATTCTGCCCACTCCCACCCACATCCAGTGTTCCCCGCACAAATCCTGTGTACATGCACCGAGAGCTGGGAATGGAATCACATTCCAGGGCTGAGTGTGCGTTGGATGTTCAACCCGGTCTCCAATGCCACAATTTGCTGTTCTGAATGACCACCTTAGTGCATAAATGGACCAAGACATGGGATGAAACGTGGGCATTCAATGGCACATTGCTGTTAGCATAGGCATAATGGGTACACATAACTGTGATTGTTGCCATTAGCATGGGTGCATTTAATGCTACTCAATGGGAGACATTAGGTGCACTCAAGTGACAGGTTACCATGGTGCCGGCCATTAACAACCCACCAATGGGAGGGGAACAGACACACATGCCTTCTGAAGATAGTGCGGTCCTCTGTGCTGGTTTCTTGGCTCCACCGTGCACTAATGGTGCAGTTTTTAGTAAACGTGCCCCATTAAGTTGTACTTTCAAAATCAAAAGCAAAGCAAGACCTTGAAAAGTTGGCTAAGTTGCACACTTAAGTGCCTATTTATTAATGCTTAGCATACATTAATGCTGTTCTAATGCGTTATCTGCCACAAAGCCCATTGTATTAAATACAATAGCTATTTGTATATTTAATTTTTGGTACTGCTCAGTTTCTAATTTCAACCAAAATAACACAGGCAATACTTTTTAAAGTACGTGAAATGTCAATTGGATTTACTACTGCCAAATTCTGAACATATATAAAACATTACAATGTACATGCAATGCTCCTTCTGAATATTGAATTGGCTATCCAAATGAGAATCTAGTTAGATATGTACGCACTTGGTGTAGCAACCTATGAGTATTTAGTTGTCTAACAATTTGAAGATCAGTTGAATACATCTTAGATCACCCACTACCTCGACTCTCTACATTTAGGAACTAGTCTATTAAACATTAGCACATGCTAATAAGCATTAGTGAGCATTATCTGCTGCCACACCCACGTTATTCCTATGGGCACAATAGCAGATAACATACACTAATGTCTGTTAAGATGCACTGTTCAGTAAGCAGGCCCTTTAGTCAAAACATTTGTGTTTTTCATAAGACATACAAAATACGCAAGTGGCCCCTTTGCTTGTTTGCACTGGAGTTGTAGTGCAGACCCTCTGAATATGAAAATGAAGGAGAAAATGTTGAACATAGTCAACTGCTTGCGTTGGGGCTTTGAAAAGAATCTCACCATATATATCACTATTCTAGAAAATACATATATAGCTCTGAAAGTGTAGCTCCCAGTATATAGATTGGGAAAGTGAAATGCCTCTAATCTTCCAATCAAATCGTATTCCTCAGTGCCTTAGCTCTGTAATTTATAGCAATGGGAAAAAGTAGCAGAAAGAACATTTTTTAATAGAAATATTTGTGTATGGACCTACCAGACTACATCAAAAACAACAACTTCCTATTTTCTTTCAAAGCATAGAATGTGAAACTGGCAGCTAGGCTGAAAATGAACTGGACACAGTCTGATGGTTGGATTATGACCTGGAAAATCAGAGCCAGGATGCAAACTTTGGCATTAAAAATATGCCCAAATAGTTAATGCTTAGTTGTTTTATTTATGCATTTAGTTATTTTAAACATGAAATTTACCAAGCCAAAGACTCTTCCTTTAAGACTCTTCCTTCCATACTAAGGTGTGGTTGTTGTTGCTAAGTGCCGTCGAGTCAGAGTCAACTGATGGCGACCCTCTGGATAGGTGTCCTAATCTGTGTTTGGACTTCAGTCAGGTGACTCATTGTTGATAGAGTGTCATCCATAGCTGCTGTTATTGTATCAATCCATATCATTGTTGACCTTTCTCTTTTGCATTGACCTTCAACCTTGCCAAGCATGTTGTTTTTATTTAATGATCTCTCTCTTCACATGATGTGTCCAAAATATGAACATCAAAATCTTGTCATACGAATTTCTAAAGAAAGCTTAAGTTTGATCTCCTCTAGTACTGACTGGTTTGTTCTTCGGACACTCCATGGTATAGACAGTATTCTTCACCAGCACTATAATTCAGACATCAATTTTCTTCCTATCTATCTTTTTCACTGTCTAACATTCGCATCCATATGTATAGTAAGTGCAAAGTCTATGCAGTAAATGAAGGAGGTGTGCCGAGCATCTGCCCTGCATTTAGCGCACAGAGAAGACACTTATCACACATGGGAGCTTACCTGACCTTCAAGATGCCCATGCAAATGAGAATAATCTCATGTAAACATCAGGAATCAAAAAACAACAGCACTAACCCCAGTCACAGAAATTAATTGTAAAGGTAGCTGGTGAGATCTGCATTACTAGTTAAGGCGTGGGTTGCCAAACATCTATTGTCTATATCACAAAATCAAGTATGAACGTACTTAACTGTATAAAACAGAGGCATAAGTGGTTGGATATGTGCAGCAGATGTCTTGGTTCTTTTAGAGAAGATTTCAGTTGAAGGCTTTTTATTCTTACTGTGGATAGATATAGCTATGCCTTTTCTTGTTATTTTTACCTAGCTGATTTAACATCTGATGAATATTCTTAAATTTTTCAATATTGTGGTCTAATATTTTTTCCTGGGCTTTTTCTTCCTGTCTTACAACCAGATCAATTTTTTTTGTTATTTTTTTTTTTGCTTTGTCAAATGCTTTTTGATATCAATTAATATGCAAATATATATTAAAAAAAAGAAAACTACTACTATAGATGTGGAAGTGAGGGAGATCCTGTTTAACTTAAAGAGTGCTGAAAAGCATATAGAAATATATGACAGCTGGGAAGAATCAGATAACCATTAAAGGTGGAAACCTTGGAGAAGATAGAAAACAAACCAAAACAGGATGTAAAGAATACAAATTCTAACTCCAGGGTACTTACTCAGGTTCTGTCAGTGGAGTTGTTTCATTTGGCTCATTTACCGGACTCCCATCATGATTTGTGACCCTCTCATCCTCAGGTCGCATTTCCACTATTGGTTCTTTTGACCCATCTTTCCTAGAACACATTTTAAAAATATTAAATGCCACTGAATTTCTTCCATATGTCTTTAAAGGTTAAGAAAAAGTATAGCCCATGCATTTTCTGTTCTATAGGCCCAATATTCTTCTGGGTAAGCTATGTCAGTGCATATCCATGCTCAACAATGCAATGTGTGTCTTCCAGTCAGTCCTGACTCCTGGTGACCCAGAAGCTCCTGGGTTTTCTTGGCAGTATCACTGGAAGTAGATTGCCAGGCCTTTCTTCTGAGGCAATGGAGGTTAAGTGACTTGCCCAAGGTGTGCTAATGGGAATCAAACCCTGGTTGTGTGGTTACCAAGCCAGTGTTCTAACCACTAGGCTACTCCTCCACTCCCTGCTTGTTGACCCCTAAAACTGGATATTCAATGCAATATCGCTGCTGCCCAGTTAGCTTCAGCTGCTTGCGGGTTGTGTGGCAAGCTGCTGAAGTTAGCCGGGCAGCAGTGATATTGCATGCTCCCAGTTAGCACCTGCACCGTAAAGATAGGTGAGGGTTTTCCTCACCTATCTTTTCGGCGAAGAGCACTAACCGGGCAGCATGCAATATCACTGCTGCGCAGTTATCTTACGCCCCTACCCCCACTCTGCCCCGGAATACCCCTGACATGCTCTGATGCTAGCTAGATAGCATCCGGGCGCGTAGGGGACATAGATGGGGATATTCAACAGCACTACCCATGTATGTGCCATTGAATATCCCCATCTAAGGCAATGACACGGTTTACTAGACTGTAAACCGTGTAAATGCCTTTGAATATTGGGCCCTATGTGTCTAACACTGTAATCTAACTACTTTATTTACGTGTTATTGGATAATTCACTGAAGATAACTGGTTGGAATTGCCTGAATCGGTGTTAAGGGTTCAGTTCGCCTAAATCTGAGACGTAAAAAATTTCCAATAGAAAGGTACTTATCCCCTACAGAAGGTAAATATATTCAAACTTTTTATTAAAACATGCTTCTCAGGGGGACTGGATGACTGGAGAAATCTGAGGGCCCAGTTTTCAAAAGGGCTGATACTTAAATGCCATGCTGTTGAAAAATCAGTGGCAGTATCCAAATTAGAGCTGCCACTGACTATTTGGGTTGAACACTGCTATCTGGATAAATGCCAACCTTATCCAGCTAGCAAGTTATTCAGATAAGTGCCCACTGCAAATTGCACTATGACAATAAAGTCAGCACCTATCGAGATATAACTGGCACTGCCTCATTCTGCCCACTCGCTACCCTTGAACTAACCAGATGGCGCCGGAAAAGTCCATGAGGATATTCAGCAGCACCCTTATCTGTATAGCCTCTTGTTGGCCATCTAGATAAGGGTTTTGAATATTGGTTCCTGAATAAACTTCTGAAAACATACAGAACTATTTGGCACATCTTTATCGGGAAGAACCTCAGCAAATGGCTTAATGGTTAGATTAAACCTTTTCAACAGCATCATTTTTGTAAAATTGAAATTTGGTTAATCAGAGCTTTCTTTCTCTTGTTACTTATTTTCAAATGAAAGCATAATGGACATGAATTCTCTTGCTAATGTTATATTCCTTTGTTGACATTCTTTTGATAAAATATCTTAACAACAACAACAACAACATCATAGTGTGATTTATCAGTAGGATATGAGTACTGTATTATCTGAGGTTAATTAGGATGATTTTATAAAAGAGTGCCTATGTAAAAAGATGATGGTTTAGTTTGAGTTGTGGAAAGTTCAAAAAAGCTGCCATGTATGAGCTTTTGTCCTTATATGGCAGCTTGACCTTTAGTGATGTTACTGAGAGTTGAACCCAGCCCCAGCCCCATCAGGAGTGAGGGGGGATTGCGCCTACTAAGTTCCTTTAGACTACTAGGGATTCATTTGGGTACGCCTGGGTGGCCTACAGGGGATGAGGGAGTTGGCAATTTATATCTGTGGAGATTGGGGGGTTGTCAGGAGGACTTGAATTTTGTCCTTGGAAATGGGGGTTGGAGTTAAGGGGGTAGGGGTGTCCATATTTGCTTTTTAGGGGTAGGAGGAGTGGGACCATCTGGATTGGGTTTTTTTGTTGTTGTTTTTTTTCTGCACTGGTTACTTTAAGAAAGGCTCTGGGAGCATCAGGCCGCACATTATGGCCCAATGCTCTAGGGAAGTAGAATAATGCAATTTGTGGTTGGGAGTTAGCTTGGACTGTTAAGGATTTAGCATTGCTGTATTTTATTATTAATGTGTGATTTCTTGGGAGGAAGTGTATTTTCTGATGCTTTGTTGTATTTTGATATGTCTGTTTCAACTCTCTAGTGAGAGGTGGGGCTGGGTCAGTCAGTAGGAGGAATCTACATAGATTAATGATTTTTATGTTTGTATTTATATGCTGATTGTAATACTTTTTATTTGAAAGACAAACAAAAGAGCAGAGGATGAGCAGACCCTTGAAGAAGGCTTTGCTGCTGAAACTTGACTAAGTCGGGCTTCTCCAAATAGGAACTTGTATCATAAGACCTGGTCATCTTCCGCTCCTTTGTTTGTCTTTCAAATAATTGTTATTGCTATTTATTGTGCAGATAATTATTTCAGTACACATGGAGGATCATTCTTAAAGGTTTAGTCATGGTTTGGACATCTGCAGACATTCACCTGGATGTCAAAATCACAGACACATCTCGGTAACCATTCCACAAATGCCATTCACAGACATCTCCAGTACAGGGACATTCAAGTAGGCACAGGGGTTTGGTAGAGGAGTATCTGGGGAGCGATCCCAGAAGCACCATCTATAGGCACCTGCATGTTTATCCCGGCTCCAGGCACAAATAGGTATCAGGAAAGTGTTTGTTTTCACCTTAAAACATCCACAGAATTCTGACTATTTATTTATTTATTTAATTTATTTAACTGTATGTATATCCTGCTTTTCACCGGGTCAAAGCGGCTTAACATTGAAGGGCGGGGGACAGTGATCAATTCTAGGGTGGAGGGGGGGGGTCTGTCACTGGGGGGCCAACATTAATGATCTGAACAAACATTAAGGACAAACAGTGGACATGAGGCTCTTAGTAGATAGATCGGAGGGTATGTTATGAGGTCTGGAGGAGTATTTAATGATGGATGTTTGTTTCTGGTCTGAGGTAGTCCTGGAACAGGATGGTTTTTAGTTGTTTGCTGAATGTTGAGGGATCTCTGTTGTTTCTGATTTGAGTTGGCAGAGAGTTCCAGAGGGATGGTGCATACAGTTCAAAGGCTCTGTTGCAGGAACGTTGACTGTATTTAGTTAGTTCGTTCGACTAGCTTTATATTACACAGTCCTACATTGTGATTATGAACCCTGGCTACTCAGCTCTTAAGCCACCACTCTAACCATTGTGCCGTTAGACATTTTGGTTCTGAAATGCTCTCCCAGGGATGTCTACATAGATATTTGATACATGTGCATATCAGGCATGTCCACATTTCCGAAATTGTGCCTGACCTTGCATATGTCTACCTTTCTTTTCAGATGTTCTGGTTTTGACATCCCAGATTGTACTTGGACATCCCATTTGGAATGTGCCTCATTGAGTCTAGATTTATTGGTAGAGAGACATGACCCAAATTGAAATAACATCAAATAACAAATCATGTTTCATTAATATCTGCACCTTTCCTTGCATGCAGGATTTGCCAGAATGGATGTTATTCTATCCCTGTAATGATGTCTTCTGTGGTGGATTGATGAGCTCGACCAGCACCGCAATGGAAGAGCCAAATAACAGTGAGAGTATCACAGGCAAGGATAACAACCCCCACTCATATCCACCCTAACCTGTATCTTCTATCTGGGCCTCATGGTAATGTAATATCAGGAGGCTTGAAGAGCCAGACTGAAGCTGGGTCACCACAAAAGGAGAAGTACCATTTGATAACGTTAAGGGGGCATGGGACTTTCTTTTCAATCTTTTGGTTGGTTGAGTTTTGCTCACATTATGTTGGGTTGGTTAGGTTGCTACTACTCTGAGGGGGATGAGCTTGGGTTGATTTTGTTGATTTTATTATGTCATAGAAGGCTTTTTATACATATTGTATTTTATATTGACATACTTTTAATAAAATGTATTTTATTATTTTTGATATTATGATCTAAGCTATGGTTCTAATTCACTTGGACATTTTAAAAACATTTTCCATATGTACAGCATGCTTTACAAGAGATAAAGGGCTATTATAATATAATATTACCAAATGCGCCCATATAAGTATGCCTAACAGAATGGTGGATACTTATATTCATGCCACATGTAGAGGTTCGCAGGAAGGTAGTTGGTGTAAATATACATGAAGTGTGTGTGCAGGTGGTATTTTTGTGAGGCATTTTACTTGCTTACAACAGAGTATATGTGAAAAAAAAATCCTTTATAAAACTACCCAATAGAGTGCACACACATTTACACCATCTTCAGAGCAAGTGTAAATTTGAGAATTGCTATGGCACTGGAGATAGTATTGGGTGTCTACCTACAAGAGCACATAGGTATCTATGTTTCCTTTGTAAAACAAATGCTTTTCTGGAACTTTTGACAGAGGTGCCCTTTTATAAATTTACCCCCTTTAAGTCCTCTGAAAAAGTGGGATACAAATATGAAAACGAAATGAGATGTAATATAATACTTGGCTAATGAACAAAAAATCTCCAAGATTTTGAAACCGCATCTGGATTTATTTTTGTCAGACTGTGGAAGTTAATTATAAGAGCATCATGGTTCATCATTTGAAAAACATATATATTTGCTACACGTATTGAATAGTGCTGCAATGATGCCTGAGGCCGCCGGGCTGGGTCCCGCGGCCGACGGTAATCTGGGCCCGGGCCCGGCCTCGGCCGTGTCACGTGGCGGGGGTTGCGGGGGGGGGGGGGGGAGGACGAGAGCGACGCGGCCAGCTGGGAGTCGCACCACAGCATTGTGGGGCGATTCCATTGGCCGCGGGGCAAAGGGGGCGGTCATTGGTACTCCGAGGAGCCACGTGGCTCTGCCTTTACGCCGCGACTCCTCGGAGGGAACAGGCGTGTTTTCAGATGCCTGTCTGTGCAGCTGAGGCCTGCTACCACGGGGGTTTGCTGAAGAACCTCGGACTGCTACCGGGTGAACGTGGGGACGCGGTACAAAAGGGGTTTGTGCGTGCGGGAGTTACCGGTGGGCTGGGCTGCACCTTAATTTAAAAAAAAAAAAATAAATAAAATAAAATAATAAAACGTGGGGATCCCAGGCAGCCCATACTGGCATGGGGCAGGCAAAGAAAGGATCTAGGGGGCGGCAGAGGGCTCAGCCTGGGGGGAGGGGTGTGGAGCCACATGGAGCTAGTGCGTCCAACAGAGCATGTGCGGGGGGGGCAGACTGCCCGGCAGGCATCCATGCCAGTTAGTCCCAGGGGTAGGGGAGGCCGAAGGGGCAGGGGGGAGATGGATGAGAGTTCTTCCAGCTCGGGGTTAGGGAGGGGGGAATGCCGGAGCCCGTGGCCAGGAGCAAGCAGGGCCAGTGCCAGGCGGGGACAGTGTGGTTGGTGTGGGCAGGTCTGAGATGGTTGGGGCCTTGGGGCAGATGGGCAGCGGAGGTGAAGGGGGAGAGCAGGGGGTGGGGTCGAGGGGTTTACAGGATGCAGAGGCAAGCCACTTAAGGGTTTCATTCGGGATGCCCGGAGATGGGGGTTCGTTCCATGGTGGCAGGGTGGGAAGGTGGTGCAGTACGCTCCAGGAGGGGTTGATGTGTGTGCCACATGGAGGGGGGAAGCCGATGGCTATGGGGCCGTGGGGGTCCAGCTGGGGTGAGTGGCCCAGTACGGGATTCCCACGTGTGGGGGTCCAAGTGGCATGGGAGGGGCCTCGGTGGGCAGCGGGGGGTTTGGGTACTTCAGCTTGGCAGCCCAGGGGAGGGATTGTATGGGGAGCAGGGCAATATGGGTTGGGTACGGCTGCTGGTGGTTCTTCTCTTCCTCTACAGGTGCCGGTGAGTGGAGCGCCAGTGGCTGGGAGCACGGGGACCAGTTCAGTGGTGATGGCTCATACGGTGGAGCAGGTCGGTTCGGCTGGGGCATTGATGGAGACCAGCGAGCAAGTCACAGAGGGTGAGTGCATTGGGGGTCCGGGTACTCCGGGTGGGGAAGGGGTGTCGGCTGGGGCGTCGGCTACAGTGGGGCGCAAAGCTAAAGCTAAGCGGAAGCACGGGCGTCGTTGTCGGCGTGGTTCGTCGTCGTCGTCATCCTCCTCCTCCTCCGGGAGTTCGTCGAGTGATTCGGTGGCAGGAAAGGGACGAGGGGAAAGAGCGGGGTCTTCGGTTGTACGTTGCGCGGAGTTGTGGGAGAGTGTTCCGCGCAAGTTGCGCAGGCGGATTCGAAAGAGGAGGTACATTGATATCTTTCGGCTCTTGGAGGGAAGGAAGCGTTCGGGAGAGAGTCGGAAGAAGCGTAAGGAGGACGAGAAGGCGGGGAGGGTGCGAAAGGTCTCCCGTAACACATTGAATTGGACGCGAGCGTTCTTGCGTTTGGCGAGTGTGTGTGGACACTCGGATCCGGGGTTGTATGGCGAGTTGTTGGCATATGCTGACGCGATTTTGGCTGCATCTCAGGCGCATAAAGGTTGGGCATGGCTCAACTACGATGAAGAGTTTAGGGACATGATGGAGGAGAATACGCAGTTGTCCTGGGGGATGAGAGATATTAATTTATGGCTGACGCAAATGTCGGCCAAAAAAGGGGGCGGGAGTATTAGCAGTGGACAGGGGAAGGTTGGTGAGCCGGTTTGCGGGCCTTTCGGGACTTTCGGGCGGCGGGCTCGGTACCAGGATCGCCTAATGGGGGAGCGGCAGGAGATCTCTGTTGGCGCTATAATAAATCATCTTGTCCCTTCCCAGATTGCAAGTTCCGCCACGCTTGCTCGATATGCGGGGGGGGGGGGGGATCACGCGGCCACGAAATGTATCAGGAAAGGAGTGTCCGGAGCAGGGAGTGGGGGCAAATGAGGGGGTGCTCGGGGGGTTGGCGCCTACCCCCATTAAGACACAGGCGCTGCAGCCATGGCTGGAGCGTTATGGGAGGCGTCGACATGGCAAGGCGGCCCAGTTGTTGTGGTTGGGTTTTTCGGAGGGTTTTCGTATTCCGTATCAGGGTGAAGTCACGGGAGTGGTGGCCAGTAATCCCGGCTCGGTGCGGGTTCTGATCGAGGTGGCCCGTCAAAAAATTGCAACTGAATGCGCTTTGGGCAGGGTAGCGGGGCATTTTGATCATCCCCCATTTTCGCCGTTTATCGTTTCACCCTTGGGGGTAATACCTAAGAAGGAGCCCGGGCATTATCGTTTGATACACAACCTGTCCTTCCCTCCGGGGGACGCGGTAAATGACCATATTCCGCCTGAGTGCTGTTCTGTGCGCTATGCGCCGTTCGATGTGGCAGTTGACATACTGCGCCAATGTGGCAGGGGGGCCTTGATTGCAAAGGCAGACATCGAATTGGCTTTTAGGCTCTTACTAGTTCACCCCTCAGCATTTCCCTTGTTAGGCTTCCAGCTTGATGCCCAGTTTTACTTTGACAAGTGTCTGCCGATGGGTTGTGCGATTTCATGTGCCTACTTCGAGGCCTTCAGTTCGTTTTTGCATTGGGTGCTGGTTCAGTGGTCGGGTAGTAGTTCTATTGTACACTACTTGGACGATTTTCTGTTTGTAGGTCCAGCGCAGAGTGCTGCTTGTGCATCCTTGTTGCGATTGTTTCAGGCGATGGCTGTGGAATTCTGGATACCGTTGGCAGCGGAAAAGACGCTTGGGCCGGTCACTTGCCTTTCCTTCTTGGGGATAGAGTTAGATTCGGTTGCGTTTGAGGTTCGCTTGCCAGCGGATAAGATCGAACAGCTGAAAGTATTGGTAGCGGAGGTGGGGGCTGCGTCGAAAGTGACGTTGAAGGAATTGCAGGCGCTTGTAGGGCTCTAGAACTTTGCGTGTCGAGTGATTGCGATGGGACGGCCATTCGCACGGCGGCTGTCCTTGGCCACGGCGGGGGTGCAGCGCCCGCATCATCGTATTCGGGTGACTGCGGGGATGCAAGAGGATCTGCGGGTTTTGAGTACTTTTCTTGCGGACTTCAACGGTTGCTCGCTAGTCCAATCGGCAGAGTTGTCCAATGTCGATCTACAGCTCTTTTCGGATGCGGCGGGTGGTTCAGGGTTTGGTTTGTTTTGTCAGGGCTCTTGGTGTGCGGCGGCTTGGCCTGCATCTTGGGTGGAGAGTGGTTTGATGCGTAACGTGACCTTTTTGGAGTTGTTCCCGATAGTAGTGGTGTTTTGGGCGTGGCCTGAGAGGTTGAGGAACAGGAGGGTGGTGTTCTGGTGTGACAATGCGGCGGTGGTACAGGTGATCAATCAGCACTCCCCCAAGTGTCCGAGAGTGGCGGCGCTTATGCGCGTTATGGTGCTTGCCTGTTTGCATCTTAATGTCACAGCCATGGCGCGACATGTTCCGGGTTCGTGTAATTCCATTGCTGATGCTTTGTCTCATTTCCAGTGGGCGAAATTCCGGGCTTTGGCTCTGGGAGCAGACGAGGCAGCGACGATAGTGCCGGAGCACCTTTGGCAGCTTGGGACCCTGAAGTGATGGGGTTGTTGCGGTCTTCTGTTGCTCCAGGTACGTGGGCGGCCTATACGCGAGGGTACGCCAAGGTATGGGCTTTTCTGCAGGGCAAGGGTTGGAGTGGCGGGAGAATAGATGACCAGCTTGTGGGTGCGTTCATAGTTTGGGTGAAAGGGCAAGGCTGGTCGCAGTCGACTGCTCGGGCAGCGGTGGCGGGATTCTCCTTTTTCAGCAAGGTGGCCGGTTGGGGTAACCCCAGTGCATCGTTTTTGGTAAAGCGGCTGTTGGCGGGGTGGGTGTGCGAGAGGCCCCAGGGGCGGGATTGGCGGCGTCCAGTTTCGCATGAGTTGCTCTTGCTGATATGAGGCGTGTTGCCGGAGGTGGCGGCGTCGGAGTTCGAGGTGGTATTATTTCGTGCTCTGTTCGTGATGGCCTTCTTTGGCGCATTTCGGGTTAGCAAATTGGTTCCACGGTCCCAACGGCGGGAGGCGCAGGGGGGTTTGGAAGCACGGCACGTGGTTTTAGAGGCTGCATCTGTGCAGATTTATCTCAAGCGGTCGAAGACTGACCAATTAGGTGTGGGCCGCAGGGTTTTGCTGAAAGCGATCCCGGAGCTATGTTCATGCCCGGTGAGGAATTTGCGGACCTATGAACAACGGCGGCCTCCGATGGCAGGCCAATTTTTTCGACACGCGGATGAGCAGCCAGTAACACAGTTTCAGTTTACGGCGGTGCTGCGCTTGGCCTTGTGGCGGTTGGCATATGCGGAGCGGCAGTTTGCGTCCCATTCCTTCAGGATAGGGGTGGCGACGAGTGCGGCAGCGGCGGGATTGGAGGGGGAGGTGATTCAAAGGATTGGGGGATGGAGATCTAGGGCGCATGCTGGTTATGTCCGGCCGGAGCGGCTGTGACCATGACTCTGGGTGGGGTGCAAGAGGGAGGTGTGGGGGGGTATTAATGATGTGTTTCATGTTACAGGAGGGCTGCCGCGATGTCCGGTCCTGGACGGGGCTTCATATGAGTGCACAGCTGGTGAATGGTGGATTGTCGAGCACTCCTTTGTGTATTGGGCCGAACGGAGGGCTCGGCTGCACCCCCTTGGAGAGCATCTGGGCCTGGCTACCCGCAACATTCGGTTGCTGTGGATTGGAGAGCGCGGCATGCGCTGCTGGCAGCTTCTTCCTTTGGTGCGACGACAAGCGGACCGGCGGCAGCGCCCACTTGGAGTGTTGATTCACTTGGGCGGCAATGACTTATCAAGTTGGACTTGTCAACAGCTCATTTGAGCGGTGCAGCGGGACTTAAGAGTGCTGCAGGGGGAGTGGCCAAGGGTGGCCTTTATATGGTCTGATATTATACAGAGGCCGGCTTGCCAGTCTCAGCGGCGGTGGTCGCGAGGCCTAGCAAAAGTTAATCGGCAGATCGGGCGTTGGGTGCAGCAGGTGGGTGGCTGGCAGGTGCAGCACCCATGGGTGGATGCACATTGTGCGGGCCTGTACCGTACTGATGGGGTACACCTATCTCCTGTGGGACAAGATCTTTTGTTAAATGATTGGCAAGAAATTCTTGAGCAGTTGGTTGGTCGCAGCTTTATGGGGGTGGGTCGGCGCGAGGATAAGTAAATACCTCGCGCCGGTGGCGGGGTAACTGATTTAGGAGCTGGTGGGGAGCGAAGGAGCTCCCCGGAGTGGGGCGAGACATCCCGGTTGGGGGGTCTCGGCCCAGTAGCAGGGTGTGCGGGCCGGCCTTTGCTACTAGCATGGCGAGGCAGGCGGTGGGGGGTGGTGAGGAGGATGCTCCACCTTGCTAATAGTATGGCGGGTGAGGGCAACGTCCGGAAAAGGGGTGGGGGTGAGGTTGATTATGTTTTGCCCATGTTGGGCGGGTTGTTATATGTATTAATAAAGCTGCGACCAAGGTTCTACCATATTATGTTGTTGGTGTATTTGTTAAGTGCAAAAAGAATGGGGGGAAGTTGGGGAGAAAAAGGGGTGAAGGAGGACGAGGAGGGCCTCCGGGTTACCAGAGTTAATGCCTGAGGCCACCGGGCCGGGTCCCGCGGCCGACGGTAATCTGGGCCCGGGCCCGGCCTCAGCCGTGTCACGTGGCGGGGGTTGCGGGGGGGGGGGGGAGGATGAGAGCGACGCGGCCAGCTGGGAGTCGCACCACAGCATTGTGGGGCGATTCCATTGGCCGCGGGGCAAAGGGGGTGGTCCTTGGTACTCCGAGGAGCCACGTGGCTCTGCCTTTTTGCCGCGGCTCCTCGGAGGGAACAGGCGTGTTTCCCACCCACCCTCCCTATGAGAGGTTAGGGGCGCGGTTGTTGCAGCTGGGGGTGGGGGTAGAGGGCCAGCTCTCGCCCAGGCGGCGCGGCGGTAACTGATTTAGGAGCTGGTGGGGAGCGAAGGAGCTCCCCGGAGTGGGGCGAGACATCCCGGTTGGGGGGTCTCGGCCCGGTAGCGGGGTGTGCGGGCCGGCCTTTGCTACTAGCATGGCGAGGCAGGTGGTGGGGATGGTGAGGAGGATGCTCCGCCTTGCTAATAGTATGGCGGGTGAGGGCATCATCCGGAAAAGGGGTGGGGGTGAGGTTGATTATGTTTTGCCCATGTTGGGCGGGTTGTTATATGTATTAATAAAGCTGCGACCAAGGTTCTACCATATTATGTTGTTGGTATATTTGTTAAGTGCAAAAATAATGGGGGGAAGTTGGGGAGAAAAAGGGGTGAAGGAGGACGAGGAGGGCCTCCGGGTTACCAGAGTTACAGCTTTCACATTTTAAAAAACTGATTAGCAGTTATAGGTATTTTTTATTATTGACCCATAATTTTCTCCTGCTACTTTAACTTCTAGCTCTATGAGAAATGGTCTGTGTTTGGCTATAAACTTTCATTTGCAACTATCTAGAAATTTTATTTACACCCTTCTCCCAATTTACATTGGCCCAGCCATTGCAGCAATAATCTTCAAATCTTTACAGAATCGTACAAACGTGGCCCTAAATCCAGCCACTAGGTGTCACCATGGTACAAGGAAGAGGGCTTTTTTAGGCCCCCCCCCTCCCCCTTCAAAAGTGTTAGTGTAGCCAAGCAGTACGCCCAGCCCTGACTGATTCAGAAAACAAAAAATGTGACCCAGGAATCAAAACCAGATGTTCTACATGGGCATACACAATCAGTCTCTTTCAAACCCAATATTAATTGATTGCAGTGACACAGTAGGTCGGCTCTGAAAAAGATTTTTAAATTGTGTGCAATCACAAAAAGTTTTAACATATTACCCTACAAGGGAAAAATATTTTGACAAATAGAATAACCCAACCATACATTACATCCATCATTTAGGTGTTCAGTGTCAGCAAAAATATCTATTGACCGAAAACCCCTAGTTTTTAAGGAAGCAGACGTAACTGTGAACCTGCACAGCAGATCTATTACTGCATGGCTGGAGAAACTGAATGCACACATGTGAAATGGAAACCAGAATTTCTCATTTTTCAAGGAATGCATTATACTCACAAGTATGCTGCTTTTCCTTCTTCCAGCTCTTTACTCTTTCCACCTGATCCACTCTTTTTCCCACAGAGTCTTCTTGTTATACACATCAATAATCCACATTGTTTTATAAAGAAGCAGCTGACGTCAGTCACGACAAGAATTAGCAGAAGAGCGGTTACTCCCAGGCCAATGACTGCTCCCAGCCCAAGGCCGCTGAAAAGGGTATCTTAAAAACAAATAAATATTCTAGTGTGCAAATCAGTGCAAACTAGCTTTGCTTATATAGACATTAAATGAAATGAAAGTTGAAAGATTATGGCTAGCCATCAGTAGAATCATGCCATTTTGTGTTTCTATAATCAGTATGAATAATGCATATTATTAAATCAAATATTATCCAGCAGTTCTTATTCTTTCTTCTGTTTAATGAGTACTTTTTTATTTTTTTTTATTAAATTAATCTCAAATGCAGCGTTGCAAATATGGTTTCAAAACTCTAGACAAGTTATTATTCTGCATTAAAATAATGAATAAGATACCTTTAGTTCCATTAAATGAATCCTAAGTTAAATAAATTGCAAAACATTTCCACTATCACTCGCAAAATATAAAAAATAGGTTGAGTAATAAAATAAGAACAGATATTCATTAGTAGCATAAAAAAGGGACAATGGATTAGACTGAATTGTAACAATTACTTTGTATTATGGGGTTATAAATCAGATGCAGGATGCATTTCATCATGCGTGTAGCCGACAAATCTACATTTTTCAGAGGTACTTTTTTGAAAAATGGAAAACATACAATGTGCACTAACTCAAAGAGAGACATTTAGGGCCCTTTTGCTAAAACTTGGCTTGAGCTATCTGCTGCATGGCCCATTTTATTCCCATGGGCTGGATGGCAGATAGATGGAGCTAGGTTTTAGTAAAAAAAGGTCCTTAATGGAGGAAGCAGAAGTGAGATGGTGTTAGATGTGTTTCTGTGACAACTATCTTTGATACTATAGATGGGAGACACTTTCTAGTGACACTTGAGCTTGCAATGAATAACATAATACTGTAGGTGCTAGAAACACTTGTCAGAAGCATTAAACCATTACCAAGTTTTTGTTTGACAAACAGAAGTTCAGAATAATCCCTTTTAACTGATTTCTGCTTTGGCTCACTTACATGCTGTCTTTAGACCAGGAGAGTCTATTTTCCAGCCTCATCTATGAAGGTTATAGGCTGCTGCAAATTGGTTAATTATGCTTATTTACTTGTAGTAATACATTTAAAAGAAATGGCAATCCCCAGGATTAGGGATACCTAGGATGGGCATGCTGCCTATGAGGGGTAACTACTAATGTGTGTTAAGGGAATAGCATGATTTTGGATAGTTGGAGGGGAATTTTAGAAAGGATGCCCAAATGCAATCGGGGACGTCAAAGTCAGCAGGCACGTCCAGGTGGAGACACAATTTCACAAATGTGGATGTGCCCAATATGGACGTCTGTGTGGGTATTACACAGACATCCCCAGAACCATATTTCAGAACCTGGATGTCTAGCAATAGCCTAATGTTTAGAGTAGCAGGCTAGAAACAGGGAAATCTCACTGCTGCTATCACTGAAACTGTTGAGTTGTGATGAGGGAGTGCTTTCTCCTCTACACCCTCTGGATGTTTTTCAGCCAAAAAAAGCACTTTTAAGATACCTGTTCACACCTGAAGCAAGTCTAAACTTAGATGCAACTCTAGACATTTCTGAGACCGGGGGGGGGGGGGGGGAGGATGTCCACGTTTCTGGGAACGCCCCAGCCATGCCTCCACCATGCTCCCATTCAGACTTGGACATCCTCGTTCTAGAGACATCCACAAACCCTTCTTCTAAAATGGCTCTGGAGACATCTCTGTTCTTTGGACATCTCTGCCCATTTTTGGATGTCCAAAGCACGAATAGACAATGGCGTACCAAGGGCGGGGTGGTGGGTGTGGCCTTCCCTGAATGCCAGCTAGGAGGGGGTGTCCCCCACCAGGCCCAAATTTTGGAGACAGCACAGCAAACAATCATCAAGATGGGTGGCTTGCCACTCTGTCTCCAATGTAGGCCAGCTCTTCTCTTCTGGCCGAAGTCTCATGATTGGGTGGAAAAGATGCTGGGAATGCCACTGTGAATAGGGCTTCCAAAATGCCCCCATTATGCACATTAAACATTGACAGAGCAACAAGAGCTAACTAAAACCTTAATTCATGATTTAATTGTGGCTTGTTTAAGTTACTGTAATTCAATTTTGATTGGTGTCTCTCAATATGAAATTAGAAATTAGATTTATTGCAAAATAGGGAAGAGAAAACTAATATACAGTTTAAAATGTTTGCACCATGTAACACCTATAGATCTGTTTACTAAAACAGATGCGTGTTATCTGTCGGAGGCAGGCACAGCATTTCCCCTGCTGATAATGCACCAAATTTGCAGAAAAAGAAGGCTGCGGGCCAAGGTCCCCGCTAGCCATAGTAACTGGGGAGTGGCGAGGTGCAAGGTCCCCGGATGTGTGTGAGGTCAGCGAATGTCGGGCGGCATGCCAGGAGATGGAAGGATAAACCAAAGTAACCACCTAACTAAAGTTTTTCCCACTATACAATTGTTAAAAAATGGAAAACTGTATAACCTAAGTCAAAAGACTGACGTGTGTGAATGTGCAAATGTCGGAAGTATAGCCTTGAGACAGTTTTCTTTTTTTTTTTTAGACTTTTATTTTCATTTTGCAACAAACAAAAGAAACAACACACCAAAGGAGACAAAACAATTATACAATAAAGAAAAGTAAACCCAATTACCCCCCACCCCCACGCTTCTTCTCTAGCTGATTATGTCAGTATGTGAGCGCTTCCAAACAACAGTGATTATACATCAAAACAATCAAAAGAGTATCTGCGATACAGAATAATCATGGGACAAAGATATATACAAATTTAGACAGTCAGATGAGAGCATTGAGCAGAATGTACATAGTCATTGAGCATCTTCCATTTAGACCGATGATGAGGAGTCTGAATGGGGGAAGCAAACATACGAGGTACTTGTTCATATTTACTGTAAAGACAGACATGATTCCACCATTCATTGGGGCTCAGCTGGGAGCTATTTTTCCAGTATTTCGTAATTAGGGAAATAGCAATGCCAAGCATAAAGTCCAAAAGGAAGTAAGCCTTTTTTGGAAGAGAGGGGATCCCCGCAGCTGAGCGAAGTCCCACTATCCTCCAAGTAAGGGGCTCTTGAAAGTGCAAAATAGACTGGATACGACCCCAGACCCGACTCCAGTAATACTGTAGTGCGGGACATTCATACATAACATGAGGTAGTGAACCAATGGCCGCATGACATGTCCAACAACTATTGCCCTGAGTAGTGTTCCATTTGGCTAATCTGTCAGGAGTGTAAAAACACCGGTGGGCCAGAAAGAAGAGTGTCTGAGTGAGTGAGGCGGATCGGGAGACCCGTGTCACTCTACTCCAGACAAGGCTCCATTGCTCCGGGGTCAAAGTCACATGCAATTCTCTCTCCCATGCTTTCTGCGCTATAGGGGTATCCCTAGTTATAGCATTACATAAGGTTTTGTAAAAATTGGATGCTACACCCGGTGAACTACCGATAGATCGGATAGTCTCCAACCAACCTTGTGTAGGGGAGGCCGATGGCGGGAGCACCTTAGCACTCCGAAGGCAATGCTGAAGTTGCACCAACTGAAAGTAGTGTTTCGCTGGGAGACCAAATTCAATTTGCAATTCACTAAAAGTTTTCCAGGGACCTTCATGGAACAACTGACTAGGAATCCAAATGCCCCTAGTGTACCAGGGGCTCCACGCCATCGGTTTATTTTGTATTTGAAATCGAGTGTTGTACCAAAGTGGGAGCTTGTCTATCGGACAGAGTCGGGAGTCTAAAGATTGCATGAGATTATTAAAGGCACCTAAGGTGTCTAAAAGCATTGGTGGAAAGTGGGAGTCTGATGGGAGAGTCATACCAGGGAGAAAAGTAAGAGGAATCGGTTTGCAAAGGTCCTCTTCTATGTCTAGCCACACAGGTCTACTCGGTACTGGATCTTCCAGCCAACGAGCGCCTTGTTTGAGAAGAAAAGATTGATGATACTTCAGGAAATCAGGGAATCTGACACCCCCATTTTCCTTATCTGCTTGCAGCTTATGTTTCGCTATCCTAGGTGTCTTGTTTTGCCACAGGTATCTAGTCAGAAGGCCCTCTATATCTTTATATATACGTCGAGGGAAGAGACAGGGCAACATTTCTAAGATATAATTCACTTTCGGAACAATCATCATTTTTATGGTTTCTAATCGACCCCACCAGGTAAGTGTTAAAGGAGTCCAGCGGTGAGTAAGCGCCCGGACTTTAGAGGTTAAGTCTTTGGCATTGAAGGAGATAGTGTCTTCCAAAGGAGAACAATAGTGAACCCCAAGGTATTTGACCATGCGAGGTTGCCATAAAAAGGGGAAGGGTTGCATATCTGCCTGATGAAGCAAAGGATTTAATGGGAAGGCTACCGACTTGGTCCAATTTATCTTATAACCGGACAGTTGTGAGTATTTACCAATTTGCTCTAGGACAGCCGGTACTGAATCTATAGAGACAAAAAGCATAAGATCATCAGCGTATGCTGAAATTTTGATTTCCCTATGGGTGAAGGGGACTCCATGAATCTCCTCCGATTGCCGGATTAGTAAAGCCAAGGGCTCGAGTGCAAGATCGAAGAGAAGTGGAGACAGTGGGCATCCCTGGCGAGTGCCGCGTTGAAGGGGAAAAGGCTGAGACTTTAAAGCATTGGCACATATACTGGCTGTAGGCTGTGCGTACATGGTGCGAAGACAACGGAGAAAACCTTCCCCGAATCCGTACCAGCGGAGGACTGCAAACAGGAAGGGCCACTCTAATCGATCAAAGGCCTTCTCAGCATCAAGTGAGAGGCCAACAAATGGGCGATCAAGATTAACTGTGGTAGTCAGTACATGGCATAGAGTCCGAGCATTGTCAGCAGTTGATCTACCAGGAATGAAACCGCATTGATCTGGGTGTATTAAGGTAGGCATCCTATCCGAGAGCCGGGTAGAGAGAATGGTGGCAAAGATTTTATAGTCCGCGTTTAGGAGGGAAATTGGACGATAATTAGCTGTTAGTTGCGGGTCCCTCCCCTCTTTCTCAAAAACTACTACATTTGCCATTGAAAAGGACCCAGAAGGAGAACCCTCCTCGGCCAGAGCAGAAGAATAAATTTTCAAAACTGGAGCTAAGTCAGCGTGAAAGGTTTTGTAGAATTCAGCAGGGAGACCGTCTGGGCCTGCGGCTCGACCTGAGGCACATTTCTTGATAGCAGAATGAATTTCTGAGACAGTAAATGGTGTGTCCAAGGCCACTCTATCTTCGTCAGATAGGGTCGGTCTTTGTACCCCTGAAAGTAAGCGTTCAAATACATCTGGCTCAAAATCACATTCAGATTGATAAAGCCGAGTATAAAAATCACGAAAGAGTTCTAAGATTTCGGTATCTTTAGTGACCAGGCCCCCCCCCCGACGGATTACGAAGGGCGGTAACACGCTTGGCTTCTTTTCGACCTTTTAGGGCATTTGCTAATAATTTGCCAGCACGATTATTTTCCCGATAATATAGCCCTTGTTGTGATTCAATATTTTTAACAGCAGCAGTATACAAAAGCTGATTGTATTGAAAACGCAAGCGTTGTAAACGGAGTAAAATACATGGGTCAGTACGGGACGTGAGGAGACGCTCCCCAGCTTGTATCTGCTGTTCTAGAATCAGTAAATGCTGCTTTCTTTGTTTCCCCTGCCGAATTTGATAGCTAGTTATAGTGGCACGGATAGATGCTTTAAAACCCTCCCACCAAGCCCAGCCCGCTGTGTCATGGGGTGAGTTAAAATGAAAATAATCTTGGATAGCAGCCTTTATATCAACCTGAAAATCTTTTTGACCCAGTAGGGATCTATCAAAAAAACCAAGCTCGGGGAGAATCGTCCCGCGCAGTGACACGTAATGATAAAGATATGGCAGCATGATCTGAAATATGGAGAGGATGAGTCCTAGTCGTATCTACTTGAGAAATCAGTGCTTTGGAAATGAGAAAGAAATCTATTCTAGATTGGGAGTGATGGGGGGCAGAAAAGAAAGTGAACTCTAAGTCGGAGGGGTGAAGCAGCCTCCATATATCTACCAGCGCAAGATCTTGCATCAGAGCTGTAAGGGTAGCAAGACTCTTGGGTGGACTACTCGTTCTAGGCGGCTGTCTATCTATCAGAGGGTCTAACACTTGATTAAAGTCACCACCAAGTATTAATGGAGTATTGGCAGAGGCCTGTGCCAACTGCGCAATACTTGCATAGTAAGCAGGGCTGTCCACATTCGGGGCATAAATGCAAATACATGTAAATTCACTATCTCCAACCTTAAGATGTACTCGGGCCCATCTACCCTCCTTGTCAGCGCTAGTATCAATTACAGTAGCTTGCAAAGATTTCTTAACCAGAATGGCTACCCCCGCACCGTTTGGAAACGGCGGGAGAATAGGCAGCCACCATATAAGGCTTAACATTGAGTTTCAGTGTTTCAGCAGAGTTTAAGTGCGTTTCCTGAAGAAACGCTAAATCAGCATGCTCATGGCTAAGATAGCTAAGGATTTTCTTTCTTTTGATTGGACTATTAATGCCCTTTACATTGAGTGATAAGATTTTACATAAAGCCATTCAGACAAGTTAAAAATTCTGAGCATGATAGCGCACCTAATTTCACAATGTCCCTCATATTGACTGTAGCTGGCTGTACATATGGCATAAAAGAAAATAAGCTTAGATAATACAATGAAGCGCCCCACATTAAAAAAAGAAAACCGCAGCGCGGTAGAGAAGAAGCAAAACCCCAAAAATTACTGGCGACCATGTGTCTGCGGGGAGAAGCCCCAGAGAAGGCCAAATTGTAAAACACATAACCTGTAGGACTGTGCGTGCTCCGAATCCGACCGAGGCACACATCATGGAGGGATAGGAGACCACAAAACGAAAGTCATAGAAAGAAAGAAAGAAAAGTCCAGGTAGTCCCTGTGCTTGACTATGACCGCCGCGTCGGGCCCTTCAAAATGGCGGACAGAGCCGGCAAGTAAAAGTCCACGTCGTTGGATTAGCGCATCTGCTCTGCTTCTTTGGAGTCTAAAAATGTTGATAGTAGATCAGGATCTTCGAATGTCCTGGTTTGGTTGTGGAGAGTCACTCGGAGCTTCGCGGGATACAACAGGCCAAAGCGAGCCTGTAGCTGTTGAAGTCGAGGGTGAAAAGCAAGGAGTTTCTTCCGTCGGTCAACGGTAGGCTTTGCCAAATCAGGGAAGAAGGAGACTTTGTGACCTTCAAATTCCAAATGATGGTTCGCCCGGGCAGCATTTAAAATTTGTTCCACTTGTTGATATCGTAGCAAGCGAAAGATAATAGGCCGGGGGGTCGTTCGGTTGAGCGCCATGTGGGTAGGAACACGGTGTGCACGGTCGATTTCCAATTCTTTGTGAAAGGTGATCTTCAGCAAGGAAGGAAGAGTTTTGAGCAGGAATTCTCTCATATCTCCCGCTTCCACCCCCTCCGGTATTCCAATGAGCCTCACATTGTTGCGACGGGCTCGATTATTGCTATCTTCTAACTCTTTTTGAAGATTCTGTATCTGGCGCTCAGCCTTGTCCAGTGCGCCCAAGCGCACCGCGTGCGAGTCGAGGACCCCCGCCATATTGTCCTGCCGTAATGAGAGACTTTCAAGTCGGTCCTGGAGCACTCCAAAGTCTTCTCGCAGGGCTCGAAGCGCTTCTCCATTGGACTGCACCAATTCCTTCACGCCGCGTAGTTCCTCCAAAATCTCCAGGTGCACTTCGGGGTTTTCACGAAATGGAACCATCTTCTGTGGGGAGGACACCTCGGTTTTGGAGCGTTTTCCGTGAGAAGAAGAAGGAGACCCGAAGTCCAAGCGCGCTGGTTTATGGGCCGCCATCCCCCCCGAGGTACCCCGGTCAGCCCGGAGCGAAATAGTAAGTTTGTATAGGTATTAAGTCAGGATTCTAAGTAGGCCTCTCGGGAGCTTCAGCGCGAAGCGTCTTACCCGCTGGACATCAGGCTCCGCCCCCCCTTGAGACAGTTTTCTATCTCCTGTAGCTATCTTTCCATTTTACTCAAAATTGAGCTCAGACTTGAGCTTACGATAAATAAGGTTCCACACTACTTAAAAGTGTCACCAATGAGATAATATCATAAAACACTGTAAAGTTTTAAGATAGGGGTCAAGATCGTTGCACTATTAACAGGATACTTAGCTGAAGTCGTTCCGTCATGCAGTCAAAGTCCCATTGTAACGAAGTGTGCAATTCGCCCCAGAATTTAAACAGTAGTAGAAGAAATGCTCCAAAATGATAAATCAGCGCATTTGAGTAGCCAACTAGCAGACACAGCACTGCGTTTCGGGAGATCCAATGCCTTACGCCCTGTTTCAACGCTCATCAACTACATCCATTACGTTCGTTGCTGCTGATTGAAGAGGAAGACGCCAGCGCATGCTCAATAGCAATTCTGGGGCGAATTGCACACTTCGTTACAATGGGACTTTGACTGCATGACGGAACGACTTCAGCTAAGTATCCTGTTAATAGTGCAACGATCTTGACCCCTATCTTAAAACTTTACAGTGTTTTATGATATTATCTCATTGGTGACACTTTTAAGTAGTGTGGAACCTTATTTATCGTAAGCTCAAGTCTGAGCTCAATTTTGAGTAAAATGGAAAGATAGCTACAGGAGATAGAAAACTGTCTCAAGGCTATACTTCCGACATTTGCACATTCACACACGTCAGTCTTTTGACTTAGGAGATGGAAGGATGGCATCATTTGAATTGATTGACTCCCGCCGCTGGAGTGAACGCGGCGGGAGCCAATGCGGTGCAAGATCAGTTGTGGGGGGGGGGGGGGGGGGAAAAATGAGCACGGAGTGTCAGAGGTGTGGGCAGTTCGGCCTGCAGGTGTGGGAGGTGGAGCGCTGTCTGTGTTGTGTGATCCGGAGGATTGCTGGGGCACAGAGACGGTGTAAGGGAAAGAGCTGCTGGCATCGAGTGAACAGCGGGGAACGAGATAGCAGGCAGTGGGAAGGTGGAAGCAGCAACAACCCCCCCCCCCCCAAAAAAAAAAAACAGTTGAAGGAGCCAGTTCTCAGTACTGCAGAGGACAGTTGGCTGGACACGTGGCCCCGGTTCATTAATCATAGGGAGCAGAGGCAGCAGGAGGGTTCCTCTATTGACAGGCAAGTGTCTCTCCAGCTTTTGGAAAGTGTATTTGTTTGGTAACAAAAAAAAAATTATATAGATAGATAGATAGATAGATAGATAGATAGATAGATAAGAGGTTTAAGAACATAAGATCATAAGATACGCCATACTGGGTCAGACCAAGGTCCATCAAGCCCAGTATCCTGTTTGCAACAGTGGCCAATCTAGGTCATAAGTACCTAGCAATTTCCCCAAAAGACACAGGTTCCACAATGCTTGTACTGGGTGAAGCATTGATATCCTGGGTCCCTTCTTAATAATGGTTTATGGATATTTCCTCCAGGAACTTGTCCAAACCTTCTTTAAACCCAGCTACACTAACAACCTTTACTACATCCTCCGGTAACAAATTCCAGAGTTTGATTACACGTTGAGTGAAAAAAATATTTTCTTTTATTAGTCTTAAATAGTTTACCCTGTAGCTTCATTGCATGTCCCCTAGTCTTTCTATATTCTGATAACATAAACAATCAATCTATGTTTACCCGTTCCACTCCATTCATTAATTTATAGACTTCTATCATATCTCCCCTCAGTTGTCTCTTTTCCAGGTTAAAGAGCCCTAACCTTTTTAGCCTTTCTTCATAGGGGTATCCTTCCATCCTCTTTACCATTTTGGTGGCTCTTCTCTGAACCTTTTCTAATAACGCTATATCCTTTTTAAGATACGGTGACCAGAATTGCACACAATATTCAAGGTGCGGTCTCACCATGAAACAAAATAGAGGCATTATAATATCTTTTGTTTTATAACCGTGGTAGATATGACCCGGTGCCCTAACCCTCCATCCCATCCAAAAAAACCCTCCTCCCCCCCCCCCCCCCAGCCATCCACTGCCCCCTTAAAAATTCACACACAAACTTCTTATTGGAAGTACCAACTGGTCGCAGCTTTATTATATTTGTAAACAATTGAAACATTACAAACCAGAACAATCCTCTTAACAATCACCTAATAGCGGAGCAATGCCTCACCAGCCATACAATTAGCAAAGTGACCTCGCATCCACTCTGGCCAACTTCCTACCGCCCTTTCCCCGACCTCGCCATGTGACTAGCAAAGGCCAGCCAGGGCTTATCCGGGTCAGGGGCACCCTGCCCCCGCCCAAGTATGTCCTAAAGGCTCCGGAGCCCGGAGACCTCTGGGATCACGCCTTTCGCCCCCCCAAACTGCGACACCCCAACAAAACAACCATCTCCTTATAGAGAAGAGGGAGAGAGGGAGGGCGGGAATCTGTCCTCCGCACAACCTGCTGCAGAAGAGGAAGAAAAACCGCCAGCACCCGTTCCCTTTAAAACTCGGGAACTCCGGCACCAACTCATTGGCTCCGCACAACGCTCTCTGCGGAGCCAATGATTTCAAATGACGCTGCCAGCGTCAGCAGCGTCACTTCTCCTCGCCTGCTCCTCCGCCCCCCCACCCCCCCAGGACAGACGCAGGAGGCCGGGACCGGGCCGACAACCCGGTTACCAGCGTACTTCCGGACGTGCCATCGAACTTTCCATTTTCCATTCCTTTCCTTATGATACCTAGCATTCAATTTTCTCTCTTGGCCGCCGCTGCACACTGGGCCGAGGGTTTTAACATGTTATCCAAAATGATGCCTAAATCTTTTTCCTGGGTGGTGGTTCCTAATGTGGAACCTTGTATCGTGTAACCATAGTTTGGGTTGTTCTTCCCTAGGTGCATAACTTTGCACTTGTCCACATTAAATTTCATCTGCCATTTTGATGCCCAGTCTTCCAATTTATCAAGATCCTCTTGCAATTTTTCACAATCCTCTTGGGTTTTAACAACTTTAAATAGTTTTGTGTCATCTGCAAATTTGATAACCTCACTCATTATTCCACTTACCAGGTCATTTATGAATATGTCAAAAAGCAGCGGACCCAGCACAGATCCCTGGGGTACACCACTATTCACCTTTCTCCATTGGGAAAATTGGCCATTTAGCCCTACCCTCTGCTTTGTATCTTTTAACCAGTTCCTGATCCACAATAGTACACTGCCTCCTATCCCATGACTCTTTAGTTTTGCCAAAAGTCTCTGATGAGGGACCTTGTCAAAGGCTTTCTGAAAGTCCAGATACACAATATCAACCGACTCACTTTTGTCCACCTGTTTATTCACTCCTTCAAAAAAACATAACAGATTAGTAAGACAAGATCTTCCTTGTCTAAAGCCATGTTGGCTGTCTCCCATTAGGTTGTGACTATCTACATGCTGAGTAATTTTATTCTTTATGATGGTTTCTACCATTTTTCCTGGTACTGACGTCAGGCTCACCGGTCTGTAGTTTCCCGGATCACCCCTGGACCCCTTTTTAAAAATTGGTGTTACATTGGCGATCCTCCAATCTTCAGGTATTAGAGATGATTTTAATGATAGTTCACAGATTACTGATAGCAGGTCTGCAATCTCTTATTTCAGTTTTTTCAACACCCTTGGATGTATACCATTCGGCCCAGGTGATTTGCTACTCTTCAGTTTATCTAATAGTTGTAAGACATCTTCCCGATGTATCGATATTTCCTTCAATTCTTCCGCACCTTTAAATACCACTTCAGTCATGGATAACATTCCTACATCTTCCTCAGTAAAGACCGAAGCAAAGAATTCATTCAGTCTCTCCGCTATCGCCTTGTCGCCGCTTAGTGCTCCTTTAACCCTTTACCATCTAATGGACCAACTGACTCTCTCACAGGTTTTTTGCTATGAATGTACTTGAAAAGGTCTTTATTTCGCGTTTTTGCTTCCGCAGCAAGCTTCTTCTCAAATTCTCTCTTTGCCTGCCTTATCAATGCCTTGCATTTGACTTGCCAGTGCTTGTGCTGTTTCCAGGTTTCATCGTTTGGCTCTTTTTTCCATTTCCTGAAAGATGCGTTTTTGGCAACAACAGCCTCTCTGACCTCACCCTTAAACCATGCTGGCAGTTTTTTGGACTTCCTTCCACTTTTTTTAAAGCGTGGAATACAGATGGTCTGGGCTTCCAAGATAGTATTTTTCAACAACACCCAAGCTTGATGTACGTCTTTAACCTTTGCAACTGCTCCTTTTAGTTTTTTCTTAACTGTTTTCCTCATTTTATCATAGTCTGTCTTTTGAAAGTTAAAAGGTAGTACTGTGGATTTCCTTACTATCCCTCCTCCACTAATTAAATCAAAGGCAATCATGCTATGATCACTATTGCCAAGTGGCCCCAACACCCTTATCTCTTGCACTAGATCTGGTGTTCCACTAAGGACTAGGTCTAATACGGCTTCCCCTCTGGTCGGTTCATGAACCAGCTGCTCCAAGAAGCAGTCATTTATTTCATCTAGGAACTTTATCTCCCTAGCATGTCCTGACGTGACACTGACCCAGTCGATACTGGGGTAATTGAAATCACCCATTATTATTACTGCGCTGTAACTTTTGTTAGCTTCCTTGATTTCTTTGAGCATTTCATCATCCATTTGGTCATTCTGGCCAGGTGCTCGATAGTACACCCCCACTGCCATTGCCTTCCCCCTTTTATATGGAATTTCAATCCATATAGATTCTACAGCAGATTTTGTTTCCTACAAAACGTTAATCCTTTCTGAGTCAATGCCCTCTCTAACATAGAGCGCAACCCCTCCACCAATTTGATCAGCTCTATCATTACGATATAGTTTGTACCCAGGTATCACAGTGTCCCACTGGTTGTCCTCCTTCCACCATGTCTCTGATATTCCAATCATATCTAACCTCTCATTTAGTGCTATATATTCTAACTCTGCCATCTTATTTTTTAGACTTCTAACATTTGCATGCAAGCATTTTAGAGACTGTAATTTATTCATATTAATTTGGTTATTAGTAGACATGGGTAATTTGGGATCTTTAAGCTCTGTTTTCTCCATACTCAAGGGCATTTGGGCTACTTTACTCTTTTTTGGAACCTCTCTGCTTTTGGTAGTATCCTTCAAGGATACATTCTTCTGAACCATCTGCTCTTGGGCGACTGTTGGCTTTCCCCTATTATCTAGTTTAAAAGTTGCTCTATCTCCTTTTTAAAGGTTAATGCCAGCAGCCTGGTTCCATCCCGGTTAAGGTGAAGCCCATCCCTTTGGAGAGCCCCTCCTTTCCCAAGAATATTCCCCAGTTCCTAACAAATCCCAAACCCTCATCTCTGCACCATTGTCTCATTTAAGAATTGAAACTCCGAGGCTCTGCCTGCCTTTTGGGTCCTGCACGTGGAACAGGAAGCATTTTGGAGAATGCTATCCTGGAAGTTCTGGATTTCAAATTCCTACCTAAAAACCTAAATTTAGCCTCCAGAACCTTCCTACCACATTTTCCTATGTCATTGGTACCGACATGTACCAAGACAGCAGACTCCTCCCCAGCACTAAGACTTTATCTAGGTGGTGCGTGAGGTCCGCCACCTTCTCACCAGGCAGGCATGTTACCAGGCAATCCTCATGTCCACCAGCCACCCAGTTATCTACAAGCCTAATGATCGAATCCCCAACTATGACAGCTGTCCTAACCCTTCCCTCATGGGCACATGGCCCTGGAGAAACTTCCTCTGTGCAAGATGGTTTTACATCACCTGGAGGACAGGTCCTAGTTACAGGATCACTTCCTGCCACACCAGGGTGATGCTCTCCTGTCACGTGACCTCTCTCCTCCATGGCAACAGGGATGCTGCCAGACTGGAAGTGGGACTTCAGGACTATATCCCTGTAGGTCTCGTCTATGTAACTCTCTGTCTTTCTTACTCTAGTCTCTAGAGAACGGACTCTTTCCCTGAGAGCAAAGAGCTCCTTGCACCTAGTGCACACATAAGACCTCTCACCAACTGGGAGAACATCATACATGTGACACTCAATCCAAAGACTGGAAAGCCCCCATCTCACTGCTGGACTGCTGTCTGCATCTTAGTTTTAAGCTTGTGTTTAGATCTTTAAGTTCTTTACTTACTAAGGGTTGCTATGGATATTTATACTAATAAAACTGTACCTAATATGTTTAATATACCTTGTTCACCTGAAGCTTTATTAATCTCAGGTACTTAGTGCTTGATTGATTTGGGAAATGAGCTTCACCTGAGAGCACCTCCTTTCCTTTAAGATGTGTAAGTACCTATAAAGCTACGATTAATCCAGGGGTGGGTGGGTGTTGTGGAGGGAGGGAGGGAAATAACACTTATTAAAAGAGGGCTTCTACACAGTACCCTGTCCTGTGCTGCTGAGGTAAGCTGTGTCCAACTTCCTGGGTGATTAACAGTCCTTGCTTGGATAGAAGGAGTCTTTCAAAATGGCCTTTTGACCTGCCACCTGGTGTTAACACCTGTTAAAAAGGTTTCACAGATCTCTTGCCCCCTAGGTAGAAGGTCTCTTTGTAAAGATCTCTAGAAGACTTCATTTGTTGATCAAAGAGTACTGACCCTGTTTTGCCTTTTATGCTAAGCTATATTCTGATTTGATTTAAAATACAGCTCTATGTTGCTGCTAGGCTCTGACTTATTATGAAATTTAAACTACAAGCTCTCTGCTGGGTTCTAAATTTAACCAGAAAACTCTCTTCAGTGTTTTAAATTTAAACTGAAAGTACTTTGCTGATACTAGGCCCCGAGTGATTATTAAAATTGAGCTACAAGCTCTCTGCTGGGTTCCAAATTTAACCAGAAAGCTCTCTTCTGTGTTTTAAATTTAAACTAAAAGTACTTTGCTGATACTAGGCCCCGAGTGACTATTAAATTTAAACCACAAGCTCTCTGCTGGGTATGCAAAGTAACCATAAAGTTCTCTTCTGTGTTTTAAATTTAAACTTAAACTGCTGCTACTAGACCCTGACTGATTTAACAAAAAACACTGGGTTCACAGATTAATTAGCTTTAATACAAAGAAGTCCTTTCAGAAAATTCCCAGAAGTATATATTCACAATTGCAGATCACTTTCCAGAAGTAACAGTCCCTTTTTTCTAGTCCTTCAAGACTGAGGTTCACAGAGCTCTGGTTGAGCTATTTATGCCTGTGCTGCTGAGGTAAGCTGTCACCAACTTCCTGGGTGATTAACAGTCCTTGCTTGGATAGAAGGAGTCTTTCAAAATGGCCTTTTGACCTGCCACCTGGTGTTAACACCTGTTAAAAAGGTTTCACAGGTCTCTTGCCCCCTAGGTAGAAGGCCTCTTTGTAAAGATCTCTAGAAGACTTCATTTGTTGATCAAAGAGTACTGACCCTGTTTTGCCTTTTATGCTAAGCTATATTCTGATTTGATTTAAAATACAGCTCTATGTTGCTGCTAGGCTCTGACTTATTATGAAATTTAAACTACAAGCTCTCTGCTGGGTTCCAAATTTAACCAGAAAGCTCTCTTCTGTGTTTTAAATTTAAACTAAAAGTACTTTGCTGATACTAGGCCCTGAATGACTATTAAATTTAAATTACAAGCTCTCTGCTGGGTTCCAAATTTAACCAGAAAGTTCTCTTCTGTGTTTTAAATTTAAACTAAAAGTACTTTGCTGATACTAGGCCCTGAGAGACTATTAAATTTAAACCACAAGCTCTCTGCTGGGTATGAAATGTAACCATAAAGTTCTCTTCTGTGTTTTAAGTTTAAACTTATACTGCTGCTACTAGGCCCTGACCAATTTAACAAAAAACAGTGGGTTCACAGATTAATTAGTGTTAATACAAAGAAGTCCTTTCAGAAAATTCCCAGAAGTACATACTCACAATTGCAGATCTCTCTCCAGAAGTAACAGTCCCTTTTTTCTAGCCCTTCAAGGCACACGATGCCTCCTCGCAGGGGATGTGGTGGACGGGTTGGAGGGTCTGGCAGGTTAGTTAAGGCAGTGTGGCAGCATACCTCATCTGCTCAGATGGAACAGGAGAGGTTATTAGGCACGGGGGAGGCAGTGGGCAATGCAAGGGGGCTGGAGGGCGGCACAGTAATGTGGCTCCTAACCGGGGACACGCAAGAGCTGGGAGGTCCAAAAGAGGGCGTGGGGGTCCCCGGACTTACCCACGTGAGGTATGGGTGGTGCTAGGGCTTGGGGGCCGTGGGCTAGGGGTCAACGAGTACAGCACAGTGGTGAGCAAGGGTCCAGTTGGGAGGTGGGTTCTGGGGTGTTACTCGAGGGGTCTCATTACATGCCTAGCATGGGACCGGGATTTAGCAGCAAAAATGGAGCAGGGTTGAATCCCAGGGGAATTGTTGTCGGGCAAACACAAGGGTGAATCTTTTCTTCCCTCAGGGGTGGTTGGGGCAGGGGTGGGAGGTAGGGTCACAATGGCCAGGCTCGGCGGGCGAGGTATAGCCAGACCGGTGTGCTGGCCTGCCATTCAAGGTGGGTATTATTCAGCAGTAGGGCCCGAGTCTTGGGAGCATTGGAGGGGAGGAGATCAAGGTTTATCCCGGGCTGATTGGCTAGGGGCTTGATAACCCTCTTGGCCCACGGCAGTCCGCCCCCCCCCCCCCTGTGTTTTCTTTTCTTCCTCCACAGGCACCTTCTGCATTTCAGCACCCAGTCGGGCAAGGAGTGACAGGCCAAGTGGTAACAGAGAACATGGAGGCGGGAGTGACATCAAGGATGCGGTTCACTGAGGAGGCTAGAGCTGGAGTGGAAGGATCACGGCAGCCTGATGAGGATGCTCCAGAGCTGGCAACTCATACAATGGCAGCAACGTCCAGGACGGAGGCAGCAGGTGAGTTACCAGTGGAGCACTGGGAAGGAGCAGGGCGGACGGGATCCCAGGAAAGGGTGGGGGTAAAGGCGCAAAAAAAAAGAAAACATTCCTGTCGGTGGCGTCATAGCTCATATTCATCCTCATCATCCTCAGCTGACTCCTTGACCTCATCATCGGGAGCCGAACGCACCGAGCTGTTGACAGGCAGTAGCATTGCAATGGGTTCCAAGTCCGCTGGGGCAATTCCTACACTAGCATCGTTTACGGAGTTATGGGAGGGAGTTCCATAGAATCTATGCCGTAGGTTACTGAAGAGGCAATATATTGACATATTCCGTCTATAGGAGAGCAGGAGGTGGTCGGGCGAGAGCAAGAAAAAGAGGAACGAGGATGAGAAGGCGGGTAGGATCAAAAAGGTGTTGCATAAAGTCGTAAATTGGGCGAGATCCTTTTTGCAGCTAGCAAGTGTTGGGGGCATCAGCATCCTGAGCACTACAGGATGTTGCTGGCCTATGCCGACTCAATATTGGAGGCGGCACAGACACATGAAGGTTGGCCATGGCTGAATTATGATGAGAATTTCAGGGATAAGATGGAGAAGAACAAATTATTGTCTTGGGGAACACAAGACATTAACTTATGGTTGACACAGATGTCGGCCAGGGCTGGAGCGGGTGGGTAGGTGGGGCAAAAGGTGGGGGTATCTACTATGCCAGGAGTAGGTCATTCCTTTCATTCAGGGGGGGGTCGTGCCACAGCAGACAGCAGGGGGAAGTGGAACGGGAGATATTTGCTGGAGGTTTAACAAGTCCTCTAGCCCATTCCCCAGTTGTAAGTTCCGTCATGTGTGTTCCGTCTGTAGTGGAGATCACGCAGCGGTCAAATGCATTAAAAAATGAGCCTCTTCTGCCGCCCTGCCGTCCCCAAGCAGTAAAGACGTATTTGGCCTGGCTTTGATGCCAATGAGGATTGAAGCCTTAAGGCCTTGGCTTCGGCAATACCCGAGGCGGTGGGACAGAGGGGTACTGGAGTTGGGTTTTCAGTATGGGTTCATTATACCAGTGCAAGGAAGCGTATGTTCAGCAAATGCTCGAAATTCCCCTTCGGTTAGATGTTTCACGCACATTGTAAAGGATAAGTTGAGGGTTGAGTTGGAGCTTGGCAGGATTGCGGGTTCGTTTATGGAACAGCCCTTTTCGAATTTAGTAGTTTCCCCTCTGGGAATCATACCTAAAAAAGAGCCAGGGAAGTTCTGGTTGATTCATAATCTATCTTTTCCGTTGGGAACATCAGTAAATGATCATATCCCTAGGGAGTTGTGCGCAGTGCGATATGCTTCCTTTGATTTGGCTATTGGGTTGGTTAGGAGGTGCGGTCCTGGGAGTTTGATGGCAAAAGTAGACATTGAATCAGCCTTCAGATTGCTGCCGGTACACCCGTCAGTATGTCACTTACTAGATTTTTGTTTCAAAGGAAAAAGCTATTTTGACAAATGCATGCCGATGGGATGTTCAGTTTCTTGCGCATATTTTGAGAAGTTTAGTACTTTTATGCATTGGACTTTGGTCAAGATGGTTGGTTGTTCGAATGTGGTACACTACTTGGATGACTTCTTATTCATAGGAGAGACTCACTCCGAGCAGTGCTGGGAGCTATTAGAGGGTTACGCAGAATTGTCCCACTTATGGGGTGTGTCATTGGCGGCAGATAAGACAGAAAGCCCGTCGACCAGGATCACATTCTTGGGCATGGAACTCGATGTGGTTGAGATGGTTGCTTGTCTTCCTACAGAGAAGGTAGCAAGACTAAGGGTGTTAATGGCTAATATCTTGGTGCCCAGTAAGATAACATTGAGGGAGATGCAGGCATTGATAGGTTCTCTGAATTTCGCTTGCAGGGTTATCCCGATGGGGTGGGTGTTTCTATGTCGGCTGGCAGCGGCCACATCCGGAGTGAAAAAACCTCATCACCATATCAGGGTGTCGAGGAGTATTCAGGAGGATTTGGTAGCTTGGGATGTATTTTTGAAGGACTTCAATGGAACTTCAGTGCTGATGGAGGCGGAGATTTCTAGCGTAGATTTGCAGCTCTTTACAGATGTGGCTGGAGGTGTGGGCTTGGGCATTTATTTTGGGGGGTCCTGGTGCACGGGTGGTTGGCCGCAGGCATGGCCCGAGGCGGGTTTAACCAGCAATATAGCTTTCTTGGAGCTTTTTCCATTGTTGGTTGTCTTGGAGCTGTGGCCGGACAGGCTTCGTAACCGTAAAGTAGTTTGTTGGTGTGATAATGCAGCGGTGGTCAGCGTGATTAATCACTATGCACCTCGCTGCCTGCAAGTAGCGGCATTAATGAGGGAGGTGGTGTTAGCATGTTTATGTCTAAATATGTATGTGAAGGCCAAGCATATTCCAGGATGCACTAACAGGATTGCTGACGTTCTTTCCCATTTTAAGTGGGACCTGTTCCGGACTTTGGCACCAGAAGCGGATGCCGACGGAGCGAGAGTTCCAGAATGATTATGGCAAATTGGCCTGCAGAAATGCTGAGTCTGCTGCGGAGTTTGGTGTCGAGAGCGACATGGTCTATGTATCGCCGAGACTGCGACATAGTGGTAGACTTTCTGGTGTCTCGAGGATGGCAGCCAGGTTTGTGTCGGATCAGCTCATGGGGTAATACGTTATATATGCAAAGGCTTTGAGGGCAACTGTGCAGACATATTTAGCTGGTTTTTCCTAGAGCAGTGGGCTGGAGCTCCTCGGTGTGGGGATTTTTGACTCACAGGCTGTTGCAGGGTTGGGAGCGTTCTCAGCCAACTCCTTGTGATGGCAGGCAACCTATTACACACAAATTGCTCTATAGACCATGCGCAGCGTTACCCATGGTGCAATGTTCCCTCTAATTTTCTGTAGGCTGTGTGCGCATAAAATATCAGCTGTGCAGCTTTTGAAGGAAGGTTAAATTTTTGTGTGCCACATAATGTCACTCGGAGTTATATACTTTAAAATTTGACTACACGTCAGAATACAGTATGTACACCACATTGATTTTAATCAAATTAAATGAAAATAGACAATTACTAAATGAAGCAGAAAATTTCTAGCAATTACAATCACAACTTTTAAATTTTAAGACGTCTGTGTTCTTTTATATCAGAATCAGAACCGTAATTTTTGTGCGCTCTGTTGTAAAGTATGTGCACTCACTCAGCGAGGTGTGTGCGCGCTGTGACATAGTGGGTTCTTCCAGCCCAGTAGAAGAGGCTAAAAAGCCAGGAACAGGAGTAGGGCTGAGTTGTAAACAAAAGCACATGGCTCCTAGTTACCTTAGAAACCAGGCACAGAGGCAAGAGAAACACTCTTGCTACCATTCAGGGAATGAGTCACGAGCTAATGCAGGACACCTGCTAGGGGGTGGAGTTGAGCACTGCCCTAGAATTCACCCTGATAAAGAGAGTTCAGTTGAGCTTATGGAGTTAGAAGAAGAAGGGGAGTTGGAAGAAGAAGAAGTGGATGAGGCATGTGTGCTGGATAAGGAAGCTAATGAGAGCTACGGTGAAGACAGCAGTGCCAGGAAAAAGCCAGAGTCTCTGTGGAAGGGTGAGACAGTGTCTTTCTTCAGGAAAAGAAAAGAAACCCCAAGGGAAAGATATAATAAGGGCAGAGTGGATTACCTGCAGTATCCAGGGGAACACAGAAGTGAAAGGAAGCCAGGAAGGCAAGTGAAATCTTCTGTGCAAGGCTTAGGTTGGGAACCTACAAAGCCACAAAGAAAACCTCCACCAGCTAGGCTAAAAGGTAAGCCAAAAGGCTGGTATAAAAATAGTTACAGTGACTGCATTTACCCAGAGGGTTGGAGCTGGGAAGAGAATACCTTTGCTGATAACGTTTGTGAAAGCCAGTATTTAATTCAGGAATATCAGGTGAAACCTGAAGCAGTTAGAAAGGGTGTGGCACCAGGATTGCTGTTACAAACATTTACTTCTAGCCAGGAAGAGTTAATGGACTTTGAACCTGAGTGTGTGAATATTGATGAAGATATCATGGACTGTATGATATTGCTTGCTAATGAAATAATCTCATTACGCTGAAGGCATGTTTTGAAAGAGAAAGTACAGCACTACTAGCATTGAGAAGCAGAGAGCTGTGAAGAAACAGCATTGTTACATTGGAATGCTAGATATCAACCTGTTTATTGCTGAAGTAAAATTACATAAGAGGCTTCATCAAATTAAACACAGAGCAACATTTAAACATAGCATGCGAGTGAGAGCCTCAGCAGAAACTCACTGATGAAACAAAATCAGGAGTAAAAGTAACATCAATGGCTCTCACTCGCTATCACACCAATCAAGATTCACAAGACAAATGCTTAAACATGCTTCACTTTAAACTTTCAAGTGAAGCATGTTTAAGCATTTGTCTTGTGAATCTTGATTGGTGTGATAGCGAATGAGAGCCATTGATGTTACTTTTACTCCTGATTTTGTTTCATCAGTGAGTTTCTGCTGAGGCTCTCACTCGCATGCTATGTTTAAATGTTGCTCTGTGTTTAATTTGATGAAGCCTCTTATGTAATTTTATGAAGTATCATTTTGAGGCTTTGATATTGGCTTTATAGTCTTGTGTATTGCTGAAGTAAGCCTTTTCTGTTAAAGAACCTTTGATTTGTCCTTATGCCAGTAAATACCTGGTTTGTGTTACTTTGTTCATGGTGAAATCCACCCCGGGAGGGGAAATAAAATCCTTTGGTTGCTTAAACCACTTTTCCACAACTGTTCCTCATTGATTCGGTGAAGGGACTACATTTCCCAAAAAGCCCAACTTCAGGATTTGTAAAGTAGCTGCTTCAGTGGGGAAAATCCACTCACGTAACCTCTACCCACTTATACACGGGGGTTTAAGGAGAGCTGGTGACAAATGGCGTAGTTGTTTGGATTTTTACCTGGATTTGAGGACACCACAAGGACGAGGTTCCTGCAGCAAGAGCTGACAGCCAGGAGTAAAAGATCCGGAGCTTGGCTGACGATCGGTCAGACTGGGGAGCTCCCTTTTCTCAGTGCCTGACTCTGCACTGGTGCCAGGTAATTGTAGCTGGGCACGGGTGGAGAAGGATACAAAGGAGAAAGGGTGGTGCAGAGGAATAGTGCACGGCGTTGAAAAAAAAAAAAAAAAAGAAGGGGAATTTTTTTTTCTCTCTCTTTTTTTTTGAGCCACACTTGTTTTTTTTGTTGTTCTGTTGCAGATACCAGGAGATCCAGAATGGACCCGCAAGAAATACTAAGGTGGATGTCCCTGCAATGGGATAAGCAGCTGGAGATGTCGCGAAGGGTGCATGACCAAGCGATGACTGCCTTGCAAGAACAGCTGAGACCAGTAAATGCTCTCATAGAACATTTAGCAAAGCAACAGCAGGAGCCAGCGGAGGTTTTTCCAGGATTTACCCAAGGGGTAGGACTAAATGGTACCGGTTCACTTTTGCTGGGACAGTTATCTCCTACTGACAATTTAGATGATTATGTGGATGCATTTGAACGGATTGCAGAAGCCGTCAAACTGCCTAAGGAGCAGTGGGCTATAAGATTTGCCATGTCTTTATCTGGTGAAGCTTTGTAGGCATACAAGTCAATGCCAGCCACCTTAGCAATGAATTACGACGCAGTAAAGAATGCTGTACGAGACAGGTTAGGGCTCACCCCTCTGTTCTACAGGCGCAGGTTTAGGGAGGCAAAGTTAAAGCCTGGAGAAACCCCTAAAGTCCTGTATTTTAGAATAAAGGGATTAGCCTGTAAATGGCTCAAACCTGAGCAGCAAAATGTAGAGTCTATGTTAGATGAGATAATGTTGGAACAGTACATGGAAGCTGTACCTGCTGAGGTTAAAAAGTTTCTTATGTTACAGAATTGTAAGACAACAAGTGAAGCAGCTGCCATGACAGAATGGTATTTTGAGGCTGAATTCGCAAGGACCTCAAAATCCGGCGTTCTGGGCATGACACAGGCTGATAAAGTAAGTAAGAATTTTGAATGTAAAGCACCTTATGAAAATAAGGGTTTTTCCTCTACTAAAGGAAAATGTTTCAAGTGTGGAAATGTTGGGCACTTGCAAAAAGACTGCATTATACGCACTGCCTTAGTATCTGGTAATGGGGAAAACCTCAAAGCAGGCTTTTTACTACCAGTCCAGGTGGAGGGCATAAAGGCCCAAGCGCTACTAGACTCAGGCGCTAACCAGAGTATGGTGTCCCAACGGCTCTGGGAAGCCATACAAGCTCAAGTAGCGCCGAGTCCAGCAGTGGGGCAGGTGAAAGTACAGTGTTTGCACGGGTCAGCCTCCTATTACCCTGTATATGACCTCATGATAGAAGGTTTAGGATCAGCCAAGAAAGTAAAGGTGGCAATAATCCCACAGCTGTTACACAATGTAATTTTGGGAAATGATTGGCCCCCATTTTGCCGGGGAATTGAAAAGGGTATAGAAGAGAGGACAGGCTATGTCTCTACCCACTCCCAGGCAAGAACCCCTCATAGGGAGGAGGACCCCGTGGAAGAAGTGGCAGGTCCATCCCGAGTTAGGGAAGATTCCCCTGACTTAGAAAGGGAATATGATGAGGAAGCAATAGACCCATTGCCCACAGAGACTGACCTTTTTGATACCATACCCAAGGAGGTGAGGAAAGGAAAGGCCAAGAAAAAACAAGAAAGGCAACACAGGACCCAAGGAAGGGCTGATTTGGGAGCCGGGGAGGGCTTACCATGGGTACCCTCGGAGTTAGTAAAGAAATTCCCGTCCTTCCCAGGGGAACAGAAAGCGGATCCCGCTTTGAAAAGAGCCTTTATGTTTGCGCAAGAAGAAAGGGATACTCTACCCCAATTCCTTTTAGAAAGGGATATCCTGTACAGGGAGAGTAATAACCCGCTTACCGGTGAGGTAAGAAAGCAGTTGGTAGTACCGACTACATTTAAGGCCATAGTAATGTGTCTAGCCCATGACCACCCAATAGGAGCCCACAAGGGGATTCAGGGGACATTGGACCAGGTCTTGGCCCGTTTTTACTGGCCAGGGTTCTACAAGGAAACTTCCCGCTATTGTGAAGCGTGTCCTACCTGCCAACGGGTTACTGCCTCGAAACCGAGAGCAGTGCCTATGATACCCACACCTGCCATATCCACACCCATTAGGCGAATGGCAATGGACATCATAGGGCCACTCGTTAGGACTCCCTGGGGTTTTCAGTACGTGTTAGTGATCGTGGACCAAGCTACACATTTTCCATGGGCCATACCCATGAGAAATACCTCCGCCAGAACAATAGCCTTGGAACTGACAAAATTGTTCTGTGAGGTTGGCTTCCCTCAGGAGATGCTCACTGACCAAGGAAGCAACTTTTTGTCAAAATATCTAGCCACTGTGTGGGATGCCTTTGGCATACACCATGTGTGGACTGCAGCATACCACCCCCAGTCCAATGGGATGGTTGAAAGAACAAACCAGACCATAAAGCAAATGCTTAGGAGGGGACTAGATGGGCAGATGTCCAAGTGGGATACATTGTTACCCTTTGTATTGTATGCGTGTAGGGAGTGTGTACAGGCATCCCTAGGGGCATCCCCGTATGAGCTGTTATTTGGTAGAGCCCCCAGAGGAGTTCTTGATATACTCAAAGAACAATGGGTGGAACCAGATAGGGGGGAGACAGAAGTACCCCAGTTCCTCAAAGACTTAAGGAGTCGTTTGAAGAGAACGGCTCAAGCCTCTTTAGAAAACTTACAGGCTAGCCAAAAGAGGCAGAAAAAGTACTACGACCGGGGAACAAAACCCCGTCAATTAGCTGTAGGCGATAAAGTGGTGATTATGGTGGCCGAGGTAGGACCAAAATTCGAGTCCAGATGGAAGGGGCCCTGTACGGTAGTGGAGAGAGTAGGTCCCGTCTCATACCGGGTAGAGAATAGTAAGGGCCGGCGCCAGGTCTATCACATTAATGTTTTAAAACCCTGGCAAGAAAGGGTAGCCACAGTACGTTTAGCTATGAAGGAACACCACAGGAACCCTACACAAGGAATTACGTGCTGTCCGTCGCAGGCTTTGGCAACCCTTAATATTTTAAGGGGGGGGATCTGTGACATAGTGGGTCCTTCCAGCCTGGTAGAAGAGGTTAAAAAGCCAGGAGCAGGAGTAGGGCTGAGTTGTAAACAAAAGCACATGGCTCCTGGTTACCTTAGAAACCAAGCACAGAGGCAAGAGAAACGCCCGTGCTACCATTCAGGGAATGAGTCACGAGCTAATGCAGGACACCTGCTAGGGGGTGGAGTTGAGCACTGCCCTAGAATTCACCCTGATAAAGAGAGTTCAGTTGAGCTTATGGAGTTAGAAGAAGAAGGGGAGTTGGAAGAAGAAGAAGTGGATGAGGCATGTGTGCTGGATAAGGAAGCTAATGAGAGTTACGGTGAAGACAGCAGTGCCAGGAAAAAGCCAGAGTCTCTGTGGAAGGGTGAGACAGTGTCTTTCTTCAGGAAAAGAAAAGAAACCCCAAGGGAAAGATATAATAAGGGCAGAGTGGATTACCTGCAGTATCCAGGGGAGCACAGAAATGAAAGGAAGCCAGGAAGGCAAGTGAAATCTTCTGTGCAAGGCTTAGGTTGGGAACCTGCAAAGCCACAAAGAAAACCTCCACCAGCTAGGCTAAAAGGTAAGCCAAAAGGCTGGTATAAAAATAGTTACAGTGACTGTATTTACCCAGAGGGTTGGAGCTGGGAAGAGAATACCTGTGCTGATAACGTTTGTGAAAGCCAGTATTTAGCTCAGGAATATCAGGTGAAACCTGAAGCAGTTAGAAAGGGCGTGGCACCAAGATTGCCATTACAAACATTTCCTTCTAGCCAGGAAGAGTTAATGGACTTTGAACCTGAGTGTGTGAATATTGATGAAGATATCATGGACTGTACGATATCGCTTGCTAATGAAATAATCTCATTACGCTGAAGGCATGTTTTGAAAGAGAAAGTACAGCACTACTAGCATTGAGAAGCAGAGAGCTGTGAAGAAACAGCATTGTTACGTTGGAATGCTAGATATCAACCTGTTTATTGCTGAAGTAATGCTTTTCTGTTAAAGAACCTTTGATTTGTCCTTATGCCAGTAAATACCTGGTTTGTGTTACTTTGTTCATGGTGAAATCCACCCCGGGAGGAGAAATAAAATCCTTTGGTTGCTTAAACCACTTTTCCACAACTGCTCCTCATTGATTCGGTGAAGGGACTACATTTCCCAAAAAGCCCAGCTTCAGGATTTGTAAAGTAGCTGCTTCAGTGGGGAAAATCCACTCACTTAACTTCTACCCATTTATACATGGGGGTTTAAGGAGAGCTGGTGACAGCGCGCGCACACGCACAGCTTAGAGGGAACAGTGCCATGGTGGCGAGGTCGCCCTTTGAAGCCACTCTGTTTAAGGCAGTTTTTTGCTTGGCATTTTTCGGTGCCTTCCGGGTTGGTGAGTTGGTAGCCAACTCCAGCCGGTCCACAGTGGGGTCTGGTATGCGGCGCCAGCATGTGCAGGTGTGGGAAGGACAGCTCCGAATACTGCTAGCAAGGTCCAAGATGGATCAGACGGGAAAAGGATTGTGGGTGGTTTTGAAGGCTATTGTTGGTTCGCCGACATGCCCAGTGGCGTCCCTGAAAGCATACTTGTGACTGCGGCCTATGTCGGAAGGATTGCTTTTCCTGCACGAGGATTCGCACCCAGTGATGCGATTTCAGGTTTCAGCTGTAATGCAGATAGCTCTGCAGCATATAGACAAAGATCCTCATCAGTTCGCTCCGCATTCCTTCCGTATTGGTGCAGCAACAAGTACAGCAGCGGCTGGGCTACCAGAACAGGAGATACAATGCATTGGCAGATGGCGTTCTCAGGCTTTTCAGGGATACGTGCATCTTTGAGTGAGAAACTAGTGACCAGCTACAGCGGCTAACTGTTAATTTTCTTTTCAAATGGGGGGCAGTGCCCTCATGGCTGCTGGCTAATTGGTCACTCCTTCGTTTATTGGCTGGCCAGCGAGCGGCAGTGCGACCGGTGGGGCCTAATCTGGGACTCAATGCTACGGAGGTGACCGTTCTATGGCTGAGCAAGCGTGGTCTTCATTGCACACAGCTTTTTCCTTTGCTTCGGCACCACAGGCGAGAGAGGAGAGAACCTTCAATTATATTGCTACATTTGGGCAGCAACGATTTAGGAACATGGACCTGCAAGCAATTGATATGAGCAGCAAAGAAGGATCTAGCAGAGGTGTTGAAAATGTTCAAGAATGTAATTTTATTGTGGTCTGATATTATTCTAAGGCCTGCCTGCTGGGACCAGTGGCAGTGGTCAAGGGGATTGACAAAGATTAATCGACAGATCGGCCGCTGGGTGTGAGAGCAGGGGGGTTATCAAATCACGCACACCTGGGTCAAGATTGAATGTACGGGTTTGTTTAGGCAGGATGGGGTACACTTATCCGCCATAGGTATAGATTTGCTTCTGAATGACTGGCAGGAGACCTTGGAATATGTGGTTCGGCGGGAGGTTCACTGGTCGCAGCTTGGTGGTGGGGGGGGGGCGGCACAGGGACATTGATGTTGTCTGTGCCAGTGGCAGGATCCCGAAGGTATCCAGGGTCCAGAGCCTTAGGCAATACTTAGGGCTGTGGTAGGGTGCCCCCGACCCGGACAACCCCTGGTTGGCTTTTGCTGATCATATGGTGAAGCCGGAAGAAGGGGGTGGGTAGTTAAGTTAGCTGTTGGCCTGTCCACGGCAGAAGCGGAGATGATGTCACCTTGCTAATCACATGACTGGTGAGGCATTGATCTGCTAGATAGATAACATCAAATTAAACCATAACCATCAAACTTTATATGTTAATAAAGCTGCGACCAGTTGAATTCCCAACATTATTGGCAGGAGGGTGGGGAGTGGGGAAAAGGGGGAAGCACCAGGTCCGTCGTATCTCAGTTAAAAGAAGGCCACGGGCCAAGGTCCCCGCTAGCCGTAGTAACTGGGGAGCGGCGAGGTGCGGGGTCCCCAGATGTGTGTGTGTGTGTGGGGGGGGTAGCAAATGTTGGGCGGCACGCCAGGAGCTGGGAGGACGGCATCATTTGAATTGATTGGCTCCCGCCGCTGGAGTGAATGCGGCGGGAGCCAATGCGGCGCGAGATCAGTTGTGAGGGGGGGGGGGTAGGATGAGCACGGAGTGTCGGCAGTGTGGGCAGTCTTCGGCCTGCAGGTGTGGGAGGTGGAGCGCTGCCTGCATCCCACCCTCCCTCCCTTATTGGGGTGCAGGTTTTTGGGTGAGAAAGGGGTGTTGCAGCGGAGTGGGGGGCGGGATCCCGGAGGTGTCTGTGGTCTGGAGCCTTAGGAAATACTTAGTGTGGGGGTGGGGTGCCCCCGACCCGGACAACCCCTGGTTGGCTTTTGCTAATCATATGGCGAAGCTGGAGGAAGGGGGTGGGTAGTTAAGCTAGCCATTGGCCTGTCCGCGGCGGAAGCAGAGATGATGTCACCTTGCTAATCACATGGCTGGTGAGGCATTGATCCAGTAGATTGATGGTTATTGTTGAATTTGATGTTATCTAACTTTAAATGTTAATAAAGCTGCGACCAGTTGAATTCCCAACATTATTGTGTGTTTTATTGTATAGGGGAGTGAGAAAAGGTAAGGGGCTTTGGAGGAAAGGAGGCGGGGGGGGGGGTGTTAGGGTGTGGGGAAAGGGGAAAGGGGGAAGCACCAGGTCCATCGTACCTCAGTTAAGAGCGGTCGGGCAGCACCATGGATGCAGTTAACGCCATGTAGTGTTAATGGAATCCACTCTGTCTACAAATATGATGGTTACCACACAATGTTGAGACCTGCGTTAATAGCGCATTGCCAACACACCCACTCTCCACCCTTTTTCCACCCATTAATGTAGATACTTTATTTTCGCAGATAGCAGAGAAAATTGCTGCGTTATCTATATTTTGCATGCATTATCTGTTAACACGGCCAGAGAGGGTGCACTATCTGCTGCGATAACAGCTACGATGATTGAATAAACAAACCTCCTTATCTCATGGAACAACACTGGTTACCTGTCTTTGCTAGAATCAGGTTCACAATATTAATGTAAACATTTGGGGCCTATTACCCTTGTTTCCTGCTTTATTTACGTTTGCTTCTCATTCCATATTGTTCTTGAAGAACTCTCTGATCCTCATAAGCAAATCTTCTTGTGATCCTTTCCCACTGTCTGGTTACAGATGAATGAAATCAGAATGTTAATTCCAGCCCTCTGCAATTCTCTCTCTATTGCCCAACAATTTACAGTCTTCATATAAAAAATTCAAAAAATACTTTAAAAACATTATTTCAATGCTTCATCTCTGATATCAGCTCTATCGAGATTCTATTTTAATAGATGTTTCCCTATTTCCTAATGTTTACATGTAGAGCCCGATTCCGGGAAGGGAACGTCTGGGCCATCTATATGCCTCCAACAAAGACAGGGATGTTTGGACCATCTTCTGGTCCACAGGAACAAAACATTCACGCAGGAGCCAGAATCAGGCCCGAGGACGGCCTGGCGTGCCCCTTCTGCCTGTGGCGACATCCACAGACAGCTCAGACATCCGTGGTTCTGCCCCCCCCCCCCAAAAAAAAATTAATCCACACCACTCGACCCATGGCTGGCCTGCCATGATCTGGATCAGGCAGCGGAGACCCTTCCTCACCCGGCCATGGTCCTGAGGTGGCTCACCTGCCCCAGTCCTCCCGATTGTGCTGCTTTATACCACCTCTGGGCCCTGTACATGACCTAAATCGGCCTGCACCTGCTCTGCCCCAATCCCATCCCCCCTGCCCCCTCCCCTGCCAGATCTCCCTATCCTGATGCACAAGACATATAGGGAGAGCCGGTGGGGGAATGGGTTACAGATGGCTTGCGGGACCGCACATCCCATGGGACGTGCAGCCCTGCAACCTGACTTTCAGAATGACCCCTGCTATGTTAGGTCTGAATAAATTGAGTGATATATCTAACATCGCTTCCATTGTCTTTTGGCTGATAAACTATTGTCCTATACCAGGGGTTCTTAACCCAGTCCTCAGGACACATGAACCAGTAAGTTTTTCAGTATAACCACAATGAATATGCATGAAAGATCTACATTCAATGGAGGCACTCTATGTAAATTTCTTTTGTGCATATTCATTGTGGGTAACCTGAAAACCTGACTGGTTAGGTGTGTTCCAAGGTCTAGTTAAGAACCTCTGTCCTATATTGCTCCCTCTCAAGATTGAATTTTTTGCATTTTGTAGATTGTCTTGTTTTTATGTCTAATCAATTTTAATTATGTAAACTGCCCTGATGTCAAGTTATGGTTGAAGAGCAGTATAACAAATGTGCATAAATAAATAATAATGAGATACACTGCATGCACATACATACAAAGCACCTTATTATCATGAAAATTTAATAACACAAGCTGTGTTATTTTGGGGGAAAATATGCAAACGTATATTGCAATGTGAATTGAGTAGGTTTACTGGTAGAAAGATATGACCAAACTGAAATAACATAACATTTTGTATTGATATCTGCACCTTTCATCATTAACCTTCTCTCTACCTGCAGCCTGCAGTTGCTAGCAGGGACAATACTATCCTGTGGCCCAGTACTTCTGCGGCCCACTTTGAAGGGACCAGTGTTTTAAAAATGATTTCCCCTATACTCTGATCTCCCAACAAATCCTCCATCTGAATATCCCCCTGTATTTGGCTTCCTTCCAAATCAAAGGGATCACAGTAGGGAAACAAGGAGTCTGGAGGGCAGTGGTAGACATGTCATTCAATATATTCAGACCCGACATGAGTATACACATTTGTTGTGTATGCCATGCTTTTATCCTTCATATCTTTGATTTTGGATTGCATGGTCTGTCTATTGACCCCTAATGCAGACAGTTGAGTGATATATCTAACATTGTTTCCCTACTGTGACCCCTTTGCTTTGTTCATTCTGTGGGAATACCTCTCTGTTTGGTGTTCTTCCCTGCAAATCAGAAATTCCCTCCTTGATCACCCCCTCTCCCTGGCTCCAGAATGCCCTGTATACAGTCACTTATCAAGAATCCCCTAATCCTTCATCCCACCATGAAACAGATCCCAAACTCCCATTTCCTTTGGCACCTACTCATGGTCTCTCCAGTATTTAGCGAGGACAGCAGCCCTGAGGCTGCAGGATTGAAAATGTCACCAGATGATTCCGAGCAGAAATGTCATAGTACTATCACTACGGATCAATTTGTCAAATAAGGGAGTGGAGGTGGGGTGCTGAATTATGGGATCTTCAGGATCTGGGGGCTGGATTGAGGGGGGATTTGTATTGGAGGGGAAGATCTGATCAAGATGGGGGTTTCTAGTTTGGAGAGAAGCCTGTTTTGTTGGGGGAGATTTTAAGGTAGAAGGTTTGTTCAATGGGATCAGGGGTTAAGAAAGATAATGTATAGATCACAATACTCTTTAATTGATAACAGACTTGAGTTAGGGTCTTCTATCTTTGATTTACTATAGCCAGGCATGTGCAGTATTCCTGACTACAGCAACAACAATTCAGATTTATTGTGGGAATTACTAACCTGCGGTATTAAGCTACATTCGATTAATGACTCCTTTGATAAAATCTGTTATTTTACTGTACCTTAGTAACTATCCCTATAAATTTAAGCAAATTATTTCCAGGTCAAAATGTAGTAAACTCCTCATCCACTAACTTATCCTAGTGAAGCACTAATCACTTTAAACTTCACCCCTTATCGAATGGCATATAATTATGGATTATACTAAATGATCTCATTATGCATGTTAAATTTTACTACATAGATTTCTATGCAAGATTGTTTGATTTTGTGCTTATTTTATCCTAAAGCAGGGTTAACTCCATTCCTTTAAAAAGTTGTAGAGTAGAAAAGAAGTAATTCAATTCTTAATTTAGTTGATTGTGCCAAAGTTTTGATTTGATTTCCAGCTTTGCTTATTAGGTTAGTAGAGGATTCAAATCTGGCTCAGCAGTTTTTAAAACAATCATTGGATATATAGGGACAGACAGATAAAGGCACATTTTATGAAGGATGTCCAAGTGTTTTAAGGCAAAAATAAGCACTTTCCTGATGCCCATTCGGGCCTGGAGCAGGTCTAAACGTAGACGTGCCTGCAGATGTCCCTGACATTTTTGAAATTGAACAGGGCATGTAAGTCCATTGCACCTCCCCGAACATGCCCTTGCCACCCCCTGCCTATTTGGACATCCCCACAAATGATTATATCTTTAGAAGCAATTTATAAAATGACCCCGGAGATGTCTCCATGGTTTGAATTTACACGTGCATTTTCAGATGTCCAAATCATGACTAAAACTTTGAAAATGACCTCCATAAGTACATATATATATATACTGTATAGACACAGACATACTGTTTTTGAACCTTTTTTGACCCGACCTGACCTCAAGCCCAGAAGTTATTATTGACTCAATATTTTCTTGCAGCAATGAAGAGATGATCTTCCTAGGTTTCTCAGCAGGCCACAGTTAACAGTGTGCTTTGCACTAACCCTTTTCCCACTATCTCATAACATCCTAGCTATTTTACACTATGAAGTACACCTTTGCAAAAACATTTCACACTTTAAAACATGAAGATTTCTGTTAAGTGCTGAATTGTGACATTCAGAATTCAGAATAGCATTTTTTATATAAACTATTTCAAACAAAACAAATTCATCTTCTTAGCCCGTGTGGTAGTTATTGTGGGGGTGGTATTCAGCTGTCAGTAGGTTTTTAAATGCCCACCACTCTGGGCAAAAAATTCAGATTTTTAGTAGTACTGCCTGGATAGTGGTTGACTCTGAATATCCAGATTGTGCAACTGGTATCCTGATAATTGCCACCATTATCCAGACCAAAAGGAGTAAAGAGAACAATGGTTTTCTCAAATCAAATTTCCATTTTTGTCGGACCATATAATACCCTGTACCGTGGTCACAAACAGACTGCCCAAACCTTGGTAAATAATAGTCCCTTTTAAGACTATTAGTGTGAGATTGGAGATCACCTCCAAAGCCAGTGACTTGTATATATTAGAATAAAGAGCTACTATATCTAAGGTGACCAATACCACTGGAGAACAGGATACATCCACAGATTGTAACATCATCAAAAAGTGAGAAGTATCTCTAATAAAAGATGGAACTCTAGAAGCTAATGGCTGTAAAAATATATCGCAAAATTGGGATAAAGGCTCTAAGGCCAATCCACAGCAAGAAACTATGGGGTGGCCAGGAGGATTCCGCAAAGATTTATGTATCTTTGGAACCGTATAAAACACTGGAATACGAGGATTATCCTGAACCAAAAAGCAATATTCCCTACAGGTAATCCATTTTTCCTCGTGGGTATTATATGGTCCGACAAAAATGGAAATTTGATATGAGAAAACCATTGTTCTCTTTACTCCTTTTGTGTGGTTATTATTTGAGCCGGGTGAGGGATTTTGGCTCTGGGGTTTGGCTTTTTGCCTTTGTGTTTGAACGACCATTATCCAGACAGCAATGATTTTTCAGCCACTATTTGGACAAGCCATCTGGATAGTACCTAGTGAGACTTTTTTGCTGTCCTAGGTTATCCAGATAAATCATGTTTTCATCTCTGCTCTGCCCACGGATTGCTCTGGCACCCCGAGGAAAGAGGCTAAGATGGTCTGATGGCTGGAATACGCACACAAGATCAGGGAGAGCATGGTGAACACAGGATTGGCTCCGAGGATGACACAGTGAAGCAATAGGTGTGAAAGAACTGAGCAGTTGGTTCCAGGAAATAAAAAACAGAATGCAGAATCTGCAAATTCCTCACATCGCCCAGCCTCTCATTCTCATCAGCCCAACCACCACCCCTGGTAACACCCCAGCCTCTTTTGCCACCGTGCTCGCCTCCGTCGTGCTGAGCGTTTTTGGCGTAAGTGCCCTTCCGAGGATTCTCTGACCTATTTCTGCTATCACCAATCCCACTATTGTTCCTTCATACACGCTGCTAAACATTTCTACTATTCCAATCGTATCTTCTCTTCTTCAAACTCTTCCTACCAGCTTTATTCTGTTCTCCGATCCCTCTCAGCCCCTCATGCTCACCTCTCTTCAGCTCCCCCTGTCGCCCCTCCCGACCCCGCCCTTCTAGAAACTTTCTATAATAATAAGGTCCAGGTCCTTCATTCCTCCTTTCCTGGCTGTCCCTTCCCCGCTCTCACCCACCATCCCTGCACCCGCCCCAACCCTCCTTTCCCTCCCCTCTACATCTTCTTCTGCAAATCCTTCCCTCTCTCACTGCTCATCTGCTTTCCGTCATGTCTCCCTTGTCGAGATGACCAGAGCATTTTCCAACTCCCGCAAAATCACCTGTCAGCTTGATCCAATCCTCTCTCCGAGGCTCAGTGAATCATCCCTTGCACTTTTTCCCTTTTATCTTTTCTATTGTCAACTCCAGCCTCTCCTCTGGTCTCTTTCCTACCCCTTGGAAGTACACCATTATCTGACCCCTCCTTAAAAAACTCTCTCTGGACCCATCTGTCCCAGCCAATTGGAGATCTGTTTCCAACCTTCCTTTCCTTTCTAAGCTTCTAGAGAAATTGGGTTTCGCCCAGCTCATCTCCCATCTAGATTCCACTTTTATACTCCATCCCTGCCAATCTGGTTTTCGCCCAGGACACAGCACTGAAACTATTCTCACTTCTCTTCTCAATGAACTTCACTCTTCTCATGACCAGGGACTCTCTTCTATCGCAGTATCCCTTAACCTGTCCTCTGCTTTGGACCTCATGGACCATTGCACACTTCTCATCTGCCTTTCTGATGCTGGCCTCTGTGGTCCTGTGCTTTACTGGTTCTGCTTTTTCTGTCCTCCTGGTCTTTTTCTATCCTCTCAGGTTCCTCTTCCTCACCCATCACTCCCCTAACCTGTGGTGTTCCCCAGGGTTCCGTTCTCACCTCTCTCATCTTTAATATCTTCCTGGTTCCTCTTGTCTTTCTAATTCAACAACACTGTGTCTCTGCATACTATTACACAGGCAACATTATTCTCCTGCACACACTGACACCGCCATCCCTGACATAACCCCTTTCAATAACTCCCTCTCCTGTATCAGTACCTGGTTGACCTCCAACTTTCTCCACCTCAATCTGGAAAAAACCCAAGCTATCTGGTTCACATTTGGCAACCCCATTCCCTCCCTAGCACCCTCACTCTCCTCCTCCCCCACCCCTTTGGTCCCTACTCTATAGTTACCTTGGTGTTACCCTGGATTCTGCCTTGTCTTTTCATGATCACCTATCTTCCATAATTTGTCGCTCCTTCTGTTCCCTTCGCCAGATTCTTGCCATTCGTCCCTTCCTCACCACCCCCTCCCTGGTTACCCTTCTCCTCTTCTTAGTCATGAGCAGGATCGACTACTGAAATATTGCTCTCGCTGGCCTCCCTCAATATCAGTTACGCAGATTCCAATTACTACAGAACACTGCAGCCCGTATTGCTATTCACACTTCTCATATTGACCATGTAACTTCTCTCCTCATCCACCTTCATTGGCTCCCCATTGCTTACTGGGTCCAGTTCAAGGTTTTAATCCTTGTTCATAGAACTATTCACACCGGCTCTCCTCAGTACCTGTCTAACCTAGTACGTCTCCACATTTCCCACCGTACACTACGGCACTTTCAAGTCAACTGTATGTCTCTCCCTTCCCCCTCCTTTGCACATCTAGAATCTACCCGAAACCCTGCCTTCTTCTTCCTCAGCCCCAAACTCTGGAACTCTCTCCCCCCAGACCTTTGGCTGGAGCTTTCCTTTAATACGTTTAAATCCCTGCTTAAGACCCACCTCTTCTGCTCCATTTTTAACCTTCCTACCCCCCTACCCCCAGCTGAGGCATCCTTTCCCCATTTCTCTCTGGTGCCCCCTCTCCTTTTGCTGTCTTCTCCTTTTGCTTTCTCTGTTTTTTCTTCTTTCCTATCATGATTATGGCATTCCTTTCCTTGTCTGGCAGTCTGCTTTGAAACATTGTAAACCGCTCTGATGTATTTTTGTAGAGAGGTATATACCAAGAGTCCAAATAAAGATACAGACTTTGGCACATTGCCAGCAGACCTAAGGATTTGGGTAGTTGAGTTGAAACAGTCGAGGAACAAGGAAATTAGCAGGCAGAAAAACTAAAGGCCTTACACGCCAAGATAAAGGAGATGGAAGGGCCACAAGATGCCTTAATGGACAAATTGGAAGATGTGGAAAATCGGAGTAGGAGGTGCAACATAACAGTATGGTGGGTGCTGGAGGAGCTGGAATACCAGGATTGTGCAAAAGTAGTGGAGAGTCTTATTTGGCACCTATGGCCAGAGGGGGATGGGCCTGTGGTGATCCTGGAGAGATCACATTGGGCCTTAGGCACCTCACAAGTCAATCAACCCAGAGATATAGTGGTATGTTTTCGCATACCAAAGGAGGAAGTGATGGCTAAGGCTAGAAAGTCTGCTGGCATACAATGGCAGGTACACTCTATTGTGTTTTATGACTGTGGCGAAGAAAAGAACTCTGAGACATCACTATAAAACTGAGAGAAGCAGGGATTCAATACAGATGGCATTTCCCGTTTGCACTAGGTATTACAAAAGATGGACGCATACTTCAAGGGCGCACAAGAATGGAGGTACTAGTGCATCTACAAGAGCTGTCAATAGAAGGAGTGGCAGCCTTTCCCAAGGAGACTCTACCTGTAGAGTGTCAGCAAGCAACTTGGCAAAGGGTAAAAAGAGGTAGCCAGATGTGGAGGCATGCAGACCAGGCCATGAGAGCCAGACCAGGAAGCACGAATGTGAACACTAATGAATGGGAAAAACTCTATAGTAATGGATGTTTGGAACAGAAGGGGGTTCTCCTATTGCAGAGCGCTACTAACTTGATACCACATGTGGAAGAGTGAGTGGAAATGGGGTAAGGGGGAGGATGGGGATAGGGGATAGAAAAAAAGAAGATGATTTGGGGGTAGCATGAATGAGTCCGTAAGTGAATGAATACTAGCAGAATGAAGGGAAGCATGAAAGGGAACAATGGGGGTATGCAAAAAGGGCGAGGGCAGGGAGGTTAACACTGTGGGTTGGGAGCCACTAGAGCCTAACGGGGCTGCTGTCAGAGGAGAACAGACAACATGGAAAGAGAGTTGGGTGGGAGGGGGAAAGGAAGGGAGGGGTAAGAGGGAAAAGTGCCAAAGAGATTAACTGTGGGGGGGGGGGGGGGGGCAGGGGAAAAGAGATCAGAGCCAAGATGCCTGCACTTAAAATTCGGACCATAAATGCGAACGGTCTCAATTTTTTTTTAAAGAGGCCAGTTGGTTGCAGCTGGAAGTTATATGTGTGTAAGAAACATTTGAAAATGTGTGATCAAAGATTAATATGCAACAAACATTATCAAAGATATTACTGTGCCTCGCGGAGGGGACGAGGGAAGATGGGGGGCACGGACTGCTGATACACAATAGTTTGGCTTTTGAAGAATTAGGGATAAGCAAAGATGAAGAGGGCATATATGTGGTAGTTAAGGGCTGAATCCAGGGAAAACTGGTGACAATTATTAGCATATACGCTCCAAATCAGAATCAAGGAACCTTTTTCAACAGGATATTGTGGGAGTCTCAGGGTCCCTGGATGGGCATGTTATACTAGCATTTTAAATTTTAGATTCTTCGGTGGGGGGGGGGGGGAAAGAATATACTCAAAGGAAAAGTTTACGAGAACTAATGGCAGCATGACAGCTACTAGATGCATGGAAAGAATTGCACCCTGGGAGTAGGGTTTATTCTCATCACTCTCACCCCCATAACACAAATTCCCACATTGATGTGATACTGATCTCCGTCCCTCTGGTAGCAAAAATACAAGGGGCGGATTATGAACCCACCACATGAACAGACCACAATGTAGAATGGGTAGGGTTGCTGAGATGGGGACAACAGTCCAGCTCTCAATTTTGGCGAATGAATGATAGTCTCCTAACAGATAAAAGGGTGACAGCTGAAATAAAGGAGGTCATTGAGGAATTTTTCGAAAACAATGCCCATAAGGGAACGGCTGATGAAGTGGTCTGGGACACCTTTAAGGTGGTTATTAGGGGACATTTCATAATGTGGGGACAAAGAAAAAGAGACAGAGGGAACAAGCCCTAGTGCAGGCAGTCAGGGTACTCAAAGAAGCTGAGAGACAAGTGGCTGCAGAAGGGGGACTAAGGGGGGGGAACAAAGTTAGTGGACGTTCGAACAAAAGTTCAAGATATACAAGCCGAAGCACTGGCTTTCCAACTACAGCACGGCAGGTATAGATTCTACGAACATGGGAACAAACCAGGTAGGTTGCTAGCACAGGCCCTTAAAACTCAGCAAGCAAAGCTGTCAGTGGCCAAGCTGCGGGGGAAAGGGAATGGCTGGATCTATGGAGATGCACTGAGAGAGACCTTTGGGCTTTCTACTCTCAGCTCTAAAGAGAGGAGGGAGGAAAAAATATAGAAGCCATAAAGGAGTATGTGCGAGAGGTCGATCTCCCCAAATTAACAGCAGAGGAGCAGGGCAACCTAGACCGCCCTATTAGCGAGGAAGAAGTTTCACGGACTATTGGAGCACTAACAAATGACAAAGCCCCAGGTATAGAAGGGTCAACAGCTAGGATTTATAAGACCTTTAAGGACCAATTAGTACCCCGTCTAGTGCAGTATACAATGGAGCATCAGGGCAACCTCCAGAATCAATGGGGCAAGCTGGGATAAGCATATTATTGAAACCAGGGACATCACAGGCCAATCTCACTAATAAATCTAGATGCAAAAATTCTGGTCGGTATCCTGGTGGTACAAATGAACATCTACATGCCCAAATTAGTTAATGACAATCAAGCCGGGTTCATCCCAGGTTGATTGGTGGCTGATAATGTAAAAAGGGTAGTTAACCTGTGTTGGTGGGTTAAAGAAGAGAATGTGCCAGCAATAACAGGGGCTATCAATGCCAAAAAGGCATTTAATAGAGCAGACTGGGAATTCCTATGGGAAACATGAAGGACTTTCAGGGTAGGGGAGACCTATCTCAAATGAATACAGGTGCTATATGCAAAACCCACAGTGGCAGTCAAGGTTAATGGGGGATACTCAAACTTTTTTATGCTACATAGGGTGATGATTATTGTAATTGGACATAGGGTGATGAGGCAGGGGTGCCCTCTGTCCCTTCTATTGTTCACACTCTCTATGGAGCCGTTCACAGCCAGGATCCAGCAACGGGCAGATGTGAAGGGGATACGGGTAAGTCAACAAGAGTTTAAGATCAACTTGTTCACAGACAATATTCTTCTAATGCTCACTGATACTGGAACATCACTGAGGGGACTGAGGGAGGAACTGGAGTCATTCCAAGAAGTGTCAGGATTCAAAGCCAATTTAGAAAATACTGAAATATTCAATCTTACCCTAGAAGATAGGGAAGTGTTAGCCCTGAATAAACATTTCCCATTCAGGTGGACAACAGGGCCCTTGAAGTATCTGGGAGTACAGATTTGTGCATATCTGTCCAAATTATATCGAATCAATTATGAACCCCTGTGGAAGAAAATATGATTTGGAGCGATGGCACAGATTTCCACTTTCAAGACTGGGATGAATTGCAAGGGTTAAAATGGTAATCCTGCCCCAAGTACTGTATTTATTTCAAACACTGCCAATTGTGGTACTAAAGCAAACCCTAAATCAAGCACAATGGAAAGTATTCTATTACATTTGGAGTCATAGACTGCCCAGGATAGCTAGGAGAGTATTAGATAGGGCTAGAAAGAAGGGAGGGCTGGCAGTACTGAACTTCGTGTGGTACTATAATACAGCACAACTTTCCAATATTATTGGATGGCAGGAGGGGTCACAAAGAAAATGGGTGAACTTAGTCCAAAGCATGGAGAGCGACACGCCTCTGAGGAGTATTCCCTGGATGGCACAAGATGTGGGAACTTTCTGTAACCCATTTCTGCGACAAGTATTGAAAGTGTGTAGGGGAACAAAAATCAGATGGAAGCTACAGAGGGTATGCTCCCTGCTGCAACCGGTATACTGTAACTTAAATTTCCCACCAAGGGTGCAAAACCCACTGTTCAAGCAGTGGAAAGAGAAGAGTTTAATAGTGATCATCCAATTAACAGATGGAGCGGGTCTTTACTTCCATACTCAAATCTACAAGAGAAGTATGGACTCTCACACTATGATTTTTATGGCTATCTACAGGTGAGGCACTAGCCCTCTGGGAATGAATGGGCAACAAGTATTTTGAATGAATGTGTTGGATCCCACTACTATGCCGAAAGACTGTATCAAGATATATCAACTATTAAGAGAGACACAGGAAGGTGGGAGGCTACCTCTGCAGGGACAATGGGAACAGGATATGGGCAGACCCTAGATGATGCAACATGGGATGAGATCTTTAAGGATATTGCAAAAGGTTTTGTGGCTGAAAGGCATGTAGAGCACATCTACAAAATGATACATCATTGATATGTCACCCCATTATGCCTGGCTTATCAAAAGAAGGGACAATCTAGGGAATGTTGGCGAGGATGTCCATTGGTGGGAGATTACGTACATATGTGGTGGGGGTGTCAAAGAATACAACCCTTCAGGGACGCAATACACTAGGAAGTCTAGAAAATAGTGGGGAAGAAAACAGCCTAGGATAAGGAAAATATATTACTGACTCTACAAGGAGAGGAGTGGGAGAGAAGTGAAGGAAAATTGGTGGGCTTTTGCATGCTGGCGGCTAGGTGCGAGATAACATGGATGTGGAAAAAGAGAGAAATATCTACACAAGAGGCCAGGTATAAATGTGTGCATGAGATCTATGGATATGAGCAATTAACAGCCACCAGCAGGGACAAGTTGAAGGTTTTTGAAGAGATCTGGGCACCTTTTCTTAATAGATATGGCTTGAACACACAGGGGGAGGGAGGGGGGGGGGGTTAGGAGAGGGAAGTGGCTCTCTGCACATGCAAAATAAGTAAAAGACTGGAGTTCTTAATAAAAAATATAAATAACTTTGATGGGCAAAAAGCGGTTATATATAGGATATATGTTTGATGCTAAATTATTATGATTTATGAATGCTGGGAGAGTGTTAACCTAGCAGCTAATTGGTAGAGTGAGAGTGTAGAGGGGGGATGGGGAATTAAGAAGGGGTTAGGGGTTAAAATAAAAATATTAAGGAATACCTTACAGTTTGTATTCAAATGTTATAGTATTAAATAAAAATTGTCAAATTAAAAAAAAGAAGAAAAGCAATGCTGGGTTGACCGAGGTCCCTCGACCCCAGCATCCTGTCTCCGATAGTGGCCATTTCTATTTCTCATAGTTTATTTCCATACACCTAACAGACACTCTCAGACCAAAACAATCTAAATAATTCCTAATTCAGCTAAACTTACTCCAATAGTTCAGAAGAGTCACAACAACTAACCCATCTAAAAGGAGAAAATTATGTCAAACCACAATCGCAGCAACAATTAAGGGGAGAAAAAGTTTCAGAACCGTATCACTTCCTGCTATGCAGCAACGGAGCCATAGGGGAGATCAATAACTCTACATCATAGGCATTAAAAAACTTCCCCTTTTTTTATTATAATTTTTATTCAATAGGGGTGGCATTCCACCCAGGATGTCCATGCCTCTGTGTGCCCAATCGGAATCAGATGGCCAGGAGAAGACACAATTCTGATCCCATGGGGTATGCCTAGCCCCACAGGATCAGAATTGCGACTAGGCCTGTACCTGCAGGCCTGGAACCGGATCCTGGTCAGCCTGCACCTACAGGCCTCCACCCAGCTAACTCAGTCAGGGCTCCTGTATGGAGCCGTGGCGCCATGGCGTCCCGTTGCCATGGCACCGTGGCTCCATTCGGAAGCCACGATCCCCTGCTGTCGATGACTGGGAGAATAATATATAGGACTAGAAAGAAGGGAGAGCTGCAGGGAATCTCTTACACCCCCTCCTGGCTTTGACGCGCCCCAGGCCTGGCATCTCCCCCCCCATCTAGGGGAACTTATTCCACCTCAAAGGTGGAATAAGTTCCTTGTCTACTCTGCCAGCCCTGGAATCGGCCCTGTACCTCTGGGGCCCTGTACATCCGGGCTGCAGATCGTCCACAGTCAACCCTGTCTCCGTCTCTGTGCTGCCCCTTTCCCACCCCCATCTAGCTTCCCTGTACAAACTCCTTGTTCGTATGGGGAGGTTAGTCGGGAACGGAAGGGGGGTGCTTATAGCAGGGAGAGACATCCCAATGGGATGTCCATCCCCACTATTCGTGGGACAGAATGACTCCGTAGTTCAATAAACAATTATAGTTTTTTTCCAAGGATGAGCAATGGCTCTCCCAAGTCTACCTAGCTGATCATTTTTTATGCACTTATCTTCCAGGAAATTTTCCAAACCTCTTTTGAAGCCTATGGCCTTGACCACATCCTCTGACAACAAATTCCACAGAACTTGCTTTCTTTTTGTTGGTGAATAGTTTCATTGCATGTCCTCTGGTTTTTCTATTGGTTTTTAGTCTTTGACAGGTTAAGCAACTGTTCTCTGTTTGACCATTCCCCCGCTCGTGATTTTATACATTTTCACCATATCCCCTCTCATAGATCTTTTCTCCAAACTGAAGAGCACTAACCTATTTAGCTTTTCTTCAGAAAACAGGTGTTCTCAAGTCTAACCCCAGAATTAGTTCATGGTGATGGCACCCTAGGCAAACCTTAAGCCTTATGACACCCCCCCCCCCCTCAGCTGTTAGAATATATTATTTAGCTTTGAATGCCCTGCTCTTTGCCGCCTCCCAGAAGCTGCTATACTAAGCAGCCACCTAGTTTGCCTAATGGTTGAGCAGGCTTTGGGTGTTCTGTCACCTGAATCATTTTGTTGCTTTCTCTAAACCTTTTTTTGCTGTGCTATATCTTTTTTGAAATGGGGCGACCAGAACTACACATAATATTCTAGGTGCAGTCACATCAGGGATCCACACAGAAGCACAATGACCTTCTTAGTCTTATTCTCCATCTCTCTTTGAATGGTCTCTAATATTCTATTTGCCTTTTCAGCAGCCATGGCACACTGGGTTGATTTCAAGATCTTTTTCGGTGTTACTTCTAACTCAGAACCCAGCATTTTGCTGGGAATGATGTAGATTGGTTTTTAATTCCTTCAAAAAGTAGAAAGACTAGGGGACACACAACAAAGCTACAATGTAGTACACTTAAGACTAATTAGAGAAAATATGTTTTCACTCAGCATGTAATCAAACTCAACTTTGTTACCGGAGAATGTAGTTAAAGCTGTTAGCGTAGCTGGATTTAAAAGAGGTTTAAATGAGTTCCTAAAGCCCATAAACCATTATTAAATTGGACTGAAGAAATCCCCTGCTTACCGCTGGGATAAGCAACCTGTAATCTTTCTACCTTCTGGGAACCTGATAGGTACTTGTGACCTGGTTTGGCCACTGTTGGAAACAAGATACTGGGCTCAATGGACATTTGGTCTGATCCAGTTTGGTATTTCTTATTTCTTATGATTATTTTTCCCAATTTGCATGACTTTACATTTGTCCACATTAAATTTCAACTGTCATTTAGATGCCCAGCTTCACAAGATCCTTCTGCAAACCCTCACAATCCTCTGTCATTGTTATGACTTTGAATAATTTAGTTACCAGCAAATTTTTTTCACCTCACTCAGTACTCCTATCACCAGATCAGTGAAGGCATATTTTGGAGATCGGAATTGAAATGTCCAGATCACCATATTTAGATATGTGCCAGTATTTTAGAAACAGCTCTGCTGAAGGTAGAAATCCACTTACATGGCCTGGGGAAGATCAATTTCAGAAAGATACAAGTACAACATAAGCAACTGTATATTTACTCCTATCTTTTAGCCAATTTTCAATTCATAAAAAATGGTCCTCTATCCCATGGCATGTATTTTATCTGGATTTAAAAAATGGTCTTTTTAATGTCCATCTTCATGAAAACCTTTGACCCTGGGAACTGCTCCTTTTTTTCTAATTAATTTCCTTATTATATCATATTTTTTCTTTTAAAAATTAATTGAATGTAAGAACATAACATATGCCATAAATACCGCCGTGCCGCAGGGCTGGTTCCCGAGGCAGGTATAGTAACCGGGTTCCCGGGGCCCGAGCCCTTGCTGGCAGTTGCACGAGGTGGGGTGGGGGGTAGGGGAGGGAGGAGCCGGCGTCGCCAGAATCGCCCCCACGTTAGTGATGTGGGGCGATGTGATTGGTGCCGGCGGCTGGCGGGGGGGGGGGGGGCAGCAAGGAAGTGTGGGAGATTGGCAGCGTGCGATCTCCCTCTTCCTGCCGGTCCGTCAGGGGAACAAGGTGTGTTTCGGGGGGCTCCTGGGCTTTGGGGCGAGAGGCAATTCAAAAGGGAAGTGGTGATAGAATAGTTAGGGGGTGCTTGAGCCGGGGGGGGGGGTTGGTAAAAGGGTGCGGGGAGGGACTTTATCAAGGGGAGCAGGGTGTGACTGGGGGGGGGGTGTGACTGGGTACGGTGGGGTAGGCTGTCAGCCGGCGGTTGTTGTATATTAAAAAAAAAAAAGAAATTACAGTTAATATTCCTCTCCTTAATCCTAGGGCAAAAAAAAAAAGTGGGAGTGCTAGGGAAAGAAAAGGGGGGCTCTGGGTGGCGTGCGCACGGTTGCCAGTATGGCTCGCTCCCGAAAGGGCAAAGGATTGGGAAAAGGGGCAGGGTCCGCAGGGACAAAGGCTAGCGGATGGGGGGCAGGGCGGCGTGAGTGCATGACATCAGGGGCTGTGGGGGTGGTGGCCAGGGGCGCATATGCAGCGGCGGGGTCAAAGGGGGTGTGGCAGGCACGCGGCAGGGGGTGGCAGAGGGGTGCAGGGCCCCGGGGTAGATCAGGTGTGGCCCCTCAGGGCAGCGTGGGTGTGGTCCCTCATGAGGGCTTGGGGTTGGAGGAGCTAGGGCACCTTAGGCTTGTGGGGGTCAGGGAGGGAGCGGGCGGTGCCCCTGCGGTGCTCGATGCTGATCCTAGTGAGGGGGTGGGGGGGTCAGTGCTAGCGGTCGGACTGGGGGGTGGGGTGGCGACGCAGGTCGGTGGGCCAAGGACCGACATCCCGGGATGCGGTCCAATAGGAGTTCCCTCCCCCCCCCCTTTCTGGGATTCTATACTCCGGGTCTGGGGGCAGGTGTTTCGCTCATCCTGGAATCCCTGGGTCTTCCGGTCCGTGGTCCTTCGGGGTTGGCCCATATGGGGGAGCGGGGCATTGGGGGGGTGGCTGGAGCAACTGGTCTGGAGCAGGGTTTGGATGGGCAGGGATGATGTCGGGTAGGGGTTTAGCTGGCTGGGAGGCCGGCGGCCTCAGTTCTTCGGCTTGGGGCTGGGGAGGTGGGGAGAGGTCGGCGTCGAGGACTTCTGGGGCTGTTGCTGCTGGTTTCTCTCCTTCTCTTTCCCTACAGGTCCCTGAGAGCGCGAGGCCCCGAACGAGCATGGCCGACCCCAGGCGGGCCAGCGGTGCGGTACCTGCAAATCCAGCTGAGGAGCAGACCAGAACGGTGGTCGGAGTTCAGACTGCACGCTCACTGGCAGCGCCCAACCTGGAGGCTGGTGAGTATGCGGGGGGCAGGGACAGCGTTGAAGGGGGGGGGGGTGCACACCCTGGGGTCGGGCCTTGCGGTAGGAAGGAAGGCAAAGGCGACGCTCAGATGGGGACGCCGCTGTCGGCGTGCTTCTTCTTCGTCATCGTCCTCGACATCGTCTGCAGTTTCTTCGGGAGACTCGGCAGCGGCGGTGGGGGAGAAGGGCGAGGGTGCGGGTGCCACAGTAGTTCATTGTGCAGAGCTGTGGGAGGGCGTACGGCGGAAATTGCGGCATCGTATCAAACGGCGCAAGTATATTTACATTTTTCGTCTGCTGGAGGGTAGGAAATGCTCGGGGTAAAGTAGGAAAAAGCGCAAAGAGGACGAAAAAGCAGGAAGGATGCGGAAGGCTTCCCGTAATACCCTCAACTGGACTCGGGCTTTCTTGAGTTTGGCTAGAGTATGGGGCCATTACTCCCCAAAACACTACGGCGCGCTGTTGGCTTATGCGGACACGATTTTAGCAGCATCGCAGGCGCATGATGGGTGGGTCTGGTTAAACTATGACGAGGAATTCTGGGATATGAAGGAGGAAAATGAGTATCTATCATGGGGGACAAAAGACATTAATCTGTGGCTAACGCAAATGTCTGCAAGAAGCACGGTGGGGGAGCAGGGGGAGGTGGGGGCAAGGCAGGGGCACCAACGGCTCTGGCTGGCTCGCGGTCCTTTCGGGTGCCAGGTCTCGCTACAACTCAGCCAAAAGGGGGTACTGCAGGGGGAGACATCTGGTGGCGCTAAAACAAGTTGTCATGCCCATTCCCCGACTGTAAATTCAAGCACGCCTGTTCCCTGTGCGGGAGCGGGCATTCTGCCACAAAGTGTAGCCACAAAGGAGTGGCGGTAGCCCCAGTGGGGGGTAAGTGAGGGAGCTAGCGGGGCGTTGGCTCCTACACCCATAAGGGTCGACGCTATGCGTCTGTGGCTCTGGAACTATGGGGGGTCCCAACAGGGTAAGGCGTGGAGGTTGATTTTGATGGGTTTCTCGGAAGGCTTTCATATTCCGTTTCATGGTTTGGCAAAGGGGGGATGGTCTAGGAATGCTAGTTCAGTAAGATCATTGGCTGATGTGGTGCGTAGGAAGATTGCGGACGAATGTGCATTGGGCCGAGTAGCTGGGCCCCCGTACCCCCTGTTTTCTCCGTTTATGGTCTCTCCATTGGGAGTGGTTCCCAAAAAGGAGCCGGGTAATTTTAGGTTAATCCATAACTTATCCTGCCTGCCTGGGAATTCCGTGAATGATCACATTCCCCGGGAGCAGTGCTCGGTGTGTTACGCTTCTTTCGATGTGGCTGTGGCTTTAGTACGGCAGTGTGGGGCCGGCACCCTGCTGGCAAAGGTAGACATTGAATCCGCATTCTGATTGTTACCGGTTCACCCTTCGGCTTTTCCAGTGTCGGGCTTTCGGTTCGAGTCGCAGTTTTATTTCGATAAGTGCATGCCTATGGGTTGTGCGATATCGTGTGCTTACTTTGAAGCCTTCAGTACCTTCCTGCATTGGGTGCTGGAGTGGCAGACGGGTGTCTCCACCATAGTGCACTACCTAGATGATTTTTTGTTTGTGGGGCCTGGTCAGGCCGGGACCTGTGCCACTCTGTTGAATGTGTTTCATGGATTGGCAGGTGACTTCGGTATCCCCATAGCATCAAGCAAAACTGTGGGTCCTGTCATGCGCCTTACCTTTTTAGGGATAGAGATTGGTACTGAGGGAATGGTAGTGCGTTTGTCGGCGCAGAAAGTTGGGTGACTCAGGGAGTTGGTCGCATTGGTAGGATTGTCAGGCAAGACCACCCTTAGGGTTCTGCAGTCTATAGTCAGTCATCTCAATTTCGCTTGCAGGGTTCTGCCCATGGGGCGCCCCTTTGCGCGGTGGTTGTCTTTGGCGATGGCGGGGGTGCAGTTGCCGCATCATCGTATTCGGGTGACGGCCGGAATGCGCAAAGATTTGCGGGTGTGGGATGCCTTCCTAGCTGATTTCAATGGCTGCACGGTATTGCATTGGCCGGAGCTTTCAAATGCGGATCTGCATTTGTTTAGAGATGCGGCGGGCAGTTCCAGGTTTGGGGAGTATTGCCAAGGGGCTTGGTTTGCAGAGCCTTGACCTATCGAATGGGCGGTGTCCGGCCTAACCTGCAACATTACCTTCTTGGAGCTCTTCCCCATAGTGGTCACGCTATGGGTGTGTCCGGAGCGCCTACGTGACAGGAGGGTGGTGTTTTGGTGCGACAATAACAGCAGTGGTGGATGTCATCAACCGGCATGCACCCAAGTGCCCGAGGGTAGCTGCCTTCATGAGGGCATTCGTATTGGCTTGCTTACGCCTGAATGTCACTGCCAGAGTGCGACATGTGCCTGGCGCCCAGAATTCCATTGCTGATTCTTTGTCCCATTTTCTGTGGTCGCAGTTCAGGCTGTTGGCTCCAGATGCAGAGGAGATGGCCTCGGCGGTGCCGGACCAGCTTTGGAGGGTTGGAATCCTGACTTGATGGCGTTGCTGTCTGCGTCGGTGGCTCACGGAACTTGGGCGCTGTATCGGCGAGGATATTCCTAGGTGAGTGCTTTCGTGAGCACGAGAGGGTGGAAAGGGGGGAGAGTTCCCGATGGGCTGGTGGGCCAATTTGTGTTGTGGGCAAAAAAGGAAGGCTGGGCTAGGTCGGCGGTCGCATTGGCGGTGGCCGAGTTTTCCTTTTTCTGTAAGGCTGCTGGTTGGGGTAACCCTCGTGTATCATTCTTGGTCAAGCGCCTGTTGGCTGGTTGGGCCAGGGTGCACCCCAAGTCGCAAGACTGGCATCTTCCAGTCTCTCATGAGCTTCTGCTCTAGCTGTGTGAGGCGTTACCTCGGATCGCTGCCTCAGATTTTGAGTGTGTTCTGTTTCGCGCGCTGTTTGCGATGGCATTTTTTTGGAGCATTCCGCGTGTGCGAGCTTGTGCCAAGGTCTGCAAGAAGGGGCACGTTCGGCGGTATGGATGTCAAACATGTGATGTGGAGGCGGCTCAGGTGCGCATATTTATCCTGCGATCCAAAACGGACCAGACGGGTAAAGGGGGCTGGGTGATACTGAATGTAATCTTTCCCTTGCCATCCTGTCCGGTACATGCTCTGCAGAGCTATCTGCAGCGGCGATCGGGGGCTCTGGGCTGCTTCTTTATTAATGAAAATGGCAAGCCTGTAACTTAGTTTCAATTCACAGCTGTGTTGCGTTTGGCTTTGTGGCTCCTGGGCTGTGAGGAGAGGAGTTATGCCTCGCACTCTTTCAGGATTAGCGCGGCTATGAGCACGGCTGTGGCGGGACTCGAGGGTCAGGTAATTCAGTGGATTGGTAGGTGGCACTCAGGTGCGTACGAGGGGTACGTTCACCCGTGAGAGTCCTGAGCCGGGTCTCGGTCACTATGGTGTGGCTGATACTTCATTGTTCAGCTGGTGGGGGGGGGGATAGGGGGTACTGACATTTTCCTTCCTGTTGCAGAGTTTCCCACTGGTGGAAGTCCGATTTGTCTCCTTTCAGATGGTTCGTGCTCTGGAGAGTGGTGGATCATCGGTCATTCCTTCGTCTATTGGGCTGAGCGCAGGGCCTTAGGCTTTCACCTTGGGCTGGTGGCCTCTGGAATTCGGCTGTGTTGGATGGGACAACGCGGCATGCGATGGTGGCAACTCTTGGCCTTTGTTCAGGTGAAGATCGGACAGCGGCAGTGGCCAGTCGGGCTGCTGATCCACCTGGGCGGCAATGATATGTCGAGCTGGTCATGCAGGCAGCTTATTAGAACTGTTCAGAGGGACATTGGACTTGTGCGGGAATTACTTCCGTGAATGGCCATTATTTGGTCGGACATCATTCCACGCCCCGCGTGCTGGCTCCAGCGGCGGTGGTCACGAGGCCTGGTTAAGATTGACAGGCAGATAGGGCGCTTGGTACAGCAGACCGGTGGGCTTCAGGTGTTGCACCCTTGGGCGGAGGTCAAGTGTGCGGGGTTGTATTTTTTGGATGGAGTTCACCTCGCTCTTGTGGGGCAAGACCTGTTACTGAATGACTGGCAGGAAGCCCTGGAGGGTTGGTGTTGGTCGCAGCTTTCTTTGGGGTGGGGCGGCACAAGGATAGGGGGTCTACCTTGTGCTGGTGGCGGGAAAGCGAGCTGGCGCTCGCCGACCCGGCAGGGCATTTGCTGCTGATGCCGCTTTGCAGGGGAGCGGAGTGCTCCTTAGGTTGGGAGAGACATCACTGTTGGGGTCTCTGCCCGGTGGAAGGCAACTGGAGCTGGCCTTTGCTAATAACATGGTGAGGCGGGTGGTAGGGGGAATGGGGGGAGGATGATGCACCACCTTGCTATAAATGGCTGGTGGGGGGAATCATCTGGATTATGGGGGGGCTGGTGGGGGTAGTTGTTTGGAATTAAGAATGTTGGGTTGGCCCATGTTGGGCCGGTGTTGGAATATGGTCAATAAAGCTGCGACCAAAATTGTTATACCAAAATTCAATGTGTGTGTGTTTGTGCAAAGGGGTAATGGTGGGTGTGGGGGTGACGGTGCGGAGTTAAGTGCCCAAGCCTGGGGGAAAAGGGGTCAATTTGTGGTCAGGCGAGGCCGGGCATCCGGATACCTCGGTTAATCCCGCCGCGCCACAGGGCTGGGTCCCAAGGCCGGTATAGTAACCGGGTTTCCGGGGCCCGGGCCTTTGCTGGCAGTTGCGCTAGGTGGGATGGGGGAGTGGGGGGAGGGAGAAGCTGGCATCACCAGAATCTCCCCCACGTTGGTGACGTGGGGCAATGTGATTGGTGCCGGTGGCTGGCGGGGCGGCAAGGAAGTGTGGGAGATCAGCGGTGTGCAATCTCCCTCTTCCTGCCGGTCCATTGGGGGAACAAGGTGTCCCTTCCCACCCTCCCACGTTCTTTTGTGAGGAGGGGGAAATGTGGGTTGTCACAGCTGGGTAGGGGGTAGTCGGGGTGAAGTTGTTTAGGGGTATGTGTGCAGGGTAGCGAGCTGGCACTCGCCGACCCGGCGGGGCATTTGCAGCTGATGCAGCTTTGCAGGGGAGTGGAGTGCTCCTTAGGTTGGTAGAGACATCACTGTTGGGGTCTCTGCCCGGTGGAAGGCAACTGGAGCTGGCCTTTGCTAATAACACGGTGAGGCGGGCGGTAGGTGGAATGGGGGGAGGATGATGCACCACCTTGCTATAAATGGCTGGTGGGGGGCATCATCTGGATTATGGGGGGGCTGGTGGGGGTAGTTGTTTGGAATTAAGAATGTTGGGTTGGCCCATGTTGGGCCGGTGTTGGAATATGGTCAATAAAGCTGCGACCAAAATTGTTATACCAAAATTCAGTGTGTGCGTGTTTGTGCAAAGGGGTAATGGGGGGGTGGAGGGGGGATAACGGTGCGGAGTTAAGTGCCCAAGCCGGGCGGAAAAAGGGGTCAATTTGTGGTCAGGCAAGGCCGGGCATCCGGATACCTTGGTTACTGGGTCAAAGCAAAGGTCCATCAAGCCCAGTATCCTCTTTCCAACAGTGGCCAATCCAAGTTATAAGTTCCTCTCAGATTCCATGTTGCCTATCCCAAGTGTAAGCAGTGTATTTTCCCAGTCCACCTTAATTATAGTTTTTAAACTTTTCTTCCAGGAACTTGTCTAAACCTGTTTAAACTCAGCTACACTATCATTACTTGCTCTGGCAAGGAATTTCAGAGTATGAATACATATTGAATGAAAAAACTGCCTTAGCAGTAGATTTTCTTTTTAGCATCTTCCTTCCATTTATGACAGATTTGATCACACCTTGATCACTACTGCTTAGTGGTCCCACCACCATTACCTTTTCCACCAGGTCCCATGTATTGATACAGGCTAGACGTAAATTACTTCTTCTCTTGTCAATCCTTGGACCAACTGCTCAATGGCCTTTAGAATCTTTACTTCCCTGACATGTCATAGTGAGACATTTGTTGTTGTTAAGTGCCGTCGAGTCAGTGTTGACTCCTTGCGACCCTCTGGATAATTGACCTAAACTTTTTTCGATCTTCAGCCAAGTGGATGATTGTTGATAGAGTGGTGTCCATAACTGCTAGAGTGGTGTCCATAACTGCTATTATTGTATCGATCCATCTCATTGCCGGCCTTCCTCTTTTACGGTGACCTTCTACCTTTCCAAGCATTATGTCTTTCTCCAATGATGTCTCTCCATATGATATGTCCAAAGTATAAAATTCAGCCTTGTCATCTGAGCTTCTAAGGAAAGCTTAGGTTTGATCTTCTCTAGTACTGACTGGTTTGTTTTTCGGGCAGCCCACAATATACACAGTATTTGTTGCCAGCACATCGTATCACAAAATTTGTGAGCCTTCCTAATTTTTGTTAGCAGTTTATAGTCTGTCTCTTCATCAAGTCTAGGTGAAAAGTAATATAACCCTACAAGTATGCTCCTTTATATCATACATGGAATTTCTATCCATAAAGATTCCATATCATGTTTTATTGCCAATAGAACTATTATCCTTTCTGATGCTATGCCATTTTTAACATCTAGGGGCTGATTTTATAAGAGACATGCTAGTTGCAAATGTAAGTTCTTATTGATGTATGTGCATGGGCACTTATTCATGCACCTTAGGCAGTCGTTATTCTGTAAGCTTGCACGTAATTATACTTTCAGGTTGGGTGCACACAGGGATGGAGTTCGAGTTGAGCATATACAGGGTCTAAATGTATGTGCATAAGTTATAACATATTATTATTGTAAATAATCTGTTGCTAAAGGTTAATCACTTGCTGATAATACCCTGTGGTAAAAATGTTTCCTCTTGTCCTCTTAATCGGGATATCTTGGGTGGGGTTGGGAAGTAAGGTGGGACAAGACTAATAAAACATAGAACAAATTGATTTCAGATATTTTAAACAAGCTAATACCTAGAGATGTAAAAGACCAAGAAAACAGCGCCAGGACAAACTGATTTGAGATATTTTAAACAAGCTAGCATCTAACATTTTTTTTATTAAATGAAAAGTTAGAATGCATCAATAAACTCCTAATATATCTTTAGTCCCAAGCTTTCAGTTACTAAATACCCAGCAAAGCAATGTGCACGTACTTGAAAAGGCTTCACTTGCTAGCAGAGCTCCTGACAGAGTGCCAAGATGTCAGGATGGAATGTAAAACGTGCTGTGAACTGGGTTTCACTGGGCAACCTTTTCTGTTCATTGCTATAAGAATGTTAGGATGATGGGGATTTTATTTTTAGCCTGAATTACAGTAAATCAGGTTAAAAAAAGGCTCATGTGGATGAAAACCGAAATTAAAATGTCTCCTATTTGTCCACCTAATTAATTATACTTTTACTAATACAATTATTGCTACATGGATTATGATGATGAATATGGTAGTATCTGAAATGGTTCATATCAGAAATGCTATTCTGTATTCTGAAGTCATATTTCAGCACCTAACACTGAACCTCATGTTCTAGCGTAGTAACATAACATAGTAAAGTGGAAGCAGATTCCATATAGGCTGGCTAGATCTGACAGAAATGTTTAAATTGGGCATGGGCATGATTTGCAGTGAATTCCACAGCTACAGGTATAAAGGTGCCTGTGGTTCTGGAATCGCTTCATGGATGTGCCAAGCATGGCATGTCTAACATGCTGTTCAGACGACTTGTACACATATCCAGCGCAAGACCCACACACAGGTGAAGGCATGGGCCATAGAGTGAAGGGTAGAAACACTAATATTGTGGGACACAGGTAAATACTGAAATCATTTTGAATGTCCCTGTGCTCACCGTATTCTGAAAAGTTGCACTTTCTGATCGTGCCCTGCGATATACCTGTGGATGCCACATTTCCTCGGTTAAAACGTGCAGTTCCTAAGCTGTTGTTCTCGCTGACAGTGTTTTGCTAATGCAAACTAGACATCAATAGTGATGATACATAAATACTGATGCAAACTAGACAATGTGTCATGCCCAGAACACTGCAAAGTAATCTCAGGGCACTCTAATGTACTATAAGATTAAGGGATATGTTTACTAAGCAGTCTTAACATGCGCCCGGTGATGTTATTGGGCGATAAGGTACCTTATCGCCTGATGAAGGTGCATTACCGGACGCTAAGGTACCTTAGCACACGATAACACGTGCAGCGGCGCAAATGAGCTCTGAGGGCGGAGAAAGGCTCCCAGAGGGCGGAGGAAGGCTCCCCAGGGGCAGAGAGAGAGGGTCAATGTGCGGAGAGTGGGAGGGGAGAGGCTCCCTGCACACTAACGCCATGGAATCTGGGTCTGAAAACTAACGCCAGTGAAACCCTGGCGTTAGAGCAGATTAAAAGGGAAAAGAAACCATTTACGTCAGCAATGTACAGCAAAACCAGAGAAACCAACAAAAGTGATAAGTGTGATACATGTGCACGGAACAAAAGGGCAACTAAACATTGAAAATGACCTGAACAAAATGGAAAAAAACCATAACCAAGCTGGCCAATAGAGATATTAATGGGAAACATAAAAAAACACTCCTGAGAAAGCTCCAAAAAAAAGATATGAATTTTGGAAGGGTCTATGCTCCGTCCCCATACAAGGTGAATGAGCCCACAGTGAAAGTGCGCTGATCAGGGTTTTCCCTCTCCATTGGACAGGTTTCCTATGGCGTGCACATGTTCCACAACAGCAGGGGGGGCATGTTGGAACGGGCAACTGGACAGATGCTGGAAAAGGGGACACAGAGGGCTGCAGGCGGCACATGCTGTGGTGTAGCTGGGCCACAGTGCAGACTAGGGTGATGCCTAGGTGGCCCATGGGAATGCTGAAACAGTAGAGCAGCCAGACAGCAACTGATGAGGGCCCAACATGGGCACGAGTGTGTCTCCCACAGTGTCACAGGGGATAGTACCCAGCAGGTACCCCCAAGGGCACAGAACATTGGCAGGCGGCGCTGGGGGGAAGCGTGGACAGCTATGCAGACACCCCTACCCCAGAACCTGCACCATAGGCAGCCACCTACCCACACACTGGATGGCCTGAGATCGCTCACCACCAGCACCACCAGCAGAAGGGCATGTCAACATGGTGGCAGAGGGGTACTGGTGGTGGAGGGGCCAGTGGCTGCTGCCCACAGCAGACCATGGCCTAGCCCTGTGTAGGTGGGTGCCATGTACTGCAACAGACAGGCCCTGTCTGACAAACAGTCATGGTATCCCCAGGGAATGCACTGTCTCTGTGGCAACACAGTGGTGCAGTGCACATAGGCAGTGTGTTCAGCAGCAGAAGGTCACAGGTTCAAGTCCCAGCTGTGGTTCCTGCCAACCCAGTCCCCATATTTTACCCACTACTAAAATGTGCTAATACAGACAGAACCTTTATTGCAGATGACGTAAACACAGGGGCGGCCCAAGGGGGGTGCGGGGCCATGTGCGGAGACTCGGTGCGGGGCCTCATTTGCATAAGTGGCCTTATTTGCATAAATATTTGCATAATGCTAACATACACTAACTTTTAGTAAACATGTCTCTTAATGAGTGTATGGATAAAGACAGACTAAAAGATTTCTACATTACTATAATCCAGTGCCAACCGCCAAGCACATTAGGAACTACTACAAACACTGCCCATTTACAACCAATAGCAAACCCGCCGTATCCTAACAGCACTACCAGGACTCACAAAGCACCATACCATACCTATCAAAAGGCAACACTGCAAATATTAAACCAATACATTTCAGAGAATAACAATACATGACCTACTGGGGAAAGAGAACAAGTGGCAATGTCAAATAGGAATTACATAAACAGAATACCTCAGCTCAGTTACACATGCAGAACATAGACCATCACCAAACAAGGAATCACGATTTAGAAACAGGAAGACAATAATTAAACTGGGAACCCCAAAAGCCAAACTTGGAATGTACAACACTGCAGAAATAAAACTATAAATTAATTTCCTCTTGTACCAAAGCATAGACGTTAATGATGCACATTTCCTAGAGCTTTCATATTCCAGTTAATAAATTCAAAATAAAGAGATATCTTTCTACCTTTTGTGCATTTTTTTCAGTTGCAATTGCTCCAGCCACTTTCTTCTGGTTTCTTCATGTCTTCTGCTAACTCTCTATCATCTGCTGTCCATTTGTCCTTTCTTCTCTCTTCTAGTTTTTTTTCCATTCTCTCTCTACATCTGCTTTAACATACTAATCTTTCTCCTTTTGCTCTTTCCTCATTCCTATTTCATGCACTCAAATTTTACCCCTCCATCCTCAATCCCCACTTACTCTCCCAATACCCGGCCAATTGTAGATTTTTTATCCCTCCCACACAAAATATTTTTCCCCTCTCCATTTTACTCTCCCAGCCCCATCCCATTCTAATCCTCCCCCAACATCAGCTCCCTTCTAGTTCCAGTCTCACCCAGCATCCATTCCCTTCTAGTCCCTGCATCAGCCCATTTCCAGTCCTAGCCCCCCTCAGCCCAGGTCCAGTCCTAGCAACCCCCCAACCCAATACCAGTCCTAGCCCCCCCATCAACCCCACTTCTAGTCCTAACCCCATCAGCCCATTTCCAGTCAGCCCCCCATAGCCCATTGCCAGTCCTAACCCCCCCATCAGCCCATAGCCCATTACCCGTCCTAACCCCATCAGCCCACCTCAAGTCCTAACCCCTCCCCATCAGCCCATTTCCTGTCCTAGCCCCCCCATAGCCCATTATCAGTCCTAACCCCCCCATAGCCCACTACCAGACAGCCCCCATCAGCCAACAGCCCATTACCAGTCTTAACCCCCCCCCCCCACAGCCCATTACCAGTTCTAACCCCCCCAACAGCCCACAGCCCATTACCAGTCCTAACCCCATCAACCCACCTCAAGTCCTAACCCCTCCCCATCAGCCCATTTCCTTGCCTAGCCCCCAATAACCCATTATCAGTCCTAACCCCCCATAGCCCATTACCAGTCCTAACCCCCCATCAGCCCACAGCCCATTACCAGTCCTAAACCCATCAGCCCACCTCAAGTCCTAACCCCTCCCCAACAGCCCATTTCCTGTCCTACCCCCCCCCCATAGCCCATTATCAGTCCTACCCCCCATAGCCCATTACCAGACAGCCCCCATCAGCCAACAGCCCATTACCAGTCTTAACCCCCCCATAGCCCATTACCAGTTCTAACCCCCCCAACAGCCCACAGCCCATTACCAGTTCTAACCCCATCAACCCACCTCAAGTCCTAACCCCTCCCCATCAGCCCATTTCCTGTCCTAGCCCCCCATAGCCCATTATCAGTCCTAACCTCCCCCTAGCCCATTACCAGTCCTAACCCCCCATCAGCCCACAGCCCATTACCAGTCATTACCCCATCAGCCCACCTCCAGTGTTAACCCCCCTCCCATCAGCCTATTTCATCCTAATCCCCATCACCCAATTTTCAGTTTAAGCCACCCCATACCCCATTACCAGTCCTAACCTCCCCATCAGGCCACTCCCAGTCCTAATCCCACTAGCCCATTTCCAGTCCTAATCCCCCATCACCCAATTTTTAGTTTAAGCCCCCCCATAGCCCATTACCAGTCCTAACCCCCCATCAGCCCACTTCCAGTCCTAATCCCATCAGCCCATATACTTAGCTCCCCCATAGCCCATCACCACTCCTAACCCCCCAGCCCCCTATAGCCCATCACCACTCCTAACCCCCCCAGCCCCCCCATAGCCCATCACCACTCCTAACCCCCCCAGCCCATCACCACTCCTATCCCCCCCAGCCCCCCCATAGCCCATCAGCACTCCTATCCCCCCCAGCCCATCAGCACTCCTAACCCCCCCAGCCCCCCCCATAGCCCATCAGCACTCCTAATCCCCCCCCAGCCCATCAGCACTCCTAACCCCCCCCCAGCCCCCCCATAGCCCATCAGCACTCCTAACCCCCCCCATCAGCACTCCTAACCCCCCCCCAGCCCATCAGCACTCCTAACCCCCCAGCCCAGCCGAGGAAAATTTTTTTTTTAAAGCTGTTTTCTCCCGCTGCCGGGGCCGCCGCGGCAGAATCGAGTGTGCCGCGGGGCCCCCCCTGCCCAGCACAGCCTGCTCTCCCCCTCTATCCGCTCTCTCGTTCAGCTCACAGTCACACGTGCCGGCTTTCAGAGCGCGAGGGATTAGTTTCCCTTTCGCGGCTCTGTTAAGCCCGCGGGGGCTGATGGGAACGGCCCCGGCAGCGGGAGAAGACAGCTTTTTTTTTTATTATTTTATTTTACTTTAGGATCAGAATGTTTTTTGCGCGGGGCCCCCTGAAACGCGGGGCCCTGTGCAAAAAACATTCTCGCTCAATGGACGGGCCGGCCCTGCGTAAACATGCCCAAAACACCTACATTTTACCCTACAAAGCACAGGCACCATAAACATGCGCATTACCTAAAGCAGAGTCTCCCAAATACAGTCCTGGAGAGCCAAACACCATTCATGTTCCATGCTGCCTCTAATAAATATGGCTGTGCTGCCTTTCTATGCGCCGCCCCCATGGTATGCAGATGTATCTTATGCATATTCATTAGGGACAGCATGAAAACCCAAACAGTGTTTGGCCCACCAGGACTGGAGTTGGGCACCTCTGCCCTAAAGCAGCGGCCATCAGGGGCAGACACACCCGCACCCACAGGCTCCATTTTCCAATGCCTCCTGGAGAGGCAGGATGTTGGGCCCTGCATGCATCTCAAAATACTAGCATTTGCATACCTTAGCAATGCCACCCTAAACCTGGGAATACGGTACACAGCTATCAAAAGGTTGCTATGATTACTGGCAGATAGCAATTCCTAAGTTAAGCACAATTTGCTGATTGAGCTGCATCATAGCAACCTTTCTGATGTCTATGGAGTGTGCTTCAGGTCTGGTGTCTGACAATGTTTACCACCCTGGGGAGTGACCCTAACAGTATTGCATACCATAGCCATGCCTGCACTGTGCCCAGGACTGGTGCGGTGGCCAGGGCTGCCAAACACCTCTATAGTTTCACAATGCTGGCATAGGTGTGGGGAGTGTGTGTCTGTCTATCCAGTGTGTGGTGGCTGCTAACACCTTCCTCAGCCCACACTGCTAGCACTGTTGCAAGTATTGGCCTGCCAATGTGCATAATGAGGAGCAAGGTACTGTGGGTATAGCCTGGACAGGGTGGCCTGGCCTGGATGCATCAGCACAGGGCCTAGGGCAATGGCTCGGACATTGCATTGCCTGGCCATGACCTGCACCGACAGGGTGGCCACAGCATGTCCTGCTGGGAGGTCACTCTCACCCTGACTGAGCAGTGACCACGGCATGGCTAGGCTCCCCCATAGTGCTGTATTGTATTTCTCTTCAGTGAAATATATGGGTTCTCTTCTCTGGGGTCTAATCACTGATTTATCTGCTTGTTGGGTGTGCTCACATCTCTTCCAGGATCATGCACTGTGGACTAGCTAGCAGACTGTGTGCAGTTTTATGTGTATGGCTGGAACACCTTGCATGGTGCAGTGGCTGGTGACTCACTGTGCTTGCTGCTGGTGAATGTCATATGGTGGTGGGGGCACCTGAGCATTTCCAGGCCTACTGTCTTCCTTCCATTGCCTTAGGGATGTGTGTTCAGCTCTGCATTGGCTGCCCTGTAGGATGTCTGTTCCCCAGCATGACTGGGGTTGGTGGCCCCCCCTCTACTGCCACTGTTGCAGGGAGGTAGAATGTGGATCTGTTGGTGGGAGACTCCTGTCTCCCACCCTGAGCCACAGAGGGTGGGTTGGGTGGTGGTACATAATCTGCCTATGAGTCCAAACACCCCCTGTCACTTACATCATGTTACCATGGCATGAAGACAGCATATGCACTATTCTGGGTGCATCATAGCCCATAAGGGCCAGACCTGATTGACAACTTCAGATAGACACTAATGCATCCTAGGTGTGTTTGCAGGAACTACCTATCACACACACTAGCACTGATGGGTATCTGTGACATGGCCTATTTCAGCCATTGAAGGTGCTGCGGACCTGGTGCTGGCCGCCCCACCTCACCCTCAGGGTGAGCACAATACCCACACAATGTGACGGTCTGTAGCTACTCTGTGCCACTAACACACACCGTCAGCAGCCCCTACCAGGCTGAGGTGCTGTGAGGTGCATACCCCATCTTGTGATCATCTGTAGACTGCTGATATGCATGTGCTGTGCATCATGGGTACGGGTGGGTTGCCCCTATCCTGGTAGCCACAGCAGACTGTTTGTGTGGTAACATGCAGTCCTTCTGTAGCCAGCCAGGGGTTTGTTAGCAGCTGTAGCCCACTGGTTACTTCACTGCCTGTGGAGCCAGAGGTCATGGGTTCTAGCCCACAGTGGGGTTATTTGATAGGGCTGTCTGAGGCATTGTCTATTTTTTAATGTACATTAGTGCTGCCAGAAAAAACACCCTCAGAGTACTGTAACCTTAAGGTGCCCCATAAGGCACCTTATTTATTTAGCTGTATTTATATCCCGCTTTTCACCAGGTCAAAGCGGTCAATTGGGGGATACATTTAACACGATGGGATATGAGACACATACGCTAATACTTACAGGGAACATGGGCAATGGAGGGTTAAGTGGCTTGCCCAAGACCACAAGGAGTGCCTATAGGACTAGAAATCCCAGTCCCTCCAGTCTGAGATTGCTGTCCCCAGGTGGGGATTGAACCCCCGGCCCTCCGGCCTGAAGTACCTTGTCTTAAGCACTAGACCACTCCTCCCTTTCTACCTTATAAGGTGTCCTACAGGGGACATTGTAGGGTGCCTTGGCAGGCAGTGCACTTTATAGTGTGCTCTCTGGAGTGCCTTATAGGGTGCCTTATGCGGCAGCTTTGGTTACGCCACTGTGAGGGTGTGTTTGCTGGCAGCACTAATTAAAATAATACTACAATGCCTCAAAAAGCACTACTTAAACATAAAGGGAGGTGCCTCAGCCAGCCTTGTTCATTAGGCACACTGGGGGATTGAACGCATTATCCCCGGTACCATCGGTCATTGTATTAACCATTGTGCTACATCTCTGTTTCTGTGTTTAAATGTCAGCGCGCCTACTTAAGATTACCGCGCCTTAACGTGCTTAGCGGATTCTCGCCCGATAATGTGCTCAGCGCGCGTTATCGCATGAAAATCCTGTTTTGCTATATTAAGACCGACACGCCCACTCCTTTTATGGCAGCCTGCACACTATCGCTGGGCGCACGTTAAGACTGCTTAGTAAACATACCCCTAAGTAAATATTAACATGTTTGTCAATGCATACCCTGCATCACATATTACTTGGCAGTATAAGACTGCCTCAGTTATTCTTGCATTGATCATCTCAAAAAACACTCCTTAAAATGCTAAGTATGGACCCTTGCCAACCTCAAAACAGCTTAAACTAACTTCTCAAGTCTCTAAAGGATACATTATATTCCTGAGCAACAAAACGAAGTGTCTCTAATTACTATGGCTTTCTGGCTATGGCATCTGCTTCCCACATATCTGGATACTGGCATTTCTCACAGCAGCTCCCTTCATGTGGCTACACCTGCCACACACAATGTCCATTCTGTCTTGGTTTATGTCGGTCTGCATACTTCTGCTATCTGTGGGGCAACCCTGCCTGCCTTCCCACAATCTGCATTGTAGCAATGCTCCCCTGATCAGGCCTGTGTAGGCATATGAGGGGGGATCCCTGTGCCATCATACCAAATTTCCAGCCTCCAGATATATCACCACTCTCACAGCTTGCACAGATCCAGGAGTGGGTAAGGATGTAGGCACATTGGCACAATCTGGGAAATGTTGGCACAACATCAGTCATGTCTCTCAGTGCCTGGCACAACTGATATATGACTGCCCTATCACACTGGCACCTGGTAACAACACAGCAGATCCTCCCATGTAGCCCTCAAACCACACACGCACGCTCTCATTTGCAGTCATAAAAGACATAATTCTGCCAAAAAGATGCTCAGAACCTTTAAATAAAAGCTGGTATACCATAATAGCATGAAGTCCCAGTACTACAAATAAGATCTCCCTCTCTCACTCAAACAAGATTCTTTTCCACAGTCACTCACAAACAATTCTTACATCAATAATCCTATTTTTCATAATACAGAAATTGTTAGGGTCCCCTAGATTAGCTCTTTTAGCACAAACAACAAACTTCAGCATAACAGTTCTTAATATTTCTTTAAGGGTAGATATTAATGACTCTTTAGCTTACAAGATTTCCTCACTTCTGATTTCTATTCTTTATATCTGCATCTTGTGGTGTTTTTCCAGACTGCAGTCACATCATTTTAAAACATTCTTGTCACAACCTTTATACAATTTGGGACAAATTGCACAACACAGCAGAATATTTTCTAAGTACAGGTACGTCTGCAGGTAAGTAAAAAAACATACACAGCCATTCTTAAATAGTCTATATATGTCTCTGCAGCAAACCACGCCTCGGTTCTGCCCCTCCTGGGCATGTTCTGACATCCCTGTGAATGCGTCATGGATATGTATAGGCGTAGTATATTGGAATACAGTCGTAGACGTTTCATGAGATACACGTCTCTCATGCACGTGCAAACAGCTTATTTGGGTTATGGAATAACCCCCATAGTAACATGTGGGGATATTCAGCAGTTGTGGCTATTGCTTCTGTATATATGAGTACATTGCTGTCGCCACTGAACCTTAACCACATCCAGCCATTGGCACTGAATATCCGGGCCTGTCGCACTGCACCCACACTGCAGAAGCTAACCAGGCATGAGTGATATTGAACCACTGCCTTGTTAGTTCCCATGGGCAAAGTCCTTTGTTGTCTTTTCAACCACTTTGATTGAAGGATAAGGTGGTATACAAAACTGGTTAAATAAATAAATAAATAAAGATAACCCAGCTTTGGCCAGATGATACCAAAATCCGCAACAGAGCAGACTCCCAGGAAGGAGTAGGTAACATGAGGAGAGATCTAGCTAAGATTGAAGAATAGTCGAGAATTTGGCAACTGAGATTTAATGCTAAGAAATGCAGGATCATGCATTTGGGCTGCAATAATCCAAGGGAGCAGTACAGTGTAGGTGGTGAAGTACTTCTGTCCACTAAAGAAGAGTGGGACATAGGCGTGGTAGTGTCTGATGATCTTAAAGTAGCTAAACAGGTAGAAGAGGCGACAGCAAAAGCTAGAAGGATGCTTGGGTGCATACGGAGAGGAATGGCTAGCAGAAAGAAGGAGGTGATAGTGCCTCTGTATAAGTCTTTGGTGTGACCTCATTTGGAGTATAATGTGCAATTCTGGAGTCCGCACCTTCAAAAGGATGTAAATAGGTTGGAGTTGTGCAGAGGGTGGCTACTAAATAGTTAGTGGTCTTCATTATAATGCATATGAGGACAGACCTAAGGATCTTAATATGTACACCTTAGAGGAAAGGCGGGATAGAGGTGATATGCTTGAGACATTTAAATACCTCTGTGGCATAAATGCACAGGAGGAGAGCCTCTTTCGATTGAAAGCAAGCTCTGCTACGAGAGGACATAGGATGAGAGTGAAAGGGGATAGACTCAGCAGTAATATGAGGAAATATTTCTTTATAGAAAGAGTGGTAGATGCATGGAATAGTCTCCCAGTGGAGGTGGTAGAAATGAGGAGATTATCTGAATTAAAAAAAGCATGGGACAAACACAGAGGATCTCTAAAGGAAAAGAGGGTACTGTTGTAGTGGTTGATATGGAAGAGCAGACTAGATAGGCCGTGTGGTCTTTTTCTGTCATCATGTTTCTAAACCCTTGACCTTCTGGGTACTAGACAGTTGCTCTAATCACTAGGTTACTCCTCCACACCTCTAATGAATATTCTTCATATATGAGTTTACTGCCTTCATTGTATGCAAGTATATCTCATGCATATTTATTAGGGATATGTCAAAACTGGAACTGAATTTTAATAACCCTGCTCTAATCCAAAAACTAGGGCTCCTTCCAAACCTTGAAAGCATGGGTCTTTTATCTAGGTGTCTGCATTGCATGATGGCTATGTCTTGACCTCCCTGGGCAGGTGCTGCGAATTCTGGCTTTGCAGCATCCCTAGCTCTGGCCTATCGAGGAAGTAAACGACCTGAGCTGGGAAGCAAACTCACTGCCACTGAGATAATGGACTGTCTTGAATTGGTTTTCAACAAAAAAAAATAAATTAAAAACAACTTTTTCTTCCTAAGGTTATTCACTGGCACATGCATGCGTATGGTATGAGGGGGGAGGGGGCTGATAAGTCTCTGGCCTATGGGCACACTTCAGTTCCTGTGGTCCGAATTATCTCTCGACAGTTTCGTTTTATTTAGTACAAAACTTCAGAGAGATCATTCGGACCACCGGAATTGAAGTGTGCCCATAGCTTTCTGTTTCATTATAAGGCCAGAGACGTATTAGGCCCCTCTCGTCCATACCTCATGTTTTGACTAATTTTTGTCAACAAGGCTGAAAGTGTTCTAAATACTGTTATAGTCCTTTGTACAAATTCTTTTTTGCTTTGTTTGTTCAGTTTGTAATGTCACATGATAAAAGATCACCCAAGTAGACATCAAATATTCAATACATTGTATGCAATTCTTATAAATACCAAGAGATAGTTGATGCATTAAATTAGATTCTGACAAATAAAAAGTCATGATGGTTTCTCATGCAGTTTGAAGCCCGAGAGTATACTCCCCAGTGAAGGAAAATATAGCTTATTTCAGTATCATTGTCATCATGAAATAACATCTTGTCATTTTTTCACTTCGCTTTGAGTCACATCCTTGCAGGCTTTGCCAGCCACATGTTGTTATCTTGTCAAAATACAGCATCACCCACAGCACAACATAATGTGTTAGCTAAGAAGATTTGAGAAGTTATTCTAAAATTTACAGGTAGAGGGCAATTCCAATTGGGGCACATCCGGGCCGTCTGGACGTCCAAAATATGGACACCCCTAATGCATACCCGATTCTGCAGCCATAGGAGCTAGATGTACCCATGGGTGCAGAACTGGGTAGTTAGACAGGCTGGATGTGCCCCAATTCCACAGTACGCGTTAGGGTTTTAATAACATTTTCTGACCACCATCCATTGCACCTGCTCTTTTGTTTCTTCGACTTTCCTGCAAGTGCACCCTTGCTCCCTGTTGGACTGTTTAGATTTTGGAGATACTAATCAAAATCGAGCACCTTGGTGCAAACTCCTTGTATACTTTCACCTACAGGTTTGCACCTACAAACAAAGTAAAACTATATCAGAAGTTTGGTTTTGATTATTGTCCAAGGGATTATTACACACAGAGACATAAACCTGCACCCTCTATACAATACATAGGGGCCAATTCAGTTGTAGACGTTCTGCCCCTATATAGCCAATCAAAATCGGGGCATGCAGCAGTAACACCCGATTCTGATCCCATGTGGGCTAGATGTGCCAGCAGGATCAGAATTGGGTCTATTAGCTTGGATATGCAGACTGCGCCCTGATTCTAATCGACTGCATGTCCGGCACCTACCCAGCTAACTCAGCCAGGCTTCTGAATGGAGCCGCAGTACCATGGCATCCTGTCACCATGGTACCGCAGCTCCATTTTTTCCCCGCAGCCCAACCCCCGATTCGGCCAGGGTTGGGCTATAGGGAACCCACTGCACCTCTCACCTTTCTGTATCTGCTGGCATATGCTGCCCACCCACATCCAGGGGGACTTATACCATCTCTGAGGTGGAATAAATCCCCCTGTCTAACTGTGCAACCCTGGATGTACTGGGCCAACCTCAGAATCAACCCTGTACATCCGGGGTCACAGCCCCACCAGCCGCCCGCCCTCATTCCTCCCCTGGCCCACCCCTTCCTGCCCATGAACAAAGCTCCCCTCACAAGTGGCTTGTACGTGCAGGGAGCTCTGCTGCCACTGGAGGTCTCCACCTGTTTAGTGGGTCTGGTTGTCTGGATTGGACGTCCAGATATGCTAAACAGAGACCTGAATGACCCCCATAATGCTTTTGTACACAACTGTATGATGAAACTCCTGAACCATTCTCTGTCCCATTCCTACCCTCATGAATGCTTCTGGGATATGCAGATAAAAGTACTGTACATGTGCTGCTGAGAAATGCATTTGGCTCTAGCATAGGTGAAAGTGGCAATTAAAGCCAAAAGAGCATCTTTCAAAAAATAGAAAGTACAGCTTAGTGATGAAGATAGGAATGAGCGTAAGGGAAGCACACAGACAAAAACAATTCAGTTTATTTATTTCAGATTTTTTTCACAATGTTTGGGTGGTATTTTCAGTTTGTTTCTCACAAATGATGACCTAGTCTCAGTCGCAAAAGTTCTAGTGGGGGGCTCCCAAGCAAACGTTTGCTGACGGCCCCCATGATGCTCCCCAACTGTGGTGGCAGCATGACCCGCCCCCCCCCCCCCTATCATGCTTCGGCAGCAGCAGAAACAGCAACAGTAGATGCCCCATGTGACAAACTTACATTTGTTTGCTGTGGTGCCTCCGTTCCAGGCCTGGAGGTGTTCCCCCTGGGTCAAAGTCTTGTGGTAAAGCTGTTATCGCAAGACTTTGACCCGAAAGCTAACAACTGGGCCCAGAATGGAGTTAGCACAGCAAACAAATAAAAGTAAATTTGCTGCCCTGCCAAATGGGCCCACTTTCTGCCTGGGCCCCCCCCCCCCCCCATTGTGGGGGCTGCTTGGGCAGAATTTACACCACTGCCTAGTCTTCCTAATGGTATAGTGCATGGTACCATTTTAACACACAATAGCATTTCAACTTGCACTAATCTACTTAACGCAAATTAATTCATAGGTTACTAATCCTTTAATCATTTTAACTTGCACTAAATGTTTTAGGTCTCACTAACAAACTGAAGACCCATTAATGACCTGAATTCACACTAAGAAAATTCACATCCCTAATGTGCATAAGCACTGGCAAGTTAGAGGTACAACAGTAAAAATGTAAGCCAAGAAAGAATTTGAAAAGAAGCCTTCTTTGGAGACAAAAACGAATAACTTAAAAAATGCATTTGAAGCAAAATACCCATGAGGAAGTCAGTTGGAATCTTAGACAGGATAAAAGGTATGATTAGGGATTTCAAGGTAATAATAGAAATTTTAGGGGCCTTTTACAAAAGCGCACAAAGCAGTTAATACCTGTTTCAGGGCACAGTGACTAAATGCAAGCCCACTGTAACTATTACCATGCTGGCATGACGCATAAGCTAATTCATGTATTAACTGCTTAATGTGTGAAGTGATGGCAGGGTCGGTGCCACTTTTTTGCTGCTCTTTGCAAGTGATTATTGAGTTGCCCCCCGCCGCCTCAGTGGAGTCCAATGGAGCCCTTTGCAAGCCTCTCTTTTGCCCCAACATGATGACAATTTTCTGTAGGTTAGTTGTGTTAGTTTGAAATAGCAAAAATGTCAGAGACAGATGACACCTTATAGAATAACCGATTTATTAATGCTCATGGTCAGTACATAAGGTGCTAAATTCTGTCATTTTTGTCCCAACAATAACTTAATAAGTGTAGGACTGTCTGAACATCATTTGTATGTACAATGGGTTAGAGAAAGATTACCAGAATTCTTCATGACTTTCCTCCAGTGCCAACTGCCATAATATAATAGCAGGACTCTCCTTTACCTTTCCATTTACTGCCCCCATTTGAAAAATAAGAAGATGAAAAGTGTACATGAGCAATGTAACACAATGTGTTTCCCCCATTTCCAGAATCAGGCATGTGGGGTATTCATATGTGTGTCTCATAATAAGCGTCTGGTGTTATCAGGAGTGAGATGGGTCCATGCGTGAGTGTGTCATAGGGAGTATCAGGGGCCCTGTGTGTGTGTGTGGTGTGCATTGGTGTATCTTGAGGGGTGCATACAGGTGTGGGTTTATATGTGTCATTAGGAGTGCCGAGAGGTACATGCATCTGGGTGTGTGTCATGGAGAGTATTGGGTGGTGCGTGCATGCATGTGTTAAAGTGTCAAATGCATGCATGCATTTATTTTGGGGAACATCAAGGGCTGAATGCGTGTGTTTGTCTGTCATGGGGAGTGTCAGGGTTGTGTGCACATGTCTGTGTGTTTGTCATAGGGAATCTCAGAGGCTGTGTGTGAGCATGTGTGTGCATTTGTGTTCGTGTCAAGGGGTGTGTTGGGGGGGCTGCATGCAAGTGTATGTGTCTGTCATAAGAAGTGTCAGGGGTTTTGTGTGTGTGTGTGTGTGTGTGTGTGTGTGTGTGTGTGTGTATCTCTGTCATAGTGTGTGTCAGGAGCTCAGGGCCAGCCCATTCACTAGGTGAGCTAGACAGCCACCTAGGGAGGCAGCAGCACAGGTGGGTGGTGGTAGCAGCATGGGTGGGTGTGGAGGTGGCAGCAACACACATGGGCAGCCTCGCCACCTGCCCCCCCCCCCCAACTGCCACCAATTCCATTGGGGGGTGGTGGACAGTGGCTATATTTTCAAAAGTGGTGGCAAAAGCAGCTACTTTTGCAAATGCTACCACAGCCACTGGCTGCCTATCCCTCCCGAGATGGAATCGCAGCGGCAGCTGGAGGGGTGGCATCAGCAGGGGACGGCGAGGCCAGGGTCTCTGCCTAGGGTGGCAGAAACCCTTGCGCCAGCCCTGCAGGGGTTGTACATGTGTGTGTGCATGTCTGTGTCTCTCTTCTTCCCTCTCCAGGCATCATCAATCTTTACTGTTTGGCTCTTGCTAGCCCTGGGGCCCGAGGCTTCTCTCTCTCCTAGCCTCTGCCCCCCCCCCCCCCCCAACATCTATTTTTTATCCTTTGTGTGCAGAATGTGGCAGTTCAACAGCTTCCTGCACCACAATCAACCCTTTGAATGTTGGAGCTGCGTGGGACAGGATTTTCAGGTCTGATCTCTCAAACTGTAAGATCAGACGGACTTCCTGTCCTGCACGGCTCCACCTCACAGAGCCGATCACAGTGCAGGAAGTGCAGCTGATCGTTTAGCTGATGGCTGATCACTTAATTAAAGGGACCTAAAAAACAGCGGGGCTTTGGAGCTCATGCACATGCTGCTCGTTACATGTGCAACGCGTCCATGAGCATTAAAGCCCTGTGCTGCTTTCTACTGCCTGTCCGCCTTCTGCTGCTTTCTACCTGTTGCCACTCCACTGCCACTGACTGTTCTGCCAGTGCCCAGCCCACTGCTTGCTTGTGCTACAGCTGAGCTAATCAGCTCACTGTGCTGACTGTGACACCCTCCTCGGACTGCTGACCCATGCAAGTGCACGGTTTGCACAGTGGGTCATGCTGGCCCTGGGGGCAGGGACTGGATAGGTTATGGGGAGAATGGCCATAGACTGAACATTGCAATTAGTGGAAGATACTTGCCATGCGCTGTCGATGTTACAATTAGCACAGGTGCATTTAACTCATCTAAATAGATGCACCTGTGCTAATTGTGAACAAACTCAGAGTGCAGTAAAAAAGCCTTTCCATGCAAGGCAACTACGGGGCACCCTGTCCCCCCAAGAGTTATCACATAACGCTTGCATTTACTGCCCATTGGGTTTTGCTCTTCATGTACGGTAACTGCAAAACCTTACCGTGCTTTTGTGAAAGGGTCTCTAAATGAACTATCGGCCTTCCTTCTTACCATGGAGAATGTTAAGGTACTACCACACCAGAACCATTCTTTAATGGTGATGATTCAGAGCAACTAAAGCATATCACTGAGCCGATTTTTAAAAAGAGCTCCAGGGGTGATTCAGGAAACTGCAGACTGGTAAGCCTGATATCAAATCCTGTATGGACAAACTGGTAGAACATATTTTCCAGATAACAGCCTAGTGGTTAGAGCAGCAACTTGTGAAGAAGGGACTCCTGATTTCAGATCCCACTGGCGCTCCTTGGGCAAGTCACTCTAGGGCATATATACTGAAGTGTGATAGATGTTTGCACTTACGGTACATTAAAAGCAGAGGGCCTAGCAAGCATCTGGCATGCATTTACCGCATAGGGCAGATACCTAAAAAAATATATAAATCTGTGGCTGTGTTTAACTAAGCTCCCCATCAGATTTCTACCACAAGAAGGCACCCTCTGTTCCACACAGCTCACTGGAGAACCCCTTGATTTGATCCCCCACCCACAATAACACCTCCTCCCACAAACGAGTATCCCTAGCGGTAGCACAATGAGAGCATTGCTTGCTGTCAAATCTGCCATTTTGAATTCTTGACAATGGAAGAAACAGGAGCAGAAAGGGACCACTCCTGCACCCTACACTAGACTAGTAAGGAGCAATTTTGTAAGTGAAATGGGGGGGGGGGGGAGGGGGTTGGGGGAACGGGTTTATGGGTGTGCTATGAGCAGGGTTGGATTAGGGGGGATCAAAGTGTGTCTTCATTAAGGGTCAATTAGTGGATAGGGGCTTGGATCAAGGGGATTCCCTTGTGGGGGAAACTTGATCAGTGGAGGGGAATGGATCTTGGATTCACTGGTATGGATCATGTGGGTGCTCAATTAGGGAGATTAGGGGGGGGGGAATGTAGATCAGGAGTGCCTTCTTGTTTATTATGGTGGTAACACATTGGGTGGGCTTGGTTAATCTTGGCCATCAAAGTTCTTTTTTAAATGGCAATGGGCCACTGAGTGCTTCCTGAATGCTAGTAGTATGGCTGCACTTAACACTACCTTTTGAGATGGCATTAAATGTACATAAGAACATAAGACGTGCCATACTGGGTCAGACCAAGGTGCAACAAGCCCAGTATCCTGTTTCCAACAGTGGCCAATCTAGGTAACAAGTACTTAGCTGTTTCCCCAAAAAACACAGAGGTTCCACAATGCTTATTTTGGGGCAAGCAGTAGATTTCCCGAGTCCCCTTTAATAATGTTTTATGGACCTTTCCTCCAGGAAATTGTCCAAACATTTTTAAACCCAGCTACACTAACAGCTTTTACTACATCCTCTGGTAACAAATTCCAGAGTTTGATTAAGCATTGAGTGAAAAAATATTTTCTCTTATTAGTCTTAAATGGGTTACACTGTAGCTTCATTGCGTGTCCCCTAGTCTTTCTATATTTTGATGATGTAAAGGATCAATCTACGCTTACCCTTTCCACTCCATTGATAAATTTATAAACCTCTATCATACACCCCCCCCCTCAGTCATCTCTTTTTCAGGTTGAAGAGCCTTAACCTTTTTAGCCTCTCCTCATAGGGGTATCCTTCCATCCCCTTTACCATTTTGGTGGCTCTTCTCTGTACCTTTTTCAATTCTACTATATCCTTTTTAAGATACAGTGACTAGAATTGTACACAATATTCAAGGTGTGGTCACATCATTAAATGATGCAGAGGCATTATAATGTCCTTTGGTTTATTTTTCATTCCTTTCCTTATGATTCTTAGCATTCTATTTGCTTTCTTGGCCGCAGCTGCACACTGGGCAGAGGGATTCAGCGTGCTATCCACGATGACGCCTAAATCTTTTTCCTGGAAGGTGGTTCCTAATATAGAAACTTGCATCGTGTAACCATAGTTTGGATTATTCTATCCTGGGTGCATAACTTTACACTTGTCCACATTAAATTCCATCTGCCATTTTGATGCCCAGACTTCCAATTTATCAAGATCCTCTTGCAATTTTCCACAATCCTCATGGGTTTTAACAACTTTAAATAGTTTTGTGTCATCTGAAAATTTTATAACCTCACTCGTTATTCCCATTTGCAGGTCATTTAGGAATATGTTAAAAAGCAGCGGACTCAGCACAGATCCCTGGGGTACACCACTATTCACCTTTCTCCATTGGGAAAATTGGCCATTTAGCGCTACCCTCTGCTTTCTATCTTTTAACCAATTCCTGATCCACAATAGTACACTGCCTCCTATCCCATGTCTTTTTTATTTTGCCAGGTGTCTCTCATGAAAGACGTTGTAGCTGTGCTATTGGCAGTGATGACAGTTACCATGTAATAATGTCTCACACAATAGTTGTCAGAGCAGACCCTGCTCTTTCTCAGCCAGAACTCATCCTGATCTTACCCCAATCTGTATTAAGCTCTTGCCATGAGATTTTTACTGTACAGTAGTATTTACCATGCATAAATGAATAGTCCAGACCTACGTAAATGGTCACTGCTCATTAAAACCTACAATAAATACCTATCACATTTTATTAGAGATGCCCTTTAGGTCTGTTGAGCTCTGAGATCCAGAATTCCCTGGAGGAGCTGCAGATATCTTTCTCATCAGCCAGCTCGACTGTATCAGCACCTGTTGATGCTGCAGAAGTTAAAGGTGGTGAGGGTCAAGGGATGAGCTCACTGCAAGAGCAAGCCATGAAGAGTAGCAGTGCCCTGGAGAGACAGACTGCATCAGAGAAGGATGGGACCAGGTCTAATTTGTCTGCTTTACCCTCACCTTGTGATGGCTCTCAGCAGTTTAGTATTAGAAATGCAATATGCCCGTCAGTAAGTGGGCTGAGCATGTGTGAGGCAACTGTACCACTGTCTCAGAAGGGGTGCCCACATAAAATGCTGTAATGTCATTGTGTGGCATAGGATGGGGAAGGCGTGTCCCCCTGTGAAGCCAGAATCACCACGATGTGTGCATCAAAAGGATGATGGAGCAGGAGTTGTGATGTGCAGATCAGTCACAGGAGAGGTGTGAGTGATACATCAAAAGGAGGAAAACGTTCCTACGTGAGCCATGGTGTAGCAGCTGGCATGAGAAGAAATGACTGCATATAGCTGGCAGATGCTGATGGATGGGCTGAAGGAAGTATGGAGGTAGATGAGAGTGTGGTATGAGTTTGCAACATCAATGTACCTGATGTGACCACACAAATGCAGTTGCAATGTGTGGTGAGAAAGTGTGGCTGTGCCATGGGGAAGGCCCAATACCAGACATGTGATCTCACAGCTGTCCCAGCCTCCCAAACATCATACAACTCTCCAGATAAATGTGCATACAACAACTGGAAAAGAGTCACTCATATTGGCCATATGGGGTACGTAAGGAAGTGTGATGATCCCTGCAGATGGCCATCCAAGGGGTAGAATGTGGCTGCATGGATGCATAGATGTGATGAGCCAAAGATGTACAGTCACAGTTATGTTGGAATACTTGAACCTTTTGTTTCATTTATGTTATATCTGTATTTCTTTAACAGGTGTTTATTACACCACATTATCAGTTCGGTCAAAGTGGTGTACATTGTACCTAAACACAGGGACATTGAGAACCTGCATTCTTCTGAGGCACTGGAGGATTAAGTGACCTGCCCAAGACCACAAGGAGTAGAGGTCCTTGTATGAAGGATTTGTCATACAAAAAAAGCCTCTATAAAATATTGCCACCCAGCACACAAAGAGAGCAAGTGGGAATTGAATCCTGGTCTGTTGGGTCCCAAGCCAGTGCTCCAACCATTAGGCTACCCCTCCACATAGATGCTGGATACCTGCGGGGTGAACAAGTTTGACACTATGCAATGGGCTACAACAGAGCCTATAAAGTCATGCTGTCAGAAGGGCATGGAAGGACAGACTAGATAGGCCATGTGGTCTTTTTCTGTCATCATGTTTCTATGTTTCTATATGAAATATCATGTTTACAGACCCGATGTGCTATGGGAACACATAAAAAAGCAGAAGAATGTGAGTTTGACAGTCAAAGCAGACACCGGACTGTTTCTGGCACTCCTTATGGCCTTGGGCTAGCTACTTAACCTTCCTTTGCCTCAAGTATGCTTTGTGAGCCCTTTGGGGATGAAGGAATAAAAAGTGCCTGTTAAAATATATCTGTAAACCACTCTGATACATATTTAAAGCTGAAAACAAACATCTATCCATCTGCTTAATATACAGATTCCCCCCAATGCCCCATCAGAGGACACATCCTGGACATGATATATGCACCTAACTCACCACACAAGACTCTCATTGTGCTAGGAGACCTAAACCTCACATCTGCCTCAACAACAACTGAATTCACATTTTACAAAGCAATGGAATCCATTCAACTCAAGCAAATCTTATCTGGCCCATCCCATCGCTTTGGCTCCACACCAGACCGCATATTCGTTCCAACCAACACCCTAAATAAAGATCTCATAACACTACCCAAAAGTATACCAATACTATGGTCAGATCACCATGCCATATCATTTGAACTCCACCTCAACACCGATCAGGCAGCTCAGAAAACAGAACAGCTAACAAGACACTTCAAAGCTTTTAACAAAGAGCAATTCCTCAAAGATACCGTGCAGTCCCTACCCCAAGATTTCACTGACCCGGATGAAGCACTCAACTCATGGAACACCACCATATCTGCTGCATCTCAACTAACACCTCGTATGAACTCACACCACAACAAAAACAGGACCAGATCTACACCATGGTACTCTAACACAATAACACAATCCAAAAGAAAACTAAGGCAACTGGAACGTCACTGGAGACGCAACAAATCAGAAACTACACTGAAACAATACCAGGAGAAGCAAAAAAGATTGCAATAACCTAATAAACAAACATAAACAACAATACCACACAACCTTGTACTAAAAGCCTGTAATAAACCTAAAGAACTCTTCAACATTGTTTGTACCCTAATGAAAGACCCAACAATGAATGATGAAAGTAAAATACACCCTCAAACCTTTGTTGATTACCTAACAGCACCAACACACATCATAAGCACATCACCCTTATGGACACACCAGCAACAGATGACTCTACAACTACCAATCAATGGAAGAACTTCAGCATTCCATCAAAAAAACTAATAGAACAAACCATCACTGCTCTTAACACCACCACCTCTCCATCTGACCCCTGCCCGGTAACTTGGATTAAATCCACTAAAGAAGAACTCAGCACATTCATCCAAAAGATAGTGAGCAGCTCTCTCACCCAGGGCTACATGCCAAAAGCCCTTAAGCAATCTACTATCCGCCCAATTCCAAAATCTACTTCATCCAACATTACTGACCCTTCAAACTACCGCCCAATATCCAGCCTCCCATTCCTGGCTAAAATAACTGAAAAAATTGTACAGAGACAGCTCCAAGATCACATTGATGATTTTGCCCCACTAGATCCCCACCAGCACGGATTCTATCGAAAAACATGGCGTTGAGACACTACTCATACATTTATTTAATAACATAATCAAAGTGTGCAATTCTGGAGACTGCACCTTCAAAAGGATGTGAACAGGATGGAGTCAGTGCAGAGGGGGCTACTAAAATGATTAGTGGTCTTCATTATGAAGCATATGAGGACAGACTGAAGGATCTTAATATGTACACCTTAGAGGAAAGGCGAGATAGAGGTGATATGATTGAGATGTTTAAATACCTCCGTGGCATAAATGTTCAGGGAGAGAGCCTCTTTCAATTGAAAGCAAGTTCTGCTATGAGGGGACATGGGATGAGGGTGAAGGAAGATAGATTCAGGAGTGATATGCGGAAATATTTCTATATGGAAAGAGTAGTCGATCCTTGGAATAGTCTCCCAGTGGAGGTGGTAGAGATGAGGACAGTAACTGAATTCAAAAAAGCATGGGACAAACATGGATCTCTAAAGGTAAAAAGGGGACTGTTGTAGTTGTTGATATGGAAGGACAGACTAGATAGACCATGTGGTCTTTTTCTGTCATCATATTTCTATGTTTCTATGTTGGTATATCAAGTGCCTAAACCATAATCATAACCATAACCATAAAATGGCCTGAGTGTATTGCAGGCTAAGTGAAAAGGGTCTTGAATGACCTATAATTGTATTCTGGGCTAAATGAATATGGTTTCTGAATGATCTATAATGTTGTTTCCTTTTTCAGGTTGTAAGATCCAGCCATTATTCTTTCATTCCTGTGAATGCTTGGATGTATGAAGTGAAACACCTATACAATACACAATTTAAAACAAAAAGTAGACTGAGTATCCCACAGCCACAAAGAAAATATTATGGATTCAAACCCTCATCCATTAATTAAAAAACTCATGCTCTTACCATTAGGTTGCACCTCCAGTCAAAACTGCACAGCAATGTCTACAATCAAAGACACTGCAGGTCCCTGCCTGCAATGGGTGAAAACGAGGACATGAAACAAAGTGGCTGGAACAGTCTGAGACAGTAGTACACCACACCTAGGGCCTGCCCACAGCTGCACACATGCAGTACATAATGCACAGGACATGCAGTACTGTAGCTACAGAACATACACACTGCTGCAGGATACAATTCTTGTCCAAAGACCAAGGCACATGTTGAGATCAACATGCCTGTCCCTCCACTGTACCCCCAACGGCAAACAATAGTCACACGCATGGGTCTGCGGTGCCGCAGTTTGGCACTTACCCCAGAGGCAGCGCATGTGCAGGGTGTGCAATCCCCTGTGTTCTACTGCACACGGCGAGATAGGTAAACCTGCACACACCAAATGCAAACCACATTACTAACCCATGCGATCCATTGTGGACTATCCTGGCCTCCTTGGAGAGCCATGCACACATCTCCCACTATCATAGATGACAAGTAGGTACTGGGCAATACCCATGTGATCACAGTAGCCATTATGACTGCAATTTGTCCTCTGTGTGCCAGTATAGAGAAGCTCAGTCTTGAAGGACTACAAAAGGGGACTGCTACTTCTGCAGAGAGATCTGCAATTGTAAGTATTTACTTGTGGGAATTCTTTTCTAAATCTTTGGGAAAAGGGAATTCTTTAGATTAAAGCTGATTAATCTGTGTAAATTAGAATCCAGTGTATTTGTTAAATCAGGTTGGGCCTAGTATCATCAAAGAGCTTTTAGTTAAATTGAAAACTCAACAGGTAGATTTCAGTTTAAGTTTAAAATCCAGCAGAGGGCTGTCAATTTAAATTTAATACCCAGCAGAGGGCTTTCAGTTTAAAATCAGAAACACAGCAGAGAGCTTGCTGGTTAAATTTAAAACCTAGCAGAGAGCTTCTAGTTTAAGTTTAATACGCAGTCAGGGCCTAGTATAAACTCAGAGTATAGCTTAGCATAAAAGGAAAAACAGGGTCAGTATTCTTTGAGCAATAAATTGTTTCTAGAGACCTTTACAAAAAGGTCTTCTAGATAGGGGGCAAGAGACCTGTGAAATTGTATTAAATAGGTATTACAGCCAAGGGACAGATCAAAGGGGCATTTTGAAAGATTCCCTGTATCCAAGCAAGGGCTGTGTGAATCATCTAGGTAATTGTTCACAGATTACCTCAGAAGCACAGGACAGGGTATTGTGTAGCAGCCAGCTTTTAATAAGTTTTATTTCCCTTCCTCCCTCCCTTCCCAACTCCCACCAACCCATTGGATAATCATAGCTTTGTAGGTGTTTAAACCTCTTAAAGGAAAGGAGGTGCCATATTCACTCTTAGGTGCAGCTGTGTATCCTCATCAGGCATACATTAAGGACCTGACATTAGTTAAGCTTGAGGTGAACAAATCTGATTGGATCTCTCCTTTACTAAGGACTTGTATATGCATGAGGGTAAATTTCTAGGGGTGTTAGAATTCTTTGGTTCTTTTTGTATTTGTTCAAGAAAGTTTCTGTAGAAGTAGTAAGTTTACTTGGTTATCATATCATTCAATAAATTAAAAAAGGCAAGTGAAGACCCCTATCTCAAGGTGCCATGTTATATGTGTATCTTAGCACTTACTGGTATCATCATTAGTCTTGAATACATGTTTTAGAACTGTCTGTGAATAAATTCATAATGAAACAGCAACACAACAATAACACTAGACAACACAAATTTTGCCTCCTGAACACTTTTGAGTGTATCTTATGGATTTTGGGATGCTGATCACGAAAATTACCTTGATATTTTCCTATTACGCACCAATTTTTTGCAGTCACCTATTTTTGTGATTTTCCTCACATATTATAAGTCTACTCATAATGTTGCCTAGAAAGTAAACTGTTTTGTTTAGTCCAGGCATGCCTGGGAATACACTCAGTGCACACTCACAACGTGCAGTGGAAATGCTACTGCTCAGGAATGTTTGGGCATGCTTAGTCAGGATGGATGCTGGCAGTAGACTATAAAAGCAGCTTTCATACACAGATGTTATGCATTGACGTTGATATCAGTTTGTGTACTTAATGATAGCATTTACATGTAAGCTTTCTTGTCTAAACAACAATTTGTAACCGAGGCAGCTCGGACCTGGTGGTGCCCTGCTCCCCCCTCCCCCGAACCAAAACAGCCCCCCCTCCCCCCAAACCAACCATACAAACTACACAGACACAGTTCTTGGGATCATATGGTCGCAGCTTTATTAACAGTCATAACATTCCAAAACCATTTCCTTGAAACATAAACTTCTTAATAATAACCCATGAGTGGAACGAGCCCTCACCCGCCATATCACTAGCAAGGTGATCTCATTCCACTCCCGCCGCGGCCGTGCCAGCTGCAAACACCAACCCCCCCTTTTTACCCAGCCTCGCCATATTACTAGCAAAAACCGGCCAGGGATCATCCGGGTTGGGGGCAACCGCCCCCGCCCCAATTCCAGTTTAAGGCTCCGGACCCCGGAAACCTCCGGGATCTCATCCCCCCCCCCCCCACAGCTGCAACAACCCACTCAAAATCATACCACTACACGAAAGGAAAGGGCGGGAGGGTGGGCAGCAATAGACACCGCACCCTACCTCTGCCCCTGCTGCCGAAGACTGCCGCCCACACGTGCCTTCCCACAATCCCCTTGGCCCCACTTATCCTCATTGGCTCGCCACGCCGTCTCTCTCTGGCGAGCCAATGCATTCAAATAATGCTCACCCAGCGACCGCCCATCGCGAAGCCGCGAGCAGGGTCCCCGCACTGGCGGCGAGCCCGGTTACCGTCGGCCGCCAGGTTCCCAGCCCCGCGGCCTCGTCATTACAGCAGAAATATCTTGTTAATGTCACAACAGCCACGATACATTCTTACATTTGTGGTGAATATATGCTTAAGCCTCAAAGACGCAGCCTGACTGCACTTATTATGAAAGCATATGAGTTCTACTTAAGTTGTAAAGTTGGTGATCAAGATCCTGGGCTCCTCACTTGCTGTGCAACATATGCTGTCCATCTCAGAGCTTGGCTCAGAAGTACTCGGAAGTCAATGCCGTTTGCAGTCCTGATGATATGGAGAGAAGAAAAGAATAATGTGTCGGACTGTTACTTCTGTCTGACCAATGTATCCGGCTTCTCTGCTGAAAATAAGAAATCTATTGAAAACCTCAGTTTGCCTTCAGCCATGAGACCAGTGTTGCATGATAGCAGTATGCCAGTGCCGAAGTCTAGATGAGGCAGATGAAGATGCCACAATATATGGGCCAGATGTGAAAAACAACATGGATTCAAATTTTGAACCATTTATGTCTGGTATGCCTCATCTGATAACACAGTCAGAATTGAATGACCTAGTGAGGGACATAAGTTTGTCAAAAATTAAAGCTGAACTACTTGGTTCAAGATTGCAAGGATGGGGTTTGCTGTCGTCATGTATGGAAATTTCTGTCTTTCGGGGGCACCAAAAATTTCTTTGTGCAGGTTGACCACTTCTGTTTCTGCAAAGACATTGATGGATTGTTCACAGCTTTGAGTTGTGAGCATGACCCACAACAATGGCACATTTTTATCAATTTGTCACTGTTAAGCCTGAACGCTGTTTTGCTACACAAAGGCAATGTCCACCCTTCAATACCTATTGCTTATGCAGCACACATGAAACACATGCAACTGGAACATCTGTGGTGATCTAAAAGTAGTGGCACTGCTACTAGCAATGCAGCTCAGTTATACCAAGTACTGTTGTTTCATTTGCAAATGGGACTCCTGTGCTAGAGTCTCATTACATTTAAAAAAACTGGCCGCTCCGTAAGCGTTTGGTTCAAGGACAGAAAAAGGTGGCACTTGAACCACTTGTCAACACAACTAAGATATTTTTGCCTTCTTTTCATATAAAGCTCAGACTGAAGAAAAATTCAGTGAAAGCGGTGAACAAGGAAGGTGAAGGATTTCAATATTTGAGACAGATATTTCCAAGAATAACTGATGCCAAGATTAAGGAAGTCATTTTTGTGGGTCCATAAGTCAGACACGTCATCTATAACAAGTGGTTCGAGGATCTGCTAGTGGCAAAAATCACAAGAAAGACATTCAGAGATGTTGTTGAGAATTTTCTTGGCAATTATAGGGCACCAAACTACGTCCAGCTGGTTGACAACAGGCTTCAAGCATACAAAACCATGAAGTGCAACATGTTGCTGAAGCTTCATTTTCTGCATTCACACTTGGACTTCTTCCCTTCTAATTTTGGTGCAGTCAGCGATGAACATGGTGAAAGGTTTCATCAGTGGATTGCAAGTTAGCTTAGGTGAACTAGTGCATATGTCAGCATCATGCTAAATTCAGTCAAAAGTTAATTTCACGTTTCTCCAAATTCCTACGATACAGTCATTCTGAAATTATATTTGTGTTCAGCTTTAAGCTATCATAATCACCAAAAGATTTTCAGGAAGCAAAACTTTTGAATAGATTTGTTGTCCAGAGTAATCAACCTTTTCTTTTTATAAAAGAGTCCCACAGCTCTCAAGAAGGCAATTGGATAATTGGTCTGTTATGGTCTGCATTTTTGAAGAGAACTTCTGCTTCGGGGACCTTCTTCCTCATGGTCTTGTGACTCCAAAAAGGCAAATGAGATCTCACAGCAATTTACTTTATTATAGCCCAGTGCCTTAATTCATTTACCTCAGCTTAAGGGATTTCTTTTTTCTGACCTCATAGAACAGGAATAGCCCATGGTACCTTTTTGGTGCTTATGCAGGCAAATCTCTGCTTCCCCTTTCTCCATGTTTCACTTGTACTATTAGAAACAGATCAGCAAGAGGAATGAGGCAAGATGCACTGATAATACACAATTGAAGTTTTCCCCACTGACATATTAAATGCATTAGCTCCAGACAAAACAGAGCTTGCTTGTTAAAATCCCAGACATATTTATCATCTGAATATGTCTCCAGGACTAGTAATGGACAGTGCTGAATTGCAGGTGAATTTCTACACAAGCAGAAGGAAATCTTTTTAGAAAAATGAATAAATTACATCTTACTTGGTTAGTAAACAATAGTGTTGCTAAAATCATTGGTGGACTGATTTGTGCTATAGGTGCAATTGTTTATCCGATATGCAGCTCATGATATGCAGCAAACAGCATAAACTTTGTCTCTTATTTATTTCTCAACAGCACCGTTTCCTTACCACTTTCATACACTGCACCCAGACACATAAAATCACATTTCGATTGGAAAAGTGTTAGCTAAATACTAAATAAATAAATAAAAATACCTTGAGGGGGAATAATTTACTGTTTAGTGCAATAAACAGCTTTAGAGCTGATGTGGACATGTCTATATGTGTGATATCATTTGTGATTATGATGTTAAATGTACTTTTAATGTGCTATTCCTGGAGCTATTCTCTGTGGATCCCGAGCCCTCCTCTGGAGTGGACATTGCTGCATGTAACAAGCAAAGCATTCTACCATTCATTGAATCTGAACATATGAACGATTAACATTTGAAGCATATACTGCTCATATTTTCTAATTTAGCCACAGTTTTTATTTAATGTTTTTCATAATATATTATTTCAGGGCCAGACCTGTGGTTCCTTGCCAGTACTGCGTACTACCACATGGAAAGGTCTAGGGTCAGTTGCTAGGTCAGGTATTCTGTTGTCCTGGTTTACTGTGACTGATGAGGCTGTAGAAGCAGCATTCAGTCTCCAGGGAAAGGGAGTCATAGGGGCTTGTTTACAAAGCCGCGGTAGCGATTCCCGATCGTTATCAGAGCCGTGGCCCCATTGAAATCAATGGGGCCGCGGCTCCGATAACAAGCGAAAACCGCTACCGCAGCTTTGTAAACAAGCCCCGTAGTCATTATGCAATGGTGACACCTTGTGGCTGTCAATGCAACAACAGGACTAAGTCATTTGGGAGATGATATAAAATAGGAGAAAAATCCAGATAGTTGTTGAGTGAAGGATCATAGCATTAGCAACCACTCCTGAAACTAACTGAACTGGCTGTGCAAAGGAGAAGCAAGATACTGTTAACTGCCCAGCCTATCTCCCCCCAAAAATAAATAATATATAGTTTCAGGTGTTTATGCTGGTGGAGTGGAGGAGTAGCCTAATGGTTAGAGCATGGGGTTAAAAACCAGTAAAGCCAGGTTTCAATGCTACTGCTGCTCTTTTTGATCTTGGGCAAATCACTTAACTCTTCATTGACACAGGTAATAACTTAGATTACCTCTGGGGATAAGAAAATATCTAGTGCATCTGAATGTAATTCACTTTGTATTTCTGAGAAAAGACATGAGCTTAATTCAACTCCCTCTTGTACAAATCACTGTTAAAGAGAATTTATAATCTGACCAGTGTCATAAGATGGACCTTCAGGGCATAATATTCTGCCAAGTATGCCCCTAAAAGGAACTTATTTAGTCATTAATGTCTGTATGTGGGCACATAAAAGCACTGATGATGTTTGATAAAATACCGACAAACTTCAAGGTATACACATTGCTTGATGCCGTGTATTTCGCCACTGATAATGCACATGGGTGGAGTCTGGGAAGTGTGGGTGGAATGCACACGTAGACACATAGGGCCCGATATTGAGCTAGGCTCATTTTCCAAGGGGCTATGTGCCGCATCGGCACATAGCCCTTCCCGCCAATCTCTAACCTGGATATTCAATGTTGCGGCAATGGAATTGAATATCCGGGGATCACCACACACACCAGAAGCCACTGAAGCTAAGCGGGCGGCAGCGATATTGTATGCTGCCCGGTTAGCTCCTGCACCTTAAATATAGGTGAAGGTTTTTCTCGTCTGTCTTTTCGGCACAGATCACTAACCAGGTAACATGCAATATTGCTGCTGCCCTGTTATCACTTGTTGCCACCTCCGCTCCACCCCGGAATGCCCCGACATGCCCCAATGCTGACCGGATAGCATCAAGGTGCGTAGGGGAATTAAAAGGGGATATTCAATGGCACTAACTGTGTCAATGCCATTGCATATCCTGATTTAAGGCATTTACATGGTTTACTGGGCTATAAACCATGTAAATGTCTTTTGAAAATCGGGCCCATAGATTTTAAAATACTATCATTTGAGCGTGTCCTTGAAAAATCTAGGCCAGGGATTTCCACCATATTCTGTGCTGGCGTGGCAATTTGCACCTTGACTTCAGGCACATCTGTGCCACCCAAGTTAATGCAGACATCTTTGGTGCTTGCTAACAGAGGCTGCTGCTGTTAGTGGATGCACTTAAAACCACATCAATGGGTGGTGTCAAGTGCACCCGTGTGCTTGTTAGTGCAGTGCCTTGCGGCTGCAATGCGCTAATAGCAGGGGGATGAATGCATATATCACCTGAGGTTAGCACAGGCCTCCATGCTAGATTCATGGCCCAATTAACTTAACACTAACTTAAGTGCACTTTAGTAAACACGCCTCTCAGTGTGATGTCACACTATGGATAGAAGACTACTTAGGAAGCTAAATGGACTAACTTTAGGGATTTTCATTCACTATCTAGCCAACTGTTTGGCTACTAAGCAACATACTAAAATCTGCCCCTGAATTATGTAAGTTCCCTCCTGCCAAATTCCTGATCACATGGCATAATGAACAGACATATTAGACCATAGCTTTTCCCTTAATGCTTCGATAAATACATTTGAGCTGGCTCCAGTGATATTTGGCTCTGTCACGCAGACACTTACTCTTCTGAATAATTTTTTTTTTTACCGATCACAGAATGTTGCAGAATAGAATTTAATTCATGAAAGAATAAACTATTATGAGACCTTTTCTGGACTCAATGTTTTATTAAGTTTTCAAATTAAAGATCTTTTAAATAGAAAAATGTCATAAAGTTCACACTGCAGTAAGAGCAACACTTAACTAGTGAATACAAACTGTGTTTTCCATTTAATCCAAGAGGCAACAATGATTCATTTCAATGCCATCTAAGTAGATGTCTGAGCGCCATTCTCAGTCATATAAATGAGTGCCCATAAATAAGATCTGGAGTCTTTACACCAACCCTCAATCAAAGCTTCTCCCTCTTTTTTCTTCCCCCTGCTGACCTTAAAATGGCTATAAAGTTGATGAGAAGTCTATCCACAGAAGTACTAGCTGAAGAAAAAAAAATCACATTTTGCATAGAACCAGGGCTGCAAAGGTTTCAACGGCAATGAAGAAAACAAAAGTGCGTTCAATTCTGTTTTCTTTACTACAAAACAAAAGGCACAAAACATTACATAAAATAAAATAAACACTGAACAACTCATGAAATAATGTATGTGACACATTTGTGGTCATAATATTCTTGGCAAGAAAAGAGGCATATACAGTACAGGATGTAAAAAGAGAAAGCTGCAGGATGTGAACGGATGCAGCTGGAAATGAACCAAAACTTTCCGGACAAGAATATGTCACAAAATTATAGGTTGAGCTTCTAACAAATGATTTTTTAATAGGAACTTCCTCACATTCGGTATGGATGTAGGAATAGAAAGTCACAGAGTATAAGGAAGGGTTTCATGAAGCTTTCAGGAAAAGAATGGCACACACAGTGCTTAAGAAATATCTGTTATGTGTGCCATGAAATTTAGCAATAAATACAAATAACCCAAAGGTTGGATTAAATAGCATCTTGTTGCATAGTGTGTGCCTTACCAAATTTGTAGTAAAATATGAACTATAATTACACTGAAAACTAAAAAAAAAGGATTTATTATATACAATGAGATGACTGTGTTTGGTGTTTTCCTGTAATCCATACAAAATCCTTAAAATTGATATGAGCATAAAGAGCTTGATTTATTTAGATCTTGTTTCATTGACAGAAAAGGGAAATTCAGCCTGTATAAGCATTCTCCTGGGTCTTCGGCTGTTCTGAATGAAGTGGCTGAAGCTGAGCAGGGTTGGACCTAGCTAATAGTTGGATGGGCAACCGCCTTGGAATGTCAACAGCTGTAAGCTCACCATGTGAGAGAAAGGCCACAGCAATCACATTTTGCCATGAAAACACAGAGGCTGGGTCATCAAGAGCTAGCATTGACTTGATGGCACACCTTTTGCCATGAATATTCCCCTAAATCTATGTAAAAAGCAGATACTATTCACACTGCTACTTGAATAAGACAATTTGTGCCGCATTTCAGTCTTCTACATTTGTTTTGAAAAAAAACATTTGTCTGATTCTCAAAAAACTGAAGAACAGCCAAGGTAGTTGGCTAAGGGACATCTTTACTAAACTGCACTGTTAGCGCACGTTAAAACCCCAAAATAAGCATGGGGACCTGTGCCCATCTGTCTCCCTACTGTTATCATATTGGAGCTGCACCCCGCCATGCTAAATGGCAAGCGCGCCTACTGCCCCCACTGAGGAGGTGGCAAGTGTACCCATGCTAACGGCAAAATTCACGGTTAGTGTGGGTTAATGTCGCCCCTGCTAACTGCGATGTGTGCTGCAGCCTGAACTGCCCAGTCCCTGCCCCACCAAGTGCTAAGAAGTTAGCGTGAGATGTTTACTGTGCTGCTCTGTACTGTCAGTGTGGCACCCTGAGCACATGGTAAACCTTCTGTTAACCGTTAGCACAGTTTAATAAACATGCCTCTAAGTTTATAGCCAGTTATCTTTAGGAAAATTTCCAGATGCAATGTAGCTGGCTAGGTTGCTAAAAATTCACTTAAATCTAGCTAAATAAACGTATCTGTCTAGATTTTAGTCAGTTATAAATGTACCTAAAGACAGCCATCTGTACCCAAAGTCAGCCATAAGAATACAAGGAAAGTCATGTTGAGTCAGACCGTGGTCCATCAAGCTAACATCCTTTCTCTGATAATGGTCAGTCCAGTTACAAGTATCTGGCAGATCCCGCAAAGGTGATCTATTTCCAATAATCAATTTTCTCCTAATTCTACCTCATTAATAACTTTCTATGGACTTTTCTTCCAGGAACCTGTCCAAATCTTTTTGGAATTCCACAATGTTGGTTGCCTTGACCACATCCTATCACAGCAGATTCTATAAGCTTATTTATCTGCTACGACAGTCAGCATTTTTTTTTTATAGTCAGCAACTGTGGGTTAAAAAAAAAATCCAGAATTGTACTGTTGTTGTTAAGTGCCATCGAGTCGGAGTCGACTCATGGCGACCCTCTGGATAGCTATCCTAAATTGTGTTCGGTCTTCAGTCAGGCGGCTCATTGTTGACAGACTGGTACCCGTAGCTGCTGTTATTGTATCGATCCATCTCATTACTGGCCTTCCTCTTTTGCGTTGACCTTCTATCTTGCCAAGCATGATGTCTTTCTCTAATGATCTCTCTCTTCTCATGATGTGTCCAAAGTCGAAGTCTTATCATCTGAGCTTCTAAAGAAAGCTTAGGTTTGATCTCCTCTAGTACCGACTGGCTTGTTCTTCGGGCAGTCCATGGTATACACAGTATTCGCCGCCAGCACCATAATTCTAAGGCATCAATTTTCTTCCTGTCTGTCTTTTTCACTGTCCAGCTTTCACATCCATATGATGTTATTGAAAATACCATGGCTTGAACAAGTCGAATCTTTGTATGGAGAGAGACATCTCTGCTCTTGAGAATCTTATCTAGGTCTTTCATAGCCATTCTGCCAAGAGCAATGCGTCATTTGATTTCTTGACTGCTTGTTGCTTCTTTATTGATAGTTGATCCAAGTAGGTTAAAGTTGTTCACAGTTGCTGCACCCCAATTGTAGTGCCAGTATCCAAATACCAGCCAGCACTGAATATAGAAACATAGAAACATGACAGCAAAAACAGACCATATGGCGTATCCAGTCTGCCCTTCCATATCTACTACTATAGTCCCTTTTTTTCCTTTAGACATATTCTATGTTGGTCCCATGCTTTCTTGAATTCAGATACTGTACTGGTCTCTACTACCTCCACTGGGAGACTGTTCCATGCATCTACCACTCTTTCCATACAGAAATATTTTTGCATATTACTCCTGAGTCTATCCCCTTTCACCTTCATCCTTCCTTATTGAAGAGCTTTTTTTTTTCAATTCAAAGAGAATCTCTTCTTGTGCATTTATGTCATGGAGGTATTTAAATGTCTCTATCACTTCTCATCTCTCCCACCTTTCCTCCAAAGTATACATATTGAAATCTTTAGGTCTGTAACTGTATGTCTTATGGCAAAGCCTATGACCATTTTGGTAGCCACCCTCTGTAACGACTCCATTCTGTTTATATCTTTTGAAGGTGTGGCCTCCAGAATTGCAGACAATACTCCAAATGAGGTCACTACAAAGACTTATACAGAGGCACTATCACCTCCTTCTTCTTGCTGACTATTCCTCTCCCTATACACCCAAGCATCTTTCTGACTTGCAACCACCTTTTCTACCTGTTTAGCTGCCTTAAGATCATCAGAAACAATCACGCCCAGGTCCCACTCTTCTTTTGTGGATGGAAGTACTTCACCCCCTACACTGTACCGCTCCCTTGGATTTTTATAGCACAAATGCATGACCCTGCTATTTTTTGGCATTAAATCTCAGCTGCCAAATTCTCAACCATTCTTCAAGCTTAGCTAAATCCCTCCTCATGTTATTTACTCCTTCCCGGGTGTCTACTCTATTGCGGTCACTGGAGCAATCTAGATAGTAGCAATGTTTAACAGCTATGCAGATAGGCAATCTTCAAAGCAGCTTTTCTATCCTAAGATATGTGGATTTTGATCTGTTTAATAACACTGGAAATCCACACTATCCAGATGCGTTTACTCTGCTTCAGTTTTACCCATGGGACACCCCAACACTATGCAAATAGTGCCGAGATGGTCAGAGGAAACATACAGCAACACTACCCTCACAGTGCTGCTGAATATCCAATTCAGTGGGACTTACGCAGCTTTCAGTCTGATGACCATTGGTTTCATAGAATGCCCTCTTGCTTCGATGTTAGTTAACAGGTTAAACAAGCATTCCCTTTTTAATCGTTCCATCCCACTCATGATTTTTTAAACTTTTTTTCATATTCCCTCTGCAGGCTGAAGAGCTCTAACTTAGCCTTTCTTTATAAGGGAAGTGCTGCATCCCATTTACACATTTTTGCCCTTCTTTGAAGCATTTCTAGTTCTGCTGTATTCTTTCTGAGATGGGGTGACCTGAACTTCGCACAATTTTCAAGGTGTGGATGCGCCAGGAGCATATACAGACACATAATAATATTCTGTTCCGTACACTATCGCTTTCCAAATAATCCCCAACTTGGCCAGTAGGTGCTTAAACTTGAACACTAGCCAATGGAGCTGTGTTTCCACTCTGGGCTACTCAGAATTTGAGCTGCTAAATCATAAAGAGACCTAGTCGGCTTGAACTCTTTAAAAATTGGCCATAAAATACAGCAACATAATCTTTAATTTAAATGAACTTTAACTGTCTTTGCATTTTAATCTTTGGGGCATGTTTACTAAAGTGCTCTACCGGGCAGTGTGAGGTTTGGTGCACACCAAGCGCACCTGGGTAAAATGTACTGTGCACTGAAAATCCGCTGCACTAAAAATCCCATGCTACCTGCGCTGCACAGGTTGGGGCAAAGACTGGGCAGTTCTGAGGTACAGTGTCCGCATCATGGAAAGCACAGGTATTGTTGGCACACACCTCTGGGCATGTAGCAATGAGCACAGGTGCATTTACTGCCACCTCATTGGGTGGCATTAAGCGCATCCATGCCGACTGCACCAAAGAAAACAAGTGCAAGGGTGGCAAAATATCCGAAGTAGCAACATGGGGACATGCCAGACGCACCTCTAATTTTTAGCACATGTATTGCTTCGCCCTTCACTCATTTTGGGGGCCAATCATGTGCCAACAGCAGAACATTTAGTAAATATGCCCTTTTATGTAGTATGATACAAAATTCCAAGATATTTAACACCATAAGAGATGTCATCGCTAGGTCAGAGCAAGCGTTCACTGAGTTCAGCATTCGGTCTCCAACAGTGGGCAATCTGGATCATTTGGAAGTACCCAGTAGACTGAAAAAGTCATTTCAATCCCTTACCCTCAGAGGTAAGTAATAGCAATTCCAAATCTATCCTCTAGAACTTGCCCAAACTTTTATTAATTTCAGCTACATAATTAACCTTCAAGACATCTTCCGGCAACAAATTGCATAGCTTAAATATGCACTGAATAAAAAGAATTTCTTAAATTTGTTCTAAACCTGCTGCAAGTTACTAGCTGTCATTTATAGAAATGTATTGTTCCTTATCTGCCGTAACTAAAATTACATTCAGATGAATATCATTTCTTTGTTTTTTAAAACAAATGTCTTTAGAGCATAGCACATTTTATTTTTTTTAACTATTACTAATTTAATTTAATAGTCTTTTGTTACAGATGCTTTTTAGAAAGCCAAGGAGACTTTGGGATATATTAAAGCCATTTATATCTCTCAACGGTATAAATAATGCACCGAATTCAAGCTTTTTTTTTTTTTTTTTTTTATTAATATTTTTTATTGAGTATACCACAACACACCAGAGAAGGAGCATATAACGCGCAGACAATGCTACAAGCCAAACAAAATACAGCACAGGTAATATACAAGCAGCACAGCGTGCCCACAGACTATACCCAATATTTTCACAACCTTGAGTAACAAAATAATTAATATTTCCCCCCATTGAAAGAAAAAATCATACATCATAGTCAGAACAACCAGAAACAACTCCCACCCTCCTACCCCCCCCCCCCGAGGCGCTGCAGACGACAGAAAAAAAAAAAAAAGAAAAGAAAACTACCCGAGGTCTAAAACTGACATATCTGAGTTACAACAGTGGACATATAAGCAGCATATGCTATTAAATCAAAGTACATAAGCAAACTGATCTAACGCCGACCATTTGGAGAGGTATGGCATCCTACCCCTTAGACACCAACTTTTATCAGTGGCTTTCTCGTACTTGGCATACAGACACAGTTGATTCCACCATTCCTGATAGGTGGGTTTGGTGGGATTCTTCCATCGAGCTAGCAGGAGTTTCAGTGCCACCATTATCATGAAATTAAGAAGGAAATAATTGCCTTTATCCAGCTCCTGAATCTGCGTCATGTTCCTAAAGGCAATAATTTGCCAAGACAAGGCAGCCTTAAACTGTAGTATTCGTTGAATCTGATCCCAAACTCTCGACCAGAAACTCTGAATGTGAGGGCAATCCATCAGCATATGTCTCAACGTGCCCACCTCCCCATGACAGGCCCAACATGCCCCACTCTCACTCTTATTCCATTTACTCAAAATATTAGGGGTAAGATATGCCCGGTGTGCCAAAAAGAACATAGATTGAGTAAGGGCCGCAGATTTCGACGCTCGTATTGAAAGGCCCCAAAATTTCTCCCAATCTACCGGCGACAAGGCAATCTGTGCCTCTTCTTCCCAGATACGTCACAATCCGGCATTGACTGGGGCAAAGTGATCCACAAACAGAGCATAAAAACGCGAGGCTGCTCCTCTCTCAGCACTGACTTCTTCAATAACACTTCTCAGGCCCCAGGGACAACCTATGCCTGCCTTGGGTGAGAGCAACTTACCGACGCAATGCCGTAGTTGCAGCCATTGGAAATAACAACTAGCCGGCAGGTCAAATTCTTGCTGTATAGTGCTGAAGGGTTTCCATGTTGACCCGTCCATCAACTGCCCTATGGTCCACACCCCTCGCTGTTGCCATTGCACCCAATTGCAGACCTTCCCGTTGATCTTCAGCTCCGGGTTAAACCAAATAGGTACCGATCTTGAGGGAGGATTGCGCTGTGCAATAATAGGGAGGAAGGATCGAAAAACTAGTTGAGTAGAGATTACCACTCTCCCAACACCAGAGTTCTCTGGGTGCACCATTCCCATAAGAAGTTCAATTGGGCAGGGGGCGACCAGACGTTCTTCCAGCTTAAGCCATGTAGGTCTAGGCTCCACAGTTCCACCCAGAGCCCATAACGATCCCTGTTTCAACAGGAAGGCTTTATGGTACCAGAGGAAATCCGGAAAGTAAACTCCAGCAGCTGCCTTGGCAGCCTTCAGCTTCTTTAATGCAATTCTGGGAGTTTTCCCAGCCCAGAGGAAGACGCTCAGGATACGATCAAGAGTTTTGTACGTTGCAGACGGGAGCAAAAAGGGGAGCATACTCAGAATATAATTTAGCTTAGGAACCAGAGACATTTTGATGGCCTCCATCCGTCCCCACCAGGTGAGATGAAGCGGGGACCACGATAGGGTGTAAGAGCGGGCTATATCCAGCAGCTTCTCAGCGTTCACCCGCATAGTGTCCTCTATGGACGCGGAATACAGCACTCCGAGGTATTTTATCACCCCTGAGTCCCATCGAAAGGGAAAGCCATCAACCAAAGAAGGTACCGCCCACTTGTTCATCGGGAATGCCACGGTTTTCGTCCAGTTCACTTTATAGCCTGATAACTGCGAGTATTGAGAAATCAAATGCAAAAGCGCTGGCACTGAGTCCGGCCGAAGGAAGACCAACAGGTCGTCTGCATAGGCTGACAATTTAACATGCAGATCAGCAATCTGTACTCCACGAATCTCTTCCGATTGGCGTATCAGCAGAGCCAGCGGTTCCAAGGCGAGATTAAACAGAAGTGGTGAGAGGGCACAGCCCTGCCTTGTGCCTCGACGTAAGGGAAAGGGCTGAGAAAGGATACCATTGACCAATATTCGTGCAGTGGGATTATCATACAGGATCCGGACCATGGCAACAAACTCTTTGGGCAATCCGAACCACTCCAGTACATGATAGAGGAAGGGCCACTCTAGCCTATCAAAGGCCTTTTCCGCGTCAATGGAGAGACCTAGCACTGGGTCTTCAGCAATGTAAGTCCGTTCCAGCACATCACATAGCAAGCGGCCATTGTCAGCTGTCGATCGTCCGGAGACGAAGCCACATTGATCAGGATGAATCAACCCAGGGAGCACACTGTTCAGCCGCCTGGCCAACATACAGGAGAACAACTTGTAATCGGCGTTAAGAAGGGAGATGGGCCTATAATTCCCAACAGCCGTTGGGTCTCTCCCTGGTTTTTCAAGCAGTACGATAGTTGCTTCTGCAAAGGCACCGGTCTTCTGCTCTGCTGATAAAAATTTGCGGTAATAATTTAATACCTGCGGGAGTAGTACATCAGCAAACGTTCGGTAGAATTCAACCGGCAGCCCGTCAGGGCCTGCTGCCTTGCCAATCTTCATGGTAGCCAATGCCTCCCGTAGCTCCCCTATAGACAAGGGCTCCCTTAGGACAGACTTCTGAGGCTCCTGGAGGCGAGGCCGATCAACCTTGGCCAAAAGATCTTCACAAGTCTTAACATCAAACAGTACTTCGGAACTGTAGAGTTGTTCATAGAATGACCGAAAGGCGGCTGCAATCTCACAGTTAGTAGTCAAAGTATTCTTCTGCGCATCTAAAATACTCGTGACACGCGCCTTATTGTGACGGGCTTTGAGGCCAGCAGCCAACAACTTGCCCGCTTTATTCTGTTCCGTATAATATTGAGCCTGACTCGTGAACATGCTCTGCTCCACCTCTGTACTTATTATCATGTTATATTGATATCTCAGCTTTTGTATCCGATTCAGAACGGTAGCATTAGGACTTCTCTGAAGTAATCGTTCACCCGTCTTGATTTGTCTGTCAAGATCTTGAAGTGTGGACTGGGCCGCCTTGGCCTTAACAATACTGAAGCTGGTTATTCGCGCCCTAATGGATGCTTTAAAGGCTTCCCACCAGGCCCAATTTGAAGAGTCTCCCTGTCTATTATGGCTAAAGTATTCCTCAATAGCTTGTCTTATGGTATCCTGAAAAACCACATCACCGAGCAGGGCTCTGTTGAAGGACCAAAACTGTGGTCTAAGTGAGTCTCCTTCCTGGGTAAGCTCTAATGTTATTGCCGCATGATCGGATATGTGGGTGCTAAGAATGCTGGCTCCGCGGGCTTCTGAAATCAGTGATCTGGAGATCAAAAAAAAATCTATCCTGGAGTATGAGCCATGTGGACAAGAAAAGAAGGTATAATCCCTCTCACTGGGGAACAGGACTCTCCAGACGTCCACAAGCCCAAGCTCCTGCATGAGTGACCGGAGCGCTATCTGTGCTCTTCCGCTTCTGACCCGACTAAGGTTGCAGTCTAGCAAGGGGTCCAGCACCAGATTGAAATCACCCCCGAGGATGAAAGGATGAGAAGCTTCTTCCTGTAGCACTTCTGCAAGGGAATGGAAAAACGCAGGTTGGTCACCATTGGGGGCATAGATATTGATGATAATCAAGTGTCTGGCTCCCAGAGATACATGTGCTTTGACCCAGCGCCCCTCCTTATCTGCCCTCGTAGCCATCACCTGAAGTGGGATCCTTCCTCTGGCTAACACTGCAACCCCGTTCTTCTTCCCCAGAGCAGGGGAGTAAGCAAGCAGCTTATAGTGGCTCGAGCCCAGTTTCAGAGATTCCCTGGAGGACAAGTGGGTCTCTTGAAGGAGAACAATGTCCGCTTTTTGCTTCTGAGCGTAAGCCAATATCTTCCTCCGTTTCGCGGGGTGCTGGATGCCCTTCACATTCAGAGATAGAACTTTAAGGGGAGGTACTGGCATCAAAATACAAAAAATAATATACAAACCTCTCCATGGTCATGATCAGCTTTTGAACCGGCATGTTACCCCGAGGGACAAGTAGACACCTCGTTTGTCTGCAGCGCCTCCACCTATCTCCCCCTATGAGGAACAGCATCAATGGGTGAGACAGCGTGAGATGCAGAACAAGGCAGCACAACAGCAAGAGCAAAACCCTAAAAACTGTACCCGCCCATAGACAGTATTCACCATACAGTGAGATGATATGATTAACAGAGAGCCTATATGGTACAGCATAGAACTACATCCTGGCATAACTGTTAATAGAGACTATGAAAAACAATTTCCCCTCCCCTTAGAACCCCAGATGCCAACTGGACACAGCAAGAACAATAGTAGTACCCTCCTGCAATACCCACACAATACACATCGCTCTACTTGAGACAGAGCTTAATACTTGCGAGAATGCAAATAAAAGAGAAAGTTCTTCCACATCAAAGGAGTTAGGAGCCGCTGTCCGTATGCATCTTCAGAGCTTCCTGTTCTTCTATAAACAGCAATAGCCCCTCCGGATCCTCGAAGGATTTTGTTTGATTGTCCAGAGTCACTTTAAAACGCGCTGGATAGAAAAGGCCATATTTCGCCTGGAGCTGTTGAAGGCGGGGTCGCAAATCCAAAAACTTCTTTCGTTTATCCATTGTTACCTTGCACAGGTCAGGAAAAAAGGAGACTCTATGCCCTTCAAATGTCACCGGCGACAATGCTCGCGCCGCGGACATAATGCGCATAGCTTGCTGATGCCGCGACAGGCAAAAAATTATAGGCCTGGGCCTCGGGCTGTGTCCCCCTGTATGCATAGGAATTCTATGTGCCCGCTCCACCTCCAGCGGTTTGCTGAAATTTATTTTCAAAATACTAGGCAGGACTCTTTCAAGAAAACTGATAGTGTCCGTCCCCTCCGCTCCTTCAGGGACCCCCAACAATCTAACATTATTCCTGCGGGATCGATTAGATAAATCCTCCAGATTCATCTCGAGCAGGCTCACATTTTTCAAGGCCCTAGATAACTTCTGCAGACGGTCCTCGTGCCCGTTCACCACACCATCAATCTGTTCAACTCTCGCTGCTAACCCCTGCGTTCTCTCCTTAAATTCCTGCATGTCCGCCTGCATTTGCAGTAGGGTGTCACCATTGGCTGAGATCATTGCTCTCACCGCCCGCAATTCAGCCAAAATTTCGTTTCTCCCGTCGTCGGCATCTCGCCCCGCCGCCATCTTGATAGGGGAAGGAGGATCTTGCTTGGCTCGTTTAGAGCCCGTGTTCCCGCTCGAGGCAAAGTCCAATTTAGATTGTTTTCCCGACGCCATCAGCCAGGTATGCCACTACGGCTGCGACCTGATGATAAATCGCCCCAAAAAGGTAGGCGGTTAGCGATGAAACCAGGGGTATTTCAAAGGGTCTGCAGGAGCTGAGCGCTTATGCGTCCATCCCGCTTCTCCGCTAGGCTCCGCCATTCAAGCTTTTTTTTAAGCTTAAAGTAAGTTCTAGAATAATGGGGTGATGAAATGAAGCTGGGGGATGGTAACTCCAAAACAGGATGCAAGTCTTCATATAAAAGGGAATGTGTGCATGGAATATGTATACCTTTGGGAAACCGACAGTTGAATCTAAAGTCATTTAAACATTCTGAGTTTTTCGCATCCTAAATCAACAATTTTAGTGTTATTAGTGTGCACTGAATGGTTTTAGTGCATTATGAAATGGAGAAATAAAAAACCCATAGTAACTCAATAACATAGTAAATGAGGGCAGATGAAGACTAACGCGGACCTGCCCAGTAAAGTGCTTAGAGTTATAAGTACTCCTCTATGCAGGTTATACCTCCAAGCCTTTGTTTAGGGTTATAACTGCCAGCCTTTATCTTTATCTTTATTTCAGTCTTAATATACCGCTCAGACAGAGGTGCATCAGAGTGGTTTACAAAATAAAAGGATCTGTACTGCTAGCAAAAGGATGTCAGGAACACCATAAAATAATAGGAAAGAGAGGATAGACGTAAAAGTGCCAAAGAGGCAGGTGCACTGCTCAGGGAAGAGGGAGGGGACACTGGACGTCAGCGGGGGGGGGGGGGGAGATGGGACAGGGGCAAGGTGGGAGGTCAAAAGCGGAACAGAAGAGGTGGGTTTTGAGTCGTGCCTTAAAGGTAATGTAGGAGGGTTCAAGGCGGAGGATGGAGGGGAGCTAGTTCCAGAGCTGGGGACCCAGGAAAAAGAAGGCTGAGGAGCAGGTAGATTCGAGATGGGCCTGAGATGGGGAAGGGAGGGATAGACGATTAGCGTGTATTGACCGGAGAAAGCGGTGCGGTGTGTGGAGGCGAATTAGGTCTGAGAGATAAAGGGGGGAGCAGGAGTGAATGGATTTGTGGACGAAAGTAAGCACTTTGTATTGAATTCTGAAGGGAACTGGGAGCCAATGGAGACGGATCAGGATGGGGGTGATGTGGTCAGAGCAGGAGGAATGGGTCAGGAGGCAGGCAGCAGAGTTATGGACGAGTCGTAGTCTGCGTAATTGTGATTGGGGTGAGGCCAGCAAGGGAAATATTACAGTAGTCAAGGCGGGATGTTACTAGGGACAGAAGAAGGGTGGTGAGGGAGGGGACAGAAAGAAAAGGGTGAACCGCGCAAAGTTGTCTCAGGGTGTTAAAAGATCACTGAACTACTGAGGAAATGTGATCTTTGAAGGACAGGGAAGAATCAAGGGTGACCCCTAGATAATACAGAGAAGAGATGACTGGGATGGGAGTGGCAGAGAGAAGAGGGACAAGAGAGGGAATAAGGTTTCCGGAGGTGAACCAGATGGCCGAGGTTTTTGAAAGGTTGATATGTAGAAAGTTTGAGGATAGCCAGGAGGCCATGGTGGACAGGCAGGAATTGAGAGGGCTGATGTCGGGTGAAGAGGCATCTGTATGATAGAGAAAGATGATGTCATCTGCATAGTAGTAAGTGGATATACAGTGTTGTTGTACCAAAAAAGTGAGGGGGGCGAGGAAAATGTTGAATAGAACGGGGGCTAGAACGGAGCCCTGGGGGCCACCACAGAGGAGAGGGTTGGAAGGAGAGGAGGAAGTACCTGAGAAAACTGAGAATGACCTGTTGGAAAGAAAGGAGAGGAACCAGAGAAGGACTGAACCGGAGAGACCAGAAGAGCGAAGGCGTGCAAGAAGGGTGCGGTGATCTACGAGGTCAAAAGCTGCAGATAAATCTAAGGAGACAGCGATAGAATAGGAACCCTGATTGTGAACAGTATGTAATTCGTTAAGAAGGGAGAGAAGGATGGACTCTGTACTGTGGCAAGGATGGAAACTGGATTGACGGGGTGGAGTGCTAGAGAAGAGTCAAGGTGAGAAGAGAGTTGGATAAAGACCAGTTTTTCCAGAAGTTTACAGAGGAAGGGGAGGGTAGAGAATGGGCGCCAGCTGGCAGGAGAGGAGGGGTCTAGGGAACCTTTCTTTGGGATGGGACGTATTGTGGCATGCTTCCAGGAGGAGGGAAATGTACCTGAGGAGAGACTTGAGTTGAAGATGGAAAGAATAAGAGGGGAGGGGTCTAGAAGCCAGCGGGAGGGTATAGGGTCAGTGATGCAGGAGGTTTTGCTCATAGTAGCATAGGTCTTGGTAAGGTCTGAAAGGGTTATGGGTTGAAAAAAGACCAGCGGTGAGAGAGCGGAGGAACTATTGAAGAGGGGGAGGGAGGCAAGGGGGAGGGACAGGGAGAGAATGGGAGTGGTTTGAGGAGAGGAGAGGGAGGAGGAAGGGGGAAGGGGCCGGAGGGGGATAGGACGCTCTTGGGGGGAGAGGGGGGGAAGACAGTTAGGGAAGAGCAGGCAAAGAGAGAGAGTTTTTGAGGCAAAGTGTGAAGCCAGAACAGCGGGGTCTGGAAGGGAAAGGGGAAATAAGGGAGTTGAAAGGAAGCTTGTCTGTACAGGGCTGTGTACACTGTGAGGGTACTTAATAGCATTATATTACTGAAAGCCCTCAGAAAGAGTTAACACCACAGATTCAGTAACTCAGACATTCCAGGGCTTACTACTCAGCAACAACCTTGAAAGACTCTACTGAAATAACTAGGCTGAACTTTTCTAAAACAAAGACACTAGGTTTGTTATGAAAAAGCGCAGGGAGAAGTTGTTTCTTCAGTCTCTCAGTCTCGAATCAGAGATATCAAAACTGCTAGTTAGAAATATTGTTTAAGAAGTTATGTCTGGGAATACACGTATGTCTTCTCATGATGACCTATGCTAATAAGAACTGACCTATGACATAGAGATATAGAGATGCACGTTATGAATATACGTGATGCTTGACATAGAACAATAAGGTGAAAATTATGCTGTATAATGGAATTTTGACCTATAAATAAAAGAGCCAGAGTTCATGTCAGGAGAGTAAACAAGTTGCTGACTTTGTTTTCTCACCCAAAGCTTTGGTGGTTTTTATAATACAAGTGTGTTTTGTGGTTTGTGTTGTTAACCATACTTGCTCCATTTCATTGCTCTGGAAGTGGACATCTGTTACCCAAGAACCCGGGTGCTGTTATCAGTGAGGGGAGGTGCTGTGCTGGATATGGAACTCTGCATTCAGGGCAAGGGCAGAAGGTGCCAGAAGATTTGTGAGTATTACCAGTGATGGGTAATCTGTTAAGTAGACAGCTCTGTCTCAGATGCGTGAATGGCATGACAGAGCTAGGGCTTAAACCCTAGCTCTGTCATGGGAGGAGTGGCCTAGTGGTTAGGACAAGGTACTTCAAGCTAGATGGCCAGGGGTTCAGAGTCCCACCTGGGGACAGCAATCTCAGGCCGGAGGGACTGGGATTTCTAGTCCTATAGGCACTCCTTGTGGTCTTGGGCAAGCCACTTAACCCTCCATTGCCCATGTTCCCTGTAAGTATTAGCATATGTGTGTCATATCCCCTCGTGTTAAATGTATCTCCCAATTGACTGCTTTGACCTGGTGAAAAGCAGGATATAAATACAGCTAATAAATAAATAAGCGTTTATGACCAGTAGCCCTTCTTTTTGTATGCTTCTATTGTATGTATGAGAAGCATGGTGATGTAGCCATCGATTCCGTAGCACATTGGGATTCAGTGACTAGAGGTAATGAGAATTTGAAGTTTTGAGGGAACTTTCTCTGTAGATAAGGTCCATTACCTGAGATATGAGTTGACGGTTAAAGACAAACCATGCAATAGTCATGAATGGATTGTGCTTACATGGTGGGAACGGAAGGCACATGAAGTAAAACATAGGAATGAAGTTCAAGATTTGAAACCAAAGTTGTTTGTGTTAGGAAATGTAACTAATGACCAGCTGAGCGAGTGCAGGTCACTCATGCAGCAGAACTAAGAGAATAAATACTTAAAGAGACATAGAAGTTAGGGGGAGTAGAATTGCGTATTTTGGATATTTGTAATGTCTCCCAGCTCAAAGAATTGAGAGCACATTTGAACAGAGAAATATAGAGTGTTGTACATGTAATAGGTACCTTAAGAGTGGCAATAGGTCATAGTGTTACTGTTGCAAAGGAATTAAGAGTTACTGATGAACTTATTAACAGAATTGAGAGAGATTTGGACAGACATTAGGAAAACTATAAAGAGGAGCATGACCGATTACATCATGCTCTAGGCTCTATTTAGGAAGCTATACAGAAGTTTTGGTGGGAATGGCTGACTTGGATTTAGTGGCAGTTACAGAAACATGGTTCACAGAAAACCATGATTGGGATGTAACTATACCCAGCTATACTTTATTCAGAAAGGACAGGGTAGGAAGAAGGGGAGGAGTGGCACTATATGTAAAAACTACTATTACAGCTTTGGAATTACAGGGTTTAAAAGGGAGAGAGGAGGCATTGTGGGTTAAACTAGAAGGAAGGAAAGAGAAACCTATTTGCATTGGTGTGATATACAGACCTCCCTCACAAGAGGAAGAGGTGGACAGAGTTAATTGAAGACATGCGCAGCATTGCTAGGAAAGGGGAAGTGCTACTGATAGGAGATTTCAATATGCCAGATGTTGATTGGCACATTCCTGCTGCAGTATCATCTAGAAGTAAGGAGATCCTGGATTCTCTACAGGGAGAACTATTCAGGCAATTGGTAACAGACCCTACATGTGAAGGGGCATACTGGACTTGATGCTTACCAATGGTGAAAGTGTTTCTGATGTTGTAGTGGGAGATCATTTTGCATCCAGTGATCACCAGATGGTGTGGTTCAGTATTAGGACTAGGGCTGTTAGAATCCATTCAAAGGTGAGGATCTTAGACTTTAGGAAGACTAACTTTGCCTAGATGGGCCAATACCTCAGGGAGTCGGTAGTGGGATGGGAATAGCTGAGGGATGTAGAAAAACAGTGGGCAAAACTGAAAGGGGATGTTTTAAGGGCAACCTACCTTTTTGTTAAAATGGTAAATAAAGGTAAAAGGAAAAGGAGACCGCTATGGCTTTCGAAAGAAGTAGCTGAAAAAGTGAAGAAAAAGAGGGAGGCCTTCATGAAATACAAGAGATCACAGAGAGAGGAAGACAGGCATCTATATTTGGAAAAAACTTAGAGAAGCTAGCAAAGTAGTCAGGAAGGCAAAGATTCAAAAGTAGGAGGAAATAGCCAATGCAATAAAATGGGGGGGATAATGCAATTTTCAGATATGTTAGTGAGAAGAGGAAGGGCAAAAGTGGTATTGTCAGACTCAAGGGTGCAGGGGAGGAATATGTAGAAGCTGATAAGGATAAAGCGGAATTGCTTAACAAATATTTCTGTTCTGTGTTCAGACATGAAGAACGAGGAGCAGGACCTCAGAAAACACCCACAAACAGGAACAGAAGCGAGGGACATCTTGAACAATTTTCAAAAGATTGTGTTCGTGAGAAACTAGCTCAACCTAAAGAAGACAAAGTGATGGGACCAGATGGGATACACCCTAGAATACTGAGGGAACTTGGGGACGTTCTAGCAGCTCCACTGACTGACCTTTTCAATGCCTCGTTGGAGTAGGGAGTGGTGCCAAAGGACTGGAGAGAGGCTCATGTGGTGCCTTTACACAAAAGCGGAAGTAAGGATGTGGTTGAAAACTACCGGCCGGTTAGTTTAACTTCAGTGGTGAGTAAATTATCGGAAACGCTGCTGAAAGAGAAAATAGTGAGGTTTCTGGAGTCCAGCGGATTACAGGATCCGAGCCAGCATGGATTCACCAGAGGCAGGTCTTGTCAGACAAATCTGACTGAGTTCTTTGACTGGGTGACCAGGGAGTTGGACCGAGGGAGAGCCCTAGATGTGGTGTATTTAGATTTCAGTAAAGTCTTTGACACTGTTCCTCACAGGCGACTTATAAACAAACTGGACACTAAAGTTACTGCTTGGGTTAGAAATTGGTTGGGTGGGAGGCAACAAAGAGTACAGGTAAATGGAGCTCACTCTGAGTAAAAGGATGTTACCAGTGGTGTGCCCCAGGGATCTGTCCTTGATCCGATTCTTTTTAACATCTTTGTTAGTGATATAGCAGAAGGGCTGTCGGGTAAGGTTTGCCTCTTTGCGGATGATACGAAAATCTGCAATAGAGTAGACTCCCAGGAAGGTGTAGATAACACGAGGAGGGATCTAGCTAAGCTTGAAGAATGGTCTAGAATTTGGCAAATGGGATTTAATGTTAAAAAATGTAAGGCCATGCATTTGGGCTGCAGCAATCAAGGGAGCAATATAGTATAGGGGTGAAGTACTTTTGTCCACTAAAGAAGAATGGGACCTAGGCGTGGTTGTGTCTGATGATCTTAAAGTAGCTAAATAGGTAGAAAAGGCGATGACAAAAGCTAGAAGGATACTTGGGTGCATACGGAGAGAAATGGCTAGCAGAAAAAAGGAGATGATAATGCCTCTGTATAAGTCTTTGGTGCGACCTCATTTGGAGTATAGTGTGCAGTTCTGGAGACCCCACCTTCAAAAGGATATGAACAGGATGGAGTCGGTGGAGAGGTTGGCTACTAAAATGATTAGTGGTCTTCATTATAAAGCATATGAGGGCAGACTTAAGGATCTTAATATGTACACCTTAGAGGAAAGGCGGGCTAGAGGTGATATGATTGAGTTGTTTAAATACCTCCGTGGCATAAATGTTCAGGGAGAGAGCCTCTTTCAATTGAAAGCAAGTTCTGCTATGAGGGGACATGGGATGAGGGTGAAGGGAGATAGATTCAGGAGTGATATGCAGAAATATTTCTTTACGAAAAGAGTAGTGGATCCGTGGAATAGTCTGCCAGTGGAGGTGATAGAGATGAGGACAGTAACTGAATTCAAAAAAGCATGGGACAAACACAGAGGATCTCTAAAGGTAAAAAGGGGACTGTTGTAGTTCTTGATGTAGAAGGACAGACTAGATAGGCCATGTGGTCTTTTTCTGTCGTCATATTTCTATGTGTCTATGTTTCTACACCAGCAAAATAACTCACATTCTAGCACAGTTAAATCTGAAGCGGCTGAGGGAAGTGATATTGTGCCTACTTATCTTTTCCGTTTGTATCCAGCGGGCTTGACAGGTTCTATGACTGTGCCTGCAAATTGGAGCCCTAAGGAAGTATTTGATTTGGCTAAAACTTTTTCTAATTATAGGGATAACCCTGGTAGATTTGTGTCCTTACGGTCTCAAATAATTAACTTGGGCAGATCTAGATAATTTGTTTAGGGCTGTGTTTTTTAATCCAGTTTATTTTCATCCAATCCATGTGGATAACTGGCAGTGGCCACTCACAGACACTGTGATAGATTTTCAAGACTGAAAGAGATAATTTTGTTTTGAGTAGAGAACAATTGTTAGAATCCATTAAAATAGTATGTAAGATTTGGTCGAGACTAACATCTCTAAGGCAGGATAGGGGTGAAAAGGTTACAGATTTTCACACTAGGTGTATGCTAGCTTTTAAGGACTATTCTGGTGAGGCAGAAGCCACATCTTCAGGATTCACTAATATTTTTGTAAATGATTTGCATCCAAGAATAGAAGAAATTTTGGAGACTTCAATAATAGATTGGCTAGCTAGAACAGCAGATGCAATTCTGGAAGGTGCTCGATATAGTGAGTTGAAGTTTATCAAGGAACAGCAAGAAAAGCAAACCAAGATAGATGTGAAAAAGACTAAACTGCTCAATTTACAGATTGCTTCTATGCAGCCACCCATGGGCAGGGGTAGTAGTAAAGCCAGAGGGAGAGGAGGTTATGTGAATTCCTAGCAAGGACATGGACAGTCAAAAGGAATGTGTGCTTGTGGTCAGATTGGACATTTACAGCGTGACTGCCCCCAGAGTCAGAATCTTGACATCCAGAAAGCTGAATTCCCTCCAGTAAAAGCTGAATTCACTCCCGTATCTCTAGCCCAGAAGATTTTGGAGGAGATACATGGGATGCATGACTATTGTTGAATTTGAATATAACCCCTCAGGGTGAATTAGAAGCTAAGCTGGAAGGATCTAATTTGAAGTTTATTATTGATACTGGAGCTACTACTTCAGCACTGTGTTTACAGGATTAGCCTGCCATTTATCACACTCATCTAGCACAAGCACCAATAGTACATTGTGAAGGCACTGATGGTAAGATAATTCCTCATCGTAAACTTGAATTTTTACCTTTGCAGATTGGAGAGACTGTATATTCTACTAACTTTCTTGTGGGAGACACCTTACCAGTAAATCTTTCAGGTCGGGACCTTTTAGCTTCACACCGTGCTACTCTATCCTGGATGAGTGGGGAGTTGTATCTCCAGGAACAAGCAGGAATGTAGTCATCACATATGGGTATCATCGGTACCGACGGAGCCTGCGCGGGAACGCTCCCCAGCATCCAATTAGAACGCTTTTGGGAGCATCCCACAGCACCTGCGTGCTGCCTTCCCACCTTTCCCAACTGCCTCTCTCCAGTAGTTCTTTTTCCGCGGAGCCAGCAGGTCGTGTTCCTGTCACCGCAGAAGAATTTTTCTTTTTCTTTATTTCTTTTTGTGGTCGCGTCTGCCTTCTTCGACGCTCTACTGGTACCACCGGTCTTTCTTTCCCTATTTCTAAAAAAAAAAAAAAAAAAATCTGTTTTTTTCTATTTTCTTCAGGTTCACCCGCCTTTTTGGGCCTTAGGCCCAAAAACTTTCCTTAGCATGGAAAAACCTGCCTCAGGTTTTAAAAAGTGCACCAAGTGTGGCGGTACCATTTCCGTCACCGACACCCATGGATGGTGTTTAAAATGTTTAGGTCCTGACCACTCCATCACGGATTGTGTGTCCTGTGCCATGATGTCTAAAAGAGGTCAGCAGAACCAAGCTGCCAAGCTCAGTACCCTGTTTCCCTCTGATGCGGCTTCGGTGGCATCAACGTCTTCCAGGGCTTCTTCTTCCTCCCGTGGATCTCAGGTAACTAAACATAAATCCAGCTGGTCCTTGAAGGGTAGATTTCCTTCTAAGCATCGAGATGCCTCTGGCGTTGCCCTCGAGGATCCTGCACCGGCAAAATTACCCCAGCGGGAGGCTTCGGCTTCCAAAGCATTATCGGGGTTCCAGGATGTTCTAGATGGCTCGGCCTCGACAGATTTCCTGGTGCCATGCTCTGGGGTACCTGTGGCTTCCACCGGTACCGACTTCCAGGCATTGGCGGCGTCCATGGACCAGAGAATTCTTACCATGGAACGCAGTCTGGCGGCTTTCCTTGCGGCATCGACGCCCTTGGTACCGCGACAGACAACTCCACCGGTACCAGCACTGGCATCGGTATCGGTATCGGCACCAGCACCGATAGCATCGACATTGGCATCGGTGTCTGTCCTCTAATGCCCTCCGGTACCAATTCTCCGGTACCGGTTATTCCCAGTACCGACCTTGGTCGGTACGGGTATCGGGCTCTGCAGGAGCATCCGGACAGATGATATTTCGAGTCCTCAGAAGAATCTGAGGATTCTGAAAGTTCTGTCGATGCAGCGATGTTTCTTCCAGAGGAGTCCTCCTCCCCTAAACGCAGGATGTCTCCTCCAGAAGACATGTCTTTCCAAGACTTCATCAGAGAGGTGGCTCGGGGCCTGTCCATTTCTGTGGCCCCTGAAACAGAGCCAAGGGCCAAGGAGTTGGAAATTTTGCAATATCCCAAAACTCCTAAGGAGGCAGTTACCTTACCCATTAATGAGATTCTATAAGATCTCATGTTGAGGATGTGGGAAACACCTCTTACCACCTCTCCTCATTCTCGTAGGTTAGATACTATGTACCGTGTCCCTCCTTGTCCTGGGTTCCATAAGACTCAGCTTCCTCACCACTCTATTATGGTGGAGTCAGCTATGAGAAGGATTAGAAGTGCAAAAAGACATGCCTCTAATCCTCCAGGACGTGAACGAAGAACCCTGGATGCTTTTGGATGTAGAGTCTTTCAAGCTTCCATGCTTGCTGCAAGAATCAGTTCCTATAGTCTCTACATGGGAATGTTCCTAAAGGAGGTCACAGATAATTTACAGACTTTAAGTCCTTTAATTTCTGAGGATAAAAGACAGGACTTTCTCACTTGGGTCAAACATGCCCAAGATGTCTCTAAATTCTCCAACCGTGCAGCCTTTGACTGCTTTGAGTGTATAAGCAGAACCTCGGCTATTGCCGTAGGTGCACGTAGAATTGCATGGCTCCAGGCATCTGATTTAGAGCTCTGGGTACAAGATAAATTGGGAAATATCCCTTGTACTGGTGAGAACCTGTTTGGTAAAGATTGGCAGGAAAAAGCCAATGAAATGGATGCTGAAAATTCTACCTTGGATAGAATATCCAAGTCCACTGCTGATCCTGTTAGAAAGAAGTTGTTCAAGAAACCATCTTTTTCTAAAAAGAAAAGATTTTATCCTGCTTATGTTCAGCAGACATCTTCGGCAGGTCAGCTTTTAAGGAAACGTCAGCAACCACCCAAACAGAAGAAAGCAAAGGCTGCTAGACCTCTACCAGCCCAGAAGCCTCAGCCTCTTCAGGGCCTTTGACTTTCAGCTAGAGAACTTAGCCTTTCTGGTTCTGGAGGGACCAGAACCTTCCACCATTCCAGGAAGGTTATGTCATTTTGCCCCCAGATGGGGGCAAATAACAGCAGAGCATTGGACACTCTCTATCATAAAGGAGGGGTACAAACTTCATTTTTCAAGCTTGCCCCCTCACACAATAGTGAAACAGTTCAATTCTCCAACCTCTCGGTTGCCATCCTTCTTCCCCAAAGGGCAATAGAAGAAGTGCCTCTTCATCAACAGGGCACAGGGTTCTATTCCCCTTACTTTCTTATCCCAAAGAAAACAGGGGGATACAGACCTATCTTAGATCTCAGAGAATTGAACAAATTCCTTGTCAAGGAGAAATTCAAGATGATTTCTCTCGGAGCTCTGTTTCCATACCTTCAGAATCAAGATTGTCTTTGTTCTCTAGATCTCAAGGATGCATACACCCATGTCCTCATCCATCCAACCCACAGAAGGTTCCTTCGGTTCCTTTTTCAAGGAAAGCACTACCAATACAGGGTGCTTCCTTTTGGTCTGGCCTCAGCACCAAGGATATTCACGAAATGCATGGCTGTGGTAGCAGCATTTCTCCTCACTCTAGGAATATTCGTCTTCCCCTACTTGGACAACTGGCTCATTCGAGCTCCAACACAGTCAGAGGCCAAGACGTCTCTATCCTGCACAATGCGTATCCTTCAGTATTTAGGGCTGGTTATAAACATCCCAAAATCAAGCCTGACTCCCACTCAGTCTTTAGAGTTCATAGGAGTTCTTCTGGATATCACAAGGGCAAGGGCCGTTGCCTTTGCTCGGTGCAGTTAGCTTCTCAGGCAGTGCTGAAGCCTCATCTAACTTCTCGAGAAATGTTGCAGTTGCTGGGCCACATGGCATCCACCGTGCATGTGGTTCCATATGCTCGCCTCCACATGAGGGCAGCTCAGTGGACTTTATCCACCCAATGGACCCAGGCATCAGGGTGTCTGTCAGACAAAATAGCGAACACAAGTCGCCTCATTTTGTCTCTCCAATGGTGGACGTCCACTCAAAACCTGTTGTTGGGGTCCCCCTTTCAACAGCCCTTACCCCAAGCAACTCTCACAACAGATGCTTCTCCAAAGGGTTGGGGAGCTCATCTGCAAGACTACTCCACCCAGGGCACCTGGTCTCTGCAAGAGAGTTGTCTGCATATCAATCTCTTGGAACTCAGAGCAATTTTCCTGGCTCTGCGAGTGTTCCACTCCCTGCTCAGCTACAAGACAGTCCTCATTCATACGGACAATCAAGTAGCCATGTTCTATGTGAACAAGCAGGGGGGAACAGGCTCTCTGTCGCTTTGCAACAAAGCTTTGTGACTATGGGCCCTCGCCAGAAAGCATCAGATTCATCTGCTGGCAGTATATCTTCCAGGCATTAAAAACTCTTGGGCGGACAGACTCAGTCGAGTTCTGCTTCCACACGAGTGGTCTCTGCATGCAGACCAGGTGACCAGGATACTTCAACTTTGGGGAACCTTGGACTGTAAAAGAGCTTTAGCTTTTTACTTACAAAGAACACAGCAACATAGAAAGTCCTCTCAACTCTTTGTTGCTTTTGATCCTTCTCATTTGGGACTTCCTGTCTCCAAGAGAACACTATCTAACTGGATTGCTCAGTGTATTTCTTTCGCCTATCAGAGTAGGAACCTTTCTCTGGAGTGCCATGTCACAGCTCACAATGTGAGAGCCATGGCAGCCTCAATGGCTCATCTGAACTCTGTGTCTATTGACTACATCTGTCGAGCAGCCACTTGGGCCTCGGTTCATACCTTCACAGCCCATTACTGCTTGGACAAGGACTCCCGCCGGGATGCCTTGTTTGGTCAGGCTGTTCTCAAACACCTGTTCCATGCCTAATCAACTCCTACCCACAATCCCTGGTAGGATGCCAGAGATCCATGGGGGGAAGTGGAGCCCTTCTCAGGGACACACAACTTCTGGGGTCTCTCCCTGGCACCTAAAGCTAGGGAGTCCCCATATGTGATGACTACATTCCTGCTTGTTCCTGGGGATAGCATAGTTACTCACCTGTAACAGGTGATCTCCGGGAACAGCAGGAATTTAGTCCTCACAACCCACCCACCTCCCCTAGGTGTTGTATCTCTCTATCTATCTCTTTCCTTTCCCTCGCTCTCTCTCTTTGTCTCAGCTCTAAAACTCAACTGGAGAGAGGCAGTTGGGAAAGGCGGGAAGGCAGCACGCAGGCGCTGTGGGATGCTCCCAAAAGTGTTCTAATTGGACGCTGGGGAGCGTTCCCGCGCAGGCTCCGTCGGTACTGACGATACCCATATGTGAGGACTAAATTCTGCTGTTCCCGGAGATCACCTGTTACAGGTGAGTAACTATGCTTTTTCTAGCTGTATTCTCTCTCTGAAGTGCCATCCCCTGCAGATGCCAGTACCATTCATCCTGCTTTTGCAGAACTTCCTTCTACCCTGTGGGCAGTGCCAGGATCCAATGTTGGATCCCGTTCCATTCCACCTGTGAAGATCACTGTGAAACCTGGAGCCCAACTTTCCAGACTCAAGCAGTATCCACTACCAGCAGCTGCCATCGATGGAATTCGTCCTGTGATTAGAGATCTCCAGAAACAAGGTGTCATTTATTCTACAACTTCACCATGTAATACTCCAATTCTTCCTGTGCTAAAGGCTGATGGTAAGACTTATAGATTTGTGCAAGATCTGCGAGCAGTAAATAATGTATTTTTCCCTTGGTACCTAATCCACATGATATCTGGACACAGATACCTCCAGGGACTACCTGGTTCTCTGTTGTGGATTTGAGTTCTGCTTACTTTTCAGTGAGAATTAGCAAAGAAAATCAATTTTTATTTGCTTTCCAGTTTGACAATAAACAATATACTTGGACCACTTTGTGTCAAGGGTACCCTGATAGTCCTATATATTTTGAGCAGGCCCTAAGAACTGTACTGCTTGATTTAGGGCTCAACCATTCCTCTTTAGTTCAGTATGTTGATGATTTGCTTTTATGTTCACCAAGTTATGAGTCTTGTTTATCAGATTCCTTGTCTCTATTAGCTCATATTGCTGATTTAGGATTTAAAGTCAATTTGTCAAAACTGCAATTTGTAACTCAAAATGTTACTTTCCTGGGTGTTGCCCTAACACCATCTGGTCGTGCAATTACTTCTGCTAGATTGAAACCTATTCTTTCATTGCCTTTCCCAGCAACACCAGTATTACTGTGCAGATTCCTGGGTCTGTTAATCTCTTATAAACAATGGCTAGCAAATTTCTCAGACCTTACTGCTCCGCCTTATGCTCTCTTTGGGAAGAAGGACCTGAAGGTCTCATTGTACCTACATTACCAAAGTGGGAAGTCTTTTTGAGTATAAAGTCTGCCCTGGAAAATGCACCATGTTTATCTTTGCCAGATTGTTCTCTGCCATTCAAACTGTATGTGGCTACTTCTGATTCCTCTGCTACCTGTGTGCTTTTACAAGCTTTCCCGACTGGTCGCAAGCCAGTAGGCTATTTCTCAAAGTGATTTGATTCAGTGACTTTAGGACTCCCACCATGTCTACATAGTTTGGTAGCAGTGGCTTTTGCAATTGAAATTACTTATTTTCTAGTTTTACAGCACCCTCTTGAAGTGTATGTATCACATTCAGTTTCCAGGTTACTTCATTTAGCCAAGACTCAGCCTTTGTCCTCCACACGTTTGTTGACTCTGGAATTAACAATTTCTCAGCCTCATGTTACAGTATATACTACATCAATATGCAACCCTTCAACAATTATAGCTCCATTGACAGATCTTGTGGAGGATGATGGGTCTCATGATTGTTTTCAAACCATTTTGACATCTTCTCGAGCTAGACCTGATCTTTCCCCTATACCTTTATCAGCCCCAGATGTAACTTTGTTTGTGGATGGTTCTGCTTTCAGAGATGAAAAGGGCAAACTTTGTGTAGGGTATGCGGTCACAACAGTTAATGACGTAGTGGAATCAGCTTCTTTGCCGTTTACTAGTGCACAGTTAGCAGAGGCGTTTGCACTTACACGTGCACTTGAAGTTTCCAGGTATCTTCTAGCAAACATCAACACAGATAGCTCCTATGCAATGGGCATTTTATGGGATTTTGGGAACATTTGGGCACAACGAGGGTTTTTGACTTCTGCTAATAAACCAATTAAGCATGCTGAACACATTCACCGTTTACTCCAGGCTGTACTATTGCCGGCACAAGTTGCAGTTTTAAAATGTAAAGGACATTCCTCTGCTGGAGATTTCATGTCAAAGGGCAACCATTTTGCAGACCAAGAAGCACGGCAAGCTGCCCTCCGAGCATCAGTGTCACCAACATTGTTGTACTTAACACCATCTAACATGACTTTGTTTTCCCTTTCATCTCTCTTACAGCACTATCAAGATGTTCCTTTTGAAACTCAGACTCTGTGGACTTCGTGGGGTGCGACCTCTGATGCACAGAGCTACTGGAAAAAGGATCATCTGCTCATTTGCCCTGACAGTCTATTGTTTCCACTTGCCCTGTTCCTGCATCATAAGCTTCACCTGTCCGCTGTGGCTATGAATCATGCCTTTTCGGTTCTCCGGTATCACCTGAAGTTTTTTTTTTCTGTGGCACAGCTTTTCTGCACTGTTTCAAGACTGGCAGAGTAGGGTCAGCTTAGGGTCGGTTCTAAGGGTTTCTGCCACCCAAACCTTCCGGACTCTTTTTGATTTTGCAGCTTGATTTTACAGACCTGTCCTGTGCCAGAGGGGGGAAACGGTATTTGTTGTTGATCTCTTGTCTTTTCTCTGGATGGGTAGAAGCTTATCCCCTACCAGTGTCTCCATCAAATTACTGCTCACTCAGTTTATTCCTCTTTTGTTCTTTCTTCTGATCAGGGTCCAGTCTTCGTTGTGAGTGTCTGGGAGGGTATTGAAAATTGGTTTGGTATTAAAAGACAGCTGCACACTCCTTATCATCCGTAAAGCTCTGGCCAAGTGGAATGGATGAATAGGACACTCAAAGGTCAATTACGCACTTTGACACAGGATTGGGCTACAGATTGGACAGAAGCCCTTCCTTTTGCCCTTATGGCAGTGCGTAATTCCCCCCAGTGTGCTCGAGGAGGCCTGACACCATATGAAATAGTTACTGGACATCCAGCTACTTCTTCACATTAATTAACAATAATCCCAGATCCTCAATTGTTGCGCAGTGATATCTTGACTTATTGCTCACGATTGCACTCAGTCTTGTCTGTTTCCCCTTTTATTGCAGCTGAATCCTCAGCAAGATAGTCTTTCAGAGTCATCACATCCAGATTTGAAGCCAGGGGATTGGGACCTGATTAAGAACTTGCATCCAAAGACACTTTTGGCTCCCAAGTTCCTAGGTCCATTCCATGTGCTCCTGGTGGGATACTCAGCTTGTAAAATGGAAGGACATCCTCGTTGGATACATCTTTCACAGTGTAAAAAGGCTCCTTCACAGGATCCAGAAGGTGTTTCCCTGCATCTGTGAATCAAGAGAGGTGTCTTTTGTTGTTGCAACACAGAGACTCATTCAGACTTGGGCAACAGTGAAATTCCAGAAAAGACTATCATGATTAAGTGCTTTTTGAATGAACTAATTATGCAAAACATCTTTTTTCAGCATCTATACTGCTGATTAGGTTGATAAAATTAGTTTGAGTTACTGTAGTGCTTTACTGATATATAAGTAATTACCTCTTGGCACTTAACCTCTACTTCATGAAGAGATTGGGAATTGGGGGTGGTTATAGTTATAGTGTTTATCTTCATAGTACTAAGAAGGATAATTGTGTTTTCATTTTGTCTCAGAACATTCATTTTTGGAGTAATTAATAGTTTTAGATATTCAGAGGTCTGTTAAGAATGTTTCCTGATCTGGTCGTAGTTGTGTTGTGGCATGTTATTGTTAATGAAGCAGTACTGCATTCAGAATCTTGGGAATGTTATGGGAAATACCCAAATATTTTTGAGTCACGCCTACACTCAGTTGCAAAACACTTTAATCTGTCAAATTGTGCTGTTTGCCTTCCAACTGTGACAGCCACTCAGCATGGGTTTCTGCTATGAGCTAGGCCTAAAACCTTTCAAGAGTTTTGTGACATAGCTTTTAATCTAACCACTGTACCATGGTCTCATACAAACACAGACCCTAGAGTGATTAGCCCTATGCCTCTAATGTCCCCTCCAATATGTTTTACAGCTCAAAATACAGGGAAAAATGTAGGGAATACTCCTTGGAACATTTGTAAAACAGTAATGCTATATAATTCCTCTACCTGGTATAAAAAAAATCCCATGTAAGAAGTTCAATATTTCAGTAATACAATTAGTGCCTACTTAAGGGAACCAAGTGCATGATCATGAATTGTTATAGTATAATAGTTCTGGATACCCAACCTCTTTGAATGATTCTAGTTCAGACCTCGATATACCTATCTGGAGTTGCCCCTTGTTAGATTACATTCCCAGGGATGGTAATACCCTATCTGTAGGAATTGAAGAGATGAGTATTACTCAATGGGCTTTCAATAACTGTATACAGAATATATCTTGCCCCCACAAATTGACAATTTCGGAAAGTGGGTTAGTGGCCTTAGAAGGAGATTATTTTGTGTGTAGTAATCTTGTATGTACAGAATTGCCTAGAGATTGGTCAGGTACTTGCTATGTTGCCCAGTTAGATACCCCGTGGCGATTTTTACCATACCAAAATATTACTTTATTATCAACCACAAATGATTCTTTAAGAAGAAAAAGAGATATTTCCCTCAGGATAAGGCCATAGCAACTGCACAGCAACTAGTAGACTTTACAAGTCCTTTAACTAAATCTCTGGTTGATATATTTACGGGTACAGTTTGGCTTTCAACTTTTGGAGCAATAGCATCCACAAGAGAATATGGTACCCAAATTATGCGATTACAGGCAGTTGTTGAACTTACAGCCTTGGATCTCACAGAGGCGATTAGTGAGTTACAAGGTGCAGTGGACAAGGTGTCTGCCTATGCAGCCCAGAATCACATGGCCTTAGACTACCTCCTAGCAAAGGAAAATGGAGTATGTGGATTAATCCTTGATCATTGTTGTACTCTGCTCGATTATGAAGAAAAGGTAGTGAAAGGCCTGCTAGATAAGGTTTGAAATTGTACTTTTGTCCCAAGTAGTAGTTATGTCAGTTCTTTTTCTGATTTCTTTGATTCTGTTTCTTCTTTCTGGAATTCATTGTCTAAGCCCCTGCGAGGCATGTTAGCATCACTGTTTGGTTTTTTGGGGTTTCTTATTTTAGGAGCATTTATTCTCTGTGTAATGTCTACTTGCTGTAAGAAGTCAGTGGACTCATTGACCCCTAAAATGATGTTACAGATTGACCCAGAGTCTATTTACAATCCTTCTTTAATATCAATGTCTGAGTTGCCTTATCTTTGAAATGATTCTTTGCAGAATCAGAGGAGGGACTGAAAGGAAGCTTGTCTGTGCAGGGCTGTGTACACTGTGAGGGTACTTAATAACTCTTTCTGAGGGCTTTCAGTAATATAATGTTAACACCACAGATTCAGTAACTCAGACATTCCAGGGCTTATTACTCAGCAACAACCTTGAAAGACTCTACTGAAATAACAAGGCTGAACTTTTCTAAAACAAAGACACTAGGTTTGTTATGAAAAAGCGCAGGGAGAAGTTGTTTCTTCAGTCTCGCAGTCTCGAATCAGAGATATCAAAACTGCTAGTGTTAGAATTATTGTTTAAGAAGTTATGTCTGGGAATACATGCATGTCTCCTCATGATGACCTATGCTAATAAGAACTGACCTATGACAAAGAGACATAGAGATGCACGTTATGAATATACGTGATGCTTGACGTAGAAAAATAAGGTGAAAATTATGCTGTGTAATGGAATTTTAACCTATAAATAAAAGAGCCAGAGTTCATGTCGGGAGAGTAAACAAGTTCTGACTTTGTTTTCTCTCCCAAAGCTTTGGTGGTTTTTATGATACAAGTGTGTTTTGTGGTTTGTGTTGTTAACCATACTTGCTCCTTCTCATTGCTCTGGAAGTGGACATCTATTACTCAAGAACCCAGGTGCTGTTATCGGTGAGAGGAGGTGCAGAGTACACAAACAGGAGTGAGGAGCAGAGAGAGAGAGCTAAGGACTGAATATAGCTGGCGAGAGAAGTTTGTGGTAGAGGATATGAGATTGGAGAAATATGCTAGTTTTGCGGAATGTTTGGTGGCGAAGAAAAAGACCTGAGTGAAGCCAGGGGTGGCAATGGGGAGTACGGGAAGGGGGGAGGGGTCGAGGAGGGGCTAGAACGTTGAGCACAGCTGTAAGAGTGGAATTCCAGGATTTGGACTTGAGTGTCTACTGGAAAAAGATGGAGTCTGTGCTGGTTACCAACCCCCCCCCCCCCCCCCCCCTTTATGAAGTCCAAATACTCTAAATGAAACATGCCCTTTATGAAGTACAAGATTGTAAAGGAAATATGTGAACGCAAATTTCAGATCATACATGGAGATCAGAATTGAGACATTGAGGTTTGGAATATGCACAATTCTGGTGGCATTTAAGAAAAAATGCTGAAAATTGTGGAAACTTTTTAGGTGAGTTTTGCTTAGGTATAGCACCCATTTTCAAGGGTTCAGGCAGCTAGACAAATTTTGTTTATTTGCACATGTATATGCTACTGCCTGATTTGGCTACAGCTCCTGAAAAACACAGCGCTTCACACTTCCCCCACCATGACTGGCTGTCTGCATGGCTGAGTCATACAGTGGAGGTTTCAAGTCTTGAAAGCCTGAGCTTCCTCCATTGCATGACTCTTATCATGCAGACAGCTGATGGCAGTGGGTGACATGTGAATGCAGTTTTTTTGAGGAGTTACAGCCAGACATAAGAATTGGTGAGTGAAGAATGACCAGATGAAGGGAGTTATGAGAGAGAGAGAGAGACAGAGAGATTGCATGAAGCCTGGGAGGGGTCATGTGAGACACACATATACACATATAGTCCCAGACACGCCCTATGACACATAAACATACAAACACACACACACACACACACACATACACACACACACACACAAGCCCTATGACACATAAACATACAAACACACACACACACACACACACACACACACACACGTGCATTCATGAAGCCTGGAGTGGAGGAGTGGCTTAGTGGTTGGGGCAAGGTACTTCAGGCTGGAAGGTTGGGGGTTCAAATCCCACTAGAGGACAGCAACCTTGGGCCGGAAGGACTGGGGTTTCTAGTCCTACAGGTGCTCCTTGTGGTCTTGGGCAAGCCACTTAACCCTCCATAGCCCATGTTCCCTGTAAAATAGTTATCTCCAAGTTATAATGCCCTGTTCAATGTAATTTCAGTTTGTTCAATGTAAACCGCACTGATGCAGAATAGCACAGTATATAAGAGAATGTAAATAAATAAATAAATCTTAACACACATGGACACATGTATTCCCAAACACACACACACGCACTCCCATGACATACATACACAAACATGCACATATCCCTACACTCTCTATAATACACATACATGCATCCTTTCACATACACACATGCAGCCATTGGCGCAGACAGTACACAAAGCCTACATGCACATACACCCCAACACTTCCTATGTGACCTACATATGACCCTCCCACACACACACAAGACTGATTCTGCAAATAGGGGAGACATAGCATTGTGCTACATTTCAAGGGTACACTTTTCAAATTGTTTACAATATGTATAAAGACATGTAGGAATGTGCTCAGAGCCAAAGGAGCTATTTTACAGATCTATGCATAGAAAAATCAGTGGGGACTTAGCAACGCACACATGTAAGGTGATACTTGACAAACTTACATGTATACATGCTCTCATTTAGCTACAGAGGCTGCTAGCTTTAATCTATTACAGTTTCAAAGGGGAAAATTGTAAACGGGAGAATAAGGAAGATTTATTTATTTATTTGAATATACCTCTCTTTAGTCAATGACTGTTATAGTGGTTTATAAAACCCAATTACAAGTCTGAACAGTACAATAATCCAAGACACAATACAAATATGAGAGGACAAGACAAAAAAAGAAAGGGAATTTAAGACAACACAATGGCAACCAGCTTACAATATATCAGTATAGTTACATGTGAGGGAAAGGCAAATAATGGTCCTAAATTAGGATTTAATCAGGATAGAAGGGTTTTAAAAAAAATCATGCTATATTCCTTTTTAAAAATTTCTTTGTGGAACTTCCTAGTCAAAGATTTAGGGGAAGAGTGTTCCAGTGGATAGATATCTGAAAACCAAATACTATAGGCCCGATATTCTTCTGGGATGGCTATGTGACATCACCTCTGACCTTTAACCCCGGATATTGAATGCTGGAGTCATATGCGGCCTGGCATTGAATATCTGGGGTCGCCGCACAGCTCACAAGCTCGCAGAAGCTAATCGGGCAGTAGCTCAATATCGCCGCTGCCCGATTGGTGACTGGTGCTGCCCCCAGAACACCCCAGAACAGTTATCATTGGGGTGTTTAATGGAGATAATCATGTTAGTACCACTGAATGTCTCTCTAAGCAGCTTTTACAAGGTTTACAGGTCTGTAAATTGCATAAATGCCTTTATCAAGCCCTGTATTGCTAAACTGAGAACCAGCAAATTTTGTTGTTAAGATTGTAATGTGCAGCTGGGTCAATAAGGACTTATCAAGGAATGTAGATATAGCGGAATTCGCACGTAGTAAGTTCTATGTGAAAGTAGTACAATTTTATATTTTATTCAATTCACAGCAAGTTGCCATGTCTGTTCTATTAGAAAGGGCATGGAGTGGTCTCTTGGCTTAGCGAAGTAAAGTAATTTTACCACTGCATTTTGAATAAGTTACATCCCTTTGGGGCTGTAGTCATAAGTGAATTACAACAGTCAAGCCTGGTATGAATCAATGAGTGCGGTAAAATTTTATTAGCACTGTTTTGAAGATATATTCTTAAGGACCTAATGTGTCTGAGTGCCATAAAAGAGCTACTCACTACCATTGCAATATTTTTAAAAAAGGAGAGAGCAAGATCAAGAACTACCCCTAGCAATCAAATTTATTCTTTTAAAGAAATAGTAAGCCAACTTTGGAGTAAACGAAGGAGTCACAGTCTTCCTACTGAGCCAAAGTGCTTCACATTTTGAAAGATTTAGGACCAACTGTCAAGTCTTTATCCAAAGACTAAATCTGATTTAGAGCATTTAGACATTGGTCTTGGTACGTCATATCCCAAGTATTGTGTACAATTAAGATCTGTATTTTGTCCGCAAATATGTAAGGACTAAGACACAAAATCTGAATTGGAGTTTCTAACGGAGGGAAGGACATATTAAAAACCATGGAGAACTCCCTTAATCACTCTTGTAAAGAGTTGGTCAAGATAAGAACGTTTGAAAAATCTTTACATGCCATGAAGCAGCTGTAAATCCCAATATGCACAATTTTGTTCTTACAAGTTCATTCCTTATAATGAATGGGGAATGCATGTGTAGATGTTTTACCTTCCCATGCCCCACTCTAACCATGTCCCCTTGACATTTCTACGTTATGCTCATCCATGTGTAAATTTAGCCCTTTTTAAAACTGCCATTTACATGTGGATGTTGTTTCAATGTACAAATGCCAGATTATTCATGTGGAAATTGTGAATAATGACTACTGTAATTTTATCTGCCGTGGTCTTCAAATGTCACAACTGAAAAAATTACAGCTTATTTAGAAAATGGAAATCTGCTTACTGACAAATGCAGCCAAATTTGATCATATCACCCCTCTGTTCTACCAGACTCATTGCTTGCCTCTCATCTACCGAGTTCACTTCACACTTCTGATAATTACAGATCAAGCTTATTATATGGGTTTTCCATTGTATCTACAATCGCTTCTTGTTCCCTACTACCCTACTCATACTCTATGTTCTCAATCTTCTAATCTCTTAGTGCTTCTCTCAGTTGCCTGAGCACATCTGGAATCCACATGACACTCAGCTTTCTATTGCCTAGCCCCTCACCTCTGGAAATCTTTACCAGATTACATATGCCAGGAGTCCAGTTTTAAGAAATTCAAAAAAGCCCCCCAAATGTATTATTTTGAAAAAGCTTTTACAGAGTAACGGGAGCAGGGGAAATATTAGACACCAGAGAATTACAGTTTTCATCTTTCATACCCTTGTTTATTAAGCAATTGTTATTAACTCTATTTTAGTTATTTTCTGTCCTATTTGGCTCTCTCTAGCTTATTTGTTTTATGGTAATCTTTTCTTTCATTTTTAGCTTTTTTTTTGTTTTTTTAAATGAAAACTGCTTTGCTGCTAGCCATGCAAAAGTTGTATATCAAATCTTTTAATAAATATAAACATTATAAAATAACCCTCAAAATACAAAGATTTTCCCCTGAATATCCAATTTATTTGCTTAGTCTCTATTGGGAATAACTCAGGGGTAGCTACAATGGCAATTGAGGAAATGCATTCTGTACTCAGACAACAAGAAGCAAATTTGGCACTTAAAGATAAAGAGCCATTATTCTCAGGCTCAAAAGGAATATGGTAAGCAATGATATTCATTAAAAACAGAGGAAATATTGTTTTTGTTTCATTTAGAATGTAATCTAAGGTGAGTTTTCTGATATACATTAGTCAGTTGACAAATTAAAGTATCCAGCAGAGCTTATTTTCAATGGTATTCCATCCTCATCAAACCAAAAGACAGGGGTTGGTATATAATTTACCACAGTGTTAATATCTTGAACATCATGGTAAAATTAGTAACAATACACATAGGTGGTGAATGATGGAGCCGAATTGCTTAATAACTTTACTCAACATATAACTATAATCACCTTAGATTTAAAATTTAGTTTCTAATTAATAATAGAACAAGATAGTCATTTAAAAGCACATTTTAGATAGTACGTGGTGACAAAATTGAGACTTCAAGGTTGGGACGAACACGATTACAACAGTAGTTCAGAAATTGGTGGCACCCTTTCTAAAATAGACAGAAGGAAGTGCAGGGATGGACAGAGATTGATTTCAGTGTGCAGTGGGAGGAGCCATTTCAGAAATCCATACTTGGAAAAAATCTGTGAAGGAAACTCAGCAACCTAGACGTGTAAGTGCCGGCATTTCAGAATGTGCACATGTAAACGCAGGCACTGATAAGCCATGTTGCAAACCTCAACATGCAGATGCTGCTAGTTTTCTAAGTGGAGCCTGTCTTTGTCATTTCAATTTGGAGGGAGAAATAAACTCTGGAAGTTTATTCTCTTCTGTACAGAGAGGGGCAAAAGGAGCACTTTTTATATACCCATTCATGTCAGGGAGCAGATGATAATCTGGATGTGGACAATTCTGAGCTTTCATGTGCATTCCCTACATAAAATACGAAAGACACATATAGATTTTTGTTCTACCCAGGCCACGCCCCCAACATGCTTCCATTGACTTTTAATGTGCTATGGGCATTCACATCACATGTAAAATAAGCCTTTTCCAGAAAGGCCAGTTACACATGGATGCAGCTTACACATTTAAGTGGTCATATTGATACAGCAAATGCAAATAATCCGTAAGGATTCTCAAATAATGCCCTAAGGGGGAGATTTTATAAGATCACTGCAGAAAGATATGTGCCTCCTTCTCACGCAGGTCCATTTTTACAGGATTTACACATGTGCATGGGCACTTCCATGCAAGTTTTGGCTGACTGCGATTCTATAAACATGCATGGAAGTATGGCTTTGACAGAGCATAGGCATGGCCTCGAAGGATGCGTGTCCGTTACAGAATACAATGTATGTGGCCAGCTGTGTCTGCTCTAGGGCATGCCTATGTACAGTGCATTGGTATGCCGCTATTTATGATACATGTTGACTATGAGGGGGTTTCAAAATGACCTCCACTTGTATTCTACAAATATTTTGTTCTTAAAATTAATTTGCTTTGATCTAAACTGATTCAGTTACAATTTTATGGAAATTGAAGTGTTTTATGGTAATAAATTACAAACCTCTGTGTAAAGAACTTGGGGAAACATACTCAAAGCGGTTTAGTCAGTTAGCAGTACCTTCTAGCTGGCTAAACTGTGTCAATGTCAATATTCAACTGCTCAAGTCTGATAGTGCCACTGAATATTAGTGCCACAGATCGCAGAAAAGATGCCTGGTCAAAACTGAGATAGTCTGTGGCCAGATCAGGGGCAGTCCCAGTTGCTAACCAGATAGTTAAACCAGAGAAGTGAGGATAGATCGATGTCTGTCCTAACTTTATCCAGTTTTTGCTATCTGATTAGTGGCTGAATATTGCCGCAGACCAGATAGTGACTGTGCAGGCTGGCAAAACCGAGTATTCAGCGCTGGATGTCGGGCAGGCTCTATCATTGAATATCCAGTTTAAAGCAGAGATGGTGAGATCAGGGTCATACCGAGGACTGTGTGAAAAGTGCAGCCGCACAGTGTACAAGGACAGAAAGGGTATCTATATCATCACTGGGCTTCCAGGAAGCTCCAAAAGAGTGAATTATGGCTGGGGGGTGGGTGGGGGGGGGGGGGGGTAAGAGGGGCATCAAATCTCTCAGATGCTTTATAGGTGTTAGGCCATCACTGTTGAATAGGAGCCTCTTTGTATCTAGAGTCATTTTAAGTCCCTTGTCAACTTTGTTTTCATTTTTGACAACTACATTACTATAATCATATTATCAGAGAGAGGGGTTTATTCAGAATCAACACCACAAATGGTCTGATCTAGTCTGGATTCAGTGAAAAAAACATAGGAACCTGTTTACTAAAGTGAGCTTTATAGTTATTATTGTGCAGGCAAAGCAGCACATACTTATCTGTATACTGTGCTATGGGGTGGGAATTTGGTGGGTTGTGGGTAGAGAATGGGTATGGACTGTGCATGAATTAGCATATGGTACTTTATCGTGTGCTGACTCTCATGGTTGTGGATAGCACCTCCTCTTAAAAAGATGTTAAGTGCATTTCACTACTAGCAGGCAATTGCCAAGGCCAACTGAAATAAAGAAAAAGTAAAAAACAACAACCCTCTGATCCCTCCCAATCTGCATCCTGGCTTCCTTCCATCTCCTGTTATGAGACTCCAGCCCACTCTCATCTCCCCAATGAGGTTACATTCCCTCTCACACCCCCAAAGAGGTTTCAGCATCCCTTCCCATCCCCCCATCCCCAATTCTCCTGGCACTTACCAGAAGTGCCCATAGTAGGCAACTGGGTAGGCAAAAGTGAACCCTGGATAATCATGTCCCATCATCAGCCTAGGTGCAAAATGAAACCTTTGACACCTAGTGGTAGCCTCATGGTCAGGGCCGGATTTACCTATATGCCAACTACGCCGTGGCGTAGGGCCCACAGCTGACAAGGGCCCACAAAAATTGAAAAAATTGTTAGGGTTCTTAAAATTAAATTTAAAAAAAAAATGCTGGCTGCTGCCGCGGCAGCATGGACTGTCCTGCGGGGCCCCCTCTGCTGCCGCGGCAGCATGGACTGACCCGCGGGGGCCCCCTCCGCCCGGCTGAATCCCTCCCTCCGTGCCGGCTTTGAGAGGCGTGAAGGGAGAGTGTCTCCCTCACGTCTCTGTTAAGCCCGCAGGGGCTGACACTCTCCCTTCGCTCCTCTCAAAGCCGGCACGGAGGGAGGGACGGATTCAGTCGGGCGGAGGGGGCCCCGCGGGACAGTCCATGCTGCCGCTGCTGCGACGGCAGCGGCAGCAGCCAGCATTTAATTTTATTATTAAATTTTACTTGAGCCGATGGGGGGTAGGACTGGTAATGGGCTGGGGGGGTTAAGACTGGAGGTGGGCTGATGGGGTTAGGACTGGTAATGGGCTGTGGGCTGGGGGGGGGGTAGAACTGGTAATGGGCTATGGGGGGGGTTAAGACTGGTAATGGGCTGTGGGCTGATGGGGGCTGTCTGGTAATAGGCTATGGGGGGGCTAGGACTGGAAATGGGCTGGGGGGGTTAAGACTGGAGGTGGGCTGATGGGGTTAAGACTGGTAATGGGCTGTGGGCTGTTGGGAGGGGGTTTGGACTGGTAATGGGCTATGGGGGGGCTAGGACTGGAAATGGGCTGATGGGGGGGCTAACACTGGAGGTGGGCTGATGGGGTTAGGACTGGTAATGGGCTGTGGGCTGATGGGGGGTTAGGACTGGTAATGGGCTATGGGGTGGTTAGGACTGATAATGGGCTATGGGGGGGGCTAGGAAAGGAAATGGGCTGATGGGGAGGGGTTAGGACTTGAGGTGGGCTGATGGAGTTAGGACTGGTAATGGGCTGTGGGCTGATGGGGGGGGGGTTAGGACTGGCAATGGGCTATGGGGGGCTGACTGGAAATGGGTTGATGGGGTTAGGACTGGAAGTGGGCTGATGGGGGTTTAGGACTGGTAATGGGTTATAGGGGGGCTTAAACTGAAAATGGGGTGATGGGGGGTTAGGACTGGAAGTGGGATGATGGGGGGGCTAGGACTGGTATTGGGTTGGGGGGTTGCTAGGACTGGAAATGGGCTGATGCAGGGACTAGAAGGGAATGGATGCTGGGTGAGGCTGGAACTAGAAGGGAGCTGATGTTGGGGGAGGATTAGAATGGGATGGGACTGGAAGAGTAAAATGGAGAAGGGAAAAATATTTTCTGTGGGAGGGATAAAAAATCTACAATTGGCCTGGTATTGGGAGAGTAATTGGGGATTGAGGATGGAGGGGTAAAATTTGAGTGGATGAAATAGGAATGAGGAAAGAGCAAAAGGAGAAAGATTAGTATGTTAAAGCAGATGTAGAGAGAGAATGGAAAAAAACTAGAAGATAGAAGAAAGGACAAATGGACAGCAGACGATGGAGAGTTAGCAGAAGACACAAAGAAACCAGAAGAAAGTGGCGGGAGCAATTGCAGCTGAAAAAAAATGCACAAAAGGTAGAAAAATCTCTCTTTATTTTAAAAATTATTAATTGGAATATGTCAGCTCTGGTAAATGTGCATCATTAACGTCTGCGCTTTGTTTAGTACAAGAGCAAATTAATCTATAGTTTTATTTCTACAGTGTTGTACATTCCAAGTTTGGCTTTTGGGATTCCCAGTTTAATTATGACGTCAGGGCCAACAGCGCGCAGCTGATCCGGCATGCTCGTTTTTATCTTTTCTGGGGGCCCACAATTTTTGTTGGCGTAGGGCCTCACTCAAGGTAAATCCGGCCCTGCTCATGGTACTATTGTTAGAGTAAAGGTTCCTTATTTGGCAGCTTGATTCCTATGAGTAGTATCTCGAGGTCAGAGACTCCATTGTCCACTTGGGCAAAAGGAGGAGCAGGAGCATCTGAGGATTACATTTACCACCTCTCACTAATTCACTATGGACACCCCTGTTAAGTGCCAGAGGAACTGAAGGGGTGCAAAGGGTGTCTGAAGCAGGGGCGGCCCAAGGGGGGTGTGGGGCCATGTGCGGAGACTCGGTGCGGGGCCTCATTTGCATAATGGGCCTCATTTGCATAAATATTTGCATAATGTTACCATACACCAACTTTTAGTAAACATGCCTCTTAATGAGTGTATGGATAAAGAAAGACTAAAAGATTTCTACATTACTATAATCCAGTGCCAACCACCAGGCACATTAGGAACTACTACAAAGGCTGCCCATTTAGAACCCATAGCAAACCCGCCATATCCTAACAGCACTACCAGGACTCACAAAGCACCATACCCTACCTATCAAAAGGCAACACTGCAAATATTAAACCAATACATTTCAGAGAATAACAATACATGACCTACTGGGGAAAGGGAACAAGTGGCAACGTCAAATAGGAATTACATAAACAGAATACCTCAGCTCAGTTACACATGCAGAACATAGACCATCACCAAACAAGGAATCACAATTTAGAAATAGGAAGACAATAATTAAACTGGGAACCCCAAAAGCCAAACTTGGAATGTACAACAACACGGCAGAAATAAAACTATAAATTAATTTCCTCTTGTACTAAACAAAGCGCAGATGTTAATGATGCACATTTTCCAGAGCTGACAAAATAAAGAGATATCTTTCTAACTTTTGTGCATTTTTTTTTCAGTTGCAATTGCTCCAGCCACTTTCTTCTGGTTTCTTTGTGTCTTCTGCTAACTCTCCATCGTCTGCTGTCCATTTGTCCTTTCTTCTCTCTTCTAATTTTTTCCATTCTCTCTCTACATGTGCTTTAACATACTAATCTTTCTCCTTTTGCTCTTTCCTCATTCCTATTTCATCCACTCAAATTTTACCCCTCCATCCTCAATCCCCACTTACTCTCCCAAATACCCAGCCAATTGTAGATTTTTCTTCCGTCCCACACAAAATATTTTTCCCCTCTCCATTTCACTCTCCCAGCTCCATCCCATTCTAATCTCCCCCAACATCAGCTCCCTTCTAGTTCCAGTCCCACCCAGTATCCACTCCCTTCTAGTCCCCGCATCAGCCCATTTCCAGTCCTAGTCCCCCCCCCATCAGCCCATTTCCAGTCCTAGCTCCCCCATCCATTTCCAGTCCTATCCAAGTCCCTCCATCAGCTCAATTCCAATACCAGCCTCCCATCAGCCCATTTCTAGTCCTTTCCTAGCCCCACCACCAGCCCATGTCAAATCCTAGCTCCCCTCCACTCAGCCCATTTCTAATCCAAGTCCCCCATGAGCCTACTTCCAGTTCTAGCCCCTCCATAAGTCTATTTTAATCCAAGCCCCCACCACAGTCCATTTCCAATCTTAGCTCCCCCCAACACCCAATTCCCAGTCCTATCCTAGCCCCCTTCATCAGCCCATTTCCTGTCCTAGCTCCCTCCCCTCACAATCCATTTCCATTCCAAGCCCCCCTCCCCATCAGCTATTTGCAGCTCAAGCCCCACTTCTATTCAGCCCATTTCTATTCCAAGCCCCCTCCCCATCAGCTATTTGCAGATCAAGCCCCCCCTTCCCCTCAGTCCATTTCCAGTCCTAGGAACCCCCCAACCCATTACCAGTCCTAGCCCCCCCCCAATAGCCTATTACCAGTCCTAAGTCCCCATCAGCCCACTCTCAGTCCTAACCCCATCAGCCCATTTCCAGTCCTAACCCCCATCACCCAATTTTCAGTTTAAGCCCCCCCATAGCCCATTACTAGTCCTAAACCCCCATCAGCTCACTTCCAGTCCTAACCCCCATCACCCCATTTCCAGACTTAGCTCCCCATAGCCCCAGTCCTAACCCCCTATCAGCCCTCTTCCAGTCCTAACCCCATTAGCCCATTTCCAGTCCTAACTCCCACCCCAACAGCCCAGGGAAAATTTAAAATTAAAAAAAAAAGCTGTCTGCTGCCGCTGCCGCCGTGGCGGCAATGGCAGAATCTCATATCAAGCGGGCCCCCCTCCCCGACAGAGCCTGCCCTCCCTGCATCAGTTCCGTCGGCTTTCAGAGCGCAAAAGGAGAGTTTCTCCCGCGCGGCTCTGTTAAGCCCGCGGGGGCTGATGGGAAAGTCCCATCAGTCCCTGCGGGCTTAACAGAGCCACGGAAGAGAAACTAGTCTCCCTTCGAGCTCTGAAAGCCAACGGAGCTGATGCAGGGAGGGCAGGCTCTGTCGGGGGGGGGGGGGCCCCGCGGGATATGCGATTCTGCTGTTGCCGCCGCGGCGGCAGCGGCAGCAGACAGCTTTTTTATTTTATTTTAAAATTTACTTTGCAAGCAGAATATTCTTTGAGCGGGGCCCCCTGAAACGCGGGGCCCTGTGCAAAAAACATTCTTGCTCAATGGACGGGCCGGCCCTGGTCTGAAGCCATGCTGAGAGAGTGGGAAAAGGAATCTGAAGGATCATCAAGGGGTCAAGGGGGGGGGGCTTTAGGACCTCAACAGGAAGTAGGAGGGTGGCAAGGAATCAACATTGGATGTTGGGAGGGGGTGAGGATGCAGATGAGGCAGGGTAGGGATATTTTTTACTCAGCAGGCTATGGTAACTGCATCCAGATAGCACTAATGCATGTACCTATCTGCTGTTGCATTTGACATGCGGTATGTGTCTGCGCTGGGCCGTAATTGCAGGGAAGATTCTCAGCCTTACACTTACCACACATTAATGTTTGAGCCTGATGTGGTGTTAAGTACAAACACATACTGCACTTTAGCAAACAGGTCCCTTAGTGAATGCGGCCATAAGCTGCACCAAAGGCCATATACTGGGAGACACTGAGAAACAGAGATTTACATCTGTGCATAATCATTTACACATCTCTTAATTTCACCGAATAAAGACCAGCGTGAAAAATGGCCTTTGAAGTTCCTAAGCTATTTTTGTTCAGCAGTTACAGATTAACTTAATGATTGTTATGGTAATTAATGTAACGAATATTAGATAATATGCTCAGGAACTATAGAAAGTACTTACAATATTGAATTTTGCATTTCAGGTCATAATGACAATTGTATTTCAAATGTTTTAAACACATGATTAGTAGGAAAAATGTTCTAAATGATTTAAAGTGTAATAAATTAGCCTCTAAATTGATAGCAGTAGGTGGAAAATGTAATTGCTACATTGTACATGATTCCAGTTAGTTAATGAATAAACTTCTAACCCTTATTTTGATGAAAGATTATTTGAAATATCCTTTTGCATAAAAATGAATATTAAGAAAATAAAAAGATATTTTACATCTTATACAGGAATGCAGCAGTGACAAAAGCCTGACTCTTGCCAATCATACCTAAAGTACTAATATACCATATCAACAATGATAACTGCAGGTCAGAAGCTTGAATATGGGGAAACATCATGGCACAAGAAACCTCACCTGTTAGGACACGGTGAGGGAGGAGCTGAGCTGGACCATCTGAAGCCCAATGAAGCTGAAGGTGGCCCAGTGCTGAGAGGTGGTGGAACAACTGGCCAGACTAGGACTTGAAGGGTCGAGGGTCCATTGAAAGTTTACAAACCACATATTACTTAAGATATGCTAGGAGCTTGGATTGAGTGTTGAGTTTAATGTACCTGTAGTCCTTGTACTGATTGTGGATGGGGCGTGAAGAAGCCCTGGCTATTAATGCTAGTTAGGATATAAAGAAGACAACAAACGGCAAATGTTCTTACATGTGAAGGCACATTTTCAAAAGGTTCACCTTATATGCCTCCTGGGACATACACATAAAAGTACCTGAAATTCCATAGGAGGGGCAGTAGAGGAAGTGGACATGTGTAAATGCATTCTGAAATCTACGTATCCCACGCCAAAAGATAAACATTCCCGTCAATATCCCAGACAATGGGGTCTTGCAGAATAAAGGCCCAGACACATGCAGGGAGAAAGTCAATTTCAAAGATATGCACATACAAAGGTTTGGTGTGGGAGGATCCAGCAATATAGACATGTGAGTGCCAGTATTTCAGAACTGGTGTGTGGGTATGTTGCCACATCCACATACAACTCAGCCATTTTGCAAATGGAGACATGCAGCGGCACAGTAGTAAACAAAGAGGCCTTGTGATTTAGTTGCTATCCTCTTTTGAGGGGGAGGAAATAACTTGGGAAGAAGGCATTTCCATGTTATTCCTACTGTTGAGATCTGGCCAAAGGCTTATTTGGAAGGCTTATTCATGCCAAGGAACAGGTCAAAATATAAATGTGTCTGCTGGTGAGTTTATACAAGTAGCATGTTGTGAAATCGGAGATGCATGTGAATCTTCTTAGGACTATTGTTGACACACCTCTGCCACACCCCCAGGCAATATCGACATGCAGGGAGTAGAAACATGCAAAATTTGGTCCTTTCTAAAATCACTATTGGGACATGGATATGATTTGCATATATGGTCCTTTTCACACATGCAACTCATAAATAGCTCTTCTAAAACATCCCCAAAAGCGACTGATTTAAGAGGCAATTTTTTCAAGCATTGCACCTAAAGGTAAAGTCTGCGAATACTTTATACCTGCTGACTTTACATCAGTGGTTCTTAACCCAGTCCTCGGGGACCCCTAGCGCAGTTGGGTTTTTAGGGTATCCACAATGAAAATGCATGAGATAGATCTGTATATAACGGAGGCAGGGCATGCAGATCTATCTCATGCATATTCATTGTGGATATCCTGAAAACCTGACTGTCCTAGGGGTCCGAGAGGGCTGGTTTACATCAATTTTCTATATGGATGTGCATTTTCTAGCATGCATTCAGTTTGTTAGTGTGACTTAAAAAATGTATTTTATACAAGATTCATTTAATGAATATAAAACAATGACTTAACATGTTTACAATTGATTTGTGTATGTAAAAAAAATGTATTAAACCAAATGTCGGAAGCAAACTTAAAAAGTAGGGAAAAAGCCTGAAATATCCAAAAACAAACAATTTTTTTTTGCTTGTGCACATCCTTAATTTTCAATGGGGAAAAGTTTTCTTTTGAAAATTGACTCAGAAAAGTAGATGAATAAATCTACCCTTACTATCTTTGCTAGTTCTATTTTCTATAAAAACTTGTGTGTCTATGTTTGGAAATCCAATAGTATGCGTGTAAGGGTACTCACCACTCCATCCCCAACCCCAGAATATCTCCCTGATATATGGGTAAACGTATGTGCCTATTGGAACATGGTGCATAATTTTGATAAGCGATTGATTGATTTCTAAGCATAAACTATGTTGCATGCATTGAAGTAGCTTTGAAAATTGCACTTCTTCTCCTGTAACCCAACATTAAGTAACAGTGAATTCAGTTTTTGTCCTCTTAAATGTAGAATGGAAGATATTCATTGGTGAACTTTGCTATAAAGAGTTACTGCTTGATTCCCTGCCTACGCAGTTCTAGTGGCAGTAATGATCCTTAAAAAAACTGGAGTTTTTGTTGGTTGTGAGACCTTCATAAAGGCCAACAAAAGAGATTCAAGACTAAACAGGTCCCTTCTCCAAATGAAGAAGGGTCTGCTGTGGCCTCAAGACTGTTTGGAGGACTTCAGCTTACTTCTTGGTTGCACTGTTTTGGAAGAAAATCAAAAGTTACAGTTGTAAAAGAAGACATCTCAGTAATATATTAATCTATGCATGTAGAAACTTATCCAAACTTTAATTACATCCAGCTATTCGATTAACTTTGAACACATCTTCTGGCAACAAATAGCACAACTTAATTATATACTGACAAAAAAAAAAGCAAGCAATATTATAAATCTAAATAACTATACTAATTAAGGGCCCCATTTACTAAAGTGTGGAAAACATTTGCACTGACCGTGCATTATGTACAAAAATTAACACATAGTAAGTGCTTCCAAGAAAAGTGCAGAGCATGTGCCCTGCTATTGTCACACAGGGCAAACACTTAATGCATGGGCTGTGTTCCTTAGCTTGGCAGACAGCATGGGTGAACCTGGCTACCATATGAATCATGGAACATAGGCCCAGCAGAATAAAGGACAATTGTCATGCAATGATGCACAGTTATCCCCTGTGCCCAAAATCAATTCCCTCCACCTCTCACTGACCCCTCCCCAATCCCAGCATACATCAGTAAGCGCAGCAGTATCCCCACTGTAGCACAGCCCCACACCTGATCAGCACCACCCTCAGAGACAGCTCCCCCAAAATTAAGAACCTGCTGAATCCAGAGACTCCCAAATCAAGACCACCCCGAATCAAGACCCCATGAGGCAACCCCCCAAAACCAGACCCTGCCAACCAATCATCTCACCTCCAGTAGCTCCTCCAATCCCCCTTTCTTGACCACTCATGAGGCAGATCTCATGAGGAGTGATCCCTCTTCACTCCTTTCCTATTGTCATCTGGGTTCAAAATGGTGGTTTTGAACCTTAGCAGTAGTCTCATGACCCTTATGCTTTATAGCTTCTCTCCCTTACCTCATCATTCAACCTCCAGCTTTGCTCTACTGCCCATACTCATCAGCAAGACCACTGTCTCAACCTTGTATTCTTCTCTAATTGCTTACCCTCAAACGTCTGTACCTCACTTCTTCCCTTATCAGACCATTACTCACTAAGCTTCATTCTTCATCACCCGTCACCTCAACCTTGCCCTGTCTTTTCCAACTTCTTTAGAAATCTTCATGATATTGACCTGTGAGCTCTCTCCTCCACTGTCTCATTACCTCTTTCCTCCACTATGTCATCTGAGTTTTTTTGATGAAGCAAAAGCTTCGTATAACACTGCACTCTCCCCTGTTCTGGATGCTCTTGCTCTGCCCATACCACGTCCTGTGAGGCATACTGTACCTCAACCCTGGCTGTCTTCCACCACCCGCTATCTATGTTCCTGCACCCACTCAGCTGAACTTGCTTGGCTCAAATCCCGCACCCTTTCAGACTTTCTATACTTCAAATTCATGCTTGTCTCTTTCCAGTCAGCCATGGTACTCATCAAACAAGACTATTATGTCCATCTGACTAACTCTCTTATCTCTGACCCTCACCGTCCCTTTACAACTCTCAACTCTCTCCTCAAGGTGCTTCTGCCTCCAACCCCTCCCCCACCACCTTACCTTTCTGACCAAACCCTGGCTAACTACTTCCATGACAAAATCCACAAGATCATACACCAATTTGCCATGAGGTCAGCTACTCCCCTCCTTTCTCTTTTCACTCCCAACCTCCCCTCTCCCCACTTCTGCTAAACTCACTACCTGCTCCTCTGATCTTATTCTTACTCATCTTATTCTTACCCTCCATAGCCCATGTTCCCTGTAAAATAGTTATCTCCAAGTTATAATGCCCTCTTCAATGTAATTTCAGTTTGTTCAATGTAAACCGCACTGATGCAGAATAGCGCGGTATATAAGAGAATGTAAATAAATAAATAAATAAAATCTCCTTAGCTCTATCTCCTCCACTGTAGTCCCTTCCAGCTCTCATATTCTCAACCTATCGCTCTCCACTGAAACTTTCTCTGCAGCCTTCAAGAATGCTGTGATCACACCTCTTTTCAAGAAAGCCTCACTAAACCCTACCTGTCCTTCTCACTACTGACCCACCTCCCTCCTCCGCTTCATTTATAAACTATTGGAAAGTGTGGTTCACCATCATTGACTCAACTTTCTCTACTCGCAAGCCCTTCTGGATCCTCTAAAATCTGGCTTTTGTCCTTTATATTCTGCCAAAATGGTTCATGCAAAAGTTTCCAGTGACCTTTTCCTGGCTAAATGCAAGGGTCTTTACTCAGTTCTCATCCTTCATGACATTTCTGCTGCTTTTGACACTGTTGACCATAAATTTCTCCACAATACCTTTTATTTGCATGGTTTTAAGAGCTGTGTGCTATCCTGGTTCTTTTCTTATCTCTCCCATCGTTTTTTCAGTATTTGTTCTGGTGGATTCTCCTCTACTACTATCCCACTCTCAGTTGGTGTACCCCAAGGATCTATCTTGGGTCCACTCCTTTTCTCTCTTTATACCCAGTCCTTTGGTGCACTCACCTCTTCCCATGACTTTCAGTTCCATCTTTACGCTGATGATTCCCAGATCTACCTCTCTACATTTGAAATCTCTCTGGCAATCCAGGCCAGGATCTCTGCCTGCCTTTCTGACATAACTGCTTGGATGTCTCACCGCCACTTGAAATTGAACATAGTAAAAACTGAGCTTCTTATTTTTTCCCCTAAACCCTCCTCTCCCCTTCTTCCTTTCTCAGTCTCTGTGGGTAACTCTCTACTCCTCCCTGTCTTCTCAGCTCGCAACCTTGGGGTCATCTTTGACTCCTCTCCTTCTCCACACACATCCAACTGATAGTTAAAACATGTTGTTTCTTTCTCTACAACATCAACAAAATTCACTCATTCCTTTCTGAACACACTTATCTACTCCTTAGTCATCTCCCATCTAGAGTATAGCGACCTACTCCTTGCTGGTCTCCCTCTGAATCTTTTCTCTCCCTTTCAATCTGTTCAAAACTTTGCTGCATGGCTAATCTTCCGCCAACCTCGACATGCTCATATTACCCCTCTTCTCAAGTCACTTCATTGGCTTTCTATCCATTTCCACATCCAGTTCAAACTTCTCCTGCTGACCTATAAGTGCATTCACTCTGCAGCTCCTCACTACCTTTCCTCTCTTATCTCTCCCTACACCCTTCCTCAGGAACTCCGCTCTTCTGGAAAATCACTTCTATCTGTGCCCTTCTCTTCCATTGCTAACTCCAGATTTCACTCCTTTCAACTTGCTGCTCCTTATGCCTTGAACCAGGGCCGGATTTACCTACACGCCAACTACGCCGTGGCGTAGGGCCCACAGCTGGCAAGGGCCCACAAAAATTGAACAAATTGTTAGCTTTTTTAAAATTAAATTAAAAAAAAAACGCTGGCTGCTGCCGCGGCAGCATGGACTGTCCCGCGGGGCCCCCTCTGCCCGGCCTGAGCCCCTCCGTGCCGGCTTTGAGAGGCGCGAAGGGAGAGTGTCTCCCTCGCATCTCTGTTAAGCCCACAGGGGCAGATGGGAAATTTCCCATCAGCCCCTGTGGGCTTAATAGAGACGCGAGGGAGACACTCTCCCTTCGTGCCTCTCAAAGCCGGCACGGAGGGGCTCAGCCGGGCAGAGGTGGCCCCGCGGGACAGTCCATGCTGCTGCGGCGGTAGCGGCAGCGGCCAGCGTTTTATTTTTTTTTATTAAAGTTTACTTGAGCCGATGGGGGGGGGGGCTGGGACTGGAAATGGGCTGGGGGGTTAAGACTGGAATTGGGCTGACACGAAGAAACCAGAAGAAAGTGGCTGGAGCAATTGCAGCTGAAAAAAAATGCACATAAGGTAGGAAAATATCTCTTTATTTTGAATTTATTAATTGGAATATGTCAGCTCTGGTAAATGTGCATCATTAACGTCTGCACTTTGTTTAGTACAAGAGCAAATTAATGTATAGTTTTATTTCTACAGTGTTGTACATTCCAAGTTTGGCTTTTGGGATTCCCAGTTTAATTATGACGTCAGGGCCAACAGCGCGCAGCTGATCCGGCGTGCTCGTTTTTATCTTTTCTGGGGGCCCACAATTTTTGTTGGCGTAGGGCCTCACTCAAGGTAAATCCGGCCCTGCCTTGAACAAATACCCGAGTCTTTATGTCAGGTGCCTTCTCTGACCCTTTTCAAATCCAGGCTGAAAACTCACCTCTTCGCTGCTGCTTTTGGATCTTGACTCACCTGATTTCCTTTGTGTTTCCTTACCATTCCCCCTAGATGTATACCATAACTACAGCTACTGTGTTGTCTGTCTTGACTAGATTGTAAGCTCTGATGAGCAGGGACCATCTTTTACATGGGTCTGTGTAGCACTGTGTATGTCTTGTAAAAATGTAATGTGTGCCTTTGAGTCATTCCTGATGACCCAGAAGCAACTGGGTTTTCTTGGCAGTGTCACTGAAAGTAGATTGCCAGGCTTTTCTTCTGAGGCAATGGAGGGTTAAGTGACTTGCCTAAGGCTACAAGGAGTGCTAGTGGGAATTGAACCCTGGTTGCTTGGTTACCAAGCCAGTGTTCTAACCACTAGGCTACTCCTCCACTCCTGCATGTCTTGTAGGGCTATATAAATGTTCAGTAATCATCTTACTAGGCTTTGACCTTAGCAGTGGTACCATGAGACTACTGCTAGGGTTCAAAGCTGTCATTTTGAACCTGGGCTGCAATGCAGCAGGATTGAAAAGGGAGTCACTCCTACACCATCCACTAAACATGCAGGAGATTGGCCTTGTGAGCAGCCCAGAAGGGGGTTTGAGAAGAACTACCAGAGTCTTGATTTGAGGGTTCTCTGTCTTTGAGGGGTCTGATTCAGGGATGTTCTGGCTTCAGGGGGGCCTTGATTAGGGGGACTTTGGATTTGGAAGGAGGTCTTGATTTGAAGGGGGTCTTTGGCTTCAGGAGGTTCTTAATTTAGAGAGGGCTCTAGCTTTAGGGAGGGTAGATTTTGGAGTAGTTTTCCCGGAGGGGGTGCTTTTTGTGTGTGTGGGAGGGGGGGGGAGTCTATGCTGCAGCATGGAGTACTGCTGTGCCTACTGATGTGTACTAAAATTAAGCGAAAAATTAAGGAAAATAATATCTGAGCTCAATATATATGTTGGAAGATTAGCCTTGAGGGAACTCCCCTCTTAGCTATGCTTCCTGTTTAATCAATTTTTTGGCTTCTAGCTGTTTGGTTCCTAGCTGTTTTGTCGATTTTATTGCTGCAAAATTGGGAAGTGAAGCTGAGAAGCTGTTAACTATTTCACTATGTAGTTCCTAGCTGCGTGAAAGGAGTTTGTGTAACTGCAGCTCATTTAAGTACTACCAACTACTTGTCTGGCTTATTTCTATGTGGAGAGCTGGTTTCTAAGAACATTAATTTGAGGAATGTAGTCAGTACTTGATTCCACAAATATTTTTGAAGATTATTGGTGATATGTAGAGGCACGAAGTGGTGTGCTTTTTTCTCACAAATGAAATGGTTCTGTAATTAGGAGCCAAAAATTGATTAAACAGGAAGCATAGCTACGAGAGGAGAGTTCCCTCAAAGCTAATCTTCCAACAATATTTCTTTACAATATTGCCTAAATAACAAAGTAGATGATAGTAAACAGGTTTTTGGAAAGTTGTGATTGATAGAACCTTCTATTTGCCTGTTCGGGTGACTTCTGGGGAACCCAGCGTGGCACGGGTGGAAGAGGGTACTCTTCTGGATTTAACTGATTTTTTGGAAACTCTCATATGCCTATCTCCACCCGTGCCACCCTGGTGATTACTTTGGCCAATTTTTTGGACAAGGCTTCTATTTCGAAGGCCTTTTTTTCTAAAAAGGATTATCGTTTTTTATGGCCATAAGCTTTCCATTTTCCCCGATGTCTCCAGACAGACACAGAGTCGGAGAAGGTCCTTCCTCCAACTCAAACCTAGAGTGTTGGCTGGGGAGGTACCTTCTTCCTTCGGTTTCCATGTAAATGTTTGGTGACCATTCAAGGGGTCAGCTATGTGTATTCTGACCCTTCACTGTTGGAATCTCTTTTGGTTTCACGGCAGGCTTGAGTGTTATTATATGGAGATTAATTCTATTATGGGAAATGTGGTTTGGTTGGGTGTTGTAGCCTTTAGTGAATCTGCTCCGGTGCTTATCCTCAGTTGTTCTCTTCATGATGTGGGCTAAGTGGTGATATGTATTTTGAATTTCTTTTTCTGTAAAGTATTTTCTTTTGTTATTCTGGTCCATTTTACCTATTTCTTTTTGTACATGTTATTGGTTGTAAGAATTTAAAACTTAATAAAACAAAAAAAAGAAAAAGAAAAAAAAAAGCTAATCTTCCAACATATATATTGAGCTCAGATATTATTTTTCCTTAATTTTTCGCTCTATTTTTGATTAATGATTGCATTGACATAGAGTTTTGTTATTTTTGTTATTTGGATTTATTTACTGATGTGTACTAAGTTCAGTGGGGAAGGTCATTGCTGGAGTGGGAAGGCTCTGTTGTGGGGCACAGGGAGGTGTTTGTGCATTGCTATTGGGCAATTGTTATTTATTAGATCTTTACAGGGTCTAGCAGCCACAGCATTACAAGACTGCTGGTACTGTATCTGCATTATTGCCACTTCTTTGAGGTAACATTAAATGCAGCCACATTTCCAGCAATTGTGATAGTTAGCACTAGTTGTCATTATCCGCCATGCCCACTCTTTACCCCAATCCTGCCCAAAAGAAGTGCATGTAGTTAGTGCAAGAATTAGTGTATGTTGTAATCAGGGCTCACCCGTCCATTAGGTGAACTAAACGATCGCCTGGAGCGACAGTCCCCGGTGGACGGCATCAGCCCCCTCCTCCCTGCAAAGTAGCAGTTCATCAACATTCAGCCCACCATACCACCCCCCCTCCTGTCATTGATTTTCTCACCTTGGGGAGAGGGGGGGAAGCATGGCGATACCTCTGCTGCATTGGGCTTTTAAGTGCCCGTGTTAGCACGCTGACAGCCTTACACTCCTGCCCCCTTCAATGCAACTTTCTGCCACTTCTGCCCCTCCAACAGGAAGTTGCATCGGAGGGGAGCAGGAGAAACATGCAGTGAGCATGCTAGAACGGGCACTTTAAAGCCCGATGAAGTGGAGGTATCGCCATGCTGCCTCCCCTTCCCAAGGTGAGAAGATGGATGCCGGGAAGAGGGTTGACACAGTGGGCCAGGCAGCACTGTAATCTTCATGGGGCAGCATGGAGGGTCTGCCTAGAGCAGCAGAAACCTTCAATCCAGCCTTGACTGTTATGCTTGCATGGTAGCAGTTACCATGGGCTTGCACTGACAGCATGCACCAGTTCCCATAATAACGACTTAGTGCTCTTTAGTCAAAGATCCTAAGGGTCCTACGTACTAAAGTGCAATAAGATTTCAAAGTTATTGCATGCTAATTGCCAATAATGCTTGGTAACTGCAAAGCCTCTGCAAAGCACTCCCAGCATTTTGCCATTCAGTTAAGGTAGTGAAAATGTGTTTACCATGTGTTAACTGAATGGAAAGTAAGGTGATACAGGTAGATATACCTTTTGAGATGGCATTAACTGTTTCATATTATCTGCTGTATTAACAGTTAATGTGAACTAACTACCTGCACAGTAATTATAAGATGCATTTCCCACCCACTTCCTGCCTCTTGTTGATCCACTTCTGCTCTGGGTGGTTAAGGTGGATTTTATCATGTGCTGTCTTTTATGATGTCATGTTAACTGTTAGCATGCATTAATTGCCATACTAACAGCTGATACAGAATAGTAAATAGAAGTCTAAATTATTATGGCCCTATTTACATGCTCATTTAGCTCTTAACACAGCAATCAATACACACTAGCATGTAAAACACAGCAGCTTTACAGTTAGCACATGGCAATTTCCACATTAAACACCTAAAATGGAAGATGTCAAAGAAAGGGTGAAGAATGAGCCTTACATTAACTCAACAGAAATGAGAAGCTGTTAACAACACCTCAAGAGGTATAGCTAACTGCATTGACTTATTTGCCATTCAGTTAACACGCTATACATTTCCTCTACATTAACCGATAGTTAACAAAGGGGCTTTGCATTGACCTTGCATAGCATGGCTGTAATGCACCATGTTTTAAATTCATCCCCCCTCCATTGCCTTCCCACAACCTACCCATCTGTCCCCTTTCCCAATAACTTATGGCTGGACACCAACATCAGGTGGAAAACAAATCACAGCTTTTATTACCGTAAGGTTTGAACACTAGATTAACCCATTGAACAGAATCATAAATGCAGCCTCATTACTAATATAACTGTAAACATATTCATAACCTAATCGTTTCAATGATCTATTCAGCTTAAAAGGGTTGGTTGCACCCTTTAGTCCCAATATTCTGTCTATTTTTACAGGACCTGATGTGCCACCTTCCACATATTCTGCGGTAGGTAGTTTGTTTGTTGTCCTTACAGTTCCTGCTACCCCATGCAGAAACCTTGGTGCAACTGGTTGGCCTTATCCCCAGATCACTCCATTTTCCTGGTCTGAGCTTAAATTAGATGCCATCTGGGCCAGCATCCAAGTTTCATGCTTGCACCCATTCTGTAGTGCCTGGACCACCTTTTCTGTTTGAGTCTGCCTGGGCATGTATTGTTACCATCTGGGTTTTCATCCTATACCTATTCATGCCAGTGAGGACTTTCTACTGTGACTGCTGTCTCACAAGAATCCATCTCTTCCATGCAACTGGGATGGGTAGGTGGGTCATCAACACTTCTGCTTAGACTGACCTCTCATGCCTTGTATACCCTTTTTATCCAAGTTCTGGGCTCCACTATTGGGCTTTTGGTGGATTTGGTAGTCAGCTACTAAATACCCGCCAGTGGGAGATTAAAATGTTTAACTGACCCTTTATTCTGCTCTTCCACTGCTTGGGCCCATCAATTGTTATGGTGTTATGGCCCTGAGAATGCCTGCATCTTATATTAACATGAGCATGGTGCTGTGGGCTTGGGATTGACCCCCTCTACATTGCCTCTCCTGCCCATTGCACTCCCTTTCCCAGTAACATGGTTGAACACTAACACTGAGTGGGAACAAATGGTCACAGCTTTTATTAGAACATCTGACATATTGAACATAATAATAAGCACAGTCTCATCATAAACACAACCTGAACCACATTCATAACCTGAACTTTGCAATGACATCACCAGATCAAAAGAAAGAGCCATGCCTTATCATCACAGTATTTTGTCTCTTTCTGCAGGGCCGCCTTCTCCTACTCCATTTTAGGAAGGTTGTTTGGCACTCTTGCAGTTCCCACCACTCCGTGCAGTCACCTTGGCTTAATTGGTTGGCCCCATCCCCAAACAGCAAATTCTGCTGGTCTAGACTAAAACCAGATACCATCTGGGCCCAGACACATCAATTATGGTGCCTGGATCACCTATAGCCCTCAGCCATAGATTCCCAATTTTATGGCACCTGGACCTCCTGTTCTATTTGAGCCCTGTCTTGTTACCACCTGGCTCCTTATCATGCATCTTTATCCCCCTTTTTCGTGCCAGTGAGATCCCATCACCAGAAGGCAGCAAGACCTCTGTCTTGAACCCAAATACTCCTACCTACAGTACAGAATCACCCATCTTTTAGGTATAACCCTGCATCCCATATGCATAATTGATCATGTTTGATTATCTTACTCCCCCCCCCCCCCCCCAGTGCTCTTACAAAATTCTCACCTCGCTGTTTAAAATTATTTAGGACTACATAATGCTATTTCTGCTCAGACTGATCCATCACACCCTGCATACTCCTTTTATCCCACTTTTGGGCTCCCCTGCTGGGTGTACGGAGGACCTGGCAGATGTCTGCCAAATTCTCGCTGGAGGGAGATTTAAATTTATAACTGCCTCTTTGTTCTGCTCTCCCATTACCCAGGTGCCAGACGCTATCATTGGCTGCAGCCATAAGCATGCCTGCTCCCTGTCTTTAATTTTGGTCATTAACACACAGAAACTGCAAAACCTCACTGCGCATTAATTTTGGCAATTTATCTGTGGTAACAGCAAAATCTTACAGCACTTTCATAAATAGTTCCCTAAGCTTTATAAACATTTAAGGCAAAGATCCATTTGAAAGGCATTTCAAATTCATGAATGTCTCATTGCTATTCAAAATGACTCTTCATGTGATCTACTATAAAACATAATCTATTGATTTATAAGCACTTCATAGATCATACCACAAAATAAATAAAATACAAAGATTTGGAATAACCATCATGCTATGGGCTGTATAAAATCGTTTAATGTCAACATGAAATATTAAAAAGTAAATCTACTTACCTAACATTTATCATAAAATGTTTAAAAAATATGAATCTTCTGAAGATGTTTTAAGCACTTTACTTCTTCAAAATATAAAGTCAGGCAAGGGTTCTGCTATACTTCTCCTTTTCTTTAAGTTTAAGTGATAAAGCAAAACCCTCTTTCATCGTCCATGAGCAGTGCACAGAGGGGCGGTGGTCAGCAGTGACAATAGCAGGCAGGTAGGAGAGGGGGCACTATAGAAACCTGTAGTATAGGAGTCAGTATGATAGGGAAGAGGAAAAGTAATGGCAGGGAATAACTAGGGCACTGCATAAAGCATAGTAAGCAGAGAAAGATAAAAAACAAAACAAAACCAAAATACAGAGAGGAAAGCTCATGTGAAAGATCTTGCGCTAAATTTTAAAAACCTTTCTTTTACTCCACACAGGTTTCTATCCTAAAACGTCCTTATTTCCAGTAAAAGATGTATTAAAGAATGGGAAATATAGGACTCTTGCTTTACTTTAAATAAAGCTGCACAGTATCTTGCTTTAGTGAAAGTTAACTAGTTATGCCTTTTGTTATAGTTAGACCAATATGAATAAAATTTAATGCCAGGTAGAACATGTCCAAAAAGATAATAAAAACATTTTTCCACATTTCAGTTCTATTATGGAATCTTCATTGAGGTAACATCCAAAATACCCATGTCTGTATACGTAAAAAATCATATTCAATCTCAGTTCATTGAATACCAATGTCATGTATTAACATGTATGGGTAAAAAACAACAACAACAAAAAACCAGAGAAAAATAAACACAAGCAATGAAAAACAGCTGCAGCAGAAACACCTATAAAAGAGGAATTTCTTTCAATTACAATTTGCCATGCATAGAACTCATTATTTAGAAACTGCACAGCAATTTTCCTGCAAAGTTTCTTGGTTTAAAGCTAATATTTTTACCATTAAGGACTTGAAGTGTTTCTTTTTTTATATAGGAAGATTCCACGATGAAACCGAAATGATGGCAAACATCTTTGCTGAAGATTTTATCTTGTTGTGATGTGTGAGTGAAACTTGCATTTCTTTAAAGCGACATGCCCTTCTAGGGTGCTTTAAGTATCCCCTGCATTCTTTTTTTTTTGTTTGTTTTGTTAAATAATGAATGCCAATATGAGATAACTGCAGTTTGCATTATGAGTTGTAACAGAAGAAATGCCTCCAAGTACAGGTATGTATGGGAAATGACACTCCTGTAGTCGATGTAGGTAAATGACCTCTGATAAAAGATGAATGCAATGTGTGAACATGGACGTTCAGATCATGCTATGAAAGAACACAGTCAGCCACTTTCTGCTGAGGGCAAAATAATCATATGAAAGAAAAAAGCTCTTGAGAGCATTTTGTTCTCCGCTTTGTTATAAAACATTTTAATTGTGTAGGCAAAGGAGAACTCAGTTTGAATTGGGCTCATTTTACCTCCCCTATCATTTGTTTCAACAAAACAGAACTGTAACAATGAGCATGCTTTATCCACATCATCAAGGCAAGCACAATACACTGATGGCTACGATGAAAGAAAGACTGGCAACATTCAGTTGCTGTGATTGGCCAGCATGGTTACCAGGACCATCTTCACAGCACCTATCTACAACAGTGCGGTGCATGAGGAAAAGAAGAAGCACAAGGAAAATGAGAAATGAAACCAGCAAATGGTTATAAAAGTACCAAAAAATAAAATTGAATTTGAAAAAGAAAGGGTGAGGATGGGAAAGAAAAAAAAAGAAAAATGATACTTAATGTAATGTTACACAGTAATAAAATGTTTAAATATTTTCTGACAAGAAATTACTTTTGAATACATTTTATTTCAGAAAAAAAATATATATATATTTACTGGTTAAACTAGTTACCAGAATCAAACAGTCTTACAATATCATCATTTCTATAAAAGTCATGTAAGAGGGCATGTTTGCTAAAGCGCACTAAGTGCTTAGTGCGAGCTTTACCTTTAGAGTGGGCCTGTGCTAATGGTTCCTGTGTGGTGGGATCAGTGCTGAGAGTGTCAGCCCATGACAACTAACACATGGGAGAATACTATGTGTTAGTTGTCACAATTGATGATGGTGCAGCTGCACCTAAAGCCACCTCAAAAGATGTCATTAAGTGGATCCATGCAACCGGCACTCTAGTAGCCTGGACACTGTCCAATATACAAATAAAAAAAGAAAGCATCCACATCTTCAGATGACCCCTCTTCCGATTCCCCAAGCCTCAGCACCCCCTTCACTCAAAGTAACCTCCTCCCAATCCATTCTCTAGCTTCAACATCCCCACCTTAGACAGTCAAACTATCTGACAACAAAACCATATTAAGGTACCCCCCCAACTCAAAGCCTCCCCCCGATGATAAACCAGCCCCAGTCCTCAAGAGAAACCCTCAAATGAAGTGCTACCCCCAAATGGAAGCCCTCCCTAAAGACCTATGCCCAGCTCCCCCACCCCCAGGATCTTGTTGGAACACTCAGAAAATGACTGCAGAAGATCTTCTGTTTCACACATGAGAAGACCTGAGGAATTTTGGACTGGGTCAGTCATTCTCAACCCAGCCCGTGGGACATACATACTTCACCTGTCAGGTTTTCAGGATAACCACAATGAATATGCAAAAGACATATTTACATATAATGGAGATAGTGCATGCAAATCTCTCTAATGCATATTCATTGTGGTTATCCTGAAAATCTGGCTGGTTAGGTGTTTCCTAAGGATTGGGTTGAGAACGATTGGACTAGGCAGAAGAGAGGTGACAAAACGTCTTACCTGAGAACAGAATTATATAATGCTTCTAAATGCAAAGATATTTGCAAAGGTTTTGCGTTTCTCTAGATGCAGAAGCTGCAGCATTACTGTAACTGGCATTTTAAAGTCCATTGCAAGGATATACCACTGTAAGAGGAAGTGAACTGGGCAGTCCAGATGGATCTTAACGTTTTTATCCACTGTCATTTTCCATATTTCTATTGAACCATTCTCTGAGCTGTCTACATAGGTCTGTAGCATAGCATATTTAACTGGAATACACTGTACTAGCAATAAGAACATAGAGGTCAATATTCAAAGTACTTACTTAACCGACCAATAGGAGGCTAGATGGCTAAGGGCCATCACAGCGATGTTCAATGACATTATCCGGATAATGCTGCTGAGCATGGCCAAAGACTATCTCAGTACTATCCAATTAGTGTGGCAGTGGTCAGTGGGAAGGGCAGTGCTAGCCAGATAAGTTATGACTTTTCCCTTTTATTTAGCTGGCACTTATCTGCTGAACTGAAAAGCAGGTCTAAGTTGCAAGGCAGATATAGTAGGTACTGTTGAATATCGATGCTAATCAGATAAAGTCATCATTTATCCAATCAGGATCATTCAGCCTTGATATTCAGCAGCAACTCCTATCCACATACTGCCGCGGAATATCCTGCAGATATTCAAGTGTCATGGCTGACCACCACGTTTTTTTATTATTGGCGCCATACTCAAAGACATTCTTCAGGAATCTTTTCTAGAATCAAAGGGCAAGTTGGATTAATTTTAGGAGTTTGTTTTTTTCTTCTATCCATGTAATATATATCTTTTAGAAATTATAACTGCATAAGTTTCAATCTTAATGTTTTTTCATCTCTCCAACATAGTTTCTTACCACTAAAAAAGCTTAGGGTCCAATGTTTGCAACTACTGATATTCAAACACCATGACAGCCAGTCGTGCTGCTAAAGTATTGATGAGATATTCAGCAGCACTCTCCCGGTCAGTGCAATTTTCAGCCAGCCCGTGCCTGGATTTCAATTTAGGCCTGTTTTTCATGCAGCCTAAGTTATCCAGAAAAGGACCACTGGAAATCTTGCTAACTGCCCTCACTCCACACTGGATAGTGCTGGGGGTGGTCTGTGGAGAATGTCGGCAGCACTAAATCTCATGGCGTGCCTCCTGTTGGCTGGCGGGCAGGCTGGCTAAGGGCTTTGAAGATCAGCACGTTAATCTTAATGTTTGAAGTAGGTTTGAATAGAAAACTGTAAATTGTAAATTGTAAATTTAACTTCTTAAATGCTTCAGAAATACCTTTGTAATTCAGATGATCTCAAACATATAAAAGGACTGAACTGCATTCAACAAAGTAAAAGTCTGACTATAATTATGACTGTACGTTCTGAATCTACTGTATATTTGAATAATAATCTGCTTTCACAGAAAGGAATGAGATTTCAGTCTATGGAGCATGTAGACGTTGATAAATGTGGTTTACCAGGATGCCACTACACAGGACCTCATGTGCTGGAAATAATCACACTACATGTGGAATGAAATCCAGAAAAACAAGCAGAATTGCTGCCTACTCTGTCAATGAAGCACACTGTAATACAGGAATGCTCCTTTTACCATACTAATCACTGCTTTAAATGTATTAAGCTTCATGGAACAAAATAATTTTCTCATAATAGTGTTCATGATGAGAGAGGTTTAAATAGAATTATAATATGAAGTGCACATTTTCATATGAGCTACAGCTGAATGATAACAGCAGAGCTCGAGCCAGCCACAGCACAGATCTATGGGACTAAATCCATTACAGATGTCAAACAGATCCTTCAACAAATGCACTTAAACTGGTCATTAATCCACAGAGAACTCAGGGGTATGCTAAGAATGATACATAAGAGAATATAGGCTGTGCATTCATTTTAAAACTAATGGTTTGGTTCAGTTCATTTAAATTAAATGAATGGATGCACGATCTAAAAACCATTCATTCATGATTCAATAAATTGTATGGGAGAAGGAAAACAGCTTATTACACTTCATCAACCATATAGCAACTATTTGATAAGCAGCCAAAAAAGCTTATCCCAGACTCACTTCACCCAGATTCCATGGCTGATGATGTCAGCATGAAAATGGAAAAAGAAAGCAACACTACTTTCTATTAATTTCTTTCCTGAGTTTCAGAGGGTTTTTTAGTCGCAGGCTAGAAAAGTTTTAAAAAAAAGGTGAACAATGAATGTTAGACAGAAATTAAGCAAATGCTACCATATTTAGGGCTCAGGCACAGATAGTGAGAGGCTGGACTGCCTGATTCAGTCTGTTTGTCAGAAAATAACCTGAAGCTTTGTGTGCTGCAGGGGCTTAACTGTGAAAAGACTGAACTGGCAGAGACAGGGCAGGAGAAGACAGGGCAAATGACACACACTCACATAATTAGGGCATGTTGCACTGAGTTCTCAGGCTTCTCTTTGCCTGTCCTGGTCCCTGCACCTTTTCACCCATATTCCCATTTCCTTTTGTTCAGCCCCCCCCACACCCCCCAAAAGGTTAATAACATTCATTTGTTACTGAATGAACTGCTTTTATTAGTGGAATTAATAGGCCACAGCTTGCAAGAAGATAAACCAAAGCATCATAACATTAATAGAAAAGTAACATGACAACACCTATACCACCTGACTGCTGAAAACCCTTTTATGCTTGAGTAGGACCATACTCTACATCCAGAGGGAGTACCATACTGTTATGGCCTTGTGCTTGGTTATTGGATACAGGACTTCACCCTCGGCAGGCCCACACCATGGTCAAAGCTTTGTCCTTCCACCGCCAACTGTTCCATGTTGGTGACACTGCTTGGGTGGATTTGGTTTTGGCAGGCTTTACATCAACGGAGCCCAGGAATCCCAGAACGTGATACCTGTCCTCCCGGCGCCCACATTTGGTACCTGAGCCCCCCTTTGTTATGAACTCCATCTGGACCTGGGTGTCCTTCCTTTTGCACCTACCCCCCCCCCCCAATCTGTGATACCCCCTCCCTTGGTGTGCCCTGGTAACTGTGACATCCTCTATACCCTAACTCAATGACCCATCACCCTGGGTGAGGGGGCAGGGACTTGTTACTTCTCAAATAGGCCTTGCTCCCCATGCCTCCTTGCCTTTTATCCCTCCTGCCTTGTGTCTAGTCTCTGCTGCCCCTGCCTGCCTGCATAAATGTATTGGTTCACATCTCACCATCGCCACCCTCTGTTCTCTGCCCCCCATATGATCCAGGAAGCCATCCTTACCCTCAGCAGCTTGGTTATGGCTAGGCCTCCCCTTTGTTGTTGATTGGTGTGAGAATCATTCTGCTGGTAAAGTTTGGCATACTGTGTGGAAATGAGAAACTGGGTCCAATGTACAGTAGGGCAGGATGCACACATACCGACAGATTGTATTTGTAAGTGTGAGATACACTCTGCTATCTGACATAAGGTTTGTGTGCATAAAAGCAAATGGTTGTGCTGCAGTGCCACAGTTACAGAGTCCTTAGGGGTTAGTTACTAAGGTATGCTAACATTACTATGCAATAATTCATCATCAAACAGATTATTTTCGAGCAGAATAGTCTAGTGCAAGGGTTCTCAACCCAGTCCTTGGGACACATCTAGCCAGTCAGGTTTTCAGGATAACCATAATGAATATGCCTGAGAGAGATTTGTATGCACTGCCTTTATTGCATGCAAATATATCTCATGCATATTCATTGTTGTTATCATGAAACATGACTGGCTAGGTGTGTCTTGAGACAGGGGCGGCCCAAGGGGGGTGCGGGGCCATGTGCGGAGACTCGGTGAGGGGCCTCATTTGCATAAGTGGCCTTATTTGCATAAATATTTGCATAATGTTACCATACACTAACTTTTAGTAAACATGTCTCTTAATGAGTGTATGGATAAAGAAAGACTAAAAGATTTCTACATTACTATAATCCAGTGCCAACCGCCAGACACATTAGGAACTACTACAAACGCTGCCCATTTAGAACCCATAGCAAACCCGCCGTATCCTGACAGCATTACCAGGACTCACAAAGCACCATACCCTACCTATCAAAAGGCAACACTGCAAATATTAAACCAATACATTTCAGAGAATACTGGGGAAAGAGAACAAGTGGCAATGTCAAATAGGAATTACATAAACAGAATACCTCAGCTCAGTTACACATGCAGAACATAGACCATCACCAAACAAGGAATCACAATTTAGAAACAGGAAGGCAATAATTAAACTGGGAACCCCAAAAGCCAAACTTGGAATGTACAACAACACTGTAGAAATAAACTATAAATTAATTACCTCTTGTACCAAACAAAGCACAGACGTTAATGATGCACATTTCCCAGAGCTTTCATATTCCAGTTAATAAATTCAAAATAAAGAGATATCTTTCTACCTTTTGTGCAATTTTTTTTCAGTTGCAATTGGTCCAGCCACTTTCTTCTGGTTTCTTCATGTTTTCTGCTAACTCTCCATCATTTGCTGTCCATTTGTCCTTTCTTCTCTCTTCTAGTTTTATTTCCATTCTCTCTCTCTACATCTGCTTTAACATACTAATCTTTCTCCTTTTGCTCTTTCCTCATTCCTATTTCATTCTCACAAATTTTACCCCTCCATCCTCAATCCCCACTTACTCTCCCAATACCCAGCCAATTATAGATTTTTCATTCTCCCACACAAAATATTTTCCCCTCTCCATTTTACTCTCCCAGCCCCATCCCATTCTAATCCTCCCCCAACATCAGCTCCCTTCTAGTTCCAGTCTCACCCAGCATCCATTCCCTTCTAGTCCCTGCATCAGCCCATTTCCAGTCCTAGCTCCCCCATCCATTTCCAGTCTGAGTCCCTTCATCAGCTCATTTCCAATACTAGCCCCCCCATCAGCCCATTTCTAGTCATTTTCTAGCCCCATCATCAGCCCATGTCAAATCATAGCTCCCCTCCACTCAGCCCAATTCCAGTCCAAGCCCCCCCATGAGCCTACTTCCAGTTCTAGCCCCTCCATGAGTCCATGTCAATTCAAGCCCCCACCACAGCCCATTTCCAATCTTAGCTCCCCCCAACAGCCCATTTCTAGTCCTATCCTAGCTGCTCCCAGCCCATTTTCAGTCCTAGCTCCCTTCCCTCACAGCCCATTTCCATTCCAAGCCCCCTCCCCATCAGCTATTTGCAGTTCAAGCCTCCCCTTCCGCTCAGCCCATTTCCAGTCCTAGCAACCCCCCAACCCATTACCAGTCCTAGCCCCCCCGTCAACCAACTTCCAGTCCTAACTCCCCATCACCCCATTTTCAGTTTAAGCCCCCCAGAACCCATTACCAGTCCTAACCCCCATCAGCCCACTTCCAGTCCTAAACCCATCAGCCCATTTCCAGTCAGCCCCCCATAGCCCATTGCCAGTCCTAAACCCCCCATCAGCCCACAGCCCATTACCAGTCCTAACCACATCAGCCCACCTCAAGTCCTAACCCCTCCCCATCAGCCCATTTCCTGTCCTAGCCCCCCCATAGCCCATTATCAGTCCTAACCCCCCCATAGCCCATTACCAGTCCTAACCCCCCATCACCCCATTTCCAGACAGCCCCCATCAGCCCACAGCCCATTGCCAGTCTTAACCCCCCCCATAGCCCATTACCAGTCCTAACCCCCCATCAGCCCACAGCCCATTACCAGTCTTAATCCCCCCCATAGCCCATTACCAGTCCTAACCCCCCCATCAGCCCACAGCCCATTACCAGTCTTTACCCCCCCATAGCCCATTACCAGTCCTAACCCCCCCATCAGCCCACAGCCCATTGCCAGTCCTAACCCTTTCCACCTTTCCACCAAAGCCAGGGAGTCCCACAAGGTTCCTCCCTTTCAGCCCTCCTGTTTAACATTTACATGCAGCCAATTTGCAAGATCATCCGATCCTTCAATGTCGACTGCATGCTATACGCTGACAATGTCCTGTTGTACATACCCTTCTCTACTGAACATCTGGACCTCTCCTCATTGACGAGCTGTTTCAACGCAATATCTGACTGGCTTTCCTCCCAAAACCTCCGAATACAACATAAGAAAACGGAAGTACTCTTCATTACGAGGAACCCTAACTTCACCCCACCACCATTCCTTAAAGTAAAAGGAGCAGAGTTACATTCTAAACCTTCAATACGCTACCTAGGAGTCACTTTGGATCAACGCCTGGACATGAAAGCCCACATAGCGAACACAGTCAGAGCAGTATACTATAAGATCCGCTCACTTAGGCATTTACGATCCATGCTAGAACCAAATGACTTCAGGACTATATACCAGGCGTTGATCATACCTCATTTTGACTACGCCAACGCCATCCTTCAAGGCCTGCCCCAATCCACCTTACATCCACTACAGCTCACCATGAACGCTGCAGCAAGGGTCATCCATGGAGCCTCCAGAAGTGACCACGTGACACCTCTGCTGATACAATTACATTGGCTACCTATCCAGGCTAGAATTGTCTTCAAGACACTGTTAATCACTTTTAAAGCTATTAACAAGCTCTCCCCTGAATCAATAACGGCCCTCATCCATATCACATCTCCTAATAGAGCAAGGAGATCCACAGCTACAAACACCCTAAAAGTCCCGAAAGCATTAACAGCGTGCACAACATCTACAGCCAATAGGGCGTTTAGTATCAGTGCACCAAGATGCTGGAACGCATTACCTCCAGATATCCGGGCTATTAAGAGCCTCACACAGTTTAGGAAAGCCCTTAAATACCATCTTTTCAATAAGTATCTCATAGAACCCAACCTCACCCACTGAGACAGAGATGCAACCCGCTAAGCAATTATATGGTTTCCCAACAACATGCTAAGAAAGATTCCCTAACCCTTAGTGGTGCATTTGTTTCTATGGTATTCATGATCATACGACTTTATGTAGCAATATTTGTAAATAGTTTGCCACTGTTATACAAGTTTATGTAGCAAATGCTGTAAAACGTTTACCCCTGTTATCCAAGTTACTTGCCCTGTTATCTGTAAACTCTTACATGTTAACTGTACTGAGCATTTTTGTTCCATGTAAACCGCGCTGATGCTGAATAGTGCGGTATATAAGAGACTGTAAATAAATAAATAAATAAAATAAACCCCCCCATCAGCCCACATCCCATTGCCAGTCCTAACCCCCCCCCATCAGCCCACAGCCCATTGCCAGTCCTAACCCCCCACCCATCAGCCCACAGCCCATTGCTAGTCCTAAACCCCCCCCATCAGCCCACAGCCCATTGCCAGTCCTAACCCCCCCCCCCCGGCTCATGGAAATGGAAATAAAAATAAAAAAAAAAGCTGACCGCTGCCGTCGCGGCAGCATGGAGTGTCCCGCGGGGCCCCCTCTGCCCGTCTGAACTCTCCCGGCGCGGCTGAAGCCCTCTGCTCCCGCTTGCAGATACGCGAAGAGAAAGTGTCTCCCTCGCGTCTCTGTTAAGCCCGCAGGGGCAGATGGGAAATTTCCCATCAGCCCCTGCTTCCCATCAGCCCCTGCGGGCTTAACAGAGACGCAAGGGAGACACTCTCCCTCCGCGTATCTGCAAGCCGGAGCAGAGGGCTTCAGCCGCGCCGGGAGAGTTCAGCCGGGCAGAGGGGCCCCGCGGGACACTCCATGCTGCCGCGGCGGCAGCGGCCAGCTTTTTTTTTTTTTAAATTTCATTTTTAAAAAAAGCAGAATGTTCTTTGCGCGGGGCCCCCTGAAACGCGGGGCCCTGTGCAAAAAACATTCTTGCTCAATGGACGGGCCGACCCTGTCCTGAGAACTGGGTTGAGAACCCCTAGTCTGATGGTTAGAGCATCAGTGTGGGAGCCAGAGAGATCAGTGTTCAAATTTCTCTGGCACTCCTTATGGCCTTGGGCAAGTCACTTAAGCCTCTATTACTTCAGGTATAAACATAGGGGCATGTTTACTAAAGTGTGGCAGGTAGCACAGGACAAAATACACATTTAGGGGTATGTTTATTAAACCGCAGTAAAGTCACTGGTGGTAAGGGCAGCGCTGAGGTTCCTGAAGCCATATAAGAATATGGGCAGATGGGACGGTCCAGCGTAAAGGGAGCTATGGGCCGTGTAACACATAGACCAAGGTGCCCTGACCATTTAACTTACAGTAACGGCACATCTCATGTTAGGTGAGAAGCGTTAAGGTGCCCAAGGGGTTTAAGGTGCTTCAACCTAAGGCGCCTGAGTTTAAGGCGCCCTGAGGGGTTAAGGTGCATGAAGTTAAGGCACCCTGAGGGGTTAAGGTGCATGCGGTTAAGGTGCCCTGAGGGTTTTAAAGCACCTGAGGTTAAGGTGCCCTGATTGGTTAAGGCACATGAAGTTAAGTCACCCTAGGGGTTTTAAGGCACCTGAGGTTAAGGCGCCCTGAGGGGTTAAGACACAAAGGTACCCTAAGGGTTTAGGTGCCCGAACATAAGATGGCCAAGGGTTTTAAGGTGCTTCAAGCTGACAAGCATGCATCTAGAGGCAGGAAAATGACTGTAACGCTAATGCTGGATAGTGCACCAATGAAACTCAATGTAAAGGTGATGGAAGGAATGGCAGGTGGGATCTGATGGACCTGCCATATTAGTGGGCACCCTATGTGGTGGCCAATTAGGTGGATGAGTATGTGGGAGGCAGCTGTACCGATGCACAGGGTGATACCAATATAAAGTGTTGCAATGTCAGTGTGCAGCATAGGATAGGGAAGACGTGTCCCCCAGCTGAGCCAGAAGTGTCAGGATGTTTGCAGCCACAGGAGCACAGAGTGGGGGTGGTGACATGAAGATCCTGACTATCACAGGCATGAAAATGACCTAACTAGCACACATTCACAAGAAGAGCAAGTAGGAATCAAACCCCTGTCTTCTGCCTATGAGGAAAGTGTACTAACCAGTATGCTTCACCTCTTGAGCCTGCAATGTCTGGAATTGAAGAGCATGACAATATGTACTGCAATCACATAACAGTTACAAACTGTGCTACTGTGCAGTTTCAGCAGACACCCTGAGGGTGAGGATGGCTGCCCAGCACCTCGTCCCCAGGACTTGCAGTGCTAGAGACAGCTTCTGTTGCTTGTGCTATAGATCCCCATCACTACCAGTGTGTGGCAGCTAGTCACCTTGATGCACCAGTCACATCTGGCCCTGTGATCTGCCCCTGTTGGAGAGTGACTATCCTAGAACAGTGAATGTTAATACCCAGTGTTAAACAGCTCATGCCACCTACAGTGGGGGTGTCTAGGCTTGCAGGGGGTTGTCACCAGAGGCCTGCTGGGCCTACCATTACTACAGGGAGTAGGGCTGGAACATCTCTTCTCCCAACCACCTGGGTCTAACAATCACCCACAGCAAGCACAATCAGACTGCACTTGCTGGCCATCACTGGGTCTTCCAGTCATGTACATACCAACTGCAGACAGTCTGCTGGTCAGTACACATTGCATGTACACAGAACCACCATGGACAACCAGCAGTTGGTTAAGCGATCAGGCCCCCAGGACAGGAGGTACACCCACATCACTAGAACCAGACACTATAAAGCACTATGTGGATACATAGCTGTGCCATGGTCACTGCTCGGTCAGGGTGAGAGTGCCTCTCAGCAGGACATGCTGTGGCCACCAAGGCCATGCACATGGAATATGAGCACTACAGCATCTAGCCACTGACCTTACCTCCGATGCAGATATATCCTGGCCAATGCGCCCTGTTTCAGGTCATATCCACGATACTTTGCTCATCATCACGCACCTCATCATTTCCAGACTATCACTGGAAATAGCTTAAGCACTGTGAGGCTCAGTGAAGTGGAGAAAGTCACAAAACAATGGATAGACACACACACACACACACATATTGCCACGCTGTGCAAAAATGGGGATGGTGCCTGTCTGCCACCTTGGTCCCACTATCAGCTCAAGCATTGTTAATGTGTGCTCCTTGTGCAGGAGCTAGTAACATGCTCTGATGTTAACACCTGCTCAGTGTGCTGATGCTGTCAGCCTGACTCTCCATCCAGCTGAGGATAGTGGAGCCTGTCTGTATGGCTGATGGGTATTTGTGCCCTTGCCGGCCGATTCATTAAGGGTTGCACATGTTGGTGTTGTATCTGCACTGTGAGATGAAGTTTAGCCAGAGGGACATGCAATGCATAATCCACAGCCCAGACCCAAACCTGTGACACTCCACTCATATACACACCAACTGTGTGCGTGGAGCCACATTGCTGCCATATCGTTACAACACTCCCTGGGACTGACATACTTCACATCAGACAGACCTTGGCACATGTTGCATTGTGCAATGTGCACAGGACCAGGGCAAGGCTTTGGTCTGCTGCAGGTGGGTACCGCTGCCCCCTCTGTCAACACCCCATACCATGCTGACATGCCCATGTGCTGTCGGTGTTTGTGCTGTGCAGTCCCAGCCTATCCAACATGCAGGTTGGCAAGTGTCTAGGGTGCATGGTCCAGTTTTGGGGGCCAAGGCATACATGGATGGCCACACATCCCCCTCACAGCCATCTGCCTCTGCAGGGACCCCATCACCGCCTGCCAATGTTATGTCTCTTCAACCTGTGGAAGAGACGGCTGAGGGGTATTATGTTAGAGGTCTAGAAAATATTGCCTGGAGTGGATTGGGTATACATAGATTGACTGATTATGCCATCAAACTGTAGTAGGACTAGGGGACATGCAATGCGGCTACAGTGTAAGCCATTGAGGACTACTGGGAGTGAATGGTTTCTCAGTCAATGTGTATTCAAACTCTGTAATTCATTTCCAGAGGATGTCGTAAAAGCTGTTAGTGTAGCTGGGTTTCAGAAATGTTTGGACAGGTTCCTGGAGAACGGTCCATAATCTTTATTAACGAGAGGCCCATAATATCCCCTGCTTGCCCAATACATGCACTGTGGATCCTGTGTGTCTTTTGTGGAAACTGCTAGGTACCTGTGACCTAGATTGGCCACTGTTGGACACAGGATACTGGGCATGATGGACCTTGGTCTGACACAGTCTGGCATATTTGCAAGTCTTATGTTCTTATGTGCCAACTAGACAACTGCCTGGTCTGCCCTGTGCACCAGCGTCCCCCACTGCATGACACATATGCACTCTCCTTTGTCCCATTTACACCATAAATATAGTGCCCTTTCATACTTGAGCATTATGCTATTGCTGCTAATGGAGAACTATCACTTCTTGGGCTCACCTGTCTGTGCAGCACATTGCAGATGTTCAAATAGGCTCTCTCCCCTCAAAATGCACCCTTACCGACAGGTTTTGATATGTATTAAGATTCCTGACGTTAACGTGCCGGAGTTAAGAGAATATGCCTTGTTCCTGCCCACTCCCTGACAATTGACACCTACTCTCCGCCCATAGGCTGCTTTATACCGCCAGTACTGTTAATGCACGCTAAGGTGACATTTAGGACACACTAAGGGTGCAAGTGCACCGTTAGTGCACGTTAACGGCACACTTATTCCTTTACCGTAGTTTAGTAAACATCCCCCTTAGTGTGTATTTTTTCAGCAGCAGGGACATATTAGCTAGGGTAAATGCAGGATGGTGCAGTAGGGACGTATGGCAGTGCTAAGCACATCACTACCACAGTATTTACAAATGTGCAGCCATATCGCATGTGCATAGTGAATGTGCTTGCAAAGCATGCCTTGCAATTGTAAGCTGCAAATGTGTTATTAGAATGGCAGTGGGCAACAGAATCACTGCAGACAGTAATATATTTGTCCCAACCCCACCTACAGGATAGTAGTAACAGGCAGTACAGAATAGAGAGAAATGATTGGGAATAGGCACAACTGGCTGCACAGCTCAGAGAAATGGGGCTAAGTACAAGAGGGCAGGGCATGCAAATCAACGAACCAAGCACAGGCAGTGAGTTTGTACTGAGCTTCTAACTGTGGGAAATAGGGTGCAAATGTGCCATCAGAAGGTGCAGGGGACCATTTATGGGATCAGGCAGGATGTACGCAGTGTCCGTCATATGGAACCCCCCCCCCCCCCCCCTCATCTTGATGCACATAGACTACAGAAGACACAGTATAAGAGAGGGAATATAGAGAGGAGTATAGAGAGGGAATCCCCCTCTCAGTCACGCATATGGCCTGGATAGTTGAGCATAGTTTACTATTACTACTTTACTTCTTATAACATTAGCCAACTGATCTAGTCCCTCTATTGACAGTGAAACGTTTTTTTAGAAAATATTTTACCATTTTAATACCTTTAACCACTATATCCCCCAATGATGCTAGTTTATAACCAGTATTTACAATTCATTTTTGGAATCCACTAACAAGTTTGCTGCATTAGGTTCACGCTTTTCTGGCAGACGACAACGTGAGTCCCTTAACGGTTGACTTTTTAACCTTCTTTGACCACATGTGTTTTCTCCTTGGTTTTATTTTGTTAATGTTTTATTGCTTTATTACTTATTATCAATTGTATCTCTCCTTTTTATGTAGCTTGCAATGTTTATATTCATTTTATTCAGTGTTTATAGTTAAGTATATATGAGCTATTATTTATTATTATTATTATTATTTATTGATATTTTAAGTTGAGTTCTTATCCTTTCATCAATTAGTGCCTTGTAATGATAATGTTGGTCAGTGAAGGCATACATCAAAATATAAATCTTTCTTGAGATATGGATGCACAATTATTCCTCATACATTTGTGCTTCTATTGGATATACAGGATGTCTTCTGCTTTCTGATATTCTATGTATTACTTTTATGTACCATTATTATATTTCTACTAATTCATAATGGTAATTTTAATTTTGATTCCTTTTTATTTAGTTTATTTGATGGATATGGTATAATATTCATTTTATATATTCTAGATGCTTATTCTTTTTATGGTTTAATGCTGTTTAAGTGTTTTGTTGGTATTAATGTTTTTATTTCATTATAATTTTTTTTCAGAGGCCCGTACCCCTGATGAAGGCAGTGCCAAAAGACGGCCATGTCAGGTTTCTGGCTTTTTAGCATTTCACTACAATGAATTGTATCTTTGCTTTTCACCTCGCTCTGGACTGCTTTCTGGATAGTATCCAAGCCATTGTTGAGTGTTCCCCAGAGCCAACAGATTTGGAGGCCAAATGCATTGAGCACACAGATATGGGGGGAGGGGGAAGTACATGCTCTGGGCAGCCTGTCAGCCAACACCTCTACCACATGGCATTCATAGGGTCAAGAAGCATCCCTATGGCTCATCATACAGGATACCTACTATGTTGCCTGACATCTGCAGGGTGTAGGAGGTAGCCCACATAGAGGGCCCATGCTCTCCCCACTTGGAAGAGCAACCCACATCCCCATGGAGGTGGCCAAACCCAAGCAGCCCCCCCAGGCGGAGCACTCCAGCAGTCAGGAAGCTGAAGGCCCACGGGATCTTGAAAGCCCGGAAGAGCTCTTTAGGTCCATGAAATGCCTCATTCCTGCATAGGGGCCAGGGAGGAAACACTGATCAGTGAGTGCCAATAAAGCAAGCCCATGTTCAGTACTAGAAATGTGAAGTAGCTGCTTACAGCCAGTAGCCATATCCTCCTCATTGTCAAGGTGAGGGGAAATCTGCCAACAGGAACATGGCCCATGGCAGTGGCATGTCCCCCCCCCCCCCCCGATGCATGTATGCACCGCTACATGCAGGGGAGTTGATGCTTCCACAGCACCTTTTGATGCCAAACCATCATGTTGTCAGTATGTTAGACACTTCATTTGCATGACCCCTCACCCCACTGTACTTTTTTAACTCCAACTCTGGTTATATGGTTAGTACTGGCTGAAGCACACGGGTCCTATCCCCTGACATCCCCACACTGCAAAAGACAAGCAGCCCTCTAACAACTATCCAGTGCATATGCAGACATGAACAGTAGTCAGTCAAGACAGCTGTTGATGTTTGCTCACTGTCCCAGCAGTGCCATCCCAGACCTGCAGGCACTGGCTTTGTTGCTGTTAGTCTGTTGTGGTCTACTGCCATAGTAGCTGAATCATACAGCCCCTCCAAATAGGTGGCATATGTAGATGCCTTGGTATTCTAACATTGCTTATTTACTCTTTATTGCTTACGCGTCTGCCCTTGTTCTGCCCTTCATATTTCCTAACAATTGCACATGAACCACACATTTGGGACTTGCTAGTAGGGCAAGTGCAATAACGTCCTATTCAGAAGCAGGCAGTAGTTGTACCTGTGCTAGTGGTGTCTTTGTGCCAGCTGCATGTGACCAGTGTAGCTGCCCCAGCCACACTCCATGACACCACCCACTATCCACCTTAACCCCACCTATTTGAATTCTGCTCGGGTAACGTGTCATTTTTAGCAAAGTCCCCTTTTGGCCATGCGCTCCTGGCTACCATGCAGCCAAAATGCTCATTAGCCCCACACTAAACCCCATGCTCCTGGCTACCAGTTTTAGTAAACATGCCCTTAGACTGTAAGTCCTCCAGGGACAAGGAAATGCCAACTGTACCTGAATATAACCTGCCTTGAACTACTACTGGAAAGGTGCAAGTTGCATACGAATACTAATAATGCATGTTAATGGTGAATTAACTTGTGTTAACATTAGTACACTTTAGTAACTAGTCCCCTTAGGCAGAAGGCACAGAGATACTGATTCTGTTATCTGGGTGATAATTTTTTTTTTTTTTTATAAACTTTATTTATGGTTCAACAGCAAATAACAGGCAAAACATTAGCAGATAACAAGATCCCCGGCAGGGTGGACTCTGATCCCTGCCATAGGGCAACATTTACAAGAACCCGTCAAGACTATAACCAGCAAAACAAAAATTCTTTGAACCAAGATTTTATACTTTTTCGTAAATGGCAATCCCCCCCCTCCCCCCCTCCCCCACCCTAGTAGCATGCCACATAAACAGGTCTACCAAAGTCAAGGAACTAACCCCCAAGGAAAGGCAACTCAGTCCCCGGGGCCAAGTGCTACACCCAAGCCCTAGAGACCCACCTGCAGTATGGTATTCCTACAGTAAGGGCCCAGCTGCTGTATATAGGGTTCCCAAACAAGCATGAAGGTGGTCCAACGTTTTACATGACTCCTAGCCCGCCAGCACTCTGCCAACATCAGCTGGTGGAAACTATTGCGCCACTCCAAAAAAGTCGGGGGGAGTTGTTTCCGCCAATGATGTAGAATGGGACCCTTCCCCACCAGACACGCTTTCCGCACCAAGAGGCGGGGACCCCTACCACTGGGGCAGGACTGTAACAAATGGTCCACCACAACAAAGGACCCCGACCACGGAAAGCGTTGTTGCAACAGCTCCCCTAAATAAAGGTGAATACGCCGCCAATAAGGGCGGATGCACTTACAGGCCCACCACATATGGGCTAAATCAGCAAGAGGTTCCGAGCAGCGAGGACATGACCCATCTTGCGTCAAATGACTCCGCAGAGCCCGGCGAGGCGAAAAATGTACTCGGGTTATGGCCTTAAACTGAATTTCCCGCCAACGAGACCTCTCAACCAGTCGGGCAATCCGGGCCAGGGCCCTCCGGATGGCGCCCACCGGTATCTCCGACCCCAGCTCCCTTGCCCAGATCTGCTCCATGGCACCATAGCTCGGTACTACCCGAAGGCTCGCAAGCCGCGTCTTCAACCTGGCAATCGAGGGCGGGGAGTCCTCCCCAAGACTAAAAAATTCTATAAGCTGTGCGGAACGCTCCACTGCAAGCTCCTCCTTGGAGAGAGAAGCCACGTAGTGAGACAGCTGCAAGTAAGTAAAATAATGAGAAGGCTGTAGGTCGTACTCTATACTCAGTTCCCGGAACGGCTTACAGGCCCCCGTCAAGCCCACCACATGTCCTAGGGTACGTATCCCCTTCGCCCGCCACCGAGAAAAGCCAACAGTCTCAGACCCTGGCGAGAAGTTAGCATTCCCCCATAAAGGCAGCCAACACGAAATCCGCCAATCTCGGTTCCACAAGCTATTCAGTTGTTGCCATGTGCGGCGAGCCGCCGAAACCAATAAACTTCTTTTAGCACCCACCGGCAATTGGGCGGAGTCCGCATGTAATACCCCAGCAGGGACAAAGGAGCCATCGCCGCCGACTCAAAACGCCGGGGGGTATATACACTAGTCCCACCTAGCCAATCCCCAACATGTCGTGCCTGGCAAGCCAGAGCATACGACCATAAGTCCGGGAGACCAATAGCCCCGCTACGCCAAGAACCCACCATCCTCGCCATCGGAATACGAGCACGGGCTCCCTTCCATAAAAACCGCTGAATCGCAGATTCTATGCAACGGAGATCACGCTTCCAAAGCCAAACCGGCAAGGTCTGCAACCAATACAAAATTCGAGGGAGGATAACCATTTGCACAGCAGCAACCCTCCCCAACAAAGACAACGGGAGGGGCTGCCAGGCTCTCATCTGAATATGCATGCCAGTCAGAATCTTGTCCAGATTGCTATAATACAATTCTTGGGGCAACCGCGTTAAGACAATCCCTAAGTACACAAAGCTGCGGTCCGCCCACTTCAAAGGGAATTCTCCTGGCCAGTGCCCACGCAGGTGGCCCGACACGTCAAGGGCCTCCGATTTATCCTCGTTGATACGAAGACCGGTAAAACTACCAAAAAGCCGGAATTCCTGCATTAATGTCTCCAGTGACTCACGGGGTGCGGTTAAATGTACTAACATATCATCTGCAAAAGCAGATATTTTGAACTCTCGATCACCCACCACCACCCCCCCTATCTCCCTCGTCCCCTCTACACTACGGATCAGGGGATCCAAAGTCAAGACAAATAGCAATGGAGACAGTGGACACCCCTGTCGAGTTCCCCGATGGAGGGCGAAAACCTCAGATAGAACGCCATTACACAACACCCGCGCTGTGGGCTGCTCATATAAACTATGCACCATCTCACAAAAAGAATCTCCCAGTCCGTAGCGCGGCAATAAATGCTGTAAATATTGCCAATTCACTCGGTCAAACGCTTTTTCAGCGTCGAAGCTCACCAGTAAGGAGGGCAGGCCATGCAAATGCACCCACTCTAAAGATGTTAAGATTTTACGCAGATTACGTACCGCATGTCGACCTTTAACAAACCCAACCTGGGAATCATGGATTAAGTCCCCGAGTACCTCGGCCAGGCGGTCGGCAAGGATCTTAGCCATGAGCTTCATATCGTAATTTAGTAGAGAAATAGGTCGGTAGGACGAAGCCTGCAATGGATCCTTGCCGGGCTTAGGAATCAAGGTGATATAGGCCTGATTGTCCCCCAGCAGCGCCCACCCCCTTCCACCCGCTGCCGATAAGTCTCCGCCAAAACCGGGCTAACCCCCTCAGACAGTATCTTATAAAATTCGGCCCCAAAGCCGTCGGGGCCGGGCGCTTTGTAACAAGTCGCCGCCAAAATCACCTTTTGTACTTCCTGTACTGTAATAGGTTGATCGAGGAGAGTCCGTTGCTGCTCCGTCACCTGAGGTAAAGTTAACTTACTAAGGTAATCGGTCATACAAGTGGGGTCAATCCCCTCTGCCTGGTACAAAACCTGAAAAAAGTCCTTGAAAACACCACTGATCGCACTTTTACTACTATGCAATTTCCCATGGCAATCTCTGAGGGCAGCCACCGACCTCGTGCCTCTCTGCCCTTGCAGGCATCTCCCTAGCAACGCACCCGGTTTGTTCCCAAAGCAATACAATTTGTATTTATAATAAAGTAGGGACTTCTTAGCCCGTTGTGTAGCAGTGTATTCAGGGCAACCTGAAGTTCCCACCAATTTTTCCGGTTTGAGGCCGTCGGGAAGCGTCCGACCAGGCGACGCGCTCGGGTTACCTGGTCTTCAAGCCGCATAATCTGTGCATTCAACAATTTGCGCCTCCGAGCCACATAGCCAATAATATCGCCGCGGAGGACCACCTTGGCCGTCTCCCACACCAATTCGGGGTTGTCTTGATGGCATTTGTGGTTCTCCGCAAATTCCCGCCACTTGTCACCGAGGAACCGCCGAAATTGAGAGTCCTTATACAAGTCAATAGGGAACCGCCATAAACGAGCGGAGTCCTGACCGCCGCCGCCCTGCCACTCAATCCAAACCATGGCATGATCAGATATCTCAAGCGGGCCAATCTGTGCATCTGCTATACTTGCAAACTGAGCCGCTGAGACTAGCACAAAATCGATGCGAGCACTAGAACCTCTAGCCCGGGAAATATGAGTAAAATCTTTTTCAGTGGGATGCAGTAAACGCCAAGGGTCGACCAGATGGAGTCGAGAACGAAGTCGCTGCAAGATCTTAGCTACCGCCCGCCTCTCCCGAGTACAGGACTCCCGCGAGGTATCCAAGTCGGGTTCAAAGACACCATTAAAGTCACCACCAAGAACAAGGGGGACGTCGGGCAATTGCTCGACTTCTGCAGCTATGTTATTAAAGAAGTCGGGATCCGGCCCATTTGGACCATAGAGGTCACCTAGGATAACCTCCCGGTCCTCCAGCAGGCCATGTAAAAAGAGAAAACGGCCGCGCGGATCCAAAACCTGCTTAAGTAAGGTAAACCGCAGTCTCTTATGCACTAATATGGCAACACCCCCCTTCTTTCCTACGGCCGGGGCCCCCCAAACCTGGCCCACCCAGTGTCGGGCAAGCTTTGCATGCTCCTCCGCCGTCTGGTGGGTCTCCTGGAGTAGCGCAACATCACACCGCTGCCTAGCCAGAGCCTTAAGTATTTTATATCTCTTAATGGGTGATCCTAAGCCACAAACATTCCAGGAGATAATTCTCACCATGTCCACGGCAGCTTTGGACCTTCAAGCCGGTGGAAATTGTTATGCTGTTCCCGGGAGAGACCCCCCCAGCCAAGGGTCCCTTCCCTGCTACCTCTATAGTTCCTTAACGTTGCTTCACGAGAAAAAATTGGCTGATTCCAATCCTGAGTTATGGCAGCCACACCCCCCCTCTCCCCCCCTCCCCCCCCCACCCCCAAACACCCATAGCTAAACCCCACCCCATCTTAAACCCCCCCCTGTAGTGCTAACCTAAGGCCTCCCTCCCTCACCTCCGCTGAGAGAGACTATTGAGGTCCCACTGAGCTCCACCCGCTTCCCCCCCCGGACGAGACAAAGGCAGACCGCCTCTACTTACTGCTCCCCCCACCCGCATGAAAACAAACCCCACTCACCCGACCCTAACCCAGGCCTACCCAAAGCAAGTCTATATAGCCGGGTCGGAGCCGTAACACTCCCCTACGCCACTTCACAAAGAGCATTACACAGCACAGGGGGAGAAAACTTCAGTACTTGACCAACATACAAAAGATAGGTAATAACCACAGATAAGAGAAAACATCGGCACTAACATCCACTGTAAAGTTACGTAACTTAAGGGTAATAGTACAGCAAAAAAGCAGAAGATGCACAGGGCTACAGAGCACTCATACACCCCATGCACTCAGGGGGCCCGGTACATCTTCTGACAACTGCCCAATGGGCCATGAAAGTGGAGGAACCAACAGGGCCCAGGTACACCCAAAGGCACTACTCACCGGCCTCCGCAAGCAGCAGTAAGTCATCTTGCACCGACCCCCCAAAGAGCGGCACGGCCAAGCTCTTATCATCCGGCCAACAACGGCCCGATCCCCTGCAAGCCCCAGTACTAGCTATACCTCGCAGCCCCTAAGCGGCGATGTTCACTACACCGCGGGAACTGCTAAGTAAAACACAGACAAAGAAATAGACAAGGACACTGTCCCAAGTCCATTATGGAGCCGGCGGATGGTCCCGCGGCAGAGACGCCACTTCAGTCACATAAGTCCTAGCCGCTGCTGCCGAATCAAATACTTTGTGGGTGTTGTGATGAAAAACGTGCAGTCGGGCTGGATATTGCACTGAGAAGCGTATTTGCGCTGCAAGGAGCTTCTCACAAAGGGGTGCGTACTCTCGCCTCTGTTGGCTAAGCGCTATCGAGTAGTCCTGCGCCACCCGGATTTTAGCATTGTCATAGGCGTAATCTCTCTTCTGCCTCGCTGCCCGCAGGATTTTCTCCTTGAAGGGGAACCGCAGAAACTTAGCCAGCACGATCCTCGGCCGCCGATCCCGGGTCTGTGGGTTCCCCACCCGATGCACTCTCTCGATGCAGGGTCGCTCGGCAGGGGCGCTGTCTCCCAAAAGATCCATCACCAAGGCCTCTAAGTATTCACGAAGGTCTCGATCCGCCACCGCTTCAGGTATCCCCATGAACCTCAAGTTGTTCCGGCGGGTACGGTTCTCGAGGTCATCAAGTTTGGCCGCTTGCTGGGCAACTTGATTTTTCAGGCCCTCAACCTCGTGCGTTACCGCTATGGCGCCATCTTCGGCCTGTCCCAGCCGGTCTTCCACCTCCCGAAGCCGACCTCCCAAAGTGTCCATTGAGGTCCGCAGGCCGTCCATTTTCTCATGTAGTGCGGCAAATTGGGAGGACAGAGCTTCAGCTACCGCAGCCGACATTTCATCAAGGAGAGCCGGCGATTTCGGTGAGTGTGGTCCCCCAGCGGCCTCCGCCGCCTTGCTTGCACCCGCCAGCCGCTCTTTTTCTTTGCGGGCAGATTTCACTGCGGACGCCATGGCCCCGGTCCTCCACCGCCTGTAATTGGATGCCTGCGTCGCTGGGATGCACGGGGCTCGAAAGGCTCCGGTAAGAAATACTAATTTAAGCCGGCTTAGCTGAGGAGGGGGAGCGGAGCTCGTTCAGGATGCTGCCGCTAGCTAGCTCGCATCACGTGACCTCCTGGGTGATAATTTTATGCTAAGATCTGGCATGCTGTTTGGCAGAGAGTTGCTGCACCGCAGTGTCGATGAGTGTTCTTACAAGGCAGGGCAGAGGGCACACTGCAAATAATTCTGAATTACTGAAGAATGTGGTGTGTGTATATTACGACAACAGCTTGTTTTAGTTACATATTCTTAAGATGGACAGTGGTACACAGCTTTAGAGAATCTATTCTGAATACCCAAAAAGATGCATTGCTACTGCTTTGCCCTTCTTACAGGGCTTTGACTGTCTTCCTGCTAGTTGACACTTTGTCCCCTTTAGGTGCCGTTGGATCTTCATGGCACTATTGTTTTATTGGATTTCAATTATTTAACAACTCAGGGAGGATTACATAAATACATATATAAACTACATAAAGTAATATCAGTGAAGTGAACCATACCACATTTAAATGCTCTCTTAAAACACACCTCTTCACAATGGCATTTGGAGTTCCTCCCAAGACAGCTCTGGAACAAGATTGTCTATCCTAGATTTTTCCTTCCTTCTTTTCTTTCCTTTATCTTTTGGCAACATGGTACCTTCCTTTTCTTTTTCTAGTATTTTTATAGCAAATTGTTTTGAAACGTCCATATTGCGTTTTAAAATGGCATTGCAAGAAATGAATAAACTATACTAAACTAAGCAGCATCACCAACAAATATTCAAGAATGATCATATATCAGTAATATCCAGATCAGTACAATTTATAGGAACAATTTTGTCCAAAAGAAGGAATCCATCACTTATAGCAGCAACCAGCCTCATTTTATAGCTAAATATGAAATAAATCAATTCAGAGCTTTCCTGAATTTAGCAAGATCAGCCAAGCCCACAACCTTGATGGGAATTTATTCCACCATATTGCCTGAAGTGTTCTAGCCTCTATGGCAAATGCCTGCCTGCAAATTTTAAACAAGTTAGATTAAAACCCCCACTATCAGAATGCAAAATTGCTTGGCCCACTAACTTTAGTAGAAACGAATGAAACAAATGATCTGAACAGGATGAAAATTTGCTTTTCATGCACATCCTGAGAGAAGATCTCCACGGACAGAGGGGAAACAGCTTGAATATCTTCTGTGCCGTATAGGAAACAATGCCATAACTCAAATATACCCCGTTAGTCAAATCTTTCATTCAGTCTGGAGATAATGCAGAACAAAGACCATAATGATAAAATCAATTAAAATCCCCTGCCCATAGAAATCATGCCTCCCCAGAGAATAAGGGATATAAACATACATGAAATATTACAATACTTAATATCAAAAGTGTTATTTTAGAAGTCCTGTTTGTGATTTGTATGTGTGAAAACACCCATCGACATGTGCAAATAACATCCACATTCAAACAATCATTTTAGAAAATCCAGGATTTACATGCTACATGGGGGCACAGTAAAGGCATGTCCTAGATGGACTTAGAAAGATCCATATGCATCTCAGATTTCACAATAGTTCCACATGTTTCAGCCCACCAACAAACTCGTTCATATTTACACCTGCCCTACCATGAACAAGCATTTCAAAGTACTTGGTTCTGCTAGCTTTCACTAGTAGGGATAATAGGGGAATACTCTCTCAATCCCTCCATTAGTTTTATCCCCCTGAAAGAAAGATAGCAGGTAAATGTTGAGCCCTCTTTCTTTACCGGAATGCAGCTGCACACCTCCATTTGCAAAATGGCTGGCCCCTTTGTGGATGTGATGACAGATCCACATGCAAGTTCTGGAGTACTGACACTGACATGTCCAGGTTTTGCATTTGCATTTTTCTGGAATTGCCCACCTCCCTGCACATGTCTAGGGCTTTACTCTGCACATCCCCATTTATTAGTATGTTGACGGATATGTTTATCTTTCAGAGAGGGGACATTTTGACATGTACATCTCAGGAGTCATCTAAATAACTAAAATGTGCCTTCACAAGTTTATTTCAAGACACCAAAGAAGAAAGGTGCTTTGGGTGAATGGGGAGCTTGTATGCAATGTTCTTTTGTCAATTCATGATTATTTGCAGTTACTGCAATGATATTAATGAGGCTGCAACACTTAAGTCTATCACTTTGGAGTATGTTTACTAAAGGGCGTTAAGGTAACAGGCATTAACGGCAGCGATAAGAGGTGTTACATGCATAAAGGGCTCTGGGCGGGTAAGGGTCATTCTGGTGTGAAGAGCACTATGGGCTATTTAATGGGTGTTAACGGGACATCAGCTGTTAAGGTGAAAAACATGCACCTTAACGTCCGAAAAAGGCTGTAACCCTAACACTGGATAAAGGAGAACCAAGGAAAGTCAATGTAAAGGTGATGGATGGAAGGACAGGTGGGAGATGATGGACCTGCCATATCCATGGGCACCCTAAGTGGCAGCTAGTAAAGTGGATGAGCATGTGGGAGGCAGCTGTACTGATGCACAGGGGGGTGCCTATGTAACATGGTGCAATGTCTGTGTGTGGCATAGGATGGGGAAAATGTGTCCCCAGCAGAGCCGAAGTGGCAGGATGTGTGCAGTGACAGGAAGACAAAGTAGGAGTAGTGATGTGTAGATCAGGCACAGGAGAGGCATGCATGAAGAGCCAAAATACGGAAAAGAGTACCAGTGAAGGTCATGGTGTAACAGCTTGCACAAGTAGACATGATTGCGCACAGCTGACAAAGGCAGATGGATGGGCTGAAGGAAGGATGGTGGCTGAGGAGAGGGTGGCATGGGCTGGCAGCACTATGCCATAGGTGCCATCCCCAATGTATTTGTACTATGCATGAAAATATGCGCCAGTGCCACCTGGAAGTCCTGATATCAGACATGTGGGACTCACACCTGTTCCAGCCATACAGCCACCATACAACAGCTCAGACAAATGTGTAGATAACAACTGCACAGATGTCATCCAAACTGGGCAAATGGGGCATGCACAGACATGAGATGATGCCTGTAGGTGGCTATCCGAGGGGTAGGATGTGTCTGCATGTACTGCAGAGATGTAATGGAGCCAAAGCTGTACAGTAACAGTCATGATGTCATATATGACTCATTTCCCAAGTAGGTTACAGCTGTATGCATATAACTGCCAGTTAGTATACCATTGTAGAAGTGCAGTCACATCGGGGTACATGTTACCATCAATTGATAATGTCTGATGATAAACAGGGACTGTATGGACCTGCAGTCAACTGAGCCATTGGTGGGTTAAGTGATCAGCTCAAGGTCACAAGAGGTTTTGTCAATACATGGAGGTTGTGGCAGACATAAAATGTGACAGAAATGTCACATAAGGAGTGGTAGTGGGCCTCAAACCCGTTATTTTTGCCTCCAAGTCATTGCCATGACCATCATACCATGCCTCGAAGCAGGGTCCTGACATCTGCAGAGTGAACATATCTGACCCCCTGCAATGGGCTGCCGCAGAGTCAATAAAGCCATGCTCTCAGAAGGCTATGATGGGGAATAGCATGTTTGCTGACCCAAAGTGTGGCCAGAATGCATAACAAAGTAGAAGGATGAGTGTCTGCAAGTCACAACAGAGCCTGGGTCATTACAGGTGGGGAAATGACCTGAGTAACACACAGGTGCAAAATGAATAAATGGGAACTGAATCCTTGTCCCCTGCTTATGGGGACATGGCACTAACCAGTATGTTATATCTCCACTCCTTTCTAACCTGCAATGTCTGGAGTCAAAGAGCCTGCATGTCTCGGCCTAAACTGTCTTCTGTGTGTGCCTGTATAGGTTAGCCCCTCCAGTACCCATGATGCACTGCACATGCAGAACAGCAGTCTGCAGCTGATCACCAAATGGAGATGTGCTTCAATCAAATAACAGCTACAAACTGTGCTACTGTACAATTTCAGTGGTCACTCTGAGGTGAGGATGGGCACCCAGCACCTGGTCCCCAGAACTGGCAGTGCTAGAGATGGTCTCTACTGACTACTGCAGATCCTTATCATTGCCATTGTGTAGCAGGTATTGTCTATAGTGTATTATTCTAATCACTTTGTTTCCTGCGCAATTGCAGTATGTTGTATGTGCTAGTCACATCTAGGCCCTGTGTTCTGCCCCTGTTGGACAGGGATCCTCCTTATAACAGTGTATGTCAATGTCCAGTGTTAAACTGCTGATGTCATGGATGCCAACTGCTGGGGGGGGGGGCTTCTAGGATTGCATGGGGGTTGTTACTACAGTGCTACCATTACCACAGGGAGTAGGCCTGGAATACCTGCAGTCCCAACCAACTAGGACTTAACAATCACCCATATCAAGCAAAGTCAGACTGCACCTGCTGCCTACTACTGTTTTTTCCAGCCAAGCACATACCAACTACTAAAAGTCCACTGGTCAGCACACATTGCATCTATACAGAGTGACCATGTGCGCACAGGCTTCAGATTAAAAGCATGGGCCTCCCAGACAAAACATGCACCCACATCACTGGAACTAGATACTTTATAGCACTATGTTGATACATAGCTGTGCCATGGTCACTGCTCGGTCAGAGTGAGAGTGCCCTGCCAGCCTGACATGCTGTGGCCACCAAGTCCATGCATGTGGCAGATGGGCACTATGACATCTCAGCCATTGACCCTACCTCCGGTGCAGACACATCCTGGCCAATCTGCCCTGTTTCAGCCCATACCCACAATACTATGCTCCTCATCATGCACATTTGCAGACTAACGCTGGGAACAGCTTAGGCAATGTGAGGCTCAGTGAGGCATAGAAAGCCGCAAAACAATGGGGAGACATACACATTGCCACACTGTCGGGATAGTTGGCATTCCTGCCTGCCACTTTGGTCTCAATATCAGCTCAAGCACTGTTAACTTGTGCAGGAGCTAGTAGTACCCACTCAGTGTGCTGGTACTATCAGCCTGACTCTCCACCCAGCTGTGGGCAGTAGAGCCTGCACTGTAGGCTAATGCAGTTGTACCTGCACTGTAGGCTAATGCATGATCCACAGCCAAGATCTGAACCTGTGACCTTCCTCTCATCTATACACCAACTGCGTGTGTTGAGCCACAGTACTGTTATATGGTTACAACAGTCCCAGGGGCTGACATGCTTCCCATCAGACAGACCTTGGCACATGTTGCAATTTGCACAGTGCACAAAACCAGGATATGGCTTTGGTCTGCTGCAGGTGGGTGCTGCTGCCCCCTCCGCCAAAACCCCCACACCATGCTGACATGCCCACATGCTGTCAGTGTTGCTGGTGCGCAGTCCCAGCACATACAAAATGCAAGTTGTCAGGTGCCTAGGGTGCAAGGTTCAGATGGGGGAGTAGAGGCATACATGGATGGCCAGACAGCCCCCCCCCCCCTGACCATCTGCCTCTTCAGGGACCCAATCACTGCCTGCCACCGTTGCGTCTCAGGGGGAGGATGACAGCTACTACTGTGGTAGTCCCCTGGGTTCCTGAATGTTGCAGCTACCTGAAGGGCTGCAACTACTGGCACTATTGGCTTCTTCCCTTACAGATGGGTTCAGCAGCAGCAGGGGGGAGCCAGCCGGGATCTCTGTCTGGGGTGCCAGGAACCTTGGACCCCCCCCCCCCCCATGTGGCACATCTCCTTTTCGCAGCAGCAGCATGTCTGTGCCACGCTTTCATTGTGGGTTCATGCTGGACATCACAGATAGTAATGTGGATGGCAGGATACCCATATGAGGAGAAGCTAAAAAGATTGGGGCTCTTCAACCTGAGGAAGAGAGGGCTGAGGGGAGATATGATAGAGGTCTATAAATTAAAGATTGGAGTGCAATGGCTAAATGAAGATTGATTGTTTGCGCCATCAAAATGTAGAAAGACAAGGGGACATGCAATGAGACAACAGTGTAACCCATTTAAGACTAATAAGAGAAAATATTTTTTTAGTCAATGTTAATCAAACTCTGGACTTCATTACCAGAGGATGAAATAAAAACTGTTAGTGTAGCCAGGTTTAAAAAAGGTTTGGACAGGTTCCTGGGAAAGGTCCATAAACCATTATTAAAGAGGACCTGGGATATCCATTGCTTGCCCCAACACAAGCATTGTGGAACCTGTGTGTCTTTTGGGGTACTTGTGACTTAGATTGGCCACTGTTGGCTACAGGATAGAGGGCATGATGAACCTTGATCTGACACTGTATGGCATATTTTATAATCTTATGTTCTAATGATCCACTGGGCAGCTGCCTGGTCTGCCCTGTGCACCAGAAACCCCCAATGCATGACCCATGTGCCACCTTCTTTCCCCCATTTACGCCATCAACATAGTGCCCTTTCATACTTGGGCACTATGCTGTTGCTGCCAATGGAGCACTACTATCACTTTCTTGGCCCCCTTTGTCTATGCATCACATTGCAGACATTAAAATAGGCTCTTTCTCCTCAAAATACACCCTTTCTGCAAGGTTTTACTTTGTGTTAGGGTTCCCAGCGTTAAAGGGCTTTAACACACATTAGCGCAACAGTCTTTAAAGGAACACCCATTGTTAATGCCTCTCTCCGCCCCATTAGTTCCCACTCTCCACCTACTGCACCCTTTATGCAGCAGGAGCCTTTAATGCCTGTTAAGGCAGCTTTTCACAGTGTAAAGGGTGCAAGGGTGATGATAACGGGCATTAACGACACACTGGCTCCCTTAATGCCCTTTAGTAAACATACCCCTTTGTGTCTTCTTGCGGTTAGAATAGCTTTTCATGTTCTGCTCTAGTAGTAAGTATTATATAATAAAACTTTGGTGCTTTGTTCATATAAAAGATCTGAAGGATAAAATTAAGCTTCTCACATAAGCCATCTGGAGTCTGTCCGGTTTTCTGTATCCTGAAAGCCATCTGGTTTCCTTCAATAGGAGTGGGAATCTTTCACCTCTCCTAATTGAATAGCGCACAGAAGTACTCACTAACTAAGCAGTCCTCGGTATTTTGCACTTTAACTCATTCTTTGCCCTGATTGTCTTTAAACTGTCTGTACCTTCAACTTAGGATCCTTTCCAGAATTCTACCCCCTCCGCCCTTTTCTGCTGAACGTCTCTCCTGCCTTCTCACACATTACTAGGTAGTAGAGAGAAATGGCTGCAATTTTATTTTATTTACAAATAAGCACGATGTGTAGAACTTAATTCTCAAACTACTGTTCATCAAACAACATATCACATCTCCTAAGTAAAAGTATTAAAATCCTCACCTGGGGCTGCCACTGAATAAAGTATGACATAAATCCCAGTTCTACACTGGGCCATTGGAGTGCGGTAGTGACCTAATGATCAGAATGGTGGGGTGAGAATCAGAGTTCAGATGCCACTGTTACCACTTGTGACTTTGAGAAAGTCACTTAACTCTCCATTGCCTCAGGTACAAAATTAGGAGCATGTTTACTAAGCTGTGGTAAGTGTTTGCACTTACCAAGTGGCATGTGCAAAAAGGGCCTCGTGATAAGGTCAAACCCTGTGCTGTAAATGCAGAGGATCTGCCCAAGATCTGCCCTGCATTTAACACACAGAGCACACGTTTACTGCATGTGGTGATGTTCCTTGCCACAGCTGGTAGCACTGGAGCACCTGCATTATCCACTGAGGCAGGTAACATGGGCCTGGAGAAAAAACACAGAGAAGAGACAAGCGACTGCAGCTGCAAAGTCTCCCCCCTACTCAACCAGTCCCACTTCAGAAACACCCTAACCCTGGACAGCATTCCAAAATGACCACCATCCCCCAAGACCTTCTCAATCTCCCCACTGATCACCCAGCCAGGCCTTCCATCCACCATCAACCCTCCCCCAGGTCTTATCTGGGGGGCTCCCTCATAGTTAAAGTAGTAAATTCAACAGGAGTGGTCCCCTTCTCTCCTGCCCTAGTTTTGGCAGTTTTCAAAATGGTGCTAGTCTTGTGGAACTGACCCTAGAGACTACTGCTAGGGGAATGTATTGTGAGACCAGAATGATCAGTGGGGGTGGGGAGAGAAGGGATGCGTGCCTAGGGGGAGGGGGCATGGCTGGGGTGATAGGGTATGGGAGTCTTGAGGAATATTAGTATTTTGGGATCTATCCAGAGGGAAGCTGATTCTGAAGGGGAGGGCTGGATCAGCAGAAGGAGTTGTAGGGGAAACTGTATCAGCGGGGGGGTGGGGGGATGATCTTCAGGAGTGGCTTGATTGGTGTGGTTTCAGGTCTTTGGGGGGGAGGGAGGCACCAATGCAGCATGGCCATGGGTTTTTATATGGGCAGCAGTCATATTATCAGGCTGCCCTTAATGCTATCTCTTGAGGGGGCTTTAGATGCAGCCATGCTATCCGCAGTCATGACAGCTAATGTGGCAATATCCCACTATGCCCACTCTCTGCTCTGTGGTGTGCCAAGCAGATGGTGTAGAAATACCTGCATTAACTGTCAGTGCAGGTTAGTGCATGCTGGATAGCATGTGCTTGAGTCTGTGCTAACAGCGCTGCTGAGTAAACAAGCCCCTTAGACTGTGAGCCCTCTACTACCTGCTGTACCTGAATGTAACTCACCTTGGGCTACCACTGAATAAAGTACGAGATAAGTGCAAATCCTCCATGTCCTTGTCATTTTTACTTCTTCAAAGTCCATCAGATTGACTTAGCTGCAGCTGATATGACAGACAACCCTGACTAACTATCAAAATTGTAGCCTGACAGAGCTCTCTGCTGCTTCACTGCCTGTATTACTGCAGGCCTATCTAACATTTAGCATTTGGTCCTTTGATAGTCACCTGTGTTCCCCCTGGTGCAGTACTTATTAAGTTATTGAGTAGATCACAGTTTGCTAACCTGATTAGCAGGTGCAAGTACTGTCCTAAAATGAACACGGTTTCCTGGCCACTTACACTATACACAGAACAGTTACCCTTCATTAGTTTTCACTTCCTATATTCAATCCAGGCGTTGCCTCCAATATGTCCTAAAAGCCACACAGGAGCACATCTATACTTGTATCGGATAAATAGATTCCATCTGATATTTATAATTCTATATAATCTCAAGGTAACACATCATGCCTCTCTGCCATCCCTCAAGTAGCTAATGAATTACATTAAAATTGTTTATATTATTATAATAACTCCAAAACATACCATTAAGATAGTATCATCTAAACACTCATCAGACACCGTATATTTTTTTACCAGTCAGCCAATCTTTTGCAGTTTTTCAATCAATATTTCTTATTTGCAATTCAAAAGATTAAAACCCTGAACACTCCATAAGATGACCCCAAAGCTGCAAAGTGGAAAAAAATGGAAAAAAAAAATAAAGAGAGCTATAATAATGGAAACTAATCTTTATGTAAGAAAAGTAAATAAAAGTAAAGAGGAAAAGAAAATCAACATGATTCTCCAGAAGGGTGACTGAAATATATAAAGGAAGAACATTATGATTCAAAACGTTTGATCTCAAAAAGATGAATGTAGAGAAGTATATCTGGTAGAGCTGAAAGAGTCAAGGAAATAAATCAGGACTGAAAAACAGAAGTGGAAGAAAACATTGCTGAAGAAGTGACAAGTATGTCAGGGAAAGGAGGAAAGCCAGAGGTGGAACTGTGACTGAAAGGTGCCAAGGAGTAGTGTGTGGAGGTACTAAATGGCAAACATTGAAGAGAGTATGTAGAGCTTGTAAAACTGACAATGGGCAGTCATGAGGGTCAGATGAGATGCATTCCAGAATTCTATAAGAGCTCCTCATAATATCCTGAACTACTGTAGGTCTGTTGAAGTATGATTTCAATAGATCGCTAGAGATGGGAGATGTTCCATGGGATTGAGGAAAGGCAGTTGTGTTTCTTCTTTACAAAAGTGATAACAGAATCTGCAGGTCATTAAATACTTACAATGGTAGTGTCAATGGTGGTGTAAAAATTAATAGAGTCCCTGCTAAAGGAAGTATTAATAAACTATCTATAATCCAATGGGTTGTGCTGTATATTCCAAGACATCATAATTTTATGAGAAAAAGACCAAGTCAAATAAATCGACTGATTTTTTTCACTTGAATGACTACATTATTAGATCAAGGGCCTGGTTTACAATGCTTTGGAAAGTTTTCCACATAGGAAACCTATGAATAAATGGAGCAGTCTGGGGATAGGTCCCAAGGTAGTGGCTGGATTAAAAATGGTTTAATTTAATTTGATTTAATCATTTCTAGCCCACCTTTATCATATCAGGTTCAAAGAGGATTACATTAAGTAACCAATATTACAGTGATTCTAGAAGACAGCATTCAGTAAGAGATTAATTAACAGTTATGATAGCATATTCTAAAGAGTTACATTGAAAAACAATTGCACAATAACAGCCATATAGAAGTGCCCTAAAATTAATTAAGAATCATAATTGCATATTCTGAGGAAAAAAATCATTCATAAATAATTGCAGAATGACAATCATGGAGAAGTGCCTAAGATCTAGCTTGTAGATTAAACTTCTGAAAAAAGAAAACATTTTGAACTCACCTAAATATCATGTACTGCTTCTCTTTTCTAATCTTAGCTAGAAATTAATTTCAGCTCAGAGCTGCCTGAAAGCTAGAGTTTATCAACTATGCTCTTAAAATTATAGGCGTCAATATTCAAAGGCCATGCAAACCACATGAATCTCATTGAGCTCATTATTCAGTGGCACTAACTAACTAATGTCGCTGAATATTTCCACAAACCACCTTGGAAGGTCTATGGGTGGGGCTGAGGTGGCCCTGCTCCTATCCAGTTAATGGTGATGTTCAGCCCATTAACCAAATTGGTAACCACATAATGTAAGGACAGGTCAATGGTTGTCCTAACGTTATCAGTAAAACCAACTGCCTAAGGGTTAACCAAACCACTATACAAAAAACGCCCTTAGTAAATATTATCAATCACTAATATTTTTCTAATACTTACTAAATCAATTCCTAAGCATACCAACGTCACTTTGCAAAACTTTCACTAGGCATCAATGACCTCAGGATGGCCTTACCCCTACATGTGGCAAAACTAATCACCATAGGTTTAAAAGCAGACGCTCACATCATAGGTCACTAGCTTTTCATTCTTTTTAATTGTATATTGCACACCTTCCGAGATTACTAAGATTAATTAAAACATACAACATCCGAAAAAGTACTTTTAAGGATTCTTTACAAAATTAAGCACTCAGTGAATAAGAAGTGTCTGCACTCTCACATAACACTGGATCCCATGAATCTTCAGTTCATTTTCCTATAATGAAATAGAACAACTTTTCTAAATCAAGAATATCAATACACTATTAAATAGATTTACTATCACTTATCCGAATAGATCCATGGAGCCAGTATATGTCGGTAACTGAAATGCCCGTTTCTGCTTAACTGCAAACGCTGCACAACCATAGGCGTCCACCGTTGCGGCAAATAGAATCAATGCCCAACAAAAGCTTTTGTTTCACCATATAGGCTTCTTCAGGGGTTCCTAGTAATATAACTTTTAAAGATATTCCAGCAATCGGACAGAGAAAGTGTATACAAATATTTCAACCAACAGGCAAAATCAACGCCTCCCACCACTATCACATCAACGGCGTCTGACGTCAGCTTCTTTTAAAGAGGCGTTCTGCTACCCAATTCACTCAATGAAGCTGACGTAATCATTTATAAAGAACTATCATTCCCAACCTCACAAACTCAAATAACACTGTACAATTTAAATTTAAAAAAAGAGGAAATTATATTGGAACTTCAGAGATACCTGGCAAATATCACATAAACAGCGTCCATTCAATTTTATCATTCAACCCATGAGGGTCCAAGGTATTGAAATCATAGATCCATTTCTGTTCTGCAACAAAATGTGCCCTCTATCCCCTCTCCATATATTTAAAGGAACATGTTCTAATACTATACACCTTAATTCCTCAAAAGTATGATTGAAGGACAAACAATGCTGAACTAGTGGCATATCAATGTGTACTTTATTAATGCTATATTTATGCTCTGCCAGCCTGGTTTTCAAAGGACATGTAGTTTTGCCAATATACATCTTAAAACAAGGACACCATAAGGCATATACTACGAACGAAGTATTGCAGGTTGTATTATAATTAGGTGAATATCTCTTACTTGCATATTTAGTACAGATCTTATCCTCTGTAATATTGCAATACGAACAATGTCCACATTGTTTATGTCCATGAATCTCAACAGAATTGTTTGAGAATAGAACTCACTCTAAAGTGAGAAAGGAAAGTAATGAATGCATTAAGGGTTATTCTTGGGGGTATGTCTTTGGAATATCTTTGTAAATGATACTGCAGAAGAGTTAAAAAGAAGTTTGCCTTTTTTTGAAGATGATACAAAGATCTGCAACAGACTGTGCACCTCTGAGGTACTAGATGGAATGAGAAATAATCTAATAAAGCTATAGGAATGATTGTACGCTTAATGAAAGGCTGATTTGCATTGACCAGGAATGAGACCTTGGGGTGATTATATCTGATTTACTCAAGTAGAAAAACTATGTGATAAGGTGGTGGTCAGACCCAGAGGGATTCTAGGCTGTGTAGAAAAAAGAAGCTGAAACAGTCTACTGCATAGATTGTTGCTGAGGCCTCGCTTTGAATGTGTTCATTTCTTGAGGCCTTATCTCTAGACGGATGAAATAGACCTGTGGCAGTAAAGAGAAAGGCATCCAAAATGGTGCAGAGTCTATACCAAAAGACATTTGAGATGAGACTTGGGGACTTAACTATGAATATCCTATAAGAGAGGAGTGATAAGTATTAATATCAACAAACAAACCTTTTTCAAAGGAAAATAAACTGAAGAACTAGGGGCCATGATGTGAAGCAACAAAGAGGCAGAGTCAGAACAACATCAGAAAATATTTTTCATAGAAAGCAAGATAGATGTCTGCAAAGGGCCCTGATCCCACAATGTAGGAGTTGGTGGAAGCAAACTGGATTTTAAAAAGCATGATAAAAAGAGAAGGTCCCTTAGTGGAAAAAGAATAGAAATAAAGCAATAGGGCAAAGTGCATGGAACAGTGCTTCAGCCCAAGACAACAGTGGAATGATTAAATTGTTCTTTCAAGCCTGGGGCAAGAAAGACCAGGATTCAAATCCAACTGATTCTACTTGACAAGTTATTTAACCTTCCATTGTCTGGGGTACAAACTTAGATTGCAAGCCCTCTGGGGACAGGGAAATACCAATAGTTACTGATTGTAATTCGCCTTGAACTACTACTACTGGAAAGGCATGAGTTAAATACCAATTTAAAAAAAAAATGGAAGTAGCCTAAACAGAGTGGGACTTAGAAACCTAAAAGCCATGGAGCCCAATTCCATAACATGTCCACCCAGCCCGCGGACACATCTAAATCACAAACAGGCGAGCCTAGACAAGCTGGCGGGTCCGGAATCAGGGTGGTAGATGTGTTTGGCGTGGTACAGGCACAACACTATTCAGACGGCACATGCACACATCTGGCACACAGCCCACGCACAGGTGCAGGAATGGGCCATGCGATATAATAGAGAAACATGTCCCTGTCAATATTATCGGACATAGGTAAAACATTTTGGATGTCCCCACCCCACCATATTCTGAAACATTAAACATTTCGGATCCTGCCCATCTTTGTGATGTACCTGCAGAAGCCACACCCCTCGGGAAAAACGTGCATCTCCTGAGCCGCCCTTCACACTGACAGTAGTATACTGATGCAAACTAGACATAAATACCAATGGGAATGACTGCTGATGAAACCTAGACCACATACCAGACCTATACAGGCCCTGAAAAGTGCTAGGTAACACCAGTGCACCCTAATATGGTATAAGAGAATGTAAATATGAACATGTATGTCAGGACATACGTACCTTGCATGACATGGTACTTGGCAGTAGGATTCGGTCCCAGTGATTCCTGCTTTGGTCATCCTTACAAACTCGCTTTAAGCTGCTATAAATGGACCCAAACCAAAAGCACCAAACCTGAAACTAACTTTGCAGTTCCCCAAAGGATACATAATATTGCTGAGTAACAAATGTGTACCCATTTCGTGCCTATGACCTATAAGTGCACTCATTCTACTGTTCCGCAATACCTTTCCCTTCTGACCTCTCCCTACACCCCTTCTCGGGATCTCTGCTCTTCTGTCATATTGCTGCTATCTGTGCCCTTGTCTTCTACTGCCAAATCGAGACATTGCTCCTTTCAACTCGCTTCTCCTTATGCCTAGAACAAACTACCTGTGTCTGTACATCACGCCTCAGACTAGATAGGCCATGTGGTCTTTTTCTGTCATCATGTTTCTATGTTTCTATGTACATCACGCCTCTTCCCAAATCTAGGCGGAGCATTCACCTCTTCATTGCTGCTTTTGAATCTGATCTGCCTAAGCTCCCTTGTGTTTCCTTATGAGTCCCCCTAAATGTATCCTGTTCACAGCTGCTGTGTTGTCTGTCGTGACTAGATAGTAAGCTCTGCTGAGCAGGGACCATCCTTTACATGTGTCTGTGCAGCACTCCATATGCCTTGTAGCACTATACAAATTATCAATTGTAGCAGTAGTGGTAGTAGTATGGCCTTCTGGCTATGGCATCTGGTTCCCATATATCTGGGTGCTGGCATTCCTCACAGCAGCTACACTTGTCCCATCGTGGTGTACGTTTGCCTTCCCACAGTCTGTTCTGAGGCACTGCTCTCCTGGTGAGGCCTGTGTGGGCATGGGAGGAGGGGTGTCTGTGCCATCATACTCAGGCAGCCAGCCTCCAGATATATCACCACTCTCTCAGCTTGAATGGAACCTGGATTGGCGAAGGGAGTAGGGTATGGCTGCCCTATCACACTGGTACCTTGTAACACTGCGATCATCCATATGGTCCAGATACCGGTCAGCAATTTATGGCCTCCCTGAATTGCAGATCAGCATACCAGATCCTCCGTGCTGCCCCCACACCGCACACTCTCACTTGCAATCACAAAAGACATCTGATGCAGTTCTTTGATTGATGTGATCTACATAGATTTCAGCAAAGCTTTTGATAAGGGAAAGGGCGCAGGCAGGGTCCCGGCGACCGAGTTTAACCGGGTGCTCGGCCCGGCGCGGGACTCTGCGCGTGCTGGGAAAAAGAAAAGGGGGGATGCATAGCGGCGGTGAGGACGCTCGTGCGTCCTTCAAACTGATTGGCTCGGCACGCGATTGGGCACACGGGAGCCAATCAGGGGTGGAGGAAGGCATGTGCTCAGGCAGCGGCGGAGGTTGCTGGGCACATGCGGACACACCCGGAGCATGGCGGCTCACCCGCCCACCCCTTGTGGGAGGCGGTGGGTTCGGAGACTTAGGGTGGTTGCAGCTTGGGGGGGGGAGCGGCGGGATCCCAGAGGTGTCCAGGGTCTGGAGCCTTAGGCCACTTGGGGGGTGGGCGGGGTGCCCACAACCCGGACAACCCCTGGTAGACTTTTGCTAGTGATATGGCGAAGTCGGACAGGGGTGGTAGGAATTTGGCTGGCGGAGGTGAATGCGGCCGGTTTGGAGGCGAGGTCACTTTGCTAATAGCATGGCTGGTGACACATCGCTCCGTTGGGGGGGGGGGGGGGCTGGCGGGTTGTTGATTATTCTGGTTTAGTATGTTCTGGATGTTAAATTGGCAAATAAAGCTGTGACCAGTTGTTACCCAAGAATGGTTGTCTGTTGCATTTGTGATAAGGTGTGTGTGTGTGGGGGGGGATATTAGAATTAATAGGTTACGTGAGGCAGGTAGAGTGAGCGCCGGGTCTGACTACCCAGTTATGTACCTCATAGGAGGCTTATCAATAAACTGAACAACCTGGGGATGGGTCCCAAGGTGGTGAACTGGATCAGAAATTGGTTGACTGACAGATGATGGAAGGTGATGATAAACAGAACTCACTCTGATGAAAGGAAGGTAAGCAGTGGCATGCTCCAGGGATCAGTCCTGGGACCAGTACTATTTAATATATTTGTGAGTGATATTGCTGGAGGACTGAATGGAAAAGTCTGTCTTTTTGCAGATGACATGAAAATTTGCAACAGAGTAGATTTCCACGAGGGAGTGGATAACATGATTTACAAAAGCTGGAAGAATGGTCTAATGATGGTAGTTAAGATTTAATGTGAAGAAGTGCAGTGTCATGCACTTGGGATGCAGAAATTCAAGGGAATTGTATATGATAGGGGGCACGAGGTTGGGGTGCACGGACCAAGAGAAGGACCTCAGAGTGATTGTTTCTGAGGATCTCAAGGTGGCAAAACAGTGTGACAAGGCAGTGACCAAAGTCAGAAGGATGCTGGGTTGCATATAGAGAGGAATTTCAGTACCAGAAGAAAGGAGGAGGTACTAATGCCACTGTACAAGTCGCTGGTGAGGCCTCACTTGGAGTATTGTGTTCCGTTTTGGAGACCATATCTCACAAAGGATATAAAAAACTTGAAATGGTTCAGAGGAAGGTAACCAAAATGATCTGGAGCCTGCACCAGAAGACTTATGTAAAGAGATTTGAAGACCTAAATATGTATATGCTAGAGGAGAAGAGGAACGGGGGGAAATACTTATATGGTATTATATGGTATTAATGAGCAAAGAAACTTTTTACAAAGTTGGGGAAGTTGTAGAACTAGAGGGCATAACCTGAGGTTGCAAGGGGGTAAACTGAAAAGCAATGTCAGGAAATACTTTTTCACTTAAAGGGTGGTGGTTGCTTGGACTGCCCTCCTGATAGAGGTGGTGGGGGCAAATACAGTGACATAATTCAAAATGACATTAGACGGACACAGCAGATCCCTTTATAGCAACTAGATAAAATTAAAATAAACTTAACTCTCTCTTATATCTCAACAAATAGGTGTGACCTGCACAGAGTGATGGGTACACCCCTAAACAAAGGTATGGGGAGGGGTGACCTGCACAGAGCGTCAGGTGCACCTACTCTTGCCACCTTGCTGGGCAGACTAGATGGACCATACCGGTCTTTATTTGCCACCATATACTAGGTTACTAAGTTACAGCATTCTGCCAAACCAAACCTATGCTATGCCATAATAGCATCACATCCCAGGATTACACACATGATTTCCCTTTCTCACTACACCATGATTTGTTTCCAGACTCACTCACATACTGTTCACACACAGTCCCAGTTTTCAAAGCATAGGATTTGTTGGGGGTCCCCTGGATTAGCTCTTTTAACACAAACGGCACATTTCAGCATAGCTTGAATAAACACTATTGCTCTCCTTAACATTTTTGTAATGATGTTTATAAATGTTTCTTTACCTTATGACATTCCCTCACCTCTGCTTCCTGTTCTTTGTAACTGCATCTTGTATTTTTCAAGACTGCAGTAACACCAGCTCAGCACATACATGTCACAACCATTCTTGTATTATGGATGACCTGCAGAGCACAGCAGAATATTTTCTAAGTCCTGGCCTTATACCACATTTCAGCAGAAAAAACATGGATGTTTTCGGGAAACACTTGAAACATACATGGGCCTTTCCTGAATATGCTTTATTACGTCTCCGTGGCTGACCATGCCCCTGTTCCCCCCTTATGGGCACATTCTGAGATCCCCATGCTAGCGCCATGTATGTGTATGACAGTGGTGTTTCAGAATATGGTGGGGGTAGTTTTCGGCAAATACACATCCCCACTGCATGTATAAACCTCCTTATTCATGTTCTGTAATGACCCCCATAATGGGCAGACTGGATGGGCCATTTGATTTTTATGGATCCAGTGGATTACAGAATCTGAAGAAAGGTTGGATAGGTGAGATATATTAGGGATATTTAAATGCATCATAAGCATAAAGGCACAGGAGGGAGGCCCTTTTCACTTAAAAGGCAGTTCTTGAATGAGGGATCATATGATGAGGATAAAAGAGGTAGATGGAACAGTATCCCAGTGGAGGTGGTGGAGCTAAACACAGTATCGGAATACAAGAAAACATGGGACAAGTAGAGAAGATCTCTGAGTGAGAGCTTATTAGTTGGAGTGTATGGGTAGACTGGACTGGCCATATAGTGTTCAACTGACATCATTCGTCTATGTTTCTGTTTTTATTTGTCATCACCTAAAGGATATCTGTATGTGTTTTAGCAAGACTGTGTAAACCATGAGAATCTCTGGGCCACATTAAGAAGCATGGGTATACCAGAACACCTGATCGCACTCTTGCACAACATTGATCAAAAAGCAATAGTTTGAAGGGAACAAGGAGAAACAGAATGGTTTAAAATCAGCAAAGTTGTACGACAAGGCTGCATACATTTCCCCTTTCTGTTTAATTTATATGCAGAACAAATCATCAGAGAAGCAGGACTGTATGAAGATGTGTGAAGATTGATGGGAGACTAATCAACAACCTTCGCTATGCTAATGATACCACATTACTGTCTGAAAGTGAAGACGATCTGAAACATTTGCTTGTCAAGGTCAAGGAACATAGTCTTAAAATGGGCCTGCACCTTAATGTAAAGAAGACAAAGATCCTAACAACTGCCAAAATCAATGTTCATCGTTAATGAAGATGAAATTGAAATAGTGGACAACTTTAACCTACTTGGATCAACTATCAATAAAGAAACAACAAGCAGTCAAGAAATATGACGGCACATTGCTCTCAGCAGAATGGCTATGAAGGACTTAGATAAGATTCTCAAGAGCAGAGATGTCTCTCTCCATACAAAGATTCAACTTGTTCAAGCCATTGTATTTTCAATACCATCATATGGATGCAAAAGTTGGATAGTGAAAAAGATAGGAAGAAAATTGATGCCTTTGAATTTATGGTGTTGACAATGAATACTATGAATACCATGGACTGCCGAAGAACAAACCAATCAGTATTAGAGAAGGTCAAAACTAAGCTTTCTTTAGAAACTCAGATGACAAGATTTCGACTTTCATACTTTGGACACATCATGCAAAGAGAGAGATCATTAGAGAAAGAAATCATGCTTTGCAAGGTAGAAGGTCAACACAAAAGAGGAAGGACAGCAATGAAATGGATCAATACAATAACAGCAACTATGGGTGCCACTCTGTCAACCATGAGCCGCCTGACTGAAGACCAAACACAGTTTAGGACAACTACCAGAGGGTCACCATGAGTCAACACTAGGGTTGCCAACTGGCTCCAGATGCGCCCGACAGGCTTGCTCCAGTCCTGGGTTTACCCCATTGCATGCAGTTACTTGTAGTTTTCCTTTTCTTATGGAGTGCAATGGAGAAATCAGAACTACATATCCCTGCATGCAATGAGGTAAACCCAGGACTGGATTAAACCTGTCGGGCGCATCTGGAGCCAGTTGGCAACCCTAGTCAACACTGACTTGACAGTACTTAACAACAACTACGGGCCCGAATTTGAGCTGGGCGGTGCTATGCGCTGCATCAGTGCATAGCCCCCCCCCCCCTCCCCATCGCCCACCTAACCCGGATTTTCCATCCAGGGTCATATGCGGCCCCAGCATCGAAAATCTAGGTGTCGTTGCACAGAGAGGAAGCTGCAGGAGTACCGATTTTCAATGCTACATGGTTAACCCCAGAGCCTTAAAGATAGGCAAGGTTTTCCCATGCCTATCTTTAAGGTGCAAAGCACTAACTGTGTAGATTCAACAATCAGTGCTAGATGGGTAGTGCCATGGCCCGCCTCCGTTCCGCCCCAGAATGCCCCAACACACTCCGATGATATTTGGATAGCATCTGGGCGCGTTAAAGACATATCCGGGATTTTCGAAGGGCACTACCCATGTAGGCGCCCTTTCAAAATCCTTGATAAGGCCTTTACATGGTTAACTAGGGGCCCTATGTTACTTATCTTCCACTTTATCATTATTCTGCATACCTCTGCTATATTCATCTGAATTATGTATATGTGTCTTGTCTGATGCTTTCAGCTAAATTATGAAGCACTGACATGTTCAGGTTCTGGCATCTTCTGCTGGCTTTCTTCCATTAAAAGTGATTGATTAGAAACATTTGTGCTAAAGTTACCACTAAACATCTTCCAGTTCAATGTTTTGAGATAAACTTCCTGAGAGGGCAAGTTTCAAAAAGTATTATTCTGGTAAAACAGCCTGACTGAAAATTACCCTCTTCGAATATGATTAAAATTATATTTATGTTCCATTATCATAGGGAAAAGAGCTGTTCCTGTGGCCATGTTTAGGTTGGGAAAGAAAATTACGTACATGTGGGGGAAGAATACTGAAAAGCATTTTCACGGTTTGCAGACCTGTAAACTGTGTAAATGCCGGTTAGCGGGATATTCAGCGGCATTAAAATGGTTAATGCCCCCGGATATCCACGGTGCTTCCGCTACACACCCCAGTGCTACGTGGTTAGCATCAGAATATTCTGAGGGCATTCCCAGACGGAACGGAGGTGGCACCCATCGCTAACCGGGCAGTGATGATAAACTTGCTAACTTTCCGAAGAAACATTAGTAGTTTCTTAGTATATGTTAAACATGCGTTATAGTACTGATTAAATCTGAACTCATTTTTATCTAAAATGTTTTGCCAGAAGTAGAAAATAATTTATATATACTGCAAAGGAGGGAGCTTTCAATAAGTCTGATTTGGTTGTTTTTCACAAATCTGACTGTGGCAGGTACCAGGTTCTACGATGAAATGGAAGTTATGAATGCCATGGGAAGCTGAGGATTGCAAAACATGCCCCTAGATCATCACCGTATCATTTTAAAATAGTGTTTTACATACAGAAATTATCTTTTATAAAATTGCCAAGAGTCTCTGCATGTAATTTATGTACATACAGCCTTTATGTGCATAAATTAATCCAACTTAAGCAGATGCATCTGTGGGGGCGGGGGCAGGGTGTTATTGTTTATGGGTACATTTTATAACATATGCTCATATGTGCCTAAACTAAGCTGGGAAAGTTGTGCATGGCAAGCAGAAGGTGTAAATGTGTGCCTGCACTTTATGTGGAGTCATTTTCTCATGGATAAAATATCTGCATATTTTCCTTAGAAAACGGGTGCAATTTATGCACATACCTGCTCTATTATAAAATAATCTTTATTGATTTATTATGTCCTTCCTGTGTCCAGACAGGACTTTGCCGAAATATGGCAATCTAGCACTGCGCACCATTAGTACATTCTGTTAATATTGATTTTTAAGGAAGTTCCCACCAACCGAGTCACTGACTTCCTGCAACCTTCAGCACTTTTATTGGAGGTTCTCCACCAAAGCAGAGGCCAGGCTGGGCTCCACTTAGCTTCTGCCCAGTCTGGCCTGGCTGCGGATAATTCAATAGCAGAAAAAAAAATCTAATAAAGCTTTGGTTGCCTTCCTACTTGATATACTGTCTCTCCAGTGGTTTTAAAGAGTATTCAATAAAAAATGTGAATTCAAGACTTCTGAACTGTAATATTTTTCTTTACCAAAGTGCAAACATTTTTCTTTTCTCTCTCATGCTGGCATGGAATTGTTTTTTGGACTTCAAGCATGAACAATGGAGAAATGAAAAGTAGGAGAGACTGCAAAGGCCAGCCACAAGCATAGGGCATCCTAGGAAAGGATGATCTAGGGCTGATTAGCATATGCAGGATCACACATTTCTAACAGCAAGCTTAGCTGATGCACCCAGTGCTTTTCTAACCATGCTGCCTCTCTCTCCTGACGAATTCACAGTCTGGGCTCAATTGCTTGTACCATGCAGTGCTCCTCAGTCCATTCTAGAATATAAATATGTATTTATTTATTAAAAGGGGGTCACAGAGACCACAGTTTTTTCTGAATAATGGTCAACTGTACTGAAAGAAAATGATCCATTGTACTGACAGAAAATACGTTTCATGGAAATCCTCATTATTTCATTATTATAATATCATGGATGGAGAACTTTGATTTCAATATTCCTGTTTGTGTTAGAGGTGTAGCTGCAATGCAAAAATGCAAGGATGGCGACGAGACAGCATCACTGCATCCGTGATGTTTGCAAAATGTGTGGCTGCCACGTACTGTCAATGCCTGCAGTAACTGCATGGTAAGGCCTGCCCACTCTCCACCCACACCCTGCCCACTCTTGCCACTAACATGCAAAATGCAGCTATTATGGAACATTGCCTGCAGTATCTGCATTTATTCCGCATTAGCTGTCACCACAGCACAATTTTCTTGCATTAGCACCACAATGACGGCTAACACCTCTTAGTAGACATACGCCATAGTTTATGATAATTTTTGGGAAGGATCAATTGCTTAGAGGTAGTTTTTAATAAAGAATTTTGCAATTCCATGATTTGTTTTTCTTCCATTTCATAACTAAAGACCACAAAAGCAGAAACAGTGCATTGCCCTGGAAATATATATTTATGTTGATTACATTCAGACTCTTGCCACAGAAATGGTAGCCCACGGGGCAAAGTCCCCGATGGCCGCTGTAACCGGGCCAACGGCCGGTGCGTGTCCCCGTGGAAGGGAAGGGCCACGTGGATGTGAGCGCATGCTGCGAGAGGTGTTGCAGCATATTTTGAATTCATTAGTCCCGCGGCGTGAGAAAATGCTGCGGGAGACAATGGGGCTAGCCTAAGTGGGACAGGCGGGAGGAAGGAAGAAAGGGGTATCTGGGGGGGGCGGCAGTCGGCGATTGGCAGTCTGGGGAGATGGATCGTGGCCAGTGCCCTACCCTTCCCACCCTTGTTGATTCAATTTCGGAGTTAAGAAGGGGTTGTTGCAGCGCGGGGGGGGGGGGGGAGGATGGCAGGAACCCAGAGGTGTCTGGGTTCCGGAGCCGGAGGCAATACTTGGGCAGGGATGTGGGGCCCCCGACCCGGTCAGCCCCTGTTAGGCTTTTGCTAATCATATGGCGAAGCCGGAAGAAAGGGGCGGATAGTGAGGCTAGCTGTGGGCCTGTCTGCAGCAGTTGCGGAGTTTAGACTCACCTTGCTAATCACATGGCGGGTGAGGCAGCAATCCGCTAGATTGATGTTTATGTTTGAATTGAATGTTATGGTGTTTAAAAGGTTGAATGAATCTGCGACCGGTTTTGAATTCCCAACAGTTGTGGTCTGTTTATTGGCAGGTGGAGACAGAGGGTGGAGTAAAAGGAAGGGTGCGGGTGGGGGGGGGGAAGGAATGAGCACCGGGTCCATTGTACCTCGGTTATAGCCATATAGAGAGAGATAGTATAGAAAGGATAAAATCTCTTTTAGGCTTTTAGCAACTGTTTTGTCCCACAGACCTACAACAGCATTGCAAAGATTAAACATAAACAAGTACAAGAAATACACCTGTCGGAGTATAATTTTAGATTCATTACCAATTTAAAACATCGTACTTACCTGTGATAATGTTGGGCTTTGGAGGCATGATAAATTCATACAACATTGGCTCAGAATATCCCAGTCTATTTATAGCGGTAATTTGTACTTCATAGCCCACGTTCCACTGCAAATGCTCCAAGGTAATATAGTCCTTATGACCCTGGACCTTCTTCTCTAACCACTGATCTTCTTTGTCTTTCTGTAAAAACACAACTCTTGATTTAGCTGCATAGCACCAAAACACTACATCTGTGGTTTGTACAAAAGACTGCAAAACATTCAAACTGTGCATTGCTAAAAGGATAACTCAGTTTTCCACAATGTTGGTGCTTACAGTATCAGGAAGAAAGATGTTTTAATAATGTCAATAATTGTTTTAGATTATATTTAATATTATAGTCTAATTAATGCTATTTTGCTAATGGATTAGATTTATATTTTCCGTTGTACCCAGTCTTGGGCACTTGTGGAAGGACAGAACAGAGATTCAAATAAATACATACAATAAGGGTTTCACAGCACATGAGTTGTTAGACATTTGAATTAATAATTTCATCAGTAAACAAGCTCCTGAAATGATCATAGCATAGCCAGCAAACAATAAAACAGCATTTCTTCCATAGGAGACTGATGTAGCAAACTGCACTTGTTTTCATAGACGTTTGCAATATTTGAAAATATTGAGTTTATAAGGGTTGGCTAGTTTATTGCACATTTACTACATGACTTCTTTTTATAAAGTAAGATAGGCACATGTTCTGCTTTATAATATAGGGGCATAAGTGCTCAAAAATAGCATTAAACTGAAACAAAAGTTACTACCAAGGTAGCATGAGATGGAATATTATCTTGAGAATCCTCTAGAAATTTGGCCAGCTCAAGGTCAGTATGGCCCTGAACCACATCAAACTCCCCAGAGGGAGAAGTAGAAACCCCTTGTCCTGTCAAGTAATACAATTTTGAGAAAGCAATGGAGTCAGCCGAAGCCAAGCCCAAAACCTCTCTCAAATATTTTTGAAGCAAAATCTCCGCTGAAAGCAAATGACAAAATGGAAAATTTAACAAACGAATATTCCTGGCACGAAACATATTGTCATACAATTCCATCTTGTGGTGGGCAATTAAACTATCTTTAACATTAGAGGAATGTACTGCTTTAAATGAAAGACATTGGGTTTCACAATTAGAAATTCGAGTAAGCATACTCCCCACCCGCCCTTCCACCTCACTAAGTTTAGTGGAAGTCTCCGAAGAGAAATCACACAACTGCTTAACAGTGGGAACAAAGAATGTTCAATACGATTAACAACTTTCCAGATGTCAGCCAAGGTGACCTGAGCATCAGGTACTTCCTCGGTCACACATGACACAGTTGACCAAGCCACAGGTTACAGCTTTTCCCCGGATTCAGCCGGAGTACTCTGCTGAAACTGTCCACCCACTGAGGCAGATGCAGGTGGGGAGTTAAAACATGGTGGAGAAGGAGGAGAATGATCCGGGGAACTCAAGGACGTAGCAGATGAACGCAGAGTCAGAAAGTCAGGACCTAAAGAGACAACAGTGCCAGATATTAACTTAACGTGTCTGTCCATAGGGCCCACCGTTGCATCAACCGGTACTGCAGATGTAATCTTTTTCTTCCGTTTACCCATCTGGACACTGAATCCCCTGGAACTTCTACGGCCTGTTCTCCTACGGTGCTCCAAGGGGCTCCCAAGGGGCCTAACACGCCCCTTGTATCTAGCCCCTTAGATCGCTGCCCCAGACTCGCTCCTCCGGCTGCGCCGAATGCACAAAGCTTATAAAGAGGACCCCGGTGACGTCGGGGCTGCCGGAGCAGGAGCCTGTTCCCTCTCCAACCAGTGCGCTGTCGTCTCTGGCTCTCCCAAGCTGCTCACACACTGCTCGGTCTTTAAAGAGGCCCCCGGTGACGTCGGGGCCGCCGGAACAGGAGCCTGTTCCCTCTCCAACCAGTGCGCTGTCGTCTCTGGCTCTCCCAAGCTGCTCACACACTGCTCGGTCTTTAAAGAGGCCCCCGGGGACGTCGGGGCCGCCGGAGCAGGAACCTGTTCCCTCTCCTACCGGTGCACTGTCGTCTCTTGCTTTTGTTTCAGACAAGGATAAGGTTCTTGTATTTCGTAGTTACCGTATTTTTCGGACCATAAGACGCACTTTTTCTTCAACAAAAAGTGGGAGGAAAAGTGCCTGCGTCTTATGGTGCGAATAGAAGAAGTTGCAGAGCGGCAACGGGTCCCCCGGGACCTTCCATGTCCCTGGGGACTGCATCATCCGTCCCCCCCCCCCGGCTTCTGCTGCTGCTGCCACTGCGTGGCAGCGGCAGAATCAACTGTCCCGCGGTCCCTTCCCATCTGCCCGGCAAAGCATCTTCTGAGCTCCATCAGCGGCAGCTTTCAGGGCCGCGAAGAGAGTAGTATTTCCCTCTCGCGGCTCTGTTAAGCCTGCCGGGGCTGATGGGAATTCCCATCAGCCCCGGCAGGCTAACAGAGCCGCGAGAGGGAAATCACTCTTCTCTTCGCGGCCCTGAAAGCTGCCGCTGATGGAGCTCAGAAGATGCTTTGCCGGGCAGATGGGAAGGGGGAAATATATTTTGTGTGGGAGGGAAGAAAAATCTACAATTGGCCGGGTATTGGGAGAGTAAGTGGGGATTGAGGATGGAGGGGTAAAATTTGAGTGGATGAAATAGGAATGAGGAAAGAGCAAAAGGAGAATGATTAGTATGTTAAAGCAGATGTAGAGAGAATGGAAAAAAACTAGGAAAGAAGAAAGGACAAATGGACAGCAGACAATGGAGCGTTAGCAGAAGACACGAAGAAACCAGAAGAAAGTGGCTGGAACAATTGCAACTGAAAAAAAAATGCACAAAAGGTAGAAAAATATCTCTTTATTTTGAATTTATTAACTGAAATATGTCAGCTCTTGGAAATGTGCATCTTTAACGTCTGCACTTTATTTAATACAAGAGGAAATCAATTTATAGTTTTATTTCTACAGTGTTGTACATTCTAAGTTTGGCTTTTGGGGTTCCCAGTTTAATTGCCTTAGATGGAAGTGAAGACTGTATTTTATACGAAGACAGCGAAGAAAGTGATGTCAGTGATTGTGACCAAATGAGCTTCATGAATTCTGACTCTAGTGAAGAAGAGTTCTTGGGGTTTTCCGAAGACTAGAGTACTCAAACCTTTGTCTTTATGTGTTAATGACAGTGATAATGGTTCTTAATGCCACTGTTGACTGCTGTTCAGTTTATATGGTTCAAATATTATTCTGTTATACTTTATTAAATATTTTATTACACTATTTGGTTCAGAATATTTTTTTTCCTATTTTTCTCCTCTAAAAACCAGGTGCGTCTTATGGTCGGGTGCGTCTTATGGTGCGAAAAATACGGTACTTTAAAAATATGTCTTCTCTGTTTTGTGGTGCTAAAGTTCAGATGTTTCCTGATGTTTGTAGGGCTACGCAAGTTAGGCGTCAGGCCTTTTTGGCTTTGAAACCTAGAGTGATAGCCCTTTCAGCTTCCTTTTTCCTTAGATACCCCTCTAAATGTTTAATTACATTTCAGGGTTCTAAATTTATTTTTTGGATCCTTCTCAGTTAGAGTTCTTATTGAATAGTAAAGAGGGACATGGTAATATATAGGAGGCGGTAGGAGTAATATACTAATGCTGTTATGTGAATAGAGTTTGTTACTCTTATGATTTCTTAAATTTGTTTTCTTTTTTATATCTCCTCATTATTGTGGGCTAAGTAGTAGTGTTCTTTGTTAATGAGTTTGTATGCTATACTTTTATGGAATGTGGATACATTTATTTTGTATTTTTTATGTATGCAATGGCACTTTTTTGCTTAATTCTTGCTTTCTGTAAGTTGATGAAATGCAAATAAATAAATTTTAAAAAAATAGCATTAAACTGGGCGTGATCACTTACACCAGTCCTATGGCTAGATGTTGTAAGACCGCATGAAAATTATAGTATTTTAAAATTGATGTGCATAAATTTGCACTCTGCCTATGCTTTTCCCAAATTCTGCCCCTATGCATGCCCACACTGATAGAACACATCATCGGTCCAAAGCACATACTTTTAGAATAGTGACCAATAACATGTGAGCATGGAAGTGGTCATTTACCTACAAAAATTATTAAAATGCCATGATTTACACTCATAAACACGTGGAAATGTAGGTATGCCTTATAAAATTATGCCCATGTCTGGACAGGCTTACAAATCTTGAAATCTTTGCATTTTGCATTTTTTTTTGTGCACTACAGCTTAGTACAAAAAAGATTTACAAATTTTGGCCTGTCCACATAATAAGCTTTCATGTGCAGTGCATTACATTGAAAGCTTATTGAAAGTTGTAAATAATGAGCTGCTGTGATGCAGTGGAGAAGTAACCTAGTGGTTAGAGCAGTGGCCTACTCTCCAAGAGACCAGGGTTTGTTTTCCCACTAGCACTCCTTGTGGCCTTTAAACAAGTCACTTTAACCTCCATTGCCTCAGAAGAAAGGCAATCTACTTCCAGTCGCACTTCACCAAGAAAACCCATAGGCTCCAGGGTACATTGCAATGTAGCTCATTATGTATGCATTTTTTGAAGACTGGCTTGTGAAAATGCATTGTCATATCAATTTTCATAAAAAGATAACTACATCTCTATAGCTATTATTTTTTGGTCTTCCTGTAAGCAAAATTTGTTGTGAAAGTTTGCTACCTACTTGAACATACCTTAGGATAGCATAGTGGCCTTTGAGTTAGAATAATTTAGATAAATATAGAGCCTAGACACTATGGGGCTTGTTTACAAAGCCGCGGTAGCGGTTTGCGATCGTAATCGGAGCCGCGGCCCCATTGATTTCAATGGGGCCGCGGCTGCGATCGCGATCGCGAACCACTACCGCGGCTTTGTAAACAAGCCCCTATATTTTGAAAGAACTTTTAAAATGTGATGTCTAATGTCATAGGATCTTTGTCAGGGTCTAATGAGAATCAAAGCTCCTAGCTGTAGGCTGCAATCTGTAGTTTATACCTGGGTATGAAATATGTTTCATGGGGCTTATGCAGCCTTCCTGATGAATAAATCATAACATGACGGATTCCAACAATTCTATCATCATATGCCACACCAAGCCCAAAAAGTATATTAAAATGTAAACCCATTAGACATGTGACATTCCCATTGTACATCAATGTAAATATTATGTATATAGTTAACTGAACATACCCAGTTCTCTATGTAAATAGTTTGAGTTTTGATTTCCTATGCTACCTTTGCTATGCACATAGTTCTATATTGTTATATGTAACTGCTGTCCTTGCAGAATTAAATGTTAAAATGTAAACCGCTGCTGATCACTGGAAGGAGCGGTATAAAAATGGATTCAAATAAATAAATAAAATAAATTCCCAGCTGTTGGCACCTCACATGGATGTGCCTTGGCTGTTTATATCTACCCAAATCTTGGTGCTTGCTGCTGATTCATGGTGGCTTCTTGCTCCAACCATGATCTTAAATCCTAGTCTTTTTCTGGGCCCTAGCTTTGTTCTCATCTAGTCTTATTCCTGTCCTATTTATTTATATTCTCTTATATACTGTGCTATTCTGCATCAGTGCAGTTTATATTGAACAAACTGAAATCACATTGAACAGGGCATTATAACTTGGAGATAACTATTTTACAGGGAACATGGGCTATGGAGGGTTAAGTGGCTTGCCCAAGACCACAAGGAGCACCTGTGGGACTAGAAACCCCAGTCCTTCCAGCCCAAGGTGGCTGTCCTCTAGTGGGATTTGAACCCCTGACCTTCTGGCCTGAAGTACCTTGCCCCAACCACTAGGCCACTCCTCCACTCTTGGCTCTTGGCTCTTTTTTATCTCTATTTAAATGTCTCTATTTCTTGGCTCTTTTTTCTACGTATCCAAAATTTTGGCTTTGCACCTGGCTCCTGGTCTTTTTCTTGATAGAAAGTCATGGATCACCAAAGTCCTAGTGACTGCCTGAAGCTAAGAGCTTGATTTGCAGGGGATAGTGGCTGCTGAAGGCAGAAGGATCCCTGTCCATGGATGGCTCTTGGATGTTTCTTGTACTCTTGTCTGTTCTTGTAAAGAGGTTCCCATATTACTCGTTAGTAAGACATCGCAACTTTCACCAGATTAAGAAGAACTTCTGAACTCCATAATACAAACTGACAGTTGTTAATGTCTGCTCTACACTTTCAGTCATGCATTTATAAATAGGTTGCTTTGAGTTACATTCCCTGTATGCACTTAACTAACTGAAAGGACTTGCAGTTAAGGGCTGGTAACTCTTACGTCTTTAGGCATACAGAGTTGTTACTGCTAATGAGGTGATCAATCTATGCAGCTGCCAGCTTTGCAGAAGAAGTGACACAATGAATTGCTCTCGTTCTGTGCATGTAAGTACATTATATAGGAAGACTAGTTAGGATTTTACTCCACCTTAATACAGTTTTCAATTATGCCGCTAAATAAATGTCTCTATAGCTCATAACATTCTACCATTATTCTATAGAGACTCACAATGGTAAGTTTGTCGGTGAAACATGAGTTTACAGTAGAGCATTATTGTAGTTCTTTGGCAAATTTAACCCGATGATGCTTGAATTGTTCAGATACCAGATGATATTCTGCAACACCCCTCAAATCAAAGCTGGAATATAAGTAACTTTCTAGATGTTAAATTGTCTCCCATGTCTCCTGGATGTACTTGGGGCCAGGTGAAGACTGGATCTTCTATGAAAAGACTCTCACCTGACTTGCAATTTATTGTGGGTTAAAATTTAGGAAACATATGTTGTTAGGTTCTGTGATTACAAGTTACTTAAATGCTTATGCTTTAAGTGAAAAAAAGGGATATTAAATTATTCTAGATAACCGCAGCTCTTCTCAAACAGAGTAATTAAAGTTGTCTTTGTATAAATTATCATGGTAGCTGAGTTAGATCACACTTGAATACACAGAAATAATGGTCGATAAATAAGAAAAGTACAAGGTGAGACCTTTTTGCTGGACTAAAAATGCATTTCTCTAGTAAATTTTGGAAATTAGCTCTCCTCTCTTGTCAAAATAGTTCAATGAAAAGGTGTTGCCTTTTCTTTATTTCCATAAAGCAATTCTTGAAAAAACAATTTTTCCAGTGTTGTTCCACTGCCTGTTTTTCTACATGTAAAGTATTGGTGGCTCACTATTGACAGGGGCGGCTCAAGGCAATCTGCTGCCTGAGGCGAGGGATGAGATGGCGCCCCCTCAACACCCCCCCCCCCGTAGTGTAGGGGTGGGGCGCTTTCTCAAAACTCCATTTAGGGACTGAACCAAACCAAAAAGACGATTAGATAATATGGAGGAAATGCAAAATATTTGCACACCAAGGAACTAAAAGAACCACAGCACACTTTATAAAACTAAACTCTAAGTCATTTTTATTTTGTTATAAACTGTGTTATGGTTCTTGCTTTTTCTTTTTGAACATATATTTTGCATCCATAGAATCCCCTCTCTCAACAGTCAGGGGTTCATGACCCACCATCACCCAATGTGGCAATGTAACATCCACGGCACACCCTGTGCTAACTATAAGGTGCCTGTGTCTGCCCACAGGGGTGCAACACATACAACAACCACACCATGTTTGTCAGAACAGGGCCAGGGAAGATCAGCACAAGAAGCAAATGTGTTCAGAAAAGCTGCCACTGTCAAGCAAGATAAGAGGCCATGGCTGGGTCACAGTGCCACCAGTGTCCCAAGTCCTGTGGGAGTCCCAGGGCACACATTGGTAGCAGCCCCAGAACCCTGTGGAGGATGCAGAGGCAGGGTAACTGGCACAAGATCAGTTTATTTAGTAAATACTTGTATACTAGTTGTGGACGCAGACCCAGGGCAAGGTCCAACGTTTATGGCACAGGATGTAGATCTAAGCAGACCCACATGGGAGCAGGATGTGACAAATGTGACAGTGGTCACAGCATGGGCAGGTGCATGGACAGATGCATGAGGTGATGCTGGCAAATGCCCCCAGCAGTGATGGCCAGAGGTGGTACAGAGGAGCACTGGCCAATTACCACACACACCAGAAACTTGTGCTGGACAGTGTGTGACCAGCACAGAAATAGCAATGTGTGAGTCCCTCAGCAACACATGAACATATGTGTTCATTCCCCGCAGAATGCTGTGTCCCCTGCATCCACCCAAGGCCAGATCTATGAGGCAGTGCTATCCTGTGGCCCCACGCACATCCCAACAACCCATGCCCACCCACATTCCACAATGTCAAACATACAGCCCCCGAATGTGACTGATACCCACCCCACACCTCTGGCCAAACCCACACCACCTGTACCCCCCCATGGGCCCCAACCCCATCTAACAAGCAGGCCACTCCCCAACCCTGGTGCTAGACAACCTCCCTGAGGCCCCTTCCCTGTGTCCACCCCCCTCCCTGAGGGCAAATGCACCTGTGACGTGGTCACCATGGGCACAGGTGTGCATAGTGGTGAGTCCTCAGACCCAGATGTGTCACAGCTCTTGCTGCCTGACTCTACCATACCCTCATGGAATGGGGGAAATACCATCCAGGGACCAGTGCCCAGTGGAACTGGCCCAAGGAGAGGGGGTGCCTACGCGTTGGGCTGACCAACAGCGGTGAGGGTACATGCAGAGGCAAACGACAGGGTGGTAGTGTTGCAGCCATGCGTATGATCCAGTAGGCACAGAGGCACAGAGAAGCCGTTGCCATGGTTACACCCTGTTTTCTGCCAATGGTGCTCCAAACGGCGCAATTACTGTTTAATATCACAAAGTTCCACAGAGAACCAGGCCTGATTACACAACCGATCCGCCCAAACTTGGATCTGCCATAGCAGTGCCACATCCTCCAAGGCTGCCCCATGGTCTCAACCTACCCCCGCATTTGATCTGCCACTGGGCCCCCCTGCACTCCCAGCCTTCGCTGGAATGCCTCCAATTATAACTAAGACTCCTCGAGAGTTCCATGCCTTCCATAAACCATACCCTCACTACAATGGTTATCTGTCCCTCCCCACAAAAAGACAAAAAACATCAAAAAATGATCTGACCAAGGAACCCTTCCTAAATCTGCAACCCATAATGTGCCACCAACCTCCCAGATTGAAAAATCCAATCCAATGTATTCCCCTTAGAGTGCGTATGCACAGACACTAACTGCTATAAAACTACACTCATCATTAAATAAAGAAAAAATTGCATTGAGTCACTAGTGTGCACCAAATTGCAATGCAATGTGTGCCTTTGAGTCAGTCCTGACTCCTGGCAACCCAGAAGCTCCTGGGTTTTCTTGGCAGTGTCACTGGAAGTAGATTGCCAGGCCTTTCTTCCAAGGCAATGGAGGGTTAAGTGACTTGCCCAAGGCCACAAGGAGTGCTAATGGGAATTGAACCCTTTGTGCTTGGTTACTAAGCCAGTGCTCTAACCACTAGGCTACTCCTCTACTTGTTCACCAAAATTAAAGTCCCCAAAACCAACATCTCTTGATACTCTAACTGAGCCAGTGCCACCCTATCCACAACCTCCTCCCATTGTTCTTGAGTATGTCCCGGGGAGCAATACAGGAGCAGGAACCCCATCTTTTCTGGCCCCTGCAACTCAAGCAGGATACCCTCAAATGACTTAGGAGCTTGCCAACACTGCTCGTACATCACTCACTTCTTATGATACACTAATGCCACGCACCACCTCTCTTCCCCTCCTTTGCCACCTGAAGACAGCTGTGTGATTCAGGGCAGAGCAGGGTACTTCCCACCCCTCTCCTTGTGGAAAACAAAGTTTCCATAATAAACAAAAATTCTAACCCTTCATCTCTAATTATATCAACTAAAATATGCCATTTCTGACTGACAAAACGGGCATTCACCAGTGCACAATTCAGTCTCACCTTACTCACTATTTTCCGAACTCCCCTTGAAAAAAACCTCAACCCCACCCTCCCCTCCCCCATCTATGTCGCTGACCTCCCTCCCCCATGCATTAACCCCATTCCCCACCACCACATCAATCCCCTGCTCCCTAACTTCCAATCCCACTGCAAAACACATAAAAAAAACCATTTACACAATAAGAGAAAAAGAAAAGAGAAGCACAACAATCCCATAGACCCAAAACACAGAACAACAGCATCATTCCCAGCAGTGTTCTCGAGTGGAAAGCACTCCTCCTGATGGCAAAAATTCCCACATTTATGCTCAAAAATTCAATAAGAAGCCAATTTTCAAAAAAGACAATATTTAAACGCCACGGCAGTCAGTGGTGACACTTCCAGCGGGATATTCACTGGCAGTATCCGGATAGAAGTTGCCCTTGAATATTCAGGCTCAGATGCACTAACCAGGTAAGTGCCGATACTTACCTAGTTCATGTGATTTTCAACTGGCCCTTATCTGGATTGAAACAGGCTAGTTTTTCATGTGGCCTAATTTGTCCAGAGAAGGGCTGCTGAAAGATCACACTAGTCCTGTAAGTGTCGGCACTTACCTGGTTAGCACTGGTAGCGCCCCCGCTTCACTCATGGACTGCCCCATACTAACCTGACAGTGAGAAGGTGGTCTGTGGAGATATTCAGCAGTATTATATGGATAGTACCACTGAATATTGTTGTCTGCCTCTTTAGCTGGTCTGCCTCCCATTAGCCAGCCAATTAAGAGTTTTCAGTATCAAGCCCTAAGCATCTAAATTTAGAAGCATAAAAAGCGGGGTGGCAAGAAGATGGGAAAACATTAGGTGCTTAGTACTAATTTTCAGTCCTAGGCTTATAAATTATGCTGATGTTGTTGTTCTTAAGTGCAGTCGAGTTGGTGTTGACTTATGGTGACCTTTTGGATAGTTGTCCTAAACTGTGTTCGGTCTTCAGGCAGGCAGCTCCATAGCTGCTGTTATTGTATTGATCCATCTCATTGCTGGCCTTCTGCTTTTCTGTTGACCTTCAACCTTGCCAAGCATGATATCTTTCTCTAATCTCTCTCTTCCTGTGATGTGTCCAAAGTATGAAAGTTGAGTCATGTCATCTGAGCTTCTAAAGGAAGCTTTGGTTTGATCTAATACTGACTTTTTTGTTCTTCAGGCAGTCCATGGTATACACAGTATTATTCACCAGCACCATAATTCAAAGGCATTGATTTTCTTCCAGTCTTTCTTTTTCTCTGTCCAACTTTCGCATACATAAGATGTTATTGAAAATACCATGGCTTGTATATTTGTATAGAGAGAGACATCTCTGCTCTTGAGAATCTTGTCTAGTTCCTTCATAGCCATTCTGCCAATAGCAATGTGTTATCGAATTTCCACCATGCTCATATTCTACATGGACCTATTAGCGCTAGGGACATCTATCTACCTGGCTTCTAAAATGTTCCCAGGAAGGTCTCCAGGTTTTACACATTTAAGTACCCATTTTCATACTCCAACATACAAACAGGGCTTCTAAAATACCCCTCTAAATGTTATATATTTAGGCCTAGTTCATTTGCCTAGTTTAGGAGCTTAAGTATGAGCATAGTGCTGAAAATCAGTGCTAACCTCCTAAAATGTTTCCCTATCATAAATTTGCCCCAATACTACCCACTTTTTATGTCCCTAAATGTAGGCGTTTAGTGAAGTTTTGAGTACAAATTTAGGCATTCAGCACTAGTACATTTTCAGATGCCAATTTAAGTTAGAAACTTAAATAATTTTAATATTGGATCCATAGCTTTTAAGATCCTAAATTAAAATGAACTTTCAGCTGAAAGCTTAGGGTCCTAAATTTGGCACATATGTAGGAGCCTAACTTAGGAACTTAAATTTGGGAACTCAATTTTCTTTGAATATTGGGCCCAAAAGCACTCAGCTTTAGTAAATTTTCAAAGTGGCCAATTTAGGGGCATAACTCCTTTTAATATTGGTCCATAATTACTTCCAGATGAGTACCAGAGGGGCAAGGAACATATAATGTGCCATACTAGGTCAGACCAAATGTCCATCAAACCCTGCATCCTGTTTCCAACAGTGGCCAATCCAGGTTGCATGTATCTATCAGGTTAAAAAATGAAGTGTCAAGCTGTGCTTCTGAGTAGTTACAGATGTGCAAGAAAGATAAGCTTAGCTAAAATTAATTTCAGATATGTTACATGGTACCTTGCCATGAAGGAAAAATGTTCATTAAAGAAAGCTGCAAAAACATTTCTGCATGTGCACTAATATTATAAGCGTTTCTCAGAAGACCTAAAGGTTTGTTTAAATTTAGTCTTGGGAAGGGGAAGGGTAATTTCATAAAGGTTTTTCCATTTGTAAAGCTGAATTTATATGTGAAAGAGGTCTTTAATGAAATTGCATAGCTATTTCCACGTATATATGTGTGTGCATGCCTACAAAATCAGGGGTACTTATATGCGCACTGAGCATAGACATTCCTGGGGGCAGAGTTTGGGTGAAGCAGAGGAAAAGTTTCAAAGTACAGGTATATTTTTGAAAAATACACATCTATGTGCTTAAGAGTGTATGCATACATTTGCAACAGCTTCAGTTCTAGAAGTCTATTTATAAAGGCACACATGTTGCCTTTATAAAATAGGCACCGTTTTGGACTTCTCACATAGGTGCCTTGTTATAAGAATAGGCCCACAATTGGCCATCAAGTAACATAACAAATGGAAGACCAGAAAGGAAGTGTTTTGGTTAGTGGACGTGTAAGAACGATTATACTCACACTCTTGTATTTCACAATGTATTCCAGAATGGGAGCCCCACCATCATCCTGCTTAGTGATACTTAGTTTAAAGCTTTTTCCTCCTCCTGGTTGCCCATGGACTGATGGAGGGCTTGGTTCACCTAAATGATAATAAGAAGGGTAGGGGGACTGTTAATATTTTACTGGCATTGCCATTTCTTCATGCAAAATCTAAAAATTCTATTACAGTAAATGATATCTGCGATCCAGGGGAGTTCGGGGGGGGGGGAGGGGAGACAAGTGAAAAAAGACTCAGGATCAGAGTGAATGGGGTAGAGGGAAAGAATAATGAAGGAAGGGGAGCAGAGGGGCAAGGGGCAGGGAAGCTTAGCAGTTAACAAAATGTGCTAGCCACAGGCACAAAAATGGCCCCATACAGTTGTGTAAGCACATACTCACTTGTACATGTGCATTTAGACTGTAGCAAGCACACAGGAAAGAGCATGGTATTCTCTCCTCCATGCACTATTCGGTGCATGCTCACTAACTCCTAAAATGTAACACCTGCCTCAGATCATGTGTTGACTTTTAGCTCGGTGCCCAAACTGCATGCTCAATCCCACACTACCGGGTAGAGCACTTTAGAGGGGTGAACCTTGATGCACTAAAGCGCTCTACCTGGAAGCATGGGATTCAGCATGCTGTTTGGGCACTATGCTAAAAATAGTGCTAGCCCCAAAATCAAAACTCCTGTGCCACATGGATTGTACGATGGGGCAAGGACAGGGCAGGCCATGAGTGCAACGGAGGCATTGACAGTAAAGTGTGGCTAGCGTGGGCATTAATAACTTTCACTAAGTATGCACGCTGTCCTTAGTGTGGGTGTACATTATGACACCTCAATAGATGGTTTTAAGTATGCCCATGTGCTAACTTGTGCAGTGCAGCATCTTCGGCCTGCACTAATTGCAGAGGGAAAGATGCACATGCCCCCTGATGTTAGCAGAGGCTCCCTGCACTGGTAACATGGCCTATATGCTCATCATCTGCACAGGCATTAGTAAACTTGCCCCTCCATCTTCTAACATCATCACTTTAGACCCCTTTGATTCAACCCAGACCTTAAGGAGGTAATTTTATACGGAGCTATGGAAAGTCACGATCCATCAACACATGTAAATTACATATTTTCAATGGCTTGCGTGCGTGGTTGGGTCTTTGCATGCATACAGTCACTATTCTATAAGTACGCACATCAGGCTGATGGCATATACTATCACTGTGGGAGGAACTTGAGTAGAGCTCAAATCTACATGCATATGTTTTATAAAATACTATATCTTAGGTGTACTCCTTAAAAATATAGGTGTGGGCATTTACACTGGCTCTAGGGTTGCTGTAATTGATCGTGCATAGATTTACTGCATGTATCCAACCACTTGTGTCCCTATTTTATAAAGTTAAGTACACGCATACTTGACTTTATATGATAGGTGCAATAAATGCGTAGCAACTTGTGTGTTAACTAGGCATAGGGTTGCCAACTGGCTCCAGATGCGCCCGACAAGCTTGATCCAGTCCTGGGTTTACCCCATTGCATGCAGGGACATTTAATTCTACTTTCTCCATTGCACTCCATAGGAAATGGAAAACTACAAGTCCCTACATGCAATGGGGTAAACACAGGACTGGATCAAGCCTGTCGGGCGCATCTGGAGCCAGTTGGCAACCCTAACTAGGCATGACTTTATATAATTGCTCTCCAGAAGTTCATTCTATCAGAAAGGTCTAGAACAATGCCAAGGCTTTCCCCCCACCCCCCACCATTTCCAGTCTATTCACCAAATTATATAATTCAATGCATCAAAGACCACTTGTATAGCTAATAATATCAAAATCCCATTCCCTCCCTTATCTATACAACTCATTTTGTTTAAAAGGATTTCTAATACTGTCTCCATACTATATCTGTGATGAAATCTGGACTGTACTAAATCAAATCCATATTCTTCTTTCAGGTAAGCCTTCAACTAAGATTTCTGTAAGATTTGCTACCACTGGAAGATTCACAAACTGTTTTGGGTGGAAGAACATGGTATAGAAATACAAATGAAAAGTAAATTGTATGTGATTTTCACAAATCTATGAGGAATTTAGATACTTGATGCGAGGATTTGGTCACTCTTTAAGAAAAAATAGTGAAGGCAAGTATGGCAACTCCAAAAAATCACTGCTATTAAGTGATGCATGACTACTTTCTGCTAAGTTTGCCAACTGGCCAGTTTTCATATGGCCAGTCCGGCTGCCAGTAGACGTTTAAATCTGGCAATGGAAAAGCCAGTTTTTTTGCAGCTGGTTCTTCCCTGCAGTGCCCGTCACCTACCCAACTTAACCTGCAGCCATAGATCCTGAAGCTGCCAGAAATAAAACATCAAGTTGCAGTTCTTGCCAGTGCTTGATTTCTCTCTCCTCCATTTTGCAATCTGTGCCCCTGTTTTAACTGCGGGGAAGGGGGGCTCTGTATATACTGTGGCCTGTGTGGTTCAAATATCCAATATTTGAAATGCACAGAACTGTTCAATTCAAACATAAAATATTTGAACCAGACAGGCCTCAGGCCTCCATACATACAGAGCTCCATCTCTCCACCCCCCCCACCCCCCCAGTTAAAACATATGATGTGCATAGCAGTACTTGTTGAAAAAAAGGAGGAGAGTGAAAGCAATCACTTGTAAGAGCTGCAATTGGATCCATTGGCTTGGGCAGCAGAAGGAGGAAGAGGGGGAAGAAGAGACAGCAGGAGCTGCAGCACGATGGGTTACATGAGGCAGACCAAAAAAGGTGGAGTAAGGTGAGAGGTTGAGAGCAGTGAGAAGACAGTATAAAGATTTGAGGGTCTTATGGATAGGTGGAACTGAAATTGGTTTAGGGAAGGGGAGAAAGAACTGGGGAGAGGAAAGGGAAAGGAGGTGATACCAGGCTGGGAACTTAAAGGGGGAGGAGAGGAAAGGTGACAGATATTGGGCTGCGCTGGAGGGAAAGGGAAAAGTGACAGATACTGGGCTGGGCTGGAATGGGAGGAAGGGGAATGGTGATAGATAGTGGACTGAACTGGGAGTGGAGAAAGGGGCAGTGGCAGCTACTGGGCAGACTGAATGAAGGGCAGGGAAAGAGCTGGGGCTGGTGAAGGAATGAGAGACACAGAAAAGTAGATGATGGCTGGGAAGGGAGGAAGTACTAAGGGCTGACGTGGCGTGGATGAAAGACAGAAGGGGAAAAGATGCTGGGAAAGGAGTGAGCGGTAGAATGGGACAGCTAGAGAGAGGGTAAGAGTGAGGACATGGGCTGGGAAGGAGATGAGAGGAGGTTAAAATAAAGAGGGAGACTGAGAACTGGAAGATGTAGTGTGAATGGATAAGCAGAAAAGAAAGACATGGAAGAAAGAAATGAAAAAGAAAGATCAATGTCAGAGACAGATGTAAGGGAGGAATGGATGAAAATAGAAGAAGCGGGGTGAAACGAGAATTGGGCAGCAGACCCCAGAAAGAGAGCTAAGAGAAAATAGAGGAAAGCATAAAAAGGAGACTGGGACCAACATGATTAAAAAAATAAAATTCTTTGATCACAAAAGTGAAAAAGTATCTTATTTTGAATTTACTATCTGGAATATGTCAGCTTTGGGAGCAGCACAACTCTGAGGCCTTAGTATTTTGCTCAAGAGAAAATGGATTTCTGTTTCTCCAGTTTTGCACTGCATGGAGAATCTGGCTTCTTGGGGTTTGAGTTACACTTTTGTCTGCATATTTCTATTTCTAATCTGCAGCCTCTTGCTCTGCATCTGGTGTGGACTCTCTGAGTTTTGCATAGGAGGCTGAGATGCAGTATTCTGCTACTGTTAACGTCTGGCAGTGCTGCTTGTTCTGTTTTCCCCAATAGATGGCGTATTGCTATTCTAGGACCCAATATAATAAGTGCAGTGCTGCTCTTTCATAAGTAGGGTTTATCCTGGCAATGCTGTTAAAGGATGGCAGGTTTCTAAAGGCTCTCAACGAGCAAGGGTTTTGATGTGCTTCATAATGTACATGGCAGCCGGCACTGGAGGGAAGTCATGCAACCATCCTGTAACCCCAGTGCACTTGTAAACTGTGTTCAAACACTTACGTAGTTATTGCTCAAAAGAGAAGAGAAGCTTGTGAAGGGTTCCATTGGCATCCTTGGTGGGGGCAGTACAGTAATCATTCACAGAGGACGGCAAGAAAGCTAGCACCGGCCCTGGCGTTGAAAGGATGCTGGGTCCCGTTTCCTCTGACATAGACTGCCTCCTGCATCAAAGGGAGCGGGACCTATATCACTTTTCAGCACACATGTATTGTATTGAAGTCTGAAGGCAGACACTGTGGGCCTACTTAATTCAATGGCGGCTGCTGCATGTTGGCACTGGATAGCTGGTGCAGTGGGTGGGATTGAGAAATATGCTGGATTTAGGGAGAAGAGAGGAAGGGATGTGATGAATGTGATGGGCCCATGGAAGGGGGAGGTAGGGGCATAGATGGGGAAAGGCTGGACTTGGAGAAGGGAAGGGATTGGATGGGATGTGCTGGTCTGTTGGACATAACAGAGTTGTGGGAAGGAGAATAGGGACACAGTTGGGCAAATGCTATACTTGGGGAAGGGGGGGATGTAGTGGACAGGATAGGGTTGTGGGAGCGAAAATAGATATGGAGATGCTGGACTTGGAGTGATGGATAGAAAGTTGGAGGGGATCTGATAGACATAATAGGGCTATGGAAAAGAGAAGAGAGACACAGATGGGGACACTGCTAGATTACAAGGAAGAGGGTATTAGGGACACAAATGAGAGATGCCTGGATCACCTGAATAGGGGGGAACGAGGGAGATTGAGAGAGGATGCTTGATGTCGTGAGAGGGGACTGGGGAGATAGACCATTTATTTATTTAACATTTCTTATATACCGCCTTTCATGATATCAAGGCGGTTTACATTGAACAATGGATGCCGGACCATGGATGCCAGATGTAAGACATTAGGTGTGGGGAGAGGGGAAAGGGAATGGTGGGCCAAAGGAAGGATCAGAAAGGGGAGATGCTGGACCTGAGAAAGAGGAGAGAGGACATATGCTAGGCATGAAGTAGGGGTAGGGGGAGGGGGGAAGAGACAATAGGGAGTTAATGAGAGAATGGAGAAAGAGAGCGATGAGGAATGGGAGGGCTAGGATCAGGGAAAGATGGAAAGCTTTAAGTAGATACAGTAAAAAAGTAAAAGATTGGTAAGTGAAACTTGGATAGTGAAGCAGAAAAATGAATTGAAGAAAGCTGAAAGGAAGAGATCAATATTAGAGATGGATCAAGGGGAGGAAGTGAAGACAGCAGGAGAAAGAATGGTAAATTGATAGGAGATCCTGGAAAAGTTAAAATAAGTCAGAGGCAAGTAGAAACCAGCACATGGGACCAGCACAATGAGAAAAATAAAATGGTCAGACAATAAAGGTAGAAGAAATAATTTTATTTTCTATTTAATGATTGGAATATGTCAGATTTTTGAAAATATATTTGCCAGGGCCAGTGTTAGACATGGCTGGGGCCCAAAGCATAAATTTGAGAAGGGGCTTCCAAAACCCTCTAGTAGGCTATGTCTTCTTCAGCTTCAGGCAAGCTTAGTGCCCTCACTGGCCTGGGGGCTGAAGGTAATTGCCCTGGTTGCATCGCCACCTATTGCTCGCCCCGACATCTGCTATCTTTATATTTTGCACAATATAGGGGAAATGCATCTCTTTTGTTTTTCTGGTGTTGCACTGCAAGCAGCATTAGGCTTCTTGGGGTTTCAGTTTAATTTTTTCTTTATATTTCTATTTTAGTTTGTTGTCACAATTTCTCTTAGGTGAGGGTCTATCTGTGTTGTGTTGTGCCAAAACTGGACATTCTGTTAGAACAGAGTTTACATGTAAGAATGTGTAGTTATTCTGGTTTATTCCGTTTTTCCTAATACTCTACTGTAGGTCTACTTATGTTTTACGGCTCACTGCAATATTTATAGTGCTGTCTTTTCCTAGGAAGAGTCCTTCTTGTGTGAGTTTTAGATATTAGCTCTGGCAAGATAGATTTTTTTTGTCAGTCTTGAGTGATCTTTTGTAGAGTTCATGTTGCTGTTAGAGAGATGATACATAGAATTTTTTTGCGTGGTAAGTTCTATGAGGAAATGCTTAGCTTTGCTCTGCACCCATTGTTTGGGGGGGGAGCAGGGGGTTCTGTGGATGCAGAATATATGTTTGGATTTAACACCATATGGGGGAGCATATCTGTATTGGGGGACTGAGAAGGGGACTGTAGCTCAATGGGGGCTAAAGAGTGCAATCTCTGGTACATCACCTCCTCCTGATATGATCTGCAGTAGCTAAAGCTTATATGGATGTTGTTATAGCAGTCATTGTTGGAGGTGGAACAGGGGCTGGAGCATGGATGGGGCATGGGCAGCATTGGCAACCCTACTTTCTATTCTTCTCTTACAAAGTACACAAGTACCTTCAAAATGAGTTATAAAGTGCAAGTTATTTTGACTAATAAACGCCTCAAGAGTGGAGGAGTCACCAGTTAGAGCACTGGCGGGCACTAAAAGCTCAGGGTTTGATTCCCACTTAACCCTCCTTTGCCTCAGAAGAATCCAAGTTATCAATGTCTCTGTTTAATGTACAGAAATGTTAACGTGGGCATCATTAGAGCACACCAACAGCATGCACTTAAGAGCAGCTCAGTGGGAGGGGTTAGTGCACCCAGTTGCTGTCTAGTATGGTGTTGTGCCTTAGCACCATGCTAACAGCAAGGGGATGAACGCACAAACCCATACAGTTGGCATGAGTTCTTGCACCGGTAACACAGCCCACACATGCGTTACCAGCACAGGTCTTTGTAAACATGCCTCTGTGTGTCCAACTTTATACATGTGGTGCTTCTAAACAAGACTGTGTTAATATTTAGCTGGGGCAATCAACGTTTTTGAAGAATGTTTTTGGTGGCTAAATGTAATCTGCATCTTCAGTTCTGGTATCTGGAATATCTGTATTTTGCAATCAGCACTGACACTATCCTAACAGGGTCTCCATTGTAACAAGGGAATACTGTGTGGCTTTGAAATACAAACTGCCTGCCTCAGAGCTCTTAAAGAGGGTTTGGTGTTTATTTTTAATAGCTAATTCTTTTTCTGGTGCTGTATTACAAAAGGGGAATGTTTTGTGGCCTTGGGTAAAGCTCTGCTATTAGAATTCATGTTTTCTTTTTTCCAGCTTTCCATTCAAAGCAAGCTCTTTGCAGCCACTGACCTCATCAGGTATTAGATGGCTGCATGGATGGTGTCATTGAAAGCGTTTTGGTTTCCTGGACCATGGGATGATTTTCTAAGAGCTGCAGAGCAGAGATAGTGCCCATCTGTCCAAGAAGGTCCAAAGTGTCTTCGGCAGCAGATTGGCTAACCTACTGAAGAAGGTTTTAAACTAGATTCATTGGGGATGGGTGAAGAAAACCCCCAGGTAAGTGAAACATTAAATACCTCTATAGAAATGGCTACAAGGGGCTACATCTGGAAAGCAGTGTGCATAAATGCCTGTAGCATGGGAAATACGATCCCAGATGTTAAGGCTTTAATGGAAGAGGCTGACTTGCATTAGTGGCGGTTACGGAAACATGGTTCATTGACAAACATGACTGGGATATAATTATACTGGGCTATACTTTATTCAGGAAAGATAGGGTAAGAAGAAGGGGAGGAGAAATGGTACTATATGTAAAAATAATATTAAAGCTATAGAATTCAAGATTTCAAAGGGAGCAAGGAGGCACTATGGGTTAAACTAGAAAGAGAGAAAGGGAAATCCATTTGCATTGGTGTCATATACAGTGCTCCCTCACAGGGAGAAGAAGTGGATGAGGATTTAATAGCAGACATAAGCAGTATTGCCAGGAAGGGAGAAGTAACATAGTAACATAGTATATGACGACAGATAAAGACCAGTATGGTCCATCTAGTCTGCCCAGCAAGGTGGCAAGAGTAGGTGAACTTGCCACTCCATGCAGGTCACCTCTCCCCATGCCTTTGTTTAGGTGTGTACCCATTGATCCGTGTAGGTCACCCCCTATTTGTTCAGATATAAGAGATAGTTATGCTTATTTTGATTTTATCCTGTTGCTGTAAAGGGATCCATTATGTCTGTCCCATGCCATTTTGAATTCTGTCACTGTGTTTACCCCCACCACTTCCATCAGGAGGGCATTCCAAGCATCCACCACCCCTTCAGTGAAAAATTATTTCCTGGCATTGCCTTTCAGTTTACCCCCTTGCAGCTTCCTCTAATGCTCTCTAGTTTTACTGCTTCCCCATCTTTGGAAGAGGTTTGTTTGTCCATTAATACTCTTTTAATTTATTTATTTAGTATACATTTGTATACCGCTACTTCCAGCGATCAGCAGCGGTTTTGATTACAGATTGGAAATTGTCAAATCATGACAGGAAATATTTGAGGTATAAACACATTGATTAGACAGGAAAGCACAGCACACAGAGAACTATTTTACAGGGAACATGGGCTATGGAGGGTTAAGTGGCTTGCCCAAGACCACAAGGAGCACCTGTGGGACTAGAAACCCCAGTCCTTCCAGCCCAAGGTTTCTGTCCTCTAGTGGGATTTGAACCCCTGACCTTCCGGCCCGAAGTACCTTGCCCCAACCACTAGGCCACTCCTCCACTCAGTATTTAAAGGTCTGAATCATATCTCCCCTGTCCCTCCTTTCCTCCATAGTGTACATATTTAGGTCTTCAAGTCTCTTCTCATAAGTCTTATGACACATTTTGGTCACCTTCCTCTGAACCACTTCCAGCCTTTTTTATATCCTTTGTAAGATGTGGTCTCCAAAACTGAACACAATATTCCAAGTGAGGCCTCACCAGTGACTTGTACAGTGGCATTAGTACCTCTTCCTATCTGCTGGTAATTCCTCTCTAGTTTTTGCCACCATCTTGTCACACTGTTTCGCCATCTTGAGATCATCAGAAACAATCACACCGAGGTCTTTCTCCTGGTCCATGCACATCAATCTCTTGCCCCCTATTGCATACAATTCCCTTGGATTTCTGCTTCCCAAGTGCATGACACTGCACTTCTTCACATTAAATCTTAAATGCTAAGCATTAGACCATTCTTCCAGTTTTTGTAGATCTTTCCTCATGTTCCCCACTACCTGACGGGAGTCCACTCTGTTGCAAATTTTGGTGTCATCTGCAAAAAGACAGACTTTTCTCTTCAGCCCTTCACGAATATATTGAACAGTACTGGTCCCAAAACCGAACCCTGGGGTACACCGCTAATCACCTTTCTTTCATCCGAGTGAGTTCTGTTTACCATCACCCTCTGTTGTCTGTCAGTCAACCATCTTGGAACCCATCCCCAAGCTATTTAGTTTATTGATAAGCCTCCTATGAGGAACTTTGCTTTGCTGAAATCTAGGTAGATCATGTCCATCGCATGCCCTTCTTCTAGTTCTCTGGTCACCCAGTCAAAGAACTCAATCAGATTTGTTTGGCAAGGTCCTCCTTTGGTAAAACCATGCTGCCTCAGATCATGCAACCTGTTGGTTTTGAGGAAGTCCACTATTCACTCTTTCTGGAGCGCCTCCATTACTTTTCTTGCCACCGATGTAAGGCTTACTGGCCTGTAGTTTGTCACTTCTTCCCTATTACCATTTTTGTGGAGAGGTACCACATCAGCCCTTCTCCAATCCCGTGGAACGTCTCCTATCTCCAAGGATCTATTAAAAATATCCTTTAAAGGGGGCGGAGCCTGATGTCCAGCGGGATGGTCGCATAACGCTGAGGCTCCCGAGAGGCCTACTCAGAATCCTGAATTAACACCGTACATACTTGGAACTTCTACTCTGATCTTGCCGGGGCACATTGGTGAGATGGCGGGGACCAAACCCACGCGCCTGGAATTTGGATCTCCAGCGGCTTCTCACGGCAAACGTTCCAAAACTGAACCTCCGTCCCCGCAGAAGGGGCTGGCCTTGCGCGAGGGCCCCGAAATGCAGCAGGAAATCCTCGCAGAGATTAGAGGGGTCAAAGACCTCGTGCAGTCAAACGGTGAAGCACTCCGAGCGCTGCGGGAAGATCTTGGTGTGCTGCAAAGCAAGCTAGAAGGGCTTTCTTCGCGTCAGGACAAAATGGAGAGCATATTGGACTCCCATGCGGCCCGGTTGTCCAAACTCGACAAAGTTGAATGTCAGGTGCGGGCCTTGCAGAAAGAAGTGGAAGATGGCAATAATAGAGCGCGCCGCAACAACATACGGCTCGTGGGCGTACCGGAGGGAGCGGAATCGGGAGACATGAAAGAGTTTTTATGCAAAATCCTCCCTTCCCTGCTCCAAATCACCTTTACCAAAGATTTGGAGATCGATCGCGCTCATCGTGTACCCACAAGCATAACGCTCAACAGGAAGACCCCGCGGCCTATCATTTTTCGACTTTTGAGATATCAACACGTTGAGCAAATTCTAAATGCCTCTCGGGCAAAGGGCCATATGGAGTTTGAGAGCCACAAGATCTCCTTCTATCCCGACTTGGCTAAACCCACGGTCGACCGCCGAAAGCGCTTTCTGGAATTCCGGCCGAGGCTTCAACAACTACAAGCACGCTATGGCCTGATGTACCCGGCCAAGCTCCGAGTCACGCTTCACAATCAGACAAGAACATTTGAGGACCCTGATCTACTAGCGGAGTTTTTGGATTCCAAAGAAGCCGACTTGATGCGCTGACTTCCAGAATATTCCTGCAAGTATTCTCATATCCGCTGTACCTGCCATATTGGATCTGCCGCAGCCCAGCAAAGAGTCTGGCGAGGGCGGTTTGTTGCCTTACTTTTGATGATATCTGTGACCCGACTCCATCTACCCACAGTAGCCTCGATGAGTATCAGAGACAGTGTTAATTATGGACTCTGGTGTTTCTTTTCCTTTTTTATCATGTCTTTCTATTTCCTCTCTAGGGCCTCCTCCCGCAGACATATGGTCGCCATATTCTTTGGGGTTTTGCTTCTTCTCTAAGATACTTTGGTACATACTTTTCAATATGGGGTGTATTAGCCAGAATACTCGGTGATTATGTCATTGTTGCACAGATTCTGATTATGCTGTATGTTTTCAAGCGCCCTCACTTGAAATGTCTATTACTGATTGATGGCACCATGTAAGATTTTCTCATTGAACGTAAAAGGAATCAATAATCCGATAAAACGGAAGAAAATCCTAACCTACCTAAGTCAGGAAGCTGCGGATCTGATTTTTCTCCAAGAAACGCATTTAAATTCGAAGGAAACTCTTAAACTCAATATTAAACCTTACATGGTGGCCGCCTATTCCCCAGCCGTTTCTAAGAAATGTGGGGTTGCCATACTGGTTAGGAAATCTTTGCATGCTACTATTATTGCGACTAGTTCAGATACAGAAGGTAGATGGTCCAGAGTTCACCTCAAGATAGGTAGCCTTGAAGTTACATGTATATGCCTTTACGCTCCTAATGTGGATGACCCTGCCTTTTTTGCTACCATTGCTCAGGTTGCGCAGGCCTCTGCTAATACTTCATTGATAATTGGGGGGATTTCAATCTAGTCCTTGATCCCCTGATTGACAAACAGCCGCCTAGGACAAGTGGTCCCCCCAAGAGTCACACCACGCTTACCTCCCTGATCAAAGATCTTGCTTTAGTTGATCTATGGAGGTTACTACACCCCAATGAGCTTGACTTCACCTTCTTCTCTTCCCCTCATAAATCCCAGTCTCGCATAGACTTCTTTCTAATATCAAAACTGTTAGTTCCTCAGGTGGACACTGCAAAGATTCACTCCCAACATATTTCAGATCATGCTGCCATTTCCTTTCAATTACACACTACTGCACCCCAAGGGAATTCGGGGGCCTGGTTCTTTGATAGAGCCCTGTTAACTCAGCCAGAGTTCCAGTTAGAAATTCGAGCAGCCATACAGGATTACTTCCATTTTAATCTACCCCAGGATACTGCGAATTGGGCTTGGTGGGAGGGCTTCAAAGCGGCCATTCGAGCAACGATCACTAGCTATCAAATCCGCCTGCGAAAACAACGCAAACAGCAGCTACTCATACTAGACCAACAAATAAAAGCAGGCGAACGAGTTCTAACTTCACGTACTGATCCATGTGTATTAATTCGATTACAGCGTCTCCGTTTTCAATATAATTCAATCCTCTCAACTGCAGCTTCTAAGAGTATTGAGCTTCAGCGAGGGATATATTATCGTGAAAATAACCGAGCCGGTCGACTCTTAGCCAACGCCTTGAAAGGTCAAAAAGAAGCCAAACGCGTAGCGGCCATTCGAGCTCCACAGGGAGGGGGCATAGTGACCACAGACTCCGACATTGTAGAGCTCTTTCGGGATTTCTATACCCGCCTATATCAATCTGAATGTGAGTTCTCGTCAGAGACATTCGAGCGATTGCTTTCTGGCATTCAGCGGCCGACCCTCTCTGAAGATGATAGGGATGCGATGGATGAACCCTTCTCTACTTCAGAGATCCAATCTGCCCTAAAACGAACAGCCTCGGGCCGTGCCGCAGGGCCCGATGGTCTCCCAATCGAATTCTACAGAACGTTCAGTGCAGATTTAGTTCCCTATTTAAAACTCTATTTTACTGCCCTTGCGGTAGATACATCCTCTTTGGGATCCTTTTCTGCAGCTAATGTGGTAGTATTTGAGAAAGAAGGCAGAGACCCGCTACTAACCGCCAACTACCGTCCAATCTCCCTACTTAATGCCGATTATAAGATCTTTGCAACGATCTTGGCCACCCGACTATCTGACAGGATGGCCACCCTAATTCACCCCGACCAATGCGGTTTTATACCCGGCAGATCAACTGCTGACAATGCTCGGACCTTGTGCCATGTGCTATCCAGTGCTGCCAATCTAGATCATCCATGGGTGGGTCTTTCCCTGGATGCCGAAAAAGCCTATTCCACGGATTCACCACTCTTTCCGTAAAGAAATATTTCTGCAAATCACTCCTGAATCTATCCCCCTTCACCCTCATCACCTGTCCCCTCATAGCAGAACTTGCTTTCAATTGAAAGAGGCTCTCTCCCTGAACATTTATGCCACAGAGATATTTAAACATCTCAATCATATCACCTCTATCCCGCCTTTCCTCTAAGGTCCTTATGTCCTTTAAGATCCTTTAAGATCCTTATGTCTGTCCTCATATGCTTTATAATGAAGACCACTAACCATTTTAGTAGCCACCCTCTGCTAGGGCTGTTAGAATTCATTCAAAGTTGAGGGTCTTAGACTTTAGGAAGACTAAGGGGTATGTTTACTAAACCGTCCTAACGTGCGCTCTGCGACGTTATCGCGCGATAAGGTACCTTATCACATGATGATGGCGCTTTTTAAGGCGCACAGGTACTATATCGCGCGATAACGTGCGCTGCGGCGCAAACGAGCGCTGAAGGCGGGGAAAGGCTCCTGGAGGGCGGAGGAAGGCTCCCCAGGGGTGGAGAGAAGGGGTCAATGGGTGGAGAGTGGGAGGGGAGAGGCTCCCTGCACACCAACGCTGTGAAATCCGAGGCTCAAAACTAACGCCAGTGAAACCCTGGCGTTAGAGCTGATTTAAAGGGAAAAGAAACCATTTCCGTCAGCAATGTACAGCAAAACCAGGGAAACCTACAAAAAGTGATAAGTGTGATACATGTGCACGGAACAAAAGGGCAAATAAACATTGAAAATGAACAGAAGTAAATGTAAAAAAAACATAACCAAGCTGGGCAAGAGTGATAACAATGGGAAACATCAAAAAACACTCCCAAGAAAGCTCCAAAAAAATGATATGAATTTTGGAAGGGTCTATGCTCCGTCCCCATACAAGGTGAATGAGCCCACAGTGAAATTGCGCTGCGCAGGGTTTCTGACCCCATTGGCCAGGTGTCCTATGGCATGCACATGTTCTGCAACAGTAGGGCGGGCATGTCGGAATGGGAAACTGGACAGATGCTGGAAAAGGGGACACAGAGGGCCTCAGGCGGCACATGCGGCAGTGCAGCTGGCCCACAGTGCAGACTAGGGTGATAAACAAATACTAAAGTCAGATCCAATAAAAGAGTGAACTACTATCAAACTTAAAACACATCGAGGAGTAACCTATCGTTTAAGACATGTTACCACCTGTGAATCTCAATTCGTAGTCTATGCAATACAATGTCCTTGTTCTCTCATATATATTGGTAAAACAATAAGGGCTTTCAACATTCGTGTGAAGGAACACGAAAGTAGATTACGTTGTCGACGGGTGGAAGCTCTGATAGTGCAGCATTGCTTGGATTTGGGTCACAGTTTTGCTATGCTGAAATGCTGGTGTATAGAATTAGTGCAAAATGGATCAAACGGGAGATCGCGAGAACAAACTCTCCTGTATCGTGAGCAATGGTGGATACACCGTCTAGGAACTGTTCAACCAACAGGATTGAATGTTAGTGTAGATTGGTTGGCCTGCACCCGGTAGTTTCCCTCAGATCAAGATAACAGGAGGGTATTTAAATCAGTGGGAAAGACGCATGTGCGGCGTCTTCCGTTAATTCAGAAAACAACGGCTAACAGCATTGAAGACTAGCAATGAAGAAAAGAATACTGGTTTGCTCTCATAAAGTTTTTCTGGTAAAGTAAAGAATTAGTGATGATATGATTGAAGAGACAAAGATATGATATGTTGAAATCAACCAAATGATTTTTTCTGCTTTTGTTTATATAGACAGAATCAAGGTCAGTAGTATATCGGAAACGTTAAACAGCCCTGGTGAAAAGCAATGTCAATATCCCCTTGATAAACCCAACAGGAGAAACGCTAGAGCGCTTGGACCATTGAGGCGTTGGGGTTTTCCATTTCATCGAGCGCTGAAGGGGCATTGTTTAAGCACCGTTCTGCCTAAGATAAGTAGAATGGTGTTTGTTCTATTTTAAAGTCATTTTTTAAATGGATGAAGATTAATTAGAAAAGCACAAAAAAATCTTTCAAAAAAAACCAGCCTCCGGTCATTGATGTGAACGAACACTGTATTGGGTGAATCAAGTACCCATATTAAGGTGTAAAGAAAAGTATCGTTTATCTGAGACCGTTGGTAAAATTAAAAAATATTTAGGTTGAAGAAGAAGAAGGTGTAGAGTGGATTTTTCACAGTTTTAAGTCAGACTAGGGTGATGCCTAGCTGGCCCATAGGAATGCTGAAACAGTAAAGCATCCAGACAGCAACTTCTGAGGGCCCAACATGGGCACAAGTGTGCTTCCCACGGTGTCACAGGGGATAGTACCCAGCAGGTCCCCCCAATGGCATGGGACATTGGCAGGGGGGAAGCATGGACAGCTATGCAGGCACCCCTACCCCAGAACCCGCACCATAGGCAGCTGCCTACCCACACACTGGATGGCCTGAGTCTGCGCTCCACCAGCACCACCAGCAGAAGGGCATGTCAGCATGGTGGCAGAGGGATACTGGTGGTGGAGGAGGCAGTGGCAGCTGCCCAGAGCAGACCGTGGCCAAGCCCTGTGTAGGTGGGTGCCATGCACTGCAACAGACAGGCCCTGTCTGATGAACAGTCATGGCATCAGCAGGGATTGCACTGTCTCTGTGGCAACACAGTGGTGCAGTGCACACAGCCAGTGTGTTCAGAAGCAAAAGGGCACAGGTTCAAGTCCCAGCTGTGGTTCCTGCCAACCCAGTCCCCATATTTTACCCAGTACTAAAACGTGCTAATACAGACAGAACCTTTATTGCAGATAAAGTAAACATGCCCAAGACACCTACATTTTACCCTACAGAACACAGACACCATAAACATGCGCATACCCTAGAGCAGAGTCTCCCAAATACAGTCCTGGGGGTCAAACACCATTCAGGTTCCATGCTGCCTCTAATAAAGATGCCTGTGCTGCATTTCTATGTGCTGCCCCCATGGTATGCAGATGTATCTCATGCATATTCATGAGGGACAGCATGAAAACCCGAACAGTGTTTGGCACACCAGGACTAGAGTTGGGAACCTCTGCCGTAAAGCAGCAGCCAACAAGGGCAGACACACCCGCACCCACGAGCTCCATTATACAATGCCTCCTGGAGAGGCAGGACATTGGACCCTGGGTTCATCTCCCAATACTAGCACTTGCATACCTTAGCAATGCCATCCTTAACCTGGGAATACGGTACACAGCTATCAAAAGGTTGCTATGAATACTGGCAGATAGCAATTCCGATGTTAAGTACAATTGTCTGATTGAGCTCCATCACGGCAACCTTTCTGATGTCTGTGGAGTGACCCCAACAGTATTGTGTACCATAGCCATGCCTGCACTGTGCCCAGGACTGGAGCGGTGGCCAGGGCTGCCAAACACCTGTGTAGTTGTATAATGCTGGCATAGGTGTGGGAGTGTGTGTCTGTCTATCCAGTGTGTGGTGGCTACAAACACCCTCCACAGCCCACACTGCCAGCACTGTTGCCAGTATTGGCCTGCCAATGTGCATAATGGGAGCAAGGTACCATGGGTATAGCCCGGACAGGGTGGCCTGGCCAGGATGCATCTGCACAGGGCATAGGGCAATGGCTGGGACATTGTAGTGCCCGGCCACCACCTGCACAGACAGGGTGGCCACAGCATGTCCTGCTGGGAGTTCACTCTCACCCTGACTGAGCAGTGACCACAGCATGGCTAGGTTCCCCCATAGTGCCTTGCAATATTTTTTTCATGTGATATTTCTGGGTTTCCTTTTGGGAGGCCAAATCACTGACTTATCTGCTTGGTGTGTATGCTGACATCCCAGTTCTGGGTGCATGCATCTTCTCCAGCTATATGCCCTATGGACTAGCTAGCAGACCGTCTGCAGCTAGTATGTGTCTTGCTGGAACACCTTGCAGGGTACAGTGGCTGCAGGCTTGTTGCAGGAGAATATCAGATAGTGGTGGGGTGCAGCTTAGCATATCCAGGCCTAATGTTTGTCTGCTATTGTTTTATAGATGTGTACAGAGCTGCATTGACTGCCCTGTAGGGGTCTGTTCCTCAGCAGGACTGTGGTTGGTGGTCCCCTCTACTGCTGCCATTGCAGGGGTGTAAAATGTGGATCTGTTGGTGGAAGACCCTGTTTCCAACTCTCAGCCCCAGAGGGGGGGGGGGGGGGTGGTACATAATCTGCCTATGGGTCCATAAGGGTTAAACCTGACTGAAAAATACAGATGTATCCAAAGTGTGTCTGCAGGAACTACCTATCTCACACACTAGCTCTGATGGGGACCTACAGCATGGCCTATTTCTGCCATGGAAGGTGCTGTGGACCTGGTGGTGGGCGCCCCACCGCACCCTCAGGGTGTGCACAGTACCCGCACAATGTGTCAGTGTGTAGCTACTCTGTGCCAATAACACACATGGTCAGTTCCCCCTACCAGGCCGAGGTGCTGTGGGGGTGCATACCCCATCTTGTGTTCATCTGTAGACAGCTGATTTGCATGTGCAGTGCATCATGGGTATGGGTGGGCTAACCCTATCCTGGTGACCACAGCAGACTGTTTGTGTGGTGATGTGCAGTCCTTCTGCAGCCAGCCAGGGGCTGGCTAGCAGCTATAGAGCTGTAGCCCACTGGTTGCTTCACTGCCTATGAAGCCAGAGGTCATGGGTTCAAACCCACAGTGGGGTTATTTGATAGGGCTGTCCAAAGCATTATCTATTTTTAATGTACATTAGGGCTGCCAGCAAAACCACCCTCAGCATACTGTCCCCATAAGGTGCCTCAGAGGGCACTTTATAGGGCGCCCTATAGGGCTCCTTATGGTTACCGTCCATATAAGGTGCACTATACGGTATCCTATGGAGTGACTTACAGGGTGCCCTATAGGGGACATTATAGGGTTCTGTGGCGGACAGTGCACTTTATAATGTGCCCTATGGAGTGCCTTATAGGGTGCCTTATGCAGCACCTTAGGTTACGGCACATGAGGGTGTGTTTGCTGGCAGCAATTAATAAAATACAAAGTGCCACAGGAAACAATACTTACATGTCAAAGCTGATGCCTCAGCCAGCCTTAAGTATTAGGTACACTGGGGATCAAACTCATGAACCCTGTATTATCACTCAGTGTATTAACCATTGTGCTACACCTCTGTTTCAATGCTTGCATGTCTGGGCAGCTACTTAGGATTACCGTGTGTTAACGCGCTTAGCAGCGCTTCGCACGATAATGTGCGCAGCAGCGCGCATTATCGCGCGATACTCCCGTTTTGCTGCTTTAAGACTGAAACGCCCACTCCTTTTATGGCAGCCTTCACACTATCGCCAGGCGCACATTAAGACGGTTTAGTAAACATACCCCTAACTTTGCCAAGATAGGCCAATACCTCAAGGAGTCATTAGCGGGATGGGAACAGCTGGGGGGTGTAGAAATACAGTGGGCAAAACTGGAAGGGGATATTTTAAGGGCAACCAACCTTTTTGTCAAAATGGTAATTAAAGGTAAAAGGAAAAGGAGACCGCTATGGCTTTCAAAAAAAGTAGCTGAAAAGTTAAAGAAAAAGTGAAATACAAGAGATCACAGAGAGAGGAAGACAGGCATCTATATTTGAAAAACTTAGAGAAGCTAGCAAAGTAGTCAGGAAAGCAAAGATTCAAAAAGAGGAGGAAATAGCCAATGCAATAAAATGGGGGGATAAGACATTTTTCAGATATGTTAGCGAGAAGAGGAAGGGCAAAAGTGGTATTGTCAGAGTCAAGGGTGAAGGGGAGGAATAAGTAGAAGCTGATGAGGATAAAGTGGAATTGCTTAACAAATATTTCTGTTCTGTGTTCACAGATGAAGAACTAGGAACAAGACCTCAGAAAACACCCACAAACAGGAACAGAAGTGAGGGACATCTTAAACAATTTTCAGAAGACTGTGTTCATGAGAAACTAGCTCAACTTAAAGTAGACAAAGTGATGGGACCGGATGGGATACACCCTAGAATACTGAGGGAACTTGAGGACGTTCTAGCAGCTCCACTGACTGACCTTTTCAATGCCTCATTGGAGTCAGGAGTGGTGCCAAAGGACTGCAGAGAGGCTCATGTGGTGGCTTTACACAAAAGCGGTAGTAAGGATGTAGTTGAAAACTACAGGCTGGTTAATTTAACTTCGGTGGTGAGTAAATGATTGGAAACGCTGCTGAGAGAGGAAATATTGAAGTTTCTGGAGTCCAGCGGATTACAGTATCCGAGGCAGCATGGATTCACCAGAGGCAGGTCTGTCAGACAAATCTGGTTGATTTCTTTGACTGGGTGACCAGGGAGTTGGACCGAGAGAGAGCCCTAGATGTGGTGTATTTAAATTTAATTAAAGCCTTTGACACCGTTCCTCACAGGTGACTTATAAACAAACTGAGCACCCTAGGGATGGACCCTAAAGTTACTGCTTGGGTTAGAAATTAGTTGGGTGGGAGGCGACAAAGAGTACAGGTAAATGGAGCTCACTCTGAGGAGAAGGACGTTACCAGTGGTGTGCCCCAGGGATCTGTCCTTGGTCCGATTCTTTTTAACATCTTTATTAGTGATATAGCAGAGGGGATGTCAGGTAAGGTTTGCCTCTTTGCGGATGATACCAAAATCTGCAATAGAGTAGACCCCCTAGGAAGGTGTAGATACCATGAGGAGGGATCTAGCTAAGCTTCAAGAATGGTCTAGAATTTGGAAGCTGGGATTTAATGTTAAAAAATGTAAGGTCATGCATTTGGGCTGCTGCAATCCAAGGGAGCAATATAGTATAGGGGCGAAGTACTTTTGTCCACTAAAGAAGAGCGTGACCTAGGCATGGTTGTGTCTGATGATCTTAAAGTAGCTAAACAGGTAGAAAAGGCAACGTCAAAAGCTGGAAGGATGCTTGGGTGCATACGGAGAGGAATGACTAGCAGAAAAAAGGAGGAGATAGTGCCTCTGTATAAGTCTTTGGTGTGACTTCATTTGGAGTATAGTGTGAAATTCTGGAGACCGCACCTTCTAAAGGATATAAACGGGATGGAGTCAGTACAGAGGGTGGCTACTAAAATGGTTAGTGGTCTTCATTATAAAGCATATGAGGACAGACTTAAGGATCTTAATATGTACACCGTAGAGGAAAGGCGGGATAGAGGTGATATGACTGAGATGTTTAAATACCTCCATGGCATAAATGTACAGGGAGAGAGCCTCTTTCAATTGAAAGCAAGTTCTGCTATGAGGGGACATGGGATGAGGGTGAAGGGGGATAGACTCAGGAGTGATATGAGGAAATATTTCTTTATGGATAGTATGATGGATCCATGGAATATTCTCCCAGTGGAGGTGGTAGAGATGAGGACAGTATCTGATTTCAAAAAAGCATGAGACAAACACAGAGGATCTCTAAAGAAAAAAAGGGGACTGTTTTATTTGTTGATATGGAAGGACAGACTAAATAGTACATGTGGTCTTTTTCTGTTGTCATATTTCTATGTTTCTATTTATGCAAAATATGTTATTATTATTCCAAGTAAATATCACAGCATGCGATAAATTTTTGGAAGCTGTGTTCTTCTTGGAAAAATAATGTAATTTCAAAGTTGGAATTATTTTTTTTGCTGGTAGCATTGATCTGCTAACAAGTGGCCCATTGTTCCCAGTTGCCATCTTAAAGGGTCCACAGGGGTAATCTAGAGCTGGAGGGCCAGAGATTCCCACCTCCTGGCAACACCAAGAAGTCCAGGACATTCCCCAAATGCCCTACACACTCTTCTCATAAGTGTGTGATCTCCCTTTCCCCCCACTATAACCATAGTCCAAGTCTCTTTTTAAACCCCACCCCCATGAAGCAATATTGAATCCCTCCCAGCCTGGAGTGGCCTCCTTGGGACTACATTTAAGGAAGCCTGGTGGTTTAGTGGATCAAGGATGAGTGTGATCCTCACTCATCTTTGTCCGGACTGGCACCAGGTTCACAATGGCATCCACGATCTACTAATAAGTCATCCTCTTTAATCTCCCCTAGTTTATTTCCCCCTACAAAGTGAAATGAGTTAAATATAGTCTGCTCTGTAGTTAAGTGGCTGCACCTAGAGTACATGCTTAACTTTGCAAAATGGCTCATATGCATGTGGAAGTGCCAGCATTTAGATGTTCAAATTATAAAATGCTGGTACTTACAGGTGTAAGCTGCCGGGGTCCCATATGTAAATTTGTAAAGTGGCTTCTCCCACTACATGTGGATTTCAGTTGATGTACGTTCCTGCCAGTGACATAGCCAGGATTGATTTTTTGGTGGGGCCTGAGATTAACATGAGTGGGCACTAGGCAGTGAAATGTTCATACCACCCCCAGTTCTCTACTATTAACACTACTATTAATCATTTATATAGCATTACAAGGCATACACAGCACTGTACAAATACATATAAAAGACAGTCCCTGCTCTTTAAAGCTTACAGTCTAATCAAGACAGACAGTACAAAAGTTGATAACAAGGGTACAAATAGGGAAAGATAAGGAGAACAATGGATCAGGATCCAAAGGCAGCCTCAAAGAGGTGAGCCTTTAGCATGGATTTGAAAAGGAGGAGTGATGAAACCTGACATACAGATTCAGGTAGTTTGTTCCAGGCATAAGGAGCAGCAAGTTGAATGGATTGAAGTCTGGAGTTGTCAGTGGAAGAAAAGGGCAAAGAGAGAAGTAAGCTAGAGGATGAGCAGAGTTCACGAGGAGGGGCGTAGAGAGAGAGAGAAGACAAGAAAGGTAGTGAGGAGCAGTAGAATGAATGCATGTATAGGTCAGAAGGAGAAGTGATTTGAGAAGAGGGGTTATATGATTATATCGGTGCTACTGGAAGAATAACCGTGCAATAGAGTTCTGAATAGATTGAAGGAGAGAGAGAGATAAGACAGAGGGAGACCAGCAAGCAGGAGGTTATAATAGTCGAGACAGGAGGTGACTAAAGAGTGGATAAGTGTTTTAATAGTGTGTTCAGAAAGGAAGGGGCTAATTTTGTTAATGTTATAGAGAAAGAAATAGCAGGTTTTAACTATCTGCTGGATATTTGAAGAGAAGGAGAGGGAGGAGTCAAAGATGACCCCAATGTTGCAGGCTCAGAAAACAGGGAGTATCAAAGTATTGCCAACAGAGATTTCAGCTACCACTGACTAGGTGGGCCTGATGCCAACATGGAAGGGCCATAGCCCAACCTTCTCTATACTCATGATTCCTGCACTTCCTTCTGTATTTTTAGAAACAGTTCCACATTTATTTAGCCATTTTTCTATGTTGCTGTATCCTTCAATTAAAGTGGTTTATATTATATAATCGCTACACAGGTACTAGATATATTCCCTTGTACCCAAAGAGCTTGCAATCTATGTGCACCTAAGGCAATGGAGGGTTAAGTTGATTGTCCAAGGCCACAAGGAGTGCCTATAGGACTAGAAGCCCCAGTCCCTCTGGTCTGAGATTGCTGTTCCCAGGTGGGAATTGAACTACCAGCCCTCTGGCTTGAGGTACTATGTCCTAACCACTAGGCTACTCCTCCCTCCATTTAGCTAAGCCACTTCTAAAACACCATCAAAACTGAGTATGTCCTGCCCTTAGCTTCTCAATTACAGTCAGCATATACAGTACTATCTAAACTATGCCTTCATACATGCATAATTTTATATTTCTAAAAGTGTGCACACAATTTACCTAGGGGAAAAACATCCATTCAGATGGCTTAGGAAATTTTCAAAGTGAAAACATTCACTTTGAAAATTGGTGAAAAGCCTGCAGGCTAAAACTACGTTTAGACTTTATGGGTCCAATATTGAACTGGAATGGCTATGTATCGCTAGGGGCATAGCCGTTGCTGCTGATACTTAACCCCAGATATTCAATGCCAGGGTCATATGCAGCCCCAGTATTGAATATACAGGATCATCGCACAACCTCCACAACTTCATAAGCTAACCGGCTAGCAGCGTCAGGCCAGCTTTTACTACCCGGTTAGTGACTATCGCCAACCATGACACATCTCAGAATGGCCACGACACGCCCCGATGCTAAATGGTTAGCATCGGGGGGGTGTAGAGGCATTAATTGGGAATATTCAGCGGCACTGACCATATTAGTGCCATTGACTATCCTGCTGTTCGACATTTACAGTTTACAGGGTTGTAAACCATGTAAATGCCTTTGAACATCGGATCCTATACTTGTAGTTTGAAAGTTGTCCCTTAATTGACAATTTGAGGGACAACTTTTAGCTACTGGAAACAGAAGAGTTTTCCAGTAGCTAAAAGGTTATGCTCATGAGGTTGTGATGCAAGGCTATGCATTATTTTCAGTCTTCATAACTGATCAATAACACAGGTACACTAAAAAAAAATTTTTAAACTGCCTCTAATGTTTCGATTGATTTTTACGTTTTTTTGGTGCACTGAATCCAAATCTGGTAACCAATTTGTTCCATCACGTACAGATTTTTTGCTACATTGGGTTAGCAGTTTGAGGTGAACGTCTCAGATTGAGTGCGATCGAGATAAAAGTTTCTTGGATGAATTCTTTATACTAATTGTTTAGTAGTTATTCAAATAAGAATAAAGAAAATTGTAACAAGGCAGCACATAAGCATAGAGTAATGTCAACAAAACACACTGTGATGGTAGCAAAATTGTCTGCACTTAAAACAGCCACATACATGTGCACAAACATTGAGCATATAAGAGCGAGGTTAGACACAAAGCAAAGCAAAGAAATGTGCAAAAAATGTTGTACAGGTATGTATGTAAGAATAGAAAACGCAAACCGCACCATTGCAATACATGAAGACAAACACCCGATGGTGTGAAAATAAAATTCTAATAAATGAGATCCGACACTGTGGTAATAACTAGCAAATTTTTATTTCAAAGTTTAGTAAAAACACGATATTTGTCAACACAGTTTAGATTTTAAAGTCATTCTTGGGTCAATCAATCTCCTGGTGGGCCCGTTTCTTCTTCCCCCGAATGCTTCTCTTGGTGCGCTGCTTGGCGTATTTTTCATCTGGGGTTTCCCGCAGCAGCAACCAGCAGAAATCAGCCATCATAGTGGTGTTCCATCTTCCTTGGTACCTTCTCTCTGCATCCTTGATGTCCTGGTGAAACTTTTCACCTTGTTCTTCACTGTACGCCCCCAAGTTTTCGGGAAAGTAGTTCACATGGGAGTGCAAGAAATGGACTTTCAGGCTCATGTTACAGCCTTGTTCTTTGAAGGCATTGAGCATCCTGGCAACAATATCCTTATAGTTCTCATCCCGCCTGTTCCCCAAGAATTTGAGAACAACATCCTTGAAGGAATCCCAGGCTTCTTTTTCCTTTTCAGACATCGTTTCAGCGAATGCTCCATCTGAAATGAGTTTCCTTATATCAGGGCCAACAAACACTCCTTCCTTTAGCTTTGCTTCAGAAAGTCAGGGGAACTTTGAGCAAAGGTACCGAAAGCACTCACCATCTTTTGGAAGGGACTTGATGAATTGCCTAATGAGACCCAACTTAATGTGGAGAGATGGTAATAGAATTTTATCACGAGGTACCAAGCTCTCATGAAGAACATTTTTCTCACCGGGTCTCAAATACTCCCGAATTGGCCAGTCTTTTTTCCCCCAGTGTAGGTCGCGGGCCCGGCTATCCCACAAGCAAAGGAAGCAGGGATATTTGGTGAAACCGGATTGCTGCCCTAATAGCATGGATAGAATTTTAAAGTCTCCACAAATCATCCACTTATGCTCATCATAACGAATCTTCTGAAGAATCAGGGCCAAATTCTCGTATTTTTCATGGAGAATAACAGACTGAGCAATAGGAACTGAAGCGAATGTGTTGCCATTATGAAGAAGAACACCTTTTATGCTGTCTTTTGACGAATCAATGAACAGCCGCCATTCAGCAGCATCATACTTGAGTTTAAACTTTTCCATCACTCCGTATATATCGTTGCAAAATACCAAATCTTCCTCTTTGCTGAAATACTTCAAAAATTGTGTCTCGCGGTTGCGGTACCAATAAAAAGTTATTCCTGGTGACAATAGATTTTTCTGTTTAAGCCGAGAACCTAGCAGTTGAGCAGCATCTTTTGGGAGTCCTAAATCCCGGACTAAATCATTCAATTCAGCATGAGAGAAAAGTTCAGGTTTCGGATCTGGTTCAGTTTCAAACTCGGAAGTACTGGACTCATCGGGAAAAGCCATCTGATGAGTCTCATCATGATCAGAACCGTCCACACAAATATGATCCAAAGATTTTGGTGGTTCAGGCACAGGTACTTCATTGCTATGAGGCATAGGCCTAATTGCTGAGGGAAGGTTGGGGTAACTTATTACGTTCTTATTTTTTAAGTTGTATCCCTTCACAATGCAAGAGCAAAAATAGCAGTCACTGCTGTGGTCTCTTTGTTCACGCTACATCATAGGTATTCCGAAACGAAATGCTTGTTTTTTACCTTTCATCCATAAGCGTAGATCTTCCTCACGGTTTGTCTTGATCGCCTAACTTCAAACCGAAATAGCCGAAATATACTTTTTTAATAAATGCAGAAATGTTCCTCTGCCGCTTTTTCACGGTATATTCCCCACAAATAAAACAAAAACTGTCCGGAGAGTTGACGCAACCTCTGGCTCTGTGAGCCATCACAAATACACAGCACTGCAAACTACAACTGTAGTGAACCACTTCGGAATAAAGCTGGATTACGACTGAGCAAACAAAAGGTAATAATGAACTTGCAAGAAGCTGAAATTTGCCAGGAACGTTCACCGTGTTTGAGCGAGCGAACGAGGCGAGGCAAACAGGAAAGAACATGCGCCAGCGCGAGTACTGGATTTAGCCCCCCGCCTCCCAATTGTCCTGTTAATGTTTAAAATGAATACAGAACACTCTAAAATATTATGAGGGAGTGGTTTCTAGTTAGTTAACCATTACAACCTCTATTTTGGGCCAAGAAAATAAACTGCAGTCGGCTAAAAAGAAATTATGTGAACATTCCTTATATGGGTAAGAAATCTAATTTTGCAAGAAAACGTGACGTGATGGAACATTTTGGCTATTTTTCCTGGATTCAGCACCCCAAAATCTATAGGAATCAGTTGCAAAACTGAAGGCAGTTTTTTGGTAGTGTACCTGTGTAATTGATATATTGGTTCCTTTTAAATACATTCTTTCATTAACCAGGATAGAATATGATGGAGTAAATCAAAATATTAACTTAGTGGCCGATTAAAAGCCTAACTTGATTGATTACCTGGATTTGGACAAAACTAAGAGGAGTTACAACCTTAGGTTGGCAAGCTAGTAGCACCAAACACCAGATGGTGGCCTGCATGAAATTAACTTGCAGCTTCAGTTCAAGTAGAGACTAAATCATAACATCTGACATGTTTCAGCACCCACATCAGGGTTTCAGCAGAGATGTCAGAGCCTGAATCTTTTTTTCCTCATTCTTTACAGGTGCTCCCTTATAAGCAAGGGTGATTCCTGTTGGCAGAGTACCATCGAGAACCTTATGCTACTCTAGCAATCTGTCAGGAGGGTATCTGTTCTTTATATATATTAGGGGATTTCTTTTTAAGAGCTATTCTTTTTAGAGGTGTGCAGGCCAAACATTTGCAGCTCTGCTGCTTCCCTTCTGGACTGTTCTAGACTATGGGGTAGGTTTACTAAACTGCGGTAACGGTACATAACGCGCGTTATGTAACGTTAACGATCATTAACGCATCATAACACGCATTATGATGTGCTAACGGGCGTTAACGTTACATAACGCGCGTTATGATGCGTTAACGATCGTAAAGCTCCGCGGCGCGGTAAAACACCGCAGAAGGTGGAGAGAGGGGGGAGAGAAGGGGTAAATGGGCGGAGTGCGGGTGGGGAGAGGCTCCCTGCACACTAACGCGCTGGTCTGAAGAGCTGAATCCTAACGCGAATGAAAACCTGCCGTTAAATGCACAGTTCAGGGGAGAGAAACCATTTCAGTGTCAGCAATGTACAGCATAGGCAGGGAAACCAAATAAAAGTGATAAGTGTGATATATGTGCACAGAACAAAAAGGGAACATAAACATTGAAAATGACCTCAACAAACTGGAAAAAAAACATAACCAAGCTGGCCAATAGTGATATTAATGGGTACCATCAACCCCCACCCATGGAAAGCTCTAAAAAAATGATATTAATTGTGGAAGGGTCAATGCTCTGTCCCCATACAAAGTGAATGAGCCCACAGTGAAATTGCGCTGTGCAGGGTTTTCCTCTCCATTGGACAGATGTCCTATTACGTGCACATGTGCGGAAACAGCAGGGCGGGCATGTCGGAACGGCAACTGGACAGATGCCGGAAAAGGGGATACAGAGGGCCGCAGGCGGCACATGCTGTGGTGTAGCTGGGCCACAGTTCAGACTAGGGTGATGCCTAGGTGGCCCATACGAATGCCGAAACAGCAGAGCAGCCAGACAGCAACTACTGAAGGCCCAACATGGGCACGACTGTGTGTCCCACAGTGTCACAGGGGATAGTACCCAGCAGCTACCCCCAAGGGCACGGAACATTGGCAGGCGGTGTTGGGGGGAAGCGTGGACACCTATGAAGGCACCTCTACCCCAGAACTAGCACCATAGGCAGCCGCCTACCCGCACACTGGATGGCCTGAGACTGCGCTCCACCAGCACCACCTGCAGAAGGGAATGTCAGCATGGTGGCAGAGGGTTACTGGTGGTGGAGGGGGCAGTGGCAGCTGCCCAGAGCAGACCGTGGCCTAGCCCTGTGTAGGTGGGTGTCATGCACTGCAACAGACAGGCCCTGTCTGACCAACAGTCATGGGATCACCAGGGAATACACCATCTCTGTAAGAACATGGTGGTGCAGTGCACAAAGCCAGTGTATTCAGAAACAGACAGTCACAGGTTCAAGTCCCAGCTGTGGTTTCTGCCAACCCAGTCCTCATATTTTATCCACTAATATAACGTGCTAATACAGACAGAACCTTTATTGCAGATGACATAAACATGCCCAAAACACCTACATTTTACCCTACAGAGCACAGACACCATACCCATGCGCATTACCTAGAGCAGAGTCTCCCAACTGCAGTCCTGGAAGGCCAAACACCATTCAGGTTCCTTGCTGCCTCTAATAAATGTGTCTGTGCTGTCTTGCTATGCACCGCCCCCATGGTATGCAGTTGTATCTCATGCATATTCATGAGGGACAGCATGAAAACCCGAACAGTGTTTGGCACACCAGGACTGGAGTTGGGAACCTCTGCCGTAAAGCAGCAGCCAACAGGGGCAGACACACCCGCACCCACTGGCTCCATTATCCAATGCCTCCTGGAGAGGCAGGACACTGGGCCCTGCGTGCATCTCCCAATACTAGCACTTGCATACCTTAGCAATGCCACCCTAAACCTGGGAATACGGTAGACAGCTATCACAAGTTTGCTATGATTACTGGCAGATAGCAATTCATAAGTTAAGCACAATTTGCTGATTGAGCTGCAGCATAGCAACCTATCTGATGTCTGTGGAGTGTGCTACAGGTCTTGTGTCTGACAGTGTTTACCACCCTGGGGAGTTACCCCAACAGTATTGCTTACCATAGCCATGCCTGCACTCTGCCCAGGACTGGTGTGGTGGCCAGGGCTGCCAAACACCTCTATAGCTGCACAATGCTGGCATAGGTGTGGGGAGTGTGTGTCTGTCTATCCAGTGTGTGGTGGCTGCAAACACTGTCCACAGCCCACACTGCTAGCACTGTTGCCAGTAGTGGCCTGCCAATGTGCATAATGAGGAGCAAGGTACCATGGGAACAGCCAGGTTAGAATGGCCTGGCCTGGGTCCATCTGTACATAGCATAGGGCAATGGCTCGGACATTGTAGTGGCCGGCCACCACCTGCACAGACAGAGTGGCCACAGCATGTCCTGCTGGGAGGTAACTCTCACCCTGACTGAGCAGTGACCACGGCATGGCTAGGTTCCCCAATAGTGCTGTGTAGTATTTCTATCATGTAATATTTATGGGTTTTCTTTTGGGGCCTGATCACTGATTTATCTGCTTGGTGTGTATGCTGACCTCCCAGTTTTGGGTACACGCATCTCCTCCAGGACCATTCATTATGGACTAGCTAGCAGACTGTTTGCTGCTAGTATGTGTGTTGCTGGAACACCTTGCAGGGTGCAGCGACTGGAGGCTTGCTGCTGGAGAATGTCAGATGGGGGGTGACAGCTGTGCATATCCAGGCCTTCTGTCTGCTATTGCTTTATGGATGTGTGCAGCTCTGCATTGCCTGCCGTGTAGGGTGTTTGAGCCCTAGCAGGATGGGGGTGATGGTCCCCTGAACTGCCACCATTGCAGGGGGGTAGAAAGTGGATCTGTTGGCGGGAGATCCTGAGCCCCAGAGGGTGCGTTGCGTGGTGGTATGTAATCTCCCTCTGGGTCCCAACACCCTCCTTCACTTACATCATGTGACCATGGCACCCACACAGGGTATGCACTTTTCTGGGTGCATCATAGTCCACAAAGGCTAGATATGATATACAGATGAACACAGGCATATCCTAGGGGTGTTTGCAAGGACTACCTATCACACATTGGCACTGATGGGGTCCTGCAGCATAGCCTATCTCAGCAAAGCCAGGTGCTGTGAGAATGGTGCTGGGCACCATACCTCTCCCTCAGGGTGAGCACAGGACCCGCACACTGTGACGGTCTTTAGCTACTCTGTGCCACTAACACACCCCGTCGGCACCCCCTACCAAGCTGAGGTGCTGTGGGGTGCATACCCCATCTTGTGATCATCTGTAGACTGCTGATTTACATGTGCTGTGCATCCTGGGTACGGATGGGTTGACCCTATCCTGGTAACCACAGCAGAATGTGGGTGTGGTGCCATGCAGTCATCCTGTAGCTAGCCAGATGTTTGTTAGCAGCTCTAGCCCACTGGTTACTTCACTGCCCATGGAGCCAGAGATCATGGGTTCAAAACCCACAGTGGGGTTCATCAATAGGGCTGTCTTAGGCATTGTCTATTTTTATTGTATATTAGTGCTGCCAGCAGAAACACCCTCAGAGTACTGTCACCTTAGGGTGTCTCATAAGGCGCCCTATAAGGCGCCTTATACAGCGCCCTATAAAGCGCCTTATAAGGTGCCTTATATGGTGTCCTATAGGGGACATTATAGGGTGCCTTGGCAGAAAGCGCACTTTATAATGTGCCCTATGGAGTGCCTTCTAGGGTGCCTTATGTGGCACCTTAGGTTACGCCACTGTGAGGGTGTGTTTGCTGGCAGCACTATTAAAGTACAACTAAACTTCCTCACAGCCCAATACTTAAACCTTTCCAGGCCAAGCCCAAAACTTTTGGGATCCAAACTTCTGCCTAAATATTTCTATCAAATGGTATATAATACATGACCATGGCAGAGGGAACGTCACTACTGGAACATATTGAATAAGACGGGTACAATTTTCCTGAAATATGCAAACATTAACCCGGCTGCAGAATGTGGATTAAAATATTATAGTAGGCCTTCAAAGGGTTACACATGACACCTCAGCCAGCCTTATTCATTAGGCACACTGGGGAATCAAACCCATGACCCTTGTACCATCAGTTTGTGTAGTTACCAGTGTACTACAGCTCTGTTTCTGTACTTGGGTGTCTGCGTGCCTTCTTAAGCTTAACGCGCAGTAATGCGCCCTGTAATGATCGTTGCTGCGCGGCGCCTTATAACGCGCGTTATCGGTAACGATGTACCGCCCATGTCCTTATTTGGGGTTTCTGCCTCTAACACGGATCCTAACACGAATCACACTAATGCAGTTTAGTAAACATACCCCTATGAGTAGTAATTTATTATTAGATGTAGGTAGTGAGTTAATTAGTTATTATTTGGTGGCTATCTGGGATGGTTGTTTTTAACATGTATTGGGATTTGTGGTGCAATTATATTTGATATTTTTTAATGGTAATTGTAAATGACCTTGAGTTTTGTTGTACAGGTCAAATAAATGCACACTATTGACCACATGTGAAAAAAATCAAGTTTTCCTGTCATTTTGGGTTAAACATGATGTGAAATGATGCAGGAAATGTTTTTGGCTTGTCTTATGTTATTCCAAATGGATGGATGCACATCCCTAGTTATTTTATCATTAGCACCAAACGCACTGAAAAAAATAAAATGAAAGGAAAAAGGGAAGAATCAGGGTTTGTAGCAGATTCTCTCTGCATATATATGGTAGCTTTTAAACTTGCCCTTCTCTCAAAACCATAGCAATGATACAAATAAGACAGAAAGCTGTCCATTTACTGAGACTGTAAAGAATGTGCTGTTTCTTTATCCCATTATTAAATTGTATCCTCAGCCTTCCAATAATTGGACTCATTCCGAAAGCCTCCACAAACCCTAATTAGAATTGGCCAAACACATGGGGTAAGCATCACAAACTGTACAATGGAAAAAAAAAAGTAAGAACATTTTAATTTGAACTGGATGCCAAAAGCTAACAAAAAGAGAGAAATCATATTCTTATTTTAAATGGATAAATCCATGTACAAAATAATATTTGAGTTAATAAATATTTTCAAGCTTCAATAAGTGAAGGAGCTGTGGGCTAAAAACCCAGTGTTCAAATCCTATTGCCGCTCCTTGTGGTCTTGGGCAAGGCACTAAACCCTAAATTACCTCAGGTATAAACTTAAAGTGTGAGTTCTTCAAGGACAGAAAAATAGCTACTGTAACTCACCTTCAAAGTTTAAAAACGGCATGAGTTAATTCCAAAAACCCTCTATGATATTACTAGAAGATTTACAATGACATCATCATAATAAAAGTGCATTTACATTATAACAACAAAGAACAATGATTATTACTACTAAGATATGTTTTAGTCAATTAAAAATACTTACAAAAAAAAGGCAATTTTTTTGGCACAGTGCTCTCTATGGCATCTAGTTACTAAGCTGAAGTGAAATATCACATTTTACCGCAGCTGAAATTTATAGCAAGATTCACTAACTTGTGGCAACTCAGCATGGCAGGTTACCAATACCTTCAATAAATGAGTAACATAATTTCCAATCAACCTCAGAAGCTGCACTATTCTGCTTTCCTGAAGCACAGAGCACTTAACATGTTAACATGTAGCCTGACGCTCCCAAGAAACATTGTTAAATGGGCTGCTGCATTTCAACATCTGTATGGACCTTCTTTCTCCAATCAAGACCCCCTACCCCCCAAAAAGGCTTCTCCCAGACCCTCAATCAAGACCCCCACCCTCCAAAGATAGGCCACTAATCCTCTCCACCAAGACGTCCCCCCGTAACTCCTCCAAAAGACCTTTGCCTTTGGTGGTACCGCAAGATACTCTGCTATTGGTAAACCAATGCCATTTTGAACTTGGTGTCGGGGGAGCAGGGGCAACTAGGATCCCTCCTGCTCTGTTACTCTAGAACACCAGGGATTTCCACAGGTAGGTCCAGAGGGGTCTACTAGGGGGGGAGGGTGTCTTCTTCAAGGGAGGCAGATTAGGGGCAGTTCTTCCTGGGGGGAAGAAGATCTATAGAGTGTCTTCAAGGGGGGGGGGGGGTCGACTGAGAGAAGAGATCTGTACAGATGTTGAAATGCACTGGCTCCTTCAAGATGGTGCCAAGGAGCATTCAGCCACATGTTAGTGACCAGTAAGGGAGCAAATAATATAGTTTGTAGAGTTCAGTGGAAGCAGTGATATTCACACTGCATAATAATGAGGTACTTTGCATGCATTTGCAAGCTTTTTATCTCATTATTTTCTAATCTGTGCTCCCTTAAATGAATGTAGAATTTTGCATTTGACATGCATTAAGAGGCAAATATTGTTAATTATTATCTTAATGCACGTTAGCAACTAACCCCCAATATAATTTTATATGCAGAAGACATTCATATAAAGTTATAAGTATATTCAGCAGTGAGATCTCTGTAAGTACCAATACTGATTATACATGTATAACTTTATATGAATATCTTATTCATATCTAGTTATGCCTGTTATTTATGTGCTGGCACATACACAGATAATTATGCAAAGTATGCAAAAATAAGTATGCAAAGTATGCAAAAAAACTTTTTCGAGAGCTGTTTTGGTTATTCCACATAATCTTTATGTTTTTTGGTGCGCTGAATCTGAAAATGACCTCCATTTTGTCATAGGACATCACGTTTCCTGACAATTTAGGTAACTATGGGGTATGTTTACTAAACTGCGTTAGTGCAATTCGCGTTAGGAGCCGTGGTAGTGACAGAAACCCCAAATAAGGACATGGGCGGTACATCGTCACCACTAACGCGCGTTCAAAAAATTAACGAGCGTTACCGGGCACCATGGCGCGTTACTGCGCGTTAATCGTAAGAAGACGTACACACACAAAGCACTGAAACAGAGCTGTAGCACAATGGTTACGGTACTGACCGCTGTTACAGGCAGCATGGGTTTGAGTCCCCAGTGTGCCTAACGCAGAAGGCTGTCCCAGGCATCACCCTGTACATTACAGAGGGAATGAGGAGGTATGTCTTTCGTTACGTTGAGTATTGGTGTCAGAAACACACCCTCGGAGTGTGCCTGGTTGCGTGCGTTGGTACGTGTGTAGCTGCACGCGTACAATCGTGCATGGGTACATGTGTTTTTACCAGTGTGGGCATCTTATATTACAGACTCTGTAGGGTGTCTTGCACCTATGCATTATGCTAACAGATGTACGTGTGATGGCCTATGGTTTATCAGAGCCTGTGAGCAGGTGCTGGAGTTTCACAGGGTTGGATTGTGCCAGTCACACCCATGATGTACTGCACATGCAAATCAACTGTCCACAGATACACACCATGGGGAATGCACCCCCACAGCACCTCGGCCTGGTAGGGGGAACTGACCATGTGCACCCCCACAGCACCTCGGCCTGATAGGGGGTATTGACCGTGTGTTGTACTGGCACAGAGTAGCTACACACCGTCACATTGTGCGGGTACTGTGCTTACCCTGAGGGTGCAGTGCGGCGCCCAGCACTAGGTCCACAGCACTGTCCATGACTGAAAGAGGCCATGGTGCAGCTCCAAAGCAGTGTTACTGTGTGAGATAGGTAGTTTCTGCAGGAACACCTTGGACATCTCTGTCTGTTTCAGTCTGGTGTAGCCCCAGGGCTGAGGGTGGCAAACAGGGTCTCCTATCAAAAGATCCACAGTCTACCTCCCTGCAAAGGTGGCAGTAGAGGGGAACATTAACCCTAGTCCTGCTGAGGAACAGACACCCCACAGGGCAGTCAATGCAGCTCTGTACACAGCCATAACACAATAGCAAACAGACATTAGGCCTGGATATGGTATGCACCCCACCACTATCTGATATTCCCCCGGTGCAAGCCATCAGCCACTGCACCCTGCAAGCCACTCCATCACAACACCTACCAGCTGCAAACAGTCTGCTAGTGCCCAGTGGAGATGCCTGCACCCAGAACTGGGATGTCAGCATACACAGCAAGCAGATACATCAGTGACTGGGCCCCAAAAGGAAACCCATATTTATCACATGAGAGAAATACTAGATAGCACCATTGGGCAACATTACACAACACTCCCAGGACAGCTCCATTACAATGAAATGATCTTTGAAAGGGTCTGCGGAGCGTAGACCCTTCCACACATCATTTCTTTTTTATTTGGTGCTTTCCAGGGAGTGTTGTTCCTTGTTGCCCATTGCTATCACTGTTGCCCAGCTGAATTATGCTTTTTAAAATGTTTCTTGTGGTCATTTTTAACGTTTTATGTGAAATTTTGTTCTGTGCACATGTATTACACTGCTCACGTTTTGTGGGTTTCCCTTGTTTTTCTGTACATTGCTGACGGAAATGGTTTCTCTTCCCTTTAAATGCCTTTAACGACAGGGTTTCATTCGCGTTAGATTTGAGCTCAGGAATTCAGTGCGTTAGTGTGAGGGGAGCCTCTCCCCGCCCACTCTCCGCCCATTGACCCCTTCTCTCCGCCCACTCTCCACCTTCTGCGCTGTTTTAACGCGCCGCGGGACTTTACGATCGTTAACTATGCTTAACGCGCGTAGTATTATGTTAACGGTCGTTAGCGCATCGGTACGCACGTTATACGGCACTTACGGTCGTTAACGTCGTACAAGGCGCGTTAGCCACGTTTATCGCACTTTAGTATACATACCCCTATGTTAAATAAGGCAATACCTCAAAATAAATGGAAATACTTATAAAATTAAAGTTTTATTATAATATTTTCATGAAAATCCTTTTTTGAACTGAAATGAGCTCACCTACACACACTAAACTCGATTCTTCTTCCTTGTGAGGCTCCTCTTGGTGCATTTACGCTTGTGAGTAGCATCTGGAATGTCTCTTTGAAGCAACCAACAGTAGTCTGTCATCATTGTAATGCTCCATTTTCCCTGGTATCTCCTTTCCATCTCTTTAATGTCTTCGTGGAATTGTTCACTTTGTTCCTCACTCACAGCTCCCAAATTTTCAGGAAAGTAGTCAAGGTGGGACTGGAGGAAATGCATGTTCAAACTCATCAGGCAACCTAAAGCTTGAAATGCTTTCAGCATTCATCCGACTATCTTTTTGTAGTGAGGATCTTTGTTATTGCCTAAAAATTTCTGTACAACTTCTTTAAATGCAATCCACCCTTCTTTTTGAGGATCCGTCATGGTATTGACAAACTCTTGATCAACTATAAGCCTTCTAATGTCTGGTCCGACGAACACACTTTCCTTCAATTTTGCCTCCGACAGGCCTGGAAACTTGGTGACCAAGTATTTGAAGCATTCTCCATCTCTTGGAAGTGATTTTACGAATTGCTTCATCAATCCCAATTTTATGTGGAGAGGTGGTAGAAGAACTTTATGGGAAGGTACCAAAGTTTCTCGGAAGACATTTTTTTCACCGACTGTTAGCACCCTCGGCTGCCAACTCTTCTTGGTCCAGTGATTTTGTCGGTCTCGACTGTCCCATAGACACAGAAAACAAGGATATTTGGTATACCCAGCTTGTTGCCCGAGCAGCATGCACAACATTCAAGTCCCCACACACTTGCCAACCATGGTCTTCATATTTAAGTTTACGAAGAACCAATTCCAAGTTCTCGTAGGTTTCCTTCAAGTGTATGGAATGATCTACAGGTATGGAAGCGTAAAAACCATTGTGGAGTAAAACTGCTTTGAGACTTCTTTTTGAAGAATCTATAAAAAGATGCCATTGCTCTGAATCATATTGGATTTTAAATTGACCCATCAGACCTTCGACATCGATGCAATAAACCAACTTGTCTTCCTGGGTGAAGTAAGGAACAAACTCCTTTTCACAATGTCTGTACCATGAAGATGACACTCCTGGCAACAATAAATTCCTGCTTTTCAGCTTTGATCCGAGTAACTCAGCGGCATCTTTGGGGAAGATTCAAATCTCTTACCAAATCATTCATCTCCTCCTGAGAAAACAATTTTGGTCTTGTATCATCTTCAAAGTCAGAACTTGATTCGTCATCTGGTTCAGGTATGACTTCACCTTCATCGGAGCTAGGTATCTCTTCCAAGGTAGCAGGGGGCTTGGGTACTGGTATATCTGTGCCATGGGGATGGGACGAATTGCCGAGTGAAGACTGGGGTATGAAATGGAATGCTTCCATTTGGAATTAAACCCTTTCAAATCGCATGAACAAAAGTAACAGTCGTCACTATGGTTCTTTTGCTCTCGCCATACCATAGGAATCCCATAACAGAAAGATTTTTTCTTACCCTTGAACCAGTTTCGGAGGTTCTCAACACACCGTTTGCACACTTTATGAGGCGCCAAGACTTTATCTTGATCTCCAATTTTTAGTCCAAAGTATGCAAAGTATACTTTTTTCACAAAGTCTGTAATATTCTGCTGTTGCTTCAACACTGTATATTCACCACAGATGAAACAGAAACTGTCTGGCGAATTAATACACTTTCGCGGAGCCATAACATAACGGTTGAAGAATGACGAGCTAACATGAATTGCGATGAAAAAGTGTGAACAGCCTAGAACCAAGAACCTGATGATGATTCGTGCTCAAGTGTAGCATGCAGGAGAGAGCAGCTCTGTGTCTGTACACGAGACGTCACAGTGCTGGCCACACCCTCCTGCACTGACCTGAGCTGCTGATATCTGCCCTGTGTCTCCCTCCCACTGGATTCTTCAGGAAAGATTAACCCCTTCTACCATTATAAGCACGGACTTAAAACTTGCTTAGCTTATATATATTTTGCTCACCATCAGATTTACAGTGCTATATTTTTTTTTACATAACTCGGACAACCCCTTTAAGGTTTTTTTGGCATTTTATATCTTAAATGAACTTATTTGAATTAATTAATAGTAATTTGAATTAATTAATAGTAATTTGAAAAAATGTGATAATTTTGAAGACAATTTTGCAACGTTGTGGCAAATCATGACGTCTAGGAGTTTTTTCAATATTTTATTTGTTTTCAGCACACCAAAATACATGGAAACTAGATGAAAATGATCAAACAGCTTTTTAGTCACAGACCCGTGTAATACGTATGTGCCAACACGTGAGCAATAGTTGGATATCTATTTATCTTTATGCCAGATTTTTAGCCATTCTATTTATTTAAGTCAGGCCATTAGCTAGAGCATTTGGTCCTAAACTTAAATTAATATGTTTTCAATTTAACTCAGGGCAATTATTTGTACAATTCTTCTTCGACAAACTTAATCTGAGATTGCTGAATATAAGCACTATCGTCATAAATGCGGGCCTCACCCTTGAAATATGTCCTCCTCCCAGATGCATAACTGTTAGACAGACATTAAGGTACCTGGTCAAATATTATGCATCAGCAGGCCCTGAATTGGGAAAAAAGTATTTATAGGGTTAAGTCCAAATATAACCACATAAATCCTTTTGATGATTCTTTTAGGCTTTTTCAGTGCCATAGTCCAATAAAAAGGTATCACCTTATTATTCTTATTTTGTTTCTCCTTTTATCTAACTACCATTAAAGTGGACTAACACAGCAATCACACTACTTTATTAGGCTTTATGTAATATTTTTTTGCAAAGATACCGATTTGTATTCTGTGCCCTGGACTGCATGTAAAAGAGTAATAAAACATGAGCTTTTTGATGAATTCTCTCTAACCTCCAAATTCCATTGACACCAATTTGTTCATTTTTTTTCTGGATGTCTCTCATGAATATGCATGGCATATATTTGCATATAACCGAGGAAGCATGCATGCAAATCGACCTCATACGTATTCTTTGGAGACAGTCTGGAAACACAAGTGTATTACTTATTCTTGTTTTCCTTGTTCAAGTAATGCATCTTCTCGTATACTAACAAATACTTTACTTAATTATATATCCTTCTATAGTTCTCATGAAATTGGAGGATGATGTAACAAAGCTCCTAATATGCCTTTTTTTTAGCACTCGTCTGTCTTCTTTAGATTTATGGGATTGCTTACTAATGTGAATTCCTGCCTAATAAGTGGCATCTTGTGTAAGTCCTGATTTTTAATCTTTTTTTATAAATCTCTCTCTCTCTTTCTTTATATCTATATCTATATATATCTAGGCAATGTATATATATGGAGAGAGAGACAGGGACAGAGAAAGAAGACAACACCCGGAATGTGTAGAGAATAAAAATTAAAAACAAGCAGTATCATTCAGAGCTTGGAGTTAGATAGCAGGTCAAGGCTGATGATGGCAAGGCCAACATGTAACATGCCAGAAGACATCTCAGTATGTCAGTGAAATGATGCAGATCCTTCAGTGATGGACAAAAGACAAGTTGTCTGTCAGTATGAAGACTAAAATGAACTTGAAGCAGAGTTCTCCATGTGGTATGGGGAAATAACTAGTTTTGTCCTTTCCTGCTCTTTAAACAGAAAGGAAGAAAGAAATTCTAGATAAAACAAAGCTTATAGGGAGCAGTATGGCATGCAATGCTTGAAAGAAGATCATTTGACATCCAGCAACCCATAAATTAAATATTGACTTTGTCCATGAGTTGCTGTCAGTTATCTTTATGCAGTCTCTTTAGTATTGTAGAGTATGTAAAACACCAAGATTGCACAACTTCCATTTTTGTTCTATTTGTGGTTTTATGGTTTTTGTTTTGTTTTGTTTTGATTTTACTTGGGGGTTTTTTTGGAAATAGTATGTGCGAAACAATTTAGTGTATAAAATGTCAAAAATGAATTAAACACTCCCTCCCAGGAATTATGAAATTGTTGCGGCTTTTTCTTTTGCTTTGTCTCCTTCACAAATGAAATAACTACACAGCCCAGTAAAGCAGTCATTCTCTAGCTGGTCCTAGGGTTCGCCATAGCCCACTTGTATTCAATCTCAGTCATTGAAAGCTGCAAATGGGTCAGTTTTATGGAATATTCCTAATGAATGTGCATAAGATACATTTGCATACAATGCTATTGGTATGGATACAAGTCTATCTCATGCACATTCATTAGGGAAATTCTGAAGACTTGTTTGAGACCCTCAAGGACAGGGAGTGAACACCACTGCTCAAGCCAGTCTGCTTTTGAGGATAACCACAATGAATATGCATGAGATAGATCTTCATGTATTGTCCCCTATTGCATGCATCCATATTCATTGTAGTTAACCTAAAAACCAAAGTGGCTAGGAGGTGCTACAGGATCAGCTTAAGAAACACTGCTATAAATACAGACAACTATAGGGACAATTTTAAAAGACTGGGATATTTAAGTGTCATGGTGGTTTGCTGTGGTATTCAAATATCCACTGGATATTGTGCAGTCATTATCTAGATAACTGCGGTGAACATCAGGAGACTGACAGTTTTCAGCCGATGGAGGTGGTGGTGGTGGCAAATACAGTAACAGAATTCAAAATAGCATGAGACATTCACAGTGGATCCCCTTATAGCAAGAGGATAAAATTAAAGCAAACGTAAATATATTTTAATAGAGGGGGGTGACCTGCACGGAACTGCAGTTACAATTACTCTAGCCATCTTATTGGGCATACTAGATGGACCATACTGTTCTTTATCTGCCATCTTATACTATGTAACTATGTATTTGGATACTTTATCCAGACAGCATTTGCCAGCCAGTCTAAACAGTCCAAAAAAATTACTCAGATAGCTGCTGAAAAGGGTGATTAAACACCTATGGTGATATCCTGGACACCGTTTAGCAGGTCTGGACATCCATTCCAGGGAGGGAGAGGGCGGGACAGAGGCAGTGAGGGGGGCGGTGGGCAGAGAGCAACCCCAGATATACAAGGCTGATTCCAAGGTAGGCCCTGTACGTCCAGGGTCAGCCACAAAGACGGAGGACTTATTCTACCTCAGAGGTGGAATAAGACCCCGTGGATGGCGCAAAATGATGTGGCCAGGCCCAGTAAGGAGGGCAAGGGGGTGCAGGGGGTTCTCCACAGCCCGACTATGGGCATGGAAGGTCTGATTGCGGGTCAGGCTGTGGGGAATGAAGATTGTTTCCTGCAGCATGGGATCACGGCTCCTGAATGGAGCCTGACTGAGTTCAGGCCGTATACCCCATTCTGATTCCCCGGGCACATCTAGCCTCTGTAAGATCAGAATCCGGTCTACCTCTGTACGGCCCGATTTTGATCGGCCGTACAAGGGCGAGACTGCCAACACAGAATGCCCCTCCTAGTGTTAAAAGGTCTCTTTCTGGACACTACAATTCCAGAGATTTATCACTCTATTTTGAATCTAACAGTTTTAGCAAATATTTTATAGATATGTGTTTACTCCCTGATGGAAGAGTTTGTGGAAGGGCATTCCTTGTTGGATGAATATCAATGCAGGTTAAGGAGAGGTCATTGAACAGGAACCTTGTTGGTTTCATAATTAGATATTATGTGTTATCATTTAGATGGTGGAATGGAAGTTATTAACCGGTGTTAATAACTGCATTTATATCCCGCTTTTCACCGGGTCAATAACCGGAAGTTATTGACCCGGTGAAAAGCGGGATATAAATGCAGTTAAATAAATAAATAAATAATAAATGTTAAGAATACTTGACCTCTTTGATGCATTTAGGTTGATTGATCTTTTAGCACAACTCTGTTCTTTTGGGGTAGTAGTCACAGTAAATGTACAGTTCAAATCATTTTTAAAAGGGCAATATTAAGGCTTGTTGTGTATAAATCAGAATCTTTATGGAGAGTACTGAAGTATGGAATTCCAAGGCATCATCATTATCTGCTATACTTTCTAATTTATATTTGAAAACAAAAATGGTGGTGCCTGGCCCCATGCGGTGCATCCTGGGATACACTGGGCATGGTCAGATTGCCATGTAAGGCATTTTCTACCTTATATGGCAGTCTGACCTCCCCAGGGCATCCCAGGGTGTACTACACAGGGTCAGGCAATGCCATTTTTAAAATGGACCATGAGCAGAGATGCATAGGCAGCGCTCCCATTCATTTGGAAAGGTACTGCGGTGGTGGTTCAGAGACCACTAGGTCATGAGGTCTATTTGTTTTTTAGCCAGAAGGGGGATGGGGGTTCCGGGGCCGCTAGGGATTATAAAGGAGATGGAGGGGCATTCCAGACTGCTAGGCCACCAGCGATTCACTATCTGTCAGGGTACCGGCCCCCGACAGTAATTTGATGGCATTGGGGGCTTTTCCAATGCCACGATCACTCCTGATGCCATCAAAATTCTGTCAGGTGGGGGGATCGGGCCATTGGGCCACTAGGGATTCATTATTTGTCAGGGCACCGGCTTCCAATAGTATTTTTATGGCATCAGGGGGCTTTCCCAATGCCTGGATCGCCCCTGATGCCATCAAAATACTGTCAGTTGGGAGGGTCGTTCATGTGTAAGATAATACAGAACTGGGTCCTAAGATTTTTGAATCCCACCACTGCATATATCATACCACAAAGAGCTTTTGTGGTGTGGAGACCCTTAGTGCTAGCTGTGCTATTAAAGATGACATAGTGTGTCTTCAGCTCTTTGACTACATGGGAAACCTTAGTTGCCAAGACACAGAAAGAATTGACAGATTACAAAGAACCATGGCTCCCCTGGAGTACAATTATGTTTTCTTGGACACTGTGCTATGCTGAAAAGCAGTATGGGATTGCCTGTGTGTGGGCTTGTGGAAGGGGGCATTTACTTCATAAAAAGGTTCATACTTTACACTAAGTATGTGCAAATGTGGAACAACAGACACACACCCATTAATAACTTTCATTCCCCCTTCTCCTTTCTCTTCTCCCTCTGCTCTTCTGTCCTTTCCTATCAATTATTGGCATTCCTTTCTGCCTTTTACCCAGCAGTCATTTGACTTTTGTATTGTACACCGCTGTATGTCCTTTGATTTAAGCAGTATAGCAAATGCTTGAATAAACATAGAGATAATATGGATGCCTGCACAGAAGAATGCCTGGCAATCTACTTCCATCGCACCTTGCCAGGAAAACCCAGGTGACAGGTCACCAGGAGTCAGCATTGACTCAGCAGCATGAAACAACCATGATTTTAAGAATATGTTATCACTTTCTGGTTCATGGCGCATAACATTAACCAATTGCAGGCACACAGAACAATTCATGCTCTTACATGATCCTGTTTGACTGATGCCTTACCAGGTAAAGAAGCATCCCACTCAGGGGAAGGAACCAATCTGTTGACAGCAGGCTTTGCTGCACACCTGTTCACAGTGTATGCTGTTAACCCTAACCAACGGATACATTGTGGGGGGTGTCCTGCCTTCCCAGTCCTATTTAAGACAGAGACCTGTTCCAAATACCCTTTCCTGGAGTCCCCTTCAAGCAGATGAGATCCACACACACACAGAAAATATGATGCTGATGCCTGGGTGAACAGACTGAACCTCTATTATGTGTGGGCCATATACTGAGCTGATGACTATGTTTCTTGTTTTGCCTGTATGGGACCACAATACTTGATGGCAGGGAGGGGAGCAGTGGGTGTTAAGAATGTGAATTGGCAGTGTCAGTCTGTTTCCAGTTACCAATGTGCATCCTGTATTGCTGCATTGCTGTACTCCTATATGCCACATTATGTGCCTGTTAGCACACCCAAACATACACATCAGTATTCATCAACTGATGGCATCTGCATGGTGTCATGCATCTCATGGTACACAGGGAATTAGACCCAGGCAGATATCTTGTGCATGCCATGAAGCCTTAGCACCATGAATATGTACCAGGTGCACATTCTGTTGGGGTTGCAAGAGCCATAGGCTGTGCTGGGGTAGATATGTGCAAAGAATGTCCCAAGCACTTTGATAATTATTTCAATAGCCAAGCCACCAATGTGGTGCATAGAGAGATCTGTCTATGAGCCCTCTTTGGTGTGGATTGCTGGTATCCTCACATAGGGCAGGTAGTGAGAGTATTGTGTGGGCAAAAGAGGAGTGAGATGGTAGCTGGGTGGCTGGGTGACAAATGTGAGAACAATATGGGGTGGCAATGGGTGGAGCTAGAGGCTATAACCCCCAAGAAATGGACAGTGGTATGGACACATCATGAGAAGAGAGAGATCATTACAGAGAGATATCATGCTTGGCAAGATAGAAGGTCAACGCAAAAGAGGAAGGCCAGCAATGAGATGGATCGATACAATAACAGCAGATATGGGTACCAGCCTGTCAACAATCAGCTGTCTGACTAAAGACAGAACACAATTTAGAACAACTATCCAGAGGGCTGCTATGAGTCGACACCGACTCGATGGTACTTAACAACAACAACAACAACGGAGAGGTAAAGATGACTATGCTGATGTCATGTCCCATACCATGTGAAGCACCTATGGCCTGCTGGATGTGAGCATAGGATGGCTAGAGATGGTATCGAAGCCTCTGGTAAACATTGGCAGAAGGGGCCTGGTCTCAGATGACCCAGTTGTCAACATGGGAACTGTGCCTTCCAGCATTTTAGCCTATGCAGCCATCAAACCAATGTAGCTGCTGTACGGGACATCTGAGTTTGCTGGGTAGAGGTTTGTCAGCAGCCATATCCACCATGCTGGTATGCAGGTCACTTGCCAGTAGTCTGGGGCTGCCAACTTGCACCTCGCCCTGGGGTTGCACAGCACATTATCAGACGTTGCATCTCTAGGGCAGCCAGGGAGGAGGAGAAACCATATATCCATCTTTTGTTGTGTGTTCCTCCCATGGTCATGTGCACTGTGAACATGGTTGCCTAGTTCCATGTGCAGATTTTGGTGTCCATGTGCATTTGCTCATACACCCTTGATGCAAACCTGTTATGTTGGTTGTTCATCTGTATGGCACATCTAGGACAGAGTTCATATGTGTGATTGGACACAGACTTGTGTCCATGATGTCCATGATATCCATGGTGGCCTCCTAAATATAGCCTTTCATGTTGTAACTCCATCTGGTCCCTGGCCATCAGCTCCCACAAGCCTGCAAATAGCCTCACCTGGGTTGATAGGATGTGACTTCACATCATGTAGCTATGCTGATATGCACCATGGTAACTGATGCTGCTGGATAGTGATGTTCATGGCACAAAGAGGGTTGATGTGAATGTCATCTATTCTTTGCAGGTTCATTTTCTTGATAATGGCTGCATGACATGTGCTCAGGTGATTTTGGGTTATTCTTTGATGTCTTTTCAAAGTGGGATACCAAAGATGAAGCAATAGGAGTGGCACGGGGTTAGGAGGTTTAGTGACATTCCATGATAGATGTTTAAAGCTCAGAGTAGAGGGCAAGTCTGCAGTGTTCTGATAATTGGACAGGGTGAATGGTGGCTGACTCCTTGTACAGTCATGTGGCAGTCTGTAAATGTATCTAACTGACTAGGTTTGCTTTGTGGCCAATTTGCATCAGAGGTTGGGCTTGCAGCTCACACTGACATCTTATTGAAGTGCTTGAGGAACATGATATACCAAATGGCATACTCTGGGCACTTTTGAGATGCTACTGGCCTTGCTCCTCCTGAAGCTGTACAAGGACCTCCTCCATCCTGTCTGCCTGATGCTAATGTAGGAACATGACCTACATCCTCAGATCCTATATCTATTGGAAGTGAGTAAAACACAATATTAGTGCACAGGACCCTTTGACAATCTTGTCTATTCCTTGGTGTCTATATTGTTACCAACTCTTCCTTACTTGTGCTGTGCCAGATCAATATCTCTCATTTCCTGAGTGGTGCACTGCCACATCTCCGTGTGTGTGTGTGTGTGTGTGTGTGTGTGTGTGTGTGTGTTTAGCTGGGGCTGTACCAAGGCAGAAGGGGGTTCTGATATCATCACTGGGCTTCAAGGAAGCTGAAAAAGAGTGAGTTACTGCACATGTCTGGGTGAAGGGGGGCACCAGATTTGTTAGTTGCACAGGATGCATTCTAGCTTGGTATGGTCCTGGTGTGTGGTAATTCAAGGAGCCTGTGGGGTGCCTGGACAAACTCATACACCCTGTATGTCCGCTTATCTTGGTGTCCCTCTTGGCTGTCTGTGGCCCCTTTCTCATGGGATGGAAGTCCATGTTGCCACCCCATGTTTGCTATACTGTTGCTCCCTTGTATATGTGCCCTGCTGATTGCTACCCTTTCTCACACTGCCGTTCCTTCTGTAGGCTCATTATCTCCATATGCCTCTGCCCTTGGGCACTGCTGTAGCTGGGACATGTCCACATGTTTGGAAGACAGTGTGCCTATATCACATCTGTCCTGTGTGCTTTGGCTGCCCTCTCCTTACATATACTCACAAGATTGTACTATGATCCATGATCTGGGTGGGAGACTCCTCTGGTGTTGTTGCATGTGCCAGCATGGGATGGCCCTTGCTCCTCTGCAATATCCATACTCACAGAATCCCCATGGGTCCAACTAATGATATGTTCTTGATGTGTGACTGTATTCCACATACACATGGCTTCAATGTTGTACAATGTCTGCCATGCCTGCTCTGTGTGAGACAGCTCACTGTGTATGCACGCATACCCATTTTTCCTTTGCTTCTGCCACCCCTGACAGGCCCTGTGTGCATTTATCTCTCTGGGATGGGATGCATGGTGATTGAAGTGCTTGGCCAGACTCCCACAGGCCCTGCCCATTCTCTAAAGAAAAAAACAAAGAGCAAGAGAACAAAAATGTCAGTAACAAACTTTATTGAGACTGACACAACTGTGTTTTGGCATGGCATACTTGCGTCGGGGGCAAAGTCGTATTGACAATCAAGGGGTTAAAAATGCATATAAAAACCTGAGAATGCTGACTCAGCAATGCACAGGGGTGGATACTGTATGTCCAGGAAGCTCAAAAAGAGTGAGTTACTGCATACATCTGGGTGGAGGGAGCACCAGATTTGTTAGTCGCACAGGGCACATTTCTAGCTTGGTAAGGTCCTGGTGTGCAGTACTTCAAGGTGTCTGTGGGATGCCTGGACAAACTGATACACTCTGTATGTCTTCTTATCTTGGTGTTAGTCTTGGCTGAGTTGGCATTCTCATGCTTTATATTGATTTTCAACCCCTTGATTGTTAATATGACTTTGCCCCTGACACAGGCATACCATGCCAAAACACAGCCATATCGGGCTCAATAAAGTTTGTCGCTGATATTCTTGTTTCCCTGCTCCTTGTTTTTTCCTTGCTTGTTTTTTCTATGGGTGTATCCTTTCTTGTTTTGTCTTTTTGTTCCTGCCCATTCTCTTACAATCCCTACTCTGGCCAGGCACTAGGAAAAGCTTGTGCTCCCTGTCCAGCATAAGCCTGGTCAGGCACAGGATTTCTGCCTCACCAGGTTTGTTTGTTTTTGGGGCGGGGGGCAGGGGGTTTGTTCTTTTTACCATTTTCCAAGTGTCTCCATGCCTGCAACATTGCCACATGCACCACTTACTTGTGTGTACAGAGACACACATGTGCGCAGATTTCTGTGTGCCCCATTGACACCTCAGCACTTACTTTACACTACATCTCCACAGCCATTTTGTACGGCATACTACTAGACTCACTTAGCTGAATCGTTTCTTTTATCCAGGCGTCCACACTTCTGGGCACACCTAGGCAATTTGCTACTCTTCATAAAATTATCGTCATAGAGGATTGAGTGGTCAAACAAACAGACCCTCATAACAGGCCAACTTCTCAATGAAATAACAAGCAGTTCCAAGTACTATTGTACCACCTTTGTATATAGTTAACCATGATATCCCTTATCAGATAACCCTCCATTGTATTTAGTTTCCCCTATTTCGCCAAGTTATACTTCCTGTTAAATGTAACTGACCAGACATATGTAAACTGTTGGATGTTTTCTGTTCAATGTAAACCGCGCTGATGTCTAATAGTGCGGTATATAAGAATTGTTAATAAATAAATAAATAAAATAAAATAAATAAAATAAATAATGTAACTTAGAGAATACTAAAACTTAACACATGTTTCCAACAAATCTAGTTATGGGAATTTTCACAAAGTCTAGTGTTGATGTACTGTAAGTGGTTGCATCTAGATTTGCTGTGCATGTATTTCCCCACTTATGCTCCTATTCTATAAAGTCTCTGCATCCTTAACATTATAGAATAAGTGCCAAACTCTAATGTGACAACACACATTGAACTAAGCGACCCTTACAGAATTACTATCAAAGAGGGTAATTTTATAAAGGTTGGTTCAGTGGCGTAGGTTCTAATGAGGGGCACCAAAGCAAATATTTGCTGAGAGGCCCCCCATTGTTATGGTGGCATGCCCCAACACACAGCTCCCCCATTATCTAGGTGGCGCATGGTTCCTCTCCCCCATTGTCATGACGGCGGCAATGGAGGTGGCAAGCTTACTTTAACAGATTGTAGTGCTGCCTCCACACTTTTAAGTCCCCAGCAGGTCCAACTGTTGTTACCTACTGGGCTGTGGTGCAGCTATATCACAAGACTTTGCCCAGTAGATAACTGCAGTCAGGTGTGGTGCAAACTTAAAAGAGTAGAGTAGCACAGCAAACCTGTTCAAGTAAGTTTACTGTTTTACCTTACTGCCTCTGTCTGGGTCCTCTTTCTGCCCGAGCCCTCCTACATTGCAGAAGCAGCTTGGGTTGAATTTATGTCACTGGGTTGGCTAGATTTGCTCATTTTTTAAAATGTGCATTTCGTGCCTATTTTATAAGTGCTGCATCTGCTTTACTTTATAAAACAGGGGCATAAAGGGTTAAAAATCCATGTCAACCAAGGTGCAAGCACGTATACCAGTCTATTGCATGTAAAAATGCCTGCACCTCTAGTTCTCTAGAACATGCATAAATTATTGTATTTTATAATTCATGCATGTAAATTTTAATTTTTCCCAAACTTCACTCCTATGTATGCCCATAGTGAAAGCAAATGTCATCAGTCCAATGTGCATACTTACAAAATAGCGCCAAACTACATTCCACACACAAGTGATCATTTATAGCCATAAATACTAAGGGGCTAATTCCATCCCACACATCCAGGCGTTCTGTGCTTCTGTCCGTCCTGCCGGATCAGAATCATGAACAGGTCTGTACGTGCAGACTAGGACCCTGATTCTGTCCATCCTGCATGTACAGGTTTTCCCCAGCTAACTCAGTCAGGGCTCTTCAATGGAGCCGCGGCGCCATGGTGTCCAGTTGCCATGGCACTGTTGCTCCATTGAAGAGCCACAATCATGGCTGCCAGCTCCAGAAGTGAATTCCCCACAGCCTGATCCCCGGTCTGGCTTCCAAAAGCCAGGGTCGGGCTGCGGAGAATCTCCTCGGCCCTCCTGCCCCATCTGCTCCCGATCCCGCAGTCCCCCACAAAAAAGGGGAACTTACCACCTCAGAGATGGAATAAGTTCCCCATGCAAGTCACAAGCCCCAGACATACAGGGCCAACATTAGAATCTGCCCTGTATGTCCAGGGCCAATGACCGCCCACTGCCCACCCTAATGCTGCCACCGATCTGCCACTTTCCCACCCCCATCTACCTTCCCTGTCCATAGAAGATGCGGGGAAGATATATGGGACCAGGAAGAGGCACGAATGGGATGTCCACTCCCGCTATTTGTGCCTCAGAATGGCCCTGTAAGGGTCTCTATATTAAAAAGGCATTTACATGGTTAACAAGCAGTGAATGGTGTAAATGCCTGCTAACCGGATATTCGACAGCACATACATGGGTAGGGTCGTCAAATATCCCCAACTAAGTCCCCTACATGTCCCGATGCTTGCCGGCTAGCATCGGGGCATACCAGGGGTGGAACGGAGGCAGGGACCAGTGCTAACTGTGCAGCACCGATATTGGAAGGTGCACAGTTAGCACTCAGCCCCTGTAAGATAGGCAAGGAAAACCCTGGCCTATCTTATGGGCACCAAGAATAACCATGCAGCATCCAATATCAATGATGCATGGTTAGCCTTGGTGGTTTCCAGGCAGCACGGCCAGACCCAGATATTCACTTCCATTACCGCGGAAGTGAATATCTGGGGTTAAGAGGTCTGGAGACAGGGCTATGTGGCTATGGAGCTTAGTGCTGCCCAGTTTAATATCGGGCCCTAAAATTCTATGATGTTTGCACATAAAAACATGTGCAAAGATTAAGCAAGCCTCTGCGTGTGCACCCTTAATCTGTTTAATAAATCTTGGAGCTTTCTTCTCTCAGGGAGATTGAGAGCACTGCCTTCACAACATTCTCCACTCTAAACTGAGTGCCAAGTCAGGTTGGGCATCGTGCCCAGGTTTCTCACTTGGCAACAAGACACTGCCACTAAGTTATTAGGCCTGCCAACAAGAATAATTCCATTTTAATTCATTTATTCACTTATAACCTGCCCATTCTTAATCAATACCGAGTAAGGAACAATCAGAAAAATGCAAATTAAATAAGCTAAAAACCAAACATGGAATATAAAACAATACATATGGCAGAAATCTAGTTTGAAAAAATTAGCTACAGTAGATTAGAAATACTGAGAACTTATTAATACACATAGTCTAGAGCAGGGGTTCTCAACCCTGTCCTCGGGACCTATCTAGCCAGTCAGGTTTTCCGGATAATATGGAACCACAAGAAATATGCAAGATATAGATTTGCATAAATGGAGGCAGTGCATGCAAATCTATTTCATGCATATTCATTGTGGTTATCCTGAAAAACTGACTGGCTAGGTGTTTCCTAAGGACTGGATTAAGAACCCTTAGACTAGAGAATATTTTCTTAAAATTCTTTTATTAGCTATAAATGACAAATCTATTTAAAAAGAGCTTTCTTAGACCCTGAGCCTAATTAGTGTCATATTAAAATGTACTATGTATGGTAGAAAGCACACAGGGAATGTTGAGAGGGAGAAGATCTTCAAGTACCAAAAAACGCAGTCAGAGATCAATAAGATGTGGCAGAAATATACCGAGTTATCTTCCATTGTGTTGGGTGCCGCAGGCTTAATTAAGAATTTCCAAGCACATCTGGATGAATTACCCTTATATGTTACATCTTATGAATTCCTAAAGGAAGCTCTCTTTGGCATGATAAAGTACAACGCCGAGTATTAGCAGTGAATTTGAGAGACTGAGATCATACCCCAAATATCCTGGCTTAGAAGTGAGGTTCATGACTATCATGGCATGCACAAAACTAATCCATTTGAAGAAATTGCCTTGGAAAGTAATATATTAAAAAAATATTTTGCTTTAAGAAAAGAAAAAATAACTATTACTTACGAACTCGTAGAGTCTGAAAGATCTCTGTTTTACTATATTCCCCCTGCCCTTTTCCATTGACAGCTGCCACTTTAATTTCATAGGTTGTATTTGGTTCCAAATCGCTCAGAATAACAATTGCTGCAAAGAAATATTCCAAAAGATTTCTTTAAAAATGAACATGGTGATAATAATAGCTACAACATCCTAAAAGGCAGCAGAATTACAATAGCAATGGCTCCGTTTTCCATTAGAAACTATCAGCTTGATTAAATTAATTTAATGATCTGGAAAAAAAAAAAAACTTTAGTCCAACATCTGTGCCACATTGTTATACTCTGGAATACGAATAATACAATTATTTCAGTAGACGTGTAACTTATGTCAAAAAGCAATTCTAAGGTTTATGTTAGGTTAACTTCCAGGTCTTCCCAAGCAGAGTAGTGGGGAGGGACAGTACAAGAATGCAAATCTGAGATAAGAATTCAAGGTTCAAATTCCAAAGATACTAATAGGAAACATGTTAGTAAGTACATCGGTGAACCTGAAAAATTCTCTACTTTCTCTTCAGAGATCTTGCAGAAGAATACTCAGGGCAGGAGGGAGAACTTCTCTAATCTGCCTGCTGGTGCTAAATGACCTCATATATTCCTTCAGAACTCTATGCATACTTGGGCAAAAGGAGAATCTTCATCCCTACAGGAGCTATACAATAATAAAAGGGGATGTGACTGGAGCAGATTTCTTTTTATAAGGGGCTTTATGCTCATGCAAAGGGAAAGAGAGTTTTGGCTCAGAAGTCCCTTTTATTGAGGATAGATCAGGTTTCACGTTGGTTCTTGCATTAGCTGAGGACAGCTAACATTATAAGTTAGTTATATATTTCAAATCGTTGCATTAATTCATGGATTAATGTAAATTGCACAGAGATATTAATGAGTTGCTTTACATGCATTTGCATGTGACTGCTCATTTAATATTTTTCATTTTAACCTAGGAATACTTGTACTAACTGTTGCACAAACACATTATAAGTGATTGAATGCACACTACATAGGACCCTTTAGGATCTCTTGATCCACACTGTTGATTCTCAAAAATAAGAGGCTACAGCAGCAGTGTACCAAGGGCGGAGAGGTAGGCGCGGCCCGCCCTGGGTGCTGGAAAGGAGGGGGTGCTGCTTCTGGGCTCACACAGAGGAGACAAATGTGGCAAGCATACCTTTTGCTGGTTAGCCATACTGCCTTCTCTCCATGCCTGGTGGTTGTTGCCTACCAGCTGAAGTCTCGTGCTAGTCTCATGAGACTTTGGCCAGGAGGGAACAGCTGCTGGGTGTGGATAGGAGGTAGCACGGCAATCCAGCAAAACATTTGCTTGCCATGTATGCCACCTAAGTGAGCGCCTGACAGGAGGGCGTTAGCATTACCAGGGATGCATTGTCATTGGGGGGACATAGTCCGGGAGAAGGGGCACGCACTCAGGGTGTTCAATAACACTGGAACACAACTGGGCTACTGAAGAAATGCCAAATCCACTGTAGTTCAGTCACAAATGTTCCAGTAAGCTCTAGAATGTGATGGTAACCATAACAGTCTAGGTATAAAGAATTTGTTACTGAAAACATGAGTAGAAAAAGATCACAATCTTGAACTAAGGGGCCCTTTTACGAAAGTGCAGTGAAACTTTGCAGTTACTGCACATTAGTTGTCAAAATTAAAGCACAATAAATTCAAAGACTCTGGGGTAACTATTGGTGGCATTCTCTTTAACATATGTTATTTGTAATGTAGTTATCCTGTTAAAACTGTACATTTCTGTTATATTGTAAGTTCAGTGTAGATTGTCTTCACTGTACAGTTATTGTTACATGTAAACCGCGCTGATGATGAATAGCGCGGTATATAAGAAAAATAAATAAATAATAAATAAAATAAATAAATAAATGTCAGCCATCTTCCAATACAGTTAAAGTAAAAACATTTACTGTGCATTAATTGCATTGACAATAATGCAGATGCACTTATCACCACCCATTAAGGTGGCATTAAGTGATCGGCAGTATCAGAATGTTTAATTGCTAAATATATTCTAGCATTACTTATAGACTATAAACTGCTACAGTTACCCCACAAAACCTATAGCTACATAAGAGATAACTTTGTTTGTTAATTAGCCCAATTTTTCAACCCCCTAACTAATATGTTTTTTGTCGGATCATTTGCCCTGGGAGTAGGGAACCTTACCCTCTCTCGTGAAGCAAACCCTCCGTTTTTCTCTTTATTGAAAAAGAGAGAATAAGCTCTCCAACTGAAGCACTGAGGCAGGGTACAAAACCACTCCTCCATCTCACATCATCACCAAAGAACTGTCAATATAGAGAGAAGACTTATCTCATAGTTCGGGAGCCTGAAACTCCTGGTCCTTCCTCTTGCAAGACGTAGGTGCAAGAGGAAGGACCAGGAGTTTCAGGGTCCGAAACACGGCGTTGTGTGGCCTAGTGGTTGGGGCAAGGTACTTCAGGTCGGAAGGACTGGGGTTTCTAGTCCCACAGGTGCTCCTTGTGGTCTTGGGCAAGCCACTTAACCTTCCATAGCCCATGTTCCCTGTAAAATAGTTATCTCCAAGTTATAATGCCCTGTTCAATGTAATTTCAGTTTGTTCAATGTAAACCGCACTGATGCAGAATAGCGCGGTATATAAGAAAATATAAATAAATAAATCTTAGAAAGGATAACACGTCCATTGAAGTTATTTCACCTTTGGACTGCTGATTGAGCCCCGCCGGAAGGGGGGTTGAATAGACTTTTACTTTGGGATTGGATCATTAATTGGACTCTCCTGCCTGGAAAGTGGTTCAACGGATTGGACACAGTATTGATAGGTGTCTTCTGATTTGTATGGAAGATGGGTGGAAGAGCGTTGATTCTCCCGAACTATGAGATAAGTCTTCTCTCTATATTGACAGTTCTTTGGTGATGATATGAGATTGAGGAGTGGTTTTGTAAAGAGAAAAACGGAGGGTTTGCTTCACGAGAGAGGGTAAGGTTCCCTACTCCCAGGGCAAATGATCCGACAAAAAATATATTAGTTAGAGGGTTGAAAAATTGGGCTAATTAACAAACAGAGTTATCTCTTATGTAGCTATAAATATATTCTAGCAGCAAAGGAGTGGGGGTATTCTAAAGGGGTAGTATAAGCACATTTGGCAGGCTTTTCTTTTTTTGCAAAGGCAAGGGGTTGGGGAAATCTAACTGGGGATTTTTTGATTTCTTGGTTAATAAAAGGATGGGGCAGAATTAAAGAAGATTCACAGTGGCCAATTTTGCATGATTTATTAGAGTACTTATATGGGGTTAGGCCTAGTATGACTGCCTTTCAAATTTAAGATGCTCTGTTCAGGGTGGCATTCAGATGGCCATTTTTTGGAGCTTTCTGAGGGTAGCAGTTGGTAGGAGGGTCTGAAAAATGAGGAGCAGGAGTCAGGTTTGCAGGCTGAACATGTGAGTGCAAGTGCCTCTCAGACTGAAGTGTTGATTCTCCGGATCAAAACTGTCCAGAAGGGTTATGGGTGCAAGTGGTATTGAATGCTTTGAATGGTACAGTGATTTGTCTTGTACAGAAAGTGCACAATTACCTAAGGATCCACCCTTTGTATGAGGGTCCATCTTTTATTCATGCCACAATGTCGCCTTTAACCTGTTTCACTTTATGGTGGTGCTACATATGGCTCTCGAGGGCTTGGGCTTAGATTCCTAGCAATTTGCAACTCATTCTTTCAGGATGGGTAAAGCAACAAGTTCTGCTGCTTCTGGACTGGGAGAAGTGGTTAGCCAGTGGATAGGCAAATGGAATTATGAGGCTTTTGCTGGCTATATTATATTTTATTCTCAGAACCTTTCTTTCCTTGCAGATCCAAAGTGGCCCTGGAAGCGAATCTGGCCAGAGGGCCATTCTTGTATACATTGTGCTGGACGTCGAGTGGAAACTCAGTCTTATGGACGTCCTCTGGGTCTCATTGGCAAGGATGTAGAGTGCTGGCTTGGTGAGAAGGGCATGCATTGGTCCCAGTTGTTGCCATTTTTTTCATCATTCCAGACTGTGGGTCCTGACTTCATGGACTCACAGTACAAGCAACTGATTGAAGCAGTGAAAAAAGAATTTGAGCAAGGCTTGGAAATGTTTCAGGGGCTGCACTTGGGCTGGTCAGACAATATACTCAGGGCTTCCTACAAGGGGCAGAAAAGCTGGGGTGGAAGTTTTAGTGATGATATATTGCTAAATCGGGTGCTGGGTGGAGGAAAAGGGTGGTTTCCAGATTAGACATGATTGGGAAGAAATAAATGGCTCCAATGGAGTCTACTTGTCAGATGTGGGCCAGGAGCTGTTCATAATTGATATGAAGGAGCCCTTGGAGATGCTGTTGTGTCAGTTTGGCTGACAGCACAGCTTTAGTTGGAGAGGGGCACAGGATCAGCCTTTGTCTGCCCTATGACTGTGTCGGTTACCTGAGTCAATATGCCTGTTCACACTGTTTTGTTTGAAGTTGTTGGAGCTATTTTTCAGGGATGCAGCTCAGAGCTGAGTTGGGCACAGGCTGACTGGTACTCAAGGGTTCTACAGTATACCCGGTAGTCAGAGTGCTCAGCTAGTAATATGGCAATCAGTAGGGGCCACTTAGATGCAGCAAAACCACCTCGATTTTAATATGGTGGGTGGGGTATTTGCTTATCCGGGTGGCGGGAGGGGGGTACAGCCAAAAAACCCTGCCTTTCATTTTAAGAAGAATTGGTTTGGGTATAGACCTGTTTGCGATGTCTTCTTTAATAAAGTTGTGACCAAAATTGTTCTTACAATTACAGTGTTGATGTATTTTGTTATGGATGTGTGGGTACTAGGGTTGGGAGACTGGGTGGATGTGAGGGTAGCGGGAGAGGGAGGTGTTGGAGACTTCAGGGAGCATATTATTGGGAGAGGAATCATACCAGATGGGTACAGACATATACTGTGTCCTACTGTTACTATATGGAGCAATCCACGCCCATTCCACACCTGGAATTGCCTGGTCCCTGTCCATACTATGCACTTGGAGGGTAAAAACACATTTGAAGGTGCCTATATTAAGCCTGTTTGGTAAGGATAACTAGGTGTCTAATGCGGATTTTAACACCAGCCCTGGTATAAATGCCTGCACCTATATTTTTCAAGTACATGTGTAAATTATTTTATTTTATAATCTATTCAAGTGCTCCACACATGCTCTGCACAAACAACGCCCATGTGCAAACCCAATAGCAAAGTATGCACCTGCATGCCAAAGCACTTACTTTTATACTAGTTGGTATTTTTTTAAGATGACATTTGCATGCATATATGGCCACATACATGCAGGAATGACTTCCTAAAATTACCTTCATAATACACAAATTAGCACGTCAAACCATCATGGTAAATGTTACTATGGCTGTGTGATGATAATTTATGTATTAACTGCTTAATATATTTTTGTAAAAGCACCTCTGAGATTTTACATAAAGCACAAGTGCCTGGCTTCGATGGTGACATTTTATATCCATTTTCTGTAAGCAATGTGCTTCAGTTTACAACAAAGTACATACAACTTATTTCAAATGGATTCAAAATATTTCATTTGGACTGATAATCCAGATTTTTCTCCAGTTTTTATTTTCCTGCAGATTCTATTCTAGGAAGAATATGTATAATTTAGAGGGCTAAGGATGAAAGAGGAAATCATTATCTTTTATGAGAGCAATTCCCATGAATATATGAGAAGTGGCTACCATTACCTGCCAATAATAATAATGCTCAGAGAGACATACGTGAAGTATGGCTCTTTATATCATTTGGGGGGATAGCATATTCTCTAAAAGTATTACCACGCTCTTCATATAAAAGGAGTTACAGAAGCCTGTATCTCCAACATGGAGTGGAGGAGTAGCCTAGTGGTTGGGGCAAGATACTTCAGGCCAGAAGGTCAGGGGTTCAAATCCCACTAGAGGACAGCAACCTTGGGCCAGAAGGACTGGGGTTTCTAGTCCCACAGGTGCTCCTTGTGGTCTTGGGCAAGCCACTTAACCCTCCATAGCCCATGTTCCCTGTAAAATAGTTAATTCCAAGTTATAATGCCCTGTTCAATGTAATTTCAGTTTGTTCAATGTAAACCGCACTGATGCAGAATAGCGTGGTATATAAGAGAAAATAAATAAATAAATGCTAGCATCTTAAAGGGCCTGTTTACAAAAGTGGGGCACATTTTTGCATTTACTAAGTGTTGGAGCAAAACTTAATGTGTAGTAGGTACAAAGCATGTATAGTAACTGTTACAGGCATGACCAGGATTTGTCCCGCAGTTACTACAGAGGTCAGACATTTAGAGCATGGAAAACGCACCAGCTGAGAGTTCAGCAAGTGCATCAACATTATCTGCTGTTGCAGTTACCATGGCCCCAAGTGATAAAATGATTCCGAACAACATCCATGCTTTCCAACCCCTGATCAGCATCAGCATCACTCCTACCCGTGGAAAGCATCAACCTCCTGATCAGCACCACCATCACCAACCCACTCCACCCAAACAGTATCACCCCTACAAAGAGTATTACCACTTCTGAGAGCATCACCCTCCCCCTCTGTGGAGGCATCAGACACTCCTCCATTCTCCAGTCTCTTGGAATTTACTGGGGAGTTCACTGACTAGTTAACAGAGGAGCAGAAGTGATCCCCAGACACATGCCTCACTGCCAGCCCAAGTTCAAAACGGCAACTCTGACCTCTAGTGGCATCACAGTATTATTTTAGAGGTCAAATTGCTTGCTGTGCCAATAAACCACCAGGGAAACCTCTAGAAAATGTGTGTGTGTGTGTAGGGGGGGGGGGGTTAGATACCTCTTCAGGATATGGGAGGTGATGCTCTTTGTCAGAGCAATATTCCTCGAGGCTGTTGCTCTTGGGGGTATTGGGTGGGATGGGGTAATGCTGACCCAGGGATTGGGAGGATTGGGTGCCTATTCTGGGGGAAGAATTGGTTCAGGTATAGCTGATGATTGGAGGAGGAGGGAAGAGGGTTGGATCATGGAGGATTAAGACCAGGGTAACTGCTTGCTGCTAGTAAGGATGCACTTAATGCCTCCTCTTGTAGAGGTATTAATGCACCTACACTATCTGCAGCTGTGACAGCTCAGGTAACATCATTTGTCACCAAGGTTTCCAAGGTTTATGTTCTATGGTTACTTTGTTGTCTTGTCAAATGTTCTATAGTTTAATTGATTCAGTTCACTTTGCTAAGAATTGTTCTATGTAAGTTCCTATCCTTTCTATGTAATCTGCCGTGACTAGTAGATACGGTGGTATAAAGGAGTTGTTAGATAAATAGATGAAATTAAATTTGCTAACTGTAAGTGCTGTCAACTAGGGATGTGCATTTGTTTGAAATGACATAGAAAATGTCAGTGATGTTTCCTTTGTCATTTCATGACAGGAAATCTCCCCTTAAAACTTTGGAGTTTTCCCTTGTCTTCATTACTGTGCACCTTGCATTAATGCACACTATTACTCAAATATCGGGCACTATTGTACAATAGTGCATGTTATTTATCCATAGGCACACTATTGAATAGTAGAGTGCACTACTGATCAATAGGGCACCAGATTTGAGCAATAGAGTACACTGCACATCAGTGCACACTATTGAACACAGGATGCCTGAAATGGGAAAAATAGAACGCAGAGTAAAATTCAAAATCATTTTCATTCATTTCATTGCCATTCCATGTATTATTGTTTATGTCTTGCTCATCACAGCATTACTAAGTGAGTTCCAACATAAACATACATAAACAACACGAGAAATTAAATTTAGCAGCATGCCCTCACTGTCCACGCACATAACCCATCCATGCTCCACCTCTTTCCCTCTCCTGCCTCAGAATACAGTTTCCATGTGGTATTTAGCATGGGACTTCTGTTGCCGTGCAGTTATTGCTACCGCACATTAATTCATGTGATAATTGTTTACCACACTTTAATAAACAGTTGCCTTAATGAAGAAGTACATTTTAGAAGCCATACATTCCATTTGCATGTGTAAATAATGGATTCGCCTGTGCTAAACAGCATATGCATATAAGTAATGGTTTTATAAAAGGCACTATATATCTAAGAGATATAGGTATAGACGTAGACAGTAGAAAGCAGGATATCTCCATGCAAAAAAGGAGCATTTCCTGAGCATGTTCTGGCCGGTCCTTCACAGGATACACACATTCCATATGTTATCATGGTGATACATGTATACCACAGCATTTTTACCCATCAACATTTATATCTGCTCAGCATCACGTATAAACCCCAACTACCTTCTCTTCTGGATCTGTGCTTGAAGGATTGCTTCAGGCAAAAAATATGTTCACCTCTCTCATGTTCAGAACTACTTGCTTTGGGACAAAGTTAGACTTTCGGAGGATGGCTCCCTAATTAGCTGCTATTGTATGTGCACATTTGCAATGTTTGCCACTGTATTTGTATAAGCAGTGGAACACACACATGAATGAAGTGATGCAACCACATCAAGTATCTATGCACTGCTCATTTGTCAATGCCCATATTTCTTAAAAGACCATTTCTACATATTGCTTCTGTTAGGCTATATGTGTTTTATAAGAGGTTCGGTGCATGTCAAACCTTTTACAAAATACTGTCCTAACTTTACTTGCTAAATGAATAATTTGCCTCTCCGGAACCACTATTCCCACAGACTACACAGATAGTGCTGAGATGTTCAGTGTCACTAGCTGGATGTATATGGCGCTTGTCTATATAGCAGTTGCTGCTGTACAGATAAGTGTCATTGAATATCAACCCCATACTTCTTCACAGTGAAGACAATTGTTTAATTATAGAAAATCAGCGAACACCAAACAGTATTTCTATGTCTCTGCATTGCATTGCCTATCTCTGAAGCCAAGAAAGGATGAACACAAGGCATTTAGAGCCTGATTTAGTATTTTTTTTTTTACTACAGACAGATAATGGGAAGAAAAACAGAGGTAAATCAGGCCTTATTATGTAATATTGCAATGAAGATCAACCCTGGGAGTGCTCTGGACAGTAGCAGTACTACAAATAGAGGTATTTTAGAATTACATGACCACTGGGGTTATTCTACGGTTTTTACAAAGGGTCTTGGCAGGAAACCAGATGATTAAGACCTAATAAAGGTTTTGTTTCGGACACATACAAGACTTTAATGTTTACAATTAAGGAGAAAATAAATGAGAAATCTACAAAAAGCCCTGGGCCTACAGCCATGTAGAATGCCTTTCAAGCATAAAACCCCCAATGGACTAGCCATTTCTGAAGATTAAGTCATTTTTAAGACATATTATTAAATAGTAAAGAAAAAGTTAAAGTAAATTTCATAGGATTAAAAGGTAAAATTCCACCCTGTTTGTTAACTGTACTTTCATGCTTTCATGCTTTCTTTAATCAAGCATTTTTAAATACCCTGTGAAAGAAAGATTTAATAGTATTATATAGTTCTTGACTAGCTTTCAGGAGCTTGCTATGTATTGCTTTCAACATATGTTGTGCATTTCCTGGAAAATTTTTCAATAGGGGTTTCCAAAACAGAAATAAATAAGTAAATGAATCACTCCATCTGTGTAGCTCAAAAAAGCAAATCAAGACATGTAATCCTAAACATCATATCACTTACTATACAGTTCTGTTTACCTTTATTTCCCCACATTCAAATGGTCAAACAGCCAAACATACCAGCTTATATAAGAAAGCATATTGAAAAAATTGAATGTCACTAGTAATTTGGAATGAGACAATATTTAATATTTAAACATTGCTGTCACTGTTTTGTTTTGTTTTTTTAATTCCAGGTGTGGTCTTTAGACATTTTACGTACTGTATGTTCTATTCTGTTATCCATAGAAGCTCTAGTCATGACTTACACGACTAAAAATCCCTATTCAGACATGCCAATCACATCCACATCCCAAAATCCATTTTAAAAAGGCCAGAATTTACATGTCTCCTACGTGATCACATGGTAAGCATGGCAGTGATTTAACTGGAGCAGTCTATGCAAGATCCACATGTACACCCAATATTAGAACAGCACTGTACGCTTATAGAAACATAGAAAAATGATGACAGAAATAGACCACATGGCCTATCTAATCTGTCCTTCCATATCAACCACTACAACATTCCCCTTTTTACCTTTAGAGATCCTCTGTGTTTCTCCCATGCTACTTTGACTTCAGATACTGTCCTCATCTCTACCACCTCCACTGGGAGACTATTCCATGGATCCACTACTCTTTCTGTAAAGAAATATTTCCACATATCACTCCTGAATCTACCCCCTTTTACCCTCATCCCATGTCCCCTCATAGCACAGCTTGCTTTCAATCGAAAGAGGCTCTCCTCCTGTGCATTTATTCCACGGAGGTATTTAAACGTCTCAATCATATCACCTCTATCCCGCCTTTCCTCTAAGGTGTACATATTAAGATCCTTAAGTCTGTTCTCATATGCTTTATAATGAAGACCACTAACCATTTTAGTAGCCACCCTCTGAACGGATTCCAGCCTATTTATATCCTTTTGAAGGTGTGGTCTCCAGAATTGCACACTACTCCAAATGAGGTCACACCAAAGACTTATACAGAGGAATTATCACCTCCTTTCTTCTGCTGGCCATTCCTCTCTCTATGCACCCAAGCATCCTTCTAGCTTTTGCCGTCACCTTTTCTACCTATTTAGCTATTTTAAGGTGCCAGCAGACATGTTAACGTCTATACCTACTCTGAAGCATGAATAGCCATTTGAAAAGTGCTCATTACGGTCAGCAAGCAACAGTATAAAGAAGAGAGAAATGCTCTCTGACGCCCCAAATAATTATTGCCCGCTCAAAAAGCATACAGCTAAGTACAGAGGTTTCTTTGCAAGCTGCTCTGCCACTGCATGTTTCTGTTTGCAAATTGATAGGCCAGGATATGTTAGTCGCGACAGATACATGTGCACATTCTGAGATACTGGTAGGGACACATCTATATTGTCGGTTTCACAGACATTTCTAATTTGCGTGTGCACATTTCTGAAATTGACCATTTCCATGCACATGTCTGGGAGTTGAGGATGCATGTTCTCATTTCCTTGTCTGTTGGCAGAATCTAAGGGCAAGAGTTGTTCCTTAATGATATCCAAGAAGCCTTGGAATAGATGTTTCAGTAGGGAGCTGTTGGTCAAAGCTTTGTTCTAGATAGATGACTCAGCATGGAGTCTCCACCAGCGAATTTGAGTATTGAGTATTTAAGTCTATTTTGGACTTCACAGCAGTCTGAATATCATCAAACTATTATGAGACGCAACCCAAAACTTTATTCAGTTTTATTAAAGGGGAATTCTGAGCAGTCTATCTATTGGCAAAATATGTGCAAACTTTCAACTCTTTTCAAGGAAATAGCTGGGTAGTCTATTTTTAAAAATAAGTTGCAGGTGGGCATAGACAAATAGTATTCATATTTTGCTCTTCTTTTTTCTTCAGGCAGCCAATAGTAGCAAGAATAGCACATGCAGATTTGAAAATTTCAATGTACCTGAGTTATTTAGTCCCTGACCTAAAACCCACTTCCTCCTCTCACAATGTCTCATTTTACTCAGTTAAAATTACATGTGATGCAGAAGCCCTCATGTACTTCTAGCTATTTTAAGGGGGACAACTTTTGACCAAAGCAATCTATTCAGATTTTCTATGGGGAGGATATTCAGTGCATTTTAGCTGGTTAGCAGACGTACTAACCAGCTAAAGCACACTCGGCTTCATATTCAGCCACTGAATATCCCCCAAAATGCTTGTTTAAAACCAGGGTTGTCTGTGTGTGAACTGTGTGGGGGTGGTGATGGTAGCTATCTCATTAGCAGCAATATTCAGACTTGGACGTCCATTGTAAAATGTGCCTTCATATGTCTTTATACAATAGACATCTATTTTCACTCTCAAATTAGGCAAACCCTTATAAAATTACCCTCTCAGGGGGGAAATGTTTCACACATATATGGCCACATACATGTATTACTAGCGTAAAAGTATCTGTGTTGGCATGAATGGGTGTACTTTGTTTATAGGCATAGCCAAGGAGCATGGTATGGGCAGAGTAGGGATGCAATTCACAAGTACACATATTGATAATAAACTACCTTAATTATGTGCGTACTTATGTACTTTACATATGCTCATTGACATCTGCTATAGAGCAGGTATAAATGTGCATGCCTGAACTTAAGGCATGATCCCTACCTAAGGTGCCTATGGGCCCGATGCAGAGACGCAAGTTGTGGGGCTGCACATCCCAGTGGGGCGTTCAGCCCCTCAAGCCATCCTGGCCCGATTCCCCCTCCAACTCTCCCCACATGTCCAAAGCACCACTGTATATAGCCCACATTGTACATAGCTCAAACCAATCTAGCACACAACGAAATCTCCACCCTCACTGCATGTATAACACACTACCAGATTGTTTGCTGTGATACCACCTTGATTATTATGATAAGGCGGTTTAGAAATACTGTTAAATAAATAAAAAGCAGCAGGATGGGGAGAGCCGGCAGGTAGCGGGAGGGGTGGGGTCTGGGCAGAGTGGGGGAAGGCCACTTGATCCAGGTCCCTGCTGGCCAGCCGTGGGTCGGCGGCAGGGAAATGGGGGCCTAAGCTGCAGGAGTCAGGGGTGCCTGCGGGGAGGATATCCCCGCAGGTGGCAGGGGCACACCGGGCTGTCCACCGGTCCGATTCTGTGTACCGCAGGAATGTTTATTTTCCGTGGTCCAGAATCGGGTCCTAATTGGCCCATCTTCCTCTGGGACGTCCAGATGGCCTGGGCATCCCCCTTTCAGAATCAGGCTCCATGTGTCTTTATAAAATAGGCTTAAATTAGGAGCCTCCTTATCCTCTTATCCTAGGTGCCCTATTATAAAATTAACTTCTAAATGTGAAAAATAGTGCCAAATGCCAGAAATAGGGTGTGCCTATGTGCTTCCATGCACGTTGTGCTAATTTTCATATGAGGTGCACTTCTGCAAAGTCACTTTGCACTCTAATAAATAAGGCCCCTTATATTGTACTTGTCCACCACAATGCTGGCATTGTTATTACTCCGGCCACAGCTCAGCAGTTTTCTGTATCCTTCTGGCACTTCATATCTATCTGAGCTGAGAACTCAGAGAACCCCATAAACTAGGACATGATGCAAATCGACACTTCACTATTAGACCACACATTTTTTCCTCTGGAATGATTCTACTCTTTTATCAGTGAACTATTTTTATACTGTTAAAGCAAATATCTAGAGTGCTCATGAGACACAGTACTCAGATCACTGACTTAATTGTGGAAAGCTATTCAAATTTACTAGGCTTGCCAATGTTTGCCTAAAAGATTATAGCTACATCTATATTTGAAGTAGATTAACACAGCAACCAGATTACTGTATTCATATATTGCTATCAAGCTGTTAAGAAATAAAACAGTGGAATTAGACACGTGGAGGCCAATTCTGACATGGGCACGTCCGGACACCCAAAAAATGTATGGGCCCAATTTGTATCTGATTCTGCAACCATATACATTCCTGCAGTAGCAGAATCAAGACATTTAGATGGCCCGGCGTGCCCTCAGTTCTGCTGTGGGAGACATCCCATGCTTTGCACAACCAGTCTGCTCAACACTCTGGCTGGTGTGCTGGTGCTGTGGCGTCCTATTGCCATGGCACCGGCACGTCCAGAAGGAGCCTCCAATGGCCCGGACGACGTGCGGCTCCATTTCTCCACCATCCGACCCTTGGCAGGTGCTCCCTTAGCCGGAATCGGATGGCAGGCAGCCTGCCGCTGTGGTGCAATTGGGTAGGGGGGACTGCAGCCCACCATTGGAGGGGTGCCTGGCACTTATTACACCTTTGATGTGGAATAATCTGGGCGTCCAAATAAATGCCTGCAGACGTACAGAGGCCCGACCTGAATAGCATCTGTATGTCCAGGAGATTTGGTCCGCCCCGATCTGCCTTCATGCCACCCCCTCCTGCCCATGTCCAGTGCTCCCCGCACAAGCCCTCTATACATGCAGGGAGCACTGGTCAGAATAGCGTGCCGAGCCTAAATGGGGGATGGTTGTCCAACGCAGACATACAACCCCACTATTCCCTAATCAGAATGCCCCCCAAAGAGGGCAATTTTATACTCTCATGTGCAGTTAATGCACATTTTCAGACATGCATTTATTATATTTATTTATTACATTCTCTTATATACCGCGCTATTCTGCATCAGTGCGGTTTACATTGAACAAACTGAAATTACATTGAACAGGGCACTATAACTTGGAGATAACTATTTTACAGGGAACATGGGCTATGGAGGGTTAAGTGGCTTGCCCAAGACCACAAGGAGCACCTGTGGGACTACAAGGAGCACCTATGGGAACCACAAGAAACCTTTGAGATTTTACTGGCACATTAATAGTATCTTCATAATTTGAACTGAAGGAAAAGAAAACCTTAAACATGTTTACAATTCCTTCAAAACATATCCATCCCATAATCACACTCAGCATGGGCCATTCCATTGTAAGAATTATATTTTTATTTTATATTGACAATCGATGCCTACAAACATCTGTAAGTGACTCATTCAAAATCACATATACCCCAGCCAGGTGTAATATTTTTGTTGGACTATTACAACAAAGGCTGCTATCAACAAACTCTCCTTCTTATCAGTCCTTTTTAATTTTTTAAAATGATAGTAATTATGCATAACTACTTTTAAAATATCAGGTTCAAGACCAACACAGCATCATGTTTCAAACTTGCTATCAGTTAAGTTCTGTAGCACGATAACATTGATACACCTATCTGCACCGGAGATATATTGGCTTCCATCAGAGTTTTCTCTGAAAAACTCCTTCAAGCCAGAGATCCAAAAACAGCAGTGCTTCAGGTCATAGCTGGAACCTACTGGTGGCCACAACAGTTTTTTAAATCCTTGGAGCTCCACACTTAGATGGACTTGTGGAGGCCAATTCTAAGTTGTGTGACCCCGGTCTGTCTGGACGTCCAGACATCTAGACAGCCCGGGGATACACCTGATTCTGCTCCCACAGAGGCTAGACATCTCCATGGGAGCAGAATCATGGCACAGTGGCTGGACATCTGTGATGTGCCCCGATTCAGGCACCCCTGATGTCCAGCCAACTACCTGGCTAGCTCAGCCAGGCTCCTGAATGGAGTCGCAGTGCCATGACATCCAATCGCCAGGGTACCGTATCAAGAGCCGCAATCCCTAGAAACAGAAAATAAACTTTTTTCCCCACATCCCCGATCTGACCTTCCATGGCCAGGGTAGGGCTGCACAGAACCCCCTGCACCCCTCATCTCTTTGATATCGCCTGGATCCTCAGTTCCCCAACGTTCAGGGGGAATTATTCCACCTCTGAGATGGAATAAGTCCCCCATCTACATGGGCAACTCCAGACATATAGAGCCAATCTTGGAATCGGCCATGTACATCTGGGGTTGCGTTTCCACCCACTGCCCACCCTCGGTCCTCCTCCGGGCCACTCCCTCCTGCCCATGAACAGAGCTCCCTGCACAAGTTGGCTATACGTGCTGGGAGCTCTGTGGCTGCCAGTGTGATCTGGACATTTAGCAGGTCTGGATGAGGATTGGAATGACCCCCTTAAGAAAAAGCCATAGTTAGATCAAAGTATACCAGTCTATCTGCTAATTTAAACTCAATGGGCATACAGTATTTAAGATGTAGATCCATAACTGTTCTTTATAATTCAGTCGTGCTTCTCTGTTCTGAATTATAAAGAGCAGTTCTGCATCTACAACTTAAATGCTGTTCACCCATTGGATTTAACTCAGCAGGTAGGGACGGAGCTCCAAGGGTTTAAAATGCTGTTGTGGCCATTTTAGTTTAGAAGCTAACAGGTTCTAGCTATGCCAGAAATCACTGCTGTTTCTTGAGCTTCGGTTTAGAGGAGGTTTTCAGTGCAAATTCTGCTGGAAGACAATATGGGTCCCATTCCAAAATGTGGGTTGCGGGGCTCCATGTTCAGGAAGGACGTGCAGCCCCGGAAGTCATCGGGGCCTGATTCTCCCACTGGCTCTCCATGTATGTTCTGTGCATCAAGATGGGAAGAGCTGGTGAGGGGTGGGAGGAGCGGAGCAGGGGCGGGCCAATCTGGCAGAATGTACAGGGCCGATTCAGGTCATGGCCCTGTATATGCTGCCAGGCCCATGGGGACACGATGCTTATTCCACCTCAAAAGCGGAATAAGCAGAACCTTTGTGACAATCGGGGGAGGGGATCCCCCTGGGACCAGAGCCAGGCGCAGTGGGGCCCCTGCCACCTGATCTAGGCCATGGCAGGCCAGTCTTGGATCAGGCAGTGGGAAAAAGGGGGTCCAGGAATGCCAGTCAGGGGTTCCTTCAGGGAGGACATTCCCACAGGTGGCAGGGGCATACCGACTGTCCTCAGGCCCGGTTCTGGCTATCACGAGAACATTTTGTTCCCACAGTCCAGAATCGGGTCCAAATGGGCCCGTCTTCTTGGGGCCAATTGGATGGCCTGGATATGCCCCTACCGGAATCGGCTCCACATTTCCAATGCAGATAAGTGTATCAATGTTGCCCTGATGCAGAACTTAGCTAATAGCAAGTTTGAAATGAGACATTATGTTGATCTTGAACACTGATATTTTAAAAGTAGTTTTGCATGATCACTATCACTTAAGATTAAAAAGGACCGCTATATTATGATGTTCTTTTAAGAGTCCACCTAGGGGTGGAGCTTCCAAGGTTTAAAAAGCTTCTGTGGCCATTTTGGTTTAGAAGTCAACAGATTTCAGCTATGCCGTGAAGAATTACTGTTTCTTGAGCGAGGAACTTTTCCGTGCAAATTGTGATGGAAAACAATATGGGTCTGATTTTCAAAGGCATTTACAAGGGTAACTTCCCTAGTTACCCATGTAAATGCCTTATCCTGGATTTTCGAAGAACACCTACATGGGTAGTGCGCTTCGAAAATCTCGGATATGACCCTTACGCGCCCAGATGCTATGCGGTTAGCATTGAGGCATGTTAGGGACGTTCTGTGGTGGAGGAAAGGGCTAACTGGGTAGCACCAAATTCAATGCTACCCACTTAGCCCTCTGCGCCTTAAAGATAGGTGTGGCACAGGGGCTAAGCAGGTAGCATTGAAAATCAGTGTTACCAGATTAGCTCCTGCAGCTTCCTGGTTTTGCATAAGACCCCAGCATTGAAAATCCAGGTTAGGTGGGAGTAGACAGGGGTGGCTCAAACAATCTGCTGTCTGAGATGAGGGATGAGATGGCGCCCCCCCCCCCATGTAGTGTGGGGATGGGGCGCTTTCTCAAAACTCCAGTCAGGGACTGAAGCAAACCAAAAAGCAGATTAGATAATATGAAGAAAATGCAAGATGTCTGCATACCAAGGAACTAAAAGAATGAACAAGAACCACGGCACACTTTATAAAACTAAATTATAACTCATTTGTATTTTGTTAAAAATGGTCTTGGTTCTTGCTTTTTCTTTTTGAACATAGATTTTGCATCTACATAACCCCTCCCTCAACAGAGGATGCAGAGCAGAACTAGGACATTCACCCACAGAAATTAATATCTTAAAAAATATGTGATTCTGATCATCTCACTAACAAATATTCTCCAGTACCAGGCATATTGGGAACTAATATAAAACCCTACAAAAGTCACCAAAGATCTAGAAGACCAAATCTACCATACCATTACCAGGATAAACTTCCGAAACTCATACAAGGTGCCTACCCAGAAAAAGCAGCACTATAAATACTGCAGTGAGCCCTAGAACATCTAACACCTATTTGAAAAGCTGAACAAGGCAAATTACTACAGCACAGATCCCTGCGTACAAACTTCATGTTAATAGAACACATGGCCTTGGTCACACACTCAGAACACAGACTCTCACCAAGTCAGACTCTTCATGTAGTGCAACACCAGATAAAAGATGCAATTCCCCATACTGTGTAACCTATAAAGATAGCGCAAAGTCCAATCACTAAATTGAAAATAAAATTATTTTTTCTATCTTTGTTGCCTGACCATTTTATTCTCTGGCCCTGATCTGAGGATTCTGCTTTGCTGTCTTCTCTTAGCATTCTATTTGCCATTTCTTGTCTCTTCTTTTCTTTTCTCCACTTCTTTCCATCAGCCTATTTCCAGACCCACAAACCCTCCCCACGTGTCAGCTCCCTTCCAGTCCCAGTGCCCCCTCCCTGCCAGCTCCCCCATTAACCAGCCACCTACCAGTCCCATCCCCAAGTGTCAGCTCCCTCCAGTTCCACCCCCAGGTGTCAGCTCCCTTCTATCCCTATCTTTCACCCATGTCAGTTCCCTTCTATCCCCCTCCTTCCCGCCATGTCAGTTCCCTTCCAGCCATCTTCTTCCCTTCTCTCAGTTCCCTTCCAGCCCTCTCTTGCCCCTCTGTCAGCTCCCTTCCAGCCCTCTCTTTCCCCCTCTGTCAGCTCTCTTCCAGCCCTCTCTTTGCCCCTCTGTCAGCCCTCTTCCAACCCTCTCTTTTGCCCTCTGTCAGTTCCCTTCCAGCCCTCTCTTTCCCCCTTTGTCAGTTCCATTCAGCTCCCTCTCCTCCCCCATGTAGCTAGTTCTGCTCCCTCTCCTTCCCCTGTATAGCTCGTTTTGCTCCCTCTCCTTCCCCCGTATAGCTCACTCTGCTCCATTTCCTCCCCCCATGTAGCTCATTCTGCTCCTTTTCCTTCTCCCCCCTCCCGTAGCTCATTCCGCTCCCTCTATTGCCGCCCGTGAATCCGTTCTGCTCCTTCTCCTTCCTCTGTGACTGCGATAGCAGTAATTTAAAATGAAAGGAAACCGGTGAAGAGCCTATGGGAGTAGTGACCAGGGAAAGTATGAGTGTAGTGAGTGAGGATAAGGGCAGGAAAAGGCAGACTCTGCAAATTTTCCTCAAAAAATGAAAGGACTTACAGATTAGGGAAGAGAGGAGCTTGTGGAAAGACAAGGGGGAATCTAATGTGACAACTAGACAGTGAAGAGAAGAGATCAGTGGAACAGGGTTGCCTGAGAGTGAAGGAGCAAGCTTGTGAGGGGAATCATTGAGGGAGAACCAGATGGTGGCTTAGTTGCAATAGTCCAACAAAAATATTCTATTGCTTGACACTTGGTGGTGTATATTGCATTTTGAATGGGTCATTCAGTGAGAATAGATTATCTCTATAAAGATCCATTGTGTGATTACAAACATCTGTATACAGGTTTGAGAGACTAAGGGGTATGTTTACTAATCGCATGGAAGCCACTATCGTCGATTAGTAAACATACCCCTAAGATCATACTCCACATACCCTGGCTTAGAAGTGAGGTTCACAACTGTCATGGTATCCACAAAATTAACCCATTTGGAGAAACTCCCCTGGGTGAAACTAACAGCTGCAGCTACCTCCACGCTCTAATTTCCATCTTTTACATACACAAAAAAGTCTATTATACACAATCAAGCTAAATGACAAGGCAAAAGTGAACAAAGCAACTTAATTCTTCGAACAAAAGGGTTACCACCTCAAAATAATGTCTGAGAAAAATGTAGCACTTGAAATAACATGTAATCCATAGCTAGAAAACCCTATCTCCAGGAACAAGCAGGAATAAGTCCTCACATATGGGTACGTCGGAACCGACGGAGCCAGCGCGGGAAAGCTCCCCAGCTTTTCAGATGAAAAGCTTTTGGGGCTTCCCACAGCGCATGCGCGCTGCCTTCCCGCCTTCCTTACCAGCTCTCTTCAGTTTCTCTTTTTCCGCGGAGCCAGCAGGTCGTGTTCCTGTCACCGCTGAAGAAATTGTTATTTTAATTTGTTTCTTTTGACCGCGTACCTGCCTTCCCCATACCAAAACCGGTACTGCCGGTCTCTCTTTCTTTATTTCTTAAAAAAAAAAAAAAAATCTTTTTTTTATTTCAGCACAACGTGGTAACTTTGCTAGGCCTTCAGGCCTACACTAATTCTCCTCATGGAGAAGCCAGCTCCTGGTTTTAAAAAGTGTACCAAGTGCAGTGCTGTTATTTCTCTCTCAGACACCCATGAATGGTGTCTTAAATGTTTGGGACCTGACCACTCCATACCGGACTGCCCATTCTGCTCCCAGATGTCTAAACGTGGTATGCAGAACCGGGCCAACAAGTTCCATGTGCTGTTTGCTTCAGATAATCCAGCATCACAGTCATCCAGGTCTTCCTCTCCGGATGGATCTCAGGTAACCAAACTTTCTGTGGGCAAATCTTCTAAAAGCAAATCTCTTTCAAAAGATCGAGAGGCTCTCAATCTTGAGTTCGAGGATTCTGCCCACACCAAAAAACCCCGGCGGGAGGCTCCGGCCTCCAAAGCATCACCTATGGGGTTACAGGTTGACATCGATGGCACGGCCTCGACTGATCACCTGTTAGACTGCTCTGGGGTACCGGTCGATACCGGTACCGACATCCAGGCAGCAGTGGCGTCCATGGGCAATACTGTCCAGACCATGCAGCAGGCCGTTCTGGCTTTCATTAAGGCTGCGATGCCCTCAGTACCGATTCCATCGGTACTGACCCCGGTTCCGGTATCCACACCGGAACCGAGACCATCGACTTCCAAGCGTCGATCGGTTCCGCTTGCTGGATTCAGGCTTTTGCCCGATACCAATCCCATGCCCGATACGCCCGATCTCGATATCGATCGGTACGCGTATCGTGCATTGCAAGCACAGAGAGAATACTCAGATTCTTCTGATGAGTTCAATTCCTCTGATGACTCTGCTGAGTTTGATCTTCCTGAGGAGCCCTCTTCTCTAAAGAGGGCGATGTCTCCTCCAGAGGATTTATCCTTTCAGGATTTCATTGTTGATGTAGCTAAAGGACTTCTATTGCTACATCTTCTGAAAAGAAACCCAGATCAAAAAAAATTGGATATTTTAGGATACTCTAAAGCTCCTAAAGAGGCAGTTACTCTGCCTATCCATGAAATCCTTCAAGAACACTTGATGGATTTGTGGGAGACTCCTCTAACTCTGTCTCCTCATTCTCGTAGGTTGGACACCATGTACCGGGTCCCTCCTTCTCCTGGGTTTCAAAAAAGCTCAGCTGCCTCACCACTCCATTGTGGTGAAGTCTGCTATGAAGAAGATAAAGAGTCCCAAAAGGCACTCTTCTACCCCTCCAGGGCGAGAATGTAAGACCCTTGACTCTTTTGGTAGAAAGATCTTCCAGGCTAGTATGCTTATAGCCAGGATCAATTCTTACAGCCTTTATATGGGCATGTTTCTCAGAGAACTTGCCCTAAAGGTACGGCATTTTGCCCCCTTTATCCCTGAGGATAAAAAGGAGGACTTCACTTCTGTGGTGACACAACTTTCAGAGGTCTCCAAGTTTTCCAACAGGGCAGCCTTTGATTCCTTTGAGGTTGCTGGCAGGGCTTCGGGAATTGCTATTGCAGCCCGACGTCTTGCTTGGCTCCAGGCTTCTGACCTAGAACCCTGGGTTGTGGATGGCCTAAGGAATCTGCCCTGTACAGGTGAGAACTTATTTGGTGAAGACTGGCAAATTAAAGCTGCTCAAATGCATGCAGAAAATGCCACTCTAGATAGACTTTCTAAGTCTACTTCTACTCCTGCCAAAAAGAAGTCTTTTAAAAGGCCTTACTATAAGAAGGTCAGATTTTCCACAAATACTGGCCAACAATCTTCTCAGCCTCGCTTTGCTGCTAAACGTCAGCAATTTAAGCAAGTAAAGTCAAAGTCTGCAGTGTCTGCTACACCCCAGCAGGCTTAACCCCCTCAGGGGTTTTGACTTGCCCCTAGAGAACTTACCATTTCTGGCTCTGGAACAACCAGAGCCTCTCACCATACCTGGAAGGTTAGTTCACTTTGCTCCCAGATGGGAGCAAATAACATCAGAGCAATGGACCCTCTCTATCATCAGAGAGGGCTACAAACTTCATTTCTCCAGCCTTCCTCCCCATACCATGGTGAGGCAATTCAGTTCTCCCCCATCTCTTCTGACCCTGTTGGGTCAGGAAGTCTCCTCTCTCCTTGCCCAAGGGGCAATAGAGGAGGTTCCTCTTCCTCAACAGGGGTTAGGGTTCTACTCCCCTTATTTTCTCATAACAAAGAAGACAGGGGGCTTCAGACCTATCCTAGATCTGAGAGAATTGAACAAGTTTCTATTCAAGGAGAAATTCAAAATGCTCTCTCTGGGCATTCTCCATCCATACCTTCAGAGTCAAGATTGGCTTTGTTCTCTAGATCTCAAGGATGCGTACACTCATATACTCATCCATCCATCCCACAGAAAATATCTTCGATTTCTGTTCCAGGGAAAACATTTCCAATACAGAGTACTTCCCTTTGGTCTCGCCTCTGCTCCAAGAGTATTCACAAAATGCATGGCAGTTGTAGCCGCATTTCTAAGAGGCATGGGAATCTTCGTCTTCCCATATCTGGACGACTGGCTCATCCGAGCTCCATCTCAGTCAGAAGCCCAAATTTCCTTGGACCGCACAAGGCGTATTCTTCAATATCTGGGACTTGTGGTAAACATTCCCAAGTCCCAACTCATCCCTACTCAGTCCCTGGAATTCATAGGGGCCCACTTGGACTCCACCACTGCAAGGGCCTACCTCCCTCTGGTCCAAGGCCAACGGCTAATCAGTTTGGCCTCCCAGGCTCAGTCCAGAAGTCACTTGTCAGCCAGAGAAATGCTGCAACTTCTGGGCCACATGGTCTCCACGGTCCATGTGGTGCCCTACGCTCGTCTTCATATGAGGGCAGCTCAATGGCCTTTGGCCACCCAGTGGTCTCAAGCATCGGGACTGCTCTCAGACCGAGTACTCACCTCAAAACGTCTGTTTTGGTCTCTCTAGTGGTGGACATCCTCCAAAAATCTGTTGTTGGGGACCCCCTTCCAACCTTTGTTGCCCCAAGCAACCCTCACAACAGATGCCTCCCAAACAGGGTGGGGAGCTCATCTCCAACACCTCTCCACTCAGGGCACCTGGTCTCCCCAGGAGACCACCCTTCACATCAACCTTTTGGAACTGTGAGCAATCTTCCTTGCCCTCACAGTCTTCCACACCCTCCTTGTCAACCTGACTGTCCTAGTCCAGACAGACAATCAGGTAGCCATGTTTTATGTCAACAAACAAGGAGGGACGGGCTCTCTGTCGCTTTGCAACGAAGCTCTCAGATTATGGGCCTTCGCCAGAGAGCATCAAATTCATCTTCTGGCAGTGTATCTTCCAGGAGTTCAAAACTCTCGGGCAGACAGACTCAGTCGAGTTCTGTTTCCACACGAGTGGTCCCTGCATATGGACCAAATACACAGAATCTTCCAGGAATGGGGGACCCCGGACATAGACCTCTTTGCAAGTCCGTGGAAGGCCAAACTTCCCCGGTTCTGTTCCAGAATTCCGTGTCAGGGAGCTCAGGCCAATGATGCCTTTCTCCTGCATTGGGGTCAGGAATTCCTGTATGCTTTTCCACCCATTCCTTTGATTCCCAAGACTCTGTTCAAACTACAGAGGGATCACGGATCCATGATCCTCATAGCTCCATGCTGGCCACGCCAAGTGTGGTTCCCTCTACTTCTACAGCTCTCCCAGGACTCCTCCCTGGACCTGGGAGCTGCACCAGACCTTCTGTCTCAGGAGAAGGGGACTTTGTGGCATCCAAACCCCAAGTCCCTACATCTCCAGGCTTGGTTACTGAAGGCTTAAGCCTGCATGATTATAGTCTTTCTCAACCAGTGAAAGATATACTTTATGCTTCTAGGAAACCCTCTACCAGGCGTTCCTATGCTTTTAAATGGAAACATTTTTTCCATTTGGTGTGCTCAACAGGGTCTTGACCCTCTAGCACTTCCTTTGCATTCTCTATTAGACTATCTCCTGCATCTTTCCAATGCAGGCCTCAAGACGAATTCAGTACGAGTCCATTTAAGTGCTATTGCAGCATCTTTGAAACCTATAAATGGACAACCTGTCTCCTCTCATCCTCTTATTGCCAGATTCATGAGAGGCCTGACCCTAACTAAGCCTCCCATCCGCCCACCTCCGGTGGCATGGGACTTAAACCTAGTTCTGGGTCAGCTTATGCAGCCACCTTTTGAACCTTTGGTTTCTACCTCCCTGAAATTTCTTTCCTGGAAGGTTCTTTTCCTTATTGCAGTCACTTCGGCTCGCCGCATCAGTGAACTGCAGGCTTTGCTGGCTAATCTACCTTATACCAGATTTCATCATGATAAGGTGGTCCTTAGGACGAATCCCCACTTTATGCCCAAAGTGGTCTCGCCTTTTCATCTTAATCACGAGGTATATCTACCTGTTTTTTTCCCGGCTCCTCATGCATCCAGTGCAGAGAGGAACCTTCATACTCTTGACTGTAAAAGAGCTCTCGCCTTTTACCTCAACAGGACTCAGCCACATCGAAAGTCTTCCCAACTTTTTGTGGTTTTTGATCCTTCTCATTTGGGACTTCCAGTCTCCAAACGTACACTTTCCAATTGGATTGCTCAGTGTATTTCTTTTGCTTACCAGAGTAAGAATATTTCTCTGGAAGGCCATGTCACAGCTCACAATGTGAGAGCCATGGCTACTTCTATGGCTCATCTTCACTCTGTATCCATCGATCAGATCTGTCGAGCAGCCACTTGGGCCTCGGTTCATACCTTCACAGCCCATTATTGTTTGGACAAGACCTCCCGCCGGGATGCCTTGTTTGGTCAGGCTGTCCTCAAACACCTGTTCCATACTTAAGCAACTCCTGCCCACCTTCCCTGAATGGATGCCTGAGATCCATACGAAGATGGTTTACCCTTGGAGGGGGATCTCCCAGGCATCTTAGCTAGGGAGTCCCCATATGTGAGGACTTATTCCTGCTTGTTCCTGGAGATAGCACAGTTACTTACCTGTAACAGGTGATCTCTGGGAACAGCAGGAATTAGTCCTCACAACCCACCCACCTCCCCTAGGAGTTGTATCTTCTATCTATCTACCTTCCTTTCCTCTCTCTATTGTCTCAGCTATAAACTCGAACTGAAGAGAGCTGGTAAGGAAGGCGGGAAGGCAGCGCGCATGCGCTGTGGGAAGCCCCAAAAGCTTTTCTTCTGAAAAGCTGGGGAGCTTTCCCGCGCCGGCTCCGTCGGTTCCGACGTACCCATATGTGAGGACTAATTCCTGCTGTTCCCAGAGATCACCTGTTACAGGTAAGTAACTGTGCTTTACTGGAAGATGAATTAATGATAGAAAAATGTCCAGTTTCCCCAATTCTAGCTTTCTGAGAATCACTAATTTGAAATAAAACCGTACTTGCTGTTCCCTGCCTTAGGTGAATTGTTTCAAAAAGTGGCAAATGCATCTTAATAATTAAATACAAGAATAAAATGGCACAAATCTTTGCAAGAAACAATGCAAAAAAAAAAAGTGAAGATGCTACACTGATGAAAAAAGTCAAAATTTAAGAACAAGAATAAATTGGATAGCATAGCATTACATTACAGAATGAAGGCTTAACAAGTGAACAATTACAAAAGGAAGATCACTCCCTTTATGACTTCACAATCACCATGATTAAAGGAAACATTTGATCAAACACTTTGAAAGGAATGCTAAAAGACTTAATAGAACATTGATTTTCTCATCCATTACCATATATATGACTTTTCAACTAAAAGGTTTACTTTTTCATCACCTCGGTCAATCTCTCTCCCTCTCCATTTCCCTTTATGGAAGAGGCATTGTAGCATATGCAGGCAGCCTAATATCTATGTTGCTCTGCACGTTTTAAACACAGTGTAAAAACGTTGTTTCTTCACAGGCCTGATGATGAGAAAATAACTCCTGAAAACTAGACACAGACGTTTTAAGTTAGCCCAATAAAAAAAAAGTCACGCTACAACCTCTTTGTTGACCCTTCTTTCTAGAAATCTGAAATAAAACAATATAATGGCACAACACTTTTTGTCCATGTACACTCTTAGATCTTCATTCACAAACGCGGGTTGCGAGGCTGCACATCCTGGCAGGGCGTGCAGCCTCGCAATCCGCCTAGATCCTATTCCCCCTCCGGCTCTCCCTAGACATCCTGTGCATCAGGACGGGGAGATCCGTCAGGGGGAGAGAGGGGGCGGGATCGGGGCGGGCCAGCCTAGCAGCACGTACAGGGCCGATTCAGGTCACGACCCTGTATGTGCTGCCGGGTCTGTTGGGACGTGCTTATACCACCTCAGAGGTGGTATAAAGCAGCACAACCTGGAGGATCGGGGCAGGTGAGCCTTCCACCAGGGCTGTGGCCGGGTGCAGGAGAGGTCCCGTTGCCCAATCCAGGGTGGCCGGAGTCACAGATGTCAGGGGCATCTGCAGGGAGGATGTCCCCGCAGGCAAAAGGGGCATGCCGGGCTGTCCTCAGTCCTGATTCTGACCTCCGCAGAAATGCCTTGTTCCCGTAGACAAGAATCAGGTCCAAACATCCTCATCTTTGTCAGGGATGTTCGGACAGCCCAAAATGTCCCCTTCCCAGAATTGGACTCCACGTGTCCAGAGACAGAGAAGAATTAAGATACTACAAGCACTGTAAAAGTGGGTACAGCTGAGAGAATGGGCAGCTGAGGTCTGAGATTTAGTGAGGAGAGACGTATTTGCAAAAAAGAATAGCAGCTGGAAGTGTGCAGGCATTATAGGGGAGCAAAGGAAGCCAGAAACAAATGAAACCTTTTGATCTTTAGCAACCAACACAGCAAGTTCTAAGTTCATTAAATACTTAGTATGGAATAGCTTTTAGACTCACTTTGAATTCCATGGGAGCGCACTATTTTCCAGGTTTCTGATGTCACCTCTTTTATATCCACCTGATAGGCATGAATGGGCACACCTCCATGTGAATCTGGTTTGTTGAAAGAAACTTTGGCAAATGTCTGCGATAACTCTATAATTCTCAGTTCATAGGGACTGGATGGCACATCTAGAAAAGAATACAGAGCTTAATGATACAGTGGAAACTGATATAACCCACACTATAGTGGTGAACCTCAAGGCACAAAAAGAGATTTTTAAGCTTCTGAAAGAATCAGGGCAAAATATGAAAACATTATCGCTGTGATGCAGTACATGAACAGCATGAAGGGAAAGTGTACAATCTCTTATTCTGAGACATTCAATGATATTAGAGTATGAGAACTATGACCACGTCTCCATGAGTGCACACAATCTCATCTGATTGCAGAAGCTAAGCAAGGTCAGGCCTGGTTAGTACTTGGATTTAAGACTACCATGTAATACCAGGCTGTGTATTCCCTTCAGCCTCCCGTTCACCTCCTATGTGTTACCTTACCATATATCCTAATCCCCATTTGTTGTGTTTGTCTGTTTTGTCTGATGAGTAGGGACTGCCTCTTACATTTGTTTGTACAATCTGTGTACACTGTGTAGCACTACACAAATGATAAGAAGTAGTAGTAGTAGTAGTGTAGTAGTAGTAGTATGTAGTAGTAGTAGTAGTGTACGCTGTGTAGCAACTACACAAATGATAAGTAGTAGTAGTAGTAGTAGTGTAGTAGTAGTAGTAGTGTAGGCTTCCTACATAGAAGAAAGGCCTAGCAATCTACTTCTAGTCACATCTTGCCAAGAAAAACCAAAGGACAGTCACAACATGGACAAATATCCATAGGAGACCAGGAGTTGACATTGACTTGATGGCACGTAACAACAACAAGATAAGAAAACACAGTTAATACCCCTAAGAATGACTATGGCACTGCTATTCTTTCACATAAAATAAGTATGTTTCTCCCAGAAAAATTAAAATAGTAGATTGATTATCTTATTTTCTTTTTTATACATACAGGAGATCAAAACCATTTAAAAAGAAATGTTAGCACGGATAGAAATCATTTCCTCTACCCTACCCCATACAAAATGCAGCATATGGTATCTCTAGATATAGTTATATTGCAACTGAATTGCCAATATTAGAAGCACAATATAAAAAGTTAAATTTTAATGAGTGCACAATACATCTGGTTACACTATAAAAATGATAAGTATCAGTGGTGTCTCTTTTGAAGAACTTTAGAGTTCACATGAAAGAATGTCTTATTTTTGACAATATAGAACCTCTTCATATCTGCATCTCCTGCACAAAGCAGTGACTTGGGAATAGGCCTAACTGGGCAAAACACTTCTCATAAGGAAATTATTTTTCATAAAAAAGTCCAGGAATTTAAACCTGATGGTATACTTCTGTCTCTGTCTCAGGAAAAGCTTCTGTGTTACACAACCTGAGTGTGTTCGATTTGTGTACTTACCACACATTTAGCGTAAACGTTAACGGGCATTAGGTGCAAATCCTCCATGATAATTATCAAGGGTATGATCAGTATGTTCCCAACAGTTAACAAGCCGGCGCACAACGCACTACACTTTTACTGCAGGTGAGCACACACTAATGGCAAGATTAAGAGTTAGTACATGATATGCATTCCTGCACTAACTGGAGCGTGCTCTCCATGCCCACTCTTGACCCCTAACTCACCCATTCAGTACCCTAAAATGCAATTGGCAATTAGCATGGAAATTGGCATACATTAACTGTCATGCCCCTCATGGGAACCGTAACCTCAGGCCCGAGTGCACAGTTAATGCATGCCAAATTGCACATTAATTGCAAAGCACATTTTTGTAAAAGGGCCTCTACATGTAATCATTAATCTCAAATAGACTCCTTTTAGGAAGAGTAATTGATCATCTGTAGTTTTAATTTTCCTAAGTCCCTAAGTTAATTTTCCTAAGTTATATTAAACAGTTGCCATCACTTTTCATTCTGTGCCCTTTGGGTTTTCCCAGGCCTAAAGATGTTTCCTCCCTTTTTTGCATCTTTTAATTGAAAAACGTAAATATCTTCATAAATCTATTTCCACAGTTCAAAAAGATCATAGTAGCACTTGTCACTTGCATTTTACATGCCTCTTCACTCAGTCACTAATCGAGATGCTATTTTTGACTATTTTCATGAATATTAAGACATAAACTCAGCTATCCATATTACTCGACATGTCGAACCAGCTGGAGCGAAGAATAATGCATGTGCATTCTGCATGTGTAGGAAAATCAGGGACCTATTTACTGAGCTGCATTAGTAGTTCAACACGGTGCTAACATCACATGCTAATTGCTGCATTAAACAGATAGGGGGTAATTTTATAAAGAACCACCTAGATTTATGCACATGGTATGCATGAGGTGTATTTGTCATTTATGTTTGGGAATGGACATTTCCACAAGTAAATGACTTCTTATAAAATAATGACCAAATGGAATCAAGATGTCATTGGATTTGGACACCCCGTTAGGAGCTCTGCACCTATCTCAGGTTCTAAGTCATGATATCTTTTGCCCCAATGTGCATGATGGAGCAGTAAAAGAGAAAGTAGAAGAGCTCGCCCTCTGGCTCCCTGCAAACTACGGCACTTTTCCAGCAAATCGTCTCAAAGTTTGCAGTTCATTAGACATGGCCTCCATTTTAATTCTATGGACCTGAACAGTGATGGGGTTCTAGCACTGATTCTAGAGCTTTCCTGCTGCAACCTGGAAGCATATGCCTGATTGGAGATCAGCTCCCCTCCCCCACCAAGTTACAATAGCATGTCAGTGAAGGGAGGTGTTGAGCGAGTGCTCCCTGAGAGTCTTTTGGAATCCAGTTTGATGAAGGGAGGCAGGTGTTGGAGCTCCCTGATGTGGATCAACACATTCCAACTGTTTCTGTGAAAGATCTGAGATATTTAGAAACTGGAGAGAGTAGTCTGATTATGTCTGCTCTAGTTACATTGGATAGCTTATGGGATGCAAGCACTGCCCTGGATAATTCTCTGCTACATGTGGTGCATACGGTTAATCAAGATGTTTGTCTCTTAAGAACAATGCAAGAGCTCTTTCATGAGCAAGACAAGCAATCAGCAAGGTTTGCCCTGCTAGAGGCATGACTTCAGGCACTTAGTAGTGTCCAAATAAAGGAGAAGACTCTGCTGTCTCAGAAAATTAAGAATTAGTAAAAATAATCTATGGTTCCTTAATTTTCCAAATTAATTTTCTAATGCCACACAATTTTTTGCCATCAATAACAAGCACTCAATATTTGATTATCCACTCGAGTGCTGCTGGATCTGATGACCAAGTAGACCAAGTCAAGCAGAAGTGTTTGTACCTCACAATCTTCCTTGAAAGTTCTCATGAGGTTGTGACTGGCAGGACAGCTTTATTAGTGTGCTTTTCTTTCAAATCAGATCATATCTGTTGTGTTTATATTTTAAACATATGATTGTGCAATTTATGGGGTCTAAAATACTGACTAGCCCTTTGAAGGCCTACTTTAAAATTTTAATCCACATTCTGCAGCCGGGTTAATTTTTGCATATTTCAGGAAACTTGTACCCGTCTTAAACATTATGTTCTAATAGTGATTTTCCTTCTGCTATGGTCATGTATTATATACCATTATACTATTATATACAGATCCCTGGGGTACTCTACTTTTCTACACTTTTCTCCATTGGGAAAATTGGACATCTAGCACTACTCTCTAGCTTCCAAAGCAAGCTTTTTTTCAAATTTTCTCTTTGCCTGCCTTATCAATGCCTTGCATTGAACTTGCAAGTGCTTATGTTCTTTCCAGTTTTTTGTCATTTGGCTCCTTTTTCCATTTCCTGAAAGATGCTTGTTTGACTACAACAGCCTCTCTGACCTCACCTTTAAACCATGCTGACAGTTTATTGGACTTCCTTCCACTTTTCTTAAAGTGTGGCATACAGCTGGTGTGGGCATTCAAGATAATATTTTTAAACACCACTCATGCTTGATGTAAATCTTTAACCTTTGCAGTTGCCCTTCTTGGTTTTTTCTTTCATCTTTTCATCATAGTCTCTCTTTTGAAAGTTAGTACTGTGGCTTTCCTTGCCTTCCTTCTTCCATTTATTAAATCAAACGTGATCATACTATGATCACTATTACCCAGTAGCCCAACACCCTTATCTCTTGCACCAGATCCTCTGTTCCACTAAGCACTAGGTCCATAATAGTTTTCTCCTCTTGCTGGTTCATGAAGCAGCTGCTCCAAGAAGCAGTCATTTATTTCATCTAGAAACTTTATCTCCCTTGCATGTCCTGCAGTGACATAGACCTAGTCAATACCAGGGTAATTGAAAAATCCCATTATTACTGTGTTGTAACTTTTAGTATTTCATCATCCATCTGTTCATTCTGGCCAGACGCTCAATAGTAAACCCCCACTGCCATCACCTTCCCATTTTTGCATGGAATTTCTATCCATAGAGATTCTACAGTGTGTTTTGTTTCCTGCAAAACTTCAATCCTGTGTGACTCAGTGTCCTCTCTAACATAGAGTGTAACCCCTCCTCTTGATCTACTCTTTTATTGTGATATAATTTGTACCCAGGTATCACAGTGTCCCATTGGCTGTCCACCTTCCACCAGGTCTCTGAGATACCAATCATATCTAACCTCTCATTTATTGCTATATATTCTAACTCTCCCAGCCTATTTTTTAGATTTCTAGCATTTGCATACAAGCATTTTAGAGGTTGTATTTTACTCATTTAATCTGGTTACCAGTAGGCAGCGGTAATCTGGAATCCTTAAGCTCTGTCTGCTCTGTACTTAATGGCATTTGAGTTACTTTTGTTTATTGGACCCTCTCTGTCAATATGTCCTAACTTCAGTCTTTTGCTAGTACATCATTCTGAGCCATGCTCTCTTGGGTGACTCTTGGCTTTCCCCTATTATCTATCTTTTTGAAGGTTACTGCTAGCAGCCTGGTTCTATTCCAGTTAAGATGTAGCCTATCCCTTCAGAAAAAGACCCTTCCTTCCCCAGAATGTTGCCAAGTTCCTAACAAATCCAAACCCCTCTTCCTTGCACCGTCTCATTCATGCATTGAGACTCTGGAGCTCTGCCTGTCTTTTGGGTCCTGCATGTGGAATGGGAGGCATTTCTGAGAATACTACCCTGGAATTCTAGATTTCAACTTCCTACCTAAAAGACTAAATTTGGCCTCCAGGATCTTCCTACCATACTTTCCTATGTAATTGGTACAAACATGTACCAAAACAGCAGACTCCTCTCCAGCACTATCTAATACCTTGTCTAGGTGGCGTGTGAGGTCTGCTACCTTCACACCAGGCAGGCATGTTACCAGGTGATCCTCATGTTCATCACCACCCAGCTATCTACATGCTTAATGATCAAATCACCACTATAACAGTTATCCTAACCCTTCCTTCCTGGGCACATGGCCCTGGAGAAACCTCTTTGGTGCGAGAGGGTTTTACATCACCTGCAGGACAGGTCCTAGATACAGGATCATGTCCTGCCACACCAGGGTGATGCTCTCCTGTCATGTGAGCTGAGTGAAACATTACAGATCCCTGGAGATTTTCCTGATTTTTCTAGAGACAGATAGAAGCAGGATAGAAACTGTCTGGTCTTTCACCAGAGAGTCATTGCTCTGGGTGTTACATTTCATTTTAGGTTTCTGTGTAAATGCTTTGCATTATATGAATCCAAGCAATTTGTTTTCTTTGACCTTTCTTATCTAGAGAGTTTGTATTTGAGAGTTAGGTAATTTGTCCCAGTAACGCCATTCACAATGTTATCATCTTTGCTCATCGATTTCTAGTTTTTCATTTTCTTTCTTTTAAAAGAAATTTCCTTTTCTTTGTTTTATTTAATTTAGTGTTTTAAAAGTAGTCCTTTTTTCCCTTTATGTGACATTGAATTTCCTGTTATTGCCGTATTCTTTTGTGATTTTGAATATTGTAAATTTGAAAGTCACGAAATAAGTTAAATAAAATATTGACTATCATGAAAATATGCACATAGTTTGCAACAAGCGCTTCTGGTCATGGAGTGGTTTTCTTTTGCTCCAAGGGCCAGACACCAGAGCTGTAGGTTAAATTCCAGCATCTTCTCCACACGCAAAACCTTTGGACACCTCAGGAGGTTGACCGGCACCAAGTTTGGCTGCTTCAGTGAACAGAAGGATGCTGTCCGGCACCATGGAGGGGGAGTTACATACAGCGATAGACTGGATGAGGTTAGAGCCAGTTCGCCCTGAAACCCTCATGCTCGAAACAATATGGGCAACAATTGCTTCTTTGGTTAAGGCTATACTTCTGCAGGTGTCAGCTTTGGCAACTAAAGTGTTGGATAATTCTTCCACGATAGACAACATTAACTCTCAAGTTGCATCGATTAAGGTTTCTTTCTCTGAGATGCAAGTTAAAACAGAGGTTTGGGAAAATCAATCTCAAGCCACTATTAAGAGCTCTGCTGCTGTGTATACCAAATTGGAATACCTTGAAAATGCCTCACAGGCTGCAAACTTTAGATTAATTAACTTTCCGAGGAGACCTTTGGTGCCTGTACGGGACATGTTCAAGACCTACCTTACCGAGAATTTGGCGGTACCTTCTAAGTTGCACCCACCGGTGGTGCAAATGTTTTATTTGCCATCTGGAAAAAAGGTACCCAAGTCCAAGGCTTATGGGACATAGCAGGTTTGACAAGAAGCTATTGGGACACAGCAAGTTGAAGTTGATATATTAAATATTTCTGAATTTTTAGAATCATCTGTGGAAGAAGTGGTAACTCCATCTACCTTGTTGGTGACTTTAGTGTTACTTTCAGATAAGGAATGGTTGTTGAAATTATTTTATAAAAAGGAGTGTGTTATTTTATGGACTGTCTGTTAGGATTTATCCAGATTTATCTAAGGAAATACAAAAGTGTCGGCGGGAGTTCTTTGGCCAGGAGTTCAACAACCAGGAGGGCTTTTTTTTGTAAATGCATGATTAAATATCATTCTATTTCTTATATTTTTTATGAGCTCTCCCATTTGTTTACCTTTATGAACACATGTTGCTGGAGGCCTCTATCAACTCTCCTGAGGTCCATGAGTAATTATGTATGTGTTGGTTGTGAACTCAGCTGTTTCCTGCATTTTTGAGTTTAAAGAGATTTCTAAGTTCTCTATCTCCCGAAATTGTGGGCTAGAGTTAGCAATTGTTTTCTTTACTGAGGAGTTTTTCCGTGTTTTCGTTTGTATATTTAGATTTGTATGCTCATTTTCTGTACAGGTTAAAAAAAAAATCAAACCCTCATTTCAAACAGGTTCTTCTAATGATATCACTGCCAAGCTTCCCATTGCAGAAGACGCAGGTGGAGGCATTTCTCTGTCTAGGAATCAGCTCTTGAAATCCCTGCATCAGAATGCAGAACCTGCCTCCATAGCAGGCAGGAGCCAATATGAGTTGAGAGGAGCTTGAAATTGGCTCTCGCTGAGGTGTGATAATATCTCCCATGACCGGTGCTGATGGTGGGCTGCTGCAAAGATCAGATATTGAGGTGCAGCTGGCAGTTTCCAGCTCTTCTGCCACAGACAGAAATTTAAACAAGAGAGAGAGAATATTGTTGGAACAGATCATGGTAGATTTGATATGTCCTTAGGCCCTATGCCCGATGAAGTGACTTTGCTAATGATTTGGACTTTGCTAAATAAGTTGGATGCCACAGTTTCTCAGTCACTTCAAGGAATAGAGTTGGTTCACAACAGCAAGATTAATTTGTGAAGGATATTAAACAGAGTATTGGGGGTCTTAGAAATGGACATAAAGAATACAAAATCTGTGATTAACACATTGGTTAAGGATAAAGTATTGATATACCAGAAGTCGGAGAACTATGAGAAACGTGAGAAACATGAGACATTTCAATTTGTGTTTATTAAAATTTCCAAAAATACCTTCCTTATCATCACTTTAGGCTTTTAAGAAATATCTAATGGAAATTTTGGGAATTTCTGGAGATAGTTGTCCTCCTATTAATAGAACCTATTTATTACCCAAAGGCAAAGAGACAATCCCAGCTGCTTCTAGCTCACTGAATGTGTCTGGTTTACTGGCTTCAATAATAGCAAGGCTGCGGGCCCCCCCCGGGCATGCGCGCGGCCGGCGTTAACCGGGGGGGCGGCGGGCACGTGCGGCGGCGGCTTCGGGGGAACGCGGGGGCGGGCTAGCGGGTCGCGGCACTCTCATTGGCTCCTGGGGGCACTGAAAGGTGCGGGAGCCAAAGGGAGGTTAGCGCGGCGGTTTGGGCAGGGATGTGGTGGGGGCTGTGTGGCTCCTCCGACCTTTCCCGTGTGGCGGCCAGAGAGGTCAGACGTCCGTTTTTGGTGCTGCAGGGAGGCCCGGCCACATGGCAGCAGATGAGGTGCCCAGCGGGGGTGTCCAGAGGGACTCGTGGCCCACTCTTCGTACCGCGGGGAAGGGTAAGCGACAAGCACTTGCCTACCAATACAAAAAAACTCCCAAAAAACATTTTTAAACCCCTTTTAAGTGCCGTTGCTGTACTGAACGGCAGTGTTTTGGAGAGCATGGCAAGGCGGACCAGGACCGGGTCCAGGAGGGTGGGAGGCCAGGGGGCCCCTCCAGGGCGCGGGACAGCGCAGGGGGGAAGGGGGGGGGGGCGGCAGGCTTCGGCACGAGGCAAGGAGGGCGGGCCGGGGAGGGGGCGCGGTGCTGGTCAGTGCAGTGACCAGGCACCCAGCGCATCTCGGCGCAAAGGTGCGCCGGGAGCTTCCGATAGTCAGCGTGGGAGTCACAGGGGGCTCAGAGGGCCGAGGGAGGGTCCCCTGCCCCCGAGGGGGGGGCAGCTGAGGTGGGGGGATCTTCCACAAGGGGAGGGGCCATGGAGGGGAGGCTTCTAGCGCCGCCTAGTCCGGCCGCAGCCCCTGCATTGCTGGTTAATGAGGTCACGGGGCAAGGACAGCCCCACGTCCCGGTTGGGGGAGTGGGGGTGGGGGAAGGTCCCTTCAGGGGCGAGGTACAGCTGGTGGGAGGGGCGGGGGCGAGTAATTGGGGGGCCTGGCAGGGTTACACGGGGGGGCCGGGTTTTTTTGGGGGGGCCTTCGCTCCCACTTGGGAGCAATAGCAGCGGGGAGGGCAAGGGTCTTCGAGGACGGACTGGGTGGGGGCATGGCAACAGCCTTGCGCCGGGGCGGGTGCTTTGGCACCTTTTTCTTTCTTCTCTCCACAGGTGCCCCTCGGTTGGCAAGGCTCAGGAGCAACTTGGCCGGGTATGTCGCAGAGAAGGGAAGAGCCGACGCGTCCCGCGGCAACCCACGAGGTATTGCCGAGTTCGACGACCGCCACATCGGAAGGACAGGGATCTACGGCAGTGTCTACGGAGGCAGCGGGCACAACAGGTGAGCCTAGGGGTCCGGTCACTGCGGGGTCGGCGGCGAGTGACGGTTCGGGGAAGGAAGCGGCTAAGAAAAAAAGGCGGCGTTCTCATCGTCGGCGGCGTGCGTCCGGCTCAGGGTCGTCCACCTCGTCCGGATCTTTGACACCGTCATCAGCCTCTAGGGATAGCGTGGGGGAGGGTGAGGGCGCAATGGGGCCGGTGCCAACGGTGGCCACGTTCGCTGAGCTCTGGCAAGGCGTCCCGCGGAAATTGCGGTGGAGGATTCAGGAGCGTCGTTACGTGGACATTTTTAGATTGCTGGAAGGCCGTAAGCATTCCGGGGACAGTAGGAGGAAAAGGAAAGCTGACGAAAAGGCAGGGAGGGTACACCACGTGGCGCGTACTGTGTTGAACTCGACGCGCGCTTTCTTGCGGCTAGCCAGTGTTTGGGGGCGGGTACGTCCTGAGCAATATGGGATGTTATTGGCGTATGCGGACTCCATATTGGAGGCCTCTCAGTCTCACGATGGTTGGGCTTGGCTCAAAACTACGACGAAAAATTTCGGGACAAGATGGAGGAGAATCGGTCGTTGTCGTGGGGTACGCAGGACATCAATTTATGGCTGATGCAGATGTCGGTCAGATCCACCGGGGGGCCGGCGCAAGGGGTACGGGGCGGGTTAGTGGCAACGTCCGGGGCACAGCGGCCCTTTCGGGTCAGGGAGTCCGCGACGGGACCGAAAGCGGGCGGTGGTGGGGGCGTCGGGGATTTATGTTGGCGTTTTAACAAGTCCTCCTGCCCGTTTACAGACTGCAAATTCCAGCATGCGTGTTCAGTCTGTAATGGGGGACACTCCGCCCTTAAATGTGTTAAACGCGGACCGGGCGGAGCAGGCTTGCCCCCCTCAAAGCAGTGAAAATTGGCGGGGTTTGGCGCCGACTCCAGTCAAGCTCGATGTGTTTCTGGAAGTTTTGAGGCGTTATCCCAAGAAGAAAGATAGGGTTATATTGGAGGGGGGTTTCGCGAGGGGTTTCAGATTCCGACGTGCGGACGGGTGGGGGTGAGTGTAGTGCGGAATGCTCCGTCAGTGAGGCGCTTTGCCAGTGTGGTGCGGAAGAAGATAGCGGAGAAGAGGGCGCTGGGGAGAGTAGCGGGTCCTTTTGACCAGCCACCTTTTGCAGATTTGACGGTGTCCCCGCTGGGGGTAATACCAAAAAAGGAGCCCTGCAAGTTTCGGCTCATACACAACCTCTCGTATCCTAGCGGGGCTTCGGTGAACGACCTGATTCCTAGAGAGCAGTGTGAGGTACGGTATGCATCGTTTGATGCAGCGGTTGAGCTCGTCCGCAGTTGCGGGCGGGCCTGTTTGATGGCAAAGGCGGATATTGAAGCGGCCTTCCGATTGTTGCCGGTCCACCCGTCGGCTTTTCCGTTGTTAGGATTTTGTTTCGAGGGCAGTTATTACTTCGATAGGTGTATGCCGATGGGGTGTTCGATCTCCTGTGCGCACTTTGAGCGGTTCAGCACCTTTTTGCACTGGGCGCTGGTGGACAGGGTGGGGTTGGATCAACTGGTTCACTATCTGGATGACTTTTTGATCGTTGGGGCGGCTGGGACCGAGCAGTGTCAGGTACTGCTAGATGGTTTAGTCAGTTTGGCGCGGGAATGGGGTGTGCCGTTGGCATCTAATAAGACGGAGGGCCCAACGACGCGGCTCACCTTTTTGGGAATCGAGTTGGATTCCGTAGAAATGGTAGTGCGTCTGCCGATGGTCAAATTATACAAGCTCCGGGTTTTGGTCGCGAATGCGTTGTCTTCCGCGAGGCTGACGCTACGGGAAATGCAGTCATTGATCGGGTCTTTAAACTTCGCTGTAGGGTGATTCCGATGGGTCGGGTTTTCATGATGCGCCTGGCAGCGGCTACTGCGGGAGTTCGCAAGCCACATCATCGGCTGAGGGTGTCACGTAGCATTCAAGACGACCTGGCGATTTGGGACGAATTCCTTAAGGATTTCAATGGTATTACGGTGCTCAGGGACAGGGAGATTACAACTCCGGAGTTGCAATTGTTTACGGATGCAGCTGGTGGTCTAGGCCTGGGGATTTATTTCGGGGGCTCCTGGTGCTCAGCGGCATGGCCAGTGGCATGGACTGCATTGGGTCTCACGGCTAACATAACTTTTTTAGAGTTATTCCCGATCCTGGTCGTTTTGGAGTTGTGGCCAGACAAGGTGCGTAATCGGAGGATTGTTTGGTGGTGTGACAATGAGGCAGTGGTGTCAGTTGTGAATCATTACTCGCCGCGCTGCCGGCCGGTTGCCGACTTGATGCGACAGGTTGTGTTGGCTTGTCTGAGATTGAATACTGTGATACGGGTGAGGCATATTCCTGGGAGTTCTAATCATGTTGCTGATGCTCTTTCCCGTTTCAAGTGGGAGCGGTTCCGTGCATTGGCACTGGAGGCAGGAGAGGAAGGGAGGTCGGTCCCCGAGCAGTTATGGCAGATTGGCCTCCAGAGATGATCGAACTATTGAAGGCGTTGGTTGCGGCGACTACGTGGAGGGCGTACAAGCGGGGCTGTGATACCGTGGTGGAGTTCCTTGAGGAGCGCGGATGGCGTGGGGGTCCGCCAACGGATCAGCTTACGGGTTTGTATGTGTCGTCAGCGAAGGCAGCGGGCTTATCTCGTGCCACGGTGAGTAGGAATTTGGCGGGGTTTGCCTTCTTTGCTAAGGCGGTGGGTTGGGGGGCGGGCGGTGTGGGTTTCCTCACGCGTAGACTCCTACAAGGATGGGAGCGGGTCTGCCCGTCCCCAAGGGATGGCCATCGGCCCATTACTTATGAGTTGCTACATCGTCTGTGCTTGGCTGTGCCGCAGGTGGCTTCATCGGCGTTCGAGGGCGTTCTTTTTCGTGCTGTTTTTTCCTTGGCCTTCTTTGGGGCTTTCCGCGTGGGAGAGTTGGTTGCGGACTCGCGGGGGGCAGCCGGGGTGGGGGGCCTGCAGGCGCACCATGTGAAGTTGGAGCCGTGCGGGGTTGGGCTTTATTTAGCGCGTTCTAAGACAGACCAATTAGGGCGTGGCTCGTGGGTTCAGTTGCGAGCGATCGAAGGGGCAGCCGTTTGCCCATTGGGGCTACTGAAGGCATATTTTCAGCGGCGGCCCCGGGGGGGGGGATTTCTTCATTCATGCGGATTGCAGCGTTCTGACGCGTTTCCAGTTTACGGCGGTACTGCGGCTAACGTTGCAGTGGCTGGGGGAGGATGCGGGGCTGTTCGCGCCTCACTCTTTTCGGATCGGGGCGGCGACGAGTGCTGCCGCGGTAGGGTTGCCCGAGGATGCTATCCGGCGCATAGGGAGATGGAAGTCTGGGGCGTGTCGCAGATATGTGCACTTGTAAGGGTGGGGGGTGTTGGCTAACTATGGATCTTTTTGTTTTGCAGACGTTTTGCCAGATGCTTGTCAATGCTGGGTGATTGGCCACTCGTTTGTGTATTGGGCCAGTCGTCGAGCAGCCCTGCGCCCGATTGGGCGGAATTTGGGATTGAAGGACTGCGAGGTGACCGTCTCATGGCTGGGTGAGCGGGGACTGCGATGGATGCAGCTGTTGCCTTTGCTGCGGCACCACGCTCGGCTGAGAAGGACGCCGGATGCCTTGTTAATTCATCTCGGTGGCAACGATTTGGCATCATGGACCTGTCGACAGTTGATTCGCACTGTCATTAAGGACTTGGGGGCAATCCTGTCATTTTTCCAGGGGGTATTCCTGCTGTGGTCAGACATTATTCCAAGGCCAGCTTGCAAAGCTCAGCGGCGATGGTCGCGCGGATTGACGAAAATTAATCGTCAAATAGGCAGATGGGTAGGGGAGCGGGGAGGGTGTCAAATACTACATTCCTGGGTAGATGTGGAATGTGCTGGCTTATATAAGGAAGATGGGGTACATCTGTCTCCGGTCGGGATGGATTTACTCCTTAATGATTGGCAGGAGGCCTTGGAAGATATGCTCAGACACAGGGCGACTGGTCGCAGCTTGGCCGGGGGGGGCGGCTCAGGTCAGGTTGGGCCTGAGCCGGTGGCGGGATCCCGGAGGTTTCTGGGGTCCGGAGCCGGAGCTAAGCAGTAGGGCGGGGTCGGGTACCCCCGACCCGGACAGTCCCTCAGGCTTTTGCTAATAATATGGCGAAGTCGGAAGAGGGAGGCTAGGCAATTTGCCGGGGCCTGGACATGGCAGAAGCGGCCTCACTTTGCTACCCACATGGCTGGTGAGAATTCGCTCTGCTGGAGGTGGGGGGGGGGGGCAACAAAATGTTTGAATTTGTTGATGTTTATTGTTAAATGTTATTAATGGGCCAATAAAGCTGCGACCAGTTGAATTCCCAAACAGGTCTTGTATATTTATTTGTGGTGGATTATTTTGTGGTGCATGGGGAAAAGGGGGGCGGCTAGGTGGAGCCACGGAACGGTCTGCCTTACCCGGTTATGATATTCAGGTTGTGGCAGTCTTTTAGTTAGCTTCATATTAGAATCAGATCTGTCTAATACTTTTAAGCTATATTTTAAGAAGATTACTTAGTTCTGTGGGCAGCCAATATGGATTTATCCGGATAGGACCAGGGCAAAATAGTTATTGCCATTTCACTAGCTCTTTCAACAGCATTTGATCTGGTAGATCATAGCTTGTTACTGAATTGCCTCTATTACACAGGCCTTTGAGGCTCAGTATTTGCATGATTTTGCTCATTTCTCCAGGAACGTTCCTTTCAGGTCCACAGCTATGACTTACTGTCATTGTCACACAGTCTTCCATGCAGAGTGTCTCAAAGGTCCACTCTCTCACCCATGCTCTTTATTCTTTTTTTTTTTTTAACTTTTATTTTCATTTTACAACAAGCAAAAAGAAACAACACACCAAAGGAAACAAATACAAACATACAATAAAGAAAAGCAACCCCAATAACCCCCCACCCCTATGCTTCTTCTCTAAGCTGATAAGTATCATCATGTGAGCGCTTACAAACAACAGTACTTGTACATCAAAACAAACAGAAATATTATCTGCGATACAGAATGATCATGTGACAGAGATTTACATAGATTTAAACAGTCATATGAGAGCATTGAGCAGTTTGAACATAGTCGTTGAGCATCTTCCATTTAGACAAGTGGTGGGGGGTCTGAGCGGAAGAAGCTAACATACGAGGTATTTGCTCATATTTACTGTAGAGACAGACATGATTCCACCATTCATTGGGGCTCAGATGGGAACTATTTTTCCAGTATTTCGTAATTAGGGAAATAGCTATGCCCAGCATAAAGTCTAAAAGGAAGTAAGCCGATTTGGGAAGAGAGGGGATCCCCGCAGCTGAACGGAGTCCCACTATCTTCCAAGAGAGGGGCTCTTGAAAGTGTAAAATAGATTGAATACGACCCCAGACCCGACTCCAGTAATACTGTAAGGCGGGGCATTCATACATAACATGAGTGAGTGAACCAATGGCCGCATGGCATGTCCAACATCTATTGCTCTGGGTGGCGTTCCATTTGGCTAACCTGTCAGGAGTATAGAAACATCGGTGGGCTAGAAAGAAAAGTGTCTGAGTGAGTGAGGCGGATCGAGAGACCCGTGTCACCTTACTCCAGACTAGGCTCCATTGCTCCGGGGTCAAAGTTACATGCATTTCCCGCTCCCAGGATTTCTGTGCTATAGGAGTGCCTCTATTTGCAGTCTTACATAAAGTTTTGTAAAAGTTAGATGCTACACCCGATAAGCTCCCGATAGAGCGGATAATCTCCGATAATCCTTGGGTATGGGATTCCGATGGCGGGAGCACCTTAGCACTCCGAAGACAATGCTGAAGTTGCACCAACTGAAAGTAGTGTTTCGCTGGGAGACCAAATTCAATTTGTAATTCACTAAAAGTCTTCCAGCGACCATCAGAGAACAGCTGGTTAGGGATCCAAATGCCCCTAGTGTACCAGGGGCTCCACGCCATCGGTTTATTTTGTATTTGAAATCGAGCATTGTGCCAAAGCGGGAGTCTATCTAGCGGACAAAGTCGGGAGTCTAGAGACTGCTCAAGGGTATTAAAGGCACCTAAAGTGTCTAAGAGCATTGGTGGATAGTGGGAGTCTGATGGGAGAGTCATACCAGGGAGATAAGTAAGAGGGATTGGTTTGCAAAGGTCCTCCTCTATATCTAGCCACACTGGTCTATTCGGTGTTAGGTCTTCCAGCCAACGAGCGCCTTGTTTGAGAAGAAAAGAGTGATGGTATTTCAGGAAATCAGGGAATCGGACACCACCATTTTCTTTATCTGCTTGTAACTTATGTTTCGCTATCCTAGGTGTCTTGTTTTGCCATAAGTATCTAGTCAGAAGACCCTCTAAGTCTTTATATGTACGTCGAGGTAGGAGACATGGCAACATTTCTAAAATGTAGTTCACTTTGGGAACAATCATCATTTTAATGGTTTCTAGGCGGCCCCACCAAGTAAGTGTTAAAGGAGTCCAGCGTTGAGTAAGCGCCCGGACCTTAGAGGTTAAGTCTTTAGCATTAAAGGTAATGGTGTCTTCTAAAGGAGAGCAGTAGTGCACCCCAAGGTATTTGACCATGCGAGGTTGCCATAAAAAGGGAAAGGATTGCATATCTGCCTGATGGATCAAAGGATTTAGTGGAAAGGCAACCAATTTGGTCCAATTTATCTTATAGCCCGAGAGTTGTGAATATTTACCAATTTGCTCTAGGACAGCCGGTACTGAGTCTAGGGAGACAAAGAGCATCAGGTCATCAGCATACGCTGATATTTTGATTTCTCTATGAGAGAAAGGGACTCCATGAATGTCCTTGGATTGCCGGATTAGTAAAGCTAAGGGTTCGAGTGCGAGATCGAAAAGAAGTGGAGACAGTGGGCATCCCTGGCGAGTACCTCGTTGCAGGGGAAATGGCTGAGACTTTAAAGCATTAGCACAGATACTAGCAGTGGGCTGTGCATACATGGTTTGGAGACAACGGAGAAAGCCTTCTCCGAATCCGTACCAGCGAAGAGTTGCAAACAAGAAGGGCCATTCTAAGCGGTCGAAGGCCTTCTCAGCATCAAGTGAGAGGCCAACCAATGGTCGATCAAGATTAACTGCGGCAGTCAGTACATGACATAGGGTCCTAGCATTATCAGCAGTTGATCTACCGGGAATGAAACCACATTGATCTGGGTGTATTAAAGTAGACATCTTGTCAGAGAGCCGGGTAGAGAGAATGGTGGCAAATATTTTATAGTCTGCGTTTAGTAGGGAAATTGGACGATAATTAGCTGTTAGTTGCGGATCTCTCCCCTCTTTCTCAAAAACTACTACATTAGCCATTGAGAAGGATCCAGAGGGAGATCCCTCCTCGGCCAGTGCAGAAAAATAAAGTTTCAAAAACGGAGCTAAGTCAGCGCTAAAAGTTTTGTAGAATTCAGCTGGGAGACCGTCCGGGCCTGCGGCTCGACCTGTGGCACATCTCTTGAGTGCCGATTGAATTTCTGATAAAGTGAATGGTTTGTCCATGGCCTCTCTATCTTCGTCAGATAGAGTCGGTCGCTGTACCCCTGATAGTAAACGTTCAAATACTTCTGGCTCGAAATCACATTCAGATTGATAAAGCCGAGTATAAAAATCACGAAAGAGTTCTAATATTTCTGTATCTTTAGTAACCAAACTCCCCCCCGACGGATTGCGGAGAGCGGTAACACGCTTGGCTTCTTTTTGACCTTTCAGGGCATTGGCTAGCAATTTGCCAGCACGGTTATTTTCCCGATAGTACATCCCTCGTTGAGATTCTATATTTTTGGCAGCGGCGGTATATAAAAGCTGATTGTATTGAAAACGAAGACGTTGTAAGCGCAGTAAAATACATGGGTCAGTACGGGACGTGAGAAGACGCTCTCCAGCTTGTATCTGTTGTTCTAGAATCAGTAAATGCTGCTTTCGTTGTTTCCCCTGTCGGATTTGATAACTAGTTATAGTTGCATGGATAGACGCCTTGAAACACTCCCACCAAGCCCAGCTCGCAGTGTCATGGGGTGAATTAAAATGAAAGTAGTCTTGGATAGCGGCCTTTATGTCAACCTGAAAATCTGTTTGGTCTAGTAGGGATCTATCAAAAAACCAAGCACGGGGATGTTCACCTGGCGTAGTGACATGTAATGAGAAAGATATGGCAGCATGATCTGAAATATGGAGAGGATGAATCCTAGCCGTGTCCACTTGGGGTATCAGTGCTTTGGAGATAAGAAAAAAATCTATTCTAGATTGTGAGTGATGGGGGGCTGAGAAAAAGGTGAACTCTAAGTCAGAGGGGTGAAGCAGCCTCCATATATCTACTAACGCAAGATCTTTCATCAGAGCTGTAAGGGTATCAAGACTCTTGGGTGGACCACTCGTTCTAGGCGGCTGTCTATCTATCAAAGGATCAAGTACTTGGTTGAAATCGCCGCCAAGTATTAATGGAGTATTGGCAGAGGCCTGTGCCAACTGTGCAATACTTGCATAGTAAGCAGGGCTATCTACATTCGGAGCATAAATACAAATACACGTGATTTCACTATCTCCAACCTTAAGGTGTGCACGGGCCCATCTACCCTCCTTATCAGAGCTAGTATCCAGTACAGTAGCTTGCAAAGACTTCTTAACCAAGATGGCTACCCCACACCGTTTGGAAACGGCGGGAGAGTAGGCAGCCACCATGTAAGGCTTAGCATTGAGTTTCAGTGTTTCAGTGGAATTTAAATGCGTTTCCTGAAGAAACACTAAATCAGCATGCTCATGATTAAGATAGCTAAGGATTTTCTTTCTTTTGATTGGACTATTGATGCCTTTTACATTCAGTGATAAGAGCTTACATAAGGCCATTCAGTAAAGTTAATAATTCTGAAAAAGAACATGATAACGCACATAATTTCACAATGTCCCTCATATTAACTGTATATGGCTGTACACATGACATGATAGAAAATAAGCTAATGTTAAACAATGAAGCGCCCCATATAAAAAAATAGGCACCGAAGTGCATTAGAGAAGAAGCAGAACCCCAGAAATTACTGGCGACCATGTGTCTGCGGGGAGAAACCCCAGAGAAGGCCTAATTGAAACATATAACCTGTATAGCTGTGCATGTTCCGAATCCAACCGAGGTGCACATCATGGAGGGATAGGAGACCAAGCCGTCTAAAGGGGCTGATGGGAAATTTCCCATTAGCCTCTGCGGGCTTAACAGAGACGCGAGGGAGAGACACTCTCCCTTCACGAATCTGAAAGCCGGGCAGAGGGCTCAGCCGGCGCAGAGGGGGCCCCGCGGGACACTGCATTCTGCCGCGGCGGCAGCGGCAGCAGCCATAGAGCCAGCTTTTTTTTTTTGGACTGCTAATGGGCTGGGGCGGGGGGGCTGTTAGGACTGCTAATGGGCTGAGGCGGGGGGCTGTTAGGACTGCTAATGGGCTTGGGGGGGTGGGTTAGGACTGCTAATGGGCTGGGGGGGGTGGGGGGGTTAGGACTGCTAATGGGCTGGGGGGTTTGTTATGACTGCTAATGGGCTGGGGGGGGTTAGGACTGGTAATGGGCTGTGGACTGATGGGGGCTGTCTGTAAATGGGGTGATTGGGGGGTTAGAACTGCTAATGGGCTATGGGGGGATGTTAGGACTTCGAATGGGCTGGGGGGCTGTTAGGACTGCTAATGGGCTGGGGGGGTGGGGGTGGGTTAGGACTGCTAATGGGCTAGGGGGGGTTAGGACTGCTAATGGGCTGGGGGGGCTGCTAATGGGCTGGGGGGGTGGGGGTGGGTTAGGACTGCTAATGGGCTAGGGGGGGTGGGTTAGGACTTCTAATGGGCTGGGGGGCTGTTAGGACTGCTAATGGGCTGGGGGTGGGGGTGGGTTAGGACTGCTAATGGGCTGGGGGGGTTAGGACTGGTAATGGGCTGTGGACTGATGGGGGCTGTCTGGAAATGGGGTGATGGGGGTGTTAGAACTGCTAATGGGCTATGGGGGGTGGTTAGGACTGATAATGGGCTATGGGGGGGGCTAGGACAGGAAATGGGCTGATGGGGAGGGGTTAGGACTTGAGGTGGGCTGATGTGGTTAGGACTGGTAATGGGCTGTGTGCTGATGGGGGGGTTAGGACTGGCAATGGGCTGATGGGGTTAAGACTGGAAGTGGGCTGATGGGGGGGTTAGGACTGGTAATGGGTTATGGGGGGGCCTTAAACTGAAAATGGGGTGATGGGGGGGTTAGGACTGGAAGTGGGTTGATGGGGGGCTAGGACTGGTAATGGGTTGGGGGGTTGCTATGACTGGAAATGGGCTGAGTGGAAGGGGAGGCTTGAATTGCAAATAGCTGATGGGGAGGGAGCTTGGAATGGAAATGGGCTGTGAGGGAAGGGAGCTAGGACTGAAAATGGGCTGATGGAGCAGCTAGGATAGGACTGGAAATGGGCTGTTGGGGGGAGCTAAGATTGGAAATGGGCTGTGGTGGGGGCTTGAATTGAAATGGACTCATGGAGGGGCTAGAACTGAAAGTAGGCTCATGGGTGGGGGGCTTGGACTGGAATTGGACTGAGTGGAGGGGAGCTATGATTTGACATGGGCTGATGATGGGGCTAGGAAATGACTAGAAGTGGGCTGATGGGGGGCTAGGATTGGAAATGAGCTGATGAAGGGACTCAGACTGAAAATGGATGGGGGAGCTAGGACTGGAAATGGGTTGATGGTGGGCTAGGACTGGAAATGGACTGATGCAGGGACTAGAAGGGAATGGATGCTGGGTGAGACTGGAACTAGAAGGGAGCTGATGTTGGGGGAGGATTAGAATGGGATGGGGCTGGGAGAGTAAAATGGAGAGGGGAAAAATATTTTGTGTGGGAGGGATGAAAAATCTACAATTGGCCTGGTATTGGGAGAGTAAGTGGGGATTGAGGATGGTGGGGTAAAATTTGTGTGGATGAAATAGGAATGAGGAAAGAGCAAAAGGATGTTAAAGCAGATGTAGAGAGAGAGAATGGAAAAAAAAACTAGAAGAGAGAAGAAAGAACAAATGGACAGCAGACGATGGACAGTTAGCAGAAAACATGAAGAAACCAGAAGAAAGTGGCTGGAGCAATTGCAACTGAAAAAAAATGCACAAAAGGTAGAAATACCTCTTTATTTTGAATTTATTAACTGGAATATGAAACCTCTGGGAAATGTGCATCATTAACGTCTGTGCTTTGTTTGGTACAAGAGGAAATTAATTTATAGTTTTATTTCTACAGTGTTGTTGTACATTCCAAGTTTGGCTTTTGGGGTTCCCAGTTTAATTATTGCCTTCCTGTTTCTAAATTGTGATTCCTTTTTTGGTGATGGTCTGTGTTCTGCATGTGTAACTGAGCTGAGGTATTCTGTTTATGTAATTCCAATTTGACATTGCCACTTGTTCTCTTTCCCCAGTATTCTCTGAAATGTATTGGTTTAATATTTGCAGTGTTGCCTTTTGATAGTTAGGGTATGGTGCTTTGTGAGTCCTGGTAATGCTGTCAGGATACGGCGGGTTTGCTATGGGTTCTAAATGGGCAGCGTTTGTAGTAGTTCCTAATGTGCCTTGCGGTTGGCACTGGATTATAGTAATGTAGAAATCTTTTAGTCTTTCTTTATCCATACACTCATTAAGAGATATGTTTACTAAAAGTTAGTGTATGGTAACATTATGCAAATATTTATGCAAATAAGGCCACTTATGCAAATGAGGCCCCGCACTGAGTCTCCGCACATGGCCCTGCACCCCCCTTGGGCCGCCCCTGGGTTTCGTTTACATATACCAGCTCCCTCATTGATTAAATATGAAGCAACCTAAGATCTGCCTTCTTTGCTATGGTCTCGGCCTTGTGGAATTCCTTATCTGGACTATGGACTATGGACAGAAATGAACATGCAAAGGTTAAAAAAACATTAAAAGCATATGTTTGAGTTGGTGTTAGAGTAACTATACTCAGAAGAAGCAGGCAAAGAAGAAACCCTTGGAGGACAAAACTTTATTGATTGGTCAGCCCAACATGTGTTTTGGCCACTGAGGCCTTCATCAGGGGACTATGACCACTACAACATAAAAACATAAAAGGATTAACTGCAATCATAAAAAAACGGGCAATAATAGCAATAAAAACAATAAAAAATGATAATAAAAACATAATGTAATATAAACTAAATAATAGACAATTAAAAACAGCCCTATTAATGGTTAAAAACGCGTACATATAATAATAAATTATAACAAATAAACATAATTATATAAAATCATATACAGATGTAAACAGCTGCTGATGGGGAGACATATCATGAAGCAAGGTCAATAAAATCATTGAACTTACTAATAGATGAATAAACAATCAGCATCTAGACAGTAGTTGTTATAGGTGCTTGGTAACAACTACGAGGCAGAACCACAAACTTATAATTAGACCATAGTGAAAACAATGGAAAAGTGCAAAAATAGATAGTCAAACAACTCAAAAATAATCGGAGAAGAGGAGGGAACAGGGAAAGTGAGAGCAATGTGTAAGAAACAGCAAGCGTTAATGGTGGCCTCATCGGAGGAAGGGAAAGTATAACAATTTATCAAAAAGAGAACCATAATGGAGGAGATATAACTGGGTGCCCACGGGGACAGAAGGGCCATGAATTGCATTAATGTAGAAAGCATGACTGTGAACAGCTAGCTATATATTGAAGAGACAACCAACAAAAACAAACATATAAGAGGTGACACTACATGTTTAAAAACATGGATGCTGCATACAGTCCTCAGGGGGCTGTTTTTAATGGTCTAATATTTAGTTTATATTGCATTATGTTTTTATCATTTTTTATTGTTTTTATTGCTAATATTGCCTGTTTTTTTATGATTACAGTTAATCCTTTTATGTTTTATGTTGTAGTGGTCATAGTCCCCTGATGAAGGTCTGTGGCCGAAACACATGTTTTTTCCTCCAAGGGTTTCTTCTTTGCCTGCTTCTTCTATGTGTGTCTGTCCAGTGCTACATGCTCCTACTTGTGCTTTAGAGATGAGCTTGTTTTTTTTGCCAATGTGTCACAAGTGGCTTATCTGGGATACCTCTTTGTATACAACTCCTATGTTCGATTATCCTGGTCTGTATCTGCCGTTTGGTTTTACCTACATAAAGGAGATTACAGGGACAAAGAATTATGTAGATGACATTTTCAGTCTTACAATTTGAAAAATTGTGTATATAAACCTTACGTTGTGAGAGCGGATGGACAAAACAATCCTTAACTGTAATCGTGTGGACGCACACAGAACATCTGCCACACTTAAAATGACCCTTCACCTTCAGAGGTGGTTTGTAATATGTCAGGGCAGATGACACCAGAATGTTAGATAAGTTGGGATTGCGCTTGTGAGCCACCATCACTCTCTTAGCCGCAAAAGCTGGTAATGATGCCAATAAATCCCAGTGCTGTTTCAATATGCTAGTAATATCCTTAGTGTAAATGCTAATAATCGAGGCAGGCGGACCCGGCGCTCCAGGCCCCTACCTCTCGCACCCCCCCCCCAACACCCCGCCCCTACCCTGCCCCCACAAAATACATAACACCATAAATTCATGGAACACAACTGGTCGCAGCTTTTATTAGCCATAACAAATTAACAAACCAACAATAAAACTTTCCAACCCCCAATTAGCGGCAACCGGCTGCACCAGCCCTACCTCAGCAAAGTGCCTGCCACCGCTAATGCCATAACTCGCCACCCGGCAAGTTACCATACCCCTCTCCCCGACTTCGCCATGCTAAGCAAAAGTCGGCCGAGGGTTTGACCGGGTCAGGGGCACCCCGCCCCCGCCCAAGTGAAGCCTGCTGGTCCGGACCCCGGAAACCTCCGGGATCCCGCCACCAGCACATAACACAGTTCATGTGCCGCCCCCCCAGGCCCCAAGCTGCGACCAGCGTACATCATTGCCAGACATATATTCCAAGGCCTCCGGCCCGTCATTCAGGAGGAGGTCCGTGGTGCCAACAGGCGACAAAGGAACCCCAGCAGCCCGATATAGCCCCGAACACCCAACATCCACCCAGTCATGCAAGAGCTGATACCCACCCCTCTCACAGACCCAACGACCAATCTGGCGATTGACCTCGGTCAACCCCCGAGACCAACGACGCTGATCCCGGCAGGCCAGCCTTGGAATGATGTCTGACCACATAACAATAACACCGGGGTACATCCGCCACACCAGTCCCAGATCTTCTTGCACCACCCGGAGCCACGGCAGGCAGGACCAGGACACCAGGTCATTGCCACCCAGATGCACCACCAGGGCGGCCGGCCACCGCAACGTCCTCCCGTGGCATCGTAGCAAAGGCAGCAGCTGCGGCCACCGCATGCCTCGCACACCCAGCCATTGAACAGCCACCGATGTCGGGTTCAGTCCCAAATTGGCGCCGATAGGGCGGTCCGCCGCGCGCAGACCCGCCCAATGGACGAAAGAGTGGCCAGCAACCCAACATCCACCAGGTCCGATACCCCCATCTGAAAAAGAAATAGAGAGGTGAAGCCCCAACAGCATCCCAGCACCCACAGCCGAAGGTACCTTTGAAAAGCCGAAGAACGCCACCTCCCAATGCCTTGAATGACATGTCCCGGTAACCCCGCAGCTGCCGCACTAGTGGCAGCCCCAATCCGAAATGAGTGCGGAGCAAAACGCAGCAGGTCTGCACCCACCGCGGACAGCACCAGCCGCAACACCGCAGAAACCTGGAAACGGGTTAAAACCCGCGAATCCGCGTGCACGAAAAACAGACTGCGCCCGCCGGACGCACAGCAAAATACTGCCGCAGCGCCCGCACCGGGCAAGTCCGCGGCCCTGCGCCCTCGTCCAGACACACCCATAAACCTTTACCAAGCGGATCTGTTTTGGACTTAGCCAAAAGGATCCGCACCCCCCCTCTACCACCCGAACATGACGCGCCAGCAGCCCCCCAACACCCCCCCCGGTCAGAGCCCGCAACCAGTTCCCCGATACGAAATGCCCCAAAAAAGGCTAGGCAAAAAACCGCCCGGAACAAGGAAGCCTCGTACTCAGACGAAGCCACCTGCCTTAAGGCCCCGCAAACCCGCACCAGGAGCCCATGCATGATCGGTAACCGCGAATCGCGTGGCGCCATCGGCTGTACCCGCTCCCAACCCCGCAGCAGCCGTTGCGTTACACCCCCCCCAGGCGAGGGGCCCCCACCCACCGCGCTCGCAAAAGTTAAACCCCGCCAAATGCGCGCGCACCGCCGCCGAGAAAAAAATGGCACCTTTGGCCGCCACAATATATCGAGCCATCAAGCCCCCCAGGACCCCCCCCCCCGCATGCCACCTGCAAGTTAACAAAAAAGCGACCACCTCGTCGCAGCCACGCCGGTACGAAGCCCATGTCCCTGCAGACACTGAGACCCTCAGCAGATCTAGCATCTCTCGACGCCAAAGCTCAACAAGTTCTCTGGGACCACAGATCCGTCCTAGTCCACTTCGGGGGCCAGCGCCTGGAAACGCTCCCACTGAAAACGAGAAAGAGCATCAGCAAGCTCGTTAGTGCACCCTGGTATATGTCGAGCCCGCCCGCCACATTCAACTGTAAACATGCTAAGACGACTTCCCCCATCAAGCCAGCTACCATCACGCACCGCGGAGTGTATCTGTTAATCACACCCACCACTGCCAAATTATCACACCACCAAAGCACCCTCTGGTTCCGCAGGCGCTCCAGCCACAGCGCCCAAACTACACGAATCCGAAAGAGCTCCAAAATGCGATATTCCTGGTCAGGCCCGCCGCACGCCAAGACTCCGGCCACCGATCCGCGCACCAGGCCCCTCCGAAATACACACCCAAGCCCGCCCCCCGCCACATCAGTGTACAACTTCAAGTCATCGCTGGATACCTTGGGCTCCATCAAAACAGACGACCCATTGAAGTCCCCCAAAAACGATCCCACACCCGCAAATCTGCCCGCATCGCTGTCGGCACCCGAGTCCGGTGATGAGGTTTCCGCACCCCAACCGTCGCACAGGCCAACCTCCCGGAAAACACCCACCCCATCGGAATCGTCCGACAGGCAAAATGGAAGGACCCCAACAAGGACTGCAACGCCCGCAAAGAAACCTTGCGGGCCGACAACACGGTGACCACCGAAATCCGCAAGCGAGCGACTTAGCCGTGAGACAAACGCGCCACCATGTCCCCCGCATCCAACCCCACACCCAAAAAGGTCAACCGTGGCGTCGTACCTTCGGTCTTCTCGTCCGCCAAGGGGACCCCAAACTCCTGTGCCAGCTGCACAAACACAGATAACAGCCCCTGACAATCCCCTGAGGGCTCTGCTCCAAAAAACAAAAACCGTCCAGGTAATGCACCACAGAAGACAGGCCAGATGCGCGAACCAGCACCCACTCCAAGAAGGAACTAAACATCTCAAAGGAAGCGCAAGCGATGGAACAGCCCATCGGCATGCACTTGACGAAATAATACCCCCCATGAACGCAGAACCCCAATAAGGGGAAGTAAAACGGATGTGCTGGTAGCAAATGAAAAGCCGATTCAATATCCCCTTCGCCAGCAAAGCCGACCGACCGGCCCCGCCCACCAGCAAAGTAGCCTCATCGAAGGACGCAGAGCGAACCGTACCAAAAGTGACGCAGGATAGAATCGTTCACGGAAGCCCCGATCAGACAGGACAAATTATGAATCAACCGGAATTGGCCCGGCTCTTCCTTGGGGACAATACCCAAAGGCGAAATCACCATGATAGAAACTGGAGGCTCCAAGAAGGGGGCCCGCCACCCTCCCCAACTGCAATTCACTCAACAATTTGCCCTGGACCACCTCCACCCAACGACGTACCAAAGGGGAGTGCCTAGCAGACGGCGCCGACACCACCCCCGCACCGGGATAACGAAGCCATTCGGAAACCCAAACCCCCGAAACGCCGCCGCACGCCTCCGGGATAACCAATGAGCCACCCTAAAAAAGGCCGCCACACGAACCGGGGAAGGGGCGCGCCCACGCCACTCACTCCCTTTTGAGGCGGGACCGGCCATGCCAGAGGTGCCTGTCTTAATGCACTGGACAGCGGAATGGGGAACCCCGCACAAGGAACAGGCGTGCTGGCCTTTTCGTCGTAATTCAGCCAAGACCAGCCGTCGTGCGTCTGAGACGCCTCGAGGATGGAATCGGCGTGCTAACAACATCCCATAGTACGCCGGATCGCGCCGGCCCCAAACACTGGCCAACCACAAAAAGGAACGCGTCCAGTTAACCACATAACGCGCCACCTTCCTAACCCGACCGGCCTTCACATCGTCCTCGCTCTGCTTCCGACTCTCGCCCGAGCGCTGCCTCCCTTCTAACAGACGGAAGATATCAATAGAGCGCCGCTTCCTAATTGTACGCCGCAGCTTACGCGGCACCCCCACCCACAATTCCGGCAAGGAAGCAACCGAAGAGGCCCCCCCACCCGCACTTAAACCCTCGCCGCCATCAGGAGGCTGCCAAACCCCCCTCTCCCGACACCCCCCCCGACGAACGAACCACTCGAGGAGGAAGAGGACAAGGATGAGTCCGCGCTGCGACACCGCCGACACGACCGCCAGCGCGTTTTGCGCGAAGCCCCCCTTCTTTCCTGTGCAACTCTCCCCGTCCCCTATTAACTCACCTGGCTCAACAGCCCGCTCACCAGCCGCCGCAAGGTCCTCGCCATCAGCGCGCGCAACATCCCTCGAGCACCCTTGGGCCAACTCAGCTACCGCTCCACGCTGCGTCGCGGCCCCAGCCAATGGACTCATCCAGCTCTCTCCACCAGCCGCGCCCACAGGCCACAAGGGCTGCGCCATAAACTGCCCCTGCGGAGACAAAAAGGGGAAAACAGGGGGGAAACCGACACCGGCCAGGCCGGAGACCAATTACCTCCTCACCCCCCCTAGATGTACCCTGCCCCCCAGACATCCACTGCTCCCAAGGGGAAGCACCCCCCGGTGTGCCAAAAAACCACCGGGGCACGGGAACCACCCCGCGGCCCCGCCACAGCTAGCAACCCACAGAGCCGCATCGGACCGCCACTCTCCCCCTTGGCCCAGCGCCCGAAATCACCCCCCAACCCCCCCCTGCCCCTCCCCCCACCCCCTCCCCCACAGCCCCTCCCCCCACCCCCTCCTAATGCACCCCGCCGCTCCAGCCCCTCCCTGCCGCCCCTCCCCCGCCCCTCCCCCGCCCCCTGGGATCCACCGGGAGGGGGAGAATCCCTACCGCCTTTGCGGCCCCGCACCGCATCTCCCCGGTCCCTTTTGCCCCCTTTTTCCTGTACCACAACTCCACCCCCACCCCCCGAGCCCGGCCCAGGTAACCCCCCACCCCTCCCAGTGCCCCCCCTAGACCCCGACCCCCTCCCCCTTTCCCCAGCTGTAGCAGGGGCCAAACCCCCTACCTTAGCCGGGCCAGGCATCTCCTCCAGGCAACCAGCACAGCCGCAAGACCCGCTGCGTCCAGCAACCAGACTGCAAACAGCTAGGCCCACCACGTGCTGCCACCCGAAACCGCCGCAAACCTCTCAACATCGCAGTTGTGCTTCCGGGCCGGCACCGGCAACATGCCCCCTCACTCACCCCGCCGAGGCACCTCCGATCACCGCCGAGCTCTCACTGGATCCTGGACAGCTGGCCACCGATCCCCGCAGCAACTCGCAGTCTCCACGCCGGCACCGAACGCAGCCTCCGCGCGACTGACCACGCGGAGGCTGCTCAGCCACTACCCCCCCCCCCCGCTCCCAACATCCGCTGCACTAATTGGCTCCCGTGCGGCCGTGACCCACGGGAGCCAATCAACTCAAAAGACGCACGCGAAAGCCCAATCATGGCCGCGCGTACGCTCCCCGCCTAGGCCGCGCACAGGGTCCCCGCGCAGGGCCGCACGCCCGGTTAATATCGGCCGCCGGGACCCTGCCCGCGGCCTCGGGAAAGTCAAAGAGCATATAACTTTTTCTATTTTTGGGCGTTCCTTTTTTTGTAACAATATTGATCGATCTGTATTACTAGCCCTACAATATGCTTGTTTAATACACTGTTTCGGATACCCTCGTTGTTTAAATCTATCTTGCATATCAAGTGCAGGTTTTTCAAAATCAGTATCTTTAGTGCATAATCTCCTAATTCTCAGGAATTGGCTGGTAGGCAAATTATATTTTAAAGACGTGGTGTGAAAACTGCTATACTGTAATAGCTTATTCCTATCCGTAGGTTTACGGTACAATTCAGTCAGAAAACCATCTTTTCCTTTCTTAATCTTAATATCGAGATATGCTATTTCTGTTGTACAGAATGTACCTTTGAATTGTAGGTTAGGATCTAAGGTATTTAACCAATTGAAGAAATCAAGGAGTATAGACTCGGCCCCCTCCCATATCAACAAAACATCGTCGATGTATCTTTTCCAAAGACGTATATTTGGTTTAAATGGATGGAACCTCAAATGTTTTTCCTCAAAATCTGCAACATAAAGGTTAGCAACATCTGGGGCCATAGATGAGCCCATGGCTACACCTTTAATTTGCTTATAAAATATCCCTTTAAAGGCGAAATAATTCTCGCTCATAGCAATAGAAGCTAGTTGTGTAAGAAAAAATGTTGGTGTTGGTACAGGCTTATCCCTCTGAATCAAAGTATTAGCTATAACTTCTGTGGCATCTTTTTGTGGTATATTTGTATATAAAGAATTAATGTCTAACGTAACTAATATTAGCTCGTCGTGATACAATGGAAAATCTCGTAAAATATTAATAACATGACTGGAAACTCGCACATAGGATTCTGTCTTACTAACAAAGGGTCTTAAAAATACATCTAGGAACTTTGATAAGGGTTCTAAAAGTGATCCAATTGCAGACACTATAAGACGTCCTGGTGGGTTATGTAGTGATTTATGGATTTTAGGAAGCATGTAAATTGTAGGGATCACCGGGTGAGGGACTGTCAGAAAAGCTTTTTCTTTAGCGGTTAGATAGCCTGCTTCTTGCCCTATAAATGATGAAGCCACACCCGATTTGGAAGAAGAATGGGGAAATCTTGTTCGTATGACACAACGCTTCATTAGAGAAGATCTACATGCTGCATCTCTATTAGAATACTGTCGTAAGAAAATTATTCCACGAGGTTTACGAGTTCAGAAAGCCCCGGGCATGTTCAGGGACGATAAGGCCTTTATGACGGACTGGATAAAAATCCTTAATAAATGCTCTTTGGATCTTATGATATTGCTCATAAACACATCTAGACACAGGGCAGAAGTTTTAAAGCCTTTAATAGATTCATCTATGGATAAACTCAAAAAGCAGGATACTCATTTTGAAGTAGAAAAGAAGAAGTTTGATAAGAACACTATTGAATATAAAAAAGAAATTAAAGATATGAAAATTAATAAATGTAGGCGAGACAAAGAGGACTACAAGCTTAATACTGTTTACTATTGGACCCATGCTGGGACTGATTTTAAAAGTAGACAGAGAAGGAGACCACCCCCCCCACTCTCCAAGACCACCACCTAAATACCACTCTAGGGATCAAGTTCGATCAAAAGGTAGGTCCCCTTCTATTTCCCTCGACCGAGAAAGAAGCCACAAGAGGAGTAGACAATAATCAGGTGACCTTGACCCATCTGTTTCCCTTTTTTCTGATGCCGTGGGGCCTTCATGTCGCCAGCCTGTTAGTCGCCAGCGGGGTTTTCAGATGGATCACATGTGGAAGGGAGGAGGGCGGAACTTCCATCACCTACCACAACAAGCGCGGACCACATACAGAGACCAGCGTTCCTATCCGCAACGAAGGAGGGGAAGAGGGCACGGCCTGATGGGAAAGAGACGGCTAGATTGGAATCTGTGAGCAATATAATTAATCTTTCCAGTCATTCTCTCACCCCCCTGGAAATACAAGTTTTAGAAAAAGGCCTTTCCTTTGTTCCCACTAAGACACACGATAAATTCACAGCACACATTGAATTATTTAAGTTTTTTCGCAAGCTTAAGATTATGGAATATTTCCATAATGTACCAGATACAAATACAGATCCTTCAGTGATTAAAAAATCTTCCACTTGGATACCTCCATCTAACATTAATCCTCTGATCTTAGCATATGAAAATATAGTTTTGTCTAAAATAGATGATTTATATCACAAAAAGAGGAAAACTTTCCATAAGTTTCAGGGTGCGGGCAGGGTCCCGGGGCCTGTTTTGTAACTGGGTGCCGGCCCGGTGCGGGACCCTGCTCATCCTCGGGATCGCGCGTCGACGTCAGGACGCCGGGGGCATCTTTCGAATTGATTGGCTCCGCTGCGAGATTGACGAGCTGAGCCAATCAGGTGAGTGCATGGGACATGTGCTCCGGGGCTCGTGGCTTGCCCGGAGCACATTTTAGCGGGCGCTCACCTGGAAGGAGCTTCGTCGTCGTCGCGGTCCTGTGAAGGCCTCTGTACTTTGCGGGTTCAGGAGAGCAGCGCGATCGAGGAGACCTGCATTCCGCAGGTTTAAGGGACTCTGGGCACGTGAGATAGAAGGCGTGCAAGCACTTTAACGGGAGGGGTTGGAGTTGCAGGTGCGGCAGGATCGCGGGCCGGGGGGGGCTCAGTTGTAGCTGCGGGCCGCCCAATTTTAGTCGGGAGCAAGGGGGTTTTCAGCGTTTGTGGGAATGGGTCCAAGGAGGCCTGCGGTGAGTAGGGTAGCTGGGAGGTCGGCTGCAGTAAGGAGGGCTGGGGAAAGGGGAAGAAGGGGGGCTGTCAGCAGGGGGAGACTGCAGCAGCGGGGCAGGGGAGATGGGCCTGCCTCTGAGGTAGCGCAGGGCAGTGGGATGGATGCTGCTACGGCTCCTAGGGTTGGGAGGGGGGCTGAAAGGGGGCGCACGACTAGGCCACGGAGAGCGCGGGTACCGGGGGGGTTAGGCAGATCTGGCACGACGCTGCCCGAGCCTGCCCTTGTCGGGGGGGAGCTAGGTGGCAGTCAAGAGGTGAGCAGCCCGGGGGAAGGTGGTTCTAATAGTGGGATCCCCGAAGGAAGGGGAGCATGAGGTAGCATTTCGCCATGGGAATGGAGCGGTATGGGGACCAGCCCAGCGTGCGGTGGGGACAGAGGCGGGGACTGGTTTAGAGGGTATGCACTGTCGCCCGGGGCTATGGGTCCTCACGGGCAGCATACTGCTTGGGATAGGTGGCAAGCAGGTGGCCAAGGTTCCTCGGGAATGGATTGGGTGGGGGCATGGCAGCCGTCATGGCCCTCGGTTTTCTCCCCTTTGTGTTTCCCTTTTCTATCTCCACAGGTAACCTTTCCGGCAGTGCCTCGGAGTGTGACGCTTACCGGGGAGTCGGCGCGAGTGATGAATAGGGAGGCTGGCAGCGGATTGACGGGAGTGGTCACCAACGCGATGGAGCGGGAGCAGGACGCACGTGATCAGCAGTGGGCGATGGACCCTCGCGACGGAATGTTGGTGGCTCCTGACGGCGCAGCGCCTGGCGGGGCGGCGGGTGAGTCATCGGGGCGGGGAGTTGAGGGGAGTGGGGTGTCGCGGGGGGAGCGTTCAGGGAAGGCACGCAAGAAGAGGAAGCATGCTTGTCGGCGGAGGCATAGCTCCGACTCATCTTCATCTTCCTCGTCGGAAGGTTCGGATTCTTCGTCGGGCGGAGCACGGAGGACGACTGTCTCGGGTGACGGGGGGATCGCCGGGCTAGGAGGTGCAGGTTCCGCATCCTTAGCGGCAGTTGCGGAGCTGTGGGAGGGCGTTCCTAAGAAGTTGCGGCGTAAGATTCTAAAACGCAAGTACATTGACATTTTTCGTTTGCTCGAAGGCCGCAAACGCTCCGGGGACAGTAAGAAGAAGCGTAGGGAGGATGAGAAGGCCGGGCGGGTGCGTTCGGTATCGCGCAACGTAGTCAACTGGGTCCGATCATTCTAGCGGTTGGCAAGTGTTTGGGGTCATCAGTTTCCTGAGCAGTACGGCAGCTTGCTGTCCTATGCTGACTCTATCCTGGGAGCTTCACAAGCGCACGAAGGATGGTCGTGGCTTAATTATGACGAGTGGTTTCGGGATAAAATGGAAGAAAACAAGTTCTTAACGTGGGGGACGCAAGACATTAATCTGTGGTTGACGCAGATGTCTGTCAAGGCGGGTACTGGGGGAGTTGGTGGAGCTAAGATAGGGCCAGGTCCTTCCGGTGGGGCGAGTCATTCCTTTCGTGGAGCACCCCCAGTGGGGCTGTCAAAGCCAGTCCTTGGGTCGGGGGCTGACCTTTGTTGGAGATATAACCGGACCACCTGTCCATTCCCAGATTGTAAGTTCCGGCATGCATGCTCGGTTTGTGGAAGTGCCCATCCCGCGTCAAAATGCCTTAAAAAAGGTATGGCCCCTACGCCAATTCCGGGAGCCAAGTGAGGATTCGCATCGCGACTTAGCACCTTCCCCAATTCGGGTGCAGGTGCTTAGTAGCTGGCTTCTGCTGTATCCGAAGAAAAAAGATAGTTTGACGTTGCACTTAGGTTTTAAGTTTGGTTTCATTATTCCCCTTCGAGGCGAGGTGGTCACGGGGGCGGTTAGGAATGCTGCGAGTATTCAGCGCTGGGCGGCGGTAGCGCGTGAAAAGTTGTCTGCGGAATTGCGTTTAGGGAGAATTGCGGGGTCGTTCCGCAACCCACCATTTCAGAATTTTGTCGTTTCCCCCTTAGGAGTTATCCCCAAGAAAGAGCCGGGAAAATTCAGATTGATACACAACCTATCGTTGCCGATCGGAACTTCCGTTAATGACTTTATACCACGCGAGTTCTGCACGGTGCGGTATGCTTCGTTTGATAAGGCGGTGGAGTTGGTATCCAAGGCTGGTTGCGGGGCGCTGTTGGCGAAAGTTGACATAGAATCGGCCTTTAGATTATTGCCAGTTCATCCGTCGGCTTTTAGGTTGCTGGGTTTTCGGTTCGAAGACGCATTTTACTATGACAAGTGTCTGCCGATGGGTTGTGCGATATCTTGCGCCTACTTCAAGATGTTTAGTACCTTCCTTCATTGGATGGTGGTGAAGAGAGTGGGTGGTTCGGAGGTGGTGCATTATCTCGATGATTTCCTCTTTGTCGGTAGGGCGGGGTCCGACGGCTGCAAAAGACTGTTGGAGGGTTTCGAAGAGATGGCTGAGGAGTTGGGGGTACCGCTGGCGGAGGGCAAGACGGTGGGGCCTACCAAACAGCTTACCTTTTTAGGTGTGGAACTTGATTCTTTGAATATGGTGGCGCGGTTGCCGCACGAGAAGGTGGTGAAGCTTAGGGTCTTAGTGGCCAATGTGCTGGCCTCGCCAAAAGTGACATTGAAAGAGCTGCAGGCGCTATTGGGGTCCCTTAACTTTGCCTGTAAAGTCATTCCTATGGGGCGGGTGTTCAGCAGGCACTTGGCGGCGGCAACAGCCGGAGCAAAACGGCCGCATCATCGCATTCGGGTATCTCAGGTTATGAGGGAGGATCTACGTGTCTGGGATGCCTTTTTGGAAGGTTTTAATGGGACGTCAGTGCTGCGCGAGGCGGAGATCTCCAGTCGCGACATGCATCTTTACACTGATGCTGCGGGGGGAGTTGGGCTTGGAATCTATTTCGGGGGGGCTTGGTGTGCTGAAAGATGGCCGCAGACCTGGGCGGATGGAGGTTTGTTGAGCAATATTACTTTCTTGGAGCTCTTTCCGATATTAGTCGTGTTGGAGTTGTGGCCAGATCGGTTGGTTAACCGCAAGGTGGTGTGGTGGTGCGACAACGAGGCGGTGGTACATGTCGTCAATCGTTATTCGCCCCGCTGTTGTAGGGTGGCTTCGCTTATGCGGCGGGTGGTACTTGCTTGCATGCAGTTGAATATGAAATTGAAAGCGCGACATATTCCAGGGCAAGTTAATGAAATTGCTGATGCTCTCTCCCGTTTGCAGATGGAGCGTTTTCGGAAGTTGGTGCCAAAGGCGGACGAGGTGGGTCATGTGGTCCCCTCGAGATTGTGGAGCGTTGGCCTGCAGAGATGAGGCAACCTTTGAAGAGCTCAGTGGCGGCTAACACCTGGGAAGCCTATCAGCGAGGTTGCGCACGGGTGCAGCAGTTCTTATGTGAGAGGGACTGGAAAGGGGGGAGGGTGCCTCCTATGTTGCTCGGGCAGTACGTGGTGTGGGCAAAGGAAAATGGGGTTACGCGGTCGGCGGTGCATGGACATATGGCAGGGTTTGAATTTTTTGCTAGGGCGGTAGGGTGGGATTCTGGAGGCAGAGGTTTACTAGCGCGGAGGCTTCTTCTAGGTTGGGAGCGGTCTCAGCCGGCTCCGCGGGATCGCCGACGACCGATTATGCACGAGTTGCTGGTGAGGGTGTGCCAGGAGTTGGTGCAGGTGGCGAGTACTCCCTACGAGGCAGTGCTATTCCGGGCGGTGTTTTGTCTGGCTTTTTTTGGGGCGTTGCGGGTCAGTGAGTTGGCGGAGGCTTCGGGAAGATGTGATAGCGGGAATAGTCTGTGGCGGCAGCATGTATGGATTGAGAACGAGAAAATGCGGATTTTATTGGCTAAGTCCAAAACGGATCAGAAAGGAAAAGGGCTATGGGTGGTCCTTCGGGCGACGGGCGGGATTACCTGCCCACTTTCTGCTATGCGGGAGTACTTTGCCATTCGCCCTGGGGGGTGTGAGCGGATTGTTTGTGCACAGGGATGCCTCCCCACTTATGTGTTTCCAAGTCACGGCCGTATTGCGTTTAGTTTTGCGGCGGATGGGGGAGGACCCTTATCAGTTTTCATCGCATTCTTTTCGAATTGGGGCAGCCACTAGTGCGGCAGCGGCGGGCTTGTCAAGCGAGGCGATACAGAGCATAGGCAGGTGGCGCTCGAGGGCTTTCGAGGGCTATGTCCGATTATGAATCATGCGATGGGGGGGATGGGGGTTCACTAATGCTGTGCTTTTCTATTGCAGATGGGGGTGTGAGTGTGCTGGGATGTTGGCTGCTGGGGCACTCCTTCGTCTATTGGGCTGGCTAGCGGGCGGCGCAACGAACTGGTGGAGCGAATTTGCGTCTTGATCCTGCAGTGGTGGCGGTGTCATGGCTGGGTGAGCGGGGTCTGCGGTGGTCGCAGCTGCTGCCTTTGCTTTGTCACCACCAGCGCATCAGGGGCCAGCCAGCGATCTTGTTGGTGCACCTGGGTGGGAATGAACTGTCTGCTTGGACTTGCAAGCAGCTGATTAGGGCTGCCAAAAAAGACTTTTCAGTTCTGCTCAGTATGTTTGTAGGGGTAGTCTTAATGTGGTCTGACATCATCCCGAGGCCTGCGTGCTGGGGGCAGCGGCGCTGGTCTCGTGGGTTGATCAAGATCAATAGGCAGATCGGGAGATGGGTCTGTGAGCAAGGCAGATATCAGGTGCAACATCCCTGGGTGGAGGTGGCCTGCTCCGGCTTGTACAGAGACAATGGGGTGCACTTATCTCCAGTGGGTACAGATTTGCTATTGAATGATTGGCAGGAGGCACTGGAGAAGGTGGTACAGGAGAGGCCACGCTGGTCGCAGCTAGGGGCTATGGGGGGGCGGCACAGGTAGATATTATCCCCCTGTGCCGGTGGCGGGATCCCGGAGGTCCGGGGTCCGGAGCCTTTGGCGACTTGGGGAGGGGGCGGGGTGCCCTCGACCCAGACAACCCCTGGAAGACTTTTGCTAGTAACATGGCAAAGTCGGATAGGGGGGGCCGAACTTGGCCGTTGGTGGGGACCACGGCTTGAGCGGAGGTGTGGCCACTTTGTTAGTTGCATGGCTGGCGGTCCATCAATCCGCGGGGTTGGTTGGCTCCATATATATATATATATATTTACATATATCGGTTAATATTTATGGGTTGTTTAAAATAAAGCTGCGACCAGTTTCCACCAAGAATTGTTGTTTGTGGAGTTATTACGATGCGGTGGGGGAGGGGGTAGGATAAATGACATGGGGGGGCATGAAAAGAGGGGACACCGGGTCCGGCTACCCGGTTAGTTTCAGGGCGCGGGCAGGTCCCGGGGCCCGTTTTGTAACCGGGTGCACGGCCCGGCGCGGGACCCTGCTCGTCCTCGGGATCGCGCGTCAACGTCAGGACGCCGGGGGCATCTTTCGAATTGATTGGCTCCGCTGCGAGATTGACGAGCTGAGCCAATCAGGTGAGTGCATGGGGCATGTGCTCCGGGGCTCGTGGCTTGCCCGGAGCACATGTTAGCGGGCGCTCACCTGGAAGCCCTCCCACCCACCCACTTTGCGGGCTGGAGGGGAGGTAATGGGGTGTCGCAGCTGGGGGAGGGGGGAGTTTAAGGGAGTGGGATCCCAGAGGTCCGGGGTCCGGAGCCTTTGGCGACTTGGGGAGGGGGCGGGGTACCCTCGACCCGGACAACCCCTGGAAGACGTTTGCTAGTAACATGGCAAAGTCGGATAGAGGGGGCCGAACTTGGCCGTTGGTGGGGACCATGGCTTGAGCGGAGGTGTGGCCACTTTGCTAGTTGCATGGCTGGCGGTCCATCAACCCGCGGGGTTGGTTGGCTCCATATATATATATATATTTACATATATCTGTTAATGTTTATGGGTTGTTTAAAATAAAGCTGCGACCAGTTTCCACCAAGAATTGTTGTTTGTGGAGTTATTACGATGCGGTGGGGGAGGGGGTAGGATAAATGACATGGGGGGGGCATGAAAAGAGGGGACGCCGGGTCCGGCTACCCGGTTACTTTTCTAAAGACGAAAAGACTGCAATGCATAATCTTCGCAACAACAACTTAATAGTCATCAAGCCAGCAGATAAAAGTGGTGCCTTAGTTATACAGGATCGTGTGTCCTATATTACTGAAGTATTACGTCAACTCAATGATACTCAGTTTTACCAGAAGGTTTTTGATGATCCTACTCCATCTATTCAACAACAGATTGGGACCCTATTGTTTATAGGGCAAGAAGCAGGCTATCTAACCGCTAAAGAAAAAGCTTTTCTGACAGTCCCTCACCCGGTGATCCCTACAATTTACATGCTTCCTAAAATCCATAAATCACTACATAACCCACAAGGACGTCCTATAGTGTCTGCAATTGGATCACTTTTAGAACCCTTATCAAAGTTCCTAGATGTATTTTTAAGACCCTTTGTTAGTAAGACAGAATCCTATGTGCGAGATTCCAGTCATGTTATTAATATTTTACGAGATTTTCCATTGTATCACGACGAGCTAATATTAGTTACGTTAGACATTAATTCTTTATATACAAATATACCACAAAAAGATGCCACAGAAGTTATAGCTAATACTTTGATTCAGAGGGATAAGCCTGTACGAACACCAGCATTTTTTCTTACACAACTAGCTTCTATTGCTATGAGCAAGAATTATTTCGTCTTTAAAGGGATATTTTATAAGCAAATTAAAGGTGTAGCCATGGGCTCATCTATGGCCCCAGATGTTGCTAACCTTTATGTGGCAGATTTCGAGGAAAAACATTTGAGGTTCCATCCATTTAAACCAAATATACGTCTTTGGAAAAGATACATCGACGATGTTTTGTTGATATGGGAGGGGGCCGAGTCTATACTCCTTGATTTCTTCAATTGGTTAAATACCTTAGATCCTAACCTACAATTCAAAGGTACATTCAGTACAACAGAAATAGCATATCTCGATATTAAGATTAAGAAAGGAAAAGATGGTTTTCTGACTGAATTGTACCGTAAACCTACGGATAGGAATAAGCTATTACAGTATAGCAGTTTTCACACCACGTCTTTAAAATATAATTTGCCTACCAGCCAATTCCTGAGAATTAGGAGATTATGCACTAAAGATACTGATTTTGAAAAACATGCACTTGATATGCAAGATAGATTTAAACAATGAGGGTATCCGAAACAGTGTATTAAACAAGCCTATTGTAGGGCTAGTAATACAGATCGATCAATATTGTTACAAAAAAAGGAATGCCCAAAAATAGAAAAAGTTATATGCTCTTTGACTTTTAGCAATTACACTAAGGATATTACTAGCATATTGAAACAGCACTGGGATTTATTGGCATCATTACCAGCTTTTGCGACTAAGAGAGTGATGGTGGCTCACAAGCGCAATCCCAACTTATCTAACATTCTGGTGTCATCTGCCCTGACATATTACAAACCACCTCTGAAGGTGAAGGGTCATTTTAAGTGTGGCAGATGTTCTGTGTGCGTCCACACGATTACAGTTAAGGATTGTTTTGTCCATCCGCTCTCACAGCGTAAGGTTTATATACACAATTTTTCAAATTGTAAGACTGAAAATGTCATCTACATAATTCTTTGTCCCTGTAATCTCCTTTATGTAGGTAAAACCAAACGGTAGATACGGACCAGGATAATCGAACATAGGAGCTGTATACAAAGAGGTATCCCAGATAAGCCACTTGTGACACATTGGCAAAAAAACAAGCATACCGTTGGTGATTTAAAATATTTAGTTTTAAAAACAGTAGTACCAAATTGGAGAGGAGGAGATGTGAATAAGCTGCTGTTGAAACTTGAGCAACGCTATATATATGAGCTCAACACTCTAGAGCCTAATGGATTGAATGAGGAGACGGATTTGTCAGTATTCCTTTGAAACAATGCATGCATTAGTTTCACCTCATCAAGATGATTTGTTATCATTCCTCTTTTTTTAATCATGAACAATATATGGTTTTTATTAATCACTATGGGGTATGTTTACTAAACCGCGCACACGTGCGTGGCGCACAATAGCGTACGCTAATGATGCACTTAAGTGCTCTTAAACGCCACACATTAATGGGCCGGTGCACGTGTGCGGGGCGCTGATGTGCGATAGAGGCGGGGAAAGGCGTACGGAGGGCGGAGGAAGGCCCCCGAGGGGCGGAGGGATGGGGTCAATGGGTGGAGAATGGGCGGGGAGAGGCTCCCCACACAGGAGCGGGGCTGAATTTCGGCCAAAAAAATACCGCGAGTGAAACCCTCGCGTTAGAGCCGATTTAAAGGGAAGAGAAACCATTTCCATCAGCAATGTACAGCAAAACCGGGGAAACCTGAAAAACGTGAGCAGTGTGATACATGTGCACAGAACAAAATAGCAAAAATAAAATGAAAATAACCACAAAAAATTCCAAATAAATTATACTCCAGCTGGGCAACAGCGATATTAATGGGCAACCATGAAAAACACTCCCAGGAAAGCTCCAGAAAAAAAGAAATGATTTTTGGAAGGGTCTACGCTCCGTAGACTCGTTCAAAAAGCACTGCATTTTAATGGAGCTTTCCTGGGAGTGTTTGTCATGTTGCCCATTTATATCACTGTTGCCCAGCTTGGTTTTGGTTTTTTCCCCTTTTTTGGAGGTCATTCTTGAGGTTTAATTGCACCTTTGTCCCCATACAAGCTAAACGAGCCCACAGTAAAATTGTGCAGAGCAGGGTGTCTGACTCGTGCGGCCAGGTTTCCTATCTCCAGGGACTGCTTTTCTCTAAAACCACAGTGTGGTGCAGCAGACACAGCCAGTGCCTGAAGGACCAGAGGGTCACAGGTTCAAATCCCAGATGGGGCTCCTGCCAACCCATTCCCCATAGTTTTACCCACCACTAAACAGTGATAGTACAGACACTCCTTTATGGCAGAGAACATAAGCATGGTTCCAACACCTATATTTTACCCTACACCGCACACAAACCATAACAATGGGCATTACCTACAGCCGAGTCCTGGAGTGCCACAACTCAATCAGGTCATATGCTTTTTCCCAGATAGGGACATGTCTGCATGTTGGCGGAAGGGTACAGGTGGTGGAGGGGGCAGTGGCTGCAAACCACAGTAGACAGTGGCCTAGGCCAGTGCAGGCTGGCACCATCCACCGCAACAGACAGGCTCTGTTGGATGTACAGTCATGGACTCCCCAGGGAACACAGCATATCTGTGGCAACACGGGGGTGCAGTGCACCCAGACAGCGTGTGCAGGAACAGAAAGTCACAGGTTGAAAGCCCAGCTGGGGCTACTGCCAATCCACTCCACATATTTTTCCTACAACTAAACCGTGATAGTAAGGAGAAACCTTTATTGCTGAGAACATACGCATGGTTCACACGCCTATATTTTAACACACCAAACACAGACACCATAAACAGCCGCATTACCTAGAACAGAGTCTCCTAAATGCAGTCCTGGAGGGCCCCACACCATTCAGGATCCATGCTGCCTCTAATAAAGATGCCTGTGCTGCATATCTATGCACCACCCCCATGGTATGCTGATGTAGCTCATGCATATTTATGAGGGACAGCATGAAAACCTGAACAGTGGTTGGAACACCAGGACTGGAGTTGGGACACTCTGCCGTAAAGCAGCAGCCAACAGGGCCAGACACACCCACACATACACCCACAGGCCCCATTGGCCAATGCCTCCTGGAGAGGCAGGACATTGGGCCCTGCCTGTATCTCCCAATACTAGCAGTTGCAAACCTTAGCAATGCCACCCTACACCTTGGTATATGGTACACAGCTATCAAACGTTGCCCATGATAACTGGCAGATATCAATTCCTACGTTAAGCACATTTTGCTCATTGATCTCCACCATAACAATCATTGTGATGTCTGCGGTGTGCGCTGCAGGTCTGGTCTCTGACAGTGTTTGACACCCTGGGGAGTGACCCCCAACAGTATTGCGTACCATATCCATGCCTGTACTGTGCCCAGGACTGGTGTGGTGGGTATGGCTGCTGGACTCCTCTATAGTAGCACAATGCTGGCATAGGTGTGGGGGTGGTTGTCTGTCTATCCAGTGTGTGGTGGCTGCAAACACCTTCCACAGCCCACACTGCCAGCAATGTTGCCAGTATTGGGCTGCCAATGTGCATAATGAGGAGCAAGGTACCATGGGTATAGGCCGGACAGGGTGGCCTGGCCAGGGTGCATCTGCACAGGGCATAGGGCACTGACTGGGACATTTTAGTGCCCGGCCACCACCTACACAGACAGGGTGACCTCAGTATGTCCTGCTGAGAGATCACTCTCACCCTGACTGTGCAGTGACCACAGCATGGCTAGGCACCCCCATAGTGCTACATAGCATTTTTCTCATGTGATAGATATGGGTTTCCTTTTGGGGCCCAGTCACTGATTTAACTGCTTGCTGTGTATGCTGACATCCCAGTTCTGGGTGCATGCATCTCCACTGGGAACATGCACTGTGGACTAGCTAGCACACTGTTTGCAGCTGGTATGTGTCTTGATGGAGCAGCTTGTGGGGTGCAGTGGCTGATGACTTGCTGCAGGAGAATATCAGATAGTGGTGGGGTACAGCTCACCATATCCAGGCCTAATGTCTGTCTGCTATTGTGGTATGGATGTGTATAGAGCTGCATTGGCTGCCCTGTGGGGTGTCTGTTCCTCAGCAGGACCTGGGTTGATGGTCCTCTCTACTGCCACCTTTGCAGGGAGGTAGAATGTGGATCTATTGATGGGAGACCCTGTTTGCCACCCTCAGCCCTGCAGGAGAGAGGGGTGGTGGTATATGGCCCACCTAGGGGTCCATGGGGGCTACACCTGACTGAAACAGACAGAGATATCCAAGGTGTTTGGGCAGAAACTACCTATCTCACACATTAACACTGCTTTGGACCTCCAGCATGGCCTCATTTAGCCATGGAAGGTGTTGTGGACCTGGTCCTGGGCGCCTCACCGCACCCTCAGGGTGAGCACAGTACCCGCACAATGTGACGGTGTGTAGCTACTCTGTGCCAGTAAAACATATGGTCAGTACCCCCTACCAGGTCGAGGTGGTGTGTGGGTGCACATGGTCACTTCCCTCTACCAGGCCGAGGTGCTGTGGGGGTGCATTGCCCATCTTGTGTTCATCTGTGGACAGCTGATTTGCATGTGCAGTGTATCATGGGTATGGGTGGGCTAACCCTATCCTGGTGACTGCAGCAGACTGTCTGTGTGGTGATGTGCAGGCTCTCTGCAGCTAGCCAGGAGCTTGCTAGTCGCTATTGAGCTATAGCTCAATGGTTACATCACTGCCGGTGATGCCAGAGGGCATGGGTTCAAACCCACAGTGGGGTTATTGGATAGGGTTGTCCAAAGCATTATCTGTTTTTTACTGTACATATTTTGCTGCCAGCAAATACACCCTCAGTGTACTGTACCCATAAATTGCCCATGAGGGCGCTTTATAGGGCACCCTATAGGGCACCTTATGGTTTCCATCCATATAAGGGGCACTGTACATTTTCCTGTGATGCAACTTATAGGGTGCCCTATAGGGTACATTTTAGGGTGCCGTGGCGGACAGTGCACTTTATCATGTGCCCTATGGAGTGCCTTATAGGGTGCCTTATACGGCACCTTCAATTACGGCACGTGAGGGCGTGTTTGCTGGCAGCAACTAATAAAATAAACATAAGGTGCTGGAGCAGAAAATATGTACATTGCAAAGCTGATGTCACAGCCAGCCTTACGTATTAGGCACCCTGGGGAGCAAACTCATGACCCCTGTATCAGCAGTCAGCGCCTTAACCATTGTGCTCCATTGCTGCTGCTCCTTGCATGTCAGCGCACCTACTTATGCTTTGCATTCCTTAAACTGCACAGTGCTGCCATCAAAAACAGTACTCTGACCTTGCGGTACCTCATACGGCACCCTCTAAAGCGCCCTATAAGCAACATTCTAGGGTGCCTTGGCGGACAGTGCACTTTAAAATGTGCCTTATAGGGCGCCTTATGTTAACACGATTTGAGAGTGCGTTTGCTATTAATGATAATTACAATAAACATAAAATGCCTCCTAAAGCAATCTTCCCCATAATATGTTATGCCTCAGCCAGCCTTGTTCATTGGGCAATGTGGGGGATTGAACGCTGATCCCTGCACCATTGGTCAGTGTCTTAACCATTGTGCTGTGATTCTGTTCCTGTGATTGCCCATCAGTGCGCCGCCTTATGCCGCCCAATATTAAAAAGCCTCCTAAAACATTAGCACGCCGCCTTGTGCCCAACAGCGTGCTGCCTTATGCTGCCCATCATTTATATGCCTCCTAAAATAATGCCTCAGCCAGCTGTCTCCATTGGGCACTGTGGGGGATTGAACCCTGCACCATTAGTCAGTGTTTTAACCATTGTGCTGTGGTTTTGTTCCTCTGCTTTTATATCAGCGCACCGCCAAATGCCTGCCAACATTAAAATGCCTCCAAAATCATTAGCACGCTGCCTTATGGCCATCAGGGCACTGCCTTCTGCTGCCCAATATTACACTGGCTCCTAAAGTAATGCCTCAGCTAGCTGTCTTCATTGGGCACTGTGGGGGATTGAACCCCTGATCCCTGCATCATTGGTTAGTGTCTTAACCATTGTGCTGTGGCTCTGCTCTTCTTTTTACACATCAGCGCGCCACTTATACCGCCCAGTATTATAATGCCTCCATAAACATCAGTGCGCCGCCTTATGCCGCCCAGTATTAGTATGCCTCCAAAAACATTAGTGCACAGTCTTTTGCCGCCCAGTATTTCTGCACCTCATAAATTAATGCCTCAGCCAGCCATCTTCATTGGGCACTGTGAGGGATTGAACCCCTGATTCCTGCATTGTTGGTCAGTGTCTTAACCATTGTGCTGTGGCTCTGCTCTCTTTCTTGCACTTCAGCGCGCCACTTATGCCTCTCGCGCAGCTATCCCATGCGCTAAGGTGCGGGGCGCACATGGTGCCGCGCACCTTAGCGCATATGTAAATTCCGCCTTTCCTTTTTCAGGACGGAACGCCCACTCCTTATATGGCACCCGCACACTACCGGGGCCCGCACTTTAACGGGGTTTTAGTAAACATGCCCCTATATTATTGAGGTCTATTGCTCCTTTTTTGACCTTAACATTTTCAAGAGTTAACGTTGGTTTTTTCAAGTTGTCAGTATGTCAGTTCACACACTGATAAGCTTGCCTCTGTTTGTGCTAATTTAGCGTTTGTAACTTGATATCGACTGTAACCACGCCCCCTGTTTTTTGGCGCGGTTTTTCAGCGGGTTTTAAAACTTCGGCGTTCTCCTCAGTTCACTCCTCAATTTTTAGAGATTACGCTCCTTCCGAAACACAAGGTTGGTCTGGCATTTGTTGCTTCTTTAATATTTACTTTATGCAACCTCGTGTGTAGTTTCTAATCTGGTGGCTTAATAATGTTTTTAAACCAAGTTTAAAAAAAGTCCCCAGAATATATAGTTTTATGTCTTCTCTTATGCAAGCAGCAGTACGGAGCAGTGCTCTTTTAAATATCTACAGAATATGATACACGTGTTTCGCCATCGTCTCAGACAAACCTATATTCGATACTCTTTTTTAAAAAAAACATCGTCCCCAGAATATATCGTTTTATGTCCCCCTTTTATGCAAGCAGCAGTATTGAGCAGTGCTCTTTTAAATACATACTAGTATGATACATGTGCCCCGCTGTTGGCAGTTTTTTTAGACAAACTTATATGGTTTATTAGTAGGTAACACTCCATGGTACTTTACTCAGTTGTATCAAGGTATTAATCTGTTAGCTTACAGCTATACATCGGGACTTTGGTAATGAGATACATTTATATCGTAACACATTGATGAGTTCGGTTCCCTGTGAAAGTCGTATCACTTCAGTAAACCTTTTGAGCGCACACAATAAATTGTATTGTTGGTAATCTCTCCTCAATTAACAAGTTGGTTTTGTAAGCTTTTCTTTTTGTTATTTTATGGCACATTACTATCTAGAATACAACTTTTTTGAGCCCTTTACATTGGTTCAATGTTTTAATTAGCCTCTTTTACTTTTACATTCATTCTGTGGATTTCGTTCTCTTTCGCTTGCGGAAAAACATGCTATGTAATAGAGCCCAATGTTAAATATTAGTACACCGAAATATGGTAGTCTAAGTCACCCTTCTCACTCAATGAACACATTCCTTTTTATTTTAATTTATAGCCGGTTCTTAGTAGTTCTTTTAGTGTATTTATATCCCTCTTGAAATAGAATTTTATCCCCCATTGTTAATCATTCTTTTAGAACTTTGATGTTTTTAGGAGTTATTTAACAAAGCAACTATTTAATTATGATATTTACATTTAGCAGCACTGAGTAGTTCTCATATAATACACGAGCCCCGTGCAAGCGTTTTCCTTTGTTAATTTATGGCATATCATTATCTAGAATACAACAACTTTGAGCCACAGTTCGATATTGGTTTTATGTTGTATGCGGTCCCCTTCGATCTACGTTCACGCTGTGATCTTTGGTCTCCCTTGCCTTGCGGTTTAACGTTTTGCACAATAGTGTCTTACGTCCGTGATTAGTACACCACAATATGGAAGTTTAAGTTACTCTTTTTATGTAATACACACATTTCCAACCAGTGATATAACCTCCCTCCTAGAGTTTGGATTTAGATCCCTGTTGTTATCTATTGGTTTTATAGTACTTTGATGCTTTTAGTAGTCATTATTTATTGATGGTATTTATTATATTATTCAATGCTGTTTCTTAATGTGTCATTTATTTGGTGTATTTGTATTTTTATTATGTATTTTTTATGCATTTACAGTGTGTTTGTTGCTAAAGGTTTTTTTAAAAACCACGCCACTAATTTAAGTAAGTACCTATCTTATTCTTTCGGTATTCATAAATAAGAGGCCGCGGGGCGAAGTCCTTCGCGGGCCTCAGTAACCAGGCCGGCGTGCGTGCGCGGCCGAGGGCAGAGTGTGGCGGGGGGGATAGCCGCGGGAGCCAATGAGGGGCACCGAGCAGAGTAGCGTGGGGGGGGGGGGGGACGGTGCAGGGGAACAGAAAGGATCGGCGGCGTGGGAGAGCGGACGCGGCGGTTGTCCCTCCCATCCCACCCATCAAATGCCAGTGGATTAGGGGGGTTGTCGCAGCTGGGGGGGGGGGCGGGAACCCGGAGGGTCCGGGGTCCGGAGCCAGAGGTTATACTGGGGTGGGAGTGAGGGGCCCCCGCCCGGTCAGCCCCTGGGCTTTTGCTAATCATATGGCTAAGCCGGATAAGGGGCAGCCCCTGGGCTTTTGCTAGTCATATGGCTAAGACGGATAAGGGGCGGTAGTTAAGCTAGCCGTGGGGCTTGTCCTCGGCGGTGGCGGAGTACAGGCGCGCCTTGCTAATCATACGGCGGGTGAGGCCGGATACGCCAGAATTTGATTGTATGTTAAGTTACATTTGATTGGTTGTTCAATTTCAAATAAAGCTGTGACCGGTTTTGATTTCCCAGAGAATGTGTAAGACTGTTTATTAGGAGGGGGGAGGGGGTGTTTTGTGGGGGGGGAGGGGGTGAGTGGGGGGAAGAAGGTAACGAAGAGTAAGGGGGGGGAGGCGAGCACGGTCCGGAGTGCCTTGGTTATAAGCTGTTCTGGTGTCTGTAAATATGGTCCCTTTGTTTACTATAATTTATCATTTTACTTATTTATTAATTTTTTATATTTGAAGTTTTTTCACCTATGCAATTTTTATTGCCATAACCCTCTTTTGATGTTGTTATGTTTGTAGCTTAATGCTGTTTATGCACATAGCCCTAGTACAGTTGGGCCAAAGGTGAACGTCTGTCACATTTCAATATACAGACTATCCTTTCATGATCCGCATTAGTGAGTATTATCTGCTATTTGTCTTTTATTTGTTTTTATTTGTTTTTGGTTCTAATTGCCTTTCTGCCCTGCGTCTCTCTTTTTTAACTTGTTTTTTAACTTGGAGTTTTACACCTCTTTTTTAACTTGGAGTTTTACACATATCATTTATGTATGAGTTGACAAATATAGTTTGATTACTATTTATGCATGACATAATTATTTATTTTAGTAACAAGTTTTCTGTGGTGATGTCTTAGTTTTATCCTTTATCCATGCCCGTGTTATTATTGCTAATTTTGTTCATTTGTATTTATATGTTTTTAATATGTTTTAATGTATAATTCTATTTATGTTATTTTTGTTAGTTTTGATACCTCCTGAAGAAGGCGTTCTGCCGAAACGCATTGGGGAACATTAATAAAACTTCTTGGATCAAGCATCTGTGTCCTCATCTCTCTCGCTCCTTGTGACTTCTGTTTGGTGTTGCGAGAGTAGCCTTGCTCTCTTTGTACTGTCCCTAGCGACAATATTCAGCAACTGGATGGATAATTTAAACATTAAGTTTAGGCCTCTCTCTTCTCATTTTCTCTCACTATATATAGATAGAGGGGGCCCCTTTACTAAAGTAGGCTACGTGGTAAGCATGTGTTTTAGCGTGCGCTCATTGTATGCAGTGACACCTAACATATGGGCAAGATAGCATTTGATAGCTAAGATACATGTAAATCAGCCATACTGCAGCAAATGAATGGTTTAGGTGTCAAGTGTGGGAATGGTGAGCACATGACTGCTGGCATAAGGGCAACTGTTGTGTACTCAGTTGAAATGTGGCAATTAGCACATTGACCTGTTTCGTTAAGTATTGTTAGGTGCTTTTCCACATTAACTGATTAGAACATGATGGCCATGCCCTTGACAGTTACTGCAGAGGCTTTGCCTTTACCATGTATTATAAATGCACATTAAATGTTCAACTTTAATGGAATTTACTAAAAGGGCCACAACATCATCTATATCTATATCTATCTATATAGGTAAATAGATAAACATGTCTATTTATACCTAGATCTAGCTACATAGATATAACGTAGTTTCTCACCTGTAACAGGTGATCTCCGGGAACAGCAGGAATTTAGTCTTCACATATGGGTATCGTCGGTACCGACAGAGCCTGTCCGGGAACGCTCCCCAGCATCCAATAGGAAAGCTTTTGGGAGCATCCCTCAGCACATGCGCGCTGCCTTCCCGCCTTTCCAACTGTCCCTCTTCAGTTAAGTTTGTAGCTGAGTGAAAAGGATAGAGGGAGAGAGGAAAGAGGAAAGAGAGGAAAGAGACAAAGAGATAGAGAGACAACTCCTAGGGGAGGTGGGTGGGTTGTGAAGACTAAATTACTGCTGTTCCCGGAGATCACCTGTTACAGATGAGTAACTATGCTATCTCCAGGAACAAGCAGGAATGTAGTCTTCACATATGGGGACTCCCTAGCTGAAGATGCCAGGGAGATAGCCCCAGGAAGGTGCCACCCTGGACGGTGGGAATACTTTCTCCCATGGATCTTTGGCATTCCACCAGGGTTGGTGGGTAGGAGTTGAATTAGGTCTGAAAGAGATTTTGAAGAACAGCTTGGCCATAGAAGGCATCCTGACAGGAGGCTTTATCCAGGCAGTAGTGGGCTGTGAAAGTGTGTACTGAAGCTCAGGTGGCTGCTCGAAAAATGTCATCAATAGACACAGAGTGCAGATTAGCCATAGAAGTTGCCATGGCTCTCATGTTATGAGCTGTGACATGGTCCTGAAGAGGAAGACCCTTACTCTCATAAGCAAAGGATATGCATTGGGCAATCATTTTAGATAAAGTTCTTTTGGAGAGTGGTTATCCCAAATGACTAGGGTCAAAAGCTATAAAAAGCTGTGAGGACTTTCTAGGTTGCTGTGTTCTCTGCAGGTAAAAGGCCAAGGCCCTTTTACAATCTAAACTAAGAAGGTTTCTTTCTGCATTAGAGGCGTGAGGCCTCAGAAAAAATACAGGAAGATAAATTGATTGATTTAAATGAAAAGGCGAAACCACCTTTAGCATAAAGTGAGGATAAGTTCTAAGAACAACCTTATCATGGTGAAACCTAGTATAAGGAGGATTAGCCACTAAAGCTTGCAGTTCACTAATGCGACGTGCAGAGGTGTTTGCAGTTCGGAAGATGACCTTCCAGGTCAAAAATGTAAGGGTTGTAGTGACTAAAGGCTCAAAAGGCGGCTTCATGAGCTGCCCAAGAACTAGATTTAGATCCCATGCCACCGGTGGTGGCTTAATGGGAGGTTTGGTTAATAGAAGGTCTCTCATAAATCTTGATATGAGTGGATGAGAGGAAATTGGCTGTCCATTCAGAGGCTTATAAGAAGCTGCAATTGCACTAACATGGACTCTTACTGAATTGGTCTTTAGACCAGAATTCGATAAGTGAAGGAGATACTCTAGTATCAATTCTAAGGGTATGACAAGGGGGTTTAATCCCTTCTTGGAGCACCATATACTAAAATGTTTCCACTTGAAGGCATAAGATCTTCTTGTGGAAAGTTTCCTAGAAGCCTGAAGGTTATCCTTTACCTGTTGAGACAGGTTGAGATCCTGGAGGTCTAAGCCTTCAGCAACCAGGCCGTGAGGTGCAGGAACTGGGGATTCAGGTGCCATAGCATCCTGTTCTCTTGGGAAAGGAGATATGGAGCATGCCCTAACTCCAGAGGTGCCTCTTGAGAAAGATGTAGAAGCAGGGGATACCACGTTTGGCGTGGCCATCATGGTGCTATGAGAATCATGCGACCCCTGTCTCTGAAGCTTGAAGAGTGTTTTGGGGATGAGGGGAATGGGTGGGAAGGCATAAAGGAAGTCCTGACCCCAGTGAAGGAGGAAGGCATCCCTTGCCTGACAATTGTGAGCCGGAATCCTGGAACAGAACCGGGGAAGTTTGGCATTCAGTGGACTTGCAAAGAGGTCTATGTCTGGAGTGCCCCAGAAATTAAATATCTTTGCCACCTGGTCTAGGTGGAGGGACCACTCGTGAGGCAGCAGTACTCAACTGAGTCTGTCTACCCAAAGGTTTTGAATGCCTGGAAGATATACCACTAGAAGGTGAATTTGATGCTCTCTGGCGAGGGCCCACAGTCGTAAAGCTTCATTGCATAATGACAGAGAGTCTGTTCCACCCTGCTTGTTCACATAGAACATGGCTACTTGATTGTCCATCTGGACTGGGACTGTCTTGTAGCTGAGCTGGGCGTGGAATACTCAAAGAGTTAAATAGATTGCTCTTAATTCCAGGAGGTTTATGTGTAAACCAGCCTCCTGTGGAGTCCAGGTTCCCTGGGTAGAGAGATTATTCAGGTGTGCTCCCCAACCCACCCTTGATGCATCTGTTGTTAGGGTGGCCTGAAAAAGGGGTTGATGAAAAGGAGACCCCACTGTCAGGTTTTCTAGTGATTGCCACCATTGGAGGGACAAAATTAGTCATTGAGAGTTTATTATTTTGTCCGACAAATGACCTGTGGCCTGTGTCCACTGTGTGGATAGAGTCCACTGAGCTGCTCGCATGTGGTGGTGAGCATATGGGACTACATGAACTGTGGATGCCATATGTCCCAGTAACTGTAGTAGCTCTCGAGCAGTGAGGGAGGATTTGCCTGCTGCTTGAGAAGCTAGTTGCATTATGCGAAGATACCAGGCCTGTGGAAGGAAAGCCTTTGCCTGTCTGGTATCTAGACAGGCTCCTATGAATTCCAGGCATTGGGAAGGAACAAGTTGGGATTTTGGGAAGTTTATTACCAATCCCAAGTATTGGAGAATTTTCATTGTACGGGACAGTGCAGTGCTGGCCTCTGCAACTGTAGGGGCTCGAATGAGCCAGTCGTCTAAGTAAGGGAAGACAAATATCCCCAGGGTTCATAGAAATGCAGCTACTATTGCCATGCATTTCGTGAATACCCTTGGTGCTGAAGCCAGACAAAAGGGAAGAACCCTGTACTGGAAATGTTTTCCCTTGAAAAGGAAACGTAAGAATTTCCTGTGATCTGGATGGATGAGATTGCCAGTGTATGCATCCTTTAAGTCTAGAGAGCAAAGCCAATCCTGACTTTGAAGGTATGGCAGAAGAGTTCCTAGAGAAATCATTTTGAACTTCTCTCGAAACAGATATTTGTTCAATTCTCTGCGGTCCAGAATGGGTTAGTGTCCTCCTGTTTTCTTTGGAATAAGAAAAATAGGGGGAGTAGAACCCTGCACCCCGTTGAAGAATGGGCAAGAAGTGTTGAGACCTCGTGATCTAGCAGATTGTCTGCGGAAGTTTCAGAATTGAATTGCTTTAGAATTGTAGGAGGGGGCATGTTGTGAAAATGAAGCTTGTACCCTTCCAATCTTCTGCTGTTCAATCTGATGTCCAAAAGTCCAATCTTCTGCTGTTATCTGATGCCATCTGTTGGCAAAGTGGCATAACCTGCCCGGGATATTGGGGGATTGGGGACCCCTCCGAGGCAGGAAGGCAAAGCTCTCTAGGAAGGAGTCAGAGCCCTTGAGGGGGCTGAACCTGGAGAACTGGTTGGGCTCTCGGGTCTTTTGGCTTTTTTTGCTGTCTAGTTTGTCCCTTTTGGGCAACCTGACCTTGAGTTTGACTCTGCTGGGTATAGGAAGGATAAAATGTCCTCTTTTTGCTGAAAGAGGGTTTTTTATAAGGCTTCTTTTTGGCTGGAGTGGCTATAGATTTTGACAATCTATCTAGAGTAGTATCGTCAGCATCTAACTTGTTAGCCTTTTCCTGCCAGTTCTTGCCAAAGAGATTCTCCCCTGTGCAAGGATTGTTGCCTAACTTGTCCTGTACCCAAGTCTCCAAGTCTGATGCCTGTAGCCAGGCAATCCGTCATGTACCAATGGCAATAGCAGAGGTTCTGTTGATGCATTCAAAGCAGTCAAAGGCTGCATGATTAACAAACTTGGAGACATCCTGAGCATGCTTAACTATAGCAAGAAAATCTTGTCTCTTATCATCTGGGAGAAATGGGCTCATAAGTTCCAAGTCTCCTGTGACTTCCTTGAGGAACATTTACATATATTGAATATATGAACTGATCCTAGCTGAAAGCATGGAAGCTTGAAAAGTTTGGCGCCCAAAATCATCCAGAGTCCTGCATTCACAACCTGGAGGATTGGATGCATGCCTCTTTGCACTTTTCATCCTACGCATGGCTGACTCCCCTACCATTGAATGGTGTGGCAGCTGAGTTTTCTGAAATCCAGGACATGGCAGAACTCGATACATAGTATCAAGTCTCCTAGAGTGAAGAGAAGTAGTCAGAGGTGTCTCCCACATTCTGAGCATCAAGTTATGCAGAATTCCATGGATAGGAAGAGTGGCTGCCTCCTTAGGAGCTTTAGGATACTGGAGAATTTCCAATTCCTTCTCTCTGGGTTCCTCTTCAGGAGCTACCGTGATTGAAAGACCTTTGGCCATATCACGGATAAAATCCTGAAAAGACATGTCCTCTGGAGGTGACATTCTGCATTGGGGAGAAGAGGGATCTTCTGGGAGAAATCCTCTAGTACCAGCAGAATTGTCAGAGTCTTCGGAATCGGAGGAATCGAAGTATTCCTGACCCCGATGCTCCTGCAAAGCATGGTCCCGGTATCGATCAAAGTCAGTACCGAGTTGACCCAATACCGATCTGTCAATTCCAGCCAGAGATGGCATGGGAAGAATTCCCACCGGGGCCAGTACCGTCGGTACCGGTATCGTCGGTACCAGTACTGGTACCAGTACCGGTGTCTGTACCGGTGTCGGTACCGGCATCGGTGTCGATGTCGGTACTGGTGCCCGTTGGACAAACGGTACCGCAGCTGAGAGAAGAGCTGCGATGCTGCGTTCAATAGCGAGGAACCTCTGGTCTATCAACGCTGCCGATGCCTGGGTGTCGGTACCGGTAAAAGTGGCCGGAACCCCTGAGCATGGAACAGGTAGTTCTTGTGAGGTTGGGGCCTCGAGAACATCCTGAAGCCCCATCGATGCTTTGGAAGCCAAAGCCTCCTGCCGGGGCTGTTTCTCCAGTGTGGTTCCCTCAAGGGCAATGCCAATGGCCTCTCGATGCTTAGAAGGAGAGGTACCCTTTGAGGAATGGCTTTTATGTTTAGTTACCTGAGACCCATGGGAGGAAGAAGAGGCCCTTGACGATGTCGATGCAATGGATCTGGCATCCGAAGAAACGAGGGTACCGAGCTTTGCAGCCCGGTTCTGTCTTCCTCTTTTAGTCATCCCCATACAGGAGAGACATTCAGTTGGAGAATGTTCAGGCCCTAAACATTTAAGACACCAATCATGGGTGTCAGTGACGGAAATGGTACCGCCACACTTAGTACATTTTTTAAAACCACTAGCTGGTTTTTCCATGTTTTAGGAATATGGGGCCTAGTGCCCAAAATGGTGCCTAGCACCAAAATAAAAAAGTTTCTGAAGAGAAACCGTTTAAAGCTTAAGGTTTTTTTTTTTAAAAGAAAAGAAAAGAACCGGCGGTACCGGTAAGCATCGTGCGGCAGGCAAACGCGACCACAAGAAAACAAATTTAAAGACGGAATTTTCTGCAGTGACAGGGAATAGATCCTGTCGGCTCTGCGGAAAACGAAGAACTGAAGAGGGACAGTTGGAAAGGCGGGAAGGCAGCGCGCATGTGCTGAGGGATGCTCCTAAAAGCTTTCCTATTGGACGCTGGGGAGCGTTCCCGCACAGGCTCCGTCGCTACCGACGATATCCATATGTGAAGACTACACTCCTGCTTGTTCCTGGAGATAGATATATACTCACAAAAAACCCAAATACACACACACACACACACACACACACACACATTATATTACATTGCATTTAACTAATGCAACAAACAAATCTTCCTTACTTCTGAATGAATGGAACTCTTATGCCTTTAAATGATTGTACTAGTTTAAAATGTTGATCCTTGTTTGGAGCATGTGCTGATGAACAAGTGAGTTATATGTATAATTACTGAAATGAAATGAACCTGGGATGGAAGAGATGCCATCACTTTCTCTATGCATAAAAAGGGAAAGAGAAAAATACAGCACAATTTCATTAGTGTAGCTGTGTAGTTCAGGTTGAACTGCAGCGTGAGCTGTATGCAAGTAAAGTCTTATTTGCACTGGCTTTGCCATTCATATTTTATACCTGGCAACAAGAAAAGAAAAACTAAAATGTCACACTAGTTTCATTCACGGAACAAAAAAAAAAATCACATTTCTGTTCTGCTGCTGCTAAATGAAGTAAAATCTAGAATCAGGATTCCAAATTTCATTAACAGGATACACCGTATGGTCTTTCAATATTGCCTCTTTGCTCTCTTGAATCCATTTTAACTACCGCCCCACTCTCCCCCAACAAATTAGTGAGATTAAGCATGCCAGCACTTAATACATTTTTTGGGCTTAACAGTAGTCACAGCTCTTATTATGTCAATGAACTTGAGCCAGTTTACTATGAAAACTAACAGCATTATAAGTTTTACTTAAACCAATACATGAACATCAAAACCACCCCTTCCACCCACCATATTACTAGCTGGTTGGAATCTCCTCAGCATCCTAAAACCACCCTTGCAATATTACTAGCCGAAGACTTTAAACTGGGCCTGAGCTTCCACGGTCAAACAGTCCATTGTCCAAATGTGCACCGAGTACTGCCATTATCTAACAAAAAGCCTTCCATTTTAATAAAACTTGGCTGCAGCCAACTCAACATTCTCCAAAATTCCTACCAACCTTTTTGCCACGGCATATTTCCCAACACCAATGGCCTTTCCAGACTCAATCATTTTAAATGTTCTCATTGTCTCGCAACTTGCCCATTCCTGCTCATCCCCCTCTCCCTCTTCCCTCAGATGCAACCAAACTTGCTACTAAAATTGCCAGTTTCTAAGCCTTAGGATTCTGCCCATCTCTTCATCGCATCCCTTAACGGCTAACCCTACTCAGTCTCTCTCGATCCCTCCCCCCCACCCTACTTACACCTTCTCCCAGCTTTAACATACCCTTGCATGGCTCTATCATGGGCTCATGAAGACCCAGTTATTACCAACCTCTGAGAATTTTCTCTGTGGCCTTTTACAATTATCAGCAGAAAAAACTGTTTGATTAATGATGACTAATGATGAGATATACATTCCCTTTGGGTGAAAATGAGCTGGAATTAATCTATTGGTGATTTTTATAGATTGAGAGGGAACTTCACTACTAAAGACTATGCTTTGATATTTGAAAATAATGTGGTTTATATTTTATTATTTCTTGATATACCATATGTCAATAATCAAAGTAGTTTACAAAATTAAAACAAAATTGGAAAAGAATAAAGGAAATCCAAAATTAGTAGGACAGGAAAGGAAGAAACTACTAGAAACAGAAACCATAGAAGACAGAGACCAGTAAGCACACAATTAGGCAGATGGTAGCCAACCCCCGCCCCCCCCCCCCCCCCGTGAAGCAGACTATATCTACAATGCAGTACAATATAATACAGAAACATAGGGCCCGATGCAGAGACATGAGTTGCGGGAATGCCGGTCCCGGCGGGACGTGCAGCCCCGCAAGCTGTCTGGGTCTGATTCCCCTTCCGGCTCTCCCCCGCATGTAGTGAGCAGCAGGACAGGGAGAGCTGGTGGGGGGTGGGAGGAGGTTGGATCTGGACGGAGAAGAGGCCCTTGTGATCCCCCGTTTAAATTACTGTAATTCTGTCTTCATTGGTCTTCCCCGCTAAAAATTACGTCGCCTCCAGTTTGTCCAAAATACCGCCGCCCGCTTAATCACCTATTCCCCTGTTACCGCCCATATTACTCCCTCTCTTTTTCCCTCCATTGGCTCCCAATTAAAGTCAGATTCGTCTACAAACTCCTTACTATCGCCCATAAAGTCCTACACACTAGCACTCCACAATATCTGGCTGATATCATTCACCTCCAACCAGTCCCTCGTCTCCTCTGCTCTGCACACAGCAACCGTCTCTTCCTCCCTTCTCCCTCCTAGGCCCACCTTGAGCTCACCCGCCACTCTGCCTTCTTCTTTCTCAGTTCCACTTTGTGGAATTAGCTCCCGCACTCCCTTCGCATCGAACTGTCCTTTCCACGTTTCAAAGCGCTCCTTAAAACGCACCTATTCTGTCAGGCTTATGATCTTCCCCCACTCGCTGATGGCTCTGACCCTCCTTCGTCTGATCCTCCCCCACCAAGCCCTCAGACACAAGTAACTTAGGAATACCCTCATCTATTCAATTAGCGGCTACTCCCTTCCGGCCTTATACCCATGTCCCCCATGTCAAACCCTCCCTCCCACCTTGTCCTGCTATGCTTTTTTCTTTCTCTTTCCTTTGCTGTCTACCACTGGCGTTCTTTTCTTCCTTCAACTTTTCCTGTAGCCAATATATTGTTTTATTGTACACCGCTCTGACGCTCTGGCAAGGGCGGTATATTAAATCTCACAAATAAAGATAATGATAAAGATAAAGGCGGGCCAGCCTGTCAGAACATACAGAGCCAATTCAGGTCATGGCCCTGTATGTCCTGCTGGGTCAAAGGGGATGTGCTGCTTATGCCACCTCCAAGGTGGGAAAAGCAATCTCATGGATCTCCTGGGGATGTGGCCTGGTGCAGAGGGGGTCTCTGCCACCCGATCCAGGCCCTGGCAGGCAGGAGCAGGCAGGCAGGGGTATGCCGGGCCATCCTCTGGCCCAGTTGTATGTTCCCACGGTCCAAAATCAGGTCCTAACAAGCCCGTCCTGCATGGGGACATCTGGACAGCCCAGATATGCCCCTTTTGAAATCGGGCTCATATTGTCTGTAAAACCAAAATAAAAGACAAAGAATGTAAGAGGGGAAAATGTGAATTTTGGGGAAGATGCATGGCTTGCTTTGAATATGATTACAACATAGTTTAAAAAAAATAGGCAGTTGGGCAAATGGCAAATTTGGATTTATGATTTGATTACAGGCATTTCAATGACTGTATCAGATCAGGAGGCATCACACAAGACATAACGCGAATATGATTGTTTTAAACAGGAAGTAGGAGGCCAGGAGTGCAGCTATGTCTGTATCACATCTTTATTTATGTATTTAACTGGATTCGCTATACCGTTTTTCTAGCAGTCAAAACGGTAAACAAAAAAAGAAAGAAGGGGAGTATACATCAAACAGGGTGAAGGGGGATTGGTTCACATCAAATGTCAGTGGGGCAAGAGATATTAGGTGAGAAATCGGTCAGGTAAATCGTCCTCGTCTGAGGGGGTGCATGACGGGTGGGGGCAGGGGTCCATCTGCTGTACATTTATCTAGGAGGTATGAGTGGGAGAAATGTTATGGGTTCGATGGGGGTGTCCATGTGGTGGTCCATCTTTGGCAGTAACAGATGAAACACTGAGTGAAAAGTGATACTAATGGCTCTAAAAATCACTTTCTGCATCTCTTTTTTTTTTCTCTTGAGTAACAGTTACAATCAAATTTGCCTCCAGTGAGTTACAAGAGTTCCTTCTGTATGAACGGAAATAATATGTGAACAATTAGTTCTTTGGAGAAACGATAACTGTAAAGGAAGTGGTAATATATACATTTAACTACAGTATGATAGTGTGTCCTTCATTCCAGCTTTCACTGCATATCTCAGCTCTAGAAGATTGACGATGGCAGTACAGCAAACTGAAAATTTATCAGAAAGGAATAACAAGAAGTATCAACACTGCACCGGCAGGTGATATTCTCATAGGGCACAAATTGAACATATCAGACAAACTCTCCTTTCAACAATAGGTTGTATGGCAGGGGGCAGAGAAGAGATTATACATCCCTGCGCCTTCTGGCTGACTGGAGTCTAGATGTAAGTAAGGACGTGCCATAGCACCATAGTAATAACTGTTAGCGGATAAGAGCCTCGTGACTGGCTTAGTCTACCTGTTTGCTGTATGACTGGATGCATGATTTTTACTTATCTGTCTTTCCTGACCAATATCTTCTGTATCTGTAGCACACACATTTGAACCATTTCACTTACTTGATTATTATCACCTCTACTGGTATTCAGTACTATGTCAGTAAGGAAATATGCCTCATATTTCCTTTGAGTCTCCCTCCTTTAAACTTTATATCATGACCCCTCTGTCTTTGAGTTTCTACTCAGGAAGGTGTAGATACCATGAGGAGGGAATTAGGAAAGCCCAAGGAATGATCAAGAATTTTGCAGCTGAGATTTCATGCTAAAAAATGCAGGGTCACGCATTATGGGCTGCAAAAATCCAAGGCAGCAGTACAGTATAGTAGGTGAGGTGCTTCTGTCCATGAAAGAAGATCAGAACCAAGGGGTGATTGTTTCTGATGATCTTAAGACGGCTAAACAGGTAATAAAGTCAATGGCAAAAGCCAGAAGGATGCTTGGTTGCAAAGGGAGAGGTATGGCCATCAAGAAAAAGAAGGTGATAGTGCCTCTGTATAAGTCTTTAGTGAGACCTATTTTAGAGTATTGTGTGCAATTCTGGAAGCCACATCTTCAAAAGGATAAAAACAGAATGGAGTCGGTGCAGAGGGTGGCTACCAAAATGGTCAGTGGGTTTTGTCATAAGTCATATGGGGACAGATTTAAAGATCACAAAATGTACTGTATACTTTGTAAGAAAGACAGGAGAGGGGAGATATGATAGTGACTTTTAAATATCTTTGTGGCACAAATGCACAGAAGGAGAGACTGAATTGAAAGAAAGCTCTGCAATGAGGGGGCATAAGATGAAGGTGAAAGGAGATAGACTCAGGAGTAATTTGCAGAAATATATTTTTTTACGGAAAGAGTGGTAGATGCATAGAATAGTTTCCCAGTGGAGGTAGGAAAGACAAACACTGTATCTGAATTCAAGAAAGCATGAGACAAACACAGAGGATCTTTAAAGGAAAAAAGGGACTGAAGAGCTTAGTGGTTTGTATGAAAAGGCAAAATGGTTTATTTATTTTATTTATTTATTTGACATAAATTTATACACCGCTCCTTCCAGCGATCAGAAGCGGTCCATAGGGGACAAGACAAGGGAGTATGTACAGCACAAATTTAGAAATACAGTCTGATTAACGGTGGGGGAGACTAACAACCAAAAGATTACAGTTATACATTTGATTACCATATAAATTACAGATTGAACAACCAGAGAGGTTACAAAATTATACATCAAAATTTGCAATATATACAGGCATATTGGCAGAGAATATATACATATAAACATTTTTAATCATCATGGAAGTGAAACCTCAATGAAAGTAGGATCATATGAAGCTTATGCTTATGGGGTAGGTGGGCAGCGTGGGAAGAGATAGGTGAAACCGGCTAGATGATGTGGTAATGTGATTGGAACAGGTGTGTTTTAAGCTCTTTTCTGAAGACCTGTAGGTCTTTGACCTGATGTAACTCGTGAGGCAGCTGGTTCCAGAGCACAGGTGCTGAGTACGTGAATGCCCGGTTGCTGGTCCGTTCTTTGACTGATCTTATGCTGCTGGGTACGCAGAGTGTGTTCAGGTTAGCAGTCCGTCGGCATCTGTTGGCGGGCTGAGTGGTGATTAGGTTATCGAGGCCATATGGTCTTTATCTGCCGTCATGTTTCTATTTATAGCTACTAGATTCTTGTACTTCATGTTTCTATCTTATTCCCTATCCTTCCCTATCTTCAAAATGTTACATATTGAATTTTTTTAAATTTCTCTCTAGGTCTTGTGGAATTAAGGATCAAGAAGCAAATTATAGGTGATTCTTATCTTTGACAAGCTTTGCTTCATCAGGTCAGTAAAACAAAACAAAAAAAAAATCCTGAATGCCCTCATCCATAATCTGCTGGAGACCAGCATCTCCTCTTAGATGGGCAATTTAACATTTGAAGCTAACATCTGGGGTAAATTTCTTAATACTCTGGACCAATTGGATGAATGTAAATGCCGGAATCAGAACATGCACTGACCAGGACCTGACAGTTATCAAAACTCACACAAACAAACCATTACAAACACTGAAAGAAGTGCAAATGAAGTAGAAATAGTAAATCTTTCTAACCATCATCAGCTATCACAACTTGAGGTTTCAGTACTGTCAAAAGCGTTAGCATTCTGCCCTTATGCCTGACTGGATGAAATTCAGCTCTTCTCTAACCTGTAGAAATTCTTCAGAAAATTGCATCGAAAGGTACATTTCCACAAAAGAGAGGACACTTCCAATGCACTGGATTATAAAATCAAAAGAAAGAATGTCTACTTCAACTCTCCAGATGGACTAATCATAAAGTAGATAACTAAATGGAAAGCTTTCAACACAGAGTAAAGCACAGCTCTCCAATAACACTGTTCTACAGTCAAAATGATTCAATATATAAATTCAGTCACAGGGTCGCTGACAACAAAAATGATGCTTAAAATTGTTTATTGACTCTAGTTTTCAATTTACACTACTGGGTCAGTACATATGATCTTGACTTCAGAAGTGCCAAGGATATGTGAGTTATAATGGGAAGAGATCTCAATTTAAACCATAAATTACTAAAATACATGCACATCTTCAACTGGATTTGTGATTAATCTATGTTTTTGTTTGGATAGTACTTGCTTTACTGAAAAAAACAATTAATAAATGATGCAATTTGAAGGTGCTATTGTGTCATAGATGATATGAATTGCATCATGTTATTTCTAGAAGTCATAGATGATGCATTCCTAACTCAGTTTAATTATATCACTCTGCGGAACAAATTGTGCAACATTTTTTTAATGAACATGACATGTCAATATATTTTGGCTGTAGACCAGTCTACTCAGTGTTTGACTTTTTTCTGTTTAGCCAAAGTGAGAGATGCCTTGTAATTGTTTGAACAATGCAGACAACCTCTGCTGTGTTTGTGGTGAAGTGACTTTTGAATCACAAAAATGCAGTATAACTGCTTTGATTAAGAAAGCCTACTACGTTTACTTTGGCTGCAAAATTGGAGATCAGGCCAAGAGCTCAGCTCCACACATATGCTGCAACACTTGTGGAAATCAATGTCTTTTGAAGTGCCAATGATTTGGAGAGAGCCGACAGATCATATCAACAATTGTTACTTCTGCATGGTGCCTCCTGTTGGGAAAGGTTTGTCGAAGAAAAAAAAGTGGACTGTGCAGTATCCAAACATTCCATCAACTATATGCACAGTACCCCATAGAGAAGGACTGCTGGTTCCTGATGCTCCAGAATCATTCTCTCAGATGAGGAAAAGGAAGGGGATGAAACTTCTGATCCTAAACCATCAATGTCACATGACCCAGATCTTCTCCCATCCTCCTTCTCTGAACCATACCTTATAACACAAGGTGAACTGATTCACCTTGACAGGGATTTGGAACTACCTATGAGTATGGCAGAGCTGTTGGGTTCTAGACTGCAGCAATGGAATATCCTGCCAGGTAATGTTAGGGTTTCCATGTTCTGTGAAAATCAAAACGATCTTGTTACATTGTTCTTCCTGGAAGAATCTTGTAGCCTGCAACAACATCAATGATCTGATGGCACCCCTTAAGATCATTCATCATCCAGATGCGTGGAGACTGTTCATGGATTCATCAAAAATGAGTCTTAAAGCTGTTTTGCTGCATAATTGCAGTGTTTTGCCATCAATTCCAGTTGGTCACACAGTCCATATGAGGAAACCTATGACAATATAAAACAGCTGTTGAGATCTTGTCTTACTAATCTGTTATGTTTTTTTGAAAGTGTGAATAAACAGATGGGCAAAGGTGAGTCAGTTGATATATTGTATCTGGACTTTCAGAAAGCCTTTGACAAGGTCCCTCATCAGAGACTTTTGGCAAAACTAAAGAGTCATGGGATAGGAGGCAGTGTACTACTGTGGATCAGGAACTGGTTAAAAGATAGAAAGCAGAGGGTTGGGCTAAATGGCCAATTTTCCCAATGGAGAAAGGTGAATATTGGTGTACCCCAGGGATCTGTGCTGGGTCCGCTGCTTTTTGAGATATTCATAAATGACCTGGAAAGTGGAATAACAAGTGAGGTTATCAAATTTGCAGATGACACAGAACTATTTAAAGTTGTTAAAACCCAAGAGGATTGTGGAAAATTGCAAGAGGATCTTCATAAATTGGAAGACTGGGCATCAAAATGGCAGATGAAATTTAATGTGGACAAGTGCAAAGTTATGCACCTAAGGAAGAACAACCCAAACTATGGTTACACGATGCAAGGTTCCACATTAGGAACCACCACCCAGGAAAAAGATTTAGGCATCATTGTGGATACCATGTTAAAACCCTCGGCCCAGTGTGCAGCGGCAGCCAAGAGAGCAAATAGAATGCTAGGTATCATAAGGAAAGGAATGGAAAATAAAACAAAAGATATTATAATGCCTCTATACCGTTCCATGCTGAGACCGCACCTTGAATATTGTGTGCAATTCTGGTCGCCGTATCTTAAAAAGGATATAGCGATATTTGAAAAGGTTCAGAGAAGAGCCACCAAAATGGTAAAGGGGATGGAAGGATACTCCTATGAAGAAAGGCTAAAAAGGTTAGGGCTCTTTAACCTGGAAAAGAGACGGCTGAGGGGAGATATGATAGAAGTCTATAAATTAATGAACGGAGTGGAACGGGTAAACGTAGATCGACTATTTACGTTATCAGAATATAGGAAGACTAGGGGACATGCAATGAAGCTACAGGGTAAACTATTTAAGACTAATAAAAGAAAATATTTTTTCACTCAACTTGTAATCAAACTCTGGAATTTGTTACCGGAGGATGTAGTAAAGGCTTTTAGTGTAGCTGGGTTTAAAAAAGGTTTGGACAAGTTCCTGGAGGAAAGGTCCATAAACCATATTAAGAAGGGACCCAGGATATCAATGCTTGACCCAGTACAAGCATTTTGGAACCTGTGTCTTCTGGGGAAACTGCTAGGTACTGCGACGCTCCTGCCTGGGCCCTAGAGCTTACAGGCAGGAGTGGCCTTATATAATGTCCCTTGTGAATAAAGGTGGTACTGATCCCTCTGAATGCTGGGATTCGTAGTACACTTGTTTTTTTCCCTTTAGGGATGGAAGTTGTAGTTGTGACTCGAGTGATAAGGCTTGCAAGAAACTTATTTGTTGTGGGGATATTTTCAACGCATTACAATTCAAAGGTGCATAACGTAAAGGTGCAACTTTCAACATAAAGGTGAAATCAGGAGGTCAGGAAAACAACTGAAATCAAATAGCTTTAACTCAGCTTTACACAGTCACAGTAGCTTCTACTCAGCTTTGCCTCGTGTGGTTGCTTGAGATTATTGCAGCCTCACAGTAACAGCTGTTCTCCTCACAGCGTGGCTTTACAGAAACAGGTGAAAACAATTTGTGAACGTTCACGGCTAGGCAACAGGTATAGCAAACGTTTTGTATTCTTCTCATACAAACTCCAGATGCTTCTTTACACTGTTACTCTCTAAAACATAAAGAGCAATCCATTGCACAAGGATCATAACTCAAGGTAGGCACATCATTATCTATCTGCATACATTCATCTGGGCTAAGGCAAATGTTCTCTACATCACGTTTCTTATGTTTCCCTGACTTTAGCTCCAGAAATTGCTGAAACTCTTTTAGAAAGAGTCTCTTAAAATTGATTAAAAGGAGGGCTCACTTCGAGAGAAGAAATGTTTCTTTTCACGGTGAGCGATCCGATAAAAAAATATTTACATTGTGGGGTGTGGGTTTAGTTCCCGTTGTGAGTAGTTAGGGAGATAAAGTACTGTGTAAGAGTTTTGGAGTTGGTTTCCAAGGGTGTAATAATATTTATGAGAAACTCTTTTAGAAGCAATTCAGCCTGTAGCTGCTCTTTATCTGCTTGATAGTCTCCAGTAAGGGTCACACCCTTCCCCCACTCACTATCTGCTCCTGTTGCAGAGTTTGGCTTAGGGAGGTCAGCACAATAAAAGGGTTTCTCCAGCAAGGCATTAAAATTAGGAAATTCAGCTTTACCTTTATCAGAGACGTTGGCATAAGAACAGGCACCTTTCTTCCAGGACTCTCTCCTCTTTAGAAACTCAGGAGCCTTATGGCTAGTTCTTCTGCTAGGGAAATTTCTCTCAGAAAAACTTCTTTCCTGTTTTGGTTCCTGGCTTTTATAGCACTGCTCGCCACCAGCCAAAATACCTTTTCTCCAAGAGCTGGGTTGGCTAGCCTTCCCACGTCTAGGCTCTACCGTGTAGTAAGGATCTCCTTGAGAGTATATTGGGCTCCAAGGCTTACTGTTCCAGGGTTCTGCCTTCTCCCAGGGTACTAGCATTTTTCCCCTTTGATTCCAAGTTCCTCCTGAAGACCAACGTGCACTGGAAGCTGCTTCTCGTCTGCTTCGTTTCTTGCTGCTCTCCTTGTCAGCCTTGCTACCTGCCTTGCCAGCCTTGCTGCCTCCTCTGCCATTCCTGTCTGAGGATTTAAAAGGGGCTTCATTTCCCGGCACTCCCTGTGGTTCCCCTGGGTGTGCCCAATCAGTGCTGAAGCCTAACTCCTCCCCTGGGCTGGGGCTTGTCTTCAGCTCAGCCGATAACTGTGTTTTTTCCAAGTCAGTTTTGGAAATCCTGTGTGTGTCATCCCTTCTATCAGGATTATCCCCTATCTCCATTTCCTCTGGAGGGGAGTCTTTACCACAGTACGTATGACCTAGATTGGCCACTGTTGGAAACAGGATACTGGGCTTGATGGACCTTGGTCTGACCCAGTATGGCATATCTTATGTTCTTATGTTCGTATGCATAAACTATGACCAACATCAATGGCAGCTTTGTGGTGATTTGAAAGTCGTTGCTCTGTTGCTCGGTCTACAGACTGGATACACAAAGTACTGCTGTTTTCTCTGTGAATGGGATAGTCATGCAAAAGATTCCCACTATATCAAGAGAGACTGGCCACTCCGACAGTCATTGGAGCCTGGAAAGAAAAGTGTACAGCATCCACCACTGGTTGAATCAAGGAAGATTTTGTTATCACCCTTACACATTAAATTGGGTCTAATGAAAAACTTTGCCAAGGCCATGGGCAAAACAAAACTATCTTTCAAGTATCTCAGTGGAAAATCTCCAAGAGTAAGGGCCCAATCCTGGGATGTGGGTTATGGGACAAGGAGAGCCAGAGGGGTGCAAGAGGGGGTGAGATCGGCGCTTAGTGGAGGTGGGCCAGCCCGGGAGGATGTACAAGGCCGATTCAGGTCATGGCCCTGTACATCCTGCTGGCGTAAAGGGGACGCACTGTTTATTCTACCTCAAAGGTGGAATGAGCAGCACAGACCCAGCGTTCAGGCCTGGGGATCTCCCCGGGGCCAGGGCTGGGTATGTGTGTGTGGGGGGGTCCCTGCCACCCGATCCTGACCCCAGTAGCCAGCCGTGGGTCAGGCAGTGGGGATAGGGTGGGAGGGGCAAGCCGGGGCAGCTAAGGGAGCCTGTGGGGAAGACATCCCCACGGGCAGGCAGGGGCATGCCAGGCCGTCCTCAGGCTCGGTTCCATTTACCATGGAAACATTTTATTCTCATGGTCCAGAATTGCGTCCAAATGGGCCCATATTTCTTGGGGCCGTCCGGATGGCCTGGACGTGCCCCTACCTGAATCAGGCTCCACATGAAGCTATGATAAAAGAAGGTATCTTTGTTGGTCCTCAGATTCGTAAACTTCTTTGAGATGATGCTTTGACGTTTCCCAGATGTTGCTGCCTTAGGCAGCTACCTGGTTTGCCTGATGATTGAGAGAGCTATTATGGACACTGTATTCTCAAGCCACCTGGATTTGACTGATGTCCCTCTGGAGAACCCTGAACAGACTTTCTTTGTGGCTGAAGGCAGTTTCATCATCAATGGACATTGTTGTGCTAGATATGCAGTGGTGACCCCTGATTTGGTAGTTGAGTCCTCAGCCCTGGCCCCAGAAATTTCACCACAGAAAGCTGAACTGATAGTCCTCACTAGAGCACTAACAATAGGAAAAGAGCCCTGTCTAAATGTGTACCCAGATTTCAAGTATACCCTTACAACCTTGCATGCATATGGGGCCCTGTACAAAGAATGAGGGTGGATAACCTTAGGAAGCAAGTCCATTAAGTATAGCCCCAAGATATTGATATTAATAGATACATACTGCCTATAGATCTCAGAATTTAGGAAAAGTAGAATATATGAATAGAACCCTGAAATCTCAGTTGTCTAAACTTTGCCAAGAGGTTTACCTGAAGTGGCCCCAGGTTCTTCCCATAGCCCTTCTTAGGATATACTTAGCCCCTGCCAAGTCTTTAGGAGTTTCCCTTTTTGAGATTCTGTATGGGCAACCCCTGCCTATTGTATAGGAAATAAAAGGAGATATGAGACAGATAGGATCTGAAATTATTAGACATGAACTATTGGTTTTAAGTTCTGTTTTGCAGAAGTCTTCATACCTGAGTACAAAATCGATTACTCATCAATTTGCCTGCACCCCTGCATCCTTTCAAGCCTGGAGTCTCGGTGTGGATCAAAGAGTGGAGAAAGATACTGTTAGCCCTGCATTGGAGGGGACCCTATGTCGTCATCCTGTCAACAACTCCAACTGCAGTAAAAGTCGCAGAATTTGAACCTTGGACCCATCATAATCAAGTGAAGCCAGCAGCTGCTCTTGAACCTGATCACTGGACTACTGTACAGCATCCTGAGACTCCATTGCACCTCACCCTACGACAACAACCACGGACCTAAGACTTATTGGTCCCTCAGAAACTGCAGTATTTCAAGACTGTTTGTTTATCTGAAGGTAAGCCTCGCATCTGAAAAAACCTGCAATCATCAGAAAGAGACTGTGTTGTGTTAAGAAATTGAATCTTCTAAGAGACTGTGTTTAAATACTCTGAAAAGACTGTTTTGATCTCCTAAAGAGTGAACTGCTCTAAGGAAGCAATAATAGCCTAAGAGACTATGCTATGATATTTTAAGAAATTGAGACATCCCAGAGGACAGTGATACTTTGGAATCTACAGTCCTACTCCTGCCAAAACGCTGGTAGGTCTACGTACGGCAGAAGCTTGAGGATCTACAATCAACCCTACATCTGTTATCTGTTGTGGAAGTCGACAGTTCCACCAATTTTCCAGAGACTATGCCCATTATGAATTATTATTATTGCTTTATTTTGGCAGCAGCCTTGGAGTGCTTTGAAATGACTTTTGCCTTATCTCCCTGGGCAGCCTGTATAAGTACAACATGAACTGGACCGAAGGTCACTCAGACCTTGTTTTATCATTCTTCCTATACTTGCATTGGTATACTCTCCAATCCAAAAGTTGTTCTAGATCTTGACTTTCTACAAGGCTATGCAAGCCACCGTTGCAATTCCTCATACCACCACCAGAACTTGTTTCTTGAACTTGCTGGAGCAATAGCATCTAGTCTCCACACTTCTGACTGTTTCTATTGTGGAGGAACTAAGATGGGAGATCAGTGGCCCTGGGAGACGCAAGAACTGAACTATTCTATCCTATACAATCAGACTGATTTACATAATACTACTAGTGAGTGGGTATTGGCCCACCCCATTGTTGACAGTTTGTGTTTTGTTCGGACTGGACCACAATCTACTACGAAGGATGGACAGCTGGTCTGTCTAAATCAGAAGCTTTACGACAGCACAACAAAAGATGCAACTGAACCTTCTAATCCTTTAGTTCTTTTTCCCACTCTTGCCAAACTATGGACTTTGACTATCTGCCTGTTGCTCCCTTGTTTCTTGCCATTTTGCTTGCAAATGATAACTTCAGTTATTAATAACACTGTAGAGCGTAAGACAGCTACAAAGATATTAGCTATGTGAACTTACTACCCTATACCACAGAGTGATACCTTTACCTAGTATTATGTGATTTGATTCTCACACCTTATTAACATGCGGGTGAGAATAATCAAAGGGGGGAATGTGGTAGGCGACGGCCTATGATCCATGCTAATTGAACTAAGCAGACAGGCCTGAGCAGCTTGACCTGTAACTGAAACCTGTAGTTAGGCCCAGAGGAATGAAAACCCCCCTGAATGACGACACCATAGAATTGAAACTTAACTCAGTTTAACTGAACATAGCTAAGCAGAAACGAAACTGAGAAAATAAAGAAAAACAAGTTTAATTGGTACTGATAAGGTGTGCTATGCTTCTATGGAATTAATTAACTCTGCAGAGAGCAAGGTCACAGTGCCTCTGCTTCCCATATGTTTTAACAAGCTCAGCGACCTTGGAGGAGAGAAGTAACAAGTTGGAGACACTGACCATTGTAATTGGGACTAGAAGGGGGGCAACCAGGTGCTGGGCCCAGACCAGAGTCCCTATTGGGTAGCCATATCAGTACCGGGACCAATAGATGGGTGAGAGGGGTACTGGGACCAATGAAAAGTTTGCCTATGCTTAGAATGGACAAGAAAGCTATAAAAGTTGTTGTTTTACTAGAAGCCATTGCTCAGCCATTTTGAAATTGCTTATTGCTTGAGCCATGTGCACATTAAACTGGCTTGGATCCTTGAAAAGACTCCTGGATTTATTTATTGCATGCTTATCTGCTGCTACAAGATAATGTATATTACAAAAGCTTAACATGAATCTAATACAGGAATATACAAAACAACTTAAAAATGGCATCCAAATTGGCTACTGTATCAGCTGGAAAACCTGATACCAAGCCTTCCTTCTGCTGCCATTTTCTACATGTTACCTAAAATAAACACATACCTGGAAACCCTGGCTGGCTGATTTCATCTGGTATTGGCACGCTCACAGAGAAAATATCTGGACTAAAAGAAGAGATCTTCAAGGTCTTAGTGAAAAAGACAGATAGCTTCTTACAATTCTTGCACGATACTACATATTAACAGAATAAATGAATGAATATTGAGCAGCTATCAGCTGACACTCTCTTTGTCACAATGGGTGTGGAATCACTGTATGGCAACATTCCTCATGAAAATGGCATAGCAGCATGTGACTGACTGTTGAAGACAACTTCTATGAAGCATGAATACATAGCAGAAACTATTGCAAATCTAACTGAGTTCATCCTAACCGACAATTACTTCAGCACCAGTAATAACATCTATCTACAGATTATGGGAAGTGCCATAGGCACCAGAATGGTACCACAGTATACCAACCTTTTTATGTCAGAATTGGATAAATGGTTACCCCAACAAGCATTTCAGATATTACCAGCACATAGATGATATCTTCATAATTTGGATTTAAGAAGAGAAATTGCAAAATTTATAAAACTCCTTCAATGTATCCCATCCTGCAATTAAACTAAAAATTGACTACTCCATGGAAAGTATTAATTTTTTTTAGAGACTACATGTCAATCAACAAACAAAAGTATACAGGAAAGCAACTGACAAATGAAGCTACCTTCATAGCTCCAGTTTCCATCATCCACACACATAATAAAAATCTATTATATATAGTCAAGCTATAAGATACTATCTCATTTCCTCTGTCTCATAAATCAGGAATAAACACCTAAAAAGAAAATCATCTCCAAGAAAACTGCATCCTCATTCACAACATCAAGGGACAATTTACTACATACAAGGACAGGAAAACCATGGAATGTGTATTGCCTGTAGCAACAAACAGTATTACCCAGAACTAGAAAACCTCAGGAAAACTATACAATATCTTCAACCCTTATTTCTGGATGATGATTTACGAAAATAAATATTTCCTGCTCCTCCAAATCTAACCTTCCATCAACCACCTAAACTTCAACAAAACGTTATAAAGAATATCTCTAAGCCAGTGCTTTTCAAACTTTTATCCTGTAAGACCCAATTTTAACAACTGAAAATTCATGTGACCCCAAATGATGAAATCAAACTGGCAGATTTTCAGCCTCCTTCCTCTCCCTCCACTCGCAACAGTAATGGCAACAGCAGCAGCAGTCAGCATAGAGTCCTTCATATCAATGGGCGCTTACAGATCTCAATACTTGTTTCCAGTCAGACAGGAAGCTCACCCAGGAGGGGACAAGCACCTATGAATGTTCACTGGCTCACAGGCCACATTCTGACTTGTGACTGCTACTACGTGGCATAGATCACAGTGAGAAACCAGAGAGAAGAGGAAATGGCCATGTTTCCGTGACCCCCATTTACTGATGATGTGACCCCATTTGGGGTCCTGATCCCAAGTTTGGGAGCCACTGTTCTAAACGGAATCCCAAATAGAAAAGAATGACAGAAAATTGTGACAGAAATTTTTTTAAAACCGAGTTGGAAGAAGAGTTGTAATACAGGAGATGGGTGCAGCATCATTTATTTCTCCGGTAGGTGATTCACCTTCACATAGTTACAAGGAAAAGAAGGTTTATATAGAGGATTTTGGGAGAGATGTGATAGTGAGTGGTTATTGATATGGGTTTTGTTTTCTAGTGATAAAAGTGAATAGTGATCCCCTGAGGAAACTTGTTAAAGTGAAACGCAACAGAGGCACCTAGGGAAGGCGTTGGGATAAGAGTTGATAAGAACGACAGAGCGAAGTTGAAGCGTGAAGTTGAAATTGGAGTAGAAGCTAAGCCGAAGCTAAGCATTCGATGTTCGCTATATATGCTAAAATAAAAGTAACCATGAATGTTTAAATAACAGCATTTTCATCAAATAGGGAGAAAGGCGTTAAAAGCTTCTTCACACGTCTTTGTTCTTTGTTTTTTGTTTTGTCAAGTAGTATAAAATCCATAATAGATATAAGTAATTTGTTGAAGGTCATTGATGCTATTAGGCACAAATGTTGGACGGTTAATAAGTCTGAAAATAAGTGCCAAAATGTCTGAGACCTTTAACTATAGGGGAAAAAACCACAAGAGATAAAAGTGGTTCAGAAAGAATCTTGAACTTTTTATTTATAGAATTGAGCGTTTTCTATTTATTTCTGAGAAAATTGTTGGGATTGGACCCCCAGTGGTTTTCTCCACATTCCTTTTGCATTGGTGCGGCCACCAGTGTGGCAGCAGCAGGGTTAAGTGGGCAAGAGATTCAATGCATTGGCAGATGGTGTTCACAGGCATTTCAGGGTTATGTACGTCTGGGGCTGGGGGGGGGGGAATGGGTCACAGCTGCTAACTGTCATATTTCTTTTCAGATGGAGGACAGACTCCTAGTATTTGCTGGCTGGTGGGGCACTCATTCGTGCATTGGGCAGGTCAACGTGCAGCAGTGAGGCCATTTGGGCATAACGTTGGACTTAACCCGTTGGAGTTGACCTCGTATGGCTGGGCGAGCGCAGTCTGTGCTGGACACAGCTGCTGCCTTTGCTTCGGCACCACAAGAGGCGCATGGCGTGGCCTGAAATAATATTGCTTCATCTAGGGGAAAATGACCTTGGAGCATGGACCTGCAAGCAATTGATTGGAGCAGCAAAATGGGACTTGGGGGAGGTGTTACAAATGTTTAAGGATGTCATATTGCTATGGTCAGATATTATTCCAAGGCTTACCTGCTGGGACCAGCGAAGGTGGCCCCGGGGTCTGACAAAAATTAATTGCCAGATTGGACGCTGGGTTTGTGAGCATGGTGGTTGCCAAATACTGCATCCCTGGGCCAAGGTGGAATGTGAAGGTTTGTTCAGGCAGGATGGGGTACACTTATCCCCAGTGGGGGTGAACTTGCTCATTAATGACTGGCAGGAGGTATTGGAATATGTGGTTCGGAATAAGGGTTGCTGGTCACAGCTTAGATTTGGGGGGCAGCACAGGGACTTGGAGGTCGCCTGAGCCAGTGACGGGATCCCGGAGGTTTCCGGGGTCCGGAGGCTTTGGCAATACTCATGGCAGGGGTGGGGTACCCCTGGCCCGGACAACCCCTGGGGGCTTTTGCTAATAATATGGCGAAGCCGTAAGAAGGGGAAGGGTATTGAAGAATAGCCATGGACCGGTATCCGGCGGAAGCGGAAGTATGTCACCTTGCTACTCACATGGCTGGTGAGACAGCTTTCCGCTGGAGGGCCGGTTAGGAGGCTTTTGTTTAAAATGTTGTTGGATTATGTTGAAATGTTAATAAAGCTGTGACCAATTGACATCCCAACAGGAGTGTGTTGTGGTTATTGAGGGGAAGGGTGGGGGGGGGCATAGCCGAGGGAGGCACCGGGTATAGCGTACCTCGGTTAAGGAAAAGGCCGTGGGGCTATGTCCCCGCTGGCCGCAGGTAACTGGGTTGCATCTTTGTGCGTGGCCCTGGCGCCAGAGTAGGCAGGCATGCTGGGAGGGCTAGGTTTGGGGTTTAAAGGGATTGGCTCCCGCGGAGAGAGTGAGGCTGGCGGGAGCCAATGGGAGGTCACGAGGCGACCGGAATAAGAGAGGGGGGAGGAGCGGCGGCATCAGTCATGCAAGGCAAGCGGGAGGCAGCGTGGCTGGCATCCCACCCTCCCGCCCTATAAAGGGAGGGGGGTTGGGGGTTAGGAGAGATAGGTGTTGCTGCAGGGGGAGGGCGGGATCCAGGAGGTTTCCAGGATCCGGAGCCATTGGCAATACTCAGGGTGGGGGTGGGGTAACAGCATTTTCATCAAATAGGGAGAAAGGCGTTAAAAGCTTCACACATCTTTGTTCTTTGTTTTTTGTTTTGTCAAGTAGTATAAAATCCATAATAGATATAAGTAGTTTGTTGAAGGTCATTGATGCTATTAGGCACAAATGTTGGACGGTTAATAAGTCTGAAAATAAGTGCCAAAAAGTCTGAGACCTTTAACAATAGGGGAAAAAAAACACAAGAGATAAAAGTGGTTCAGAAAGAATCTTGATCCTTTTATTGATAGAACTGAGCATTTTCTATTTAGTATTTCTGAGAAAATTGTGCAAGACATACATGTTACAAGTTATGCTGGTAGGGGCCCACATGGAAACGACATTTTGAATAAAAGGTTCATATTCATACTTCTCTATGACTAAAATATATATGATCCAATGGAAAAAAATGTGAAGCAAGATGCTACATTGGAGAAACAAGCCAAAAACTGAGAACATGTATCAATCTTCATGGAGATAACATAAATCATTAAAGACAAAAATCCCACAATGACAGTTCAGTAGGTGAACATGTAGCAAAGGGGGTGACTCCTTTAATGAACGTTCAATAAAGGTGCTTAAGGGAAACTTCAGAGGCACATGGGAATGAAAAGCTTTGAAATCAGAATGATCTTTAAAACTGACATAAAAGGACTCCATAGAAACATTGGCTTTTCACACATTAGCAGATATAGAACTCTATAAAAGTAAGGAACTGCATTACTTCACCAACCTGATGAAGAGAGGATAACTCTCAAAAGGTTTTCAAAGACATAACAAGTTTGTCCAATAAAAGTGAATCACCTACCCTTGGGATAAGTGACATGGAATCTGTCTACCTTTTGGTAACCTGACAAGCACTTGTGAGCTGGATTGGCCACTGCTGGGAGCAGGATACTGGCTTCGATGGATTTTTGGTCTGACCCAGTATGGCATATCTGATGTTCTTAACTTGTTTGCTGACCCTTATTTACACATATTCAAGTTGATTAATACTGTATTACAATTACAGTTCTATAGGGCTTCAATAAGAGGACCCTCACTATTTATTAACCTGGGTACAAACTATATCGTAATAATAGAGCTGATCAAATTGGTGTACGGGTTGCGCTCTATGTTAGAGAGGGCATTGAGTCAGAAAGGATTAAAGTTTTGCAGGAAACAAAATTAGCTGTAGAATCTCTATGGATTGAAATTCCATGTAAAAAGGGGAAGGCGATGGCAGTGGGGGTGTACTATCGACCACCTGGCCAGAATGAACAAATGGATGATGAAATGCTCAAAGAAATCAAGGAAGCTAACAAAAGTTACAGCGCAGTAATAATGATGGGTGATTTCAATTACCCCTGTATTGACTGGGTCAGTGTCACGGCAGGACATGCTAGGGAGATAAAGTTCCTAGATGAAATAAATGACTGCTTCTTGGAGCAGCTGGTTCATGAAAAAACCAGAGGGGAAGCCATATTAGACCTAGTACTTAGTGGAACACCAGATCTAGTGCAAGAGATAAGGGTGTTGGGGCCACTTGGCAATAGTGATCATAGCATGATCGCCTTTGATATAATTAGTGGAGGAGGGATAGTAAGGAAATCCACAGTACTACCTTTTCACTTTCAAAAGGGAGACTATGATAAAATGAGGAAAATAGTTAAGAAAAAACTAAAAGGAGCAGTTGCAAAGGTTAAAGACTTACATCAAGCTTGGCTGTTGTTGAAAATACTATCTTCGAAGCCCAGACCAGCTGTATTCCATGCTTTAAGAAAAGTGGAAGGAAGTCCAAAAAGCTGCCAGCATCGTTGAAAGGTGAGGTCAGAAAGGCTGTTGTTGCCAAAAAAGCATCTTTCAGGAAATGGAAAAAAGAGCCAAATGACGAAACCTGGAAACAGCACAAGCACTGGAAAGTCAAAGGCAAGGCATTGATAAGGCAGGCAAAGGGAACATTTTAGAAGAAGCTTGCTGCGGAAGCAAAAACACCAAATAAAGACTTTTTCAAGTACATTCGTAGCAAAAAACCTGTGAGAGAGTCAGTTGGTCCATTAGATGATAGAGGGGTTAAAGGGGCACTAAGAGGCAACGAGGCGATAGCAGAGAGACTGAATGAATTCTTTGCTTCAGTCTTTATATAGGAAGATGTAGGCATGTTACCCATGACTGAAGTGGTATTTAAAGGTGCGGAAGAAATGAAGGAAATATTGATAGATCGGGATGATGTATTACAACTATTAGATAACCTGAAGAGTAGCAAATCACCTGGGCCAGATGGGATACATTCAAGGATGTTGAAAGAACTTAAATATGAGATTGCAGACCTGCTATTAGTAATCTGTGAACTATCATTAAAATCATCTCTAATACCTGAAGATTGGAGGATCGCCAATGTAACACCAATTTTTAAAAAGGGTTCTAGGGGTGATCCGGGAAACTAAAGACCGGTGAGCCTGACGTCAGTACTGGGAAAAATGGTAGAAACCATCATAAATAATACAATTACTCAGTATGTAGATAGTAATGGCTTAATGGGAGACAGTCAACATGGCTTTAGACAAGGAAGATCTTGTCTTACTAATCTGTTATGTTTTTTTGAAGGTGTGAATAAACAGGTGGACAAAGGTGAGTCAGTTGATATAGTGTATCTGGACTTTCAGAAAGTCTTTGACAAGGTCCCTCATCAGAGACTTTTGGCAAAACTAAAGAGTCATGGGATAGGAGGAAGTATACTACTGTGGATTAGGAACTGGTTAAAAAATAGAAAGCAGAGGGTAGGGCTAAATGGCCATTTTTCCCAATGAAGAAAGGTGAATAGTGGTGTACCTCAGGAATCTGTGCTGGGTTCGCTGATTTTTGACATATTCATAAATGACCTGGAAAGTGGAATAACGAGTGAGGTTATCAAATTGCAGATGACACAAAACTATTTAAAGTTGTTAAAACCCAAGAGGATTGTGAAAAATTGCAAGAGGATCTTAATAAATTGGAAGACTGGGCATCAAAATGTCAGATGAAATTTAATGTGGACAAGTGCAAAGTTATGCACCTAGGGAAGAACAACCCAAACTATGGTTCCACGATGCAAGGTTCCACATTAAGAACCACCACCAAGGAAAAAGATTTAGGCATCATTGTGGATAAAATGTTAAAACCCTCGGCCCAGTGTGCAGCGGCGGCCAAGAGAGCAAATAGAATACTAGGTATCATAAGGAAAGGAATGGAAAATAAAACAAAAGATATTATAGTGCCTCTATATCGTTCCATGGTGAGACCGCACCTTGAATATTGTGTGCAATTCTGTACACCGTATCTTAAAAAGGACATAGCGATATTTGAAAAGGTTCAGAGAAGAGCCACCAAAATGGTAAAGGGGATGGAAGGATACTCCTATGAAGAAAGGCTAAAAAGGTTAGGGCTCTTTAACCTGGAAAAGAGACGGCTGAGGGGAGATATGATAGAAGTCTATAAATTAATGAAAGGAGTGGAACGGTTAATCGTAGATCGATTGTTTAGGTTATCAGAAAGACTAGGGGACATGTAATAAAGCTACAGGGTAAACTATTTAAGACTAATAAAAGAAAATATTTTTTCACTCAACTTGTAATCAAACTCTGGAATTTGTTACCGGAGGATGTAGTAAAGGCTGTTAGTGTAGCTGGGTTTAAAAAAGGTTTGGACAAGTTCCTGGAGGAACGGTCCATAAAACATTAATAAGAAGGGACCCAGGATATCAATGCTTGACCCAGTACAAGCATTTTGGAACCTGTGTCTTTTGGGGAAACTGCTAAGTACTGTCGCTTCCTCACACCCTGGCCGGTGGCCGATGAGCAAGAGAGCTCGCCTTAACTGCCCTTCTGAATACTGTCCCCAATATGGCTGCCAGCATGGACTGCTGGGATATGTAGTTTCAGCTATTCTTTTGAGCAAGCAGTGTGACCACACGGTTTGTTTGGCAAAAACAGAGAAATTTATTTTTCAGGGTTTCCCCCTCGCATCAAATTCGTTGCACTAAACACAGGTAAGGATAATTTCTCCCAAAGGCAAAAGGATAAAAAAACTCCCAACAGGTTTAACTCAAACAGACAGGAATTTCTTCTTCACAGTGTCAACTCTTAGCTTCCTTCTGGTAACTACCTTCTAAAGCTAAGGCTGTTGACCCTATCAAAGTAACTTAAACTTTCAACCAGTTTCTTTTCTTTCACAGCTTCCATAGAAAAGAAGTTATAACTGTTTTTTAAACTTCCAGCAAGTTTCTTTTCTTTCACAGCTTCCATAGAAAAGAGGTTATAACTGTTTTTAAACTTCCAGCAAGTTTCTTTTCCTTTACAGCGTATAGAAACAAGCCACAATTGCTCTCAAACATCTAGCAAGTTTCTTTCCCTTCTCAGTTCATAGAAACTAGCTTATAATTGCTTTAGACAAACCCTTCCTTCACATGGTCTTGAGCTTAGCATATGTTCAGTTCGTTTGCCTTGCAATAAGAACATTGCATTTCTTCAGTATCACCTTCAGATGGGCTTTCACACAACTCTATTTCCATTTCATGAGTAGACTCACTAGAGCTATCTTCCTGTGGACGAGTATCATAGGTTTTATGATTTACACCCCGTAGCAGCTCATCCAGCTTTAGCAGCAAGTGTTCTCTCTGCTCTGTAGCCACAGGCTCTAAAGATGAAGTTTCTCTCTCCCTTATCAGCCTTTCAATATCTCTCACTGCTGAGTCACGGCAGTCACTGGCACACTTCTTATTTCTGTCTGAAGTTTGCTTTACAGCCCTCTGGCTAACACAACGTTTGGCACTTTTTCTTAGCTCTCTAACCACTTCTTCAGAAAGAGCTTTGCTAGGAACTTTAGGCAACTTATTCTCTCTACCTCCAGGGCTCAGCTGGCTCCCCGAGCTGTTTCCCCACCTGGGAATTGACTCCTCCAGCTTCCTTTCTCTGAGGTACCTTGAGACACGTTTCTGCCTTGATTCCAGGGCTCTCTGCTGCTCAGCTCCCAGCTGTTTCAGACTCCCTTGCTGTGTGCTTTCCTGCACGTTCTGCCGTGTCTGCTCCTGCCTGCTTTGCTTCTCGCCTTCCTCTTCTCCCCCTTTCTCAAACACTGAAGCAGTTTTAAACTGGTGCTTCTTAGGCACCACACCTTTCTCCCTGCACACGTGAGAGCTGTTAGGGCTCAACCTAGCTCTAACGTCATTAAGTGGGCGGGGCTTAGTACTAGCTGTAGTCTGCCTCGAAGGCTTGTGGTTGCTATGGGAACTCTGTTGATCTCTGCTTTTAAAGGCACAGGTCTCACTTTCTTCCCATTCCATCCCTTCTATACAGCTCTCCTTACCACACATTCCCCCCCTTAAGATATTACAGGCTGGGGTGATATCCTCATCACAGCACGTAATTCTAGCTGCAGCATCACTATCCTTCTCTCCTTCGTGCTTTTCATAAGTACAGATAGCGAGCTGGGACAGGGCTACCCTTTCATGCCAGGGCCTTTGCAGATTGACATGATAAACCTGCCTGCGGCCTTTTCTATTCTGCAGTAAATAGGTTACGGGGCCTACCTGTTCAACTATGCGGAATGCGCCTTTCCACTGACTCTCAAATTTTTGGGACCGCCCCTGCTACCATAACAATTAGTTTTTCGCCAATAGCAAGCTGGCGAGGCTTGGTATTGCGATCATAATATGTCTTTTGTTTTTGTTGGTTCACTTTCAAATTATCTTCCGCTATCTGGGAGGTTCGTGTCAGATGACCCCTCAAATCTCTGAGAAACTGGGAAACCTCTACTTCCTCTATCCCTGGTTCTACCCACTGTTCTCTAAGGATATCCAAGATACCCCTCGGAGTTCGACTGTACATTAATTCGTACAGGGAAGTGCCTAGGGACGCTTGTTTCCTTTCCCTACATGCGTATAAGGCGAAGGGAAGCATCGTGTCCCACTCCGTCATCTTCCCTTCCAATCCCCGTCTCAACATATTCTTTAGGGTCTGATTAGTCCGTTCTACTAACCCATTTGTTTGCGGGTGATACGCCGCCGTCTTTATATGCCTGATCACGAAGGCATCCCAGACCTGGGCTAAGTAATGCAACATAAAATTACTGCCGCGGTCCGTCAAGACTTCCCTCGGGAATCCGACTTCACAAAACAATTTTGTCAATTCTGCCGCCACTGTGCGGGCAGAAATACTACGAAGGGGCACCGCCCAGGGGAATCGCGTAGCATGGTCTACCATAACCAATATGTATTGAAACCCCCACGGTGTCTTAATCATGGGGCCCACTATATCAACAGCTATCCTATGTATGGGTACCGAGATCACCGGTACCGGGATCATTGGCACTTCAGTTGGCCTAACGGATGTGACTCTCTGACATGAGGGGCAGGCCTCACAAAACCTAGTGGTCTCCTTGTATACTCCTGGCCAGTAGAATCGCACCAAGATCTGATCCACTGTTCCTTGGATGCCCTTGTGCGCTCCTATAGGATGGTCATGGGCAAGTCTAAGCACTAAGATTTTATAGGTGGTGGGCACCACCAACTGCTTGCGTATATCTCCCGTAGCGGGATCTGGGCTCTCCCTATATAAAACTCCTTGGTCTAGCAGAAATTTGGGTAAAGTATCCCTCCCTTCTTAGGCATGTTTAAAAGCCTGGCAGAGAGCGGGGTCAGCCTGCTGCTCTTTCGTGAAGGAAGGAAATTTGTCCATTAATTCCTCTGGGATCCAGGGTAACTCCATCCCAGCCGTGATGTTAGCTCTACTCCAGGAGCGAGCCTGCCGTTCCTGACGCTTTTCACTTTTTGCCTTTCTTGCCCTAGCCACTGGGGCAGTAACTAAGTCCTCATGAGAAGGAAGATTCTCCAACTCCCCCGCTGTAAATTTTCCTTCTCCCTCTAGGGCCTTTGATTAGGTCCTCGTGGAAACCATTCCTTCTTTCGCCCGTAAACCCTGTTGCACACCTCTCTGGAACTGGGGCCAGTCTCTCCCCAACACTACTTCTTGGGGTAGACGGGGCACCATGGCCACTGGGATCCCTTTCTCTATGCCTAGTCCTCACTGTGCCATTGGGTGAACGGGGTGTTTCCTTACCTTGGGCCCTTATCTTCCGCCAAAGGTTTTTGGACAACATAGACTGGTCAGAGCCTGAGTCTAACAAAGCCTTTGCGGGTACCCCTTGCACTGTGACTGCTAGTAGAAAACCTTCTCTAGCTTTTCCCGGGTCATCTATTATCAGTGCTGTCCTCATCTTACATTTACGCTGTAAGTGACCCTCACTTCCGCATTTGAAACATGTTCTTTTTACATATTTCTTCCTATCAATAGATACACAGACATCCTTAACAACATTCTTTGGCTTCCCTTCCCTTTCTGATACAGCATATGGGACTTTCAAAGAAGCACAACCGTTCTCTTGAGCGACCGCGTCCGCTTCAAGAAACCGCTCAGCGAGCACAATAGCCTCCTGAGTGCTTCTGCAACCCTGCAATATCAGGAATGTACAAATCCTTTCTGGTATAGCTGCCAAGAATTGTTCAAGTATGATGTTATCCAGTATCGTTTCTAAGGTTTTACCTTCTGGTTCCAACCACTTGGTAACCAGACTCTTTAGTCGATGGTACAACACTCTAGGTGTCTCACCTGAACCCAGTCTGGCATTTCTCAACAGACGGTGATACACCGAGGGTGTTAAACCTAATCTATCTTTTATGGCTCTCTTTACTTCGTCGTAGTTATTGGCAAAAACCGAGGGTACAGCTTGGTAGGCGGCTAAAGCCTCACCGGTAAGTGATAATGCCAACCGCACTGCCCATTGGTCTTTTGGCCAACTAGCTACATGAGCTACACGCTCAAATGCTTCTAAGAAGTCATCAATATTGTCGTTATCTGTTAACTGTCCAAACCTTAATGTCTCTTTGGACCAAGGTCCAAAAGCATTGGCTAGACCCAGTCCTGCTAAACCTGTAGTAGGAGAGATGGGCTCTGATGTCTTCTTTGACTCCTTCATCCAAGCCTCCATCAACTCCATCAATGGCTTTTGCTGTGCCTCTAGTCTGGCAGCTGCTCGCTTTTGGATCTCCAATGACAGGTCTTTCTGCCGCTCAAACTGAGAAGCGATCCAAGTGAGGACCTCCTTCACTTCCACCGTCATCGTGCTCTCTGCAATGACAAAAGAGAGAAACAGACCACCCAAGTGCGGTACAAAACACGGTGCAGTACTCTTTGTCACTGGCTTCAGCACCGCCCCTCCCAGTACCAGTATCCTAACTAACCCCAGTTAGATACTCATTACCTGGTACTGGTGGTGCTTCTCGCTTATCTCAATGTAGGGTCTCCGCGGAACCACCAACTCTCCGTCTTAGTCGCACTCAACCTTCAACCGAAGTCTTTCGGCAGACTTGAGGAATGCGCTGTTGCGGTCTTAATCCTTGCGCATGCGTGCTTAGCGCAGAATCCGTAGCAACTACGCCACTCTGTCGCATCCTCCCACCCTGGCCGGTGGCCGATGAGCAAGAGGGCTCGCCTTAATTGCCCTTCTGAATACTGTCCCCAATATGGCTGCCAGCATGGACTGCTGGGATATGTAGTTTCAGCTATTCTTTTGAGCAAGCAGTGTGACCACACGGTTTGTTTGGCAAAAACAGAGAAATTTATTTTTCAGGGTTTCCCCCTCGCATCAAATTCGTTGCACTAAACACAGGTAAGGATAATTTCTCCCAAAAGGCAAAAGGATAAATAAACTCCCAACAGGCTTAACTCAAACAGACAGGAATTTCTTCTTCACAGTGTCAACTCTTAGCTTCCTTCTGGTAACTACCTTCTAAAGCTAAGCCTGTTGACCATATCAAAGTAACTTAAACTTTCAACCAGTTTCTTTTCTTTCACAGCTTCCATAGAAAAGAGGTTATAACTGTTTTTTAAACTTCCAGCAAGTTTCTTTTCTTTCACAGCTTCCATAGAAAAGAGGTTATAACTGTTTTTAAACTTCCAGCAAGTTTCTTTTCCTTTACAGCATATAGAAACAAGCCACAATTGCTCTCAAACTTCTAGCAAGTTTCTTTCCCTTCTCAGTTCATAGAAACTAGCTTATAATTGCTTTAGACAAACCCTTCCTTCACATGGTCTTGAGCTTAGCCCATGTTCAGTTCATTTGCCTTGCAATAAGAACATTGCATTTCTTCAGTATCACTTCAGATGGGCTTTCACACAATTATATTTCCATTTCATGAGTAGACTCACTAGAGCTATTTTCCTGTGGACAGGTATCATAGGATTTATGATTTACACCCCGTAGCAGCTCATCCAGCTTTAGCAGCAAGTGTTCTCTCTGCTCTGTAGCAACAGCCTCTAAAGATGAAGTTTCTCTCTCCCTTATCAGCCTTTCAATATCTCTCACTGCTGAGTCACGGCAGTCACTGGCACACTTCTTATTTCTGTCTGAAGTTTGCTTTACAGCCCTCTGGCTAACACAACGTTTGGCACTTTTTCTTAGCTCTCTAACCACTTCTTCAGAAAGAGCTTTGCTAGGAACTTTAGGCAACTTATTCTCTCTACCTCCAGGGCTCAACTGGCTCTCCGAGCTGTTTCCCCACCTGGGAATTGACTCCTCCAGCTTCCTTTCTCTGAGGTACCTTGAGACACATTTCTGCCTTGATTCCAGGGCTCTCTGCTGCTCAGCTCCCAGCTGTTTCAGACTCTCTTGCTGCGTGCTTTTCTGCAAGTTCTGCCGTGTCTGCCGCTGCCTGCTTTGCTTCTCGCCTTCCTCTTCTCCCCCTTTCTTAAACACTGAAGCAGTTTTAAACTGGTGCTTCTTAGGCACCATACCTTTCTCCCTGCACACGTGAGAGCTGTTAGGGCTCAACCTAGCTCTAACGTCATTAAGTGGGCGGGGCTTAGTACTAGCTGTAGTCTGCCTCAGAGGCTTGTGGTTACTATGGGAACTCTGTTGATCTCTGCTTTTAAAGGCACAGGTCTCACTTTCTTCCCATTCCATCCCTTCTATACAGCTCTCCTTACCACAGTACGTATGACCTAGATTGGCCACTGTTGGAAATAGGATACTGGGCTTGATGGACCTTGGTCTGACCCAGTATGGCATATCTTATGTTCTTATGTTCTCTTGAATTTCTTCCACCCTTTCAATGTCCTTACAAAGATTGGTGCCAGAACCCTCCAGGTTGGGTGTCTTACTAGTGATTTACTCAAGAGTACTACTATCTATTTTCTCCTTCTGGTGAAACCTTTCTCTGAGGCTATGGTTAGCGTTCCCTGCTGATTTGTTATGCTTACTGGCTATCTCAGGTCATCTGAAATGATTATTTCGCTGTCCCTATCCTACTGGCAGTTGTCAGTTCTGTCTTTTACCTGCTAAGCAATTTACTAATTCTATGTCCTTAAATACATAGGGCACAGTTTTCAAAAGCGCTAATATTTAAACACCATGGCCGTCAGCTGGGTTGCTTAAATATCAACATGGATATTCAGCGGCAGTGTCTGTATAGGAGCAGCTGCTGAATATCTGGGCTAAGCAACACAATCCCAATAAGTGCCTACTCTTATAGGGATTTCCAGCCAGCATTTATCCAGATTGTAACAGGACAGTCTTTCATGTGACCTAAGTAGTTTGGGTAAGTGCTGACTGAAAATCCAACTAACCAGATAAAAGTCACAGTTATTCAGATAGTACCAACATTGTAAAATAGTGCTGCTGAATATCAGGGTTAGGACCCTTAACCAGACAGCCTTCCATTGGACAACCAGACAGTCTTCCGTCGGCCCCATGATTTCACACTTTGTTTCCTCTGAAGCACAGCTTCCAAAGTCATGATCACTCTTTCAGTTTTTTCAAATTACTTGCCATTTTTTACCCATTCTCCAGCGTGTCTATTTTGTTATAGATTGTTATGTCATCTGTAAAGTAATGTTTCCTTCAATTTCTTTCTATATTTTTGCTAATTAAAATATTGAAAAAAGACCCTTGAATTTTATACCAGGCCTCATGGGCCTTAAGGGGCCATCTCAATGCAGGAGAGTGTAGAAGTACAGGAAGGGGCATGTTCTGAATTAAAACCAAACAAGGATCCTTCTCAAACCCTTCTACCCTTTGTTCTGCTCTCTATTTTAATTGGATTATCAATGATTATCAAGTTTTTCTTTTGCATACTTTAGATGATGACTTTTGTCATGAGGTATTAGAAAATGTTTCCTTCTGATAGCTTTCCTACACAGATCATTGTTAGTTAAGCAACATAGTACTGTGGATCTGTGGACAACTACTCCAATGCCAAATAAACTTTCAGCAGGTCATTTTATAGTGGTATGCATTTGTTAGTATGCATTCAATTTGTTAAGATGCATTCTAAAAATTAGTGTGCACTACATTGATTTAATTGACTCTGCACACGTTAATTCATCAGTTAGTGTGCATTAAATCAGTATAACACACACCAAGGGGCATATGTGGGATGTACGCGCCATGGTAGCAGCTAATGTGAGCCAAATGAAGACATCACAGTGATTTTCTGTGATGTCTACATTTCATGCAGTAGTGACAGGTTTTTGGCAGGAAATGAGCAGGATTAGAGCGGAATGTGGGTGTTCCTGCAATGCACAATTACCACAGATATAAACTTCATGGTAATTGCCAAAGTTGCAGGCACCATGGGTGAACCTATCGCCACCTTAATGGCTGGAAATAGTTGATCTCTACATTAACATTGCAATTTCTTCCAGGGAAATGCTGGGAACACCCCCTGCAGATACCATGGGGTTTTTGCAGCTAACACGAGGCTTTTGCATTATCATTTGGCATTAGCTGCAGAAACTGAATGTATTTCAGCAAACATGCCCATAAAAATTCCATATTAAATTGAATGCGTAAAACTAACTGAATAAAAAAAACAGTTTGGAAAATGTTGTGAAAAAATGAAAACAAATGGATATTTTTCTTGCCTGTGTATATCACTATCATTTGCAATGATCTGTAAGTTGTTTAGTAGATCTGACAGTATTTGAGCAGTTTAAGACCTTACCCTGATTTCAACAGATCCATGTAACCTCCAATTCTTAATAATGTTTCTGAAAGTTAAAATTACTAGCTGAAGTTCTTTAGAGAATTGTTTATAGCCTTTCTGTGCTGTGTAAGAGTACATTATCTTCATTTTCAAATGTTCAGACAGCTGCTTATGGTAGCCCATGGTTGTTAAAAGGAGACAGAACAAAAGCCACAAATAAAAGGTTAGAAGGGTCAGAACCATGTCTTACCTGACTAACTAAAGACTAACTAAAGCATTAAACATTTTAGGCCTTATTAATACCTTTTTAAAAAAAGTAATAATGAATGAGCTGTAAAGGTGTCCAAATGTTGCACATTCCATATTCATATTCATTATTTTCATTTTAACAAAATCAGCAAAAAAACCCTAATTATACGGTAACATTTGCAGAAAGATGCCTGGACCTATATGCAAAGGGAGTTATGCATAGACCAATGCCTATTTCCCATACACACGTATTTTCAAAAAGTGTATGGATAATTTCAGTACATTTTAATTTCTGAATAAGCCAATATTATCTATATATTTCTGGGCCACGTTTAGGGCAAGATGAGGGTAAGCCAAAATATTCTACATACAGCAGTGACATTCAGCTGCTAAATGGATAATTCATATGTTTAGTTTATACTGCTAAATAGCTGGACTAAACCATATGGATAATGTTGGCATGGTCACAGCACTATTCATATATTCAGTGATGCTACTTATATAGATAGCAGCACTGAGTATTCAGATTAAGCTAAATACCAGTACTAGTGTTTCTGATGTTATAATGGGACTGACCTTTTCAATGCCTTGTTGGAGCTGGGGGTGGTGCCTGGGGACTGGACAGAGGAACATGAGGTCCCTTTACACAATAGCAGAAGTAAGGATGTGTTTGAAAACTACAGGCTGGTTAGTTTAATCTTGATGATGAGTAAATTATTGGAAATGCTGCTGAAAGAGAAAATAGTGAGGTTTCTGGAGTCCAAAGGATTACATGATCCAAGGTGGCATGGATTCACCAGGGGTAGGTCTTGTCAGACAAATATGATTGATTTCTTTGAACTGGTGACCAGGGAGTTGGACCAAGGGAGAGCCCTAGATGTGGTGTATTTAGATTTCAGTAAAGCATTTGACACTGTTCCGCAAAGGTGACTTATAAAGAAATTAAGCTCCCTAGGGATGGACCCTAAAGTTACTGCTTGGGTTAGAAATTGGTTGAGTGGGGGGGGCGGAGCCTGATGTCCAGCGGGTTAGACGCTTCGCGCTGAAGCTCCCGAGAGGCCTACTCAGAATCCTGACTTAATACCTACCTAAACTTAATATTTTGCTCCGAACTTACCGGGGTACCTCGGGGGGGATGGCGGCCCACAAACCAGCGCGCTTAGACTTCGGGTCTCCCTCTTCTTCACACGGAAAACGCTCCAAAACAGAGTTGTCTTCCCCACAAAAGACAGTTCCACTTCGGGAAAACCCCGAAATGCAACAGGAGATCTTGGAGGAAATACGCGGTGTGAAGGAACTGGTACAGTCCAACGGAGAAGCGCTCCGAGCCATGCGAGAAGACTTCGGTATGCTTCAGGACCGGCTTGAAGGTCTTTCACTACGGCAGGACAACATGGCGGGGGTCCTCGACTCGCACGCGGTGCGCTTGGTGAAACTGGACAAGGCTGAGCGTCAGATACAGAATCGTCAAAAAGAGTTAGAGGATAGCAATAATCGAGCCCGTCGCAACAATGTAAGGCTCATTGGAGTACCGGAGGGGGCCGAAGCAGGAGATATAAGAGAATTCCTGGTCAAAACTCTTCCCTCCTTGCTGAAGATCACTTTTCACAGAGATCTGGAAATTGACCGAGCACATCGTGTTCCTACCAACATGGCCCTCAATCGGACGACCCCCCGGCCTATCATCTTTCGATTACTGAGATATCAACAAGTTGAGCAGATTCTAAATGCTGCCCGGGCGAATCATCATCTGGAGTTTGAAAGTCATAAAGTCTCCTTCTTCCCTGACTTGGCAAAGCCCACAGTTGACCGTCGGAAGAGACTCCTTGCTTTTCGCCCCAGACTTCAACAGCTACAGGCTCGCTTTGGCCTATTGTATCCAGCGAAGCTCAGAGTGACTCTCCATAACCAAACTAGAACATTCGAAGATCCTGATCTACTAGCAACATTTTTAGATTCCAAAGAAGCAGACCAGATGCGCTAATCCCAACTTGGATCTGTAATCTGCCGGATCTGCCCGCCATTTTGAATGGCCCGACGCGGTGATCACCGCCTGGAACAGAGACTGCCTGGACTTTTCTTTCTGTCTATATATAACTTTCTTGGTCTCCTATCCCTCCATGATGTGCACCTCGGTTGGATTCGGAACACGCACAGCTATACAGGTTATATGTTTCAATTAGGCCTTCTCTGGGGTTTCTCCCCGCAGACACATGGTCGCCAGTAATTTCTGGGGTTCTGCTTCTTCTCTAATGCACTTCGGTGCTTATTTTTTTATATGGGGCGCTTCATTGTTTTTCATTAGCTTATTTTCTATCATGTCATGTGTACAGCCATATACAGTTAATATGAGGGACATTGTGAAATTATGTGCGTTATCGTGTTCTTTTTCAGAATTTTTAACTTTTCTGAATGGCCTTATGTAAGCTCTTATCACTGAATGTAAAAGGCATCAATAGTCCAATCAAAAGAAAGAAAATCCTTAGCTATCTTAATCATGAGCATGCTGATTTAGTGTTTCTTCAGGAAACGCATTTAAACTCCGCTGAAACACTGAAACTTAATGCTAAGCCCTACATGGTGGCTGCCTACTCTCCCGCCGTTTCCAAACGGTGTGGGGTAGCCATCTTGGTTAAGAAGTCTTTGCAAGCTACTGTACTGGATACTAGCTCTGATAAGGAGGGTAGATGGGCCCGTGCACACCTTAAGGTTGGAGATAGTGAAATCACGTGTATTTGTATTTATGCTCCGAATGTGGATAACCCTGCTTACTATGCAAGTATTGCGCAGTTGGCACAGGCCTCTGCCAATACTCCATTAATACTTGGCGGCGATTTCAACCAAGTACTTGATCCTTTGATAGATAGACAGCCGCCTAGAACGAGTGGTCCACCCAAGAGTCTTGATACCCTTACAGCTCTGATGAAAGATCTTGCGTTAGTAGATATATGGAGGCTGCTTCACCCCTCCGACTTAGAGTTCACCTTTTTCTCAGCCCCCCATCACTCACAATCTAGAATAGATTTTTTTCTTATCTCCAAAGCACTGATACCCCAAGTGGACACGGCTAGGATTCATCCTCTCCATATTTCAGATCATGCTGCCATATCTTTCTCATTACATGTCACTACGCAAGGTGAACATCCCCGTGCTTGGTTTTTTGATAGATCCCTACTAGACCAAAAAGATTTTCAGGTTGACATAAAGGCCGCTATCCAAGACTACTTTCATTTTAATTCACCCCATGACACTGCGAGCTGGGCTTGGTGGGAGGGTTTCAAGGCGTCTATCCGTGCAACTATAACTAGCTATCAAATCCGACAGGGGAAACAACGAAAGCAACATTTACTGATTCTAGAACAACAGATGCAAGCTGGAGAGCGTCTCCTCACGTCCCGTACTGACCCATGTATTTTACTTCGCTTACAACGCCTTCGTTTTCAATACAATCAGCTTTTATATACCGCTGCTGCTAAAAATATTGAATTACAACAAGGGATGTACTATCGGGAAAATAACGGTGCTGGCAAATTGCTAGCCAATGCCCTGAAAGGTCAAAAAGAAGCCAAGCGTGTTACCGCTCTCCGCAATCCGTCGGGGGGGAGCTTGGTCACTAAAGATACAGAAATATTAGAACTCTTTCGTGATTTTTATACTCGGCTTTATCAATCTGAATGTGACTTCGAGCCAGAAGTATTTGAATGATTACTATCAGGGGTACAGCGACCGACCCTATCTGACGAAGATAGAGAGGCCATGGACAAACCATTCACTTTAGCAGAAATTCAATCGGCACTCAAGAGATGTGCCACAGGTCGAGCCGCAGGCCCGGACGGTCTCCCAGCTGAATTCTACAAAACTTTTAACGCTGACTTAGCTCCGTTTTTGAAACTTTATTTTTCTGCTCTGGCCGAGGAGGGATCTCCCTCTGGATCCTTCTCAATGGCAAATGTAGTAGTTTTTGAGAAAGAGGGGAGAGATCCGCAACTAACAGCTAATTATCGTCCAATTTCCCTACTAAACGCAGACTATAAAATATTTGCCACCATTCTCTCCACCCGGCTCTCTGACAAGATGTCTACTTTAATACACCCAGATCAATGCGGTTTCATTCCCGGTAGATCAACTGCTGATAATGCTAGGACCCTATGTCATGTACTGACTGCCGCAGTTAATCTTGATCGACCATTGGTTGGCCTCTCACTTGATGCTGAGAAGGCCTTCGACCGCTTAGAATGGCCCTTCTTGTTTGCAACCCTTCGCTGGTACGGATTCGGAGAAGGCTTTCTCCGTTGTCTCCAAACCATGTATGCACAGCCTACAGCTAGTATCTGTGCTAATGCTTTAAAGTCTCAGCCATTTCCCCTGCAACGCGGTACTCGCCAGGGATGCCCATTGTCTCCACTTCTTTTCGATCTCGCACTCGAACCCTTAGCTTTACTAATCCGGCAATCCAAGGATATTCATGGAGTCCCTTTCTCTCATAGGGAAATCAAAATTTCAGCATATGCTGATGACCTGATGCTCTTTGTCTCCCTAGACTCAGTGCCGGCTGTCCTAGAGCAAATTGGTAAATATTCACAACTCTCGGGCTATAAGATAAATTGGACCAAATCGGTAGCCTTCCCACTAAATCCTTTGATCCATCAGGCAGATATGCAATCCTTTCCCTTTTTATGGCAACCTCGCATGGTCAAATACCTTGGGGTGCACTACTGCTCTCCTTTAGAAGACACCATCACCTTTAATGCTAAAGACTTAACCTCTAAGGTCCGGGCGCTTACTCAACGCTGGACTCCTTTAACACTTACTTGGTGGGGCCGCCTAGAAACCATTAAAATGATGATTGTTCCCAAAGTGAACTACATTTTAGAAATGTTGCCATGTCTCCTACCTCGACGTACATATAAAGATTTAGAGGGTCTTCTGACTAGATACTTATGGCAAAACAAGACACCTAGGATAGCGAAACATAAGTTACAAGCAGATAAAGAAAATGGTGGTGTCAGATTCCCTGATTTCCTGAAATACCACCACTCTTTTCTTCTCAAACAAGGCGCTCGTTGGCTGGAAGACCTAACACCGAGTAGACCAGTGTGGCTAGATATTGAGGAGGACCTTTGCAAACCAATCCCTCTTACTTATCTCCCTGGTATGACTCTCCCATCAGACTCCCACTATCCACCAATGCTCTTAGACACTTTAGGTGCCTTTAATACCCTTGAGCAATCTCTAGACTCCCGACTTTGTCCGCTAGATAGACTCCCGCTTTGGCACAATGCTCGATTTCAAATACAAAATAAACCGATGGCGTGGAGCCCCTGGTACACTAGGGGCATTTGGATCCCTAACCAGCTGTTCTCTGCTGGTCGCTGGAAGACTTTTAGCGAATTACAAATTGAATTTGGTCTCCCAGCGAAACACTACTTTCAGTTGGTGCAACTTCAGCATTGTCTTCGGAGTGCTAAGGTGCTCCCGCCATCGGAACCCCATACCCAAGGATTGTCGGAGATTATCCGATCTATCGGGAGCTTATCGGGTGTAGCATCTAACTTTTACAAAACTTTATGTAATGCTGTAAATAGAGGCACTCCTACTGCACAGAAATCCTGGGAGCGGGAAATGCATGTAACTTTGACCCCGGAGCAATGGAGCCTAGTCTGGAGCAAGGTAACACGGGTCTCTCGATCCGCCTCACTCACTCAGACACTTTTCTTTCTAGCCCACCGATGTTTCTATACTCCTGACAGGTTAGCCAAATGGAACGCCACCCTGAGCAATAGATGCTGGACATGCCATGCGGCCATTGGTTCACTCACTCATGTTATGTATGAATGCCCCGCATTACAGTATTACTGGAGTCGGGTCTGGGGTCGTATTCAATCTATTTTGCACTTTCAAGAGCCCCTCTCTTGGAAGATAGTGGGACTCCGCTCAGCTGCGGGGATCCCCTCTCTTCCCAAATCGGCTTACTTCCTTTTAGACTTTATGCTGGGCATAGCTATTTCCCTAATTACGAAATACTGGAAAAATAGCTCCCATCTGAGCCCCAATGAATGGTGGAATCATGTCTGTCTCTACAGTAAATATGAGCAAATACCTCGTATGTTAGCTTCTTCCGCTCAGACCCCCCACCACTTGTCTAAATGGAAGATGCTCAACGACTATGTTCAAACTGCTCAATGCTCTCATCTGACTGTTTAAATCTGTGTAAATCTCTGTCACATGATCATTCTGTATCGCAGATGCTATTTCTGTTTGTTTTGATGTACAATTACTGTTGTTTGTAAGCGCTTATATGATGATACTTATCAGCTTAGAGAAGAAGCATAGGGGTGGGGGGTAATTGGGGTTGCTTTTCCTTATTGTATGTTTGTATTTGTTTCCTTTGGTGTGTTGTTTCTTTTGCTTGTTGTAAAATGAAAATAAAAGCTTAAAAAAAAAAAGAAATTGGTTGAGTGGGAGGTGACAAAGCATACAGGCAAATGGAGTTCACTCTGAGGAGAGGGAAGTTACCAGTGGAGTGCTGCAGGGATCTGTCCTTTAACATCTTTGTTAGTGATATTGCAGAAGGGCTGTCGGGTAAGGTTAGCCTCTTTGTGGATGATAACAAAATCTGCAACAGAGTAGACACCCAGGAAGGTATAGATAACATAAGGAGGGATCTAACTAAGCTTGAAGAATGGTCTAGAATTTGGCAGCTGAGATTTAATGCTAAAATATGTAGGGTCATGCATTTGGGCTGCCACAATCAAAGGAAGCAGTACAGTATAGGGAGTGACGTACGTCTGTCCATGAAAGAAGAACAGAACCAAGACGTGTTTGTGTCTGATGATCTCAAAGTAGCTAAACAGGTAGAAAAGGTGATGGCGAAAGCTAGAAGGATGCTTGGGTGAATAGGGAGAGGAATGGCCAGCAGCAGAAAGGAGGTTATAGTGCCTCTGTATAAGTCTTTGGTGTGACCTCATTTGGAGTATTGTGTGCAATTCTGGAGATCACACCTTCAAAAGGATATAAACAAGTTGGAGTTGGTGCAGAGGATGGCTACTAAAATGGTTAATGGCCTTTGTTATAAAGCAAATGAGGACAGACTTAAGGACCTTAATATGTATACTTTAGAGGAAAGGTGGGGCAGAGGTGCTATGATTGAGACGTTTAAATACCTCCATGGCATAAATACACAGGAGGAGAGACTCTTTTGATTGAAAGCAAGCTCTGCTATGAGGGAACATAGGATGAGAGTGAAAGGGGACAGACTCAGGAGTAATATGCAGAAATATTCTTTACAGAAAGAGTGGTAGATGTGTGGAATAGTCTTCCAGTGGAGGTGGTAGAGATGAGGACAGTACCTAAATTAAAAATAGCATGGGACAAACACAGAGTCTCTCTAAAGGAATAAATGGGACTCTTGTAGTGGGTGATATGGAAGAACAGACTAAATAGGCCATGTGGTCTTTTTCTGCTTTCATTTTTCTATATTTCTATATAACTGAAAATACCAAATAACAAAAAAATATTCTACATTCCTAAACAGAACTAGGCCAAGGAATGGACCTCATACAGGGTTATGCTTTATATTTAGTTATGTCATTATAAGCTAATTGTTTGCACTGCTTATGCTGGGTTTAGACATGGAACTATAATGAACACCGAGCATACTAGTATAGGCTCTTGAGGCTATCATACGGTGGGTCTGTTTGAACTTTATTAAAGTTCTACATTTGTTTGAGTTCATTCCTATTTCTATTTAGGAATGTAGAAATTGTTTTGTTATTTGGTATTATACGTTGAATTTCTACTTTTGGCTTTTTATATATGTGGAGGACAATTCTGACAGTGGGCCATCCAAAAAATGTATGGGGCCAATCCGGACCCGATTCTGCAGCCCCGGAGCTGGACATTCCCGTAGTGGCAGAATTAGGGCTCCTGGACGGCCTGGAGTACCCCCAATTCTGCCGCAGGAGACATCCACCTATGCTCCTGCTGGTGTGCCGGTGCAGCAGTGTCCAGTCACCATGGCACTGGCACGTCCAGAAGGAGCACCCAATGTCTGACCCCACAAACATACCTTTTCCCTGCCGTCCAACCCTCTGCAGGGGCAGCCAGGGCCTGGATCTGGTGGCGGGGAATCTCCCACAGTGGTACAGTGTTTGGAGGGGCTGCAGGGCCCGATCCCACTCGCATCCAGCACTTAATCCATCTTCAAGGTGGAATAAGTCAGGCATCTACATGGCTGCCGGCAGACGTACAGGGCCCTGAACTGAATAGGCCCTGAAGGTCTGGGTGCTCTAGCCCACCCCTGCTCCACCCCCTCTCCACCTCCGTTCCATCCCCTCCCACCCCCATCCATCGCTCCCTGCACAAACCCTCTGCATGTGCTTGGAGCAGCTGGTACTGAATATGGTCCTTACGAATAGCAAGGGATGCACATCCAACCCAGACATACAATCCCGCTATTTGGGGATCTAAATCTATACCCTAGTGTTTAACTTAAGCTAGTTACAACACCAGCTCAATATCAATCTTGTCTTATTTAATTTTGTACCACATTTCTTGTGTGATGGGGTATTTATTCTTTTAAAAACTCAGATTAAGAGTTTATGATACAACCCTATAAGAACATAAGAAATGTCATACTGGGTCAATAGTGATATAGACTACTGTAGCACAATTTATACTATTCTTCCTAAGAAAACTGTTCATAAGTTACAAATAATTCATAATTTGACAACCAAATTTTATCATGGAGTGCACAATGTGATGGAGTTAACCCATTTCTATGATCACTGCATTGGCTCCCAGTCAAACTGCATATAGTTTATTATGTCTAGCAATCAGACTATTTCATGAAATAAGATCCTTAAAGTTCTGGGAAAAACTTGAGTGGTATAGCCTCTTATGCTTCCTTAGCTGTAGTCATGCAAATAACTTTACCATTCTAAGACCTTTTCAGTTGCAGTTCCATAATTAAAATAAATAATCACAAAATATTTACAGTTCTGGCAGTCTTTGAAAACCTGACTGGAGGGCTTATGGTGGAGTGAAGAAATATGCATAAGATTTGCATGATATGAGGGGTGATAATTTTATTATTTTAAATTGATTTAATAATTATTTTATCCTGCTTTGAACATATTGATGTTATTTTGTGACTTGGTGTAATCTGCTTTGTGCATTCTAATAAACTGAAAAGACTTAATGCATCTTGTGGATTAAATTAAATTAGATGTTGTAGCACTTTTCTTTCAGTTGGGGATTCCATGAAACATACAATTTGACAGGGTATGAAAAACCTTTGTGTACCGCTGTAGATTGCAAGACTGACTTTCATACTTTGGAAAAATCATGCAAAGAGGGAGATCATTAGAGAAAGCCATCATGCTTGGCAACCTTGAAGGCTAGCAATGTGATGGATTGATGCAATAAGAACAGCTATGGATGCTGCTCTATCAACAATTAGCTGCCTGACTGAAAACAGCATACTCCTGTAGATACGAAAGAAAGTTTGATATTCAAAGTATGTTGGGATTTTTCAGCATTGTTCTGGAAGGATAATGTTGGGGTGATCATTAGGGGAGTATGTTCATGAGCAAATATGTGTTTTTATGTGCACCTACAAATTTGAAGTACATGAAAATCACTTATACATGCACATTCTTATAATTTAATATGCATAGAATTGATGTAGAAGTGCAAAACGTCTTAGCACTCATACAAGGTGTGCATTTAAAATGAATGTGTGAAAAAAAATTGTGAAATCCACAAATGAACAGAACTTTTTTTGGCTGTGCATATCCTTAGAGATCATGATTGCTGAGTTTAATTAACAAAAAATAAAGGGGACTCAGATGTCTAAAATATAACTGGGTGGGGAGGAGTACATTTAGGATACCTAATTGCTTTGCACCAGCCATGCCAATAGCACCATTTGCTAGTGTCTTTTGTATTTGAACTGGACTTGAATTCATTGATACTTTAATGGTTTTGCTTTTTTAAGAACAGACCTGCTAATTTAGGGTGAAAAAGCCTGGGTATTCCCAGACATTTATACAATGGCCCAGCTGAAAGGGAAAGTTTTCAACCATTATGCTTATTTGGCAATCTGACGTCTAGTGGTAGTATTGCAAAACTGTGGCTAGGGGGTCATCTGGCAGCATTTGAGCAAGGTAGCTTCAAGGGCAAGAGTGAGTAGGGATTCTTCCTGCCCCATCGCCCTTTGAGCCCCCTGGAGTAAGTCAGGGTGCCACCGTGGTGTCAGGGGGGATGCAGATGGATGTGGGGAGGCAAGACAGCTCATTAATTTGTGAAGGGATGCAATTTAAGAAAAAAGAGCAGGGCTTTGGCGAAACGAGCTTTTATAACTTTATCCCCTTATCAGGGCTGGGGAGAGGGCATTGGGCCCACTGGCCATCAGAGAATTGAGGCTCCCAAGGAAAGAGGTCCAGAGCAACCTACAAATTAGGCTAGATGTCCCTTTACCTTTTTGGCCTATCACCATACAAAGGGCCACAGAAACATAGAAAATGATGGAAGATAAAGCTAATACAGCCTATTCCGTCTGCCATCTATAATCCCTTACTCTACCTCAGAGACCCTCTGTATTTGTCTTTTGAATTCATACACAGTTCTTGTCTCCATCACCTCCACTGGGAGGCTGTTACATGCATCTACCACCTTCTCCGTAAATAAATGTTTCCTCAGGTTACTTCTATCCCCTTCACCTTCATTTTCATCTTCATCTTCAGCTAGATAATAGGGGAAAGCCAACAGTTACCCAAGAGCACATGGTTCAGAAGGATGTATCCTTGAAGGATACTAGCAAATGAGGGAAGTTAGACTATCCTGATAGGGAGGTTCCAACAAAGATAAAAGTAACCCAGATGTCTTTCACTATGGAGCAAACAGAGCTGAAGGTTCCAAATGACATGTATCAACAAATAACCAGATTAATATGAATAAAATACAACCTCTAAAATGCCTGTATGCAAATGCTAAAAGTCTAAAAAATAAGAGAGCTAGAATATATACTACTAAATGAAAGGTTAGATATAATTGGCATCTTAGAAACCTGGTGGAAGGAGGACAACTAATGGGATACCTGGGTACAAACAATATTGCAATGATAGGGTAGATCTAATTGGGGCAGGGGTTGCGATCTATGTTAGAGAAGGCATTGTGTCACACAGGATAAAGGTTTTGCAAGAAACTAAACACACTGTAGAATCTCTATGGATAGAAATTCCATGTAAAAAGGGGAAAGCGATGGCAGTGGGGGTGTACTACCATCTGCCTGGCCAGAATGAACAGATGGATGATGAAATGCTAAGAGAAATCAGGGAAGCTAACAAAAGTTACAACACAGTAATAATGGATGATTTCAATTACCTCAGTATTAATGGGTGATTTCAACTACCCCGGTATCGACTGGGTCAATGTCACAACAGGACATGGTAGGGAGATAATGTTTCTAGATGAAATAGATGACTGCTTCTTGGAGCAACTGGTTCATGAACCAAGAGGGGAAACTATTCTGGACCTAGTCCTTGGTGGAACACAGGATCTGGTGCAAGAGAAAACAGTGTTGGTTCCACTTGGCAAAAGTGAGCATAGAATGATCACATTTGATTTAATTTAAAGGGGAAGGACAGCAAGAAATTCCATAGTACTACCTTTTAATTTTCAAAAGGGAGACCATGATAAAAATGAGGAAAGTAGTAAAGAAAAAAAAAGGGGCAGCTGTAAAGGTCAAAGGTTTACATTAAGCATGGGCATTGTTTAAAAATATTATCTTGGAAGCCTAGACCACATGTATTCCAAAGCTTTAAGAATGGTGGAAGGACGACCAAAAAACTGCCAGCATGGTTTAAAGGTGAGGTCATAGGGGCTGTTGTAGCCAAAAAAGCATCTTTCAGGAAATGGAAGTAGTCAAATCACAAAAATAGGAAACAACATAAGCACTAGCAAGTTAGATGTAAGGCATTCGTAAGCCAGGCAAAGAGAGAATTTGAAAAAAAAGCTTGCTGTGTAAATAAAAAAGTACAACAAAACCTTTTTCAAGTACATTTGTAGCAAAAAACCTGTGAGAGAATCAGATGGACCATTAGATAACAGAGGGTTGAAAAAGGTGCTAAGGGAAAACAAGGCCATAGAAGAGAGGTTGAATGAATTATTTTCTTTGGTCTTTACTGAGGAAGATGTAGGAATGTTGTCCATGCCTAAAATGGTATTTAAAGGTGATGCCGCAGAAGAATTGAAAGAAATATTGATACACTGGGAAGATATATTACAACTATTTGATAAACTGAAGAGGAGAAAATCACCTAGATCAGATGGTATACATCCATAGGTGCTGAAAGAAATGGAAATTAGACTTACCTGCTAATTGTTGTTCCTTGAGGAACTCCAGTCCAGTCCCGCACCTCTGGGTAGTGCTCCTCCTCCAGCAGCTTGGATGAGCATGCCATCTTTTTGATGACACCTGACTATATATACAGCTGGCATCTCCTACCAGCCCCAGTATTCTCCTGACAAAGCAGACTCACAAGAGCAATAACTAGGTAAAACTTAAAAATCTATAAAACCTAAAATCTACCAAACCAAACCAACCAAGAATACCACCTACTAAGCCTGTACACTCGTCCAAACTCCCTAGGAAGGACACCCGGACTCCTCTCTTCCAGGAAGCGAGACATAGCCATCTAGCTAAGCCAACCCCCATCCTTGGGAACAGCAACTGACAGGACCCAGAGATCATTCCTCCTGTCGACATCGACTACCGCCAGGCCCCTGCTTCAGGACCAAGACACCCCGCAGACAATCAACCCAGCAAAAGGGAGAGAATCGGGACTGGACTGGAGTTCCTCAAGGAACAACAATTAGCAGGTAAGTTTAATTTCCATTTCCTTATCGTCCCTCCAGTCCAGTTCCGTACCTCTGGGATGTAACAGAGCAGTACCTTAGTGGGAGGGACCCGCACAACCAGCCTGAAGCACTGCCGATCCAAAACGGGCATCCCCCGCCGCCTGGAGATCCAGATGGTAATGCTTAGTGAAGGCATGCAGTGACGACCAATATCTACAGGCGGAACCAAACTGAATTCCGCCCAGGATGCCGCTTGCACTCTGGTGGAATGCACCCTCAAGCCGACCGGTACCGGCTTGCCCTTCAGGATATGCGCCGAAGCAATCGGTTCCCGGATCCACCTTGAAATGGAGGCCTTCGCTGCCTCGCCTCTGCGCGGTCCTTCCATACAAAACAAAAAGCCTATCTGACTTCTGAAAAGGCTCGGTCCTCTTCAAGTACTTTCTAAGGACCCTCTTCACATCCAAATGGCGTAACTGCTTTGAAGCCAGACCATCCTTACCTGTTACCAACACAGGCAAAGATAACTTTTGATTCATATGAAACATTGACACGACCTTTGGCAAAAAGGACAGAACAGGCCGCAAACGACCCTTTCCTTTGAAAAAGAAATAAATGGCTCCCGGCAAGACAAAGCCTGGAGCTCCGAAACCCTTCGCGCCGAACATATCGCCACCAGAAAAACGGCCTTCAGTGTCAGGTCCTTTAAGGAAGCATGCTTGAGAGGCTTAAAAGGTTCCTCTACTAAGACATTCAGCACTAGATTCAGATCCCATTAGGGCACTAACCCCCTCCGTGGAGTTCGGAGATGTGACACTGCTCTCAAAAACCGAAGCACATCAGGATACGACCCCAAAAGCACTCCATGGATCTTCCCCCTATAACAGGCAATTGTCGCCAGCCGAACACGCAATGAACTAGCTGCCAATCCTTTGTCAAAACCTGTCTGCAGAAAAGCCGGAACATTCGGAACTGAAGCCGAGGCCAGACATGTCTGCCTATCCTCACACCATGACTCAAATATACGCCAAATGCGAATATACGTGAGACATGTGGACCTCCTTCGGGCATGTAATAGGGTTGCTATAACTGCTCCTGAATAACCTCTCTTCCTACTACTGCTACTATTTAGTACTTATCTAGTGACATGCATGCAGTGCTGTACAGACAAACATACAAGAGACAGTCCCTACTTGTCAAAGTCCTGCTCGTCCGAGCTTACAATCTAGTCGAGACAATACAGAGCATTAGCCAATTCGGTGCAAAACACAATATGTTCTTTACAATTTGGTCATGAAAATTGACGGGAATCAGGTTAAGATAAAGGATAGACGTCAGGATCTGAAAGTGACAGCCTTCCTCAGCCATGCCTTCTCAAGAGCCAGGCCGTAAGCGAGAATTGATCCACCTGGGACATGCAAATTGGTCCCTGCATCAGCAGATCCTTGCGCAGAGGGAGCTGCCATTGCCGTGCTGCCTGCAGATGCATCAGATCTGCATACCACGGTCGACGAGGCCAATGGGGAGCAATTAGAACTACCAACCCCCAATGCGCCTCTATGCACTGCAGCACTCTTCCAATGAGCGCCCACAGGGGAAACACGTAGAGAAGACCCCTTTCAGGCCATCTCTGAACCAGAGCATCGAGGCTCTCTGACATTCGTTCTCTTCTCCTGCTGAAATCCTTCTGGCCTTGGCTGAGTGGAACGTTTCATCAGATCCATGACAAGTTCGCCCCAGCTTTGCACCAGGCCCTAGAACAAGTCCTGGTTGAGGCACCACCCCTCTGGGTCCACCCGAACCCGGCTGAGATACTCTGCCTGCACATTCTGGACTCCTGCTACGTGTGCTGCCAACAGTGCTTGCAGCTGAACCTCTGCCCAGCCTAACAACCCTTCGGCTTTCTTCTCGAGAGCTGAACTGCCTGTGCGGCCTTGCCGAATCACATGTGCCACTGTTGTTGCATTGTCCAAGAAGACTCTCACTGCTTTTCCCCACAGGATTTCATCAAAGTTGACCAGGGCCAGAGCCACCACCCTCATTTCAAGCCTGTTGATCGACCATTGAGCCTCCAGAGGTCCCCACTGACCTTGGGCAAAGTGACCCTCGTAATGGGCCCCCCAACCGGATAAACTTGCATCTGTAATCACCAGGTTCCCCCACGGGATCTCGAGAGGCATGCCCCTCTCCAGGTTTCCTGGTTTCAGCCATCACCTGAGAGAATTCCTGACTTCCTGTGGGCAAGGGAGCACCTGGGTCAGTGGCTGTCTCTGATGGGACCACAGACAGAGCAGGGCCCTCTGAAATGGTCGAATGTGTGCCCTTGCCATGGCACCAATTCGATCATGGCCGCCATGGTGCCCAGAACTTGCAAGTAATCCCAGGCCGATGGACCCACCCGGCCCAGAAACTTTCGTATCAAGCCTCGCAGTCCGTCCACCCACATCTTTGGCAGGAACACACTTCCCACCCGGGTGTTGAAGCATGTTCCAAGATATTCGAGCTCCTGCGTCAGCTCCAAATGACTCTTTGATAAATTGACTACCCACCCGAGCCCTTGGAGAAACTCCACTACTTTCCTTGTTGCCTTTGCGCTCTCCTCCTTGGACTTAGCATGAATTAGGCAATTGTCGAGATACGGATGCACTAGAATTCCTTCTTTATGCAGCGCTGCTGCCACCACCATCATGACTTTGGTGAAGGTACGCGGCGCCGTTGCCAGCCCAAAAGACAACACCCAAAACTGGAAGTGATCCATGGGTACTACAAATCGAAGGAAACATTGGTGATCCGGTCTTATAGGAATGTGTAAGTACGCCTCCGTGAGATTTAGAGACGTCAAAAATTCCCCGCTCCTTACCACCACAATCACTGATCGCAACGTCTCCATGTGAAAGTGAGGAACCTGCAGGCAGCAATTTACCCCTTTGAGGTCGAGAATCAGGTGAAAGGAGCCTTCCTTTTTGGACACCACAAAATAAATCGAGTATCGACGGCATCCGTACTGCTCCACCGGCACCGGCTCGACGGCTCGAAGCTGCAACAGGTGGGATAGAGTCTCCCTTACTGCCTCCAACTTTCCCTGGGATTTGCAGGGGGACTGTATGAAAAATTCTCTTATTGGACGAAACCATTCCAGGGTGTAGCCTTCCCTGACCACCTCCAGTACCCATTGGTCGAATGTGATCTGGGCCCAGGCAGAGTAAAACTCCCGCAGCCGACCTCCCACGGGCTCTACCCCTGCCTGAGCCCACCTTGCTTCATTGTCCTCTTTTGTGTCCCGAGGTACTGGTGGCAGCAAAGCCTCTCCCTGCTCCTTGGAAGCCATGAAAGCCCTGTCCTTTGGCCAGGAAATACCCCTCTGAGCCTGGATGAAGCGAGGGGTATGAAAATGCTTAAACTCCCTCAGCTGATTTCAAGTCGAGGAAAGCCCTCTGCTTTGCTTTTGCTTGTCCTCGGGAAGATGGCCTCCCTTGGACTCTCCTAAATCCTTCACCAACTTCTCCAAGTGTTCCCCAAAGAGAAGCTTCCCTTTAAATGGTAGTTTGCTAAGCCTTGCCTTAGAGGAACTGTCCGCTGCCCAGTTCTGAAGCCACAAATAGCGGCGTGCTGCCACCATGGAAGCCATACACTTGGAGAGACCCCTGATAAGATCATAATGGGTGTCCGCCACACAGGCTGCCCCGGACTCCAAATTTGCTGCCTCTCCTGACATGGCAGGCTCCGCTTCCCCCGGGCCATGCATCCTTTGAGACCACCGGAGACAAACCCTAGCCACCCATGCCCCGCAGATTGAGGCCTGCAAGGACAAGGCGGAAATATCAAACGCCTGCTTCAACAGTGTCCAGCTTCCTATCCTGGGCATCCTTCAAAGCCACACTCCCCTCTACGGGTATCATCATCTTCTTAGTCACCGCCGATATGGCTGCGTCCACTTTAGGCGACCTCAGGAGTTCACGCTCCTGCTCTGGCAGGGGATAAAGGCGTGACAGCATCCGCCCTCCCCTGAGTCCCGCTTCTGGAAGATCTCAATCCTCCTGTATCATCTGTTTAACTATTCTATGGACCAGGAACACTGCCTGCGACTTCCGCACTGCCTGAAACAGTGGGTCCTCCAAAGTCTCCTCTTCTGCTGGTATACTTAAGAACATAAGAACATAAGATATGCCATACTGGGGCAGACCAAGGTCCATCAAGCCCAGTATTCTGTTTCCAACAGTGGCCAATCTAGGTCATATGTACCTAGCAGTTTCCCCAAGTGACACAAGTTCCACAATGCTTGTACTGGGTCAAGCATTGATATCTTCGGTCACTTCTTAATAATGGTTTATGGACCTTTCCTCCAGGAACTTGTCCAAACCTTTTTTAAACCCAGCTACACTAACAGCCTTTACTACATCCTCCGGTAACAAATTCCAGAGTTTGATTACACGTTGAGTGAAAAAATATTTTCTTTTATTAGTCTTAAATAGTTTACCCTGTAGCTTCATTGCATGTCCCCTAGTCTTTCTATATTCTGATAAGGTAAACAATCGATCTACGTTTACCCGTTCCACTCCGTTCATTAATTTATAGACTTCTATCACATCTCCCCTCAGCCGTCTCTTTTCCAGGTTAAAGAGACCTAACCTTTTTAGCCTTTCTTCAAAGGAGTATCCTTCCATCCCCTTTACAATTTTGGTGGCTCTTCTCTGTACCTTTTCTAAAATCGCTAGATCCTTTTTAAGATACGGCGACCAGAATTGCACACAATATTCAAGGTGCGGTCTCACCATGGAACGATATAGAGGCATTATAATATCTTTTGTTTTATTTTCCATTCCTTTCCTTATCATACCTAGCATTCTATTTGCTCTCCTGGCCGCCGCTGCACACTGGGCCAAGGGTTTCAACATGGTATCCACAATGACGCCCAAATCTTTTTCCTGGGTGGTGGTTCCCAATGTGGAACCTCGCATCGTGCAACCACAGCTTCGGTTGCTCTTCCCTAGGTGCATAACCCTGCACTTGTCCACATTAAATTTCATCTGCCATTTTGATGCCCAGTCTTCCAATTTATCAAGATCCTCTTGCAATTTTTCACAATACTCTTGGGTTTTAACAACTTTAAATAGTTTGGTGTCATCTGCAAATTTGATAACCTCACTCGTTATTCCACTTTCCAGGTCATTTATGAATATGTCAAAAATCAGCGGACCCAGCACAGATCCCTGGGGTACACCACTATTCACCTTTCTCCATTTGGAAAATTGGCCATTTAGCCCTACCCTCGGCTTTCTATCTTTTAACCAGTTCCTGATCCACAATAGTACACTGCCTCCTATCCCATGACTCTTTAGTTTTGCCAAAAGTCTCTGATGAGGGACCTTGTCAAAGGCTTTCTGAAAGTCCAGATACACAATATCAACCGACTCACCTTTGTCCACCTGTTTATTCACTCCTTCAAAAAAACATAACAGATTAGTAAGACAAGATCTTCCTTGTCTAAAGCCATGTTGGCTGTCTCCCATTAGGTTGTGACTATCTACATGCTGAGTAATTTTATTCTTTATGATGGTTTCTACCATTTTTCCCAGTACTGACGTCAGGCTCACCGGTCTGTAGTTTCCCGGATCACCCCTGGAACCCTTTTTAAAAATTGCTGTACATTGGCGATCCTCCAATCTTCAGGTATTAGTGATGAATTTAATGATAGTTCACAGATTACTGATAGCAGTTCTGCAATCTCATATTTCAGTTATTTCAACACCCTTGGATGTATACCATCCGGCCCAGGTGATTTGCTACTCTTCAGTTTATCTGATAGTTGTAAGACATCTTCCCGATGTATCGATATTTCCTTCAATTCTTCCGCACCTTTAAATACCACTTCAGTCATGGGTAACATCCCTACATCTTCCTCAGTAAAGACCGAAGCAAAGAATTCATTCAGTCTCTTCGCTATCGCCTTGTCGCCTCTTAGTGCTCCTTTAACCCCTTTATCATCTAATGAACCAACTGACTCTCTCACAGGTTTTTTGCTACGAATGTACTTGAAAAGGTCGTTATTTCACGTTTTTGCTTCCGCAGCAAGCTTCTTCTCAAATTCTCTCTTTGCCTACCTTATCAATGCCTTGCATTTGACTTGCCAGTGCTTGTGCTGTTTCCAGGTTTCGTTGTTTGGCTCTTTTTTCCATTTCCTGAAAGATGCTTTTTTGGCAACAACAGCCTTTCTGCCCTCACCTTTAAACCATGCTGGCAGTTTTTTGGACTTCCTTCCACTTTTCTTAAAGCATGGAATACAGCTGGTCTGGGCTTCCAAGATAGTATTTTTCAACAACACCCAAGCTTGATGTACGTCTTTAACCTTCGCAACTGCTCCTTTTAGTTTTTTCTTAACTGTTTTCCTCATTTTATCATAGTCTCCCTTTCGAAAGTTAAAAGGTAATACTATGGATTTCCTTACTATCCCTCCTCCACTAAATAAATCAAAGGCGATCATGCTATGATCACTATTGCCAAGTGGCCCCAACACCCTTATCTCTTGCACTAGATCTGGTGTTCCACTAAGGACTAGGTCTAATATGGCTTCCCCTCTGGTCGGTTCGTGAACCAGCTGCTCCAAGAAGCAGTCATTTATTTCATCTAGGAACTTTATCTCCCTAGCATGTCCTGACGTGACACTGACCCAGTCGATACCGGGGTAATTGAAATCACCCATTATTATTACTGCGCTGTAACTTTTGTTAGCTTCCTTGATTTCTTTGAGCATTTCATCATCCATTTGTTCATTCTGGCCAGGTGCTCGATAGTACACCCCCACTGCCATTGCCTTCCCCCTTTTATATGGAATTTCAATCCATATAGATTCTACAGCAGATTTTGTTTCCTGTAAAACTTTAATCCTTTCTGAGTCAATGCCCCCTCTAACATAGAGCGCAACCCCTCCACCAATTTGATCAGCTCTATCATTACGATATAGTTTGTACCCAGGTATCACAGTGTCCCACTGGTTGTCCTCCTTCCACCATGTCTCTGATATTCCAATCATATCTAACTTCTCATTTAGTGCTATATATTCTAACTCTCCCATCTTATTCTTTAGACTTCTAGCATTTGCATACAAGCATTTTAGAGAATGTATTTTATTCATGTTAATTTGGCTATTGTTAGACATGGGTAAATTGGGATCTTTAAGCTCTGTCTGCTCCATACTTGAGGGCATTTGGGCTACTTTACTCTTTTGTGGAACCTCTCTGCTTTTGGTAGTATCCTTCAAGGATACATTCTTCCGAACCATCCGCTCTTGGGCGACTGTCGGCTTTCCCCTAATATCTTGTGGGCATATTCAGAGTCTTCAACGACACTGAGATGAGCGCAGGTAGCTCCTCTCGACAAAACACTCTCACTAGCCTGGCTCGATCCTCCTCTTTCGGGATCTTGCCATCTTCCAATTCCTCAGAAAGGTCCAGGTCCAAGTCCAACTCTTCCGCCTCCAAACCCTCCAACTCCGATGGTGGGTGCCCCTCCTCCAAATCTCTGGCCTTCTTGACAGGGACTCCCATATCACTTACCACTATGCTAGCTGCCCTATTCGACCCTGATGGTGAAGAGAGGCCATCTTCTACTCCCTGCTGTTGCAAGCAAAATGCTCTAAGCAACAGCAAGACTAACTCCAGTGAAAAATCACCCGGAAGACCTGGTACTCCTCGAACCAGCGACACCGAAGGTCCTGGAGTAGATGAGAAACCATGGTCCCCCGTCCCTAGCAATAGAGACAAACCTTCAGCCTCCTGTTCCTCCTGTGCCCGAGAGGCGATCCCCGGATGCACCTTGTCTTGTTGCTCCTGTTCTAAGGAGGCAGTCTCCTGTGTGCACCCCACACAGATTCCGGCCTCCAAGACCGCCACCTTCCAGGCCCCGCAAACCAGGCATTGCGGCCTTGCCAGCATGGTGGCTGCACTTATGAAACCCACAAGAAATACAGCTGTCTGCCTATTCCACACACAGCTGTCTCTTGCTTGCTTTCAAAACTTTTTTTTTTTTATTGAATGCAAATCTTTAGGCTCCACAAGCCAAATACAGCCTTGAAAAACCTAGTTAACCCCAAAAATCTATAAAAACAAAGCAAACACGGCAAAACAACTGAAAATAAGTTAAAGCAAAATAAAAAAACGTTAATATCACTAATAGACCTGTTCCCCCCCATCACGGCAAAGAAATCTGCCCCGAACAGCAGAAACCGCGCACACAGTGTGAGCGGGAAACTCGACCGTGGCCTGCCCAAAACGGCAGTGGGAACCTGCACCACATGCTCCTGGCCTCCATCTCCTCGCTGCCAAACAGACTCCGGTTCCATTCATCATACCTCTGTCAGCCCCGATGACTGGCACCGCACTCTGCAGCCCTCCATCTGATTCAGGAGCCCCGGCTTACCTTGCAACGCTGTTCCCGTCTTCCTGCGCTCACCCACACAGAGAGGGCTTCGGCGCCAAGGAGGGGTGAGAGGAGAAAGGAAGCCTCGGTCTGTCAGCTGCCCCGATGCAATGGCGCCACACCCGACAACGGGATCATAAGCCATTAAATTGTTCCCTCTGATTTCTCCTTCCAAACTGACCCTAATTCCTGGAAAGGGGGGGGGGGGGGGTGCCAATCCGTTCTTCTTTTTTTTTTTTTTAACTTTAAAGCAAAAACTCACCTTGTTAATACAGGGAACCAAAATTATCCCAAAAGAAAACCAAAAACCTCAAAACTGACTACACTTATCTCTCTTCAGTGAGCCCTGCACCCTGGCTCACCACCTCCAGCTGCTTGGAGACTGAGCAATACCGGGGCTGGTAGGAGGTGCTAGCTATATATATAGCTAGGTGTCATCAAAAATATGACACGCTCAGTCTCCAAGCTGCTGGAGGAGGAGCACTACCCAGAGGTGCAGGACTGGACTGTAGGGACGAAAAGAAACTGAAATATGAGATTATAGACCTACTATTAGTAATTTGTGAAATATCTTTAAAATCATCTGTAGTACCTGAAGATTGGCGAATGGCCAATGTAACACCAATTTTTAAAAAGGGTTCCAAGGGTGATCTGGGAAACTACAGACCAGTGAGCCTTACCAGGCAAAATGGTAGAAACCATTATAAGGAATAAAATTACTGAACATGTAGATAGTCATGGTTTAATGGGAGAAAGCCAACATGTATTTAGCCAAGGAAGTTCTTGTCTTACTAATCTGTTATATTTGTTTGAAGGTGTAAACAAAACAGGTAGAGGAAAGCCAGCAATGCGATGGATCGATATAGTAACAGCAGCTATGGCTGCCAGTCTGTCAACAATGAGCCGCTAGATTGAAGACCGAACACAATTTAGGATAACTATCAAGAAAGTTGCCATGAGTCGACACCGATTCGATGGCACTTAATAACAACAAAGATGAGCTGGTTGATATAGAGTATCTGAATTTTCAGAAAGCCTTTGACAAGGTCCTTCATAACAGGATGAAATTAAAAAGTCATAGGATATGAGGCAGTATACTATTGTGGATTAGGAACTGGTTAAAAGATAGAAAGGAGTGAATACGGCTAAATGGCCAATTTTCTCAAAGGAGAAAGGTGAATTGTGGAGAACCTCAGGGAACTGTGCTGGGTGTCTGCTTGGAAATGGGAACAACGTTAGGTGATCAAATTTGCAGATGACACAAAATTATTCAAAGTTGTTAAAACACAAGAGAATTGTGAAAAATTTCAAGAGGACTTTGCTAAATTGAGAGACTAGGGACCCAATTCTGAAATGTGAGTTGCAGGGCTGCGCTCCCTCAAAGGTGCAATAAGCAGCAAAAACCCATCAGTCAGGCCCGGGGATCCCCCCAGGGTCGGGGCTGGGGGCGGAGGGGTCCCTGCCACCTGATTCAGGCCACAGCAGGCTAGCCTTGGGTTGGATGGCGGGGAAAAGGGGGGCTGAGGACACAGGAGTCGGGGGCTCCTTAGGGGAGGACATCTCTGCAGGTTGCAGGGACACACCGGGCCATCTTCGGGCCCGATTCTGGATATCACAGGAAGATTTTGTTCATGCGGTCCAGAATCGGGTCCAAATGGGCCAGTTTTGCTTGGGGCCATCCGGATTGCCCAGATATTCCCCTACCAGAATTGGGCTCCACATGTCCCGTTGGCAGATGAAATTTAACATGGACAAGTGCAAAATTAAGTACTTAAATGGTCATTCTAGAACACAAACAATAGGTTTGCATGTGCAAGGGGATGTTTGTGTGCCAAAAATGTCCCCAACCGTATTCTAAAACACTGCTGACATGCACATCCTTGGCACTAGCATGGGGATCTCAGAACATGGCCAGAAGGGGTAGAACAGGGGTGTGGTCAGACGTGGAGACATATAAAGCATATTCAAGAAAGGCCCGTGTACGTATTAAATGTTTCTCAGAAACGTCTATGTTATTCCTGCTGAAATGTGGAATAAGACCTGGACTTCCTTAATGCGTTCCTTATTGAAGAATAGTTGTGAAAGTATGTTTTGAACTGGTGTGACTGCAGTCTGGAAAAACACAAGATGCAGCTTTATGGTATAGAAGCAGAGATGAGGGAATGTTGGAAGGTATGGGCACATTAATAAACACCCTTATAGAAATATTAAGACAAGCAATAGTGCTTATTCTGGCTATGCTTAAGTTTACTGTTTGTGCTAAAGGAGCCAATCTAGGGGACTGCAGTATACTGAGGCCGAGCAATGATACTAGATTTTATAGCAAGTAGGAGGTTTAAAGAAAATACACTATTTTCAGGATAAACACCCCAGCAAACTTCCCTGGCCCTTCTTGGGCTTGCAGTACACTTAGGGGTATGTTTACTAAACTGAGGTAACGTAAAAATGTGCGTTAACGTCACCGGCCAAGGTAAGACCCGCAGAGGGTGGAGAGAGGGCGGGGAGAAGGGGTCAATGGGCGGGGAGTGGGCGGGGAGAGGCTCCTGCTACATTAACACGGGGAAATGAAGGGCCAAACATTACCGGGACTGAAAACCTGTCGTTAGATGCACATTTGCAGGAGGGTGAAACCATTTAAGCGTCAGCAATGTACAGCATAGGCAGGGAGCCCAAGAAAAGTGATAGTAGTGTTCCATCTGCAGCAACAGCATAGTGCTCAAGTATGAAAGGCCACTATGGTGATGGTCATGGGGCATAGGGGGCATAGGGGGCTGCAGGCGGGACATGCATTGGGGGCAGCTGTGGCACAGGGTGGACTAGGCTGTCGCCTAGGAACATAGAAACGGGAAAGCAGCAAGACAGCAGTGTCCCATCCAGGGGCACTACCCAGCAACTACCCCAAACGTCACACAGGTACCACTATGCCTATAATAGGGCAATCAGTGCACATCTGGGACCACTTTAACAAGGGTCCACAGACCTTACCCAGGATACGTCCCAAACAGTTTGTAAACCCAACTAACTGAACACCCTTTACTGCAGCCCCTAGTAAGGCATTGTGGGGCATGACCACACGTTGTCAGAAACATATATACACCCAGTAGGCCAAACCGGGTACACTGTACCTGAGGTGCATGCCCAAGCCTGGCCACAGATGACTGTCACAACACAATCTACCTACATCTACCTGGTCCACCCTAGCCAATAGTTGCTAGGGCACCAACCTGACATCCCCCCAGCCGTATCTCCTCCATGTGGAAGGGACATAACATTGGTAGGCGGTGATGGGGGGGATGTGCGGATATCCATGTATGCCTCCTCACCCCAGAGCCCGCACCCAAGGCATCCACCTACCTGCACAGTGGATGGCCTGGGATTGCGCACTACCAGCACCGACAGCATATGGCCATGTCGGCATGGCAGGGGTGTGTGTGTTGGTGCTGGAGGGGCAGTGGAACCTGACTGCAGTGGACCAAGGCCATGCCCTGTACCAGTACATGGAGTGCAGTGCAACAGAAAAGGTCTGGCTGAGGAAAAGTAAAGGTAGCCCAAGGACTGCTGTCATTCAGTGGCAACAGTGTGGTGCAGAACACACAGTCAATGTGTCCTGGAGCAGAGGGTCACAGGTTCAGGTCCCAGCTGTGGACTCTGCAGAGCATGTCCCTATGTTTTACCCTACAATGCAGATACAACACCAAACTGTGCAATCCCCAAAGCAGCGGCCAACAGGGGTACAAACACTCACTCACACAGCCTCCACTATCCAAAGCTTCATGGAGAGTCAGGCTGTTGGCCCCAGCATGGAGCTGCAGTTATCACCAGAGCACTACTACTACCTCCTGTACAGTTTAGCAATGTTGGCACTGTGATCAGGACCAGTGTGGCGGGCAGGGTTGCCAACCACCCCTATCATTGCACAATGCTGCAATAGGAGTGTGTGTGAGTGTATGTCTATCCATTGTTTTGTGGCTGCCTACATCGCTCTGGGCCCACAATGTCCCACTGTTACCAGCGTTAGCCTGCAAATGTGCATAATGCAGAGCAAGGTATTGTGGGTATGGCCCGGACATGGCAGATTGGCAGGATGCATCTGCACAAGGTGTAGGGAAATGGATGGGACACTGTAGTCCCCGACCACCACCTGCATGGACAGGGTGGCCACAGCATGTCATGCTGTGAGGTCACTCTCACTCTGACCGAGCAGTGACCATGGCATGACTATGTTCCCACATAGTGCTCTACATTATCTGTCTCCAGTGATACCTGTGTGTTCCCAATTCTGGGACCCAATCACTGAGATACCTGCTTGGTGTCTGTGCTGTACATCCCACCTCTTGGTGCACATGGTTTCTCTGTGAGCATGCACTATGGACTGGTTAGTGTACTGTCTGCAGTTAGGCTGTGCATGGTTGGAACACCTTGTAGGGTGCTGCAGGTGCAGTCTGACTGTGCCGTCTGGTGGTGAATGGCAGACCGTGGTGTTGGGCAGTTGATGTTTTCCAGGCCTACCCCCAACATTACTGCTGGTCTGCCCCAGTCATAGGTATGGCTCTGGCCTACCAACCCTGGAGGGCTGTCTTTTGCCAGCAAGACTGGGGTTGTTGGTCCTACAGCCATTCCTCAGGGCTCAGGCACCTGCCCCTCCACTCCCTTGCCTTCAAAATTGGTGATTGTGGGCCCTTTGGTGTATATAGTGTACACCACTTTGACCCATAAAGGCAGTGCTACATAAACCTCATGCGAGTCTAGACACCCCTCTGCCCTGATAACAGGTGCCCATGGCAGCCAGACCTTAACACTGGGTATGCACAAATCTGGGTGTTGTCTGGTCCCAGAGGACCACATGTGACTGCAGAACACAGATGGATACATATTACTTTCGGTTGCACTGCTAGGAACCCCTGTCACACACTGGTAGTAATGGGGATGTTTAGCAGGACCTATCACTAGCACCACATGTACTGCGGACCTAGTGCTGGGCGCCCATTCTAATCATCAGAGTGAATACAGAACCTGCACAATGGCATGGTCTGTAGCTACTCTGTGCCAGTATCATGCATTGTCAGTCCGTCTTACCAAGCTGCGGTACTGGAGAGGTGCAGACCCCATTTGGTGATCAGCTGTAGACCGCTGTTCTGCATGTGCATTGCATCATGGGTGCTGGTGGGGTTACCCTATCCTGGCACACACAGCAGACGGTTTGTGCGGTGACCTTCAGTCCTTCTGTACCCCGCCATTGCTGTGCAACAAGCCATAGAGATATAGCCTACTGGTTAGTACAATGACGTTCTAGACAGCGGTCATGGGTTCAATTCCTCATTGTTCCCTCCTTTCATGCCTGTCCAACTCAAATATTTTGCATGCCTGGACAGTCATATCTTTGCAGATCTGTGCTGCCAGCCCATAATACCCTCACCACAGTTGCCAGCAATCCTTCAGTCCATCTATCTGTGTCTGTCAGCTGTGTAGAGTCGTCTTCCTGTGCAGGCTGCCACCCCATGTCCTGCACTGGTACCCTTTCCTGCATTGCGCCTCTTCATGCTTACCTTGCCTGTGCCTGATCTACATGGCACCACCACTCCTCTGTCCACTCATCATTGTAACTATCCTGCCACCTCTGCCTCCACTGGGGGACACGTATTCCCATCATCTGCCACCCACTGTCTTTCCAGTACTCTACATTGCCAACACCCTGTGCTGAGGTACAGCTGCCCCAACATGTTTGTCAACATTACTGGCAGTCACATGGAATGCCCGCAGATATGGCAGGTCCAGCAGCTCCCATTTCTCCCACCTTCAATCACCTGTCCATTGCCTTTCCTTGGTGCTCTATCCAATGTTAGGGTTACATCTGTTTCTATGCCTCACAGGTCATGCATGTCAACCTGAAGCACCTTGCAGCCCTTAGGGCACACTAACATATGGCACTGTAACATTGTTAGGGCACCTTAACCTATGGTACCATAACCCAGGGTGCCTTCTAGGGTGCCTTGACCAGGAGTGCCTAATAAGGCGCCTAACCTATGGAGCCCTATAAGGTGCCTTAAGCTAAGGCACCCTATAGCCCTTAGGGCACCTTATATTAGGACGCCTTATAAGGCACATCAGCCAAATGTGCCTATAAGGTGCCTTATAAGGCGCCCTATAAGGTTCCTTGTAAGGTGATGGTAACGTGTGTTAGGCACCTTGTAACGCATGTTACCTGACACGGCTTGCTGTATTGATACACCGCCCACTCCTTTATATGGGCATCCGTAACATTACCGGGGAACTTAATGATGGTAACATTACCGCAGTTTAGTAAACATATCCCTTAGTGTTAAATTTAAATTTCATCTGCCAGTGGGAGAGTGGTTACACCATAACCACCTATCCACCATTGACTTAGTTATAACCCCCATATTTAATTCCAAGTTATTTATCCCTTGTTCTTTGTAAAACAAATCTCTTGAGATTGTACTGTTTTTCAGTGTAAACTGCCTTGGATCAATGGCGGTATACAGAAAAATGTTAAATAAATAAATAAATAAAAAGGTTTACAGACACACTCTTCCTCCAGGATTCCCTCAGCTGCAACAGTTCCTTAATTGGTCTTAGCAGCCTTGTTCTGCTGGGTGAAAGAACGCTGTTCCAGACAGGCACTTCTAAGGTAAGAATAAACTGCTTATTCCCCAAGGTTCATGCACTCTGGAGCACAATTCAGTAGTACCGTATTTTAACGCATATAACGCGCACCCACATATAATGCACACCCGCAAATAATGCGCGGAAATTGGGCCTTTATGTAATAAAGTTCTCACTTTACACGCCCTCATTTATATCGCGCATGTGTCTCGGATTAACTAGCTCGAGAATTGTTTTATCGTGAATGCCCTTTCAGATCAATGAACGTCTCCAGCTTCCATCCCATGCGCTTTTGATTTCTAAACGAATTCACTTGAATTCAAAACAGGCATTGTCTCATCTTCCACTTTAGGATCAATAAACATCTGCCTACTATTTAGTAAACGTTGCTTTCTAAAAAATTGGACGAGTACACTGTGAGAGTTCACGGCTTTCATCCCGTGTGCTTTTGATTTCAAAACAGGCATTAATAGTCTCATCTTCTACTTCAGGATTAATAAATGTCTTCCTATTATTTAGTAAATGTTGCTTTCTAAACTATTGGATGAGTACACTTTACGATCCTGTGCACTTTTGATATCCAAACAATTGGAGCTTTTGATTTCAAAACAATTGGGCGAGTTCACTGTGACGAGTTCACCGTTGGACGAGTTCATGTAAGGAATCATATATCCCCATAGTCGCTTGCTTAAGGGCTTATAAAAGGCCCTCGGTTCTATTATACCTTACATTTAAACTTTGCGATCTCTTCTAAAATGTTCAAGTTGTTTGTTATTTTGTTCATATTATAATAAAGCTATTATAAACTTGGCATCATGTCCATAATTAAACGCAAGTCTTACACTGCGGACTTCAAGCTGAAAGTTGTGGCAAGAGCGGAAGAAACAAGCAACAGAGCAGCAGCAAGAGAATTTGATGTTGGTGAGTCATCTGTTCACGATTGGAGAAAGGAGAAAACGGTGCTAGAGAAGATGAACCCATGAAAACGTGTGCATTGGGGTTCCAAAGAAAGGTGGCTAGAGCAAAAGAGTGACTTAAAAAAGTGGATTCTGTCTAGAAGGGAGCAAAATCAAGCTGTCTGTAACTGCTTCAGGTTCGAAAACTGTCGCAATAACAACAACTGGATACAATTCGTGGCAGAGATTTTATATCTTGAATGCGGCTCCCTGTAAAAAAGTTTTGGTATAGCACGCCTTTGCAAGTACCGCACAAGAGGGTTGCGTGGTAAGAAAAAAAGCGTATACCGCGCACGTTATATGCGCTAAAATATGGTATTCCTTCAGTCTTTAACAGCAGGGTAATATATCCATAATCAAAGTAAACAGCAGCTCTCTATAGCTCAAGAGTCCTCCTTCTAGGTAAAAGTCTCACAGCAAGGCTGAAGGCACGATAACAAACTTAAACCACAGTTTCTACCTTTGCAACACTCCTTTCAAATGTAACTGGTCACTGCATATTTCAGAGAACCCAGGCTCCTCCCTCTCTCTTTCTCCAGGTCCCTTGCTTCCTGGGATAAAGCCTGGAGCCTGGCCACACCCTTCACAGGTATTCTCCAGATTTTCTTCTTAAAGGGACAGGGGTGTACAGTGCAATACCTCATTTGTGCTAGGCTTGGCTGGGGAGTTTCCCTCTGGGGAATGTGGTGTTTCTCAGACACTCCATCACAGGGACCCTAACAAATCCCATGTTCTGAAAACTGGGACTGCTAATGTAGGGACAGTATAGGCTTGAGCAGGGAAAGGATTCTTGTTAGGGTGAGAAAGAGATCATATCTTCAGTCCTGGTACCCCATGCTATTATGTTATGTCATAGCTGTTATGTATAAGCTCAGAGCATCTTTTGGACAGAATAATGTTGTTGTGACAGAAAGTGAGAATGTGTGTGTGTGTGTGTGTGTGTGTGTGTGTGTGTGTGTGTTTCGAGAGGGTGCCTGGGATCTGGTGTGCTCATCTGCAGTGCAGGGGGGGACATGAAAACCTGGCCAATACCTGAACTGTATGATGACCGGAGCATCACCAGGTGCCAGTGTGATCAGGCAGTCAAAATCAGAGAGGTCTCACTATAGGAAAGTGTCAAAACATATCCCTGTCAATAATAAGGGACCCTCAGAATAAGGGTAGGCAACCATGCATGACCATAATGCACATTTTGTGGAACCAATGGTGTTGCTTTTGAGCATGTATTAGTGTTGTTCGCACTGCTGATTGTTCTTATTCTTAGGGACCCTTGTCATTGATAGGGATATGTTTTGACATTTAGACATAGGGAACCTAAGCTGATTCCTTCTTGATTATTTTACGTACATAAGGTATCCTAGTAAGATCTGATATTGTTGGCAGTGTGATAGGACAGCCATACATTCACTGTGTGAGCACTAGGAGTCATGGCTGATGTTGTGCCAACATTCCCCAAATTGTACCATGCGGCCTACTTACCTACCCAGGCCTGGATCAATGAGAGCTGCGAGAGTGGTGACATATCTGGAGTCTGGCAACTTGGTGTGATGGCACAGGGATCTCCTCTCCCATGTCTACACAACCCTGACCTGGGGATCAGTGCCACAATGCAGATTGTGGGAAGACAGACAGGGTTATCCCCACAGATAGCGGACATATACAGACCGACATATGCCACGATGGGACAGGTGTAGCTGCTGTAAGAAATGCCAGTTCCCAGATAGGTGGGCCTCAGATGCTATAGCCAGAAAGCCCTCCTACTACTATTACTACTGCTACTGATCATTTGTATAGCATTACAGAGCAAACGTAGGACTGCACAGACACACGTAAAAGATGGTCCCTGCTCGGCGTAACTTACAATCAAGTCAAGACAAACAACACAGCAGCTATGGATAAGATACATCCAGGGGGAATAGTCAGAAAACATAAGGGAGTTTAGGTGGACCAGCAATGCAGAGATGAGATCTCAGCCTGGATTTGAGAGGGGTCAGAGACAAAGCCTGTCGTACAGACTCAGGTAGTTTGTTCCAGGTATAAAGAGCAGCAAGGTGAAAGGAGCAATGTCTGGATTTGGCAGTAGAAGAAAATTGCACAGATAGAAGCAATCTGACAGAAGAACAGAGTTCCTGGGGAGGGGTATAGGGAGAGATACGCGGGGAATGGTAGTGCAGAGCAGCAGAATGAGTGCTCAGCAATATTATGTATCATTTGGGGAACTACAAGGTTATTTTTGTGTTTGGTGCATTGGGAAGGGTCCATCCCTAGCAGCTGAAAGTGTGTTTGTAGAGATGTCCAAGGCAAGATACCTGGGGCCATTTCCAAATGCCAAGTACCATGTCATACAAGGTATACCCTGACACACATGTTCATATTTACATGCTCTTATACCATAGTAGGGTGCACTGGGATTACCTAGCACTTTCCAGGACATGAGGAGGACTGGTGTATGGTTTAGGTTGCAGCAGCTGTCATTTCTGATTGGTGTATCTGTCTAGTTTACATCAGTAAACTACTGTCTGTGATGAGCAGCTAAAGAGATGCATGTTTTTCCTGAGGGGTGTGGCATATACGGGTACCTTGTGGGGACGGGCCGAGTAAAAAATGTATAACACTTCAGAATACGGTAGGCGCAGGGACATATATAACACCTACCCGTGCCCAATAAAATTGACAGGGACAGTTTTCTCCATTATGATGCATAGCCCGGCCCCCAAATGCATGCATGGGCTAGCTAAATAGCACTTTGCCCATGCCATACTGAATATATCTATCTCCCCAATTCAGGACCCGCGGCTATGTCCAGACCACATATTCAGAATTAGGTTCAAAGGGGGCCTATTTCTGATTTAGACATGTCTTCAGGCCAGATGTGCACATTATGGAATCACACTCTTAGAGAAGAATAATCCAAACTATAGTTACACAATGCAAGGTTTCACATTAGGAATCACCAATCAGGAAAAGAATCTGAGCGCCTTTATGGATAATACATTGAAACCATCTACCGAATGTGCAAGTGTGGCCAAGAAAGCAAATAGAATGCTAGGAATTTTGAGAATAAAACCAAAGATATTATAATGCCTCTGTATCACTCCACTGTGTGGCTGCACCTCAAATATTGTATGCAATTCTTGCTCCCATATCTTAAAAAGGATATAGCAGAATTGGAAAAGATACAGAAAAGAGCGAAAAAATGGTAAAGGGGATGGAAGGACATCCTACAAGGAAAGACTTAAAACGTTAGAACTCTTCAACTTGGAAAAGAGATAGCAGAGAGGAGATATGATAGAGGTCTATAAAATTGTGAATGGAGTGGAATGGGCAAACACAGACTGTTTGTTTACTCCTTCAGAAAGCAGAGGGGGGGCATGTAATGAAGCTACAACATAGCACATTTAAGACAAATCATAGAAAATATTTTTTCACTCAACATGTAATCGAACTCTTGAATTCATTACCAGAGGATGTAGTAAAAGCTGGTTTGCAGCTAGGTTTAAAAAAGGTTTGGAGGAGTTCTTGGAGGAAAAGTCTATAAACCATATTAAAGTGGATCAGGGAAATCCACTGCTTACACCTGGGACAAGCAGCTTTGAATCTATGTACATTTTGTGAACCTGCCAGGTACCTGAGACCTGGATTGGGCCCTGTTGGAAACAGGATACTGGGTTTGATGGACCCTTTGTCTTTCCTACTATGGCATATCTTATATTCTTATGGTTTAAACTTTTTAACCACTGCAAGCAACCTTGTGGGCAAAGCTAATCTGATAAAAATTTCATTATTATAGTATTCTTATTTTGCCTGCCAAACCATATCCTGATAGATATCCAACTTCTGATAATATCCTTGTGAGTATGATAGCTAGATTCACACCATTTTCACTCTTCCTGACATAATAGTTTTCTTCAGTGCATTTTTCCTAGCAAAAAAGGTGCCAGTATTGGCATGCAGGATTCGTTCCATAATAAATTGAGGATCATGAATCAATTTTAGCAGGGAATGAAAAAGGTGCCAGTGCTTAGTACCACCGAGTACCTCCTCAAATAAAGCTCTGGTTTTCATTAGCATTAGCTAAGGGGGACAAAGGTTTCTCTTGAATGTAACTTCCTCATGTCTAAGGATTCTTGAAAAGTATCACGCCAACTAGTTATAGCTGCATTGACTCCTGGTCAGATGTTTCTTGCATCTGCAATAATAGCTTACACAGCCATACATTCTCAAGATCTTCAGTCTTATATGAAGCATGTTTCACTTTAGTTGTCATTAGATATAACCGAGGCACGGCGGACACGGTGCCCGTCTCCCTCGCCCACCCCCCCTACCCACAATAAATCACAACACTCCAATATTGGCATAGCACCGGTCGCAGCTTTATTAACTTTAACAAACTTCAACAATAATTCCAAACAATACATTCCCGCCTCAACCTCAACAGTAATGACTCACCAGCCATGTGGGTAGCAAAGTGAGGTCATCGCTGTTGCCACCACAGCGAGGCTACTGCTATCAACCTACCACCCCTTCCTCCGGCTTCGCCATATTACTAGCAAAAGCCTCACCGGGGTTATCCGGGTCGGGGTACCCCACCCCCACCCAACTAATGGCTCCGGCTCCGGACCCCGGAAACGTCCGGGATCCCGCCACCCCCCCCCCCCCAGCTGCGACAACCCAATCTCACCACCACACTCCCAATGAAGGGCGGGAGGGTGGGACGTCTGGTGCCTCCTGCCCTGTGCACCCGAATGCGAGGCGCGCCGGCTCCCGCTCCCTCTCCTCCCTCCCCCCTTGCTATACGACATCACTGATTGGCTCCCGCCGCCGCCGCTCAGCCGCGGGAGCCAATCCATTCATAAAATTCCGTCCTGTCCTCCCAGCATTCTCCGGCCTTCGCGGCCCAAAGGGGACGCCACGCGCCGCCGGCCCGGTTACTGCCGGCCGGCCAGGTACGTGGCCCTGCGGCCTATTTAATAACCGAGGCATGGCGGACACGGTGCCCGTCTCCCTCGCCCACCCCCCCTACCCACAATAAATCACAACACTCCAATATTGGCATAGCACCGGTCGCAGCTTTATTAACTTTAACAAACTTCAACAATAATTCCAAACAATACATTCCCGCCTCTACCTTAACAGTAATGACTCACCAGCCATGTGGGTAGCAAAGTGAGGTCATCGCTGTTGCCACCGCAGCGAGGCTACTGCTATCAACCTACCACCCCTTCCTCCGGCTTCGCCATATTACTAGCAAAAGCCTCACCGGGGTTATCCGGGTCGGGGGTACCCCACCCCCGCCCAACTAATGGCTCCGGCTCCGGACCCCGGAAACCTCCGGGATCCCGCCACCGGTTCAGGCGATCCCAAATCGCTGAACCGCCCCCCCCCCCAAGCTGCGACCAGTGCACCTGCTTCCTAGCACCACTTCCACAGCCTCTCACCAGTCATTAAGGAGCAAATCCCACCCAACCAGGGATAAATGCACCCCATCCTGCCGGTATAAACCTGCACAGGAACTGCCACCCAGGGATGCTGTATTTGAATACCCCTATGCTCCACCACCTAACGCCCAATCTGGCGATTAATCTTAGTCAACCCACGAGACCATCGCCGCTGGTCCCCACAGGCTGGCCGTGGAATAATATCCGACCAACATAACTGTACATCAGGAAACATTTGCAACACTTTGCTCATATCTCATTTTTCCGCTCGAATCACCTGCTTACCAGTCCACGAGCCCAGATCATTGCCCCCGAGATGTATCAGCATCAACTGCGGCCACTCCTTTGCATGCCCATGGTGTCGCAGCAAAGGCAGGAGCTGTATCCATTGCAGCCCACTCTCATCCAGCCATAAGACCACCAGCCCCTCCGGGTCCATCCCGAGTATAGGCCCCATCGGCCGTACCATTGCTTGTCACTCAGCCCAGTGCACAAAGGAGTGGCCAATCAACCAGCAGGTCCCAGGACGCCGCTCCCCATCTGAAATGCAAAACAACAGTTAGCACCCCCCCAAAACCCCCTCCGCCCCCATCACAAATGCACCTAACCCTGAAAGGCCTGCGAACGCCATCGGCCAATCCGCTGAATCTCGCCTTGCGACAATCCCTCCGCCACGACACTGGTAGCGGCACTAATCCGAAAGGAATGCGGAGCAAACCCAGCAGACTCTACCCCTATCCTCATCAAAGCCAAGCACAGGACTGCCGCAAACTGAAAAAAAAACGCGTCAGCGGACTAAAGTCTTCATGCAAGAAAAAACTGCCCATCCAGCTTCTGGGCGCACCCTCAAATAATCCCTCACTGATGCCACCGGACAAGTCAGGGGATTCCCTATTGCTCCGAGCACCACCCACTGACCACGTCCACACTGGTTCATTTTTGAACCTGGACAGCAATGTCCGCAGCTCCCAGTCCCCCAAATACACGTGCTTCCTCCCCAAAACCCTGCGCTACGTGGCATGAACCCGCCACTAGCTCCCCGACTCGGAAGGTCCCCAAAAAATGCCCAGCAGAACACTGCCCGAAACAGCCAAACCTCATAAAAGGAGGATGCGACCGAAGGCAACGCCGCAGAAATAAGTACAAGCAGCTCGCGCGTAATGGGCCATTGACCATCCCGTGGAGTCGGCTGGGAGTGCTCCAACCCGTGCAACAACCTCCGTGTCAGGAAAAACCCCCACCCTGGCAACCCCAGCCCACCGCTCACGCAAAAAAGGAAAAAAACCCACCAAGCGCACCCGCACCAAGGCGGTAGACACCCCCCGGGCCTTTGCCGCGATCACATACTCAGCCATTAAGTGGTCAGGCACATGCCCTTCCCGCCACCCCCGAGTCACCAGAAAGCTGACGACGTCATTGCTGCCGCGCTGATACTTTGTCCATGTCCCTCGGTGCCACCGACCGCTGCAGCAACTTCGGCATCTCCACCAGCCAAGCTGCCATAAGTACTCCAGGACCCACGCACCCTCGGCGTCCGCTGCTGGCGCCAATGTCCGAAACTGCTCCCACTTAAAACGAGAAATAGCATCCGCAATACGGTTAGTGCTACCTGGAATATCGAGAGCCCTGACCACTACATTCAAGCGCAAGCAAGCCAAAACCACAGCCCACATCAAAGCTGCCACCTGTAGACAATGCGGCGTATAATTATTTATCCCACTAACCACTGCCTCATTGTCACACCACCACACTACTCGCCGATTATGCCACCGGTCAGGCCACAGTTCCAAAACATTCGCCGCCAACCCTTCGTCCCGCCAAACCTGAAGCCAGGACGCCGCATACCACGACCCCCTGAAACAAATACCTAAGCCCCCACTTCCGGCGGCATCTGTGAACAGCTGCAAAGCCACAGAAGAAATCGCCGCCTCCAGCAATACCGACGTGCTATTGAATTCCCGCAAGAACACGTCCCACACCCCTAAATCAGCCCAGAGACTCCGCGTCAGCCTGATCCGATGATAAGGCTTTTCCACGCCCGCCGTAGTTGCCACCAAGCGCCGCAGGGACGCCCTGCCCATTGGGAACACCCTGCAAGCAAAATTCAGAGAACCGATTAAGGCCTGTAACCCATTCAATATGATTTACACGATCCCAGCACGCCAGCCATCAGCAACCGCACTATCTTTGCTACCGGCAATTTCGCCACCAGAGCCACTGTAACCAACTGTATACCCAAAAAGGTGATGGGCATAGACGGACCCTCCATTTGTCCCCCACCAGTGACAACCCCCCACTCCCCCGCTAAAGTTACAAAGCCGTCCAACAACATCTGCCATTGTAACGTCTGAGTCTCCCCCACCAACAAAAAATCATCTAAAATAATGCACGACATTCGCACAACCCACCTGTTTAACCAATGCCCAATGCCAGAAGGTGCTGAACATCTCGAAGTAGGCACATGAGATCGAGCAGCCCATCGGCATACATTTGTCAAAATACCAGCCCTCCTCAAAACAAAATCCCAACCACGTGAAAGCTGAAGGGGCGCCCCAGCAGCAGCCGAAATGCCAATTCAATGTCCACTTTTGCCATCAGGCTCCCCACTCCGCAGCGATGCACTGGTCTACCACGGCGTCACAGGAAGCATAACGCACTGAGCACCACTGTTAGGGAATCCTCTCGTTAACCGACGACACCGCAGGGAATGACAGGTTATGAATCAACCTGAACTTCCCCGGCTCCTTTACTGGAACAATACCCAAGGGAGACACTCTCATATCTGGAAACGGCCGACACGAAACTGGACCAGCCAGCCGGCCCAATTCCCGCTCCTTTTGCCACTTAGCCCAGACCACCTGGGGTAATCGGCACACTGAAGCCGCATTGTTCGCCCGCATTGACCCAACCGCCCCTATCGCCGGAATACAGAACCCACCCCTAAAAACCCTCCTCCAGCACCCCCCGCCGCGGATAACGCTGGAGTCAAGACCACAAAGCCTCCAGCCGAATTGGCGTGGAAGCTCGCTCCCCCAAATCCACACTACTTGGGAGCCGTACATTTGAGGGCAGAATGCCCCCCTCCACCGATGGAACAGGCATGACGAAACTTAGAATCGGGAAAGGGGCACGACGACTTGTTAAAGCGCCAGCAAAGGTCTCCGCAACCCGCACTTCCCGCCCTTTGTGAACCGAACTCCCCTGCCCGACAGGAACACCCCCTAGCCGCCAAACCTGCCCCCACCACTTTCGCACCCCCATGCCCCCCAGGCCCCCAGCATCTCCGACCCTGGCAGCTATTTGGGTCGACCACAAATTCATGTCCTGCGTCTCCCAGGACAACAACTGATTTTCTTCCCTCTTGTTGCGGAACTTTGCATCATAGTCGAGCCAAGCCCAACCGTCATGCATCTGCTCGGCTTCCAAAATCGAATCAGCATACGCCAGCAACATCCCATACTGCTCTGGGTACTGATGACCCCACACACTGGCCAAGCATGAAAAAGCCCTCGTCCAATTCACCATGTTACGGGCAACTCACTTGATCCTGCCCGCCTTTTCATCTTCCTTCCACTTCTTACGGCTCTCACCTGATCGCTGCCGCCCCTCCTACAAACGGAAGATGTCACGGTACTTCCTCTTCCTGATTTCTCTGCGCAACGCCCACGAACCCCTTCCCACAGCTCCAAAAAGGATGCCAGTGTCGGAACTGACCCGCCTCCTCCCACACCAAGGGTCTTAGCAACCGCCGCCCGCCCCACCGAATCCTCTCCCGAAGACTCCGTCGACGACCCACTGGAAGAAGAAGATGAAGTCTCGTCCCTGCGATACCTCCGACAAGAATGCATACGCTGCCTCCACGACTTACTCCCAACAGCAACATTCGGTCACCCCCCCCACCCCCACTGCCCCCCCCCCTCAGTTAACTCACCTGTCCGCTCCGCCGCATCACTGGCCTCAGGTGCACTTGCTATCTGTTCCGAGGGTATCACTGGCTCTGAGTCGCTGCGACGCTCCTCTGCACGCTCAACCCCCGCTGCCAATCCTGGAGATGGTCTTGTTGACCCAGTCGCCGCACCTCCCAAACTCCCCAGACCAAATCCTTCTGGTAAACACCACGCCGCCGAAGCCTGCAAATGAAGATAAGGAATAAAAAAGGGGGGGGGGGGGGAAGCCCCTGACCAGGAGGGCTGCCAGGCCCCCAACCAATCTGTCCTGGATGCACCCTGCCCCCCACCTCTCCAGTAATCCCAGGCCGTAAGCCCCCCGGGCCGGGCAGAACCCCCCTCCACCCGACCACCCCAAAAACCCACACCCTGGCTGAACTGCCCTGCAGGAAGTACCGGTAAGCCCCCCAGGGACCCCCCCAAATCCCTACTCCGCCCCCACCAAGACTGTAACCCCTGCTCCCCTCCCCCTGCCATGCCCGCAGGCTCAGCAGCCATTAAGTTACTGCACACTCGCCCGGGGAACCCTTCAACCGACCCTACTTTCCCAGCACCCCGGGGCTCAGCAGCACCTGCGTGCCCCCTGCCCCCCGCGGGTGCCCTCATACCCTCCCCTTTCCGTCCACAGGATTCCCTGGACCGCACTGCCTCTCACCCCCTCTTTTTTTTTTATTTAGCCCCACCTCGCAGGGCACCACTCCCCCCCCCCCGGGAAAGTCTGGTAGAGGATGGCCTGGACCCCACATACCTCCTATCCCCCCTCCTGCCAGACCCCGCGGTCATCCCAACTCACCTGTTTCGCACACCATGTGCTCAGGACCGACTGCCCTCAACTCACCCGCAAGAATGCAGAGCTCCGTGGCACCACCGAACACTGCACCACCTGCTAGATTAGGCCGCACAACGGCAGCTGCACGAAGCCGCGATCGCCGGCACAGACAAGGCAGCAATATTTAAAAGCACACCGCTGCCACACGTCTGGTGCCTCCTGCCCTGCGCACCCGAATGCGAGGCACGCCGGCTCCCGCTCCCTCTCCTCCCTCCCCCCTTGCTATACGACATCACTGATTGGCTCCCGCCGCCGCTGCTCAGCCGCGGGAGCCAATCCATTCATAAAATGCCATCCTGTCCTCCCAGCATTCTCCGGCCTTCGCGGCCCGAAGGGGACGCCACGCGCCGCCGGTCCAGTTACTGCCGGCCGGCCAGGTACGTGGCCCTGCGGCCTATTTAAATCTTGAAGCCTAGCAGGCATGTTTATTCTGAGTAAGATGGTAATAAGAAAATGGTCTGACTAAGGTACTTGGCAGCATTAACTGGAACATGTCGTGATGCATACAAACTGTTAGTAACAAATGTAACAGGTATGTAACAATCTTTATATTCTAGAAATGATAAAGTATTCAGTAAGGCCTCAAAAGGTGGTAATGATAGTATTCTTCTAAGATGTAAAATAAAGTCTCCCAAAATCATATGGGGAAGTTCAGCCGGACAAACCATCAAAGATTTAAGTAAATGAAATGGGTCAAATTCCACAAAGGGGCAATATATCACACTTATCCTGAATATCTTATTTCTGTTTGTTTTCTGAAGTCCCATTCCTGGCCCTTCTTCTGTGAACAGGCACAAGAAAAAAGCAGGAGGACAACCACCACTGTAAGGATTGAGAGCTTAATTTGAGTGAGGTCTGCCCAACATGTGTTTTGGCCATGTGGCCTTCTTCATTGAACTATGACCATTTTTTTAAAAAACAACATATAGATTAGAATGTGACATATAAAGAAGCCAGTTCCATAGCAATACCTAGAGTTTACCATTAAAAACTATAAAATACTCAATTAGATTAACATAAAACCATAGACATTATCATAAAACAAATAAAAAGCCTCAAAAAGCATGATGAGGCGAAATAATAAAACTCACCATAAAACAAAAACAAACAGATATGCTCTCATTTCTCATGTGCTGAATTTCTGAAAGCTAAAGTCATGGGGGCGGTATATCAAATGAATAAATAAACATAAACATAAAGGAGAGATACAAGCAGGAGATCAATATAATGCAAGAAGTCAACTGAATCATGCTCTGATAAAGCGAGAGGGGGAATGATAATCCAACTCAAATACATAAGCTGATTGGACGGAGGGAGATTGAGGGGTAGACAAACTATGATAAACGTGGGAAAAAGAAGATGGCAACAATTGTGTCTGCATGATTAAATTCTATCTAAAATATCAACAAATTGCTCAATGGAGCCACTATTGATATAATAAAAGCAGGGGGCGGAGCCTGATGTCCAGCGGGTAAGACGCTTCGCGCTGAAGCTCCCGAGAGGCCTACTTAGAATCCTGACTTAATACCTATACAAACTTACTATTTCGCTCCGGGCTGACCGGGGTACCTCGGGGGGGATGGCGGCCCATAAACCAGCGCGCTTGGACTTCGGGTCTCCTTCTTCTTCTCACGGAAAACGCTCCAAAACAGAGGTGTCCTCCCCACAGAAGATGGTTCCATTTCGTGAAAACCCCGAAATGCACCTGGAGATTTTGGAGGAACTACGCGGCGTGAAGGAATTGGTGCAGTCCAATGGAGAAGCGCTTAGAGCCCTGCGAGAAGACTTTGGAGTGCTCCAGGACCGACTTGAAAGTCTCTCATTACGGCAGGACAATATGGCGGGGGTCCTCGACTCGCACGCGGTGCGCTTGGGCGCACTGGACAAGGCTGAGCGCCAGATACAGAATCTTCAAAAAGAGTTAGAAGATAGCAATAATCGAGCCCGTCGTAACAATGTGAGGCTCATTGGAATACCGGAGGGGGTGGAAGCGGGAGATATGAGAGAATTCCTGCTTAAAACTCTTCCTTCCTTGCTGAAGATCACCTTTCATAAAGAATTGGAAATCGATCGTGCACACCGTGTTCCTACCCACATGGCGCTCAACCGAACGACCCCCCGGCCTATTATCTTTCGCTTGCTACGATATCAACAAGTGGAACAAATTTTACATGCTGCCCGGGCGAACCATCATTTGGAATTTGAAGGTCACAAAGTCTCCTTCTTCCCTGATTTGGCAAAGCCTACCGTTGACCGACGGAAGAAACTCCTTGCTTTTCGCCCTCGACTTCAACAGCTACAGGCTCGCTTTGGCCTGTTGTATCCCGCGAAGCTCCGAGTGACTCTCCACAACCAAACCAGGACATTTGAAGATCCTGATCTACTATCAACATTTTTAGACTCCAAAGAAGCAGAGCAGATGCGCTAATCCAACGACGTGGACTTTTATTTGCCGGCTCTGTCCGCCATTTTGAAGGGCCCGATGCGGCGGTCCTAGTCAAGCACAGGGACTACCTGGACTTTCTTTCTTTCTTTCTATGACTTTCGTTTTGTGGTCTCCTATCCCTCCATGATGTGTGCCTCGGTCGGATTCGGAGCACGCACAGTCCTACAGGTTATGTGTTTTTTTCAATTTTGGCCTTCTCTGGGGCTTCTCCCCGCAGACACATGGTCGCCAGTAATTTTTGGGGTTCTGCTTCTTCTCTACCGCGCTGCGGTTTTCTTCTTTTAATGTGGGGCGCTTCATTGTATTATCTACGCTTATTTTCTTTTATGTCATCTGTACAGCCAGATACAGTCAATATGAGGGACATTGTGCAATTTGGTGCGCTATCATGCTCAGAATATTTAACTTGTCTGAATGGCTTTATGTAAAATCTTATCACTCAATGTAAAGGGCATCAATAGTCCAATCAAAAGAAAGAAAATCCTTAGCTATCTTAGCCATGAGCATGCTGATCTAGCGTTTCTTCAGGAAACGCACTTAAACTCTGCTGAAACACTGAAACTCAATGTTAAGCCTTATATGGTGGCTGCCTATTCTCCCGCCGTTTCCAAACGGTGCGGGGTAGCCATTCTGGTTAAGAAATCCTTGCAAGCTACTGTAATTGATACTAGCGCTGATAAAGAGGGTAGATGGGCCCGAGTACATCTTAAGGTTGGAGATAGTGAATTTACATGTATTTGCATTTATGCCCCGAATGTGGACAACCCTGCTTACTATGCAAGTATTGCGCAGTTGGCACAGGCCTCTGCCAATACTCCATTAATACTTGGTGGTGACTTTAATCAAGTGTTAGACCCTCTGATAGATAGACAGCCGCCTAGAACGAGTAGTCCACCCAAGAGTCTTGCTACCCTTACAGCCCTGATGCAAGATCTTGCGCTGGTAGATATATGGAGGCTGCTTCACCCCTCCGACTTAGAGTTCACTTTCTTTTCTGCACCCCATCACTCCCAATCTAGAATAGATTTCTTTCTCATTTCCAAAGCACTGATTTCTCAAGTAGACACGACTAGGATTCATCCTCTCCATATTTCAGATCATGCTGCCATATCTTTCTCATTACGTGTCACTGCGCGGGACGATTCTCCCCGAGCTTGGTTCTTTGATAGATCCCTACTGGGTCAAAAAGATTTTCAGGTTGATATAAAGGCTGCTATCCAAGATTATTTTCATTTTAACTCACCCCATGACACAGCGGGCTGGGCTTGGTGGGAGGGTTTTAAAGCATCTATCCGCGCCACTATAACTAGCTATCAAATTCGGCAGGGGAAACAAAGAAAGCAGCATTTACTGATTCTAGAGCAGCAGATACAAGCTGGGGAGCGTCTCCTCACGTCCCGTACTGACCCATGTATTTTACTCCGTTTACAACGCTTGCGTTTTCAATACAATCAGCTTTTGTATACTGCTGCTGTTAAAAATATTGAATCACAACAAGGGCTATATTATCGGGAAAATAATCGTGCTGGCAAATTATTAGCAAATGCCCTAAAAGGTCGAAAAGAAGCCAAGCGTGTTACCGCCCTCCGTAATCCGTCGGGGGGGGGGGCTTGGTCACTAAAGATACCGAAATCTTAGAACTCTTTCGTGATTTTTATACTCGGCTTTATCAATCCGAATGTGATTTTGAGCCAGATGTATTTGAACGCTTACTTTCAGGGGTACAAAGACCGACCCTATCTGATGAAGATAGAGTGGCCTTGGACACACCATTTACTGTCTCAGAAATTCATTCTGCTATCCAGAAATGTGCCTCAGGTCGAGCCGCAGGCCCAGACGGTCTCCCTGCTGAATTCTACAAAACCTTTCACGCTGACTTAGCTCCAGTTTTGAAAATTTATTTTTCTGCTTTGGCCGAGGAGGGTTCTCCTTCTGGGTCCTTTTCAATGGCAAATGTAGTAGTTTTTGAGAAAGAGGGGAGAGACCCGCAACTAACAGCTAATTATCGTCCAATTTCCCTCCTAAACGCGGACTATAAAATCTTTGCCACCATTCTCTCTACCCGGCTCTCGGATAGGATGCCTACCTTAATACACCCAGATCAATGCGGTTTCATTCCTGGTAGATCAACTGCTGACAATGCTCGGACTCTATGCCATGTACTGACTACCGCAGTTAATCTCGATCGCCCATTTGTTGGCCTCTCACTTGATGCTGAGAAGGCCTTTGATCGCTTAGAGTGGCCCTTCCTGTTTGCAGTCCTCCGCTGGTACGGATTCGGGGAAGGTTTTCTCCGTTGTCTTCGCACCATGTACGCACAGCCTACAGCCAGTATATGTGCCAATGCTTTAAAGTCTCAGCCTTTTCCCCTTCAACGCGGCACTCGCCAGGGATGCCCACTGTCTCCACTCCTCTTCGATCTTGCACTCGAACCCTTGGCTTTACTAATCCGGCAATCGGAGGTGATTCATGGAGTCCCCTTCACCCATAGGGAAATCAAAATTTCAGCATATGCTGATGATCTTATGCTTTTTGTCTCTATAGACTCAGTACCGGCTGTCCTAGAGCAAATTGGTAAATACTCACAACTGTCCGGTTATAAGATAAATTGGACCAAGTCGGTAGCCTTTCCATTAAATCCTTTGCTTCATCAGGCAGATATGCAACCCTTCCCCTTTTTATGGCAACCTCGCATGGTCAAATACCTTGGGGTACACTATTGTTCTCCTTTGGAAGACACTATCTCCTTCAATGCCAAAGACTTAACCTCTAAAGTCCGGGCGCTTACTCACCGCTGGACTCCTTTAACGCTTACCTGGTGGGGTCGATTAGAAACCATAAAAATGATGATTGTTCCGAAAGTGAATTATATCTTAGAAATGGTGCCCTGTCTCTTCCCTCGGCGTCTATATAAAGATATAGAGGGTCTTCTGACTAGATACCTGTGGCAAAACAAGACACCTAGGATAGCGAAACACAAGCTGCAAGCAGATAAGGAAAATGGGGGTGTCAGATTCCCCGATTTCCTGAAGTATCATCAATCTTTTCTTCTCAAACAAGGCGCTCGTTGGCTGGAAGATCCAGTACCGAGTAGACCTGTGTGGCTAGACATAGAAGAGGACCTTTGCAAACCGATTCCTCTTACTTTTCTCCCTGGTATGACTCTCCCATCAGACTCCCACTTTCCACCAATGCTTTTAGACACCTTAGGTGCCTTTAATAATCTCATACACTCTTTAGACTCCCGACTCTGTCCGATAGACAAGCTCCCACTTTGGTACAACACTCGATTTCGAATACAAATAAACCGATGGCGTGGAGCCCCTGGTACACTAGGGGCATTTGGATTCCTAGTCAGTTGTTTCATGAAGGTCGCTGGAAAACTTTTAGTGAATTGCAAATTGAATTTGGTCTCCCAGCGAAACACTACTTTCAGTTGGTGCAACTTCAGCATTGCCTTCGGAGTGCTAAGGTGCTCCCGCCATCGGCCTCCCCTACACAAGGTTGGTTGGAGACTATCCGTTCTATCGGTAGCTCACCGGGTGTAGCATCCAATTTTTACAAAACCTTATGTAATGCTATGACTAGGGATACCCCTATAGCGCAGAAAGCATGGGAGAGAGAATTGCATGTGACTTTGACCCCGGAGCAATGGAGCCTTGTCTGGAGTAGAGTGACACGGGTCTCCCGATCCGCCTCACTCACTCAGACACTCTTCTTTCTGGCCCACCGGTGTTTTTACACTCCTGACAGATTAGCCAAATGGAACACTACTCAGGGCAATAGTTGTTGGACATGTCATGCGGCCATTGGTTCACTACCTCATGTTATGTATGAATGTCCCGCACTACAGTATTACTGGAGTCGGGTCTGGGGTCGTATACAGTCTATTTTGCACTTTCAAGAGCCCCTTACTTGGAGGATAGTGGGACTTCGCTCAGCTGCGGGGATCCCCTCTCTTCCAAAAAAGGCTTCCTTCCTTTTGGACTTTATGCTTGGCATTGCTATTTCCCTAATTACGAAATACTGGAAAAATAGCTCCCAGCTGAGCCCCAATGAATGGTGGAATCATGTCTGTCTTTACAGTAAATATGAACAAGTACCTCGTATGTTTGCTTCCCCCATTCAGACTCCTCATCATCGGTCTAAATGGAAGATGCTCAATGACTATGTACACTCTGCTCAATGCTCTCATTTGACTGTCTAAATTTGTATATATCTTTGTCCCATGACTATGCTGTATCGCAGATACTCTTTTGATTGTTTTGATGTATAATCACTGTTATTTGGAAGCGCTCACATACTGACATAATCAGCTAGAGAAGAAGCGTGGGGGTGGGGGGTAATTGGGTTTACTTTTCTTTATTGTATAATTGTTTTGTCTCCTTTGGTGTGTTGTTTCTTTTGTTTGTTGCAAAATGAAAATAAAAATTTTAAAAAAAAAAAAAGCAGAGTTACTATACCAACATTATTCTCAGTCTATGTGTGTATGAGGCAAGAGCTACAGTGCAAGTGACCAGTCATATGAAATGGAAAGAAAAAGCCGTGTTACAATAATCCTTTATATAATATGGTGCTATCAATGGTTTTCAGTCTACCTCATGCATATTTCAAATGCATTGTAAGAGCCATGTGTAATTGGCACTGGACATAATTCAAATCTTGTATTTGAATAAAGTGAGAATCATAAGAAGTTACTTATGTCTTAATTTGTTAGTAACTATGGCATAGGGAGAATCATGAACCTAATCACAAGTTGGTTTGCATGCTATAACTGATCAAATCTCTCATAATGACTTTTTGCATTATGTTTGATTTCCTGCTTGTATCTCTCCTTTAGCTTTCAGCAAATCAGCACATGAGAAATGAGAGCATATCTGTTTGTTTTTGTTTTATGGTGAGTTGTATTGTTTGGTCTCATCATACCTTTTGAGGCATTTTATTTCTTTTATAATATTGTGTTTTCTAGATACACATTTTCCTTTAGCACAATAGTAAGTAGGTTTTCCCGCCTACAGCAACAATGCTGACCCCTGAAGAAGGCCTCAGGCCGAAACATTTTAAGTTGGGTCTACTAATAAAGTTTCCCTGTACATTTTTTCTGTGTCAGACCTGGTTTCTGGTGTTCTGCTTCTGCCCTTCCTTTGTTTTTTTGCGGATACCTTCTTCTCCTTTGTTTGGTTTTGTATGTAGAAGGCATCAATTACTCTTTATGTTTTAATGTATTATATGTCACATTCTATTCTACATGTTTTATTTTGGGTTTTTTTAAATGTCATAGTCCCCTGAAGGCCATATGGCTGAAACACATGTTGGGCAGACCTCACTCGAATAAAGCTCTCAATATTTCCAGTGGCGGTTGTCCTCCTGGCTTTTTTCTTATGCCTTTTTATTTTCTTGTGCCTGATTGGTCTTTAGGTGTGGTGCTCCCCTATGCCAGTTTTGGTTTATGCCTTCTTCTGTGAAGACAGAACAGAAATATGTGTTAAGTAATTCCTCTTTATCTTCATCAGCTTATACATATTCCTCCTCTTTGCCCTTGAGTCTCATAATGCCATCCTTGCACTTCCTCCTGTAGCTAATTTACCTAAAAAAAACATCTTGTTCTCAGTTTTTACTGCATGTGTTATTTTTTCTTCCATTTGCATATTTGCTTTCCTGACTACTTTAAAGCTTCCCTTAGCTTCTCCAGATATTACAGTTTATCTTCTCCTTTCTGTGATCTCATAGTTTATAAAGGCTAACCTTCATAGTTTATGAAGGAGTGGAGGAGTGGCCTAGTGGTTGGGGCAAGGTACTTCAGGTCAGGGGTTCAAATACCACTAGAAGACAACAGCCTTGGGCTGGAAGGACTGGGTTTTCTAATCCCACAGGTGCTCCTTGTGGTCTTGGGCAAGCCACTTAACTCTCCATAGCCGATGTTCCCTGTAAAATAGTTATCTCCAAGTTATGATGCCCTGTTCAATGTAATTTCAGTTTGTTCAATGTAAACCGTCTTGATATCATGAAAGGCAGTATATAAGAAATAATAAATAAATGTATTTTTCCTGATCTTTTCAGCCCTTCTTACTATTATTTACTTTCCAAACAAAAATGTTTGTTGCCCTTAAAATATCTCCTTTCATTTTGTCCACTGTTGTTCTACTTCCCCCAGATGTTACTATCCAGCTACTTGAAGTGTTCCCCATCTCTGCAAAGTTAGTTTTCCTGAAGTCTAGAACACTTGCTTTTGAATGAACCATCTTCACCCATGTCCTAATACTGAAGCTCATCGTCTGGTGATCGCTGCCCACCAGACGATTTCCTACCACCACATTGGAAACACTCTCCCCATTTGCAAGCACTAAGTCCAGTCTCACCTCCTCCTAGATAGTTTTGTTGAGAGTTGCTGGGACACACTCCCTATATACAATCCAGGAGCCCCCTACTTTCAGATGATACTGCAGATGATATCCAATTAACATCTGGCAAATTGAAATCTTCTACCAATAGTTCTTGCCCTTTCATAGCAATATTATGAATGTTTTCAATTAAATGTCTATTTATTTTGCCTGTGAGGGAGGTCTATATATCCTGCCAATTTAAATAGTTTTTCCATTCCCTCTTTTTAGACTAATCCACAGTGGCTCTTCCTCCCTTCATAAACCCTGCAGTTCTGTGGCTTACATAAGAATATAAGAACATAAGATATGCCATACTGGGTCAGACCAAGGTCCATCAAGCCCAGTATTCTGTTTCCAACAGTGGCCAACCTAGGTCATATGTACCTAGCAGTTTCCCCAAGAGCCACAAGTTCCACAATGCTTGTACTGGGTCAAGCATTGATATCTTCGGTCACTTCTTAATAATGGTTTATGGACCTTTCCTCCAGGAACTTGTCCAAACCTTTTTTAAACCCAGCTACACTAACAGCCTTTACTACATCCTCCGGTAATAAATTCCAGAGTTTGATTACACGTTGAGTGAAAAAATATTTTCTTTTATTAGTCTTAAATAGTTTACCCTGTAGCTTCATTGCATGTCCCCTAGTCTTTCTATATTCTGATAAGGTAAACAATCGATCTACGTTTAACCGTTCCACTCCGTTCATTAATTTATAGACTTCTATCACATCTCCCCTCAGCCATTTCTTTTCCAGGTTAAAGAGCCCTAACCTTTTTAGCTTTTCTTCATAGGAGTATCCTTCCATCCCCTTCACCATTTTGGTGGCTCTTCTCTGTACCTTTTCTAAAATCGCTATATCCTTTTTAAGATACGGTGACCAGAATTGCACACAATATTCAAGGTGCGGTCTCACCATGGAACGATATAGAGGCATTATAATATCATTTGTTTTATTTTCCATTCCTTTCCTTATCATACCTAGCATTCTATTTGCTCTCTTGGCCACCACTGCACACTGGGCCGAGGGTTTTAACATGGTATCCACAATGACGCCTAAATCTTTTTGCTGGGTGGTGGTTCCTAATGTGGAACCTTGCATCATGTAACCATAGTTTGGGTTGTTCTTCCCTAGGTGCATAACCTTGCACTTGTCCACATTAAATTTCATCTGCCATTTTGATGCCCAGTCTTCCAATTTATCAAGATCCTCTTGCAATTTTTCACAATCCTCTTGGGTTTTAACAACTTTAAATAGTTTTGTGTCATCTGCAAATTTGATAACCTCACTCGTTATTCCACTTTCCAGGTCATTTATGAATATGTCAAAAAGCAGTGGACCCAGTACAGATCCCTGGGGTACACCACTATTCACCTTTCTCCATTGGGAAAAATGGCCATTTAGCCCTACCCTCTGCTTTCTATCTTTTAACCAGTTCCTGATCCACAAAAGTACACTGCCTCCTATCCCATGACTCTTTAGTTTTGCCAAAAGTCTCTGATGAGGGACCTTGTCAAAGACTTTCTGAAAGTCCAGATACACTATATCAACCGACTCACCTTTGTCCACCTGTTTATTCACTCCTTCAAAAAAACTTAACAGATTAGTAAGACAAGATCTTCCTTGTCTAAAGACATGTTGGCTGTCTCCCATTAGGTTGTGACTATCTACATGCTGAGTAATTTTATTCTTTATGATGGTTTCTACCATTTTTCCCGGTACTGACGTCAGTCTCACCGGTCTGTAGTTTCCCGGATCACCCCTGGAACCCTTTTTAAAAATTGGTGTTACATTGGCGATCCTCCAATCTTCAGGTATTAGAGATGATTTTAATGATAGTTCACAGATTACTGATAGCAGTTCTGCAATCTCATATTTCAGTTCTTTCAACGCCTATAGTGCCACTCCTCCTCCCTTTCTTCCTATCCTGTTTTTTTTGAATAGATCATAACCTGGTATAACTATGTCACAGTCATTTTTTTCTATGTACCATATCTCCATGACTGTCACTATATCCAAAGCAGCCTCTTCCATTACATCTTCTAAATCTGGAACTTTGTTTTGCCTACTATAGACATTATGATATGCATTGTAGCAGAATCATCATGAAGAATCTATCTGCCCTTTTAGTAGATCACTGATTGCAGAAGAAACATCAAAGCAAGGACATTAAGTGGCACATTCTTGATCAATGTAAAGCTTCCATCTGAGGTGGTAAAAGAAAGCACTTAATTATAAAGAGAAATCTTCGCTTTTCATTGGACCCTGTGGCCCCAAAGGGGTTAAATCTAGAAGTAGAATGGCAAACTGTGTTATAATTGGGTGAATTAGTCACATGAACTGTTTTAAATGTTGCTTTCATCTTTTCTTTTCAGACACATTTGTTAAGAGTTTTAAAGAAGGAACCATGAAGTTTTGAAGCTCCCTGATGCCTCTTAGCACTGGTCCTGACTCTTAACACAAACAGCACTTGTGTACCTTTTCTCCCAGAGACACAAAGTTACTTTTGATATGCTCAGGTGGGAACCTAGCAGTATCATTTGTGCCAACAGGAATGAACAGCATTATATATAATCATTAGGCTTGAGGTGTCACGGCAAACTCTCCATAGCAACATGGATCGTAGCACCAGGCAGACAGCATACCTCCTAGGATGTCATGTCTGGACAATCGATGGATGGCTCTGAAGGGAGTCACCAACTACCATTACCCTTTGTTTCATAGTAGTTGCTGATCCTACAGCTTTGGGGGCTTTGATCTTTGGTACCTCTTATTCCTAGGATGTTATCACTCTTTCCACTTCTAGAACTGCATACTGCTTCCTCATTTGTAGGAAAAGTGGAGTTGGGCTGTTGAGTCTGCAGACCCTGGTAATCTATATCTAGCCGTCACTTTTTGGTATAGTATCATCTTCCATTCTGCAGTAGATCTTAGATGCCTCTAGAAGTGTTTAATCAATGTACCTCTCATTTTCATGAATGCTTCTTAACCGCACCATCTCCTCTCTCAGTTCTTCAACTTCTTTCCTGAGAGATGCAGCCTGCAGACATCTTGCATATTGAACCGGTTCCATGTCCCAGATCTGGCTGGCTGTCAGGATGGATGTAAAAGCTTTGATACCATGATGTTTCCCAGCCATATATCTGCTGGTGGAGCTTTGGTAGATGTTTGGTAGGTCTTTTTTTCTCTTTTGTCCCCCAGTGTCCCTACCTATCTTCAACTGTCCTGACAGTAAAAAAAGACAAAAAAACCCATAGCCTTTGTTATGTGAAACTGACACCTTTGTTTAGATTCTCTGTGTGTAGGTCTACTTCTTTGTTCCCTACTATCAGGGTATGAAATAGTTTACCTTATCTCGTCAGACTGAAACATGTATGTCTGAGGAGTGTAGTATACAGTACTGTGTCCTCTTTATATAGTTATCTCAAGGATTTATTAAGTTACTAATCAAAGACCTCTGAAATATCCTATATTGAATTATTTCCCTAGAGAACCTTAATTTGGCCTATATCTTTAACTTCCTAATTTGCCTTAGTCTGCCTTTAATTGGGAGATCTAGTCTATATACTGTAGCAAAATTGAACACTGGGGTGTATAGGAACAGGGGAAGGGAGAGAAATAATACTCAACAGTGCAATGGTGTCAAAAATATTTGCTAGCTGCCCCCTCTTTGAACTTATAGGCTACAGGAAAAGGCAAAAAGACAGCAGCAAAACAAAAAACCTGGCCTAAAACAGAAAAAAACCCTCTACTGTAACCAACTACAAAATATAAACCAGTAACGTTACAAAGTATAAAGATATTATCTAACACATATAACTCTCTTTTTAAAGAACTTTCCAGCAGAGAACTTGTAGCAACAGTCACAAAATGACCCTGTTTGAAATGAAGACTGTCATATTTTTCGTTAAGCTAGCTCATGAAAAAAAGAACCACCTCCTTGATTTGTAGTTATTTTTTCAGTGAAAAGAGGTCTGTGAACAACGTTCCCAATAAGCAACTTTACATAAGAATATAAGCTATGTCATACTGGGTGAGACCAAAGGTCCATCAAGCCCAATCCGGTTTCCAACAGTGGCCAATATATAGAAACAGAAACATAGAAACATGACAGCAGAGAAAGACTGCATGGCCTATCTAAACCGCCCTTCCTTATCAAATACTAAATTCATTTATCTATTTATTTATTCATTTGTTTGTTTTATATACTACACTATTTTAAATCTGCACAGTTTACAGCAAAACAACTCATTACATTGAACAGATTTTCAAAGAACAAGTAAACAGAACTTAACAGAAATTATATAGAACAGTAGCCTTTTATAACACAGTGAACATTAACCTTTATTATTACAAACAGGGGAGCCATCTTGGATAGAACCTGGGCAACTATTTACAAGATGATTGGAGGACTATGATGTGTAGATGGGTTTGGGATATGGTAAGGAAGTGGGTCCAGAGAGGGCTATGTTACATGTTCAAAGTATAGCTGGAAGAGATGTGTCTGTATTGCCTTTCTGAAGGTAGTTAGGTCAGGTAGTGACACTTTAGAAATCTGTGTTTGTCCCATGCTTTTTTGAATTCAGATACTGTCCTAGTCTCTACTACCTTCATTGGGAGAATATTACACGCATCAACCACTCTTTCTGTAAAGACATATTTTTTGCATATTGCTCCTGAGTCTATTCCCTTTCAACCTCATTTTATGTCCCCTCATAGCAGAGCTTGAATTTCAATCAAAAGAGACACTCCTCTTGTGCATTTATAGCACAAAGGTATTTAAATGTCTCTATCATATTGCAGGGCTGGTACCTTTTCAGAAACTAATGTCTGAACCAATAGCATGGCTTCCTGTTACAAGATGGTACCTGCTCTGAACCAGGGGCCTACTCTGAACCAAAGACTGAATTAAACAAGATGGATTCCTGCTTTGTTATACCTCAGCATTAAAACTTGCAAATCAAGCAATTTTGCCAGTTTATGATACTTCACAGTGAAAGTATTTTTCCAGACCTCCATTGAGACCTCCATTGTGCTAGCATTTGCAACAATCTATGAACCGGCACCTCAGCAACTTTAGCACGATGGATCTTTGTTTGCAGAAGGACCACCTATTAGCTGTTACTGGATTTGCTGAAGATGACATACAGGGTTGGAGTTAAGCCAATCACCAGGTCTTCAGGACAAAGAATTATATGGCTGTACACTAGAACCCAGAACTTAGAAAAAAAAAAGAACTCAGAAAGAACATGGAGAAGAGAACAAGACGGAAAAGAACAGACACAGCCCAGCAAACACATCTGCTGCACTCTGAAACACACAGAGGCTGGCAGAACACCTGGGAACTCTAATTTCTAATACAGACTGTTTGCTTGCTTTCTCTCTCTGGCTGGATAGTCTTATACTGTCCAAAGGCAAAATCCTGGGACGGAAGAAATCTCCCCCACAGACCTAAAGCTCAGTGTGTGACCACGCAGTTCATCTCACCTGATGTTGGACCTCTGCCATACTTTGATTTCGTGCCGAGCAGGACATCATTTCCCGGACCCCGCCACGACTATTCTGGCGAGAGCTAAGGTACAGGTCTTTAATTTCTCCCAGAGGTTGGGGCTAGCTTAGACAGACAATATACTGTACGTCTGAGTGCATGCAAATCAGTGACATTGGTTCCTAAAACAGAGATTGGATCTCTCGGTAATATTAACATAGAGCTGAATAATATATTATCTCAGAAAACTAATTTATTCTAATATTTCCACCATTTTTGCTATCAGAAGTATAATTTTCATACAAACATGGCTGGTTCTTGTTTTAACATGTGGTTTGTTTGCCAGGTGGTCCTATGGAATCCTGGGAAAAGGAAGGTAGCAGTTTTCCCTAGACAGACCGAGTATTTATACATGTGTATTTATCTGCTATTGATAATATCTCCTACATAATTGGGGTCTCGTTCTCTGGGATGAGTAACTGAACCACCCCTGCTTCTTACATATTTGGGGGATTTCATCCACAATAGAAAATTCTGAACAAATCACGTCTTAAATATTTGTGAGCTCGCCTTCGGGATAGGCAGTTCTGAATGAACTACATTTTACAGAACTCAGAGTGAGCTAGCCCTGAAGTTTCCCTGTAAGACTGTCTGATTTATGATGCTTTCATCAGCTAGCATTACTGACAGAAATAGCTTTTCTAGGCAGACTGAGGTAAATATGTTTACTGCAGAACCCCAGGTATGTAAAAAAAAAGTTGCTGGAAGACTTGTGAGATATGCAAACATTGTATAAGCAATTACTAATGATTTAAACTCTGCTTAGACACACGTAGATGCAGTGACCACTAAATTTCATGCCTGTGAATCTAAAAGATTACAGCTTTTGTCACAATTGACTGAGGCAAAATATGAATTGAGGGACATTTTGCAAATTGCTGGAAAAGTGTTTCTTCAAGTCACTGAGCAGAGGGAATTTTTGCAGCAGGGATGACTCATGCAAGAACACATTCTTTGCCTGCTTGAAAGGAACAAAGCAGTTGTGTGTGAGCAAGATTCTTTAGCAGGGAAAAGGGATCTGTTAAAAGTAAAGATCCAATTACTTTGGCATGAATTGGAATCCTTGGGAGGGTACATGTCTCCCTTGAAATGAAAATCAGGGAGAAATCTGTAATTTTCTCTGAGCCAGAGCCTGATTTTAACTCCTTCCTGCCTTTAGAAACTACAGAGATTGGGAAATCTCTAGTGGGTACCCTTGAGCAGATTAGTTTTGAGGAAGTGCCCCTCCCATCTCCCAGTGTTACAATTGTGGAAGCAGAGAGCCATAAATTCTCTCCACTGACCCTCGTAGTGTGGGATAGTCAGGGAGAAAAGCAGTATTTCTGGCCTCTCTCTAGTTAATGGAGAATAACTTTTGCCAGGAGAGGGGGGGGGGGGGGAGAAAAACCTCTAGGCTTCTCTCCTGAAACAGTCCAGCTTTGGAACTCTGACTTGAAGTTAAAACACAACGCTTCATTGCCTGTCAATATGAACAGAAGTCAGGAAAGGTTTACAACTTTTCTTCATGGTGCATTACCAATAAGACCACTTTCACAGAGGGACAGGGATAAAGAATTACCTGTCCATACTTGGAAGAAATTAAAACATTCTTGCAAACAGAGTAAAATAAGTCCTGTGCATGCAAGGTTTACATTTTCTGCTGAGAAATCTTGCAGTCAAGAATGCAACAGTCTGAATTTAATTTCAGCTCCTTGCAGTGTGGAAGATTTTCATACTTGACATGATCCACCACTGCTAGTGATGTAAAAATATTAATGATTTAACTAATTGTGTCTTTTTCTTCTCTATCCATAGGTTTCTGAGAAGAAATTTCTTTGTTAAAATAAAACTAACACTGTTTTATCTTAATTGTTTTAAAGACATTCCCAAGGGAATACATAGAGATGTAAGAATCCTAGAGAAAGAATGTACATTTCTGAGGTCACCCAACCACATAAAACAAAAGGTTTTGTTTAGTTCCTATAGAAAACTGACATTAAGGGTTCCATTCATGACTACATTTGGACCTAAGTGAATTTATAAGTACTCTTAAGAGGGAGTGCAAGTGAGGTTCTCATTTCATGGACTGAGGAACTTTATCCCGCATGGAATATCCAGGTTTAGTTACACTGATAAAGGTTCAGTCTAACACATTTTCTGTTTGTGAATATTTCTTATACATCTTTCTACACTTGAAAGGAAATGTGCAGAGGTTTTGGAACCTACATCTGAATTCACTTGTCATTACCTAGAATTGGCAAACCTCCAGAAGTGGTTTTGACTTCATTTTGTACTTAGTTTGAAGTAAAGTAAGATTCTTTAACTTTCTTTCTAATTGTTCTCTGCAAGATAACTTAGTTTAACACTTTATCCCATGCTCAATCTGTCTCATGAGACAACGAGCACATGCATCCTTAGTGAAGTATGGAATTTTGGAGCCACATAGAGGACAGCCTCTTGGCTCAAGTGATTTTTCAAAGGTCTCTTCTGTTACTCATACTTTTGATTGTATTTATGTATTTGCTTTTATATACTACACTTTTCAAGATCAGTGCGGTTTACATATAACATGAACAGTAAACCATTTATATAGAACAGGAAGATACATAGAACTTAGAATCATGGAACAGGTATTAAACAGGCATTAAGTACAGGTGGCAAAACCATTAACATTAAATGTTAAGATAGGGGGAATGAACTTGGATTGCACAAGAGGGTGAACTAAATGCAAGCTGGCTGGACAGTAGAGTCATAGCACCAGGTCTGGTTAGGGTGGCTAGTTATAGGCTAGCTGAAACAGGTATGTCTTTAAGGCTTTCCCGTAAAAGCCTATAAGTAATAGACACTTATAGAAAAAAAGAATTCTTGTACCTTTATAGATGCAGAAATTGCACAAAGATATGGATTTAGTAAATTCCACCTTTTACTGTCTGAAACAACAAATACTAACCTAGAACAGGATAGCCTGTTTGCTTTGTTTTACAGATGGAGAACCACATAATGAAGGTCCTCTTCCTGATTCCGGTGTCATGCTGCAGGATATGCCTGGATTCCTGATCACACAGTCCCAAACTGTCACACAGAAAGTCTTTCTGTCACTGGGTCCACAAAATGTTTTTTCAGAAACACTTCAACATGCCTGACCCATGCACACCTAACACACAAGAGAGGTTAAAGGCACACATGGACTATGCCACTGCTGGTTACCAAGAATAAACATGACATCATTAATAAAGTTCCTCTACCCTACAAGGTTTGCTTAATTGATGTTCCTAAGCACTCCATTGTTACTTTTGGTGGAGTAGTTCTGTTTTATTCAGACACAGATGCTGTTTCTACTGAAATCCAGGTGCTGGATGTATTTTGAGGTCATAACATTAACTTCACTGAAGCTTGGACTAGAAGGACTCTTACACAGTTGAACTGTCCATTGACTAGGAAAGCCTTGAAGTCACTGATTAGAACTTTGATTTGCATGATGTGGACATTTTACAGACTGATTTTATGTCTGATGTCATTGTGCCTATCTTTGCCCTTCTGGCATTCCAATTCTTGATTTCCTTATATCAGCAAAGGCAAATGTGTACCCTGCGTCATCTTGTATACCAAGGACCTCCAATACCTACCATGCTTTTGCAAGATTTGATAGAATGACACCTCATTGACTAGTGATGCCATTAACTTTTTCAGTTATGCATTGCTTTTAACTGAGTTGCTTCATTCATCAATGAAACCTTGTGTTCTGTTTATTAACACACTGATGAATTTAGATGGTAAGTTGAAGTTACACTGACACATTATATTGTATAACCTATATACCAAGTTATACATTGAGTAGGTTAAGTACATTGTACTAACAAGTTTGAAGTTATACTCATTACATTGATTGAGTCTATTTATTTTTACATATATTATATCAGTATTAACTTCTGTTACCGCTTGTATGTATAATTACTCATGCAGTATTGCTTCCAATGCAATTATTATGGTTAGAGTAACTATTAATAGACTTTAGCTAACCATGACATTTGGTTCTGACCTACACAGTAGCCTGCTAGTTATTTAGGTTTTAAGATGGAATATGTCCCCTTGTGGCTATTCCCATCTTAAAAGAGGGGGAAATGTAGGTCTGGTACCTTTTCAGAAACTAATGTCTGAACCAATAGTATGGCTTCTTGTTACAAGATGGGGCCTGTTCTGAACCAAAGCCTGAACCAGGGGCCTGCTCTGAACCAAAGACTAAATTAAACAAGATGGATTCCTGTTTTGCTATAACTCAGCATTAAAACTTGCAAATCAAGCAATTTTACCAGTTTATGATGCTTCACAATAAAAGTATTTTTCCAGCTGACTACGTGCAAAATAACATGGCTGAGACCTTCATTGTGCTAGCATTTGCAACAATGTATGAAACGGCACCTCAGCAACTTTAGCATGATGGAATTTTGTTTGCAGAAGGACCACCTATTAGCTGTTACCAGATTTGCCGAAGATGACATTATAGGGTTGGAGTCCAGCCAATCACTAGGTCTTCAGGAGAAAGAATTATATGGCTGTACACAAGAAGTCAGAAAAAACAAAAGAACTCAGAAAGAACACGGAGAAGAGAACATTATGAAAGAGAACAGACACAGCCCAGCAAACACATCTGCTGCACTCTGAAACACACAGAGGCTGGCAGAACACCTGGGAACTCTAATTTATAATACAGACTGTTTGCTTGCCTTCTCTCTCTTGCTGGATAGTCAGATATTATCCAAGGGCAAAATCCAGGGATGGAGAGATTCTCCCCCACAGACCTGCAGCTGAATGTGTGATCATGCAGTTCATCTCAGCTGACATTGGACCTCTGCCATAATTTGACTTTGTGACATTCTAGAGATAATTTCACAGACCCTGCTATGAGTATTCTCGTGAGAGCTAAGGTACTGGTCTTTAATTTCTCCAAGAGGTTGAGGCTAGCTTAGACAGACTGATAATTTACTGGACATCTGAGTGCATGTGAAGCAGTGATATTGGTTCCTAAAACAGAGATTAGATCTCTTGGTAATTGTAACATAGAGCTGAATAACATACTACCTCAGAAAGCTAATTTATTCTAATATTTCCACTGTTTTTGCTATCAGAAATAAAGTATAATTTTTATACAAACAGGGCTGGTTCTTGTTTTATCATGTGGTTTGTTTGCCAGGTGGTCCTATGGAATCCTGGGAAAAGGAGGTTACCAGTTTTCTCTAGACAGACTGCTACTGATAATATCTCCTACAATATCTCCTCTATCCCGCCTTTTCTCTAACATATTGTAGTGAGGAATGCCCTCAAGAAGAGATGGAAATAGGGGGAAATCCTGTTGGAGTAAATAACACTGCACTGACACACAGGATTTTCAAGTCAGAGATGAAAAAAACACAGCTCTCTGCTGAGCTCAGGCCACACCTCAGCTCAGAGGAGGAGACAGGCTTGTTCACTGATTGGTCATGCCCAGGGGAAGGTCAGGGAGTGCAGGGAAGTGAACCCTTTTTAAATCCTCAAGCAATGCAGAGAGAGAGAGGAGAGAGACGAGAGAGATGGGAAGCAGTTCAGGAAGGAGTTCAGGAAGAACTGCCAGAAGGATAAGCAAGCTAGAACCTTGGAGCAGGGCAGAACCTGGGAGCAGTGAACATTGGAGCAAGGAACAACCTTGGAAGAAACGTTACTGCAAGGTAAAGCCGGGAACAAGAAAGCTAGCAGAGCAAACACATGGAGTAACGGTAGTTGGACCTACAGCAGTCAAGGCTATAAAGGCAGCAGAGAAAGCCAAGGGGAAAGCTATCAGCCTAACAATTACCAGAAGGGCAGTGGAAATAGCAATAAGAAAGCTGAGCTCCAGAGCCTGGGAGATAGCAGGAGAAAAGGTACCAGCACTTATCTAAAAGTCCCTGTCAAAGGTAAAGCTGATATTTCTTATTTCAACTCCTTGCTTGAGAAGCCTTTTACTTATGCTAACGTCCAAAAGACAAACCGAGCACAGTCAGCTAATAGCAAGTGGGGGAAGGGACTTACCCTTGCTGAGAGCTATCCCTCTGATAAAAGCAGGACAGCTGAACCCCCTGGGGTGGGAGCCATAAGCAAGCTTTTATCAGAAAAGGAGGATGGTTATCCTAATGAAAATGTGCACAGACAAGCTGAATTGCTTTTAAGCCAACTTCAGGAGTTTCTGGAAAGAAAGTCAGGGAAAGATAATAAACCTGACAAAGATACCACTAACTCTAGCTCTGAAGAAAGTATGCAGGTGGATGTTTGTTTGCCTATAATAGAAAATGATCCTTCTGCCATGGACTGTTCAACATGTCTAATAGAAGACAGCATGGTTAAAGAGCATTGAAAACTGTATGAAGGAATACAGAGTAAGTTTGCCATACCTATTGCCACATTGGGAAAACTTTACAAGTTGTTTAACAAGCTTAATCACCTGTTGAAAGTAAGAAGCCATGCTGTAAAGAAAAGCAGCTGTTTCAGTTTATGTATTTTTCCTTGAGTGACCACATGAGGCAGTGCCTAGCGGTAAGTCAGAGGAACTGTGAAACAGCCAAATAGTGCTGAGTTAATTTCTGTTGCATTTCCTGTGTTTCTGTTTAAACCTTTATGTTGGAGTTGCATCCTTTTTGCATTTGTTGTACTGAACTTTGATGCGCTGGAGAAAAATCCCCACAAATAAATATTATTGCAGCCTTTACTACTCGAGTCATAACTACAGCTCAGTCCTTAAGGGAGACAAGCAAACTACAGGTCCCAGAATTCCTGGTGACAACTGACACAGCTTTATTCCAAAAAAGGACATTCCAAAGGCCACTCCTGCCTGTAAGCCCTTGGGCCCAGGTAGGAGCGTTGCAAGTGGCGTAGTCTTGAGGATACCGCGCATGCGCTAAAAGCAGCAATGCCAGGATCTGCAAGAAATAACTTCCCTGAGGAGCCCAGCTGAGGAGCATCCGAGAAGGGGGAAGAAAGGCAGTACAAAGAAGGCTACAGGAGTCTTCATTGGTGATAAGTGTGAAAATCCACCTAAGCCAGGTAAAGGGTATCCACCTGTGGGAGGTTAGGATACCAGGGCAAGGGTGAAGGCTAGGCCTTTAAAAAAAAAAAAAAGAAAGAGAGAAGGTTTTGTTGTTGTGGTATCGCACTTTGGTCTGTGTTTTGTGTTTGCAGAATTCCACGATGTCGCTTGAGTCACAAGACGTGTTCAAGTGGATGGCAGCACAATTTGAGCGGCAAAGGGACTTGGCTTTATAAGTGCAGGAGAGGGCTGCTGCGAACATCCAAGCTCAACAGAAACCTCTTCTTGAACTGCTGGAGACGTGGTTGACAGAGCAGAAGAAGCAGACTGAACCACCAGTCACTCCACCAGGTTTCACCCCACCAGCTTCTTTAAGTACACTTGGTTTTCAAGCTGGGGCAATGTTTAAATTTGGTCAGCTCACAGAGAAAGATGACATCGATGATTTCATCGAAAGTTTTGAGAGAGTGGCTTACCTTAGTGCTTGGCCTAAGGAGCACTGGGCCATGAGCTTTGCGGCGTCCCTTACTGGGGAAGCTTTGGCCGCTTATCGAGCCATGCCACCCATGCTCGCTGGAAATTATGATGAGCTCAAGAGGGCAGTTAGAGAAAGATTGGGGCTACCCCACTAGTTTATCACAACCTTCTAAGAGCTGTAAAACTACGGCCAAATGAGACCCCTAAAGCACTTTTTCACAGAATTCGCAGCTTAGTAAATAAGTGGCTAACTCCAGAAGGGAGATCCATAGAATCCAGGGATGGAGAGATTCTCCCCCACAGACCTGCAGCTGAATGTGTGATCATGCAGTTCATCTCAGCTGAAATTGGACCTCTGCCATAATTTGACTTTGTGACATTCTAGAGATAATTTCACAGACCCTGCTGCGAGTATTCTCATGAGAGTTAAGGTACTGGTCTTTAATTTCTCCATGAGGTTGAGGCTAGCTTATACAGACTGATAATTTACTGTACATCTGAGTGCATGTGAAGCAGTGATATTGGTTCCTAAAACAGAGATTAGATCTCTTGGTAATTGTAACATAGAGCTGAATAACATACTACCTCAGAAAGCTAATTTATTCTAATATTTCCACTGTTTTTGCTATCAGAAATAAAGTATAATTTTTATACAAACAGGGCTGGTTCTTGTTTTATCATGTGGTTTGTTTGCCAGGTGGTCCTATGGAATCCTGGGAAAAGGAGGTTAGCAGTTTTCTCTAGACAGACTGCTACTGATAATATCTCCCACAATATCTCCTCTATCCCGCCTTTTCTCTAACATATTGTAGTGAGGAATGCCCTCAAGAAGAGATGGAAATAGGGGAAAATCCTGTTGGAGTAAATAACACTGCACTGACACACAGGATTTTCAAGTCAGAGATGAAAAAAACACAGCTCTCTGCTGAGCTCAGGCCACACCTCAGCTCAGAGGAGGAGACAGGCTTGTTCACTGATTGGTCATGCCCAGGGGAAGGTCAGGGAGTGCAGGGAAGTGAACCCTTTTTAAATCCTCAAGCAATGCAGAGAGAGAGGAGAGAGACGAGAGAGATGGGAAGCAGTTCAGGAAGGAGTTCAGGAAGAACTGCCAGAAGGATAAGCAAACTAGAACCTTGGAGCAGGGCAGAACCTGGGAGCAGTGAACAATGGAGCAAGGAACAACCTTGTAAGAAACGTTACTGCAAGGTAGAGCCCGGGAACAAGAAAGCTAGCAGAGCAAACACATGGAGTAACTGTAGTTGGACTTCGGTCTTTACTGAGGAAGATGTAGGGATGTTACCCATGATTGAACTGGTATTTAAAGGTGATACTGCAGAGGAATTGAGAGAAATATCGCTACACCGGTAAGATATATTACAACTATTTGATAAACTGAATAGTAGCAAATCACCTGGACCGGATGGTATACATACCAGAGTGTTGAAAGAACTGAAATATGAGATTGCAGACCTGCTATTGGTAATCTGTGAACTTTCATTAAAATCATCTGTAATACCTGAAGATTGGAGGGTCGCCAACGTAACACCAATTTTTAAAAAAGGTTCCAGGGGTGACCCGGGAAATTACAGACCGGTGAGCCTGACGTCAGTACCAGGGAAAATGGTAGAAACCATCATAAAGAACAAAATTACACAACATGTAGATAGTCATGGCCTAATGGGAGACAGCCAACATGGCTTTAGACAAGGAAGATCTTGTCTTACTAATCTGATATGTTTCTTTGAAGGTGTGCATAAACAGGTAGACAAAGGTGAGTCGGTTGATATAGTGTATCTGGACTTCCAGAAAGCTTTTGACAAGGTCCCCCATCAGAGACTTTTGGCGAAGCTAAAAAGTCATGGGATAGGAGGCAGTGTACTATTGTGGATCGGGAACTGGTTAAAAGATAGAAAGCAGAGGGTAGGGCTAAATGGCCAATATTCCCAATGGAAAAAAGTGAATAGTGGAGTACCCCAGGGATCTGTACTGGGTCCCCTACTTTTTGACATATTCATAAATGACCTGGAAAAGGGAATAGCTAGTCAGGTTATCAAATTTGCAGGATTGTGGAAAACTGCAGGAGGATCTGGATAAATTGGAAGACTGGGCATCCAAATGGCAGATGAAATTTAATGTGGACAAATGCAAAGTTATGTACCTAGGAAAGAACAACCCACACTATAGTTACACGATGCAAGGCTCCACATTAGAAACCACCACCGAGGAAAAGGACTTAGGAGTCATCGTGGATAACATGTTAAAACCCTCCGCCCAGTGTGCAGCGGCGGCCAAGAAAGCAAATAGAATGCTAGGTATCATAAAGAAAGGGATGGAGAATAAAACAAAGGATATTATAATGCCTCTGTATCGCTCCATGGTACGACCGCACCTTGAATATTGTGTGCAATTCTGGTCGCCGTATCTTAAAAAGGACATAGTGTTATTAGAAAAAGTACAGAGAAGAGCCACCAAATTGGTGAAGGGGATGGAAGGCTACTCCTATGAAGAGAGGCTAAAAAGGTTAGGGCTCTTTAACCTGGAAAAGAGACGGCTGAGGGGAGATATGATAGAGGTCTATAAATTAATGAATGGAGTGGAACGGATAAACGTGGATCAATTGTTTACGCTATCAGAATATAGAAAGACTAGGGGACATGTAATGAAGCTACAGGGTAAACTATTTAAGACAAATAAGAGAAAATATTTTTTCACTCAACGTGTAATCAAACTCTGGAATCTGTTACCGGAGGATGTAGTAAGGGCTGTTAGTATAGCTGGGTTTAGAAAAGGTTTGGACAAGTTCCTGGAGGAAAGGTCCATAAACCACTATTAAAAAGGGACCCAGGATATCAATGCTTGACCCAGTACAAGCATTGTGGAACCTGTGTCTTTTGGGGATATTGCTAGGTACGTAGGACCTAGATTGGCCACTGTTGGAAACAGGATACTGGGCTTGATGGACCTCGGTCTGACCCAGTATGGCATGTCTTATGTTCTTATGTTCTTATGACCTACAGCAGTCAAGGCTATAATGGCAACAGAGAAAGCCAAGGGGAAAGCTATCAGCCTAACAATTACCAGAAGGGCAGTGGAAATAGCAATAAGAAAGCTGAGCTCCAGAGCCTGGGAGATAGCAGGAGAAAAGGTACCAGCACTTATCTAAAAGTCCCTGTCAAAGGTAAAGCTGATATTTCTTATTTCAACTCCTTGCTTGAGAAGCCTTTTACTTATGCTAATGTCCAAAAGACAAACCGAGTACAGTCAGCTAATAGCAAGTGGGGGAAGGGACTGTGAAACAGCCAAATAGTGCTGAGTTAATTTCTGTTGCATTTCCTGTGTTTCTGTTTCAACCTTTATGTTGGAGTTGCATCCTTTTTGCGTTTGTTGTACTGAACTTTGATGTGCTGGAGAAAAATCCCCACAAATAAATATTCTTGCAGCCTTTACTACTCGAGTCATACAGCTGAGTCCTTAAGGGAGACAAGCAAACTACAGGTCCCAGAATTCCTGGTGACAACTGACACAGCTTTATCCCAAAAAAGGACATTCCAAAGGCACTCCTGCCTGTTAGCCCTTGGGCCCAGGTAGGAGCGTTGCAGTATACATTTTAAGATCTTTATGTCTGTCTTTATATGCTTTAGAACAAAGACCACTAACTATTTTAGTAGCCATCCTCTGCACTGACCCCATCCTGTTTATGTCCTTATGAAGGTGTGGTCTCCAGAACTGCACACAATGCTCCAAATGAGGTCACACAAGAGACTTATACAGAGACACTATCACTTTTTTTCTGCTGGTAACTCCTCTCCTTATACACCCAAGCTTCCTTCTGCTTTTCTACCTCTCAAGCCCCCTTAAGATAATCAGAAACAACCATGCCCAGGCCACTCTCTTCTTTCATGGAGAGAAGTACTTCACCTCCTACATTGTAACATCCCTTGGCTTTTTGCAGCCCAAATGCATGACCCTGTATTTTTTAACTGGCCTTCATGAAATACAAGAGATCACAGAGAGAGAAAGACAGGCATCTATATTTGGAAAAACAACTTAAAGAAGCTAGCAAAGTAGTCAGGAAAGCAAAGACTAAAAAGAGGAGGAAATAGCCAATGCAATAAAATGGGGAGATAAGACATTTTTTCAGATATGTTAGTGAGAAGAGGAAGGGCAAAAGTGGTATTTTCAGACTCAAGGGTGAAGGGGAGGAATATGTAGAAGCTGATGAGGATAAAGCAGAATTGCTTAACAAATATTTATCTTCTGTGTTCACAGATGAAGAACCAGGAGCAGGCCCTTAAAAACACCCACAAAAAGGAACAGAAGCGAGGCATATTAAACAATTATCAGAAGACTATGTTTGTGAGAAATTAGCTAATCTTAAAGTAGACAAAGCAATGGGACCAGATGGGATACACCCTAGAATACTGAGAAAACTTGGGGGCGTTCTAGCAGCTCCACTGACTGACCTTTTCAATACCTCATTGGAGTTGGGAGTGGTGCTAAAGGACTGGAGAGAGGCACATGTGGCCCCTTTACACAAAAGCAGAAGTAAGGATGTGGTTGAAAACTACAGGCTGGTTAGTTTAACTTCTGTGGTGAGTAAATTATTGGAAGCGCTGCTGAAAGAGAAAATAGTGAGGTTCCTGGAGTCCAGTGGATTACAGGATCTGAGGCAGCATGGATTCACCAGTGGCAGGTCTTGTCAGACAAATCTGATTGATTTCTTTGACTGGGTGACCAGGGAGTTGGACCGAGAGAGAGCCCTAGACGTGGTGTATTTGGATTTCAGTAAAGCCTTTTTCACCATTCCTCACAGGGGTATTACAAACAAACTGAGCACCCTAGGGATGGAAACAAAATTATTGCTTTGGTTAGAAATTGGTTGAGTGTGAGGTGACAAAGGGTACAAGCAAATGGAGCTCACTCAGAGGAGAAGGAATTATTAGTGGTGTGCCCCAGGGATCTGTCCTTGGTCCGATTCTTTTTAACATTTTTGTTAGTGATATAGCGGAAGGGCTGTTGGGTAAGGTTTGTCTCTTTGCGGATGTTACCAAAATCTGCAATAGAGTAGACTCCCAGGAAGGTATAGATAACATGAGGAGGGATCTAGTTAAGCTTGAAAAAATGGTCTAGAATTTGGCAGCTGAGATTTAATGTTTAAAAAATGCAAGGTCATGCATTTGGGCTGCAGCAATCCAAGGGAGCGATATAGTGTAGGGAGTGAAGATGAGGACAGTATCTGAATTCAAAGAAGCAGGGGACAAACACAGAGGATCTCTAAAAGTAAAAAGGGGAGTGTTGTAGTGGTTGATATGGAAGGACCGACTAGATAGGCCATGTAGTCTTTTTCTGTCATCATGTTTCTATGTTTCTATCTCAGCTGCCAAATTCTTGACCATTTTTCAAGCTTAACTAGATCCCTCCTCATGTTATCTACTCCTTCCTCGGTGTCTACTCTATTGCAGATGTTAGTGATATTGCGGAAGGGCTGTCAGGTAAGGTTTGCCTCTTTGTAGATGATACCAAAATCTGCAATAGTCAACCAGGAAGATGTAGATAACATGAGGAGGGATCTAGCTAAGCTTGAAGAATGGTCTAGAATTTAGCAGATGAGATTTAATGTTAAAAAATGCAAGGTCATGCATTTGGGCTGCAGCAATCCAAGGGCGCGATATAGTATAGGGAGTGACATACTTCTGTCCATGAAAGAGGAACAGGACCAAGGCATGATTGTGTCTGAAGATCTCAAAGTAGGTAAACAGGTAGAAAAGGTGATGGTGAAAGCTAGAAAGATGCTTGGGTGCATAGGGAGAGGAATGGCCAGCAGAAGAAAGGAGATGTTAGTGCCTCTGTATAGGTCTTTGGTGCGACCTCATTTGAAATCTTGTGTGCAATTCTGGAGACTGTACCTTCAAAAGGATATAAACAGGTTGGAGTCAGTACAAAGGGTGGCTACTAAAATGGTAGTGGTCTTCATTATAAAGCATATGAGGACAGACATAAGGATCTTAATATGTATACTTTAGAGAAAAGGCACGTTAGAGGTGATATGATTGAGATGTTTAAATACCTCCATGGCATAAATACTTAGGAGGAGAGCCTCTTTCGATATGAAGCAAGATCTGCCTCGAGCGGACATAGGATGAGGGTGAAAGGTGATAGGCTCAGGAGTAATATGCAGAAATATTTATTTATGGAAAGAGTAGTAGATGCGTGGAATAGTCTCCCAATGGAGTTGGTAGATGACAACAGTATCTGAATTAAAAAAAGCATGAAACAAACACAGATTATCTCTAATGGGAAAAAGGGAACTATTGTAGTGGTTGATATGGAAGGGCAGACTAGATAGGCCATGTGGTCTTTTTCTGCCATCATGTTTCTATGTTTCTTGATTTTGATATTATCTGCAAAGAGGCAAAATGTATCCAACAGTCCTTCTGCAATATCACTAACAATGATGTTAAAAAGAAATGGACTAATTACAGATCCCTGTGATACACCACCAGTAACCTCCTTCTCCTCAGAGTTAGATCCATTTACCTGTACTCTTTGTTGCCTCCTACTCAACCAATTTCTAACCCAGTCACTTTAAGGTCCATCCCTAGACTGCTCAGTTTGTTTATAAGTCACCTGTGCATTATAGTGTCAAAGGCTTTACTGAATTCTAAGTACACCACATCTAGGGCTCTGCCTCGGTCCAACTCCCTGGTCATCCAGTCAAAGAAATCAATCAGATGTGTCTGACAAGACCTGTTCTGATAAGCCCATGCTGCCTCGGATCCTACAATCCATTGGTCTACAGAAATCCCACTTTCCTCCCTTTTAGCAGCATTTCCAATAATTTACTCACCACAGAGATTAGATTAACTGACCTCTAGTTTACAACCTCATCCTTTCTGCTTTTCTGTAAAGGGACCACATTTGCCTTTCTCCAGTCCTCCGGGATCACTCCTGATTCTAAAGAAGCACTGAAAAGGTCAATCAGTGGAGCCACTAGAATGTCCCCAGACTCCTTCAACATTCTCAGATGTATCCCATCCGGTCCCATTACTTTGTCTACTTTTAGTTTAGCTAGTTCCTCACAAACACAGTCTTCTGGAAATCATTAAAATCCCTATTGTTTCGGTTCCTATTTGTGGGTGTTTTCTGAGGGCCTGCTCTTGGCCCTTCATCTGTGAACACAGAACAGAAATATTTGTTAAACAATTCCACTTTATCCTTATCAGTTTTTATATATTCCTCCCCTTCACCGTTGAGCCTGACAACACCACTTTTGCACTCCCTTCTCTCACTAACATATCTGAAAAATGTCTTATCCCCCCATTTTATTGCACTGACTATTTATTCTTCTTTTTGTATCTTTGCTTTCCTGACTACTTTGTTAGCTTCTCTAAGTTTTTTTCCAAATATAGATGATTGTCTTCCTTTCCCTGTGATCTCTTGTATTTTATGAAGGTCATCCCCTTTTTCTTCACCTTTTCAGTTACTTTTTTGGAGAGCCCTAGTGGCCTCCTTTTTCTTATTTACCCGTCTGATAGAAACATTTGTTAGTCTTAAAATATCCTCTTTTAGTTTTGCCCATTGCATTTCTACATCCCCCAGCTCTTCCCATTCCACTTATGACTCACAAATACCTTTCAGGTTCCCAAAAAGTAGACAGATTCCATGCTGCTTATCCCAAGGGAAAGCATTGCATTTCCAGTCCACTTTAATAATGGTTTATGGACTTTTAATCTGAATCTCTTTAAACCCAACTACACTAACAGCTTTTATTACATCGTCCAGCAACGATTTCCAGAGTTCGATTACATGTTGAGTGAAAAAATATTTTCTCCAGTTGCATGTCCCCTAGTCTTTCTACTTCTTGAACGAATAAGCAACTGATCTATGTTTATCCACTCTACTCCACTCATATTTTATAGATCTCTATCATATCTCCCTTCAGCTGAGTCTTTTCTAAGCTGAAGAGACCTACGATTTTAAGCCTCTCCTCATAGATTTATTCTTCTATCTCCTTAATCATTTTTGTCACTCTTCTCTGTATCTTTTTCTAATTCTGCTATATTCTTTTTGAGATGTGGTGACCAAAATTGCACAATATCCAAATTGTAGTTGCTCATGGAGAGATACAGAGACATTATAATAGCCTTGGTTTTATTTTCCATTCCTTTCCTTATGATTCCTAGCATTCTGTTTGCTTTCTTGATTGCCGTTGCACACTGGGCAAAGCGTTTCAACATATTATCCACAATGATATCCAGATCCTTTCCCTAATGAGGTACCTTGCATTGAGTAACCATCGTTTGGGTTGTCCTTCCCTAAGTACATATCTTTGCAGTTGTTCACACTAAATTTCAACTGCCATTGCATGGCTAGTCTTCCAATTTGTCAAGGTCTTCTTGCAATTTTTCACAATCCTCTTGTGTTTTAACAATTTTGACTAATTTTGTATCAGCTGCAGATTTCATCACCTCATTCACTGTTCCATTTCCTGGTCATTTAAAAATGCATTAGAAAGCAGCAGGCCCAGCACAGATGTATTATTATTCACCTTTCTCCATTTCCAATCCACAATAATACACTGCCTCTTTTCCCGTGACTTTTTAATTTATTCAAGAGTCCCTTTCAAAGGCCTTCTGAAAATCCAGATACACTGGATGTGAGCTATGCAGGAGTCCTCCACTATCATTCCTCTTAGTGGGAGAAAGTGCAATGCTTTGGATTGCTTAGGGCAGGCAGGTCCTGAGGGATAAACAGGTATGGTGGGAGGATTCAATCTTTAGGTGTTAAGAGAGTTATAGGGTGGGGTTTTGGTGCTTTTATACAAAACTCTTTTAAGAGACTCCTCTGGAACATCAGACTGCGATTTAGTAGCCTGATGCTTCTAGAGAGGGAAAAAAAGTGCCAGCTTATAGTTGCTATTATTTTTCCAGGAATAATCAAGCTTGTGATGTTAAACACAGGCTATCAAAATGTGTGTTAAGGGAAAATAGCACATACTTCTGTCATTTAATGCATGTTAAATGGCAAAACATTCTGCACTATTCCCCCAACACACTTTACTAACTACCTTCCTTAATTGCAATCACTTCTCTGACGTATTGAGATAATTTTCAAAGGCATTTCCACAGGTAAAGCAAGGTTTCCTGACAGAAATAGATAGTTTGAAAACTGTTCACTTAATGTGCTAGTAAAAGTACATGCATACAGCCCATATGCCCACGGTTTTAGAAACAATGAGTGGAGGCATTCCTAGATTCCTGGGGGTGGGATTATCATGGGAGTTTCATTTACATGCATCATTTTGGAAATTCGAGCAAATGTGTATAATTTTATTTAGAAAACAGGTGTAAATATACTGTAAAAACCTAATTTTCCTGGGGCAATTTTTTAAAGTGAAAGCATGTGTGCACTTTCACTTTAAAAATGTGGAAAAAGTGAAGTATATGCAGAGAAAATCATCCACATACCTTTGACCTATCTGCCCAGTTATAAAATTACTTACTCATAAGAGGCCTTGAAAAAACCACACCAAGGCTTTATCCAGATATTTCTAGATATAAAAGAAGCTTTTGACTCAGTTCCCCACAATATGCTGCTCCTCCAGTTACAAGTGCTAGGACTGGGTGGCACAACATTAAAATGGTTTAAATTTTACTTAACAGAATGTCAACTACAAGTCAAGATAGGAACACAGAATTCAACACCATACACTCAACACCAAGGAGTTCCACAAGGATCCATCTTCTCCTCACTTCTTTTCAGATCAAAAACAACCTAACAGCCAGAAGTCTGTAGGATCTCATTTGTACCAAACCTAACTGATCTGAGAGAAGCAGCAACATCAATACCATATCAATACACAACCTGTTCACAAAAGCCAAACAAACCACATCCAAGAGGGCCCTCTCGCTTGCCTCTCCATCTATCTGAAACACTCTCCCGGACAAAATGAGAACCTCCACAGACATTAAGGAATTTCGGAAACAGCTCAAGACCCTTCTATTCATCGAACATGTCAAAGAAACCTGATGCTCCCCCTCATGAACTCCTACATACACATCACATTGTACATAAGTTATACTTTATCATTCACAGTTCTCCCCCTCCCCATGTTTGCTAAGGAAGTTTTCCTGTCTTGGGATAAGTTTTAAATTGTTACTATTGAAAGTTCTCTGTAAACTGAAGTTCATTGTTAACCGCCTTGATTTTAAGATAAGGCAGTATACAAAAATTGTTAAATAAATAAATAAAATATATTTTTACATCTACTCTGCACAGTCATTCAAGTCCATAACATACTTTATCACATCTATACAGATGACGCAATGCTCTATCTTCTATTCTTCACAGTAAAACCAAAATGTACCTCCCTGGTAAGATGCTTTAACTCTGTCACGCAGTGGTTATCAGAACACAATTTGGCCATAAACTACAAAAAGATGGAAGCTCTCTACATCATCAAAGACACCGACTTCACTCCACCTACCTCATTAACTGTTGCAGGAGCACACATAGAGATAAAGTCTGAAGTACATTACTTAGGCGTAACCCTAGATCAGCAGCTGACCTTCCTCCCACACATTAGTAGTATCACAAGGATGATATAGCACAAAATAAAGACAGTACAACACCTCTGACTACTACTGGGTACACAAGATTTCCAGACAGTATTTCAGGCAATAATATTCCCACACTTTGACTACTGTAATTTCCTCTTCCAGGGCCTCCCAAAATATGCCCTCTACACCTTACAACTGGCCCAAAACATGACTTCCCGTATCCTCTGAAGAGCCGCCAAAACTGACCAAATAACCACAATACTCAAGCAGCTACACTGGCTGCCCATCACATCGTGAATAAGATACAAAGTCTTTCACAGAATATACCTACAATTATTACTGCAAGAAACTCCTAGTAACAGAACTAGAAGGGCAAACTCCCTAAGCACGTTCATAATACCTGCCATAAAAATGAAGAGCAACCAAAGCACATCCAATAGCTCGATGCCCCAACCCTATGGAATGCAGTTCCAGAGAACCTACGTCATTAGAGTAGACACCCAGGATATTAGAGTAGACACCCAGGAAGGTGTAGATAACATGAGGAAGGATCTAGCTAAGCTTGAAGAATGGTCTAGAATTTGGCAGCTGGGATTTAATGTTAAAAATGTAAGGTCATGCATTTGGGCTGCAGCAATCCAAGGGAGCAATATAGTATAGGGGGCGAAGTACTTTTGTACACTAAAGAAGAGCGGGACCTAGGCGTGGTTGTGTCTGATGATCTTAAAGTAGCTAAACAGGTAGAAAAGGCAATGGCAAAAGCTAGAAGGATGCTTGGGTGGATACGGAGAGGAAAGTTTAGCAGAAAAAAGGAGGTGATAGTGCCTCTGTATAAGTCTTTGGTGCGACCTCATTTGGAGTATGGTGTGCAATTCTGGAGACCGCACCTTCAAAAGGATGTGAACAGGATGGAGTTGGTGCAGTGGGTGGCTACTAAGATGATTAGTGGTCTTCATTATAAAGCATATGATGACAGACTTAGGGATCTTAATATGTACACCTTAGAGAAAAGGCAGGATAGAGGTGATATGATTGAGATGTTTAAATGCCTCTGTGGCATAAATGTTCAGGGAGAGAGCCTCTTTCAATTGAAAGCAAGTTCTGCTACGAGGGGACATGGGATGAGGGTGAAGGGGGATAGATTCAGGAGTGATATGCAGAAATATTTCTTTACGGAAAAAGTGGTGGATCCATGTAATAGTCTCCCAGTGGCGGTGGTAGAGATGAGGACCTTAACTGAATTCAAAAAAGCATGGGACAAACACAGAGGATCTCTAAAGGAAAAAAGGGGACTGTTGTAGTTGTTGATATGGAAGGACAGACTAGATAGGCCATGTGGTCTTTTTCTGTTGTCATGTTTCTATGTTTCTGTGTTTTAAATCCGATTTAAATGACTTTAGAAGAAAACTAAAACCTATCTCTCTATGGAGCACTTCAGTAATGAGAACTAAGCTCACACCATTATGGAACCACATGAATCTGACACACCTCATTACAACCTTCTACAACTTTGCTTTTTTATCTTCACCCTATGTTATATTATAAGTTAAAGCTATGTTTTCCTAGTTGCAATTGTGTTTGATGTAAAGTCACTTTGAGCTCATTGTTGTTCGATCTGTAAACCACTGTGACTTGTAGATGTGGCAGTATAAATGAATAGCTAAATAAATAAATACATAAATAAATACAATTATCCCCCAAAATCACAAGCTCCAAAATGTCAGGCAAAGAAGTAACAAAAGCACAGAACACCCACAAAATGAGTTCATTGTAGAACAGAAAAAGACAGCTTCCATTTCTTGACAATATATAGAGGTAATGAATAAAGCTTCACACGTTTTGGCAAATCTAGCTACCTGCTGGATTAACCAAAGCAAAACTATATGGGAAGATTTTCTTCGATTATTACTTTACAAAAAAGTCCCCATACAAATGTGTGACTGCTTTTTACATAGATATTTTTCAAAACAAAAGTATGAGAATAGTTTTGATTGCTTCTGACCGTTCCCTGACCTGATAATGCCCTGATCCCCCCCATACAGATTATGAAACAATGCATGTTCCTTTGCCCATGTTAGACCAATAATCAATAATCAATTGCTTTTTTTATATATTTTAGCCTGTATCATCCACTGTTCTTTGTGGAGATCATGGAAACATGTATAAAATCCAGTATAAAACAAACAGGAGAAACAGTACTAATGCAAAAAGCATCACAGACAATATAATCAGATGACATGCAATAGCTAACCTATGCCTTGCATGACCCTATACTACCCACTCATGAAAATACCTGCTGAAAAAACTGCATTTTTAAGTGCTTCCTAAGATGAACTCTGTGTGTGTCCCTTTGAGTCATTGCTGACTCCAGAAGCTCCTGGGTTTTCTTGGCAGTGTGACTGGAAGTAGATTGCCAGGCCCTTCTTCTAAGGCAATCGAGGATTAAGTGATTTGCCCAAGGCCACATGGAGTGCCAGCAGGAATCAATCCCTGGTCTCTTGATTACCAAACCAGTGCTTTAACTACTAGATTATTCCTCTATTGGTCATTAGACTTAACTCCTGCAGTCACCAGGCAGGCCAAGGCAGAAGTCTCTGCTATGTGAATTTTCCTAGCCAAGGGTATCTGAAGCATAGGGATGCCCTCCTACCTCATTACATGAAAAGCTCTATAAATTCTATGTAAATTCCATGTAAAATGTTATGGAGCATTTCCATTGAAAGCCTAATGAACTAACATATATGCATAGTGGCATTCGTCATTATCTCTGTATCTTGAATTCTTGCTGAAATTTCATTGGTCAAAATACAGCATCATAGCAGTACCTCTAATCAACCAGCGACACAGACAAAAAAGACTTTGGGACATGTTTACTAAAATTGTGCTATTGTAGGATGCACTAAGCCCCAAAACGTAGCATGGGATGTGAAATAGACCCATGATAACTGCCAGGAATGTGCCCGGAATGTCCTCTAGCAGTTACCATGGGGAGACTTACGTGAACAACCTAACTGCAAGCACACTTAACATAGGTGAATTTAACAACACCCACTGAGGAGGTATTAAATGCACCCATGCTTATGGCAAACCTCTTGGTAGCGAGCGCCATTGAAGCCTGTAGTAACCATGATGTGGCTTCGCAACCCATCCAGTCACCTCCCCATTGTGCTTCAATCAGTTAGTGAGGGGATTTTCCCATGCTAAGGCGCTGTAACAGCATGGTGTGATTATCATGCAGTAAGTCCCCTGCTAACCCTTAGCATACATTAATAAACATGTACCTTTATGCCTTAACCCATAATGGGGGAAAGAGCAGTCCTGGTAATTAAAACTTTGTTCTACAAGCCTTACTTCTCTTTACACTCATTAGAATGTAAACGGTATTTGTTAACATGTAACATTCCCATTCCATATGAAAATGAGAAAGGGCTCCAGAAGAATCTAAGGTAAGACTTAAGGAGAGAATAATGACCTTAAGTGATCCATTGCCTTCAACTTATGGTTCTGGCAATTTAAAAACAGCAGTTCTTAATACTTTCCATTAGTAGAACCAAAAGACTAGGGTTCAATTCCCACTAGAACTACTTGGGGCCTTGGGCAAGTCACTTAACTTTCCATTGCCTCATAAAATTCCATGTTATCAATGTCCCTGTTTAATGTACATTACCAAGTTTAAGTTACAATGTAAACTACTTTGACTGAAATGATAAAGTGGTATAAAAAACCTGTTAAAAAAATAAATGAGGAGCTACAAGGTTACTAGTATCATAAAGAACCTTTTTTCCCATTAAGCATATTTCTTGTTAGTTGAATTAATATCCTGGCTGTGCAGATGATATTAACAGAACAATAAGTTTAAATACAGTTCCTTTACTTATAAAATAAGCCATAATGTAGTTCTTAATTGCACAGTGACAACAATAGTAGAAAGCATAGTAACAGTAATAACATTCCGGAATGGGGTTTACTCTGAGCCAGGCTTGCTCTGACAAAAGCTAGGACCAGGTTCTTCTCCCCTAATTTTTAGTGTGGAATTTTCTTTTATCGAAAATAAGAAAATGTCCAGGTAAAGGAATTAACTTTGTGGTCATTTACTAATAATTAAGAAGCATGTTTTATTTACCATAGGGTCCATGGCATAAAATAAGTCCTGTAGCAGATAAAGTGCGTTCATGGCAATAATGCATGCTGATAGCAAATTACCTCCTTTGTGTACCACTGGAATTTTCATAGTATCATCCTTATCATTTTTATACTGCTACTGGAGGTACACAGTGATATGCAATGGTGATAAATTTTCAGGAATGATTAGTTCCTTCCCAAAAGAACATAGAATGCAGTTGGGCATCTGAGGAGACAGGCGATAGAGTTAGGGTTCTCAAACCAGCCCTTGGGATACACTTAGCCTATCTGTTTTTGTTTTGCTATACATAATTGGGGGTATACCACTATTCAAATACATTTCCAAGTGATTTACACCATTAAACTATTGCATCATTCAGCAATTTAATGGGAGGAAAGTGGTTGGACAGTAATGTCTTCCTTAAGACAACAATTAACTGACAATACATGAGGAAAATTACAATTTTCTGCAGAAAAAACAGGTCCAATTATTATGAGGGGAAGGCTCAAGAGATCTGCCAGGGTTTCACCACTATTTAAATTCTTTTGTAAGAACTTTCCAGCCATGGTTCTGCTGGAAGTTCCATAGTTTAGGAACAATTACAACTAAAAGCATGATGATTCTTTATTGTAGTGTGAGAGGGCATGACTAAAACATTTGCCTGGGATGATCTCAGTATACAGGAAGAACAATAGGAGATTAAGAGAGAGTTGAGGTAACTAGAAAATACTATATAAAAGGCCCAATGTGCCAAGAATAGGATGTTATATTTAATTCTGGCCTAGACTGGAAGCCAGTATTGTTCACGAAGCAGAGGTGTGACATATTCAGATCTCTTTGCTCCATATATTAGTTTTACTACAATATTTTGAATGAGTTGTAAATTACTCTTCTGAGTTGGACTTGAAGATCTATGGCTAATAAGGAGTTAACATAATCAAAATGTTTTATTACCAATGTATGTAAGACTGGTTTTAAGGCTTTATTATCTAAATGGTGCTTTTCTAAGAGCAATAAATTACTTCTGGATAATTGTTGAGATGTAAGGATCCTGCCTGGCTGAGTATATCTTGAGGACTGAGTTGAGAACCATGAAAAGAGATTTGTTCAACATCACAGTATCAATGGAAAAAGTGGGGGGTTGAACTAAAGGGTTTCTTACTCTTAGCTCATGACTTTAACCCTCTAGGTCACTCCTTTGAGATCACTGTTGTGAAGTAAAAGCAGAAGGGCTTTACTTACCTGCCAATGCAAGGATGTATTCCTGAAATCTTGTGCCTATTCTGTTAGTAGCTGTACAGTTGTATTTTCCAAAGTCATTGTCAGATAACGGAGTAATCTTAGCAAAAATAAATGAAAGTTGTATTTTAAAAGGATTAAATATGACTTGGTATTGAAATTCACCTACATTTTTAACTAGCAGCTAAATAGAACATTTATGGGTTAATATCCACGGGATATGTATACTAAGCTGGGCTAATGGTTAGAGCACCCTATATGTAATTAGATCCCACTGAATAACATGGAACCTAGTTACATATAGCATTCTGTAGCCATTAGCGCAGCTTACTAAACATGCCCCTTAAATAGTCTGGTTTAAACATGCCCTTTAAAAGGCCAGTTACAGCATTTAAAGAAACCATGTATTTTCAATCTAGACAGAAGACAGAGCTGAATATATGTAGACAGCATTTGCTATGGATGCTATATAGAGCATGGCAATATTCAGTCATTATGGTAATTCTATAATGGTGCATCTGAGGCATCTGTATTACAGTACACTATATGTATGAGCCAGGCACGCCGATTCTATAAAATAAAGAACGTGCTTTACTTTATAGAATAGGCGCAAGTGGCCCTCAGTGCAGGCACACTAGGCTCAAGCACTTATACCAGCCCCTTGGCAGGTGTAAACGCCTGGGCCTAGATTTTGGAAAGTGCACACATAGGTTATAATAGTGTACAACTCGCATGCGTATCTCGTGCTCTGCCCCAGTTCTGTCTCGTGCACAGCTACCCCACCAGTACACACAATGGCTTCTATGCATAAATTTAGGGAATGGTGACCGTTCAATCTGCTCCCACCAAGTACCATTGGGCCCCCTGTTTATGGAATTACCCCCTATATGTATTTTATAACAGTTTAAGCTTGGACAGCAATTTTTCTGTCTTAAACCACATTGCTATATAAATAGCAGCTGAATATTACTTCTCTCTGTATAGTTGGGCCAAAGGCACTATACTGATAGTGCCAGAGAAGTCAATGAAAATCTTCAGCATCACTACCAGTACAGTGCCACTGAAAATGATTGGATAGAAACTTGTCCATTTAGCAGTGATTCCCTTATAGATAAGCCTTTTAAATAGTGACCAATTACTTTTTAAATATAACTTTATTATAGTGTCCTGACACCCCTCAAATTAAATGCTAGTTTTACACAAATAATTGACATTTCTTACTGTGCTGGGTAAAACATGTTTAGCATTTCCATCCTAAAAAGTACCTCTGCTACTATAAAGAACCATGTGAGTCAAGCTTTTATGGTATTTGTTGAAATTAAGTAGGTATATATAACAAGTTGAGAGAATTACAAAAATAATAATTGCGTTATAGCACATTTGAAAAGTTAAAATAGATTTTTAATTACTAGGTCAATATGAACTTTATGGAAAAAATAAAGTCCAAAAACGATGCTGTTTAGCTGATGTCTGATTTCCTGTAATACATGCCAGGGATTGCTTTTTATCACCACTATCTGTCACAGTAAAAGCTTACAGAAGGAGCAGATTGCAGCATTTCAAAGGAGAGTAGGAACTTGGAAGCAGTTTGGAAAACATACAACCTTTTTATTTTTCATGAAAAGTGAACAATTCTATAAAATTCAACACCGTGCCTGTTTACTAGAGATTTTCATTTGAAAAAAATGTAGAGCCCCAAGGCCTAGGACAGGGGTGGGAAGACTCAGCATCTTTATTATTTCAGCAACTATAGTATGTTAATATTGAATCGACACCCTGCGCAAATAATAAGACAGGTATAATGGATATGCAATGAATGAACAACTGTAACTGATTACCTCTCTCTACCCTTCAGTTCTGCTTCCTTTGATTGAAACAGAAAGGTTTCCATAGAATCTCAAATGTAGACTAAAAAAGCCTACAGAGAACCTTTTGAAAGGAGGCAAAAGTATACATTGAAAAGTAGGGACATTTGAAAACAAAATCATAGTAATAGTAACCGGGTAAGGCGGCATGTCGCCTCTCGCCACCCCCCCAGGCCCCACCCCAACTTTCCTTTCCCCGACAGATTAATTCAAAACAAACACATGACAACCATTTGGGACTTAAACTGGTCGCAGCTTTAATAACCTTTTAAACACACATAATACAACATCAACACATTTTAACTCCCCGCCCCCCCCCAAGCCGCGCGAGCGCTCACCCGCCGTGTTAGTAGCAAGGTGACGCCGCCTCCGCTTCCCCCGGCACAGGCCCGACATTTTCCACGCCCTCCCTCTTCCGGCTTCGCCATGCTATTAGCAAAAGCCTGAGGGGTTAACCGGGTCGGGGGTACCCCACCCCCGCCGTCATGCTTGCCACCGGCTCCGGACCCCGGAAACCTCCGGGATCCCGCCAAAGCCCCCCTCCTCCAGCTGCAACAACACCAAAAAAAACCCAACCAAAGCCTCCCCCAGCCAGGGTGGGCGGGCAGGACGTCTGGAGCCTCCAGCCTTGACCCAGCAACTGCCGATGCAGAGCTGGGTCCCCGCGCCACTCACCCCCCCCCCCCCGCTGCCGGGTCCTAGCCTCCTCATTGGCTCCCGGGCATTTTAAACGCCGCGGGGAGCCAATGAGGCGCCCGGCCGCGCGGGCACCAACGAGCCGCGCGCCGCCGCAACCGAGGGGGGGGGCGAACGGCCCGCCACCCCCCCGGTTAGGAGCGGCCACGCGGACGGGGCCCGCGGCCTTGCTGTAACCGGGTAAGGCGGCATGTCGCCTCTCGCCCCCCCCAGGCCCCACCCCAACTTTCCTTTCCCCGACAGATTAATTCAAAACAAACACATGACAACCATTTGGGACTTAAACTGGTCGCAGCTTTAATAACCTTTTAAACACACATAATACAACATCAACACATTTTAACTCCCCCCCCCCCAAGCAGAGCGAGCTCTCACCCGCCGTGTTAGTAGCAAGGTGACGCCGCATCCGCTTCCCCCGGGCACAGGCCTGACATTTTCCACGCCCTCCCTCTTACGGCTTCGCCATGCTATTAGCAAAAGCCTGAGGGGTTAACCGGGTCGGGGGTACCCCACCCCCGCCCTCATGCTTGCCACCGGCACCGGACCCCGGAAACCTCCGGGATCCCGCCACCGGCTCAGGTCAGCCACGACCAGAGCCGCCCCCCAAAGGTAAGCTGCGACCAGCCCTCGCCCCCAACGGAATACCTTCCAAGGCCTCCTGCCAATCGTTAAGCAGTAAATCTAGCCCTATCGGGGACAAGTGCACCCCATCCGGCCTATAGAGGCCAGGGCAGTCCACGTCCACCCAAGGGTGAAAAATTTGACAGCCCCCTTGCTGGCCCACCCACCGGCCAATTTGACGGTTAATTTTGGTCACACCCCGTGACCACCGTCGCTGAGCCCTACAGGACGGCCTTGGAATGATATCCGACCATAGCAATAATACATCCGGAAACATCCCCAAAACCACCCCAAAGTCCTTGATAGCTGCTCGAATCAACTGCCGGCAAGTCCATGAAGCGAGATCGTTGCCACCTAAGTGGAGCAGTAACACATCCGTGGCGCCTCTGGTACGCTGGAGGTGCCGAAGCAAAGGCAGGAGTTGGATCTACCGGAGTCCGCGCTCGCCCAGCCATGTGATCGTCACCGCCTGCTCAGCAAGTCCCAAATTCAGCCCCATTGGGCGCGTCGCTGCTCGCCGACCTGCCCAGAAGACAAAGGAGTGGCCAAGAATCCAGCAGCTTCTATGCCCCACATCTGAAAGACAAAGAATAGCCCCGTTAGTGCCCCCCCCCACTCCCCTACAAACGCACATAGCTGTGGAAAGCTCCCGACCGCCATCGCCCAATGCGCTGTATCTCCTGATCGGGCAGCCCGGCCACCGCCGCACTGGTCGCCGCCCCGATCCGGAAGGAATGAGGGGCGAAGGCACCAGGGTCCTCACCTATCTGTCGTAATGCTAGCCGTAGCACTGCGGTAAATTGGAAACGCATAAGAACCCGCTCGTCCTGATGGATAAAAAGGCTACCGCCAACCTCCGGACGAAAACCATCCACAGGGGTGCAGCTACGCATATAGTAAAGGGTTAATCCGTAAAAAATCTTCTGACTGATCTACGACACCACTACTAATACTAATGTTACTAGTGATACTAATGTTACGCTGTTACCGTTGCTAATGCTCATACTGGTTGATTAGGCTACTACTATAGTGCTGCTATTGTTTGCCTGTTCTGCTACTATTGTGACATTTGTTTATACTGCCACATACTGCTGCTACACAGGGCTGCTACATACTGCTGTGACATAGCAATATTTGTTTATACTGTTACATAGTGCTTTTACATAGTGCTATTCGTTTATACTGTTACACAGCAATATTTGTTTATACTGTTACATAGTGCTTTTACATAGTGCTATTCGTTTATACTGTTACTTAGTGCTACTAATGTTCATACTGTTTGTCGATACTGCTACTAGTCCTAACGTTGACACTGTCACTAAAACTACTACATACCCCTGAAACCTACACCTGCTACCGAAACGTCCACCCGCTACAGTTGACACCTTACCCTGCAAGTACTCTTAGCCGTGCTAGTGCTAACTATACCATCATTTACTGTCAATAACTACGCCTCATATTGCTCCTAATATAGTTACCAGGAGTTATAACAGAGCTGGCAGGCTAAACTGCACTGAAAAAATTTACAATACATAGCTATAAAAATGAAAGCTCTGCTCTTATACATTGGGATATGCCTGCTCACGCTAATCCATGCATACACATTCAGTCCAAACCTATACCAATCACACCTATGCACAACACTCTACCTCCTCTACACCTTGCAAATGCCGCAACCTCTCCTACTCACACCATACATCTGCAACAGAGACATAGTAACACTTACAGGGAATCACAAGACCTACACTAACAGTCACACAAGAAATCGGAGGCGCCACAGGCCTAAAGCAACATTGGCCCACACACACAACCAACCACCGACACAAGCCACTAACAATCTGGCGACACAAGCGCTACACAAATCATGTAATATCACCCTCATCAACGCTCGCTCCATCAGGAACAAGACCCACATAATCCATGACATTATCACAGACGAGAAACCAGACATCCTATGTATAACTGAAACATGGGTCACCGACACCGATGCAGCCATATTAAATCAAATCAGTAAACCTGGATACAACCTTTACAACTGTCCCCGAGCCCACAAGAAGGGAGGAGGGATCCTCATAATAGCCAAAGACAACCTGCAATTCATAAGCACATATCAGTCCTCAAACGCAAACATAGACCTCCTAAAGGTAGAAAACACTGCGGTATCCATCTGCTTGATATACAGACCCCCCTCACTGCAACATGAGATTCTTGCCTCAGCATTAGAAAACATATCCTCAACGCAACCAAAAAAAATTCCAGATCATACTAGGGGACCTTAACCTTACATCAACAACAACCACACATGCAAACACCTTCATGGAGGCTATGACCCAGCTAGGGTATCAACAGCTAATAACAGAGCCCACCCATGAAAAGGGAAACACACTAGACATGGTTTTCACACCTACAGGAGAGCACAACAACGTTGAAAAGCCCCTGATTGAGATCATCCCATTACCCTGGTCAGACCACCACCAAATCAATATGCGGATAAAGCTTCCTACCGTGGCTAAAGACACAAAGGCAAGAAGAATAGCAACCCAACAAAGAAGATTTAACAAACCAAATATGGAATGTCTCATCAAGGCCATCAAATCCCACGTAGACTTGGGAAAAACAGACCTCAATGAATTAACGCATAGCTGGGATTCCGGAATTCAAGCCATGGCGATCCCTAAAGAGAAACTCAAAACAAACGCAAACAAACACAAATCAGAACCTTGGTACAACATAACGCTGACCAAAATGAAAAGAGACCTTAGAAAACACGAAAGGAAGTGGAGACTTACCAAAACCAACGACCTCAAATCTGTGTACCTCAACCTCCTCGCAAAATACAAGGAAGAGGTAAACAAAGCCAAGAGGATGCACCATACCAACATCCTAAGCAAAGCCATCAACAAACCACGTGAACTCTTTGAACTAGTTAAATCATTAACGAAAACAGCCCAACCCGAACATCAAGGTAGCCCCATACATCCACAAACGCTTGCAAACCACTACGAAAGCAAGCTCACCACCAAAAGCTCCACCCTCTATCTACACACACCATGCCAACGAACAGAAGATGCGCCCAAACAGGCATGGAGTACATTCCACACCATCGATATGCAACAATCCATAAACATACTAACCTCAATAAATACCACCACCTCCCCACTCGACCCCTGTCCAACGGCATGGATAAAAGCAGCAAAAAAAGAAATAAACCAGCAAATATCCCACATCATAAACCAGTCACTAAGTCAAGGAATAATGCCTGCCCAACTGAAGCAATCGATAATAAGACCAATACTAAAGAACAACTCGCTCAATAAGGAAGATCCGACATCATACTGCCCCATCTCCAGCATTTCATTCCTCGCAAAGATCATTGAAAAAGCAGTACTCATACAACTTCAAGAACATCTTGACGACTGTGATACCCTAGATGCGCAGCAATACGGGTTCAGAAGAAATCATGGAGTTGAGACTCTTTTGATAGCGCTAATGAACAATCTCCTCAAAGGCCTAGAAGACAAAAAGAAAATGTTTATACTCATTTTCATTGACATCTCTGCCGCCTTTGACACTGTACACCATGGGATCCTCCTCAATAAATTGGAATCTATAGGAGTAATGGGAACCCCCCTCAAATGGTTCTCCTCTTACATAACGAACAGAACGCCGCAGGTACAATTCAACGGGGAGAAAGCTGAACCGTTCTCTCAAACGCAGGGCATACCCCAGGGTTCAGCCCTATCGGCATTACTGTTCAACGTTTACATGCAACCCCTCTGTGACATCTTCAAAAAGCATAATATTAAATACCACATCTATGCAGATGATATTATGCTGTACACGCAACTAGATACCGAGGACCCTCATTATACTCCGCTCGAAAATTGTCTGGAGGAGATGTTAAGATGGCTACAAAACAACAACATGGCAATTAACCATAAGAAAACAGAAGTCATGTATATATCCAGCAAACCAAACTTCAACCCCCCTCCCACAATCACCCTCTGCAACAACACGTATAGCACGAAGAAGGAAATCAAATATCTCGGAGTAACACTCGACTGCAACCTGAAAATGGAGACACACCTACGCAAAACAAATAAAGCCATCTTCCATAAACTTAGAGTGATACAACCACTACGGAAAATACTTGAGCCCAGTGATTTTCGGTCAGTAGCACAAGCCCTCATAATGCCACACCTAGACTACTGTAATGCCATCCTTCAAGGTCTGCCTAAAAAATCACTAAATATACTTCAGATGGCCCAAAACGTGACGGCCAGGATCATAATGGGAACAGGCATTACTGAACACATTACCCCCATCCTGATAGAGCTACATTGGCTCCCAATTGCAGCTAGGATACAATACAAGATGTTGGTGACCACCTTCAAACTAATAAACAACATATCCCCATCATTCCTATCATCACTAATCAGCACGCAACCTACAAATAGGGACAGAAGAACTATCAACTCAGGCAACCTACAAGTCCCCACCAACTTCAGAACAGTGAAAACAAGTACGAGTCGTAGAGCGTTCTCATTCTCTGCACCAACTCTCTGGAATCACCTCCCGTGTGAGCTGCGTTTAATCAAGGACATCACCAAATTCAGGAAGGAGCTAAAAACTCACCTATTTCGATGTCATTACAATCAGCTATGACCATCAACTGAGAGAGTATTCAAAACTGCTATATGTATAATTATGTAAATATGTATATATAGATGTAAGAATGTATAAGTCACCCCCTAAGACGCTAACCATGTGTGCTGTGACCCCAGTTATTTGTACATACCACCCCCCCCAGTCTTGATTGACAATCCCAGAACATGAATCAAACCGCTGCTGATCGCTGGAAGTAGCGGTATATAAATGTGCAGTAAATAAATAAAAAATAAATAAGTACGCTTGCAGTAACGCGACCGGACACGAGGGGGAACCCTGAACCGCTGCCAAGTCCACCCACATACCTTTACCCGCCTGATCCGTCTTAGAACGGGCAAGGCAGATACGAACCCTACTCCCGAGCAAGTGCACGTGATGCACATGCACCTCCCTCCCATTGTGAAGCTGCCCCGACTCCGAAACCAGCTCGCCCACCCGAAATGCGCTGAAAAAGGCTAACGAAAAAACGGCCCGAAAGAGCACCCCTTCATAGTAGGAGGACACCACCTGCGGCAAGGCCCCGCATAACCGACGCAGTAAGTCATGAGTAATAGGACGCCGCCAATCCCCGGGCGAGGGACTGGACCGCTCCCAACCCCGCAACAATGTACGCGTTAAAAATCCCCCTCCCGCCCCCCCCACCCGATAGCCCGTGCGAAAAAGGCGAATCCTGCTAAGTTCCTTCGGACAGTGGTCCGTGACAGGCCCTGTTCCTTAGCCGCCGCCACATACTGACCCAGAAGCAGATCCGACGCTGGCCCGGGACGCCATCCATGGAGTAGCAAGAAGGACACCACACTGCAGTAGCCACGTTGATACGTGACCCATGTCGCCGAGGAGACGGACTTCCGCAACAGCTCGATCATGGCTGGAGGCCAATCCGCCATAAATGCTCCGGGACCGCAGATCCCACGTCGTCCGCATCTGGCGCCATGGTCCGAAACAGCGCCCACTTGAAACGGGAAAGAGCATCGGCAATCTGGTTATGACTCCCCGGAATATGACGAGCCTTAATCACTAAATTCAACTGCAAGCATGAAAGACCACCTGCCGCATCAGGTCAGCTACCGGCTGACATCTTGGGGAATAGTTATTGATCACCGACACTACCGCCTCGTTGTCGCACCACCAGCGCACTCTGCGATTGCGGAGTCTATCCGGCCACAACGACAGGACCACCAAAATGGGAAACAACTCGAGGAAGGTAATATTCCTCGTAAGCCCCACCGCTCGCCAGGATTGAGGCCAGCCTTCTGCGCACCATGCGCCCCCAAAATAAATCCCCAAACCGGAACCCCCTGCTGCATCAGTATACAACTGCAGATCCGCAGAAGTCACCTCCGGGTCTCTCAGCACCGTGGTACCATTAAAGTCACGAAGAAAATCGTCCCAAATCCGCAGGTCTGCCCGCAAGCTGCGTGACATCCGAATCCGATGATGCGGCCTAGAGACGCCTGCAGTAGCTGCGGACAACCGGCGCAAGAACACTCTCCCCATCGGGATCACCCGACACGCAAAATTCAGGGACCCCACCAAAGACTGCATCTCCCGCAGCGTTAGCTTACTAGAACCCAGCGCGTTGGCGACCAACACCCGCAGACTCGTAACTTTCTCCTCCGGCAAGCGGGCCACCAACGCCACGGAATCCAACTCCACTCCCAAAAAGGTAAGAGTAGTCGCCGGACCCGCCGTCTTTTTGGATGCTAATGGAACACCCCACACTCGGGCCAACTGGACAAACCCATCCAACAAAGCCTTGCACTGCCCCGTATGCGCCGGCCCCACGAAGAGGAAGTCATCTAAGTAATGCACTACCGAGCCGCATCCCACCCAGTCCACGAATGGCCAGTGTAAAAAGGAGCTAAAACTGTTCGAAATACGCACAGGAAATCGAACAGCCCATAGGCATGCATTTATCGAAGTAAAATTGCCCTTCGAAGCAAAACCCCAACAAATGGAAAGCAGAAGGGTGCACCGGCAATAAACGGAAAGCGGATTCAATATCCACTTTTGACATCAAGCACCCCGGCCCACAGGCACGTACAAGCTCAACAGCCTCATCAAAGGATGCATAACGTACGGCACACAAAACCTTAGGAATGTGATCATTAACTGAGGAACCAATAGGAAAAGAAAGATTATGTATCAGGCGATACTTCCCCGGCTCCTTCTTTGGAATGATACCCAACGGAGAAACCACAAACTCTGCAAAAGGTCGCTCTCCAAAAGGACCCGCCACCCTACCTAAGGCCAGCTCAGTTGCCAACTTATCTCGTACCAGCTGCGCGAAACGCCGCACCGAAGGCGAATTCCGCGCCTTGTGTACCCCTACACTGCCCACCACTGGTATGGGAAACCCCTCCTTAAACCCGTATTCCAAAAGACCGCTGACCTGTCGCTTCGGATACTTCCTAAGCCACGGGCCTAACCCATCAATCGCAACCGGGGTGGGGGCCAAACTCCAGACGTCCCCATTACTTGTGGCTGGGGGCTGACACGCCCCCGCCACTCTTCTTGACACCCTTGAGGGCTGAGTGACCCCCATTACAGACGGAGCAGGCGTGCCGGAATTTGCAATCCGGAAAGGGGCAGGAAGACTTGTTGAAGCGCCAGCACAAGTCCCCCGCTCCCCCCCCCTGGAGTTCTCTGCAAAACAGGGGGCACGCCCAATCGAAAGGGCCGATCCGCCCGCGCAGGGGTGGCTACTCCACCTCTTTGCCCACCCATACTTCCCCCGCCAGGTCTGATCACCATCTGCGTTAGCCAAAGATTAATGTCCTGCGTTCCCCACGACAACAGGCGATTCTCCTCCATCTTATCACGGAATTTCTCATCATAGTTGAGCCAAGCCCAACCGTCATGAGTCTGTGAGGCCTCCAGTATGGAATCCGCGTAAGCCAACAGCATACCGTACTGCTCCGGATGCGAATGACCCCATACACTCGCCAAGCGCAAGAAAGACCGAGTCCAATTAACCACATTCCGAGCCACTCTCTTGACCCTACCCGCCTTCTCGTCCTCCTTACGCTTCCGTCGGCTATCCCCTGACCGTTTTTGACCTTCGAGTAAGTGGAAAATATCTACGTAGCGACGTTTTATAATCTTTTTCCGCAGAGTCTTTGGCACCCCCTCCCATAACTCCGAGAAAAACGCCACCGAAGGCACCGAACCCACCTGTCCCACGCTGACCTCCCCGCCAGTGGCCCGCGGACTCCCGGCCAAGTCGTCTGACACCGAGCCGGACGAAGACTCAGAAGTTGAAGAAGAGGAGGACCCCGAACGCCGCCGCCGGTGACCGGAACACCGCTTGCGCTTGGTCGCTCGCTTCTTACCCCCCTCCCCTGCCCTCCCCCTAGCAGCCAAATCACCTGCCACTGGTGCTGCTACCTCGTAAGACATGCCCGGCTCCAGTGGCGTCAACGCTGATGCTTCCGCTCCTCCTCCGCTTCCGACAGACACGGGGCCTCCACTTGTGCTCGCCCTTCCGCCGTCCAGCTGTCCAGCAGGAGCCCCCCACGGTTGCCCCAAGTAGTGCCAGCCAGTCAAAACCTGCGGAGAAAAAACAGGGAAAGGCGAAGGAACACCCGCCCCCGGCCAAGGCGGCTGCCACGCCCCTAGCCATTCCGCGCGGGAAGAGCCTTGACCCCCGTCCTGCCAATGCGCCCACATGGGGGAATAGGCTGCCCCAGCAGGAGCAGATCCACCCCCCGGACTCGCAGCGTCCATAACCACAGTGCTCGACTGAGGAGCCGCCCCTTCACTCACCCCCGTGGGACCTATAGCCACCCCCAAGCCACCGGGGGCCTCTCCCCGCCCCAAAGCACCTCTAGCCGAGGCTGTTGACCTACCACGCCGGCCCCCAGCTAACCGGCCAGCCAAAACCCCCCTACCCACCCGCCCCCCCGGCCTGGTGACAGGGCTAGTACCACGGTCGGACGCTGGGCCACGGCTCGGAGCCTTGCCCCTGGTCCCTCTTCCAAGAGGAGCCGAGCGCCCCAACGGAGCAGGCTCTCCCCTCCGAGGACCGGCCGGCTTAGCCTTCCCAGGCCCGTGGCGCTTACTGGAACCCCCTCCTTTCCTCCACCGGCCATGGCCAAGTAATAGGCCGGAGGCAACCTGGAAACCTATTGCACAAAGGGTTGCTCACTTATTTATTTATGTATTTATTGATTTTTTTTTTTTTTTTAGAAGGAGAGAGGGGACTCTCTGCGTATCCAAATTAAAGAATTAGTAATTTATTTATAATGTGTTGTAAGGGGATAGAAGACTACCCCACAGAGCCCAAACAAACTTGCCTGGAGAGCCACGAGCCTCCCGACTCCCCCGCCGCTGGATCGCTGCCCCCCGGAGCTCCAAAGACGGCGCCGCTTCACGTGCTGCCTCACGCTGCTGCCCTAGGCCCTCACCACCACCGATTATCCTGTGCAGCAAGCCCGCACACGTCTGGAGCCTCCAGCCTTGACCCAGCAACTGACGATGCACAGCTGGGTCCCCGCGCCACTCACCCCCCCCGCTGCCGGGTCCTAGCCTCCTCATTGGCTCCCGGGCGTTTTAAACGCCGCGGGGAGCCAATGAGGCGCCCGGCCGCGCGGGCACCAACGAGCCGCGCGCTGCCGCAACCGAGGGGGAGGGGGCGAACGGCCCGCCACCCCCCCGGTTAGGAGCGGCCACGCGGACGGGGCCCGCGGCCTTGCTGTTCCTAAAAAAAAATAAAAATTAGGATCCTATTTACTAAGCTGCATTAGCTGTTTATTGTGGGACTTAGCAATCACTAGAAGTCAGTTCACCACTACCTTACTAGTTATTACAGCATGATAACTGTTAACGTGCTAATTGCAACATTACATTACATTTCAAAAATGGGTAAAAAAATTCATGACAAAAAACAAAAACAATCAAAGCGGTCACAACACAATTGGGGGATACATTTAACATGGGCAATGGAGGGTTAAGTGGCTTGCCCACAGGTGCTCCTTGTGGTCTTGGGCAAGCCACTTAACCCTCCATTGCCCATGTTCCCTGTAAGTATTAGTGTATGTGTCTCATATCCCCGCGTGTTAAATGTATCCCCCAATTGTGTTGTGACCGCTTTGATTGAAGGATAAGGCGGTATACAAAACTGTCTAAATAAATAAAAAAAATAAAAAATTAAACACTTGTCATGGAAATCAACATTTGGGATACAGGAGAGGATGTGCACAGACAAGAAAAAAATGATTTGTTTTTGTTTTTTGTCATGAATTTTTTTACCCGTTTTTGAAAAGAGGGAATTTTTGATTTAGTTTACACTAATTGAGCAATTAAGTTATGCCATCGATGCACATTAAATCAATTTGCAATGCAATGTGTGCCTTCAAGTCAGTGTTGACTCCTGGTAACCCAACAGCTCCTGGATTTTCTTGGCATTGTGACCATAAGTAGATTGCCATTGCCTTTCTTCCAAGGCAATGGAGAGTTAAGTGACTTACCCAAGGGCACAAGGAATGCTAGAGGGAATCAAACCCTATTTTTTTTGGCTACCAAGACAGTACTCTAACCACTAGGCTATTAGCACACACTAAATTCTTAAGGCATACTAATGAATTAGAGTGGGGGTTATTTTAGAAACCCTCTTCATACTTTGGACATCTGTAAATGGTCAAGGAGACATCCCCAGAGCTATTTTATAAGTCAGATCTGTGGATGCCCCCAAGCAAAGACATCCAAGTCTGAACGGGAACATGGAGTAGGCATATCTGGTGTGTTCTTATTACTTGGATGTCCTCCCCCAATTTCAGAAATTCCCTGGTCGTCCTGAGACATCCAAGTCTGAAAAAGAACATGGAGTAGGCATGTCTGGTGTGTTCTCATTAGTTGGATGCCCTTACCCAATTTCAGAAATGCCCTAGACGTCCTGAGCCATGTGTGTGCTTATACACATTGGCAAAGTGCTTGTTTTGTCAAACAGACATTTGGAGGATCTGGAGAAAAATGTCCGCTCATTTCCTCTATATTTTCCCTTCTGATAATGAGCGCTGGCAGGGAATAAGGGAGCATGTTTTTGTTTTGCTACACCACTTGATGTCCTCTTATCTACCTTGCATGAGATGGATGTCCCTGCCCCACGCTTTCCTGAGGGGGATGTGTATGTGGCCGCCAGCATGGACGTCTACATCGGGGACATCTATGTTACTGAAACCAGGCAAAGACATACACGTCTCTGGTATTTCTCGGCACATTTTGCCCTGGAAGCCTTTGATTTAATTTCAAGAATGAAGGGAACTGCCTGGTCAAAACTGTTGGTGCCTTTATTGCATCTCAGTCATTCTGAGTCTGCTTGAGATAAGGCTTGCCTGACTATTATTTTCAATCACTGTTATTTGATTATTTCCTCTGCTAATAAATTTCCTTATTCATAATCTCAGTGTGTTTTAAAACTTTTACTTATCTATATTTATTTATTGTACATTTTTATACCGCGTTTTTCCAGTGGATCAAAAGTGGTTTACATTGAACAACAAGTTGAATATTACAGTACAGGTAGATATTCAGTTACATAGAACAGTTTTTTAACTATGTACAATTAACATAATAAGTTTTCTTCTTAACTATTTACAGTAATGTGTCTCTGTGCAACAAGTTCTGACTATTTACAGTTTTGAGGGGTTTTCTGTGTTCTGTTTGTTCCTTTGGATATGGCGTAAGAGGGTTTTTAGGTTGAATTCCTTTATGCTTTGGTGTATACTGCGGTGGTGGACTGTGTGGTATTGATGTCTGGGGAATATGGGTCGTTGTTTTTAATTAGTGTGTCAAAATGGAGGGTAAATAGGTGCATTTTTAGTTGTTTTCGGAATGTTTTAAGATCTTTTCTGTCTCTTATGTGATCTGGGAGCGCATTCCATAGGATACGTGCGTTATGGGAGAATGCCTTGTTGTTTGGTGCTTTCGTTGATTTCCTGAAGTCAGGTGGTATAGAGATTCTGTTCTTGTTGCAGTTTTGTTGAGAACGGGAGTTAGTTTCATTTTGGATGAGTTTGGAGATGTGTGAGGGAGTGATATCATTGATTAACTTGAAGGTTGTGACCATTATTTTGTAGTTTATTCAGCTTTGTAAAGGGAACCAATGGAGGTCGTATAGTATGGGGGTTATGTGTTCTGTTGGGCTGAGGTTCATCGTTATCCTAGCTGCAGTGTGTTGGGCTAGTTGGAGTTGTCTTAGGATTTGTTTTTTTATGCCTTGAAGAGTGGTATTGGCAAAATCAAAATGAGATGTGATGATTGCTTGGACTACAGATTTAAAGTCATTGAGGTAGAGTAGTAGATGGAGAAGTTTCAGCATTTTGAGTTTATAAAAGATTTTTTTTGTTGTGTATTTTATATGGGATGACATGTTGAGGGTGCGGTCAATGAGAGATCCAAGATATTTTATTTCGTTTTTGACTGTTATGTGTATGTCATGTATCTTTATTGATGGGGGGGGGGGGTGGTGGTGGTGAAGCTTTGGTTTCTTGTTACATACATGGCTTCGGTTTTCGCGAAGGTTAATCTTAAGGTTGTGATTGTCAAGCCATTCTGTTATCTCTTCAAAGCATTCAGTGAGTATTTAGGTTGATGGGTTTTTGATGTTGAGTGGGAGGTATAACATTATGTTGTCTGCATATAGGTGGTACTTTATCTGAAAATGTTTAAAGATGGTGCAGATGGGTTGGATGTATATATTGAAGAGGATGGCTGATAGGGCGGAGCCTTGAGGTAGACCTTGTTGTTTGTATTCTTTAGACATTTGGTGTTCAATTCTTACTTGTGTTCTGTCGGACAGGTATGAGATAAACCATTTTAGGACTGTGTTTTGTATACCTATTTGATGGCGTCTGTGGATCATGATATGATGTTTTATGCTGTCAAAGACGGTGGTGATGTCAAGGAAGATGAGTAGGAATGCTTTCTTGGTGTCATCAATTCCTCATATGAGTTGGTCAGATAGGATGGTAAGGAGTGTCTCCACTCCATGGAATGGTCAAAAACCATATTGGTGTTCGTCTAGAAGGGCTGAGGATCTATATGCTCTTGGAGTTGTATTTGAACCGTTTTTTCTATTAATTTTGCCATGAAGGGGAGGCTTGAAATGGTCTGTAGGAGGATGGGGAATTTTTGTCCATTGTGTTGCTTTTTAGTATTGGGCAGATTAGGGCATATTTCAGTGAGTGTGGTAGGTGACCTTGCTGGAGTGAAAGGTTGACAATAGGTAGGATAAATGCTAGGAGTTCTGGTTTTGTTGCTTTTATCTAGTTAATTGGACAGGGTATTTATTTTGGATATGGTGGTGTTCTTGAGCATGTCTTTTGTGATAGAGGTGAATGTTGACCAAGAGTTTTGTGTTTGATAGGTTGTGTGTGAGTCTAAGATGCTTAGTTCTTGTATTGACAGTTTCTCCTTGTAATAAGCCGCCAATTTTTGTGGTGTAATGACATTCTCTGTAGAGGTCTTGTTGGCTGTGTTGTTAGTTAGGGATTTGACTATTTCAAATAGTTCTCATGGTCGGTTAAGGGAGTGAGATAGTAGTTTTGCTGTATTGATTGTCTCCTTGCAGAGTATGAGCGCATCCTAATATTGTGATTGGTGGGTTTTGGATTTTGTGTAGCGCCATTTGTGCTCATATTTGCATAAGTTTGCTTTCAGTTGTTTTATTTTGGAACTGAACCATGGGGCATTTTGGGGTTTTTTGTGTGGTATGGTTGTTGTGTATGAATTGTGGCTGCGTTGTGAACTGTGTCAAGCCAGCAGGTTATGCATCATCTAGATCTGTTAGATCTTCAGTGAGGTGTGGGATGGTTTGATCTAGGAATTCATCCTTGTTAAACTTCTTAAATCTTCTGGTGTGGGGGATCTGTATATGTTTTGGTTGTGTGGTGGTGTGGAGTGGTAGTTGGAATTTTATTAGGTGGTGGTCAGACCAGGGGACGGGCTGTATTTCTAGTGTTTTTGGGTTGTAGTCTCTGAAGATGGTTGATGGGAGTAACGCTAGATCTAGTATGTTGCCTTTGGTGTGTATTTGGGTGTTAATTATTTGGTGGTGATCAAAGTCATCGATGGAGGTAAGGAAGTGTGACTTGTGGTTATGTGATAGGTATGGCAGGTTAAGGTCTCCTATTAGAATGAGGGGGTTGTTTTCCGTTGAGGAGTATATTAATTCTGATAGTGTGTCAAGGTTGTTGGGCTTTGGGTCTGGGGGTCTGTAGGCTAGACAGATTTGGAGGTGTTTGATTTTTATACCGAGTATATCAATGTTGTCTGTGTTGGTGGCATTGATTAATGAGGCTTTTAGCTTTTCTTTTATTATTATTAGGACTCCTCCTCCTCATCTTGTTGCTTTGTGGGAGTGGAAAATTGCATATCCTGGAGGTTTTAGTTGGTTAATTAATACTGTGTCTGTGTCGGTGAGCCATATCTTATTCTATTTCATTTATTCTACTTTATTTAATATATTTACCTTTATCCTCTTACTACCTATTATCCTGCTCCTTCTTCTAACTTTACTTGCCCTCTCTGCCATTTCTTATGGCTCCAAATCATTTTTTGCTCCTTTTTCCGATTCTCCCTAATCTTCTTGTCTCACTCCCCCAACCTAATTCCCCCCTCTTTCTTGCCCTCATTCCACCTTCCCCATTTCCTCCCCAGTCTTATCCTCCACCCTTTCCTTAGTTCTTGTGCTTCACCTTCTCCTTCATCTTCTCACTCCCTCATACTCTTATTCTCCTTTCCTTCTGTCCTCTGGTGACATTAATCCCAACCCCGGACCCCTTCACTTCTCTCTAACTTCCATATTAGTTCCTTTCTCCATCACCCTAATTTCATCCACATCCCTTGCCTTTCCCCTCTTCTCTCCCCTTTCTAATAAACTTCCCTTTACCCATGATCTCTTTATCTCTTGTGCTTTCTATCTTCTCACTCTTACTGAAACTTGGCTCCTCTCTGATGACACTGCTTCGGTTGCTGCCCTCTGCCAATTGGCTATCAGTTCTCCCACTCTCCTTGTCTGAATGACTGCAGCAGTGGTGTTGGGTTTCTGCTTTCTCCTTTTTGCCCTTTTCAACCCCTCCTTTTCCTTCAGTCTCATTCCTTCCCCTCCTTTGAAGTCCATTCCATCCGTCTTTTTAATCCCTTACCTCTCTGGATCACTGTCAAGTCCTACCTTTCTCACTGATTTTGACTCTTGGCTCTTCTTATCTCTGGATTCTTTTGCCCCTTTCTTATTCTCAGTGACTTTAATTTTCATATTGATAACCCCTCTGACCCCTATGCGTCTAAGCTCCTTTCCCTTTCCTCCTCTTTCAACCTCCAGCTTTGCTCTTCTGCCCCTACTCAACAGCTTGGTTACTGCCTTGACCTCGTTTTCTACTCTAATTGTTTACCTTCTAATTTCCATACCTCCACTCTTTCCTTATCTGACCATCAGCTGTTAAACTTCACTCTTCATCAATCCGCCCTCAATCTCACCCAAGCTCTTCCTATCTTTTTAGAAATCTTCATACTATCGATCCATTGACTCTATACACTACTGTCTCTTCTCTCTTCCACTTTGTCCTCTAAGTCTGTTGATGAAGCCACTGCTCTCTCCTCCACTCTGGATACCCTTGCTCTGCTCATTGCATGTCCTGTGAGGTGCACCTCACCTCAGCCCTGGTTGTCTTCAACTACTCACTACCTACGTTTCTGTGCCCACTCTGCTGAGTTCACTTGGCTCAAATCCCGCTCTCTCCCTCTTTATTCACTTCAAATTCATGCTTTCTTCTTTCCAGTCCACCATTGCACTCGCTAAGCAAAACTATTTTCTCCATCTAACCATCTTGCCTCTAACCCTCGCCATCTATTTTCTACTCTCAGTTTTCTTCTTAAGGCACCTCCACCTCCAATCCCTCCTTCTCTCTCTCTGCCTAAACCCTAGCAGACTATATCCATGACAATGTGCATAAGATTACTCTTTAATTCCCACTAAATCTTTTTCACCCCCGCTTCCCCCTCTCCATTACCAACTTTTCCTCCTAACCTCTATCACTCTTTCATCATTTTCTAAAGCCTCTGTTGAGGAAACCTCTCTTCTTCTTCCCTCCTCTAAACTCAGTACCTTTTTTATGATCCAATCCCCAACCATCTCCTCAACTCCATCTCATCCTCCATCATCTCTTTCATCTCACATGTTCTTAACCTTTCACTTTCCACTGAAACTTTCTCTGCAGCCTTCAAGCATGCTGTAATCACACCTCTCCTCAAAAAACTCTCACTTGACTGTACTTGTCCTCTAATTATTGACCCATCTCCCTTCTCCCATTAATTTACAAAATTCTTGAACGTGAAGTTCTCCACCGCTGTCTCAAATTTCTCTCCTCTCAAGCTCTCCTTGATTTACTTCAATCCAGCTTTCGGCCATTTCATTCTACTGAAACAGCTCTTGCCAAAGTCTCCTGTAATCTGTTCCTCAAAGGCCTTTACTCACTTCTCATTCTTCTTGATCTTTCTGCTGCTTCTGATACTGTCGATGACCTCTTCCTCCTTGACACTTTATCTTCTCTTGGTTTTAGATGCCCTATACTGTCTTGGTTCTCTTCTTAACTCTCCAATCGCTCTTTCAGTGTTTGTTCTGGAGATTCCTCATCTACTGCCATCCCTCTCTCAGTTGGTGTACCTCAAGGGTCTGCTCTGGGACCTCTTCTCTTCTCTCTCTATACCCAGTCCCTTGGTGCCCTTATCTCTTCCCATGGCTTTCAGTATCATTTTTTGCTGATGACTCTCAAATCTATCTATACCTGACATCTTTTCTTCACTCCAAACTCGTATCTCCACTTACTTATCTGACATCGCCACCTGGATGTCTCACCACCACCAACAATTGAATATGGCTAAAACTGAACTTCTTATCTTTCCACCTAAATCTTCCTCCATCCTTCCTCCTTTCTCTATCACTGTTGACAACACTCTTCTTCTTCTTCTTGTTTTCTCGGCCTGCAACCTTGGGGTCATCTTTGACTGCATTCTTTCTCCACACATATTTAACATATAGCTAAAACCTGTTGTTTCTATCTCTACACTATTAACAAAATTCATCCCTTCGTCTCTGAATACACTACTAAGGCTCTTGTCCACTCTTTAGTAACCTCCCACATTGACTATTGCAACCTCCTCCTTGCTGGTCTCCTTCAGTGTCATCAATCTATCCAGAACTCTGCTGTGTGGCTAATTTTCCACCAGCCCCGATACACACATGTAACCCCTCTTCTAAAATCACTTTACTGGCTCCCCTTCCATTTGTGTATCCAATTCAGACTTCTTCTTCTAACATATAAATGTATTCACTCTACTGCCCCTCATTACCTTTCCTCTCTTCTCTCTCCCTACACACCTTCTTGTGAACTCTGCATCTCCTCTGGGTTTCTTCTCTTTATGCCGTTTTCTTCTGCAAACTCAAGACTTCGATCTTTTTACCTTGCTGCTCCTTCTGCATGGAACAAACTTCCTCTGTCTTTATGTCAAGTCTCTTCTGTCGTCCTCTTCAAATCCATGCAAAATGCTTACCAATTTGAGGCCACATTTGGATCCTAATCCCTTGTTCTTCTTGTGTCTCCTTCCCTATTTGAACTCCCCTGGTTTCTCTTGTATTGTTCTGTTTGTCTTGATTAGATTGTAAGCTCTATTAGCAGGGACTGTCTTCTTTATAGGTTTGTACAGTGCTGTGTTTACTTTGTAGTGCTACATAAATTAAAGTAGTATAGTAATGGTTCTATTAAAATCTTGTATGACTGTAGCAATATTTAAATTGTATTCCTTTTAGTTTGTGTCTACTATTTATTTATGCTGCTTCTATTTGCTTTCCTTTCTATATGATAGCTCCCATCTCAGTTCCTGAAATTTGTTGAATTACCTTATCACTGTTCTCTATAATTTGTCCACGTGCTGCTAGAGGTGAGGTCAGTGCCACCCTTTCTATTAAAATCTTGTACTAGTGAAGCACTGGATTGGGTTTAGCTCATACCTTTCTCAGGAGTTCAAAGTATGTTACATTCAGATAGCATAGGTATTTTCCTACCCCCAGAGGGTTTACAATCTGAGATGGCACCTGAGGTAATGGGGAGTTACAGTAAGTGACTTGCCCAAGATCACAAGGAGCGGCAGAGGGATTTTAATCTGGCTTCCCTGGTTTTCAGCCTGCTGCACTAATCATTAGACCACTCCTCCATTCCACTACTGGGTTGAAGGAGTGCGCCCAAGTGCATAGCATGTTTCTTTGGACACTCCTTTAGGCTTTTCCTTGGATATGTTACTCAAACTCTTTTTCTTCAGTCCCTTTGCAACTTCCACTTTTGCTTTTGAAACTACCACCACCATTCATGGCCCTCTTCCCCTCTCAATTCCAGTGATCTGGGACTGCCACAAATTTGAAGGCTTAGTTAATCTCTTTGACAGATTTTTTCTTATCAGAATACTATGAAGCATTCTGTGAAATTCTTCTCTAGAACTCTTAGATGTTCTATCAGCTCTGAGAGTGAACTTATTGACTTCTATAGAGTGGTATGTGACCTAAGGCTGGAAAAGGAGCTGCATATTCTTTGGGTGACTGAAACATGCTTGAAAGAGGATACAGTTTCCTACCTGCCTTGATCCCACCCCCTAGTCTCTAGGGATGTGCACAACCAAAAAAAGTTTAGCTCCTTTGCTGATTTCTCTTTTCTTTCCTGATATTTGTGTTTTTGTGTGTGTGTGTGTGTTTTTAAAATACATTTGGAAACATCATATTCAAAATTCAAAACCCAATTGAAAGCCAACTTATTTCAGCAAGCATTTAAAATACACAATTACATAGGAAGGTTCCTGGGGGAGGGGGAGAGGTACTTGGTGTATATGTCTCTCCAATTATTTTTTCTTAAATGTACCTATGTATGTTATTTGTTTCCTCCCTTCTTTTCTATTTCTGCCTGACTCAATGATAGAGTTCTTTTCTTTCTTTTTAACATTGTATTTATTCTAAACCACTTTGAGTTTTTGGAAAGGTGATACATTAAGTGCATTAATAATAAATGTGTATCTTATATACATGCTAGGACTTGTTTATATCCGCAAATCAATTGTACACCTATCAATTTGGAAGTAAATGCATGTATAAGTGCTGTTCACACAATTACAATTATGACCATGCCATCCTCAGTGTACCTGATCTCAGAAGTTAAGAGGCACATTCCAAATGGGATGTCCAAGTGCAATCTGAGACATGAAAGCCAGAACGCCTGAAAAGAAAGGCAGGCACATGCAAATTCAGGCACAATTCCAGAAACATGGATGTGCCCAATATGCACTTATATCAAATGTCTATATAGATATCCCCCAGGAGAGTATTTCAGAACCAAAACATCTAATACCATAATGGCTAGAGTCAGGGCCGGCCCATCCACTAAGAGAACTAGGCGGTCCATTGGGCAGCCAGACTGGGTGGGTGGTGGCAGCACAGATAGGTGGCTGCACTGCCCCCCCCCCCCCCCAGCTGCCACCAATTCCATTTGGGCAGGGAGGTGGGCAGTGGCAGTATTTCCAAAAGCAGCAGCAAAAAGCAGCCACTTTTGGAAATACTGCTGCTGCCCGCCTCCCCCTCCCGAGATGGAATCGTCAGCAGCTGGGTGGGCGGCGGTGGCGGTGGCAGCAGTTGGGGGAGGCGGTGGTGGCAGGGGCAGCAGCTGAGGGGGTCAGCATCAGCAGGGGGGGGCAGCAAGGCCGAAGCATCTGTCTAGGGTGGCAGAAACCCTTGGGCTGGCTCTGGTTAAACTAGTGGCTTAAGATCTAGGTGGTCAAGGTTCAAATCCCAGTGTGGAACTTTGTAATCTAAAGCTAGTCTCTACACTTTCCGGATGTTTTAATGTGTAAACAAACACTTTCCTGATGCCTATTTATGCCTGGATCAGGAATAGACATGCATGTGTCTACAGCTCCGCTGCTTCTGGGATTGAACAAGGATGTGTAAGTCCATTGCCCCTCCCCAGACACACCTCCACCACACCCCCATGCCTACATGCACTTCCCTGTACTGGAGACGTCCACAAATAGCATTTGTGGAATGGTTACAGAGATGTGTCTGTGATTTCGATGTCCACATGCATGGCTGCAGACATCCAAACCATGACTAAACCTTTTAGAATGACCCTCTAGCTAGTATTATAGATGGGGGACCATCATGGAATATCAGGTGCTGTAGGCTTACTGCATAGAAGAAAGGCCTGGCAAGCTATTTCTGGCCATAACTTTCCAAGATAACCCAGGGGATAGTTACAACATTGATAATTATCCAGAAGTTTGTTAGGAGTAGCCATTGACTTGACAGCACACAAGAACAAAATTTTTAGGATTTCAAATAAACCTAATGTGCAATCATGGGATTCACATCCCTACAGATTTGGGCCAGCAAGTTATGCAAAGGAGTTGCCATGTTCATTTCCAGCAAGCCGTTGCACTTGGAGGCCTTATTGGTTCAAATTAACACTTTTGCTGATCTTATCTTGCTGTTATTGTATCATCCACTAACCTCTAACATGGCATCTATGGAGGAGGGCTATTCATTGATCTCTGAAGTCAATATTTTATAAGAAGTCGTTAACGAATGTATGTGGATACATACACATATTAATGATTAGAATAACCCCTAATTAGGCACATTCTGCTGGCCTTGACATTTTAAGGGCAGTAAAGTAAATTTTAGACATAAAAGTATGCACCCCCTTATAAAACTATCTCCTTAATATCTGGATAGAAAGATATGAGATAAACCAGTCTAGAGATGTATCAATCCATAACAAGTTCAGAAAGTCGGTTCTAGGGCTAGTGAAAATGTCTGTTTCTTAATAACACAGGAAAATAAGAATTGCCATACTGAGTCAGACTAAAGTTCTGTCAAACCCAATAACCCGTTTCCAGCATTATCCAACTTGGTTCACACATTTTTGGCAGGATCCCAGAAGGTAGACAGATTGCATGTTGTTTATCCCAGTTCACCTTAATAATGGTTTATGGTCTTTTCCTCCAGGAACTTGTCCAAACCTTTTTTAAACCCAGCTATACTATCAGCTTTTACTACATCCTCTGACTCTAAGAGCTTAAGAACCCGATTAAGGAAGGGGCACATCCGGAACGTCCAGATGGCCTCTTGCAGGAGAGACCCGTTAGGACCTGATTCTGTAACACGGGAGCAAAACATTCCCATGGCATACAGAATCAGGCCCGAGGATGGCCCGGCATGCCCCAGCATGGCCTGCAGGATGTCCACCCCACAGTCCCTTGCATGCGCGCAGTGCCCTAGCACTTACCCCACCACCCAACACCCAGTGGTGACTGCCAGAGCCCTATCAGGCAGTGGGAACACATCTCTTGTGGCCTGCTGCTCTGGTGGTAGGTTGCCGGGCTGCTGTGTGGGATCAGGGTGGCGGCCTGCTCTTATTCCACCTCCAAGGTGGAATAACCAGGCCGTCCCCCTGGTGACCCCTGGGTGTACAGGGCCGTCAATTGAATCGGCCCTGTATGTCTGGAGGTCGGGCCCGCCTATGCCCCTCCTCCATCATGCTCTCATCCCCTGCCTCATGTACAGCGGCTCTGTATATGCAGCGGGGGAGTCAAGCGGAATACAGTCAGGGCAGAGAGCGAAGCAGTACATCCCCATGGAACGTGCTATTCCCTTTCTAGAATCGGGCACTAAGGCACTATTTCTGCCACTTATGCTGGTATTTTATAAAAACAAGTAGGTGTCTATTTGTTCTTATAAAATAGGCTTAACATAGGTACCTTAATAGTCTTTGACCTAGGTGCCTCAGTGGGTAATATCATAAAATCAATATTCACATATATGTGGCCACATACACACATAAATGATCAATTTATCAACGGGCATAAAGGTATGCATGTTAGCGTGAAAATATGTACTTTGCTAGTAGACACTACCAAGGGCACAGTCTTGTTGGAGCATTAGTGGAGGTCACAAGTATGCATGATAATCACAAAATACTTTAATCTACTTGTGCACTTGTGGACTTTATATCAGTGGTGTCACAAGGACTGATGTTTATTTGTAGGGCCTGGGATTAACATGAGTGGGCACAAGGCATTATAAATGCTAACACTTCTCATTTTGCTGTTCTGTCATTGCTGAGTGGGTTGGTCTGATGCCAAAGTGGAAGAGTAATAGCCCACCCAGGCCCACTTTTGGCTACATCCCTGCTGTAGGCTTACTTATTTACATCTGCTTTCATGCAGGTGTAAATGTTTGGACCTGCATTTAAGATACAATCTCTGCTTCTTATGCTAGTATTCTATAAATATCCCTAGTAACCTATGTGTCTTAATAAAACAACGCCTAGATAGAGACTTACTTGACCTCTTCAACTGGATGCCCCCTTATAAAATAACGCGCGTTATGTAACATTACCGCAGTTTAGTAAACATACCCCTAAGTGTCCTTTTTCATGGCATTAAGCTCTCCTCCTTAAAGTGGTTGCAGATAATACAGGATACAGCATACATGGTCAGGATTCTTTAACCCTTTGAAGGCCTACTTTAGAATTTTAATCCACATTCTGCAGCCGGGTTAATTTTTGCATATTTCAGGAAAATTGTACCCGTCTTATTCAATATGTTCTAATAGTGATTTTCCTTCTGCTATGGTCATGTATTATATACCATTTGATAGGAATATTTAGTCAGAATTTTGGATCCCGAGAGTTTTGGGCTTGGCCTGGAAAGGGTTAATATGCCCATAGATATGAACATGCAATTCCTCTACTGGTTCTCATTTCTTTAAGAATCATATTTAAGAATCATATCCTTATGATAACCTATGGAACATTTTACTCTGGCATCCCTGACTGCTCATATAACCTACTTACTCAATATTGGTATCCTCTTTGTTCTCATTAAGATACTTTTCTGACAGTCTCCTCATCTGTATTCATATGCCTTGAAGTCAATCAATGCACCATATTTTTCTATCTGACTTCCGTTTCTGTGGGACTCTCTCCTACCTGGTTTAAGGACTAATCTTTCTTTCCAGAATATGAAGTCTTGTCTTAAAAGACTTTACACAGACTTTTGGTGACTTAGGCAACTTGGCTTCAGAGACAGGCTAAGAGCATTGGACTCATCAGCTGTCCTTATTTTGACTTATATATTGTAACTCTACTTGTGTCTTAACATCTGACTGTTTTTCTTTTCTCTTCTTTTGGCCTAGATTAATGTAGCTGTCTAGAGAGTACTTTTCTGTTGGTTGAGTTTCTTTTTCTGTTTTTGTTTTTCTTATATGAATTCTTGAAAGGTGCTCAAGAAATCTTTTAAATAAACAGAATTAAACCTTTTGTTCACTGCATGTTGTGTTATTGGCTGTGCTTTTATTGTGCATTAGTGAAAATGTATCTGTATTAACAGAATGGTTGCCCTCCTGGAAGTGTGGAGAATGCCCCCAAGACTTAAGGTAGAGCTTTTATAGTTACTGGAGCTTAACTTTTGTAGTTGACACATGTTAACTGCAAAACCTTAGACCACCTTAGTAAACAGGCTCCTTGGTCACTGAAATCGATGTAGAGGTGGATGTCCTCCTCTGATGCCTCCCCTGCCGCCGCCCCCTCCCCCACCCCCCCAGGCACCAAATCTGCAGGACTTAGAATGCCACTGAAAAGAAAGCAGAGAAGTGGCTTTTGCACTTAATACAGTAGGTGCAGAGTGTAAGATGCCACGCTCCACCAGATTGGTGTTCTTAATCTTTTAGGGACTCAGCAAGTTGAAGCTGTTTGATATGTGCTGACTCTGATTAACCATTGTTGTCTTCATCATTAAACAGTCTTTAGAATGTTTGTTTTTTTCATGTGTTCTACATTTGCAGTAAAAAATAAATCTCTTCAGACTGGAAACTCTCATATCCAATGGTTCTGATGTCAAAATATTGACAAGGTAGTAAAATATTTCCAATATCACCTAAAACTTAAAAAGAGTAATATATGTACTTGATACTCCAGTATGTTTACATAAAGGAAAGAAAACAGGGAACTCTACTATAAGTAGATGGAAAGTACATATCAGTTCTATATTTCAAGAGATATATCTTTAGTAGGCCATTTTATGAACAATTTCTATAAATGTAATATTGTCCTGCATGCAGAAGTTATCTCTTATAAAACTGCAACACTTATATGCATAGAAGTATGAGTAGGAGTCAAATTCATTCATACTCTGGTTGGAAAGATGGTATTTCTGGGGCAAAGCTTGGTGGAATTTGAAATATGAGCATATATTTTGCATTTTGTAAAGTACTCATGTATATTTTACATCTGTTCCTGAATAGTCTTAACTTTAAAATTTACCTTTAGACCCACATTTGTGCCTATGCATATTTCCCCATATCAGATAGGCAGAAAGTTGATACAGACAGGCAACTATTTTCAAAAATATCCTCCCTGTTGTTACACAGGATTTCATATATGGGGCTAACTTATAAAGCTTATCCTATGTGTAAAGTATATTTTATATGCAGAAAATAACTTTTGTAAATTGTGTAGATAAATATGACCGAACAATTTCTGTGTTGGGCAGACTGTGCTTAATAAGACACGCTACACATAGGCATTCATGAGGGTGGAGAATAAAGGGAGTTGGAGCAGAGTTGGAATACATGTATATATTCTCTGTGCATGAAACAGACTCACATTTATACCTTTTTAGGAGCAGATGTAAATTTGTGCATGATAATTTGTATGGTAGTGAGGCTAGTTCTGGGTGACTGTTTAATAAAGGCATGTAAGCATCTATATTGCCTTTACAAAGTAGCCATAAAATAGGGCCTTTTTAATATTACACATGGGTGCTTTTGTTAATATTAGCTGTTTAGGGGTATTTGATAAAGTATAACCATACAAACATAAAAATACAGCTAAAAAATCAACATTTCATAAGACGCCGTACATGTTTTGCTGAAGCCTGCTTCAAGGGCGTCCCTTAAAAAACAAAGCTGCAAGGTAAGCAAAATTTTCAATGGTGTGGGGTACAATCTTTGAACAAAGGCAGAACACAGGCAAAGTATTACTAACCAATAAAAAAATGAAAAATCATAAAAAAGCAAAATGACCATAATAAAAGTGACATTAATAGAAAAATAAAACCACAAAATGCAAAAGCGAAATGTATAAAATTAAAAGATAATAAATAAAAACAAATTAAAAACTACTAAAAACAACTAAACACACCTCCCTTGGAGACATTGATCCAAATCAATTGGTATGGTGTTTGAACTCTATCTAAATGGAAAACCACCAGGCTCTAGTGTCAGTACACTGAAAATAACAAGAACAAGCAGTTCTGAACAAAAATTCAAACATATAAAAAACTTAAATAAATACATTCATTTATAAAGGCTCAAAGAGCTCAAAGAGCCTGTGTATGCATTGAAAATATTTCTTATAAAAAACTTAGGGGTATGTTTACTAAACCGTCTTAAAGTGCGCTCTGTGGTGTTATCGCGCTCTGTGATGTTATCGTGTGATAAGGTACCTTATTGCATGATAATGATGCTTTTTAAGGCGCACAGGTAGCTTATCGCGCGATAACACGCTCAGCGGTGCAAACGAGCGCTGAAGGCGGGGAAAGGCTCCCGGAGGGCGGAGGAAGGCTCCCCAGGGGCGGAGAGAAGGGGTCAATGGGTGGAGAGTGGGAGGGGAGAGGCTCCAGGCACACTAACGCTGTGAAATCCGAGGCTGAAAACTAACGCCAGTGAAAACCTGGTGTTAGAGCTGATTTAAAGGGAAGAGAAACCATTTCTGTCAGCAATGTACAACAAAATCAGGGAAACCTACAAAAAAGTGATAATTGTGATACATGTGCACGGAACAAAAGTGCAAATAAACATTAAAAATGACCCCAACAAAATATAACAAAAACATAACCAAGATGGACAATAGTGATATGAATGGGAAACATCGAAAAACACTCCCAAGAAAGCTCCAAAAAAAGGATATGAATTTTGGAAGTGTCTACGCTCCATCCCTATACAAGGTGAATGATCCCACAGTGAAATAGCACTGATCAGGGTTTCCCTCTCCATTAGACAGGTTTACTATGGCGTGCACATGTTCCACAACAGCAGGGCGGGCATGACGGAATGGGCAACTGGACAGATGCTGGGAAAGGGGACACAGAGGGCTGCAGATGGCACATGCTGTGCTGCAGCTGGGCCACAGTGCGGACTAGGGTGATGCCTAGGTGGCCCATAGGAATGCTGAAACAGTAGAGCAGCCAGACAGCAACTGATGAGGGCCCAGCATGGGCACAAGTGTGCTTCCCACAGTGTCACAGGGGATAGTACCCAGCAGGTAATGTGGGACCTGGCACTGCAGTACCCCCAAGGGCACAGAACATTGGCAGGCGGTGCTGGGGGGAAGTGTGGACAGCTATGCAGGCACCCCTACCCCAGAACCTGCACCATAGGCATCCGCCTACCCGCACAATGGATGGCCTGAGACTGCGCTCCACCAGCAGCACCAGCAGACGGGCATGTCAGCAGGGTGGCAGAGGGGTACTGGTGGTGGAGGGGGCAGTGGCAGCTGCCCAGAGCAGACCATGGCCTAGCCCTGTGTAAGTGGGTGCCATGCACTGCAACAGACAAGCCCTGTCTGACGAACAGTCATGGTATCTGTAGCAACACGGTGGTACATAAGAACATAAGATATGCCATACTGGGTCAAACCAAGGTCCATCAAGCCCAGTATTCTGTTTCCAACAGTGGCCAATCTAGGTCATATGTACCTAGCAGTTTACCCAAGAGACACAAGTTCCACAATGCTTGTACTGGGTCAAGCATTGATATCTTCGGTCATTTCTTAATAATGGTTTATGGACCTTTCCTCCAGGAACTTGTCCAAACCTTTTTTAAACCCAGCTACACTAACAGCCTTTACTACATCCTCCGGTAACAAATTCCAGAGATTGATTACACGTTGAGTGAAAAAATATTTTCTTTTATTAGTCTTAAATAGTTTACCCTGTAGCTTCATTGCATGTCCCCTAGTCTTTCTATATTCTGATAAGGTAAACAATCGATCTACGTTTACCTGTTCCACTCCGTTCATTAATTTATAGACTTCTATCATATCTCCCCTCAGCCGTCTCTTTTCCAGGTTAAAGAGCCCTAACCTTTTTAGCCTTTCTTCATAGGAGTATCCTTCCATCCCCTTTACCATTTTGGTGGCTCTTCTCTGTACCTTTTCTAAAATCGCTATATCCTTTTTAAGATACGGCGACCAGTATTGCACACAATATTCAAGGTGCGGTCTCACCATGGAACGATATAGAGGCATTATAATATCTTTTGTTTTATTTTCCATTCCTTTCCTTATCATACCTAGCATTCTATTTGCTCTCTTGGCCGCCGCTGCACACTGGGCCGAGGGTTTTAACATGGTATCCACAATGACGCCTAAATCTTTTTCCTAGGTGGTGGTTCCTAATGTGGAACCTTGCATCGTGTAACCATAGTTTGAGTTGTTCTTCCCTAGGTGCATAACCTTGCACTTGTCCACATTAAATTTCATCTGCCATTTTGATGCCCAGTCTTCCAATTTATCAAGATCCTCTTGCAATTTTTCACAATCCTCTTGGGTTTTAACAACTTTAAATAGTTTTGTGTCATCTGCAAATTTGATAACCTCACTCGTTATTCCACTTTCCAGGTCATTTATGAATATGTCAAAAAGCAGCGGACCCAGCACAGATCCCTGGGGTACACCACTATTCACCTTTCTCCATTGGGAAAATTGGCCATTTAGCCCTACCCTCTGCTTTCTATCTTTTAACCAGTTCCTGATCCACAATAGTACATTGCCTCCTATTCCATGACTCTTTAGTTTTGCCAAAAGTCTCTGATGAGGGACCTTGTCAAAGGCTTTCTGAAAGTCCAGATACACAATATCAACCGACTCACCTTTGTCCACCTGTTTATTCACTCCTTCAAAAAAACATAACAGATTACTAAGACAAGATCTTCCTTGTCTAAAGCCATGTTGGCTGTCTCCCATTAGGTCGTGACTATCTACATGCTGAGTAATTTTATTCTTTATGATGGCTTCTACCATTTTTCCCAGTACTGACGTCAGGCTCACCGGTCTGTAGTTTCCCGGATCACCCCTGGAACCCTTTTTAAAAATTGGTGTTACATTGGCGATCTTCCAATCTTCAGGTATTAGAGATGATTTTAATGATAGTTCACAGATTACTGATAGCAGTTCTGCAATCTCATATTTCAGTTCTTTCAACACCTTTGGATGTATACCATCCAGCCGAGGTGATTTGCTACTCTTCAGTTTATCTAATAGTTGTAAGACATCTTCCCGATGTATCGATATTTCCTTCAATTCTTCCGCACCTTTAAATACCACTTCAGTCATGGGTAACATCCCTACATCTTCCTCAGTAAAGACCGAAGCAAAGAATTCATTCAGTCTCTCCACTATCGCCTTGTCACCTCTTAGTGCTCCTTTAACCCCTTTATCATCTAATGGACCAACTGACTCTCTCACAGGTTTTTTGCTACGAATGTACTTGAAAAGGTTTTATTTCGCGTTTTTGCTTCCGCAGCAAGCTTCTTCTCAAATTCTCTCTTTGCCTGCCTTGTGTTTATGTTTATGTTTTATTTCATTTGATAAAAACCGCCTTTCAGGGTAGGCAAAGCGGTGTACAATAAAACCAAATTAAAAGAAGGCCGAAGCCAACGAAATGGAATGGAAATACAAATTCTTAATAGGAAAGCAATAAAACAGGAGAGACAGGACCAAAAACATAACAGAGAACAAACACAAGGAAAGCAGAGGATAGGGCAAGTGGGATTCACACGAAGGGAGAGGGGACATCAAACGCCAGGGAAAAGAGGTGGGTTTTCAAGTTCTGTTTAAAAGTGGGGTGGTGAGGTTCCAGGCGGAGTGAGGAAGGGAGGGAGTTCCAAAGGGCAGGGCCGGCAAAAAAGAAAGCAGAGGAACGGGTAGATTGTAGATGGGCACGGGAAGGGGAGGGGAGAGCGAGGTGGTTAAGGTGGAAGGAACGAGGAGTGTACCTGGGAGAGTGAAAAGAAAGAAGGTCAGTTAAGTATTGGGGGGTGCCTGTATGAAGAGCTTTGTGAACCAGAATAAGCAGTTTGAAGTGAGCACGGTAGGGAAAGGGGAGCCAGTGAAGACGAAATAGTAGGGGCATTATGTGATCACGGGGGGAGGAGTGGGTGACCAAACGGGCAGCGGTATTCTGGATCCGTTGTAGGCGGGACTGTTGGGATTTAGAAAGGCCGATGAAAAGTGAGTTTGCGAAATCAACCCGTGATATAACCAAAGATAGCAATAAAGTGGTGAGAGCTGAAGGGGATAAGAAAGGGCGAACTGCACGAATTTGTCGGAGGAAGAAAAAGGAGGATTTGGTGACATGTGATATATGGGTGTGGAAAGATAGGTCAGAATCAAAGTGAAACCCAAGATAACGAAAGGAAGAGACTAGAGGGACAGGAGAGCCAGAGAAAGAAGGGGCCAGCGTGGGGGGTGGGTTGTTGTGGGAGAACCAGATAGCAATAGTCTTGGTGAGATTAAGGTGAAGACAGTTGTGAGTCAGCCAATTAGCCACAGTGGAGAGACAGGAGTTTAACGCGGAGAGGTCAGGACAAGAAGGGGAGGTGTGGTGTAGCAGAATAATGTCGTCAGCGTAGAGAAAGGCAGATAATCCGGACTGTTGAATTAAAAGGGCCAAGGGGGCTAAGAAAAGGTTAAAAAGAAGGGGAGCCAGGACAGAACCCTGAGGGAGCCCACAAGAAAGAGGGAAAGAGTCCGAGGGAGGGGTAGAGGAGGACGGTGACAGGACAGTACAAGTACGGGAAGGAAGAAAAGAGTGGAACCAACGGTGAACAGTACTACAAAGACCTGCTTCCCGTAGACGAAGAAGAAGGAGGGAGTGGTCAACCAAATCAAAAGCAGCGGAAAGGTCAAGTACAACCGCCACCGAGATCTCACCACGATCATGAGCCACGTGCAGTGCATTAGTGAAAGCAAGAAGAATAGTTTCGACACTGTGACCCTGACGGAAACCTGATTGATGAGGGTGAAGAAAATTTGTGGAATCAAGGTGGTGAGAAAGTTGTGCAAAGACGAATTTCTCTAAGAGTTTTGAGAGGAAGGGAAGGTTGGAGACAGGACGGTAGTGAGCTGGAACTAGGGGATCAAGTGAGGGATTTTTAAGGAGGGGGCGAATTAAGGCATGTTTCCAGGAGTGGGGGAAGGACCCTGTGGAAAGACTGGAATTAAACATAATAAGAATAAATGGAAGGAGACCCAGTGAGGATTCCAGAAGCCAGGAGGAAGGAATGGGGTCTAAAGAGCAGAAAGTTTTCTTTGAGGAAGAGATGAGATGATGAAGTTCAGGAGGAGTGATCAGTGAAAAAGATGCCCAGCAGTGGGAGGTTTGGGAGATGGGAGGGGGAGAGGCGGTAGGGGGAGGGGAGAGAATCGGGGCAGGGCAGGAAGGTAGAGAAGCTCTCAGAGTAGATATTTTATTGCTGAAGCAGGCAGCTAGAAGGGAAGGCTGAGGAGAAGGGAGGACTGGAGGAGCTGAAGCTGGGGAGTGAAGGGAGGTAAGAGACCGGAGGGTGGAGTAAAGGTGCCGGGTCTGATTTGGGGCATTCAGAATGGCATTAGAAAAAATGTGCGTTTGGCAAGGTGGACGGAAGAGCGGTAGTGGGAGTAACTAGATTTGAAAAATGAAAGTGAGGTGGGTGAAGGACTCTTACGCCACAGTCGCTCTGCTCTGCGAAGCTGCGTGCGCAAGAGTCATAGACCCCCATGATACCAGGGATGTGTGGGGCGGCAGCGAATCGGCTGAGGGCACAAAGGGGCAATACGGTCAAGAGCAGTTGCAAGGGCTGTTGACCAGAGGGTAGCTTGAGAGTTAGGAGAGAGAAGGGAAAAATCAGAGGGTAGGAGTTCGGCTGCTGTGGGAAATTGGTGGATGGTGAGAGATGAAAGGGCATGGGAGAGCCGCGGAGGAGGAGGGGTAGAAGGAGGAGGAGAAGAGGAAAAAGAGGAGGAGGAGGGAGAGTGGGGCCCACGTGAGTGAGAGCATAAAACAGAGAGGCAGACATGGTCTGTCCAAGGGAGAGGCATAGAGGAAAGGTTAGATAGTGCAAGAGAGGAAGAGGAGGATGTTAGGAGTAGGTCCAGGGTGTGCCCGGCCTGATGGGTGGGGAAGGGAACATGTTGTATGAGGGATAAATCTTGTAAGAGAGAGATGAAAGAGAGATCACTAGCTGAAGTGGGCGAGTCCAAGTGTAAGTTGAAATCCCCGGCAATAAGTAGATGGGGGAAAGCGAGAGAGAGGTCAGTGATGGTCAAGACAAGGGAATCCCAAAGCTCAACGCGAAGAGCGGGGGGGGGGGGGAATAAATAAGGAGCACATGCATAGGAGGGGAGGTGTGGAGAAGGAGCAAAAGGGCTTCGGGGTAGTGGAGCGATGAGTGGAGAAGCTGACTGAAAGAGAGGGTGGGCCGTATCAGGGCGGCCACACCGCCACCAGATTTACCTAAACATGGAGTGGAAACCGCAGAAAAGCCGGGGGGAAGACAGCGTGCGAGGAGGGCATCCTTCCCGTCCCTAAGCCATGTCTCGGTCAAAAGAAGAAGGTCAAATGAGGACCTGAGAACAAGATCATGGATAAGAAGAGTTTTGCTGCGTAAGGACCGACAATTGACTAAGCCGAAAGAGAGGAGAGACTTAGAGGGGGTAGAGGGTAAGGAGGGCAGAGGAGGAGTGGTCGTAATTGGGCAAGCACGAAGGTTTGAGAGACAGTGATATCGTGTGCGAGGCAACGTGGTAGGACGTCTGCCCCAGAACACAGGAATAGTCTCCATGGGGTAGAAAGGAGGGAAGGGAGCGGGAGCAGAAGGACAGGGCAGGAGATCTGCCGAAAGTGAATAGCAGAATACTGTGGGAGATAAACTAGGGAGCCGAAGAGAGGAGACGTCACCAGACACTAAGGTAGCACAAAGACTAACTAAAAGTAAAGATTTAAAAAGCGCTGTAAGTATACAGCCGCCAGAGCGGCCCCAAGGAGCGCGCCTAAGGAGCACGTCGTGCTCCTTAGGTGCGCTCCTTCGGTGCGTGCCCAGGTCGCGCGCCGCGGCGACGAGCGTCGCAGGCGCTCTTCTTAAATAGCTGGAAGGCAGTGTACCTCTTGCCAAATCAATGCCTTGCATTTGACTTGCCAGTGCTTGTGCTGTTTCCAGGTTTCGTCGTTTGGCTCTTTTTTCCATTTCCTGAAAGATGCTTTTTTGGCAACAACAGCCTCTCTGACCTCACCTTTAAACCATGCTGGCAGTTTTTTGGACTTCCTTCCACTTTTCTTAAAGCGTGGAATACAGCTGGTCTGGGCTTCCAAGATAGTATTTTTCAACAACACCCAAGCTTGATATACGTCTTTAACCTTCGCAACTGCTCCTTTTAGTTTTTTCTTAACTGTTTTCCTCATTTTATCATAGTCTCCCTTTCGAAAGTTAAAAGGTAGTACTGTGAATTTCCTTACTATCCCTCCTCCACTAATTAAATCAAAGATGATCATACTATGATCACTATTGCCAAGTGGCCCCAACAACCTTATCTCTTGCACTAGATCTGGTGTTCCACTAAGGACTAGGTCTAATATGGCTTCCCCTCTGGTTGGTTCATGAACCAGCTGCTCCAAGAAGCAGTCATTTATTTCATCTAGGAACTTTATCTCCCTTGCATGTCCTGACGTGACACTGACCCAGTCGATACCGGGGTAATTGAAATCACACATTATTATTACTGCGCTGTAACTTTTGTTAGCTTCCTTGATTTCTTTGAGCATTTCATCATCCATTTGGTCATTCTGGCCAGGTGCTCGATAGTACACCCCCACTGCCATCGCCTTCCCCCTTTTATATGGAATTTCAATCCATATAGATTCTACAGCAGATTTTGTTTCCTGCAAAACTTTAATCAAAGCAGCAGTACAAAGCCACTGTTTTTAAACTGCCATCGCCGCTGAGCCTAGACACCCCTTCCACCCCCGAAGACTGAATTGGTACTGGCAGCAGCACGAACGGGGAATGACACAACTGGGGAGAGGTGGCATGACCAGAGGGGCAGGACTAAGGTGGCAAACACAGTTGGGTGGGTATGGTAGGGCGGCATCGCCGGGGCTTCTGCCTGATGTGGCAGAAACCCTTGGGCCAGACCTGTGGGAATGTTTATTAAAGTGCTGTGAGTAGTGTGTGACAAACGCATGGTTAGCGCATGTTTTTACTGTGGCAGGGCCTAGCAGCCAAGGTAGTTGTTAGATGTGCAGCTATAGAAAGGCATGTCTTGCCACAATAGGCATGTCATTTCTCAGTAGTTGCAAATGTATGGCCATAGCACAAACACACAGTGAATGTGCTCTCAACGTGCACACTGCAATTGTAAGCTACAATAGCCTTAGCAGGGCAGCAGTGAGCTACAGAACCACTGCAGACAGTGAGAAATATGAACCAACCCCACCTATAGGACAGTAGTTACAGGCAAGTGCAGAATAGAGAGGGATGACCGGGAAAAAGCATAACTAGCTGGACAGCTCAGAGCAATGGGCAGGGTATGCAAATCAGGAAAACAAACACATGATGTGAGTCTATGCTGCATCTCTAACTGTGGGAGATAGGGTGCAAGTATAGCACCTGAAGATGCAGGGGGCCTTGTGTGGTGATCAGGCAGGGTATCCACGTTATACATCATGAGGGGCCAGTATATGAACCATGTTCACTTTGAGGTGCCTGCTCGTACAGGCTCCAAGGAACACAGTATGAGGCCCCTGATTTGTAAGGAGGGAATCCCCCCTCCCAGACACTCTTCTCATATAGCTTGTTGAGAACCATAGCCTTTGTGGAGTGTGTCCCCCATGGGCAGAAGGGGGACACTAGAGCCAGGGGGTCTGGGGCCCAAGTACAATCAGCACACATGTTTTGGCCAGCATTACTTGTTGGGAGCATGACTGGTATGTTCCTGGCATTTAATGTGCAACTGAGCACCATAATGAGCGGCAAAGTAACATGGGTGCATATAACACAACACATAGAGGTGCCATTAGATGAATAAACGCTGGGTGTCACATTAACTTCACTTGCTTCGCCTCTAATCCACCCACTGTCCACATTAGCATACATGTACCAGTTAATATGAATTTCATCTGTCAATAGCTGGCATTTCTGTGCATTAGTGTTCACGACAGCCATCGCTTGCTAAAATGCGTGTAGAAATAGAAAACATTTTCTTTGTTCTGTTGCAGGCATGACTCTCCCTCAGTGTCCTGCTAATTCACTCAGCAACTGCTGCCTCAGCAGGCAGAAAGCAGTTTGAATCAGTAACTTCCAGCACAACTTTAAGAGAATACACACAGCTGACCTCTCTAAATTATAAACTTTTTGACTGGCTTTTGATATAGATTTCCCTTCCCTATTTATTACCTGTTTTATACGCTTATACTACTAATTAGCCTCTGTGGTGTGTTAGGTAGTTGCACCCCAAAAAAAAAAAAAAATATATATATATATATTGCTTTTCTTCTTTGTTCCTTTTGCAAAGGAGTTGTTTTGTTTCCCTTTTTCTTGCAATTTCTAACTGTTTGCAGCTGGTTTGATCTACAGTCTAATGGCAAACAACCTAAATTTAGTTTATAAACTTAGGCAGATCTAGCTTGCCTGTATCCCTTGCCTAGCCTTTTTAATCTGAAATTTGAGTGTATCCTCAATTCATATAAGCCCGATTCCAGAAGGGGCACCCGATTCTGAACTGCGGGAGCAAAACATTCCCACAGCTGTCAGATTCAGGCCTGAGGATGGCCCAGCTTGCCCCTCCCACTGCCATAGGGATGTACTCCCCACGGCTCCATCTGCCCGTTGCCCTGGACCCCCAAGTCTCTGTCGCTAGACCCCGACAGGTGCCACTGGGGTCCGGATTGGGTGGCAAGGACTCACCCTCCATGTCCTGGTGTTCCTGTGGGGGGCTCCTCGGCTCTGGGTGGGCTGCCAGCCACATTTAGGGGGGGACACCTTGCTCTTATTCCACCTCTGAAGTGGAATAAACAGGTTATCCCTGGGGCGACTCCTGGACAAACAGGGCTGTGAGCGGAATCGGCCCTGTACATCCAGGGGTTGGTCTCATCCATGCCCTTCCCACTCTCTTCCCCCGGCATGCCCCCATTCCCCGTGCATGCATAGCAGCTCTGTGCATGCAGCAGGAGATGGAGGTGGAATATCGGCAAGACGTATAGTGGGGTAGCACATCCCAGTGGGACTTGCTGCCCCACTATCTGCCTTAAGGAATCAAGGCCATAAAGTTTATTGGCCTGCAGCACTGAATTTGTGATATTTATCTACTTGGATATTAAGTGAAACATTTTCTTTAGAAACATGATGGCAGAATTAGTCCATGTGGCCTATCTAGTCTGCCCTTCCATATCAACTACAATAGTCCCCTTTTTACCTTTAGAGATCCTCTGTTTTTGCCCTATGCTTTTTTGTCTTCAGATATTGTCCTTGTCTCTACCTCCTCCACTGGGAGACTATTCCACAAATCTACCACTCTTTCCGTAAAGAGATATCCCCAAATATTACTCTTAAGTCTATCCCCTTTCACCCTCATCCTATGTCATCTCATAACAGAGCTTGCTTTCAATCGAAAGAGACTCTTCTCCTGTGCATTTATACCACGGAAGTATTTAATCATCTCTATCGTATCTCCTCTATCCCGTCTTTCCTCTAAAGTATACATATTAAGATCTTTAAGTTTGTCCTCATATGTTTGATAATGAAGACCACTAACCATTTAATAGCCACCCTTGGCACTGACTCCATATCCTTTTGAAGGTGTGGTCTCCAGAATTGCACATGATACTCCAAATGAGGTTGCACCAGAGAGTTATACAGAGTCACTATTGTCTCCTTTTTTTCTGCTGGTCATTTTTCTCCCTATTCCCCCAAGCATCCTTCTATCTTTCACCATTGCCTTTTCTATCTGTTCAGCTACTATAAGATCATCAGAAACAACCATGCCCACGTCCCGCTCTTCTTTTGTGGACAGAAGTACTTCACCCCCTAAACCATACAACTCCTTTGGATTCTTGCAGCCCAAATGCATGACTTTGCATTTTTTAGCATTAAATTTCAGCTAACAAATTCTAGACCATTCTTCAAGTTTAGCTAGATCCCTCTTCATATTATTTACACCTTTCTGAGTGTCTATTCTATTACAGTGTATCCTCAATTCACTTGGTTTGCAGCTTGACGTGCTTGTGTGCATCAGTGATGCTGAGGGCTAAGCTATCAGTAGTTTAACTACTGTCAGGGTCTCCCAAGATAGAGGAAAAACAAAGAGGAGCTGCTACTCTTGCAGGAACACAAGGAAGGCAACAAAGAGCAAGAGTCGTAGGTGGGTGTGATGTAATTTTATTAACCCCTACGCGTTTCGGCCGTAGCCTTTTTCAGGGGGCACACAGATGTGTGTGACTGTGGAATCTGCAATCGCAAACTACGTTCACCAAGGCAGATCAAGACCTTCTAAAGAGTATTTTATATCATCTGCAAAATTGCTATTCGGACTTCATAAAGCACAATCCTGAAGCAACCCATTTCTGTGACAACGGCAACAACACTAAATTTAAACTGCGTGGAGGAAAGGCCCGGCAATTGTCACAAAGTGGGATTAATAGAGCCCTTGAAAACAAGCAGAAATGCAGGCAATAGGATAGGTTCTGACAGTTCAGAGGAACACAGGTTAGGATGTTGCCATAGGCAACCCAAACAAACAGTTCACGTGCGAGGGAAACACGCCCAAGCAGCAGAAAGGCTAGGAAATCAGGAACTAATGAAAGCCAGCTGGGAGTGGGTGGAGCTGACACGCACGTAGAAAAGCTCAGTGCACATGGAGTTAGACAGAGTAAGAGCGAGAGCAAGAGCAGGAGCACGGGAGCAGGCAGTTGTGATTCTGAAAGCCAAGGACGTAATGAGAGAAACTCTAGTTGGAAGGAAGCTGAGGGCAGAGCTGTGAAAGCCAAAAAGTCCTATTCCAAAGGAGAGAGTGAGAACCCAGGTGCCTGTGGTGAAAGGCAGAGCACGGAAGCGTCAGAGCTCAGCAGAAGTTATCAGAAAGGTAACAAAGCATTTAATTGGGAAGCTAGCTGGAGGAAGCCTGAAGAAAGTCTTTATACAAACAATTGGCATAGAAAGAGTAAAGCTGTTATACCTGAGGATAATCCTGTGTCTAGAAGAAGGTTCAAAGGCAAGAGCCGTGAAAAGCTTTTATTGGCTTTCACTCCAGCGTCTGTAGCAGCAGAGAGAAGCCCGAGTCAAAGACTGCTTAAAGGTAGCCCAATTGTTTCTAATAGAGGGAAAAGTGAATCTGGTAATTTCCCCTATCTTCCACCGCATTTAAGAGGCTCCCAAAGTAAATACTCTAATGAATATGGTAGCAGCATAGCAAACATTCTCACAGAGAGAGAGAGAGTTCCTGAATAGTAAGGAGAGACTGTTCAGTAACGTACCGTATTGTGCAAGGGAAGAATCCTTAACGGCAGAACCCGAAGAGATGCAATGTGAGGCGCAGGGAGACACTGTATGTAATGATTACATGGACTGCACGCTCACAGTTTTGGATAATGTATTTTCTTTGAGATAAACAAGTTGTGATTTACCAAGCTTGAAAGCCACAAAGGAAAAGGTCTTTGTATGCTGGAAAGAACTGTTTTGAATACTTTTCATTTACCTGTTAAAAGCTGAAGATAAGCAATTTCTGTTCTCCTTTTTGTCACTTTGTTTGTGCCCAAGTGGGGCTGTATACTTTTTGTTTCACCCACCAAAAGAATCCTCTTGGAAGGGGAATAAAACCTATTTAAGCCTTACCTCGTTGCCACAACTGATTCTTTGGACTGGCCTATTATAATACTACATATCCCAGAGGGCCAAGCAAGGTCTCTGGGCTGGGCCTAGGCTTAACACCCTGCCTGTACTTGAGGAGACAAGCACTGGAAGGCAGGGGGGTCGTTGACACAATCTACTTCTGTATCTTGCCATGAAAACCCAATGGATAGTCACAACAAAACAAATTGCACTATAGTGCTGGAAAATGAGACCCCCAGGTCGGAAGATACTCATCTAGCTACTGGGGAAGAGCTGAAGACTTTTCAGAGTAAAGCCAGCATTTATGAAGTGGTTGGATAAAAGCCCTCGGGACGTCTGACTGCTGATGTAGCTGCGCATGAAATGAGAGTCAGAAGCTGTAAAGATGTCTTACATATTGGGACATGGAACGTACGAAGCATGAACCAAGGGAAGTTGGAGGTGGTCAAGACTGAAATGGAATGTGTACAACTTGATCTGTTGGGTGTCAGCAAACTGAAATGGACTGGCATCAGGCACTTTGCATAAGATGATCACATGGTCTACTATGCTGGAAATGAAAGACAAAGAAGAAATGGTGTTGCATTTATAATAAAGAAGAAACTTGCAAGAACTGTAATGAAATACAATGTGGTTAGTGAATGCTTAATCTCTATTCGTCTATACGGAATGCCTATCAACACAACTATAATTCAAGTATATGCCCCAACAACAGCTGTAGAAGAGGATGAAATTGATGAGTTCTATGAACAAGTTCGAGCTGAAATTGACAGAACATGCAAACAGGATATCCTGATAGTCATGGGTAACTGAAACGCAAAAGTTGGCAACCAAGAAGAAGGCAAAGTGGTTGGAAAATATGGACTTGGCAACAGAAATGAAGCTGGAGAAAGACTGATAGAATTCTGCTAGACCAACGATCTATTCATCTCAAACACTTTCTTCCAGCAACACAAGCAACATCTGTGCACATGGACTTCACCCAATGGATTGTACAAAAATCAAATTGACTACATCTGTGGAAGTCAATGATGGAAAAGCTTTATAACATCAACAAAGACAAAACCTGGAGCTGACTGTGGTATAGATCATCAACTACTAGTATGCAAACTCAAGCTAAAGTTGAAAAAGAGCAAACCACTCATGAATGCAGCAAAATATGATCTTGAGAATATACTACCAGAATTTAATGACTGCCTACAAAAATGATTTGCTGCTTTAGATACAAATGACAGAGCTCCAGAACAGTTATGGAATGACATCAAGAAGGTTGACAGATAAGACTAATAAAAGAAAATATTTTTTCACTCAACGTGTAATCAAACTCTGGAATTTGTTACCGGAGGATGTAGTAAAGGCTGTTAGTGTAGCTGGGTTTAAAAAAGGTTTGGACAAGTTCCTGGAGGAAAGGTCCATAAACCATTATTAAGAAGTGACCGAAGATATCAATGCTTGATCCAGTACAAGCATTGTGGAACTTGTGTCTCTTGGGGAAACTGCTAGGTACATATGACCTAGATTGGCCACTGTTGGAAACAGAATACTGGGCTTGATGGACCTTGGTCTGACCCAGTATGGCATATCTTATGTTCTTATGTTCTTAGGTTGTGTTGGAAGAAAGCGAGAAGTCTCTACAAAAGGTGAAAAAGCAAAAATGGCCAAAATGGATGACAGAAGAAACCCTGGAAATTGCCCAGAAATGCTGAGAATCTAAAGCCAAAGGAGAAAGAAAGACAATTACAGAATTCAACAGAGATTTCCAGCGTGCAGCAAGACAGGACAAGGAAAAGTACTACAATGATACATGCAAGGAAATAAAAGCAGAAACTATTAGATCACGGGGTTTTCTTCAGGAAGTACAAGATTGACTTTCCAAAAGCTACGAGAGTTAAAGAAAAAATTCCAGCCTCGAATTGGAATGTTACAAGATGCTCAAGGTTCTATGTTGAATGATGCTGAGAAGATCAAGAAAGATGGAAAGAATATAAAGAGCTTTTATATGATAAAGATCAAGTGGACCAACAGCCATTTCAACCTGTATCTTAGGATCCGGAACCATTGGTGATGAAATAAGAAGTCGAAGCAGCATTGAAACCCTTATCAAAGAACAAAGCACCACATATTGATGGCATTCCCATAGAAGTATTACAGCAATCTAATGCAGCTATTACCATACTTACAAGGCTCTGCCAAGAAATTTGGAGGACAACATCATGGCCAACTGACTGGAAAAGATCTGTGTTTATACTAATACTAAAAAAAGGTGATCCAACTGACTGTGGAAATTATCGCACAATCGCTCTGATCCCACATGCTAGCAAGATTCTACTGAAGATTATTCAACAGACACTATAACCATACCTGGAACAAGAACTACCTGAAGTGCTAGCAGGGTTCAGGAAAGGGTGAGGAACGAGAGACATTATCACGGATGTGAGATGGATTCTTGAAAAGACTAAAGAATACCAAAAGGATATCTATTTGTGCTTTATCGACTATAGAAGGCTTTTGACTGTGTAAACCATGAAAAACTCTGGGCCACATTAAGAAGCATGGGTATACCAGAACACCTGATCATTCTCTTGCACAATCTGTACACTGATGAAGAAGCAACAGTTCGAATGGAACAAGGAGAAATAGAATGGTTTAAAATAAGCAAAGGTGTAAGACAAGGCTGCATACTTCCCCCTACCTGTTTAATTTATATGCAGAACAAATCATCAGAGAAAGAGGATTGTATGAAGACAACCGAGGCGTGAAGTTTGGTGGAAGACTCATCAACAACCTTCGCTATGCTGATGATACCACATTACTGGCTGAAAGTGAAGATGATCTAAAACATTTGCTTCTCACGATCAAAGAACATAGTCTTAAAATGGGCCTGCACCTTAATGTAAAGAAGACAAAGATCATGACAACTGGCAAGATCAACAAGTTCATCGTTGAAGGAGAAGAAATTGAAATCGTGGATGACTTTAACCTACTTGGATCAACTATCAATAAAGAAGCAACAAGCAGTCAAGAAATCCAACGATGCATTGCTCTTGGAAGAATGGCTATGAAAGACCTAGACAAGATTCTCAAGAGCAGTGATGTCTCTCTCCATACAAAGATTTGACTCATTCTAGCCATGGTATTTTCAATAACGTCATATGGATGCGAAAGCTGGACAGTGAAAAAGATCAACAGGAAGAAAATTGATGCCTTTGAATTATGGTTCTGGCAGTGAATACTGCATATACCATGGACTGCCCGAAAAACAAACCATCAAGTACTAGAGGAGATCAAACCTAAGCTTTCTTTAGAAGCTCAGATGACAAGACTTTGACTTTCATACTTTGGACACATCATGCAAAGAGAGAGATCATTAGAGAAAGACATCATGCTTGGCAAGATAGAAGGTCAACGCAAAAGAGGAAGGCCAGCAATGAGATGGATCAATACAATAACAGCAGCTATGGGTATCAGTCTGTCAACAATGAGCTGCCTGACTGAAGACTGAACACAATTTAGGACAACTATCCAGAGGGTTGCCATGAGTCGACAATGACTCAACGGCACTTAACAACAACAACAACAACATTCTATTACAGATTTTGATATCATCCACAATATCACTAACAAAGATGTTAAAAAGATTCAGACCAAGAAAAGATCCCTGTGGAACAGCACTGGTATGTCTTCAGATTGAGCATACCCTTTGCTACCATCCAATCAACCAATTTCTAACTTAATCAGTTACTTTAGAGTCCATCTCTAGGGTACTCAGTTTGTTTATAAGTCACCTATGCAGAATAGTGTCAAAGGCTTTACTGAAATCTAATTACATCACATCTAGGGCTCTCCCTCGGTCCAACTCCCTGGTCACACATTCAAAGAAATCAATCAGATTTGTCTAACAAGACTTCCCTCTGGTAAGCCCATTCTGCCTTGGATCCTGCTATCCATTGGACTCCAGAAACCTCACTGTTCTCTCTTTTAGAAGCATCTCCAAAAATTTACTCAGCACAGAGTTTTGACTAATCAGTCTGCAGTTTTCAACCTCATTCTTACTTCTGCTATTGTGTAAAGGGACCAACTGTGCCTTTCTCCAGTCCTCTGGAGAAGCATTGAAAAAAATCAGTCAGTGGAGCTGCTAGAATGTTCCCAAGTTCCTTCAGTATTCTTGGATGTATCCTATACAGTCCCATTGCTTTATCTACTTTTAGTTTAGCTGGTTCCTCTCGAACACAATTGTGAAATTAGTTCATGATCCCTGCCACTTCTGTTCCTATTTATAGGTTTTTTTCTGAGGTCCTGCTCCTAGCCCTTCATTTGTGAACATAGAACACATATTGGTTATGCAATTCCGCTTTATCCTCATCAGTTTCTACATATTCCTCCCCTTCACCCTTGAGTCTGACAATATACCACTTTTGCCCTTCCTTCTCTCACTAATATATCTGAAAAATGTCTTATCCCCCCATTTTGTTACATTGACTATTTCTTCTACTTTTTCTATCTTTGCATTCCTGACTACTTTGCTAACTTCTCTAACCTTTTACAAATATAGATGCTTGTCTTCCCCTCTCTATGATCTCTTGTATTTCCTGAAGGCCTCCCTCTATTTCTTCACCTTTTCAGCTCCTTCTTTTCAGAACCATAGCAGCCTCCTTTTTCTTTTACATTTACTTACCATTGCAACAAAAAGTTTTGTTGCCCTTAAAATATCTCCTTTCAATTTTGCTCACTGTTTTTCTATAGCCCCCAGCTGTTCTCATCCCACTAATGACTCCTTGAGGTATTGTCCCATCTTGGCAAAGTTAGTTTTCCTAAAGTCTAAGACCTCTGCTTTTGAATGGATTTTATCAGCCCTAGTCCTAATATTGAACAACACCTCTTCTCTGAGCTCCTCCATTTGTTTCCTGAGAGCTTCAGCATGCAGACATCCTGCAGATGGAACCGGTTCTTCAACTGGCATTGGATCTCTGTCTGGACAGAGGCAGAAGTGTAATGGGGGCAACAGCTTTGGCAATATGATTTTTCCCAGCCATTGTTCAGTTGGTGAAGCTTTGGTATCTGTTGAAGGAAAAAAGATTTGCACAGACCTGGTTTCTTACTTCATTTTGCTGTAAAAGTATCAATTTTAAATTTTCAGGGTCTTTTCTATAGTGGGCTAACATGTTTTCTTTGTTCTTTTGCAAGCCTGTCTCTCCCTCAGGGTGTGGCTAATTCACTCAGCAACTGCTGATTTAGCAGGCAGAAAGCAGTTTGATCCAGTAATGTCTAGCACAATTTCAAGAGAATCTATACAGCTAAGCTCTCTAACTTTGTTAACTTTTTGATTGCTTTTTTATATAGATTATTCTTTGGCATTTATTACATGTTTTATATTTTTATAATACTACTTAACCACTGTGGTGTGTTAGGGTAGATCCCCCCCCCCCCCCAAAAAAAAAAAAAAAAAAAGCTTTTCGTCATTGTTCTTTTTGCAAAGGAGAAGGGGTTTTTTTATTATTTTTTTTGCAAATTTCTATCTGTTCCCTGCTGCCTTGGTCTACAGTCTAGTAGCAAACAACCTAAATTTGGGTTATAAGTTTAGGAAGATTTAGCTTGTCTTTATTCCTTGTCTAGCCTTTAAATCAGAAATGTGAGCATACCCTCAATTCCTATAAGGTCTACTGACCTGGGGAACTTAGCTTTCCACCCACCCCAGAGTTGCATTGCCTATATTGTCTTCATATCAAAGAGAGATATCTGTTCTCCAATGAGGTGGAACATGCACCTTGTGCTAAAACTGCTTCATAACCATCTTAATAAAAATGTTGTGTATTCAATGCAATTGTTGTGGTGCTTTCATTCAAAGAAGAATCATGTGGAGCCTTAGATTTGCCCTATATGTCTGAAGCTATCTGCTATGCATAAAGAATTGTCTCTATTAAGAGAAGAATTAGCTGCAATGAAAAAACACACCTCCCCTAAGGTATAAATTAAAAGCAATTTACCACCACTCCCACAAAGAATCACACATCCCAGGAACAAATGGATCACAGTGGGCTCTGGTAGGTTGCGACCTGTAATACGGAGATACCCAGTCTAACAAGAGAAATCCCTGCATAATGCCTTCTCTGCCTTGGAAAATGAGAGTGCCCAATTAGTGGAAACCAAAGTGGTCTTAAATGAGAAGGTTAATGCCCAAACTATTGATAATATACCAAACATGAAGAAAAAAAATTGCAAAACGGAAGTATTACCACTTGGAGATTCCATTATCGGAAGGATTAACTTGGGAACACAGTCCAAAGGACAGAAGATGGTCAAATGCCTTCCAGGCTCTTCAGCTAGCAGGAATGCAAACCAAATTGTTGGCATAGTTAGTGCAGAAAGTAAGCATTCCAAAACTGATGTTGTTATCTACTTGGGTACAAATGACTTGGGCAGAAACAATATCTCTATAGTACAACAGGACTTTCAGCTTTTGAGAGGGAAACTTAAACCCACTGTCAACACTATAGTGTTTTCAGATGTTCTACCTGTTCATGATAAAGGGGAAGAGAGGCTGCATCACATAACCAACTTTAATACTTGGCTTCAAACTTGGTGTAAACAAGAAGGATTTAGATGGCTAGGCAATTGGGGCAATAGATGAAACAACAAGAGGCTGTACTGTGCTGATGGACTGCATCTCTCTGTGGTAGGAAAAAGTATCCTAAGTGAAAAATTCAGGCAATATATGGACAAGCATTTAAACTAGGGAAAGGGGGTGATGGATGGGAAAAAAAAGGTTCTGGACATCACTCCCAGCAAGAACAAAATAACATTGGTAATAGTCATCATATTAATCCACACATCAGTGACAAGAGGGAAGAGGAATCTAGAACAAAATCTGTCCAATATACAGGCAAGCCAACCAACAATAGCTGGAAGGCAATGAGCACAAATGTTCGAAGTTTAGCCAACAAAGTTTGTGACCTGGAAGCCCTGATGGTGGATATGGACTTGGACATTGTCACCATTACAGAAACATGGTTTAATGGGATATAGCCATAGCTGGCTATAATTTATTTAGAAGATATAGAGAAGGCAGAGAAGGAGAAGGAGTAGCCCTATATGTCAAAAGCAATATTAAAGCCACTGAAATGCAGGGAACATGGGGAAGAGAAGAAGCGCTCTGGATTGTGTTAGAAAGAGGAAATGGCACTATCATCCACACTGGTGGAGTCAACAGGCTTCCAACTCAAACTGAGGAAATAGATAGTGACTTGATCATTCAAATTGCAAAGGTAGCTATTAAGGGAGAAGTGATCATCATATCGGGTGAGTTTAATCTACCAGAAGTGGATTGGAATATTCTTTTTACAAATCTGGAAAGATGCAAAAAGATTATGGATGCCTTCCAAGAAGCATTGCTCAGGCAACTGCTGATAGAACCAACCAGGGAATGTTTGATGCTGGATTTAGTACTCACCAAAGGAGATAGCATGTCAAATGTCTGGGTGGGTGCCCATTTGGGCAGCAGTGATCATTACACGGTGTGGTTTGAGGTAAAAACCAAAGCAGAGTCCAATCATAGCAAACTCAAAAGTCCTAGAGGTATGTTTATTAAACTGCATTAATGCAATTCGCGTTAGGAGCCGCGTTAGTAGAAGGAAAGCCAAAAAAGGACATGGGCGGTACATCGTAACCGATAACGCGCAGTTGCGCGCGGTATTTCACACCGCACAGCAACGATCGCTACAGCGCGCGCGCTACTGCGCGCAAGCTTAAGAGCGCGCAGACACACAAATACAGACACAGAGCTGTAGCACAATGGTTACTACACAGACTGATGGTACAAGGGTCATGGGTTTGATTCCCCAGTGTGCCAAATGAAGAAGGCTGGCTAAGGCATCATGTGCAACTCTTTGAAAGCCTACTATAATATTTTATCCACATTCTACAGCTGGGTTAATGTTTGCACATGTCAGGAAAATTGTACCCGTCGTATCCAATATGTTCCAATAGTGACATTCCCTCTGGCATGGTCATGTATGCTATACCATTTGATAGGAATATATAGGCAGAGGTTTGGATCCCAAAAGTACTGGGCTTGACCTGGAAAGGGTTAAGTAGTGGGCTGTGAGGAAGGTTACTTGTACCTGAATAGTGCTGCCAGCAAACACACCCTCACAGTGGCGTAACCTAAGGTGCCACATAAGGCACCCTAGAGGGCACTCCATAGGACACATTAGAAAGTGCGCTGTTGAGAGATATGGTGTCGGCAGGGGGCGGAGCCTGCAACGATCCAAGATGGCCGCATAATCCTTGTTCCCTGCCCGACCTTACTAATAATTTGATCTCCTTGTGTGGTGTGAGTGAATAGTTCAAGTCCCCCTTCGCCCAGACGACGTGGGAAATGGCTACCAGTAAGCCTACTAAGTTGGAGTTCGGAGGAAGCGCTAACCAGGCCAACAAACGCCTAAAGCCAGACCCCCCTTCTCCGTTGAAATCTGCGGGCGGCCATGAGTGTGGAGCGGGCATGCAAGAGGTGCTGCGGGAGATCAGGGCCGTGAGAGATATGGTGTCGGCAAACGGCGAAACTCTGGCAGAAGTTCAATCCGACATTCTCGAGCTGAAAGAGCTTAAAGTGCAGGTAGCAGCATTGGCGGTGAAAATGGAAGTCATGGAGGGCAAAGTGGCAACGCAGGAGGTGCATTTACGGCAGGTGGACAGAAATAAAAAACGCATTGAGGCACTCGAAAGGAGCCTGGAGGATCAAAGCAATCGGGCGCGTCGCAACAACATTCGGGTGGTCGGGATCCCGGAAGGCGCAGAGGGAGCTAATGCCGTAGAGTTCCTGGAGAAGCTGTTGCCCACGCTATTGCAGTTAAAGCTTGTTTACCTGCTGGAAATCGACAGGGCCCATAGAGTGCCGACGCAGGTCAGCCCGCAGCAGAGGCTCCCGAGGCCCTTAATAATGCGTGTGATGAGATATGCTCAAGTAGTCCAGATCATGAACGCGGCCAGAGTGAGCGGCCCGATAAAGTTTGAGGAGCACACGGTGGCGTTTTATCCAGATTTCTGCAAGGCCACAGTGGAAAAAAGAAAACAGCTACTAGCATGTCGGCCCCGGCTGCAGCACTTACAGGCTAGATATGGCATGTTTTATCCTGCACGATTGAGGGTGACCCTGCACAACCAGACCCGCACGTTCGAGGATCCAGCTGCGCTGCGGGCCTTCCTGGATGATAAAGAGGCCATGGGTATGCAGTGAGTGTTTTTACTGTGTGCTGTGTGGGAATTGACTGTTGCATCGCATATGGATTATTTGGAGTAGCTGGTGGTCGTATGAGTTTCAGCTGGGCTCTATGTATAGGGCCGGAGTTATGACACCTGTTGCAATATCACTCCCGCGGAACGCTGTGGAGGCTCAACGAGACTGGGCAGCCCGCCCCTGGCGTGTTTGTGCTGGCTCCTGGCCAGGGTGGCGAACTAGGTTGCTCGCAGTTTCATGCCTGGTAGCACAGAGGCACCCCGTGATAGGCATACTTCAGACTGAGCCTCATGGCTGACTGCGCTGTATTTGTTGCTGGTTATGATGTTGAATTGTTATGTGTTGGTTCCTGTTACAGATGGGGGATTGGGAGGGGGTGGTGGGAGGGTTACTGGGGGGGTTGTGGGTCAGAGGGAGGGTGGTATGTATGGTTGAAGGGGACAGGAGGGTAAGTACTGGTTGGGAATAGGGGGGTGGGTTGAGTGCGTGACTGACTGTGTGCTGAACATTAGTTGAACGGGACAGAGGGAGCGGAGAAGGGAGGCCCCCCTTCAATATTTGACTGCTCCTTTCCGAGGGGAGGCTAGTTTCCTGTTAAGTTGGGGGGGAGGATGCCTGTTGGGTGTGGCCTGAGGGAGTTCATTAGTAGGGGCATAAGGGGGTGGAGGGGGAGGGATCTTCTGGGGCGCAAGGAGAGAAGAATATGTCGGGATGTATGGGGTGGGGGGGGTGGGATTGAGTGGTAAGCGGGATTGGAATGGTTCTCCCGGTTACAGCTCCCAGCGGGAGCGAATGGGTGTCAGCCTGGGATCCATTGTCACTCTGGGTAGGATGTTATTTGTTTATTTTGTCTGTGGCCCTGTCCAACTATTGCGGTGCGGATAATCTTGTGCCATGCAAGCGGTGAGATTTCTTTCTCTGAACATGAAGGGCATTCAAAATCCGATTAAGCGGAAGAAAATTTTGGTATATTGTAAAAAGGAGGCCGCAGATGTGGTTTTCCTACAAGAAACTCATCTGTCGTCGGTCGAATCGGAGAAATTGGCTGGAGGAGACTTCCTGTTAGCTGGCCACTCCCCTGCGGTTGGGAAGAAAAACGGAGTTGTCATTTTAGTCCGTAGGGCGCTTAATCCAAGTATACTGCAGCGGAGGGCGGACCCCGGGGGTAGATGGGCCAAGGTGATGTTGCAGCTCGGGAATAGGACGCTCGCCCTGATGAATGTCTACGGGCCGAACCTGGACGATGAGAGGTTTTATAAGTCCTTGGCACTAGAGATGAAAGAATGGGAACAGGCGGAGTGGATTCTGGGTGGAGACTTCAACTTAATCTTAGATCCGCTATTAGATCGTCAGCCTTACCGGTCCTCTAGGACTAGTAGGTCTGCAACGGTGCTTACTTCCATCATGCACGAATTTGGGCTTTCCGACATTTGGAGGCTTTGGCACCCTACAGACAGGCAATATTCGTTCTATTCGCTTCCTCATGGTACACACTCGCGTATTGACTATTTTTTGGTCTTCAGGCCTCTAGTCTCAGAGGTGTCATCAGTTGATATTCTGGGAATACATTTGTCGGATCATGCAGCAATAGCCTTGGCGTTGCAGCCGCGAGGCTGCCCCTCGAAGGCGAGCTCTTGGCATTTCCCCAGGGATTTGTTGCAGGATTTGGAGTTCGGCGTGGAGGTTAAGAGAACTATTCAGGAGTATTTCCAATCGAATTCCATTTTGGAGACGCCGGTATGGGCCTGGTGGGAGGCCTTCAAGGCTTCGCTCCGAGCGATGGTCACCAGTTATAAGATCAGGGCCGCGCGGAAGAGGAGAGAGAAAATGAAGGATTTGGAGGCACAAATTTTAGCGGGGGAGCGTATACTGACGGATAGATCAGACCCAAGTATTTTGTTGCGCCTGCAGAGGCTACGCTACCAGTTTAATGATCTGCTTAGTTCCGAAGCCATCATACATATTCGGCAGACACAGGGGAAGTTTTATTGTGAGGGCAATAAGGCCGGGCATCTCCTGGCTAATATCTTAAACCCCCGCAAGGCTAAGAGCAGGATAGAGGCTATAATTGATGAGAGGGGGGATCTGCATACTAGGGATGCGGAAATATCAGAGCACTTCAGGGAGTATTATAAGCGTTTGTATGCGTCGGAAGTGGCTTCGGATCCAGCTTCCTTCCAACGGTTGTTTGCACACATTCCGCACCCGATGCTAACGCCCTCTCAGGTGGCAGATCTGGATAAACAGCTGGTGGAGAGCGAGATTAGAGATAGTATTCATTTCATGAAGGGTGGGAAGGCGGCAGGTCCGGATGCTATCCCGGTGGAGTTCTATCAAGCCTTTGTTGAGGAGCTTCTTCCCTATCTACTACTCTATTTTCAAAATCTCTTGTCGCAGGCTCCTGGTGGGTTTGTTTTCAGAGGCGACAGTCGTAGTCTTAGAAAAGCCGGGAAGGGATCCGCACCGAGTGGAGAACTATCGCCCAATCTCCTTGCTCAATGCCGACTACAAAATCTTTTCTTCGGTGTTGGCCGGCAGGTTGGTCTCAGTGATTCCATCTTTGTTGCATCCGGACCAGTGTGGGTTTGTTCCGGGACGCTCCACGGCAGACAATGGGAGGCTTCTTGTAAATATACTGGCGGCAGCGGAGGGGACCCAGGTCCCTCTGGTGGGGCTCTCAGTGGATGCGGAGAAAGCTTTTGACCGGCTGGAATGGGGCTTCTTAATGCAGGCACTTGAATGGTTCGGTATCGGGAATGGCTTCATAAACATGATAGCAATTCTGTATACTTCCCCTTCAGCGCGCCATCTTAGCTAATGGATCCTTGTCCACGCCTTTCTCCTTATACAGGGGGACACGGCAGGGCTGTCCCCTCTCCCCCTTGCTCTTTAATTTAGCTCTAGAGCCACTAGTTTCTCTTGTGAGACAGTCCCCCACAATCAAGGGGCTGGAGATTGCTGGGAAACAAGTAAAACTCTCAGCATATGCTGATGACCTCTTGCTTTTCTTGCAGCCAGACTCTGTGGGGGAGGTCTTAGATTTGATCGAGCAATACTCGGTATTATCGGGATATAAAATTAATTGGAACAAATCTACGGCCTTCCCGATGAACAGGTGGACCTTCTCTTCCTTGGTGGAGCGGTTTCCCTTTAAGTGGGAGGCGGCGGCCATTAAATACCTGGGGGTCTTCTACTGTTCCTCCTTGGAGGAAACGGTGGCGGTGAATGTGAAGGTTTTGAAGGACATGGTGCAGTCCTACACGTTGAAGTGGTCCCCGCTGCATTTATCTTGGTGGGGCCGGTTGGACTCCATTAAAATGACGTTAGTCCCCAAGGTGAATTATGTATTGGAGATGATACCCTTGGAGTTCCCAGCGTCTCTTTACAAAGCTCTGGAGCGTATGTTAGTGACCTTCTTGTGGCAGGGCAAGCCACCGCGGATCGCTCTTAAGAAGCTGAAGGCCCGCAAACAAGATGGAGGAGTTCAGTTTCCTGATTTTCGGTTGTATCACGCGGCCCAGTTATTGAAGCAAGGTTCACAGTGGTTGGCTGCGGCTGAGGAGGGTTTCAAACCAGTTTGGGTGGACATTGAGGAACGGTTGGTAGCTCCTATTCCGCCCCAGCTGCTCTTGGAAATGTCTCTCCCGGGGGTGGGGATTCTCCGTGCCACACAACAAGCCTTTTGGTTGTTGGGTCAACTGGTAGAGAAGGATGAGAGGATCTCCGCTGAATCTCCTCTTTGGTCCAACCCCAACGTAAAGATAGGCCGTACTCTTATTGCGTGGAAGGGTTGGCAAAGTAGAGGGATATGGAAGGTCGGCCAGCTGATTAAGGCTAACGTATGGAAAGCCTTTGAGGAACTGCGGGCGGAGTTCGGCCTCCCTCAGCAGTGTTTCTTTCAGTGGCTGCAGTTAAAACATTGCCTTGGCTGTATCCCCGGGGTTCCCTCCGCCGTGCTAGATCAGGGGGTTATGCTTCAGACGGTGGGGGCTTGTCTGGGTACTAAGGGTATGGTGTCTAAATACTATGCTATTCTCCGAGATAGGTCACACTCGTCCCATGGTACGGTGGGTCAGCGGTGGGAGGCGGAGGTGGGGGGCCCGGTCTCGCCCAAAACATGGGAGAAAGTCTGGGGGAAGGTTAATAGGGTAGCGAGGGCAACATCATTGTCCCAATCACTTTATTTTATTCTACATAGAGCATACCTTACTCCGACTCGAATGGCAAAATGGGGGGGGAAGGACTCCGGGCAATGTTGGTCCTGCGCCTCAGCCCGGGGCACGTTTTAACACATGTTCCTAGAGTGCTCTTACGTTCAGAGATTCTGGCGAATGGCCTGGCACAAGATTGGGAAAATCTTAGACATACAGGTTCCGTTAAATTGGGAGATCATTGTACTTCGCTCCTGTGCGAGCTCTTTAGCTTTGGGGAAGGATAAGGTGTTTCTTTTTAACTTTATGATGGCCATTGCTTTAAAAATGATAGTGACCCATTGGAAAGATCTTGCTAAGTTGGATGGCCATCATTGGTGGAACTTGGTATGTCTTTACGCCAAATTTGAGAAAGTACAAGATGACAGAGAGGTTGGATGGAGGCCACGCTGCACTGCAAGGTTGGTGCAGGGTGATTCCGAGGGTGAGAAGTTATTGGTTAATAAATGGTACTACTTAGACGAGTACGCAGCTCGAGCAAAGGTGTAGTGGTCCACAAGCTGCGTGCATCGATAGGAGTAGATGTCCTGCTCAGGATGTGGATTTGATTGGAAAGGATCCCAGGGGGGCGGGGGGGGGGGGGTGGGGAGGTTAGGGGAGGGGGAGGGGGGATAGCACTGTAGGGGTGTGGAGTGCTGTTTAATTTTGTTTAATTATGCCTATAGTACTATTGTCAGGATTTACTGTATGTTTTTTTTTTTTTTTGTAGTTGTGTGAAATTAATAAAAAAAAAAAAAAAAAAAAAAGAAAGTGCGCTGTCTGCCAAGGCACCCTATAATGTCCCCTATAGGACACCATATAAGGCACCTTATAAGGCGCTTTATAGGGCGCCTTATGAGCCACCCTAAGGGGACAGTACCCTGAGGGTGGTCCTGCTGGCAGAACTAATATACAATAAAAACAGACAATGCCTAAGACAGCCCTATTGATGAACCCCACTGTGGGTTGAGGACCCATGACCTCTGGCTCCACAGGCAGTGTAGTAACCAGTGGGCTAGAGCTGCTAACAAACAACTGGCTGGCTACAGGAGGACTGCACAGCACCACACCCACATTCTGCTGTGGTTACCAGGATAGGGTTAACCCACCCGTACCCATGATGCACTGCACATGCAAATCAGCAGTTGAGAAATGGGCACAAGAGCGGGTATGCACCCCACAGCACCTTGGCCCTGTAGGGGGGACAGACCGTGTCTGGCACTGCCACAGAGTAGCCACAGACACACACATTGTGCGGGTACAGTGCCCACCCTGAGGTTGAGGTGGGGCCCCCAGCACCAGGTCCACAGCACCTTTCATGGCTGAGATACACCATGCTGCAAGTCCCCATCAGTGTGTGATAGGTAGCTCCGTTAGACACACCTAGGATACATCTGTGCCCTGCTGTATGTCTCAGTCATGTCTATCCCTTATGGGCTGTGATGCACTCAGAATAGTGCATATCCTGTGTTGGTGCCAAGGTTACCTGCTGTAGGTGAAGGGGGGGGGTGTATGGACCCATGGGCAGATCATCTACCACCACACAACCCACCCTCTGGGGCTTAGGGTGGGAAACAGGGTCACCCACCAATAGATCCACAGTCTACCCCCCTGCAACGGCAGCGGTATAGGGGACCAGCAACAGCAGTCCTGCTGGGGAACAGACAGAGCGGTACACATCCATAACGCAATAGCAGACAGACGGCAGTCCTGAATATGCTCAGCTGCCCCCCACCATTATCTGACATTCCCCAGCAGCAGGCCTCCAGCCGCTGCACCCTGCAAGGTGTTCCAGCAAGGCACATACTAGCTGCAGACAGTCTGCCAGCTAGTCCATAGTGCATGGTCCTGGAGGAGATGCATGTACCCAGAACCCAGGGGATGTCAGCATACACACCAAGCAGATAAGTCAGTGATTGGGCCCCAAAAGGAAAAACATATATATCACATGAGCGAAATGCTATATAGCACTATGGGGGAACTTAGCCATGCCGTGGTCACTACTCAGTCAGGGTGAGAGTGACCTCCCAGGAGGACATGCTGTGGCCACTCTGTCTGTGCAGGTGGTACCGGGCACTACAATGTCCGAGCCATTGCCCTATGCCCAGCGCAGATGCGGCCAGGCCAGGCCACCCTATCCAGGCTATTCCCACAGTACCTTGCTCCTCATTATGCACATTGGTAGGCCAATACTGGGAACAGTGCTAGCAGTGTGGGCTGTGGAAGGTGTTGGAAACCACCACACACTGGATAGACAGACACACACTCCCCACACCTATGCCAGCATTGTGCAACTATAGAGGTGTTGGGCAGCCCAGGCCACCACACAAGTCCTGAGCACAGTGCAGGCATGGCTATGGTACGCAATACTGTAGGAGTCACTCCCCAGGTTGGTAAACACTGTCAGACACATCACCTGTAGCACACTCCACATACATCAGAAAGGTTGCTATGATGCAGCTCACTCAGACACTTGTACCTAACCTAGGAATTGCTATCTGCCAGTAATCCTAGCAACCTTTTGATAGATGTGTACCATATTCCCCGGTTTAGGGTGGCATTACTAAGGTATGCAAGTGCTAGTATTGGGAGATGCACGAAGAGCCCACAGACCTGCCGCTCCAGAAGGCTGTGGATAATGGGGCCTATGGGTGCGGGTGTGTCTGCCCCTGTTGGCTGCTGCTTTACGGAAGAGGTTCCCAACTCCAGTCCTGCGGTGCCAAACACTGTTCAGGTTTTCATGCTGTCCCTCATGAATATGCATGAGATACATCTGCATACCATGGGGGTGGCGCATAGAAATGCATCACAGGCATCTTTATCAGAGGCAGCATGGAACTGGAATGGCGTTTGGCCCTCCAGGACTGCATTTGGGAGGCTCTGCTCTAGGTAATGTGCATGTTTATGGTGTCTGTGCCCTGTAGGGTAAAATGTTGGTATTTTGGGCATGTTTACGTCATCTGCAAGAACGGTTCTGCCTGTATTAGCACGTTATAGTAGTGGGTAAAATATGAGGACTGGGTTGGCGGAAACCACAGCTGGGACTTGAACCTGTTACCTTCTGCTTCTGAATACAGTGGTTCTGTGCGCTGCACCACCATGTTTTCACAGAGATGGTGCATTCCCTGGTCATATCATGACTGTTGGTCAGACAGGGCCTATCTGTTGCAGTGCATGGCACCCACCTACACAGGGCTAGGCCATGGTGTGCTCCGAGCAGCTGCCACTGCCCCCTCCACCACCAGTATCCCTCAGCCACCATGCTGACATGCCCTTCTGCAGGTGGAGCTGGTGGTGCGCAGTCTCAGGCCATCCAGTGTGCAGGTAGTCAGCCGCCTATGGTGCGTGTTCTGGGGTAGGGGTGCCTGCATAGATGTCCACGCCCCCCCACCCAGCCCCACCTGCCAGTGTTCCGTGACCTTGGGGGTTGCTGTTGGGTACTCTCCCCTGTGACGCTTTGGGAAACACACTCGTGCCCATGTTGGGCCCTCATTAGTTGCTGTCTGGCTCTACTGTTTACGCATTCCTATGGGCCAACTGAACATCATCCTAGTCCCCACTGTGGCCCAGCTGCGCCACTGCATGTGCCGCCTACAGCCCTCTGTATCGACTTTTCAAGCATCTGCCCGGTTGCCCGTTCCGACATGCCTGCCCTGATGTTGCGGGACATGTGCACGCCATAGGAACCCTGTCCGAGGGTGTGAAAATCCCTGAGCAGCGCTATTTCACTGTGGGCCCATGCACCTTGTATGGGGACGGAATATGGACCCTTCCACGAATTATATCTGTTCTATGGAGCTTACTTGGGGGGGGGGGGTTGATGTTTCTCATTGCTACCACTATTGGTCAGCTTGGTTGTTGTTTTTTTCCAGTTTGTTGGGGTCATTTTCGGTGTTTCTGTGCCCTTTTGTTCTGTGCACATGTATCACACTTATCACCTTATTTTGGTTTCCCTGCCTAGGCTGTACATTGCTGACACGTAAATGGTTTCTCTCCCCTTTAAAGTGCTTTTACCGGTAGGTTTTCATTCGCGTTGGAATTCAGCTCTGAAAATCAGCGCGTTAGCCTCTCCCCGCCCACTCTCCGCCCATTGACCCCTTCTCTCCGCCCTCTCTCCATGTTCTGCGGTGTTTTACCGCGCCGCAGAGCATTACGCTCGTTAGTGCATGATAGCGCATGCTATAGCGCGTTTACGATCGCTAATGCGCTATAGCGCGCTAACGATCGTTAACATCATACAACGCGCGTCATTCACATTTACCGCAGTTTAGAAAACATACCCCCTAGACTTCAAAAGCACTGACTTCAGTAAAATGGGAAAGTACCTGAAGGAGGAATTGGCAGGGTGGGAGGGGATAAGGGAAGTGGAATTGCAGTGGGCTAAACTAAAGGATGCAATAAAAGGGACAAACAGATATATATGTAAGGAAAGTAAATAAAAACAAGAGGAAAAGGAAACCTATATGGTTCTCCAAAGAAGTGGCTGCACAAATAAAGGCAAAAAACACAGCTTTCACAAAATTCAGAAAATCTCCAAAAGAGGAACACAGAAAATAATGCAGGATAAAAGCTAAGCGACAAAGAGAGAAATACGGAGAGCAAAAGCAGAGACACAAGAAAAGATGGCTAAAGATGTGAAGCATGGAGACAAAACTTTTTTTCAGTTATATTTGGGAGAAGAGGAAGATTAGAGGTGGGATTGCAAAACTCAAAAGTGCCGAGGACGGACCTGCAGAAAGTGACATTGAAAAAATGAAAATGCTAAACAAATACTTCTGTTCTGTTTTCACGAAAGAAAATCCTGGACAGGGACCAATATATGAGTGACATACTTATTTATTACATTCTCTTATATACCGCGCTATTCTGCATCAGTGCGGTTTACATTGAACAAACTGAAATTACATTGAACAGAGCATTGTAACTTGGAGATAACTATTTTACAGGGAACATGGGCTATGGAGGGTTAAGTGGCTTGCCCAAGACCACAAGGAGCACCTGTGGGACTAGAAACCCCAGTCCTTCCGGCCCAAGGTTGCTGTCTTCTAGTGGGATTTGAACCCCCGACCTTCCGGCCTGAAATACCTTGCCCCAACCACTAGGCCACTCCTCCATATATATATATTTATTTATTTATATAGCAGTATTCATATTCCACTTTTCAAGGATGTTTCGGCGGTTTACATGGGAGAAATGGTACATGGAGCATTTTGCAAGAAACAAACAGAAGATGTACCATAATAACATGAGAGTACATTAAACAGACTTTGAAACAGATAAATTAAGGAACAAAGAGCAGCGGCAATACTGTATCTGAACAGCAGTATTGCATTAAACAATAAGTTAACTATAAACAATATATGCTTTCTTATGGCCATAATTTTGAGGATCTACGTTGGAGAGCGATTGACCACATCCCTTGCAACCCGGTGGAGGAGATCGGACACAACAGTTACAATTTATTGAGCAGCGGTGGATTTTTTGCCTCAATACAGTGACTCCCCACGGTCTCAATTTGGAGTTGGATTGGCACAGCCTTTTATGATCTTTTTAGGCTATTTCTATTCCACATGCAATTTTTTTTCCCTCTCCTTTAGGGGAAACTTTGGATTTTTTCTGATTTCTCTGATTGGTCTAGTGATCTGGATGACGTCAGACGCCATGTTTAAAAGTGATTCTTTGTAAAGTTTTTTCATTCCTTTGTAAATTGACGGCTATTTGATTGGTGATGACAGTTTGACCTGAAGCAGGGCAGATTGAAGTGAGAGCCCGAAACGCAGGACTGGGTCGTGTGTCTTCCACCTTGATGATTTTGCCGTGGCAGTTAAGTTCAGTTTTAAATATATTTCTCACTGCTGGTTTGATTAAAAGGGACTACTACTTACCAAGGTCTGGGAGTCTGTTTTCATGACCCCGGTACACGGTATTATATGGTCCAACAAAAAATATACAGTCAAACCTCGGTTTTCATGATTAATCCGTTCAAAAAAGTCTGACTATAACCGAAACGGACTAAAACCGAAGCAAGATTTCCCATAAGAAATAATGTAAATTCAATTAATCCGTTCCAGACACCCAAAAATATTGACAAAAAATACATTTTATAGAGAATAACTATCTTTTTACATACAGAAAACAATGAGAAATACATATAAATGACTAATGAAATGGATAAATGAGCATGTAACATCACTTTTACCTTTATTGAAGACTTTTGTTGGCATACACAGTGTCGGGAGAGGTGGAGAGGCAGTGTCAGCCAAGCAGCAGGCAGTTTAGAAACAGTGGGACAGAGAGTCTTAGGCTGCCTCCGGCCCCCCTAAGGTAGCAGCCTGACACAGGTGAGAGTCAGAGAACAGCGTGGGGCTGTGCCAGCAGGAGCCTGCAGCTGCAGACTGCAAGGTTTCAAGGAGAGGCCGCGTGTGCAGGCCTGCAGGACACCCAGAATCCAATCGGGAGGGCAGGGGCCCCGGCGGGAGACTGGGCCGCCAAGGAGAAGCAGATTCGGTCACCAGCTCCTGTCCCGGTTCAAGGGATGTGCAGGGGAAGAGGCAGCAGGCAGACGTCAATCGGGGGAGAGTCCGGGGCAGGAAGCAGTTTCGGGCAGGCCACGCTGGAGCGTTGAACTCCTCGGCTCCCCAGAGGTCCCGCAGAATCGCTGGCTCAAGCTCCGTGGGAGATCGCTGGCTCACGCTAATCCATGGCAGGTACGGGGGGGGGGGGGGGTAAAATGCTGTACGAAAACCGAGACAACGTACGAAAACCGAAACACAATCTTGATGAAAAAAATCAACGAAAACCGAATCGTACGAAAACCAGGGCATACGAAAACCGAGGTTTGACTGTAATATGAAAGAACTATTGTTTTCCTCACTCTTTTGTGTGAATACTATTTGAGCCGGGTGACGAGTTTTGGCTCCTGGGTTTGGCAATTTTGCCTTTGTGCTTGAACTATAAACAGATTGCATTATCGGTATGTTTGGGAAACTGGGTTTAGATAACAATATACAGGATACATATTCTGTATGATTGGGGTAGTTGGGGATGTATAACTATATATAGGTTGCAATTTTGGTATGTTAGGGAAAGACTGGGTGTGTATAAGAGGGGAGAAGGGGAAGGAGGAAGTGATCAACCAAGTTGCAAACTTTTTAACATTTGGCATCAGAACAGCATATTTTACAATGGATATTGGCAGTAGGACAAATGGAAATGGAGTAGATACCACACCATTCATAGAAGATAATGTTTTTGAACAGCTTGGAAAACTGAAAGCGGACAAGGCCATGGGACTGGATGGGGTAGAGCTCAGAGAGGTTCTGGAAGGGCCTTTAAAGGATGTTTTTAAATAGATCCTTTAAATAGATCCTTGGAGAGAGGATAGGTTCCACAGGACTGGAGAAGGGCTGATGTAGTACCTCTTCACAAAAGTAATAATAGGTAGAGGTGACAAACTATAGGATGGTAAGCCTTACCTCTTTGATGAGAAAATAAATGGAGGCAATCTTGAAAGAATAATGGCCTTTCTGGAAATCAATGGACTGCAGGATCTGAGCCAACATGGCTTTACCAGGGGAAGATCATGCCAAACAAATCTGATTGAGTTCTTTGACTAAGTGACCAGAGAACTAATCAAGGGCATGAAATGGATATGATATATTTAGATTTCAACAAAGCCTTTGATACTGTTCCTCATAAGAGGCTTATCAATAAACTGGGTAGCCTGAAGATTGGTCCAAAGGTGATGAACTGGATTAGAAATTGGTTGACTGACAGAAAACAGAGGGTAGTGATAAATGAAACACATTCAGAAGAAAGGAAGGTGTATAGTGGCGTGACTCAGGGATCGGTCCTGGGACCAATACTGTTCAATGCATTTGTGAGTGACATTGCAGAAGGACTGAATGGAAAAGTCTGCCTTTTTGCAGATGACACAACAATTTGCAATAGAGTGGCACTTCTGAGGGAGTGGACAATATGAGGAAAGATCTAAAAACACTGGAAAAGTGGTCTACAGTAATGCTTAGCAGTTACAATTTAATGCAGAAATCCAAAGGAAATGTATGTGATGAGGGAGAGAGGTCGGTGTGCATGGACTAGGAGAAGGACCTCGGAGTGCTAGTGTCTGAGGATCTCAAAGTTGTGAAACAATGCAACAAGGTGGTAGCCAAAGCCAGAAGGATGCTGGGCTGCATACAGAGAGGAATACCAGGCAGAAAGGAGGAGGTATTAATGCCCTTGTACAAGTCATTGGTGAGGTCTCCCTCGGAGTATTGTGTTCAGTTTTGGAGACTATATCTCACAAAGGACATAAAAAGACTTGAAACAGTTCAGAGGAAGGTAACAAAAATGATTTGGAGCCTGTGCCAGAAGACATAGGAGAAGAGACTTGAAGACCTAAATATGTATAGACTAGAGGAGAGGAGGAACAGGGAAGATATGATACAGACCTAAAAATATTTAAATGGTATTAATGAACAAACAACCACTTTTCAAAGAAGGGGAAGCTGTAAGACCAGAGTGCATATGATGAAGCTGCAAGGTGATAAACTTAAAAGCAACATCAGGAAATCCTTTTTCACTGAAAGGATGATGGATGCATGGAATGCCCTCCTTATGGAGGTGGTGGAGACAAATACAATGACAGAATTCAAAATGGAATGAGACAGACATAGTCGACCCCTGTATAGGAAGAGGATGACATCAAAACAAACTTAAATATCTTTTAATGGAGGGGGGGCCCTAAAAACAGGCATAGAGGGGAGTGATCTGCATGGAGCTCCAGTTACAACCACTTTAGTCACCTTACAGGGTAAACTGGATGGACAATGCTGGTCTTTATCTGTCATCATATACTATGTTACTATGTTATGTTACTATGTAACTGTTAGCATTGTTTAGTAAAAGTGCCCCATCATTATCAGTCAGGTGAATTTACTTCAAATTTTCAAATAGCACACTGCTTTTTTCACACTAATAACATCCAGCCAGCTTCTAGATTTAATCCTTCAGGGTCTACATTTCTCAAGGTAAAAATTCAGAATTGTTTCCTATAGTTCAGTTATAGCTGCCTGCCTCATTGTTGATCACTCTCCACTTCAAGTCTTCCATTTTATGAGCTTTTAAAATGCAATAACCCACCAGAGGTGCCTATAAGATCTCTATATTTTAGGAATGTGCATTCATTTAAAATGACATGGGAAATATTAACAAAATTTCCTATTTCATTTCATATCATTTTTAATCTGAACATGGCACTGAAAAATCTGAAATTACATGACACAAAAATACAAAATTCAATTTCCTCTCTCCATCCAGTTCCATCACAAGCTAACCTCAAACCTTTCAGTTGGAAAGAAGGCATATTACAGAATAGCCATCATATTTCCATAGGGGCTGGCTCTAGCCAGTCTGCTCTTAAGTCTTGCATTGCTAGTGATCTTCGTCTTGAAGGACTAGAAAAAGGGACTGTTACTTCTGGAGAGAGATCTGCAACTGTGAGTATATACTTCTGGTAATTTTCTAAAAGGAATTCTTTGTATTAAAGCTAATTAATCTGTGAACCCACTATTTTTTGTTAAATCAGTCAGGGCCTAGTAGCAGCAGTTTAAGTTTACATTTAAAGCACAGAGGAGAACTTTCTGGTTACATTTCATACCCAGCAGAGAGCTTGTAGTTTAAATTTAATAGTCATTCAGGGCCTAGTACCAGCAAAGTACTTTTAGTTTAAATTTAAAACACAGAAGAGAGCTTTCTGGTTACATTCGGAACCCAGCAGAGAGCTTGTAGTTTACATTTAATAGTCACTCAGGGCCTAGCATCAGAAAAGTACTTTTAGCTTAAATTTAAAACACAGAAGAGAGCTTTCTGGTTAAATTTAGAACCCAGCAGAGAGCGTGTAGTTTAAATTTCATAAGACGTTAGAGCCTAGCAGCAGCTAAGAGCTATAATTTAAATCAAATCAGAATATAGCTTACCTCAGCAGCACAAGACAGGGTACTGTGTAGCAGCCCTCTTTTAATAAGTGTTATTTCTTTCCCTCCCTCCTCACACCCACCCACCCCTGGGATAATCATAGCTTTATAGGTACTTACACATCTTAAAAGACAGGAGGTGCTTTCAGGTGAAGCTCATTACCCAAATCAGTCATACACTAAGGACCTGAGATTACTTAAGCTTCAGGTGAACAAGGTATATTACACGTATTAGGTACAGTTTTATTAGTATATACAGTCAAACCTCGGTTTTCGTATGCCCTGGTTTTCGTACGATTCGGTTTTCGTTGATTTTTTTCATCAAGATTGTGTTTCGGTTTTCGTACGTTGTCTCGGTTTTCGTACAGCATTTTACCCCCCCCCCCCCCCGTACCTGCCATGGATTAGCGTGAGCCAGCGATCTCCCACGGAGCTTGAGCCAGCGATTCTGCGGGACCTCTGGGGAGCCGAGGAGTTCAACGCTCCAGCGTGGCCTTCCCGAAACTGCTTCCTGCCCCGGACTCTCCCCCGATTGACGTCTGCCTGCTGCCTCTTCCCCTGCACATCCCTTGAACCGGGACAGGAGCTGGTGACCGAATCTGCTTCTCCTTGGCGGCCCAGTCTCCCGCCGGGGCCCCTGCCCTCCCGATTGGATTCTGGGTGTCCTGCAGGCCTGCACACGCGGCCTCTCCTTGAAACCTTGCAGTCTGCAGCTGCAGGCTCCTGCTGGCACAGCCCCACGCTGTTCTCTGACTCTCACCTGTGTCAGGCTGCTACCTTAGGGGGGCCGGAGGCAGCCTAAGACTCTCTGTCCCACTGTTTCTCAACTGCCTGCTGCTTGGCTGACACTGCCTCTCCACCTCTCCCGACACTGTGTATGCCAACAAAAGTCTTCAATAAAGGTAAAAGTGATGTTACATGCTCATTTATCCATTTCATTAGTCATTTATATGTATTTCTCATTGTTTTCTGTATGTAAAAAGATAGTTATTCTCTATAAAATGTATTTTTTGTCAATATTTTTGGGTGTCTGGAACGGATTAATTGAATTTACATTATTTCTTATGGGAAATCTTGCTTCGGTTTTAGTCCGTTTCGGTTATAGTCAGACTTTTTTGAACGGATTAATCATGAAAACCGAGGTTTGACTGTATATCCATAGCAACCCTTAGTAAGTAAAGAACTTAGATCAAAACACAAACTTAAAACTAAGATGCAGACAGCAGTCCAGCAGCAGGATGGGGGCTTTCCAGTCTTTTGCATTGAGTGTCACATGTATGATTTTCTCCCAGTTGGTGAGAGGTCTTACGTGTGCACTAGGTGCAAGGAGCTCTTTGCTCTCAGGGAATGAGTCCGTTCTCTAGAGGCTAGAGTAGCAGACTTGGAAAGCATAAGACAGACAGAGAGGTACATAGACGAGACCTACAGGGATATAGTCCTGAAGTCCCACCTCCAGTCTGGCAGCATCCCTGTTGCCATGGAGGAGAGAGGTCACGTGACAGGAGAGCATCACCCTGGTGTGGCAGGAAGTGATCCTGTAACTAGGACCTGTCCTCCAGGTGATGTAAAACCCTCTCGCACCAAGGAAGTTTCTCCAGGGCCATGTGCCCATGAGGGAAGGGTTAGGACAGCCGTTATAGTTGGTGATTCGATCATTAGGCATGTAGATAGCTGGGTGGCTGGTGGACATGAGGATCACCTGGTAACATGCCTGCCTGGTGCAAAGGTAACGGACCTCACGCGCCACCTAGATAAGGTCTTAGATAGTGCTGGGGAGGAGTCTGCTGTCTTGGTACATGTCGGTACCAAAGACATAGGAAAATGTGGTAGGGAGGTTCTGGAGGCAAAATTTAGGCTTTTAGGTAGGAAGTTGAAATCCAGAGCTTCCAGGGTAGCATTCTCTGAAATGCTTCCTGTTCCATGCGCAGGACCCAAAAGGCAGGCAGAGCTCCGGAGTCTCAATGCGTGGATGAGACAATGGTGCAGAGATGAGGGTTTTGGATTTGTTAGGAACTGGGGAACATTCTGGGGAAAGGAGGGGCTCTTCCGAAGGGATGGGCTTCACCTTAACCAGGATGGAACCAGGCTGCTGGCATTAACCTTTAAAAAGGAGATAGAGCAGCTTTTAAACTAGATATTAGGGGAAAGCCGACAGTCACCCAAGAGCGGATGGTTTGGAAGAATGTATCTTTGAAGGATACTACCAAAAGCAGAGAGGTTCCACAAAAGAGTAAAGTAGCCCAAATGCCCTCAAGTATGGAGCAGACAGAGCTTAAACATCCCAAATTACCCATGTCTAGCAATAGCCAATTTAATATGAATAAAATACATTCTCTAAAATGCTTGTATGCAAATGCTAGAAGTCTAAAAAATAAGATGGGAGAGTTAGAATATATAGCACTAAATGAAAGGTTAGATATGATTGGAATATCAGAGACATGATGGAAGGAGGACAACCAGTGAGACACTGTGATACCTGGGTACATAATATATCATAATGATAGAGCTGATCAAATTGGTGGAGGGGTTGCTCTCTATGTTAGAGAGGGCATTGAGTCAGAAAGGATTAAAGTTTTGCAGGAAACAAAATCTGCTGTAGAATCTATATGGATTGAAATTCCATGTAAAAGGGGGAAGGCAATGGCAGTGGGGGTGTACTATCGAGCGCCTGGCCAGAATGACCAAATGGATGATGAAATGCTCAAAGAAATCAAGGAAGCTAACAAAAGTTACAGCGCAGTAATAATAATGGGTAATTTCAATTACCCCGGTATCGACTGGGTTAGTGTCACGTCAGGACATGCTTGGGAGATAAAGTTCCTAGATGAAATAAATGACTGCTTCTTGGAGCAGTTGGTTCATGAACCAACCAGAAGGGAAGCCATATTAGACCTAGTCCTTAGTGGAACACCAGATCTAGTGCAAGAGATAAGGTTGTTGGGGCCACTTGGCAATAGTGATCATAGCATGATAGCCTTTGATTTAATTAGTGGAGGAGGGATAGTAAGGAAATACACAGTACTACCTTTTAACTTTCAAAAGGGAGACTATGATAAAATGAGGAAAACAGTTAAGAAAAAACTAAAAGGAGCAGTTGCAAAGGTTAAAGACGTACATCAAGCTTGGGTGTTGTTGAAAAATACTATCTTGGAAGCCCAGACCAGCTGTATTCCACGCTTTAAGAAAAGTGGAAGGAAGTCCAAAAAACTGCCAGCATGGTTTAAAGGTGAGGTCAGAGAAGCTGTTGTTGCCAAAAAAGCATCTTTCAGGAAATGGAAAAAAGAGCCAAACGACGAAACCTGGAAACAGCACAAGCACTGGCAAGTCAAATGCAAGGCATTGATAAGGCAGGCAAAGGGAGAATTTGAGAAGAAGCTTGCTGCGGAAGCAAAAATGCAAAATAAAGACCTTTTCAAGTACATTCGTAGCAAAAAACCTGTGAGAGAGTCAGTTGGTCCATTAGATGACCAAGGGGTTAAAGGAGCACTAAGAGGCGACAAGGCGATAGCGGAGAGACTGAATGAATTCTTTGCTTTGGTCTTTACTGAGGAAGGTGTAGGGATGTTAACCATGACTGAAGTGGTATTTAAAGGTGCGGAAGAATTGAAGGAAATATCGATACATCGGGAAGATGTCTTACAACTATTAGATAAACTGAAGAGTAGCAAATCACCTGGGCCGGATGGTATACATCCAAGGGTGTTGAAAGAACTGAAATATGAGATTGCAGACCTGCTATTAGTAATCTGTGAACTATCATTAAAATCATCTCTAATACCTGAAGATTGCAGGATCGCCAATGTAACACCAATTTCTAAAAAGGGTTCCAGGGGTGATCCGGGAAACTACAGACCGGTGAGTCTGACGTCAGTACCGGGAAAAATGGTAGAAACCATCATAAAGAATAAAATTACTCAACATGTAGATAGTCATGACCTAATGGGATCTTTGTTACAAAATTGATACGTCCAAAATTCTCCACAAATGTAAGAAGTATATTTTTATTAATCCTTTTCTCTTATTTTTATTCTTTTTTTCAAAATTATTCATTTACAACATATATCTTCCACACACGTCAGGCACTTAATCGGTTTCTTTCAGTAACTTGCAACTCCCATTGCATTGATATTTGTAAAAATTCTTAAAAATTCTTAAAGAAACAATGTGCCATCGTTTAAAAACATCAGAATATTTTTTTCCTCTCCTAGGTCTCGATGCTCAACTTCGGCGCCTCTAGGCGTTTCAAAATTTATTTTCATCAGGAGACCATTAACCTATAGTAAATAAAATACATACACTCAATTATAATATTCCTTCATTTAAAATCATCTTATCTAACTAAAAACCACACTTTAATAATTCTTACTTACATTCTAAGCTGCTGCCCGCGTTCCCCCTCTATCCATTTCTTACAACGAAACGCCGCGCATGCGGGATAGTTATCACTACTCCATTTTTAAATCCCTCTTTAGGTTTCCGGAAATGGATCGTTAAAGACACCTCATAATTGGAATTACCCCTTTATCACATAATTACATACCTCAAATATCCTATTTTTTTTTTTTTTTTTTTTAATAAATAGGATATTTGAGGTATGTAATTATGTGATAAAGGGGTAATTCCAATTATGATGTGTCTTTAACGATCCATTTCCGGAAACCTAAAGAGGGATTTAAAAATGGAGTAGTGATAACTATCCCGCATGCGCGGCGTTTCGTTGTAAGAAATGGATAGAGGGGGAACGCGGGCAGCAGCTTAGAATGTAAGTAAGAATTATTAAAGTGTGGTTTTTAGTTAGATAAGATGATTTTAAATGAAGGAATATTATAATTGAGTGTATGTATTTTATTTACTATAGGTTAATGGTCTCCTGATGAAAATAAATTTTGAAACGCCTAGAGGCGCCGAAGTTGAGCGTCGAGACCTAGGAGAGGAAAAAAATATTCTGATGTTTTTAAACGATGGCACATTGTTTCTTTAAGAATTTTTAAGAATTTTTACAAATATCAATGCAATGGGAGTTGCAAGTTACTGAAAGAAACCGATTAAGTGCCTGACGTGTGTGGAAGATATATGTTGTAAATGAATAATTTTGAAAAAAAGAATAAAAATAAGAGAAAAGGATTAATAAAAATATACTTCTTACATTTGTGGAGAATTTTGGACGTATCAATTTTGTAACAAAGATTTATACACGCCCTACTAAAATTGGACCGGAATTTACAATAGGAGATGACCTAATGGGAGACAGCCATCATGGCATTAGACAAGGAAGATCTTGTCTTACTAATCTGTTATGTTTTTTTGAAGGAGTGAATAAACAGGTGGACAAAGGTGAGTCGGTTGATATTGTGTATCTGGACTTTCAGAAAGCCTTTGACAAGGTCCCTCATCAGAGATGTTTGGCAAAACTAAAGAGTCATGGGATAGGAGGCAGTGTACTATTGTGGATAAGGAACTGGTTAAAAGATAGAAAGAAGAGGGTAGGGCTAAATGGCCAATTTTACCAATGGAGAAAGGTGAATAGTGGTGTACCCCAGGGATCTGTGCTGGGTCCGCTGCTTTTTGACAAATTCATAAGTGACCTGGAAAGTTGAATAACGGTTGAGGTTATCAAATTTGCAGATGACACAAAACTATTTAAAGTTGTTAAAACCCAAGAGGATTGTGGAAAATTGCAAGAGGATCTTGATAAACTGGAAGAATGGGCATCAAAATGGCAGATGAAATTTAATGTGGACAAGTGCAAGGTTATGCACCTAGGGAAGAACAACCCAAACTATGGTTACACGATGCAAGGTTCCACATTAGGAAGCACCACCCAGGAAAAAGATTTAGGCGTCATTGTGGATACCATGTTAAAACCCTCAGCCAGTGTGCAGCGGTGGCCAAGAGAGCAAATAGAATGCTGGGTATCATAAGGAAAGGAATGGAAAATAAAACAAAAGATATTATAATGCCTCTATATCGTTCCATGGTGAGACCGCACCTTGAATATTGTGTGCAATTCTGGTCGCCGTATCTTAAAAAGGATATAGCGATTTTAGAAAAGGTTCAGAGAAGAGCCACCAAAATGGTAAAGGGGATGGAAGGATACTCCTATGAAGAAAGGCTAAAAAGGTTAGGGCTCTTTAACCTGGAAAAGAGATGGCTGAGGGGAGATATGATAGAAGTCTATAAATTAATGAACGGATTGGAACGGGTAAATGTAGATCGATTGTTTACCTTATCAGAATATAGAAAGACTAGGGGACATGCAATGAAGCTACAGGGTAAACTATTTATGACTAATAAAAGAAAATATTTTTTCACTCAACGTGTAATCAAACTCTGGAATTTGTTACTGGAGGATGTAGTAAAGGCTGTTAGTGTAGCTGGGTTTAAAAAAGGTTTGGACAAGTTCCTGGAGGAATGGTCCATAAACCATTATTAAGAAGGGACCCAGGATATCAATGCTTGAACCAATACAAGCATTGTGGAACCTGTGTCTCTTGGGGAAACTGCTAGGTACATATGACCTAGACTGGCCACTGTTGGAAACAGAATACTGGGCTTGATGGACCTTGGTCTGATCCAGTATGGCATATCTCATGTTCTTATGTTCGTTCCAGTTGCTTGATTGGTCCAAAATTTGGTTCGGAGCTCTATGGAAAATGCTAACTGGATTTTTTACCTTATGATTCTATTGACTTCTTCTGTAGAGTTTGACTCCAAAATGTTTCTTTTGTCGTGTTCTTTTGCCAGACATTCTGTGAAACCATGTCTAAATATGCTATTAGAGACATTTATCAAGCCAGATTCATATGCTGGTTGTCCAATTAATGATAATCAACCATGATCTGGATTTGGCTCAGTAAATGTCTATGATAGTATATTAGACATGGTTTTACAGAATTTCTGGCACAAGAACAATTTTGGAGTCAATCTCTACAGCACAAGTCAAAAATTCCAGTTAACATTTCCAGGCCAGACTCTCTTCGGTTCAATCAGAAAACAGGATGATCAGCGGCAATATAAAAAGTAAGAGCAGAAGGGCTGCCATCAGCAATTATGGAGACATGATGGCTCTTCTTCAAGGTGAGACCAGCTTCTGATTGTGAGAAAAAAAGCCGGTTGGCTTTTTTTTTGTTTGCTATTGCATACATTCTGACCAAGTGGCCTCTGCAAAAGCAGAGGGGGCCTCAAGAAAGAAAGGGGCCCACTTGTAGCTGGTTCCTGTAGCTTCTGAAGCAGACTTCCCCTGCTCTATGGGACCTTTAAACAGTGTTATTTGGGGACTCATCATCTGAATATCTACCACTGTTTGCTTGAATCCTCTAGTAAACTTTCAGCTATGGCTTTTTGTTTGGGTAGCAGCCACAGTTACTTCTTTAAGAAAATTTCCCTGAAATGAAAATTTATAAAAACAAAATGAAACAATATGAGAATGTATTAAAACAAAACAAAATAAAATGAAAAAAAAAACCCCTGCTGCAGTGCTCATTCAACTGTCAACTAATAATCTAATTTTCTGCTCTATGTACATGAACTGTCATGGTCAAATAATGTAGATTACAAAAGAAGAAAGAATAAATGTGGAAGTTGAATGGATGTCTTTAGTGTGAAAAGGGTGTTTGCTATGGGAAGATTTGAAGGAAGTTCAGCGAAAGTCGCCTGAATGAATTTAAAAGGACACTGATGCCATGTTTTCTCATTTATAGACATTGCCAGCTGGTATGGGACCAAGACCATGTAGGCCAATTCCGATGCTGTGCATTCCTCTAGGTACACGAGAGGGTGGGTTAGGGATGGATAGAGGGTGTTGTGAGCTCTCGGCAATTAGCACAAGGTATACACTGCGCACACTACCTCCCATGCAATTAGAAGAGGTTCACCTAATGCCACCTCTATATATTTATCTGACATTGGTGCCTGGATGTCCCGCTACTATCTGAAATTGAACATGGCCAAAACTGAGCTTCTTATCTTCCCCCAGCCCACTCCCTTCCTCCTTCTTTCTCTATTTCTGTGGATAATACTCTACTCCTCCCTGTTTCCTCGACTCGCAACTTTGGGGTCATCTTTGACTCCTCCCTCTCCTCCATACATATCCAACAGAAGCTAAAACCTGTTGTTTCTTTCCCTATAACATCAGCAAAATGAGTCCCTTCCTTCCTGAACACATTACTAAGACCCTTATCCATTCTCTAGTTGCCTCCATCTAGATTATTACAACCTCCTCCTTGCTGGTCTTCCTTTGACTCATATCTCCCCTCTTCAATCTGTTGAAAACTCATCTGCGTGGCTACTCTTCCACCAGTATCACTATACTCATGTCATCCCTCTTCTCAAGTCACTTCAAAGGCCCCCTATCAGTCTCCGCATCCCATTCAAACGTCTACTACTATCCAAGTACCTTTATTCAGCTACTCTCGCTACCTTTCCTCTCTTGTCTCTCGCTACACCCCCTCCTTGAGAACTCTGCTGTTCTGGCAAATCCCTTCTGTCTGTGCCCTTCTCTTCCACTGCCAATTCCAGACTTGATCTTCCCACCTTGCTGTTCCTTATGCCTGGAACAAACTGCCCAAGTTGGTACATCAGGCTCCATCTCCAGCCCTGTTCAAATCCAGGCTAAATTCTCACCTCTTTGAGACTGCTTTCTGATCCTGATCCCCCTGAGTCTCCCTTTTACCTCCTATGTGTTTCTTTACCACTCCCCTCAATATATCCTAGTCCCAAACTGTTGCGTTGTGTCTTGAGTAGATTGAGCTCTGATGAACAGGGACTGTCTCTTACATGTCTCTATACAACACCACATATGCCATGTAGCACTGCACAAATGATAAGTAGCAATAATAAGTGGAGTTAAGTGCACCTGCGCTAATGTAGCGCATGTTAGAGGACAGCTTGCTCCATATTAACTGCCAGGAAAATGCTGCACATATTCCCTGACAGTCAACAAGGTGGTGTTGCACCTAATGCACCATGCTTTTGGAGCTCATTGCACATTACATGCAACACCTTAGCACCCTTTAGTAAAAGACATCCTTAGTTAATTCTTAAGATTTCTCCCTTTGGATGAATCTTAATGATTTTATAAAGGCAACATATGCTCTCTTGCACCTTTTTAAAATTACTTTGGGGAAAGTAGGCACATACATTTACACCTACTGTGAGGCAGCTGTAATAATGATTGTTTATGCAAAGGGCATATTTTATAAAACATACATATAAGTGCCAACTCCACCTCTGCTCAACCAGCTCTGTATCACTGAGAATGCATGAAAGTAGGTGTTATATTTCTGTGTCCCTCCTTGCTATGTATGTACACTCATGGGCAATTTCTAAGACCATGACTGAGACTATATAACCCTGCTCTACGTGCCCAGGTACCTTATAAAATTGCCCCCAAATTGGATACTTAAGAGCTGATTTATTTTAAAATGTTTAAAATAAAGATGAAATATGCCATAGAAAGCTTAAAATTGGAATGACAGAAATTTCAACCAAAACAGGTGTCCTAATCTCATTAATGAATTCTATTGATTATTCATGTACATACAAACAAAATTATACAATGGATTAATAGCAAGCAGAGGAAGAAAAAAGTTGAAAAAAAATATAATCGTTTTTTAAAGGAGAGAAACAGATTGACATTTTCCCCCTTGACACAAATGCCTCTCTTGTACAGTGGAATACTAATGACAAACAATGAAAAAAAAAAGTTAACATTTAAATAACACCCTTAGGTCTTCATTTTGAACCTGTCACATAATTGAATTTAAATGACAGCACCGGTTCTCATACTGTAGCTGTTTCTTTCCTGATTGTTTATCATAATGAATAGAAAGCTAAATTGCTTCTTTTCCTCAGAGAAATTGCTAGTGATGGCAGCACAAAAGGGAAGAAGCCACTGACATGGTATGAACTAGAGAGTTGAATAACTTAGACTTTACAAATCAAGCAAACTGGAAACCATCTTCCAAATATCATTTCCATCCCACTGCTCTCTACTCACTGTAAGTATTATAAACATATTTTGTTGCTATTATCCCTTCTTTCTAGCTCACTTGGAGAACTTAAAGTAAAAAAGAATATGAACATGGCCTCAAAGGTTTTCCTTCTGAGGGTAATGTAGAAATGGGGTTCTTTTGAAAACTGCCCACCACATACCTGAGTACAACTTTGCTCTTATAGCCAATGCATCTGTAATTCTACTCGTGTATCAGGGAGGCATTTCTTGGGGCATGGTTGCAGTAAAGACAGTAAGTTCCTGCTCTCTAGTTCTCCTCCAGGATTATTTTAGTAAGTACTTATCATCATGCTACTTCTCCCCTTCCTTTTGTGGCCTTGTCTTGTTTTTTTGTCTTTTTTTTTTTTTGCTACAATTTTTGGGATTGTACCCCACAGTGATGACAATTTTTCTGTCAAATAATGGTATATCAAATTCAAATAAATGAAAAGAGTACACTTACAACCATACTTTTGCATTTCCAAAAAAATGTGCACAAGTATACATGGAAGAAGTTCCCATGGAAATAGTTGATGCAGGGTTGTGCGTGTACTTTTTTCAGTCAGTTTTCAAGGAAAATTTCTTCCCTTTGGAAATTGATGTAAAGACTGCAGCTAAAAAGTGCCCACCTGCTTTACATTTGGGTGCATTTTTTTGAAAGTTGTAGATTAAGAGAGTAATTTTATAAACTCCTGGGCAGGTAACACAAATACATATGCGGGACTTATTTTATAAAGTGAAGTAGGCACATGTTTTGCTTTATAAAATAGGGTAGTGAAAACACACCTCAGTCTAGTCATGGCTGTTGCACCTGCACTAGAGCAGTTGTAAATGCCTGCACTCAGATTGGTCATAAATATGCATGCTATTATACATGTAAATGTAGACTCCTCCTCTGTGCACACCCAAGTTGAAAATATGCACAGTAGGACCTGCACACACACTTACAGAATATCAATCGCCTAAAACATATGTAAGTCCTTTAAAATAGGGACTTATGGCATAATTTTCCACACTTCACATACAAAATCAGCCCTTTATTGTCTGGTTATGATGTACATTCTTTAGCAGAGGGAACCTTATGTGTTTAGGTCCTTTTGCTGATAAACAAGCATAGCTACTAAAGCATGTGACTGGTTTTGGGTGAATTAGTTTACCACAAGTCCCACTTTATGCAATGGGACATGCTTACTAACAACGTTTATTCACAGAATGAAAACATGCTAAGGAGGTAGCTCAAGTTAGCAACTCTGCCTGAAAATATAAAAAAAACCCACATTTTCTTCTTTACTTCTTTTCATGAGCAACACAAGGAGGGTCATTTTAGAATCTCTGTGTGATTTGGACATTTGAAAATGGGCAATCATTGATGCAAAGCACAAAGAAAGTCCAAAGATATGCATGCCATGGGGGCACAGCACATGCAGGTTGGTAAAGAAACATATGCACACATTATTTCCGACCAGCACTGCACATCTGAAATCATCAGCAATGATGTCATGACTATACCTGCTTCAGGGCACAAACAGAATTCATAAAGATGCTTGTTTCCCCACTTAACAACAGTATGATGAAGAGGGAAATGCCTGATCGATCTTGCCTTTGATACTTTTCACTTCTTCAAAATATCTGCCAGTATGTAAATCAAGCATTTCCCTGGATCCCGTGCTGCAACATGTCCTTGTTTGCAAAATGGCAGGCTGGGACATGCAAGGGGGAAGATGCATGGTCACGTTCTGTGGCTGCATATATACTACGGGCCTGATGTTCAGAAGGCATTTACACAGTTAACAGCCAGTAAACCGTGCAAATGTCTGCTAGCAGGATATTCAGTGGGTAGTGCTGTTGAATATCCCCAACTAAGTCCCCAGCGCCACCGATATTGGAAGCTGCACGGTTAGTGCTCAGTGCCTGTAAGTCGAGGAAAACTCTCGCCTATCTTATAGGCACCAAGGCTAACCATACAGCATCCAATATCGATGCTGCACGGTTAGCCTCGGTGGCTTCCGGGCAGCGTGGCCAGACCCAGATATTCATTTCCATTGCTAGAGAAGTGAATATCCATGGTTTGGGGGTCAGCAGGCAAGGCTAAGCAGCTATGGTTCTTAGTCCTACCCAGTTGAATATCGGGCCCTACATGTTTAAGTTTCTACAATGTGGAAACTTCTGGCACATGGCTAGCCCATACATCTGTGTCTCCATTTTTGCTGTTAGGTAGTGGACACATGTATCTTTCAGGGTGGAGAAAGGCCTATTTTACAAAGGCATTTACACATGACCACTTTCTCAGCTGCCCCTCCCACTGTATATAAGCCGTTTTGACTTGGACTTCCTATTTTGCTGCCAGATGTCCTTTCTAAAATGTGTCTTCCCATGTCATGCTACTCCAAAATTATAGGTGCAGCACAGCAGATCCGTCTAACACAAAGCCCATAATTAATAATAATCTTCTAGGTCACACACTATCCAAGAAGGGGGATTTCTGTACTGGAGAATTCTAAATTACCAAACTAAATGGTCAATGCTGGCTTTCACACTGCATGTCATAATTAAGATGAACTTAGCTTCCTTTTGGACAAGTGCTCTTCAACATAACCAGTTTCTAGGAAGTGACACAAAAAGCTGAGTCTGACAGATACTATGCTAAGAGGAACATCCCAAAAGAACCATTTAAAGTGCACACTTCACTTTGATTGCCTGAACCCTTTTCTTCATGATGGCTCTTCAGTCTGTGAACAAACCTTTCCAAAGAAGGAAAACGTCAAAAATGAATGTGCCAAGATGAATCTGGAATGCTACCCTTATAGCAACATGTCCCTATTAATTTTTAGGAAATTCTTTAAGTCATCAACTTATTTGCTATGAGACACTTTTGTCAATTTATCTAACAGTGAAAGCTACATCAAAAAATCTTGCTAATTATCTTTTGCATTCATGTTAAACATAAAGGCTTACCTCTAACAGGATTTTCCTTCCTATGTCATAAGTGTTTTTATTAGTAATATCTGTTGCAGGTAACATTATTTTTTCTCTTCTCCAGTAAATTGAAGCCATAGGATTGGCCATCACATCACAGCTGATATTAATAGGATTACCTTCCCATGAATAATATATTGTTTGGTTTGACAAAAATTTTGGAGCATCTGTCAAAAAGGGAATATGTAGGATAAATGTCTGTGCTTCATGAATAATAGCTAGGCAAATGTAGTCATTCTGGCATATCTGATGTTGCAATTTCATTTCAAATTAGTAAATATGTTCAAGTTTGGGTGACTTTCTTGCAAGACTTTTTTTATTTTTTCCATTTTTTCTTTTTTTTTCTTTTTAGCATGCACTAACATGAAATAATGGGACATGTTTACTAAAGTTCTGTAAGCAGTTAAACCTTGAATTAGCACATGATCACAGTTTGCACATGACTATGGGATGTCCTATGTCTCTTCACATGACAAACCTTTCTTTTATTACGGCTCTGTCTTAAGTGAACAAAGTAAGCATGAATACAATGGCTTACATATGCAGCTTCTACAGCTGAGTAAACTGGGTGGGCCAAGATACCATTATCTGCCAACAGTTTCTGAGGTGAAGGAGATTATTTTAGAAGCCTTATTCATGTGCCATTTCCACCTGTAAAATCTGGCATTTACAAGTGAAAATGGCATCCATGTGGAAATGGTCATTTTAGAAAGGGTTGAATTTAAATGTTAATGTCCATAATATCTAGAAATTGCAAAGGGGATGTTGGAGTTGTGTTTGGAAATGGCCCGGGAAACTTAAAAATCTATATGTGCATTCCCTTTAACATACCGTATGGAATGCATGTGTATGATCAACAAGTCCACGTTTGGATCTACAGCTCCTTCCTGGCTGTATTGGTTTTTAAAAAGTGCTCTTATTTGCCAGCCTTTTGCAGGAGCGATTAAAGCTATTATTCTTTTTAATCCCCCACTGTTTGTTCTGCCTTCAAATTGAAATGAAATAAAGACAGCAGTCTCTGTAGTTGACTGGCAGTATCTATACATGTAGGGTTGCAAAATGGCTCCCATACATGTTTAAGTTGCCCAATTGCCTCCACTGATTTTTCCACATGTAGATTTGTAAAACGCCTTCTCTGGCTCTCCACGTTAACAAATGTATGTGCACGCCTGAATGTTCTTATATGTATTATAGGAAAGGCTCCACTTTTTGCAGAGCCTTTTCTTAAATATTGCTGGAATTGTGAATGTCCCTACCTTCACATCTCAATTCCAATCTTCACGTACTATCTATAACATCAATAGAGTAGATGCCAATCAAAATTCTGTTTATACCAAACATATGTGCACGCTCAACATTTTCCTTTAGTATGTTTAAATGACTTCGATAACTCAGGCATACTATAATTAAAACACCAGGACTTACATTCAATCTCTAGATACATGCTCTTTTGGTGACCCCCAATCCTGCTGGCAGCTTCACAGTCATACCTCCCAGAATCTGACAACTTCACACCTTTAATACGCAATAATGACTTTCCCGGTTGCCCTTTGATCTCTATTCGGCTGTCAGGGCTCTGTTTGCAGTGTACAAAAAGCAATAGAAATTGTATTAAATACTTATATGGGCTGATGATCATTCCTCATTAATCATTATAAACACATAGGAACATAAACCTCTCTATAAATCAAGGCTAGGATTGTTTCCGCATTACTCTCTGTAAGGCATAAAGCATGACTGAATGCAAATTTTTTATTAACATTCACTTTTACTGTTGTAAGACAAAGTTCCCGTTATCCACATCTGACTAGGCATGACACATATCAGCGATGCCAGATTCAACCGGCATCTCAGAGGCTGGCTGTTTTAGAATACAAATGTGAAAGTGTTAGTGAGAGAAACAGGCTTTGCATGTACAGTCTTTGTACTCTTGATATTATGAGTCTGCTGTACTAATGACTTCTTGTGTCTAAGGGGAAAATGCTTAATACATCAGTTTCTGTGTGTAGGCTGCCTTAACACTTGCACTTCTGAACCCAAATAGAAGTTCTGGGCCTCCATTCTTGTCTTAGGGGCTGTAGCTCTGATAGCGCATGGAAGCCACTACCGCTGCTTAATGAACATACCCCTTAGTTGTGCCAGCCCTCATCTCTCAAATAAAGAGATGCCATGAAATTTTAAGAAATGAAGAAAGGAAATTAGCTATCAAATATCTGTAAACATTTACTGCCAGCTGAACCTCACATTTTGTATTACAGAAAACGTATCTGTGCATTTTTTAATATGTGGCAATATCTGTCTGTAGCATACTATGTTTTGTCATGTTAAACTTTATTATGGTGAACATTAATCAGAATGTGATTCATACCTTATACCAGATTGTACAATTTTGTTCCCCAATGAATCAATGAGTCTTATTTTCGGAAGAGTTTTCTGGGTAACTTCGGGAGTTATCCGGACAAATCTTTGCTGAGTGGACAAACTCATTAACTGGACAAATGTTTTTCAGGTAAGAAGAGATGCCATTTTCAGTGTTTTGTGGACATGGCTTCCGTTTACCTTGGTAACACTGGATATTAGTGCTGTTCAGCTAAACTTTCAGACAACTCTGGTCATATCTGAAGGTTATACTAAATTAGCCAGATGTCTCTACCTAGTTAGCAGGCTGTATTTACTAGCACTTTCACCAGATAAGAGTCACTGAATATCCCTGGTAGAATTAACTATATAAAGATATTTGGTCAGCTTTCTACAGATACTTAATATAGGTCTTATAGTGTGTTTGCTTACAATATTCAAAACATATTACATGTTTATAAAACAGTGCGACACGAACATTAGATCCATCACTGTTACCTTATCACCTTCTGTAAAGGTCATTCCATCACTGGATCTTTTCCATGTAATCTCTGGAACAGGCTCTCCTTCTGCTTCACATATGAGCATTGCAATACCATCCTCCACTGTGGTGTCATTTTTTAATTTTATGATATGAGGCTGTACTATAAAAGAAAGAAATAATATAAAAACACACATATATATTATTATTATTGGTTGCATCATATTAATATTTATTTACATTCTCTTATATACTGTGCTATTCTCCATCAGTGTGGTTTACATTGAACAAAGTGAAGTTACATTGAACAGGGCATTATAACTTGGAGATAACTATTTTACAGGGAACATGGGCTATGGAGGGTTAAGTGACTTGCCCAAGACCACAAGGAGCACCTGAGGGACTAGGAACCCCAGTCCTTTTGGCCCAAGGTTGCTGTCCTCTAGTGGGATTTGAACCCCTGACCTTCTGGCTTGAAGTACCTTGCCCCAACCACTAGCCCACTCCTCCACTCCAATAATATGACATTACTGTCCAAGGCATCACACAGAGCTGACTGGTTGGGTTTATTTTTAGCCCGATTCTTAAAGTGGGCCATCTGGATTTCTCCGCTGAAGACGAGGCTGTTAGGACCCAATTCTGGTCCATGGGAACAAGATGTTCCCAGGAGAGCCAGAATCAGGCCCAAGGACGGTCCAGTGTGCCCCCTCTGCTTGTGGAGATGTCCTCCCCACAGGTGCCCCAAACAACTGTGGCTCAGGCCCTCAATATCTCCATGGCCCAACCCATGGCTGGCCTTCCGTGGCCTGGATTGTGTGGTGGAGATCTCCTGCACCTGGCCCCAGCTCCGTGGGTGACTGCTGTTCCCAAATCCCATGAAAAATACTGCCTATACCACCTCTAGGGTGGTATGAGCAGTACGGCCCAGCAGGCCCAGCAGCACATACAGGGCAGTGACCTAAATTGTCCCTGTATATGCTGCCGGGTGGCCAGCCCCTGCTCCACCCCCGATCCCATGCCCTCCCACCGGCTCTCCCTGGCCTAAAGCACAGGACATATAGGGAGAGCCGATGCGGGAATAGGGTTTAGGCGGATTGCGGGGGCCGCACGTCCTAGCAGGACGTACAGCCCCGCAACCCGCAATTGTGAATGAGGACATTTTTGTTCCTACAATAGAGTGAGACTTTATGAGCTTTTCATGCTTACCGTAGGAGTCCTCTTAGACTGACTAAACATGTGGAACTCAGAAGGAGGGAGAAAACACCATTCATATCAGTTATGAATAACATTCAGCTAAACTTTGAAGCATGTTTACTAAACTTTGCTAATCGTCAATGTGCACTTTGGGGTGCAATAACAGCTAGCACACATAAAACAGACAGCACATGGTTAATTACATGCTGCTTATCACGTGACAGGGAGGGAAATGGGTAGGATAGAGGCAGAGAGTCGGTACTGTCTGCATATCACTGATAGCACAGGGGTTACTAATACATGTTCATTTTCAAAGTTGCATTCAGCTTGGGTTCACTTGATGCTACCTCGGTTGGTGGCATCATTTGCATCTACAATAAGTGTGACTGCCTCCGGCAAACATTAGGCTATGGGTCATGGCAATACTGTAGCTGCTGGGGCCACGCTGTGCACACTTCCCACAGGTAGCACATGACTGTTGCACGTCTTGTATGTTGATTTTTACATTTAAAGTGCAATATCTGACAAATACTCGCTTAGCTTAGTAAACATCCTTCTTTGTGATCCTTGGGTTGCACAGTGGCATTCACGGATCATGGTTCTATAAAGGTTCAGATTTATTTTCCCCATCTCTTTCGTGAAGTTCATGACTTATTTTTATTATAATTCCACCTAACAAATTCATGTATGATCAGTTTACAGTTTTCAAAGATAAAACATAGACATTAAAAAAATAAACCTAAAAAAAAATCATAGACACTTAAAACCTGATCCAATTAACCAATGCAAACCACATCCTTTCTCCAAAATTACAATAGCTTATTTTTAGAATTTTAGATACAAACAGGAAAAACTTGCAGAAACATTCAAGATTTAGCAATTTACAAAGGATAACATGTTTTTCTCCAGGTGCTTTATCAATGCACTAAAAGTTTCACCTCAGACTTCACAATTATATACATGCTTACAAACTTACAGCAGTGAAATCAGTATTTATTTATTACATTTTAGCTCTCAATTTGGTTTATTTTGGATATATCTATTGTTCTGTCTAATGTATTTTCTCCAAATGGGTTAGTTTTGTGCATACCATCACAGTCATGAAACTCACTTCTAAGCCAGGGTATGTGGAGTATGATCTCAGTCTCTCAGATTTACTGCTAATGTTCATCATGATACTTGCATTGTGCCAAAGAGAGCTTCCTTCTGGAGTTCATAAGATGTAACAGGTATGGATAATTTGTCAAGATGTGCTTGGAAATTCTTCTTCATCAAGCCTGTGGCTCCCAATAAAATGAGAAATATTTCTGTATCTTTCTGCCACATTTTTTTGGTCTCTGACTTCATTTCCTGGTACTTCAGGATCGTCCGCCTCTCCACACAATTCACAGAATAATCACTTCGGATCGACACCCCTATATCAATGCCATTCTGGTGGTTTTCTTTTTTACCACTAAGTTGGGTTTCTTTGCATCCAGTTTCTTATCTGTTGGTATGGGAATGTCCCAGGTGATCATAACCTCTTCATTCTCTGTAATTCTCTTAGGGTCATAATCCCATTGCTTTTCAGGCATAGTGATGTAGCAGTGTTTACAGAGTTTCCAATGAATGAGGTGTGCTAATTTGTTGTGCCTTTCTATATAGAAATTTTTCGCCATCAGAACTTCACAGATAGTTATGAGGTGAGTCACTGTTTCCAGGTCTTTCTTACAAAATCGACATATGTCCATTTTGCCAGTTTTTTTCAATACTCGCTGTAAACCATCTCGCCCATAATCCACAGTCCTTGGCTGCAATTATCAATCCCTCATCCTTCAGTTTCAGTTTACCTCTCCTTAACCATTTATCTGTTCGTTCTTGATTGACAAAGTGCTCCTGAAGTAACACTCTGTAATTCCCACTGAATTTGTTCATTTGCCACTTATTTTTCCTTGTTTGCGGATCTAATTCTTTGAAGAGTTTTTTCTCTTGTTTTGCAAATTCTGTTGCTTCCTTGACTGTGTGTGCTTGTGGATTCTCTCTCATTACCTCTAGTCAAAAGAATGCTTGTCCAAGTTTGACGATGGAGACAGATTCTGGACGTTTACTTTTGTATTTCAGAACTTTTTGTGTATTTGGATCTGATGATGCTATTAGATAGGCCTGGAGGCCTATGATATAGCTCTGTAGCTGTAATCAATCTATATGAGGCCTAGACCTCCTTCAGCTCTAGGAATGCACAGTCTTGGCATAGACTAATTCTTGTAAATTACTTCATGGGCATGGAATAGTTTTCTTTTTCACACATCCAGTTTTTTAAGATCTTTAAGAGGCTAGTCCACAATCCCAAAGTGTATGAGAGTACAGGATTTGCCTGCTAATTGATGGATTATATCTTATTCTGTGATATTAAAGTACTTTTCAATAACAGTTTGAATCTTCTGTAGTATTCTTTACTGATCTTCTCTCTCAAGAATTTCTGCTAGAGTGTTGTTCCTTCCTCTTTTCCGAGATACTTATATATGCCTTCCTGTTCAAGATCCTTGATGTCACAGCCCTCAGCCAGGGAGATGTTTTCCATTTTGCTTAATTTTCCTCTAAAAAAGTTGTTTTAGCACATTTGTCAAGGTTAAAAGTCATCTTGATGTCTTCAAAAACATTTTCACCACATGGAATTGCTCTGCTATTTGTTGGTCGCTAGAACTGTAGAGCTTCAGATCATCTACAAATAGTAGATGGTATGTTGCTTCTCAGTTGCTTCCTTCTTTAGGATTTAGGCTTAATCCATATCCCAAAGAGTTGATGACAGTACCAATTGGATTAAGCACCACACAAAACAGAAGTGGCGACACAGGGAATCTCCCTGAAATATTCCTCACTGGATCTTAATGTCAAGAACGATGTACTGGCCATCTTCATATCTCAAAAGAGAGTTTGGTTTGCCACATTATTATTATTATTACTATTAGTAGTAGTAGTAGTAGTACTAGTAGTAGTAGTAGTATACTAATACTAGTACTAGTAGTAGTAGTATTTAGCTCATGCCTTTCCAAGAGAAGATCAAGGAGAGTTACATTCAATTACAGCATGTATTTCCCTTGTCATGGTGAACATAATGTACTCTGTCAAACCAGGATTTATTTTATACATTCCAAGGCAATTTATTATCCAAAAGTGTGAAACACTATCAAAAGCTTTCTTATAATTAATCCATGCTATACTGAGGCATCTGCTTTTCTTAGCACTGGTCATGATGGTCTTATTCAATATTAACTGGTTCTTGGTTCCATATGTTCCCCTCTTATTGCACTTTTGCTCTACTGTGGCTCGTTTTAACCTGCTTTCCAGCTCTTTCGTTCTTACTGCAGGCCATTCCATAGGATTGATGTTGACTTTTTCTAAGTGCTCCTGTATGCAGGGTAACCATTCTGCTTCTTGATTATGCTCTATATTGTCATCATACTGTTTTCTCCAGAAGGTTTCTGTTTTGGCTTTGGTTGGTGGTGCTTTTACCAATTCCTTGTAGAATTCTGTTTTGTTCTTTCCAAAAAGTTTATTTTCATATATTTCTTTTCTGTTTTCTTCACAGTTTTTGCGCTTCTGCTGCTATTTTCAATTTATTTTTGGAACATATAAATTTCAGTTCTTTAGTTAATGAAGCATGATTCAGCTTGATGTCTTGGATATTTCTCAATATATTAATCCTTTTAGATAGCCATCTATCAGGAATACCTCCACACGCAATCATTGTATTTTTCCTTCGATGTGCTTGTTCTAAGGAGGAACTGTTATTTTTTTCTTCTGGCCCTGCACTTTAGTCAGTAGCATTCTTGCAGTAATAATTTTAGCTGCACAGTATTGTAATCAATTTATTTTGGTGATGTCAATAAATGGCCCTTTATGCTGGATATGGCCTTGTTCATCTTAATTATCATACTTCTAACCTTAGGTGTTAAATTTAATGGGTAGTCTTTCGGTTGGACTAGGAGTTTGATCTTGAATTCCTCTACCTCTGAGAATTTCTCCCCCCACCCTTTCTTCCTCCTCTTCAGTTGATTTGTTGACCCAACATTTATTCAGCTCACTCTCCTGCAGTTTCAAATCTCTCAGATCCATCTCTCCATCAACTGCTCTTTTTTTTTTCTGTGTTTTCCTTTCTTCTGGTACTCTCACATAGATTTCCTCCTCCTTCCTGTATTTCTTTTTCCATGGAAGCCTTTATTTGCTCTAAGATGTTATGATTCACATACTTCTTTACTTTGATCTGTGAAAGTAAATATCTTAAATTTGCATCCGTTCCTTTTTGCAATTTTTTGGTGGCAATTTTCCTCTTTCTTCCAGTTTTTGGTGGATTCTCTTTGTGTACCCTCTTGATTTAAATATAGGGTTTGCAGCATAAAAATAGCAGTGCATTATCTCCTCTTTATGTGCAGAAGTCGACTTAACTGTAGTTACTATCAATCATTACACAGGTACACTACCAAAAAACTGCCTCCAGTTTTGCAACTGATTCCTATAGATTTTGGGGTGCTGAATCCAGGAAAAATAGCCAAAATGTTCCATCACGTCACGTTTTCTTGCAAAATTAGATTTCTTACCCATATAAGGAATGTTCACATAATTTCTTTTTAGCCGACTGCAGTTTATTTTCTTGGCCCAAAATAGAGGTTGTAATGGTTAACTAACTAGAAACACTCCCTCATGATATTTTAGAGTGTTTTGTATTCATTTTATACATTAACAGGACAATTGGGAGGCGGGGAGCTAAATCCAGTACTCGCGCTGGCGCACGTTCTTTCCTGTTCGCCTCGCCTCGTTCGCTCGCTCAAACACGGTGGTTACGACATGAACGTTCCTGTCAAATTTCAGTTTCTTGCAAGTTCATTATTACCTTTTGTTTGCTCAGTCATAATCCAGCTTTATTCCGAAGTGGTTCACTACAGTTGTAGTTTGCAGTGCTGTGTATTTGTGATGGCTCACAGAGCCAGAGGTTGCGTCAACTCTCCGGACAGTTTTTGTTTTATTTGTGGGGAATATACCATGAAAAAGCGGCAGAGGAACATTTCTGCATTTATTAAAAAAGTATATTTTGCCTATTTCGGTTTGAAGTTAGGCGATCAAGACAAACCGTGGACTCCTCACAAAGTGTGCAAGACATGTGAGGAAGATCTACGCTTATGGATGAAAGGTAAAAAACAAGCATTTCGTTTCGGAATACCTATGATGTGGCGTGAACAAAGAGACCACAGCAGTGACTGCTATTTTTGCTCTTGCATTGTGAAGGGATACAACTTAAAAAATAAGAACGTAATAAGTTACCCCAACCTTCCCTCAGCAATTAGGCCTATGCCTCATAGCAACGAAGTACCTGTGCCTGAACCACCAAAATCTTTGGATCATATTTGTGTGGACGGTTCTGATCATGATGAGACTCATCAGATGGCTTTTCCCAATGAGTCCAGTACTTCCGAGTTTGAAACTGAACCAGATCCGAAACCTGAACTTTTCTCTCAAGCTGAATTGAATGATTTAGTCCGGGATTTAGGACTCCCAAAAGATGCTGCCCAACTGCTAGGTTCTCGGCTTAAACAGAAAAATCTATTGTCACCAGGAACAACTTTTTATTGGTACCGCAACCGCGAGACACAATTTTTGAAGTATTTCAGCAAAGAGGAAGATTTGGTATTTTGCAACGATATATACGGAGTGATGGAAAAGTTTAAACTCAAGTATGATCCTGCTGAATGGCGGCTGTTCATTGATTCGTCAAAAGACAGCATAAAAGGTGTTCTTCTTCATAATGGCAACACATTCGCTTCAGTTCCTATTGCTCACTCTGTTATTCTCCAAGAAAAATACGAGAATTTGGCCCTGATTCTTCAGAAGATTTGTTATGATGAGCATAAGTGGATGATTTGTGGAGACTTTAAAATTCTATCCATGCTATTAGGGCAGCAATCCGGTTTCACCAAATATCCCTGCTTCCTTTGCTTGTGGGATAGCCGGGCCCGCGACCTACACTGGGGGAAAAAAGACTGGCCAATTCGGGAGTATTTGAGACCCGGTGAGAAAAATGTTCTTCATGAGAGCTTGGTACCTCGTGATAAAATTCTATTACCACCTCTCCACATTAAGTTGGGTCTCATTAAGCAATTCATCAAGTCCCTTCCAAAAGATGGTGAGTGCTTTCGGTACCTTTGCTCAAAGTTCCCCCGACTTTCTGAAGCAAAGCTAAAGGAAGGAGTGTTTGTTGGCCCTGATATAAGGAAACTCATTTCAGATGGAGCATTCGCTGAAACGATGTCTGAGAAGGAAAAAGAAGCCTGGGATTCCTTCAAGGATGTTGTTCTCAAATTCTTGGGGAACAGGCGGGATGAGAACTATAAGGATATTGTTGCCAGGATGCTCAGTGCCTTCAAAGAACAAGGCTGTAACATGAGCCTGAAAGTCCATTTCTTGCACTCCCATGTGAACTACTTTCCCGAAAACTTGGGGGTGTACAGTGAAGAACATGGTGAAAGGTTTCACCAGGACATCAAGGACGCAGAGAGAAGGTACCAAGGAAGATGGAAAACCACTATGATGGCTGATTTCTGCTGGTTGCTGCTGCGGGAAATCCCAGATGAAAAATACGCCAAGCAGCGCACCAAGAGAAGCATTCGGGGGAAGAAGAAACGGGCCCACCAGGAGATTGATTGACCCAAGAATGACTTTAAAATCTAAACTGTTTTGACAAATATCGTGTTTTTACTAAACTTTGAAATAAAAATTTGCTAGTTATTACCACAGTGTCGGATCTCATTTATTAGAATTTTATTTTCACACCATCGGGTGTTTGTCTTCATGTATTGCAATGGTGCGGTTTGCGTTTTCTATTCTTACATACATACCTGTACAACATTTTTTGCACATTTATGTGCTGCCTTGTTACAATTTTCTTTATTCTTATTTGAATAACTACTAAACAATTAGTATAAAGAATTCATCCAAGAAACTTTTATCTCGATCGCACTCAATCTGAAACGTTCACCTCAAACTGCTAACCCAATGTAGCAAAAAATCTGTACGTGATGGAGCAAATTGGTTACCAGATTTGGATTCAGCGCACCAAAAAACATAAAAATCAATCGAAACATTAGAGGCAGTTTAAAAAAAATTTTTTTTAGTGTACCTGTGTTATTATAGAGCATAATATAAGTAGCAAAACATGAACAGACCCCAACATGAGCAGAAACCATGCAAGACCTCTGCAAGAAAACCAACAGTCACCAGGGACTCCAAAAATCAGGGAAATAACAGAACATGCAGGCCATAACACACTCATAGGAGTGGAGGAGTGGCCTAGTGGTTGGGGCAAGGTACTTCAGGCCAGAAGGTCGGGGGTTTAAATCCCACTAGAGGACAGCAACCTTGGGCTGGAAGGACTGGGGTTTCTAGTCCCACAGGTGCTCCTTGTTGTCTTGGGCAAGCCACTTAACCCTCCATAGCCCATGTTCCCTGTAAAATAGTTATCTCCAAGTTATAATACCCTGTTCAATGTAATTTCAGTTTGTTCAATGTAAACCGCACTGATGCAGAATAGCACAGTATATAAGAGAATGTAAATAAATAAATATTATACAAAATAAGCCTCCCAGGTACATAGCTAAGGCAGCAATTTGCAAATGGGACAACAAACAATAAACAATATCAGCAAACTCCAGCAACCCCCCTCCCCCCAAAAGAGCACACCCTTCCCAGCAGATATAGATATCAGGGTAACAAGGCTATCAGCATGGGTGTGTATGTACCATATGAAATCAAAACCAAAAAGTGAAACAAAAACAAAAAAAAAACCGTTTCCCACAGCCACTCCTGTGTCTCCCAGCATCCACCCACTCACGCTAACAACACACTTCCTCCATCACTTATTTAACTCACTCCCTCGATCCCATCCAAGCAACTCATACATTTACTACTGCCCCCTGGGCTGTCATGGAAAAAAGATCCAGGAAGAGGGCCCATATGGCCAAAAACTGATCAAGAGCTCAAGAGCCCTGTATTATTGCGGACATCATTTCCATTTCTAACAAATAAAACATGTCCCTTTCCCACTGACTTATCCATTTATTTTATTTATTTATTTATTTGTATACCGCTACTTCCAGCGATCAGAAGCGGATAACTTGCACGTCAAACATAACTATTGGCTATATCTGTAATGAGTCAAAAATTTACATTTGATTTTCGGGTGAGAATCATTAGAAATTACCATATAATTACAGTATAGGAGTAACATATATACAATAAGGAGTAACATAAATACAATATATGAGAATATATACAAGTTTTTACATGATGAGAGCCTTATGGCTGTGCTTGTGGTGGTTCTATAGACACGTGATTTATACTACCAATTTAGGAGTGTTTATTTTTGGCTCTTAGGTATATTTAAGTTGGATCATATACTTTGTTAAAGAGGTGCGTTTTCAACTTTTTTCTAAAGTCTTTCAAGTCATTAACTGACCTCAGGTCTGTTGGCAGTTGGTTCCATATGGTAGGTGCTGTGTACGTGAAGGCTCGCTTACTCGTGCAGGCTTTGGCTGATCTGATACTGGTTGGAATACATAAGGTGTTTGCGTTGCAAATTCTTCTAATTCTGGAAGCGGGTTGAGTGTTTATGAGGTTGTTGAGGTATGATGGTGCTATGTTGTGTATGAGTTTGAATGTTGTAACTAGTAGTTTGTATTTTATATGGGTGGTTATGGGCAGCCAGTGTAGTTCAGCTAATATTGGTGTGATCTGTTCAGTGATTTTCTTCTTCATGATCACTCTGGCTGAAACGTTTTGAGCCATTTGAAGGATCTTTAGGGTTTTTTTAGGCAGGCCTTGAAGGATGGAGTTACAGTAATCAAAGTGCGTGATGAGCAGAGTTTGTGCAACAGTTCTGAAGTCTGAGTGGTCGAGAATGTTGCATAGGGGTTGAATAACCTTTATTTTGTGGAAAATTGCTCTGTTGGTTAGTCGGAGGTGTTTTTTCATTTTTAAGTTTGTGTCAAGGGTTGTTGTTGTTGTTAAGTGCCGTCGAGTCGGAGTCGACTCATGGCGACCCTCTGGATAGCTATCCTAAATTGTGTTCGGTCTTCAGTCAGGCGGCTCATTGTTGACAGACTGGTACCCGTAGCTGCTGTTATTGTAGCGATCCATCTCATTGCTGGCCTTCCTCTTTTGCGTTGACCTTCTATCTTGCCAAGCATGATGTCTTTCTCTAATGATCTCTCTCTTCGCATGATGTGTACAAAGTATGAAAGTCAAAGTCTTGTCATCTGAGCTTCTAAAGAAAGCTTAGGTTTGATCTCCTCTAGTACCGACTGGTTTGTTCTTCGGGCAGTCCATGGTATACACAGTATTCGCCGCCAGCACCATAATTCAAAGGCATCAATTTTCTTCCTCTCTGTCTTTTTCACTGTCCAGCTTTCACATCCATATGATGTTATTGAAAATACCATGGCTTGAACAAGTCAAATCTTTGTATGGAGAGAGACATCTCTGCTCTTGAGAATCTTATCTAGGTCTTTCATAGCCATTCTGCCAAGAGCAATGCGTCGTCTGATTTCATGACTGCTTGTTGCTTCTTTATTGATAGTTGATCCAAGTAGGTTAAAGTTGTTCACGATTTCAATTTCTTCTCCTTCAACGATGAACCTGTTGATTATGCCAGTTGTCATGATCTTTGTCTTCTTTACATTAAGGTGCAGGCCCATTTTGAGACTATGTTTTTTGATTGTGAGAAGCAAATGTTTCAGATCATCTTCACTTTCAGCCAGTAATGTGGTATCATCAGCATAGCGAAGGTTGTTGATGAGTCTTCCACCAATCTTCACACCTCTGTTGTCTTCATACAGTCCTGCTTCTCTGATGATTTGTTCTGCATATAAATTAAACAGGTAGGGGGAAAGTATGCAGCCTTGTCGTACACCTTTGCTTATTTTAAACCATTCTGTTTCTCCTTGTTCCATTCGAACTGTTGCTTCTTGATCAATGTACAGATTGCGCAAGAGAACGATCAGGTGTTCTGGTATACCCATGCTTCTTAACGTGGCCCAGAGTTTCTCATGGTTTACACAATCAAAAGCCTTGCTATAGTCGATAAAGCACAAATAGATATCCTTTTGGTATTCTTTAGTCTTTTCAAGGATCCATCTCACATCCGCAATGATGTCTCTCGTTCCTCGCCCTTTCCTGAACCCTGCTTGCACTTCAGGTAGTTCTTGTTCTAGGTATGGCTGTAGTCTCTTTTGAATAATCTTCAGTAGAATCTTGCTGGCATGTGGGATCAGAGCGATTGTGCGATAATTTCCACAGTCAGTTGGATCACCTTTCTTTAGTATTGGTATAAACACAGATCTTTTCCAGTCAGTTGGCCATGATGTTGTCTTCCATATTTCTTGGCAGAGCCTTGTAAGTACGGTAACAGCTGCATCAGATTGCTGCAATACTTCTATGGGAATGCTATCAATGCCTGGTGCTTTGTTCTTTGATAAGGCTTTCAATGCGGCTTCAACTTCTTTCATCACCAATGGTTCCTGATCATAAGGTATAGGTTGAAACGGCTGTTGGTCCACTTGATCTTTATCATATAAAAACTCTGTATATTCCTTCTACCTTTTCTTGATCTTCTCAGCATCATTCAACATAGAACCTTGAGCATCTTGTAACATTCCAATTCGAGGCTGGAACTTTTTATTTAACGCTCGCAACTTTAGGAAAGCCAATCTTGTTCTTCCTCTAATAGTTTCTGCTTCTATTTCCTTGCAAGTGTCATTGTAGTACTTTTCCTTGTCCTGTCTTGCTGCACGTTGGAAATCTCTGTTGAGTTCTGCGATTGTCTTTCTTTCTCCTTTGGCTTTAGCTTCTTTGCGTTTCTGGGCAATTTTCAGAGTTTCTTCAGTCATCCATTTTGGCCGTTTTTGCTTTTTCACCTTTTGTAGAGACTTCTCGCTTTCTTCCAGCACAACCTTCTTGATGTCATTCCATAACTCTTCCGGAGCTCTGTCATTTGTATCTAAAGCAGCAAATTGATTTTGCAGGCAGTCTTTAAATTCCAGTGGTATATTCTCAAGGTCATATTTTGCTGCATTCATGAGTGGTTTGCTCTTTTTCAACTTTAGCTTGAGTTTGCATACTAGTAGTTGATGATCTGTACCACAGTCAGCTCCAGGTTTTGTCTTTGTTGATGTTACAGAGCTTTTCCATCGTTGACTTCCACAGATGTACTCAATTTGATTTTTATACAATCCATTGGGTGAAGTCCATGTGTACAGTCGCCACTTGTGTTGCTGGAAGAAGGTGTTTGAGATGAATAGATCATTGGTCTTGCAGAATTCTATCAATCTTTCTCCAGCTTCATTTCTGTTGCCAAGTCCATATTTTCCAACTACTTTGCCTTCTTCTTTGTTGCCAACTTTTGCGTTCCAGTCACCCATGACTATCAGGATAACCTGTTTGCATGTTCTGTCAATTTCAGCTTGTACTTGTTCATAGAACTCTTCAATTTCATTCTCTTCTGCAGCTGTTGTTGGGGCATATACTTGAATTATAGTTGTGTTGATAGGCAATCCTCGTAGACGAATAGAGATTAAGCGTTCGCTGACTGCATTGTATTTCATTACAGTTCTTGCAAGTTTCTTCTTTATTATAAATGCAACACCATTTCTTCTTTGTCTTTCATTTCCAGCATAGTAGACTATGTGATCATCTGATGCAAAGTGCCCGATGCCAGTCCATTTCAGTTCGCTGACACCCAACAGATCAAGTTGTACATGTTCCATTTCATTCTTGACCACCTCCAACTTCCCTTGGTTCATGCTTCGTACGTTCCATGTTCCAATGTGTAAGACATCTTTACAGCTTCTGACTCTCATTTCATGCGCAGCTACATCAGCAGTCAGACTTCCCGAGGGCTTTGATCCAACCACATCATAAATGCTGGCTTTACTCTGAAAAGTCTTCAGCTCTTCCCCAGTAGCTAGTTGAGTGCCTTCCGACCTGGGAGTCTCATCTTCCAGCACCATAACACAATTTGTTTTGTTGTAACTATCCATTGGGTTTTCATGGCAAGATACAGAAGTAGATTGCCGGGCCTTCCTTCCGCGCAGTTTAAGTTTGGTGTTGTTGCCGTTGTCACAGAAATGTGATCCTCCGCCGTCAACACTATCCCATTCTGCTGCTGCCCAGATGGGTGGTTTGTCTTCGTCTGGCACCTCAGCTGAGACCTGTCCATCTTGGGAGACCCTGCCAGTAGTTAAACTACCGATAGTTTAGCTCTCAGCATCACTGATGCACGCAAGCCCTCACAGCACGACAAGCTGCAAACCAAGTGAGAGTGTCTAGGGTTACTGCTAGGTATTTTATCTCTTCCTTTACCGAGTAAGTGTTGTTGTTCATTGTTATTGTTGGGGGTGGTTTGAAGTTTTGATTTCGGGAGATGTACATTACTTCTGTCTTTTTATGGTTTATGGACATATTGTTTTGCAACAGCCAGATTTGCATATCTTTTAGACAGATCTCGAGATGATTGTAGTTTGGGTTTTCTGTGTCCAGTTGTGTGTATAGCATTATATCATCGGCATACAGATGGTATTGTATCTTGTGCTTCTGAAATATAGTGCAGACCGGTTTTATGTAGAGGTTGAAGAGTAGAGAAGATAACGCTGATCCTTGTGGAATTCCTTGGGTTTGGGAAAATGTTTTTGCCTTTTCGCTGTTGAATAGAACTTGCTGCATCCTGTTTGTTATGTAGGATGTGAACCACTTCAATGTTGTTCCTGTTATTCCCATAGAGGTCAATCTGTCAATGAGTGTTTTGTGATGGACTGTATCAAAGGCATCCATGGGACCCTATCCACTGTATCCATGGGACCCTATCCTACATCCAGGAAACCAGAATCAGCTTCTTCACTATAAGGAACCCCTTATCACAGAGCTTGCATTGTGCCCCATGAACTCACCCCTCTACTGAGAAGTACCCAAACAAATAAGCCTCCACTTGGGGCAGAGCTGACAGGTCAAAAAGGGAGCTCAAGTGTTTTGAGGACCCCACTCCACAGAGCCTTAACTTTGGAACAGGTCCAAAATCTATGTGCAAAAGTATCCAAACCTTGATTACACAGCCAATAGTTCTCAGATTCCTGAAGTTCTGATTTCTGGGCCCATATATCATGGATATATGCCCTCTGCAGAAACTTATACTGTAGCTCCTGGAGAAGAACACATTCAGAGAGCGCTGCGTACCGATTAAAAGAAAAATGGAGAAGGGATATTGTAACCATGTCTAATCCATCCTGATTCCATCTGACTGACAAGAGATTAAAAATACCTTGATCCAGAGCAGGCCACAACACCTTCTTAATACCTTTTACGGACCCCCCCCCCAAAATCCCCAGGTGCAGTAAAGTTATCAAGTAACCCCCCTTTCTTAAGCAACCCCGGCTCCTTCACGGGTAGCTCCCGGACATAGTGATGGACCTGCAGGTAGCAGAAAAAGTCCAATTTCTCCAGCCCAAAGTACCTTTGTAGGTTAGAAAAATAATCTAGAATCTCCCCCTCCTCCATCCTTAAGACCCTATGAGGGTTAATCCCTTGCCCATGCAAGTACGGGGCACAGTAGACTGCATTCCAGGAAGAATCTTCAAATTCACCGTTAGGTGCCATAATCCTATGAAATGCCAGAAAAGTCCCTGGCGCTGACATAAGGCCTGCCAAGCTGCCCACAGAGCCCCCAGATATAAGGATTTCTTCCAACCACTTTGGAGCCATAAGAACATAAGAACATTGGATATGTCATACTGGGTCAGACCAACGTCCATCAAGCCCAGTATCCTGTTTCCAACAGTGGCCAATCTAGGTCACAAGTGCCTATAAGTTTCCCCAAAGGACAGGTTCCACAACGCTTGTATTGTTGCAAGCAGCGGATTTCTTAGGTCTCTTTTAATCATGGTTTATGGACCTTTCCTCCAGAAACTTGTCCAAACCATTTTTAAACCCAGCTTCACTAACAGCTTTTACTACATTCTCCGGTAACTAATTCCTGAGTTTGATTACGCATTGAGTGAAAAAATAATTTCTCTTATTAGTCTTAAATAGGTTACACTGTAGCTTCATTGCATGTCCCCTAGTCTTACTATATTTTGATGGTGTAAACAATCGATCTATGTTTACTCGTTCCACTCATTTCATTAATTTATAGACCTCTATTATATCTCTCCTCAGCCATCTCTTTTCCAGGTTGAAGAGCTCTATCCTTTTAAACCTTTCCTATAGGGGCATCCTTCTACCCCTTTACCATTTAGGTGGCTCTTCTCTGTACCTTTTCTAATAATGCTATATCCTTTTTCAAAAAAAAAAGGCAACCAGAATTGCACACAATATTCAAGGTGCAGTCACACCATGGAATGATACAGAGGCATTATAATATCCTTTGTTTTATTCTGCATTCCTTTCCTTATGATTCCTAGCATTCTATTTGCTTTTTCTAGCCGCCGCTGTACACTGGGCGGAGGGTTTCAAAATGTTATCCACCATGATGCCTAAATCTTTTTCCTGGGTTGCCATTCCTAATATGGAACCTTACATTGTGTAACCATAATTTGGGTTGTTCTTTCCTAGGTGCATAAATTTCATCTGCCATTTGAACATCCAATCTTCCAATTTATCCAGGTCTTCTTGCAATTTTTCACAATCCTCTTGGGTTTTAACAACTTTGAATACATTTGTGTCATCTGCAAATTTGATAACCTCACTCATTATTCCCATTTCCAGGTTATTTACAAATATGTTAAAAAGCAGCAGACCCTGCACAGATCCCTGGGGTACTCCACTATTCACCTTTCTCCATTGGGAAAATTGACCTGACCATTTAGCCCTATCCTCTGCTTTCTATCTTTTAACCAGTTCCTGATCCACAATAGTGCACTGCCTCATATCCCATGACTTTTAAATTTCGCCAAGAGTTTCTCATGAGGGACCTTGTCAAAGGCTTTTTGAAGATCTAGATACATTATATCAACGGACTCACCTTTGTCTACTTGTTTATTCACATCTTCAAAAAAACATAACAGATTATTACGACAAGTCCTTCCTTGGTTAAAGCCATGTTAGCTCTCTCCCATTAAGCCATGACTATCTACATGTTCAGTAATTTTGTTCTTTATAATGCTTTATACTGTTTTCCCGGTATTGATTTAGGCTCGTCTGTAATAACCCGGATCACCTCTGGAACCCTTTTTAAAAATTGCCATTACATTAGCCATCCTCCACTCTTCAGGTTTTACAGATGATTTTAATGATAGTTCACTGATTACTAATAGCAGGTCTGCAATCTCATATTTCAGTTCTTTCAACACCCTTGGATGTATACAATCCGGTCCAGGTGATTTGCTACTCTTCAGTTTATCAAATAGTTGTAATACATCTTCCCGCTGTATCAATATTTCTTTCAATTCTTCTGTGGCATCACCTTTAAATACCATTTCAGTCATGGGCAACATCTCTACATCTTCCTCAGTAAAGATCAAAGCAAAGAATGCATTCAGTCTCTCCGCTATGGTATTGTCTCTTCTTAGTGCCCCTTTTACCCCTCTATCATCTAATGGTCCAGCTGACTCTCTCACAGGTTATTTGCTATGAATGTACTTGAAAAAGTCTTCATTATGTGTTTTTGCTTCCACAGCAAACTTCTTCTCAAATTCTCTCTTTGCCTGTCTTATCAATGCCTTGCATCTAACTTGCCAGTGCTGATGTTGTTTCCAGTTTTCGTCAGTTGGCTCCTTTTCCATTTCCTGAAAGATGCTTCTTTTGGCAATAACAGCTTCTCTGACCTCATCTTTAAACCATGCTGGGAGTTTTTTGGATTTCCTTACACTTTTCATAAAACGAGGAAAACAGCTGGTCTGGGCTTCCAAGATAGTATTTAAAAAAAACACACCCATGCTTGATGTAAATCTTTGATCTCTGCAATTTCTCCTTTTAGTTTTTATCTTAAATATTTTATCATAGCCTCCCTTTTGAAAGTTAAAAGGTAGTACTGTGGATTTCCTTGCCATCCTTCCTTCATTTATTAAATCGAATACGATCATGCTATGATCACTATTGCCAAGTGGCCCCAACACCCTCATCTCTTGCACCAGATCTTGTGCTCCACTAAGGACTAGGTCCAAAATGGCTTCCCCTCTGGTCAGTTCATAAACCAGCTGCTCCAATAAGCAGTCATTTATTTCATCTAGAAACTTTATCTCCCTAGCATATCCTTCCATGACACTGACCCAGTCGATACCGGGGTAATTGAAATCACCCATTATTGTTACTGTATTGTAACTTTTATTAGCTTTCCTGATTGTTTTGAGCATTTCATCATCCATTTGTTCATTCTGGGCAGGCAGTCGATAGTACACCCCCTCTGCCTTTGTTTTCCCCTTTCACTTTTTACATGGAATTTCAATCCATAGAGATTCTACAGTGTATTTTGTTTCCTGCACGACTTTAATCCTTTGAGACTCAATGCCCTCTCTAACAGAGTGCAACCCCTCCACAAATTTGATTTGTTCATTACAATATAGTTTGTACCTAGGTATCACAGTGTCCCAAAGTTGTCCTTCTTCCACCATGTCTCTGAGATACCAATCATATCTAACCTCTCATTTAGTGCTATATATTCTAACTCTCCCATCTTATTTTTTAGACTTCTAGCATTTGTATACAAGCATTTCAGAGGCTGTATTTTATTCATATTAATCTGGTTATCAGTAAGCAGGGGTAATTTTGAATCTTTAAGCTCTGTCTCTTCTGTACTTAAGGGCATTTGGGTTACTTTTGTCTTTTTTGGAACCTCTCTGTCAATATGCCCTAACTTCAATTTTTTGCTAGTATCCTTCAAGGATACATTGTTCTGAACCATTCACTCTTGAGCGACTGTCGGCTTTCCCCTATGTCTAGTTTAAAAGCTGCTTTATCTCCTTTTTAAACTTTAATGCCAGCAGCCTGGTTCCATCCCAGTTAAGATGGAGCTCATCCCTTAGGAAAAGCCCCTCTTTTCCCCAGAATGTTGCCTAAATCTCTTCCTTGCACTATCATCTCATGCACATATTGACTCCTGCCTTTGGAGTCCTGCATGTGGAACAGGAAGCATTTCGGAGAATTCTACCCTGGAAGTTCTGGATTTCAACTTCCTACCTAAAAGCCTAAATTTGAGGCCCCCAGATCCTCCCTACCACATTTTCCTATGTCATTGGTACCAACATGCACCAAGACAGCAGACTCCTCCCCAGCACTATGTAAGATCTTGTCTATATGGTGCATGAGGTCCACTACCTTTGCACCAGGCAGGCATGTTATCAGGTGATCCTCACATCCACCAGCCACCCAGCTATCTACATGCCTAATGATCAAATCACCAACCATAATGGCTGTCCTAACTCTTCCCTCATGGGCATGTGACCCTGAAGAAACCTTCTCCTGGAGGAAAGGCCTAACTACAGGATCACTTTCTGCCATACCAGGGTGATGCTGTCCTGTCACATGACCTCTCTCCTCCATGGATGCTGCCAGACTAGAGGTGGGACTTCAGTACTACATCTCTGTAGGTCTCGTCTATGTACCTCTCTGTCTTCCTTATGTCCTCCAAGTCTGCTACTCTAGCATCTAGAGATTGGACTCATTTGTTGAGAGTAACAACATTCTTGCACCCCGAGCACACGTAAGACCCCTCACCTTCTTGGAGAAAATCATATATGTGAAACTCAATGCAAGAGAATGGAAAGCCCACATCTCTCTGCTGGCCTTTTGTTTGCATCTTAGTTTTAAGGTTGTGATAAGGTAATTAAGTTGTATACTTACTTAGGTTTTGTTGGGGATACTTATACTAATAAAACTACATCTAATCCGTTTAATGAACTTTGTTCACCTCAACATTAATTAATCTCAAGTCCTTAATGTATGCCTGATGAGGATAAACAGCTGCACCTGAGAGTGAATATGGGCTCCTCCTTCCCTTTAAGAGTTTTAAGCACCTATAAAGTTACAATTATCCCAGGGATAAGTGGGAGTCCAGGAGGGAGGGAGGTAACGAAGACTTATTAAAAGTTGACTGCTACACAGTGCCCTGTCCTGTGCTTCTTAGGTAAAGGCTTACCAATTTCCTGGTGATTCACACAGCCCTTGATTTGATAGACGGGGCCTTTTAAATGGCCTCTTTGATCTTCCACTTGCCTTTAACACCTATTTAAGACAACTTCACAGATCTTTTGCCTTCTAATTGGAAGGGCTCCTTGTAATGGTCACTAGAAACAAGTTTATTTTTCTTTCTACTCAGAGACTATTCTACTTGTATGCTAAGCTATATTCTGATTTAAGTAAAAAAGCTCTCAAGAAACACATTTATTTCAGTAACTATTTACTCTGTTTTACTTTCTAAGTTAAGCAAAACTCTATATTGATTTAAATGAAAAGCTCTCTAGAATAAAATGTATTTCAAAGTCTATTTACTCTTATTTTATGTTCTATGCTAAGCTATACTCTGCTTTGACTTAAATACAAAGCTCACTGGTGGTACTAAGACCTGACTGACATAGCAAAAACACTGAATTCTAAAATTCACAGATTTATCAGCTTTAACCTCAAGAAGTCTCTTTTATCCCAAGATTTAGAGTTTATTCCAGAAGATTATACTCAAAAGTGTAGATCTTCTTCCAGTTGTAGAAGTCCCTTTTGATAGTCTTTCAGAAGCAGCCATCCTACCTCTCAATGCAACATATACACCCTATGCTGGGGTGCCAACAACCAGTCCAACAAGTCCACAGGAACAGTGGTGCCAGTGCCAGAAAACACGTCTTGTATATGCTACAGCAGACAGTGTAAATTATAAATCCACAGACACCGAAGATCTAAAACCTCCGCAGCCTTGCTTTCAATCAAGACCTCCAGAAATGTACATGGTCTCTTCCTCTGTCACAAAAGCTTTCTAACCTGCCTATCCAACTGAAGCCAGTCTCACCGAGATACTCAGACAGGCAGATGTTGCAAAACATAAACCCAACAAGGCAGATCCATCATCTTAAACAAAGTAACTCTACCCTTAAGGGAGAAATGTAGCCCCCCCATACACATAAGTGTTCTGTCGTCTGAGTTAATAGAGGCTGCACATTACACCTATAGAGCTGCTTGGGTTCTGCAGGTTATTGAATGACCAAATATTGTATTTGACCCTCTGCCCACTGTAAAGGGAAGCGCCACTGCCATTGCCCCTGAACCCTCCCCACTATATCTAAAGCCAAGGACCTACTCTTGTTAATTTTGAGGCCTGAGAAACTACCAAACCCCTCAATAATGGACAGAGCCAGGGATAAAAAGTATGTTTTTCTTCAGCCTGAGGACTTATCTATGTTTGTTTCATCTCACTTGCTGACCTCTTCACCTATGGGATAATCGATCGTTATATGTAAATATGCTCGGATCTACGCCCCCCTCTTGATGTTTGTATTATATTTTTCCTGGATATGTTGTGAGGCTTTACCTGGCCTCATTTAATTGTTTTCCTTACATTCCCCTTCTTTTGTGGGCTATAGAACCCTGTGTATTAAGCAAGATTTTTCTTTATTGTATTTGATGGTGGTGTAACTTTTCTTGTGTGCAGTGGTGTATTTCTGTACAAGCATTTGCTTGGTTTTCATTGTAAAATTGCATAAATAAATAATAAAAAAAAATGGACAGAGCTGCTGGTAATGACACCTTAGGGTCACTCAAGCAGAGGAACACATCATCCTCAAAGGCACTCAACTTGATCTCCTCCACACCCAGCTGCAACTCTGAAACCTTTTGCGCTGACCATAATGCCAACAGAAGGGGTTCTACTGAAAGCACAAACAATAACTGAGAAAGGGGACATCCCCGATGCGTACCCACCCCAGCCTGAAGGAGTTGGGCACTACACCCCTCACAAACACCATCGCTTGTGGTTCCATATAAACCAACTCCACCCACCGGAAGAAGTCCCCCATGGAAAACAAAGTCCTGCAAGGATGCCTTCAAATAAGACCAAGAAACCCAGTCAAATGCTTCCTCGATGTCAAAACTCACCAGAAGCAGCAGCAATTGATGATACATGCAATACTCCATTGCTAAAATCAACTTTGAAATATCCTGTGCCGCCCCCCCCCCCCCTCCAACTGAACCTGAACTGATGTGGACCTATAAACTTGGGAAGAATAAGTCACCAACACCCTGCCAATACCAAACCCAAGATCTTAAGATCATAGTTCAAAAGGCAAATAGGCCGATATGACACAGGATCTAATGGATCCTTTTACGCTTTGAGGAGCACAGTGATAACCGCACACTGAGTGTCTTGAGGAAATACATCCTCCTGCAGCACAGACGCGTACATTTCCATCAATGCCACAGCCATTTTCAACTCTAAAATCTTATAAAATTCCACTCCATATCCGTTAGGAACAGGGGCCTTATGCAACTCCCCTTTATGAATTACTTGCTGTATTTCTCCGCATGATATGGGCCTATTAAGATGAAGGATATCCTCAGCTGACAGGAGAGGAAGGTGAACATCCTGCAGAAGTGCCATACCTTGCTCCAGATGTATTGGTTCGCCCGAGTAAAGAGCCTGGTAGAAGCGGCAAAACAGTGCTGCAACCTGCTTACTCTCACTGCACATTTTCCCCTGTTCGTCCCTGATAACTGAAACACAACAGGACCCTACCAACTCTTCACAGCATGAGACAACAGCTTCCTGGATCTGCTCCCAAACCAGAAGAAGTGGTGTTTATAATACTGCATGCTGAACATTGCCCTCCTTTGCAGAAGGGCATTAAGTGCAGCCTGAGTTGAAAAATAGTCCTGTTGCATCGCTCTCCCCGGATATCACAACATGAGATGTCTCTGCCTCTGTAATATTTGCCCTAATTGAAAAATACTGTGATTCAAATGTTTTTTTTTCCATCTGGCCATATATGCATTAATCGCCCCCTGCACAACTGCTTTCCCTTCTTTCCAAATTAGGATAGGGGAATCCTTATGCCCCTCATTTCAGTGCTCATAGTCCACCCATTGCTCAGTTAGGTATTTGCAAAAGTTTTCATTTTCGCATAGATATACCGGAAAGCACCATCCCCTCTGGATATCCAACCTCCCTTCCAAGTCCACCCAAACCATCTCATGATCAGAAATTACAATTGGCTCGATCTCCACCCGGAGAACCAGCCCCAAACCACTCAAAGACATGAGCACATAATCCACAGGACCAAGTATCTTGAGTTTGTGATAGATGCTTGTAGTCTTTAACACAAGGGTGTAAGGCATGTGAAGTATCCACCAAATGCCACACCTGGCACAAATATGCCACCCCTCTGTTAAACCAACTCCCACCCCAAGTCCTCCCCCCACCCCCCCAGTATGGTCCTGCTCTGGATCATGCAGGGAGTTAAAATCCTCAGCCAACAGCACTTTCACATGCACAGCTCCTAACACCTGCTTTGCTATCTGTTGAAAGAAGGAATGACTATATTCATTGGGAGCATAGACATTTCCAAATAAAAACTCTTCATTGAAAATTTTCACCAAAAGAAAAACAAACCTCCCATTTGGATCAGCTTCCCACTCCCAAACCTCAGAGGGCACTCCTCTCTTCACCAGAACTGCTACCCACCTTTTCAAGTAACCAACGATGTTCCATACACAGCTGCTTCCCAATCTCTATGCAGTTTAGCCAGTTCAGCCTCGCCCAAGTGGGTCTCTTGAAGCAAGGCCACATGCGGTCCCTTTCGACTGAGGGCCTGGAGTATTTTGGTGTGTTTAACAGGTGAGTTGATCCCCCCTACATTCCAAGTGACCACCTGAAAATTAAGTGACACCTTGTTCTCTGCATATGGTGAAATAGATGCCACATCTCACAAAAATATTCGGGGCTCCCCCAGCCTCAATCTCAGCATCTTGAGCCAACCCAGGCATGCATCCCACTCATATGAGAGTGCCGCAGAAGATTGAACCCTCCCCCTCCCAGAGGCAGCCACACAGTCCCAGCCGCACAGGGCGCAAAGGCTTAGGGGGCACATTTTGGCTGCCTTCTGTTGCCCTGCCGCTGACACTTTTTGTTCTCTCAGCAGCAGCAGTGGCATTGGCAGCAGCAGAGCAGACCAGACAAAATTTTAAAAACTCTAAACCACGCAGGTCTTTCTGCAGGTCTGGTCCCTCCTTCCTCTGATGTGGCGTCAGAGCAGGGAGGGATCAGATCTGCTTAAAGTTAGGTCTGCTCTGCTGCTGCCAGCTAATTGCATATCAGGCATGCCCCCACCCCCCATACCTCCGTCCAGTCACTGCCTGCTCTTGATCTACTGCCGGTGCCACTGTGTAGAAAACAGAGGGTGGCAGCAGCAGGGCAAGAGCAGGCAGCGGCTGGACAGAAGTATAGGGGTGTGCCCAATGTGCAAGTCACATAGGCCGCGATTCTGGCTCAGTACGGCCCTGACCCCAACATCCATCATCCTACAATCAACTCCATCCCCCACAACAAAAACCACTTCAACAATCCCATACTCCATCTGAGGGAAGTCTGTCATGTCCCTGATACAACTGGGCTACCTTGTCCCCCAACCAAAACGCTGTCTAGACAGTCCTCCCTACAGCCACAATAAACAGCTCCAATGGCCACCAGCTGGACCCGGCACCACACACTGCTCCATCCAAAACCATAACAGACATCAGCAGCAACAGGTCAACAGAATGACAAGCACTGGTCCTCCGCTGAGACCAAAGCCAATCTCCTTCTTCACGGAGCCTCCTCTGCTGTAAAGTGGTCAAAAATTTCCGTGCTGCCCTTGCCTGGTCAAAACTGTTAGCCTGCCCCGCAAGACCGCTGGGAAGGCAAGTGTGAACTTTATTTTATGATTAAACAGCTCCATGCACACTGGCGCAAATTCCTTCCGCTTAGAAGCCTCTCTTGCCGAATAGTCTTGGAAAGCAGTATTTATTGATTATCCAACTGCAGACCTCCTTTCTTCCTGAAGGCCTGCAATAGTGCATTTAATGTTGAAAGTTCAGGATATGGGCAATAACCACCCGGGGTCAGCTCCTCCTGTCTGCCTGAGGCCCGATATGGTGGGCTCACTCAACTTTCATATGACCCACCATGTCTGCCATTCCCAGTTCTTTGGGCAGCCAGGACTTGATCAAAGAGGTTAAAGATGCATCTGCCCATGCCTAAGGGACTCCCACTACTCTGAAGTTCTTCCTGCAGGATTAATTCTCCAGATCATCTACCTTAAGCAGGAACCCTTCTATTTGCATCTAGTGGGCCTTAAGCTCCCTCTCATGACATACCTCAGAGTCCTCTAGCACGGACAACTGCTGCTCCACTTCTTCAATTTTCTGGCAAGTCTCCACCATTGACTCACCCTTCATCTCCAATTTAGTAAGCACCTGATCAAATTTAGGCTCTAACATTTTTGCCGTTTCCCAGATGAGCTCCTCATGCATTGAGCCCATGCTATCAGTGTTGGGAGATGCTTGAGGGGCAGCCACCATCTTGCCTTCTGTCCCTGTTTTTTCTTTTTTAAGCGCTGAATGCATGGCGCCATGCCAGTCTGCTGCAAGGCCAACTGCTGCTGGGTCTCCAGAGTATGGCTGCAGGCAAGTCCATCGGAATGGTGGAGGAATTATGCCAATTATAATTATATGATGAATACAGGAGGCAGCCCCGATGCAGAGGAACGTCCTCACCCGCTCATGCCATCATGTGACCCCTTAAGTATAGTTAAACCACAGAAATTAATGAAAAAGTGAATAAGAGTATCTCCTGCCACAGTGGGTTCATGGACATGCTCACCATGGCCTTCATCTGTGGCAGGGATGCTATCTATATCTGCAGTGCTTGCATTATTATAACCACCATTGTTGGCCCTAGTGCCAGCGTGGGGCTTGTGTGGGTTTTACCAAGCAGGAGCCATTATTGTGGGCAGGGGCGGCCCAAGGGTGGGTGCGGGGCCATGTGTGGAGACTCGGTGTGGGGTCTCATTTGCATATGAGGTCTCATTTGCATACATTTTGCATAATGTTAACATGCATTAAATTTTAGTAAACATGTCTCTTAATGAGTGTATGGATAAAGAAAGAATACCAGATTTCTACATTACTATACTCCAGTAGCAAACGCCAGGCACATTAGGAAGTACTACAAATACTGCCCATTTAGAACCCATAGCAAACCCACCATATCATAACAGTAATACCAGGACTCATAAAGCACCAAATCCTACCTATTAAAAGACAACACTGCAAATATTGAACCACTACATCTCAGAGAATACCAATACATCTCCTACTGGGGAAAGAGAACAAGTGGCACTATCAAATAGAAACTACATAATGAGAATACCTCAGCTCAGTTAGACTTGCAGAACATAGACCATCACCAAACAAAGAACAAGGGATCACAATTTAGAAATAGGAAGACAATAATTAAACTGGGAACCCCAAAAGCCAAACTTGTAATGTACAACAACAATGCAGAAATAAAACTATAAATTAATTTCCAAACTTCATAAAGTTAAACCTGCTTTTCTTGTCCTAACTTTATGCAGTTTCTTATCTGGTCAGTGGACTGAAATATGCAGATAAAAACTCCAACTGACTGTCAGATAAGTCTCCTCGCATGCTTAAAGCTTGCATTACGCTAGCGTGCGCCTCATGCAAGCTTTAAGCATGCGAGGAGACTTATCTGACAGTCAGTTGGAGTTTTTATCTGCATTAACACGACTCACTGTTTTTGAGAATCATTTCATTTTTGAAGGTAAAATTTATCATCAGCTCTCGGGAGTAGCTATGGGGGCCACCTGTGCCCCCTCCATAGCGAATTTTTATATGCATTATTTTGAGCAACAACATTTGGAAACGTCCCCATATAAGGAACATCTCAGATTATGGAAGAGATATATCGACGATATTATTTTTTTGATATGGCAGGGACCAGTAGGAAGTTTACTAGCATTTTTTGATTGGATTGCCACTAGAAACATCCATATAAAATTCACATCTAACTATCATTACAATAGTATCACGTTTTTGGACGTCTTGATAACGAAGGACGTCAATAACTGGCACACTACAGTGTTCCGCAAAGGCACGGATCGCAACACGTTTCTTCACTATACTAGTGCCCATCCACCTCAGTTACTAGATGGCCTCCCCACATCACAATTCATGCGTTATCGGCGAAATTGTACTGATATCTCAGATTTCAAACACCAGTCGAAACAGTTAAAACAGAATTTTGCCGAACGGGGATATCCGTCCACAGTTATTAATAAAGCATATAATAGAGCATTATACTGCAATCGACAATTGTTAATGCATCCACCTCTGCAACTGGACTCGAGTCAGCCTTCTGATACTAACATCAATTTGATCACAAAGTATTCTCCTTTAGCATCGCAATTGAAGAAAATCATTAAACGTCATGCGAATGTGTTAGCTAGCATCCCCGGTTTGGAAGATAAGACAGTTAGGTGTGTCTGGCAAAGACACCGAAACTTAAAAGAAATATTAAGTCCCGCGGTATTACCATCACTTTCACAAGAGGTCGGATACGTTACGCCTGGCCATACTAAATGCGGGCAATGCAATATTTGTCATATTACAGCAGATTTGACAGCTTTTACGTACCACGATAAGACTTATCATTTGCGACATTTGACCACCTGCAAGTCCACATATGTGGTATACGGCATCTTGTGCCCTTGTAACTTTCTTTATGTGGGCAAGACGATTAGAACTCTACAAGTAAGGTCAAATGAGCACAAAAGTAGAATTAAATGTAAAACCCGGGAAGCACCGCTGGTTGACCACTGCCTGGAATTACAGCATTCTTTTGACGAGCTTCGATGTTTCTGTATAGATCATATCCCGCGGGGAGTTCAAGATGCATCACGAGCACAAATGCTATTAAAATTAGAACAACGGTGGATCTATAGATTAGATTCGGTGTCCCCTCGAGGACTGAACAACAGAATAGAATGGGAACAATGTCTCTAATCAGTTTCCAATTAGGGGCACCTGTACCTCAGTATAAATAGCAGTTCCGCATGTGCGGCGTCCTTACTATTCAAGGACTTGCTACAGTGCTCACAAGTATCGCTTTGACATTGGTGGAGGGAAGTTTGTTTCTAGCGTGGTAAGCAACTGTAGCAATGTCTAGCCATTTTTCTCGGCTTGTCGGAGATACATATTCTCAGATACAACAATCATTTTTGAAAGTGAGTACTTAATAAACGTATATTTGCTTTTCGTTTCAGTATTGTTGAGGCTACCCCCTGAAGAAACCGTTGCCGGTGAAACGCAGATGAAGCGCGACTGATGGCGTTGGGGACAAAGCCTAACACCAAGCACTGATAAGCTAAGCATAGTCTTAACATTATTTGAACATTATCCCGTAGGGGGCGTTGAGCTATAAGGGTCATTGATGCAAAAAGGGCTTTAATCCCAAAGTTACAAGTTCATTGCTTTGGGAGCCCATAGTCTGAGACCCGTTAAAACCGCCACGGGCAATTCTATTCATAAATAAGATAAGACAAGATTTACAAAGTTGTGTGATACATGTCACTTTCAGTAATAGATTCAGAGTATATGATTTTAATATTGTTATATACCACTCTGAGAGAGAAGACCATTATTTAATTTGTGTAATTCCTGTATTTTGACAATTGTAAACGTTCACATCATACCTCTCCAACGGATCACAAGTAAGAATCAGATCTGACACTTCCAAACCCTTCCAGCTGCTACAAGGATTACCTCAAGACTCAGCCTTATCTTCACTGCTATTTAACATTTTCATCCAACCCTTATGCATGCTCATAAAACAACATAAAACCCACTATCAACTGTTTGCAGATAACATCATGTTATACACCCCAATCTCCACCATCGACCAAGACTACTCCATAATCAGCAATTGCTTAGAATAATCCATTCAATAGCTGAATGACCACAACATATCAACCCCAGCAAAATGGAATTCCTCATCAACTGCAAACATCCATCCTTCACACCACCATCCACCATCAAGTTGGCCAACCACACCCTACAGGTCAAACAATTCTTAAAATACCTAGGCATCACACTGGACCATCACCTCAACTTCCAACACCACATTAAACAAGTTACCAAGACAGCATACTTTAAAATGAGAACTCTATGACACCTCCGCCCACTTCTGGATCCCAATGATTTCAGGAACATATGCCAAGCCTTCATCACTCCCATCCTGGACTATGCAAACATAATTTACTAGGGTCTCCCTAAAGCCATGTGTTTACCCTTACAGATTGCCCAAAACTCCGCAGCCAGAATAATCACTGGCATGGGCCCACAAGAGCACATCACTCCCAGTCTGAAAGCCCTACACTGGCTCCCCATCCAAGTGAGAATCAAGTATAAGGTAGCTCTAACCATATTCAATATCATCCACCAACTCTCTGCAAGCATCCTCTGTTCCTTTCTTCAACAACCACTCCACAAAAGATCAACATGTTCCACCAATAGCAACCTCCTCTTGGTTCCAGCTACTTTTACCCAACTCAACAATACAACTTCCAACAGAACCTTCTCATTCTATGCCCCGCTCATCTGGAATGCTCTCACTCCAGAAATACGGGTCCTCACAGACCTCAATGAATTCTGGCGTAAGTTAAAAACCACCCTCTTCTTGGAACACTTTGGCTTAGACTGAACTACACCCCCATCCATCAGATCCGCACCGGAAACCTCCATAGTACCAACATAATTAGGTTTGAAGTAAATAGTTATGATGTGTTCAGTTAATTTAACCTTAATAAATGTTCAATGTAAAACATTTAGTTTATTGTTCCATGTAAACTGCCATGGCTTGCAGATATGGTGGCATAAAAATGCTGCTAAATAAATAAATAATTATGGCTCTTCCCTCCCTATAAAATGAATATACAGCTTCCTACTTTTCACTTCTAATCCACCAGACCTTTACACATGGGATCTTGTGGGATTTATGTTGGTGTGAATTCTGCAGAACTAAGAGATTCTCCTTTCTAGACGGAGCTATTTTATTTAAATTTTAACATTGCTTATTCTCAGTCCTAGGTGGGATAAAAAATGCATACATATTAAAGGAACGTACACGTAAAACACAATGAACAAACAATACAAAACCAGCAACAACGAATCCTGGAAAAATAAACCACATTTGTGAGAAGCTTAAATAGCATAATGGCCACAAACTTCCTCAAGTACAGTATTAAACCACATTTGCTTGTATCCCGATCAACAAGCAATCTATCCAACAAAGTAGCTGAACTCAATAGATACACTAAACTAGTGAAAATCAAGAAAGTTCAACAATCCAGAAATGTAAAACACAAAAATAATTATTAAAAATCTGCCTTAAACAGAATCTAAAGGAAATTTTAAAAAATGGCACTTTCTGATATCCCATAAAACAAACTTCCTAAAGACAGATAAAACCATAATACAGTGAATCAGGGTAAACTACACACAATTGATTCCTACAAAAACATTAAAAAAATTTAAAATTCTTTATACAATAAATGAAGAAGTTTGAAGTTAGGACCTGGATGAATTTGGCAAAAGGTTCCCTAAAGAAGGTCCAGCAACAGTAAAGGACCTAGTCGAAGTCTCTGTAAAGCACAGAAGTGGCATTGAAGGTGTTCAGGTTCCCTTGTCAGAGCACCACTGGGTGCTCAGAAAGTGGGGAGTGTGCAATGGCGTGGCCTCCAATGGTTGTTGTTGTTGTTGTTGTTAAGTGCTGTCAAGTCGGTGTCTACTCATGGCGACCCTCTGGATAGTTGTCCTAAATTGTGTTCAGTCTTCAGTCAGGCATAAATCTGACAAGCTCCAATGATGTTTGGCTGCTGGCTACCTCATCTATTTGGGACCATGCTAAGTATGGGGATGTATGGACGAGTTTCAGAAGCCAAGTATTCACTGCCTTGCTCCAGTTCTCCAGGGTCACCCAATCTTCTTCCACTGCATGGTCCTGGAACTCTGTGTGATATGGAAAACCAATGGTGCAGCCCTTCACCTCCTTTTCCCCTTCATGCTGTCTGTAAGGGAAAGGCTGAAGTCGTAAGCAGATGAGTGGCATGCCCCCTGATCATTTCTGTAAATTGTTGTTGAGGCAAATGCCAGAAAGTTTTCAGGTACCTCCTACCTGTCCCCTTCAGGAAACTCCTACCTCTACTTAACATCTTCTAACAAAAATGCAGCTAGAGTTGCTAAAATGCTAAAGCTGCAAGCGAATAATATTTTGTCACTGCTCCCATTTTATGCTATGGGACCTAGCTAGTAATAATGCACGTTAACAACATTATTTCTCTGGAGTATAATGACCGTGCAAGACTAACAACATCATACAAATACGCCTTGCACCTTGATCAGATGTTGCTGCATTCTCTCCTCCATTGAAGATTAGGCTTCAGGCAACACACCAATCTTCTTTTGTTTATCTTACTTCATTTCTGTGGAACTCCTTACCTTAGGGCATTTGACTGGAAAGTTGTTATAGGGAGTTCAAAGGGGTAACAACCTGAGGAACAATGCACAAAACCCTTATCCAGCCAGCCAATGGGAGGCAATCCAGATTATGTGCTGAATGAGTTATTCAGGCACTCTCTCCAGTTATTTTCTCTGCCTGTCAGTCTTCTTTTTCCCCTCCCAACCTCCACCACTGCTGCTAATTCCCCCTCACCTCTGCCACTGTCGCTTACCAGGACCCGCAGCAGCAGCAGCAAATTAAAAAAGAAAGAAAGAAAGAAAAGCTGTAGGACCATTCCCTCCATACTGGCAATGATAGCTCTTCTGGTCCTGCCCCTCAGAAACAGGAAGTCTGAATCAGAGGGATGAGATTGGTATGGGTGGAATAGCCCCTCGACTTTTTATTTTGTTGTTGGCTGCTGCTATTGTAGCAGGTCCCAGTAAGCAGCAGCAGTGGAGGTGGGGTGAAGGTGCATAATTTGCAGTGGTGGCAGAGTTGAGCTGAGGAAGTGAGAAGGGGAAGAAAAAAATAGAAGATACTGGATCTGGGGATGGGGGAAAAAGCTAGGGACTCAAAGGGGGGTTCTGCGCATGAAGGGAGAATAGGGTGACAGGAATTGTTGGAAATGTGAGTAAACTGGATAACAGGTGAGATATTTGACACAGGGGAAGTAGAAAGACAAGAGAAATGGTGGACACAGTGAGGAGTAGGAAAATAAAGGGGAGATGCTGGACATGGGGAAATAGGAAGGCAGGGGAAATGTTTAACACGGGAAAGAGTAAGGAGACAGAAGGGAGATAATATGCTGGACATGGGGAGGGATTAGAGAAAAAATGATAACTCTGGGATGTAAGGAGACAAAGAGGAGATACTGGATATAGTAAGGAGTAGGGAGAAAGTGGGGCAGTGCTAGATGGAATGTGTGTTTCGGAAAGAGAGAGAAGAGACGCCGAATGGAAAGGAGAATAGAGGGAGGAGATTATGGATAGAAGAGAGGAACAAGAGAGGAGATGCAGGATGGAAAGGAGAAAAGAGCAAGGAGATGATGGATGGAAGGGAGGGGGAGGGAGAGATGGAAAGCTATAAGTAAATGCAGCCAAAAGAGGGAACTGAAGACTGGATAGTAAGAAAGAATGAAATCTGAGTGGATAGAGAGGCAAAAGGAAGACAGCAAAATAAATGGAAGAACACTGAAAGGAAAAGACCAATGTCAGAGATGGATGTAGTGGAGAAGAAGACAGAGAAAGAAAAGTGATCGGCAGAAAGAATACCACAGAAAAAGAGTGACAAGAAGATAGAGGCAATCGCGTTTAAGAGACTGAGACCAACACTAGGAAAATAAAATGGCCAGACAACAATATAGGGAAAGGTGCATCAGTATTTCAATGTCTCAGGTGTTGCATTGCATGCAAGTCTGGCTCTTGGGTTTTCAGTTTAATTTTTGTCTCTATATTTCAATTTTTAGCTTCTGGTTAAGCAGTCTATTCTTGCTCAGGGACTGTCTGTGTTTTGCACATGATAAAAAGATAATGTATTTTGTTAGCACTGAATATCTGCATCGGATCAATCCGGCTAGTTTAATTTTCCCAATTGGTGGACTGATGTTCTAATGCCCATTGTGACTTTTCCTAGGTAGGCCCTTGTTGTGTGACTCCGGGAAGTTAGCGCTGTTGAAGTATGGCAAAATTGCTCTATAGGTCCTGAGTGAATTTTGTAGGGTGTTGTTGTTACTTCACAATATGCCTGGTACTTGAGAGGGTTTATATTAAGAAGCACTGATACAGCTAATGCAAATGATACATATTCAAAACATATTTGGCAATTCAACGATAAACTAAACGCCAGCAGATCTGAACCCTAGTGGCCATTTGGCAACATACCAAAAAACTGATAGGCAGAACATCTTATGGGATGCCAGCTACATTACTGCTGAACACCACTGTTCACATGGCCAACAGGAAGATACTGGAATAGGAAACTAGGGCTAACTGGGAGCCAAGGATCTGATATTCATCTGGGCAGACTATGCACCACGTTGGCGCACAGCCCTGCCCACTGACCCCTAACCCTGGATATTCCATGCTGCAGCGATGGTATTGAATATCTGGGGTCGCCGCACAAGCCGCGGAGCTGCCGAGGCTAACTGGATAGTGGTGATATTACACTGCTACCTGGTTAGCATCCACGGTTAAAACTAGGTGAGCCAAAAACTTGCCTAGCTTTAGCCGTGGATCGCTAACCGGGTAGCAGTGCAATATCGCCGCTACCCAGTTATCGATACTCCCTGCCTCCGCTCTGACCCGGAATACCCCCAGCACACCCCAGTGCTAACCATATAGCATCAGGGAGCTTAGGGGACATAGATAGGGATATTCAACAGCAATAACCATCTAGCTGCTGTTGAATATTCCCGTTTAAGGCATTTACACCGTTTATTGGGCTGTAAACGGTGTAAATGCCTTTCGAATATCAGATCCCAAGTGTTAAAAGTACTTCTATATTTTTGGAATATTGCAGATACTGTACTATTGATTATGATATTATATTAGTGCATTATTTTGATCTTTATGGCACACAATTCTCTGGAGCATATTCAGTGTACATTAGGGTGGTCCATAAAAATGAATTCCTGAATTCCTTTGCTCCCTGGCCTGATTCTGGTTCCATTTAGGTAGAAAACACTGTGTACAAAGTTTGAAGCCAATCAAATAATATTTAGGGGTGGCTCAACAAGTCTTGAGATTTCCCCCTGGGAGCAGATGACGAAATGTTGCATCATCTTGTATCATCCACTCAGTTCCACGCTGATTACATTTGATTGCATCATATTTGAACTAATATCATCTCTGAGAGGTGGCAAAGACATTCTACTATTATCTTGGTATCTTTATTCTTTTCAGATGGCGAAAAAACATGTTTTTATCTCATTGAAGAAATGTCCACCACAATTCTGGGGGCCAAGCTCCCCAGCAAGGAGCAAGTGTTAAGTGTATTTTTACATCACCATATGACATTAAACAAAGGCGTTAGTGAAAGTGCATCTATTGTAACAAGTGAAGTAAAAGCTTACTGGGAAAAGGCCAGGCTTCCTGTTCAAAGAAATGACAAAATTCAAGAAAAAGTAAAGAAATTGTTCAATCAGTGGAAACTTTTGAAGAAAAACAAAGGGAGAGGAGGGAAACAAGAGGCAAATGAAAAAGAATTCCAGGTTGCAATGAAAAACCTATTTGATGTGGCGCATGCCAATGCAATGTCTTTAATTCAAATTCAAGAAGACAAAGAATTCTTAATAGCGCAACGAGAACCAGGGCGCCGCGGCTCAATGTGCACGATGGACAAGAAACTGGCCAACACGGAAGCAAGATCGCAACAGCGAGAAGAAGAACTGAAAAGGCACAGACAAAAACATGTTGCCGAAGCCGAGGCAACTACAAGCCAAGTTCAGCTGGAAGGATCTTCTTCCTCAGCAGTCAGGTGAAGACTCGTCGACATCTGCGGATTCAGATAACGGACAGAAGAAAGCAACTCCACAAACGAAGCAGTTTCGACCTAACAATGTATGGACCCCAGAGCTTACAGCAGCCCTGGATCGGACAGGGACAACGGATCGCAATGCTCTGTTTGTGGTAGCTGAAACCGTCAGAAGTCTGGGACATTATCCTGGGGAGCTCAATATCAGCCGCTCCAGCGTCAAGCGCCATAGAGAAAAGCACCGTCAGCAACGGGGGGCGGAGCCTGATGTCCAGCGGGATGGTCGCATAACGCTGAGGCTCCCGAGAGGCCTACTCAGAATCCTGAATTAACACCTCACATTTTGGAACTTCTACTCTGATCTTGCCGGGGCACATTGGTGAGATGGCGGGGACCAAACCAACGCGTCTGGAATTTGGGTCTCCAGCGGCTTCTCACGGCAAACGTACCAAAACCGAACCTCCGTCCCCGCAGAAGGGGCCGGCCTTGTGCGAGGGCCCCGAAATGCAGCAGGAAATCCTCGTAGAGATTAGAGGGGTCAAAAACCTTGTGCAGGCAAACGGTGAAGCACTCCGAGCGCTGCGGGACGATTTTGGTGTGCTGCAAAGCAAGCTAGAAGGGCTTTCTTCGCGTCAGGACAAAATGGAGGGCATATTGGACTCCCATGCGGCCCGATTGTCCAAACTCGACAAAGTTGAACGACAGGTGCGGGCCTTGCAGAAAGAGGTGGAAGATGGCAATAATAGAGCGCGCCGCAACAATATACGACTCATGGGCATGCCGGAGGGAGCGGAATCGGGAGACATGAAAGAGTTTTTATGCAAAATCCTCCCTTCCTTGCTCCAAATCACCTTTGCCAAAGATTTGGAGATTGATCGCGCTCATCGAGTACCCACCAGCATAACGCTCAACAGGAAGACCCCGCGGCCTATCATTTTTCGACTATTGAGATATCAACACGTGGAGCAAATTCTAAGTGCCTCTCGGGCAAAGGGCCATATGGAGTTCGAGAGCCACAAGATCTCCTTCTTTCCCGACTTGTCTAAACCCACAGTCGACCGCCGAAAGCGCTTTCTGGAATTCCGGCCGAGGCTTCAACAACTACAAGCACGCTATGGCCTGATGTACCCGGCCAAGCTCCGAGTCACGCTTCACAATCAGACAAGAACATTCGAGGACCCTGATCTACTAGCGGAGTTTTTGGATTCCAAAGAAGCCGACTTGATGCGCTGACTTCCAGAATATTCCTGCAAGTCTCCTTCTATCCGCTGTACCTGCCATATTGGATCTGCCGCAGCCTAGCAAAGAGTCTGGCGTGGGCAGTCTGTTGCCCTACTCTTGATGGTATCTGTGACCCGATTCCATCTACCCACAGTAGCCTCGATGAGTATCAGAGACAGTGTTATTATAGACTTTGGTGTTTCTTTCTTTTTTTTTTACATGTCTTCTATTCCTCTCTAGGGCCTCCTCCCGCAGACATATGGTCGCCATATTCTTTGGGGGTTTTGCTTCTTCTCTAAGATACGTTGATACATACTTTTCAATATGGGGTGTATTAGCCAGACTACTTGGTGATTATGACATTGTTGTACAGATTCTGCTTATGTTCTATGTTATCAAGCGCCCTTACCTAAAATGTCTACTACCGATTGATGGCACCATGTAAGATTTTTTCATTGAACGTAAAAGGCATCAATAATCCGATAAAACGGAAGAAAATCCTAAGCTACCTCAGTCAGGAAGCAGCGGACCTGATTTTTCTCCAAGAAACGCATTTAAATTCGAAGGAAACTCTTAAACTCAATATTAAACCTTACATGGTGGCTGCTTATTCCTCAGCCGTTTCTAAGAAATGTGGGGTTGCCATACTGGTTAGGAAATCTTTGCATGCTACTGTTATTGCGACTAGCTCAGATACAGAAGGTAGATGGGCTAGAGTTCACCTCAAGATAGGTAGCCTAGAAGTTACATGTATATGCCTTTACGCTCCTAATGTTGATGACCCTGCCTTTTTTGCTACCATTGCTCAGGTTGCGCAGGCTTCTGCTAATACTTCATTGATCATTGGGGGGGATTTCAATCTAGTCCTTGATCCCCTGATTGACAAACAGCCGCCTAGGACGAGTGGTCCCCCCAAGAGTCACGCTACGCTTACCTCCCTGATCAAGGATCTTGCTTTAGTTGATCTATGGAGATTACTACACCCCAATGAGCTTGACTTCACCTTCTTCTCCTCCCCTCATAAATCTCAGTCTCGCATAGACTTCTTTCTAATCTCAAAACTGTTAGTTCCTCAGGTGGACACTGCAAAGATTCACTCCCAACATATTTCAGATCATGCTGCCATTTCCTTTCAATTACATACTACTGCACCCCAGGGAAACTCGGGAGCCTGGTTCTTTGATAGAGCCCTGTTAACTCAGCCAGAGTTCCAGTCAAAAATTCGAGTAGCCATACAGGATTACTTCCATTTTAATCTACCCCAAGATACTGCGAATTGGGCTTGGTGGGAGGGCTTCAAAGCGGCCATTCGAGCAACGATCACTAGCTATCAAATCCGCCTGCGGAAACAATGTAAACAGCAGCTGCTCATACTAGACCAACAAATAAAAGCAGGCGAACGAGTTCTAACTTCACGCACTGACCCATGTGTATTAATCCGATTACAGCGTCTCCGTTTTCAATATAATTCAATCCTCTCAACTGCAGCTTCTAAGAGTATTGAGCTTCAGCGAGGGACATATTATCGTGAAAATAACCGAGCCGGTCGACTTTTAGCCAATGCCTTGAAAGGTCAAAAAGAAGCCAAACGCGTTGTGGCCCTTCGAGCTCCACAGGGAGGGGGCATAGTGACCACAGACTCCGCTATTGTAGAGCTCTTTCGGGATTTCTATACCCGCCTATATCAATCTGAATGTGAGTTCTCGTCAGAGACATTCGAGCAATTGCTCTCTGGCATTCAGCGGCCGACCCTCACTGAAGCTGATAGAGATGTGCTCGATGAACCCTTCTCTACTTCAGAGATCCAATCTGCCCTAAAACGTACAGCCTCGGGCCGTGCCGCAGGGCCCGATGGTCTCCCGACCGAATTCTACAGAACGTTCAGTGCAGATTTAGTTCCCTATTTAAAACTCTATTTTACTGCCCTTGCGGTAGATGCATCCTCTTTGGGATCCTTTTCTGCAGCTAATGTGGTTGTATTTGAGAAAGACGGCAGAGACCCGCTACTGACTGCCAACTACCGTCCAATCTCCCTACTTAATGCCGACTATAAGATCTTCGCAACGATCTTGGCCACCCGGCTATCTGACATGATGGCTACCCTAATTCACCCCGACCAATGCGGTTTTATACCCGGCAGATCAACTGCTGACAATGCTCGGACCTTGTGCCATGTGTTATCTAGTGCTGCCAATCTCGACCATCCATGGGTGGGTCTTTCCCTGGATGCTGAAAAAGCCTTTGATCGTCTAGAATGGCCCTTCTTATTTGCAGTTCTCCGATGGTATGGCTTTGGAGAGGGCTTCCTCCGATATCTCCAAGTCATGTACACTCAGCCCGTCGCCAGTATTTGTGTAAACGCCATCAAATCTCAGCCATTTAACCTCCAAAGAGGCACGCGTCAAGGTTGCCCCCTATCACCAATGCTTTTTGATCTCGCTCTTGAACCCCTAGCCCTTCTTATTAGACAGTCTGCACGTATTTGAGGTGTCCCCTTTAGTCATAGGGAGATTAAACTCTCTGCATATGCAGATGACCTTATGCTCTTCGTCTCCCTCGATTCGGTTCCAGCTGTCTTGGATCTGATTGACGGATACTCACAATTATCGGGCTATAAAATTAACTGGACCAAATCTGTAGCATTCCCACTGAACCGCTGGGTACATGAGGCTGACATGCAGGCCTTTCCCTTCCTTTGGCAATCTCGTATGGTGAAGTATCTCGGGGTCCATTACTGTTCTCCTTTAGAAGACACTATCAGTTTCAATGCCAAAGAGGTAGTCTCCAAAGTCCGTGAGCTCACAAATCGTTGGTCTCCCTTATCTCTCACATGGTGGGGCCGCTTAGACACTGTGAAAATGATGATAGTCCCCAAAGTGAACTACATTTTAGAAATGCTGCCATGCTTACTTCCGCTACATACTTATAAAGATATTGAGGGTCTTCTCTCGTCCGTTATCTCTGGCAGGGCAAGCCACCAAGGATAGCTAAACATAAACTGCAGTCTGCAAAGGAACGAGGGGGTACCAGATTTCCTGATTTTCTTAGATATCATCAAGCCTTTCTACTTAAGCAAGGTGCCCGATGGCTAGATACCTCAACAGACCGCCGACCAGTTTGGCTTGACATAGAAGAGGAGCTTAGTAGCCCAATTCCGTTGACCCATCTCCCCGGTATGTCTTACCAAGTAGACACCCGCCATCCACCAATGATTGTCGATACTCTTGCGGCCTTTAACAATCTCATTCTATCACTGGGCCCGAATGTATGTCCTCAGGACGGACTCCCGCTATGGAATAACCCCAGAATTCAAGTCCTACATAGAACAATAGCCTGGAAACCCTGGTACTCCAGGGGGATCTGGACACCCCAACAGCTTTTCTCTGCAGCTCGTTGGAAAACCTTTTCGGATTTACAAAAGGAATTTGCGTTACCAGCGAAACACTACTTTCAATTGATGCAGCTTCAACACTGCCTCAAAAGTGCTCAAATCATGCCGCCCTCTGCCCCTACTGAGGATGGGCTATTAGAGATAGTTCACTCCATTAGTGGTACACATGGGGTAGCCTCTAATTTCTATAAACTACTTTGTCAGGGTACAGATACGGACACTTTTAGAGCCCAACAAGCCTGGGAGCGCGAACTGCAAACCACTCTAACCCCTGTGCAATGGAGCGTTTTTTGGAGTAAAGTAGTGCGGGTTTCCCGGTCTGCCTCTGTTACCCAAACTCTCTTCTTCTTTGCACACAGATGCTTTTATACCCCAGAAAAAATAGCCAAATGGAACCCGAATGCTAGGGACCTATGTTGGTCTTGCCATACGGCTGTGGGATCCTTCGCTCATGTTATTTATGAATGTCCTCAACTGCAGGTCTATTGGGGGCGGGTCTGGGGTCGTATTCAATCTATCTTACACTTTCATGAACCTCTTTCTTGGAAGGTCGTGGGACTCCGCTCTGCGGCGGAGGTCCCCTCTCTTCCTAAGAAGGGTCGCTTTCTCCTTGATTTCATGCTAGGTATAGCCATATGCTTAATCACGAGGAATTGGAAGGATAGCTCTCGACTTACTGTCAATGAATGGTGGAACCTCGTCTGCTTATATAGTAAATATGAGCAGATACCTCGGAGAGCTATTCCCCATGTCCAAACTCACTCTTGCTTGTCTAAATGGCAGATGCTTAATGATTATGTACAATCTGCTCATTGCTCCAACATGCCTGTATAATGTGCACTCATCATGTTTTAGATCACCGTTATGTTTTGTAATACAATAATGTAAGTACACGCCCGTTTCGGGAATGCTTAGTTTTCTAGAGAAGAAGCAGGGGGGAGGGGGGTGGTAGGGGTTTACTTTGGTGTATGTACTACACGTTATGTATTTGTCTTTTAGCTGTATGTCTTCCTTTCCTTTGTTGTTATAAAACGAAAATAAAGAATTTTAAAAAAAAAAGCACCGTCAGCAACAATGGACGAACCTGCACAACACATTCAAAGCCGAAGGCAAAACATGCATTGTGCATTGGGATAGCAAGTTTTTGCCATCTCTCCTCTGTTCAACCACATCCGTTGACCGCCTTCCAGTTTTGATAACGGCTGTCTCCACTGGAGAAACATAACTTCTTGGTGTACCAAAACTGACATCAGGAACGGGCGAGAATCAAGCTGCAGCAGTTTATGAACTGTTACAGGAATGGTGTTTGGATGAAAAGGTTGCAGGCTTCTGCTTTGATACAACTGCATCGAACATGGGACGTCGATCAGGAGCGTGCATTCTTCTAGAACAGAGACTCCGTCGCACAGTCCTTCATTTGGCATGCCGCCATCACATTTACGAAATAATTCTTGGTGCAGTATTCTCTACATGCTCTGGAGCTTCATCGGGTCCCGATGTCCAACTCTTTCACCGGTTCCAAAAGAATTGGGGCTCCCTTGACAAGTCCAACTATCAAACTGGAAAAGACTTGGAGGTGCTGCAACCTGACAGGGATCGCATCATGAAGTTTGCGGAATCCAAGTTGGCACAGGGCAATCACCGAGATGATTACCTGGAATTCTTGGAGTTAACGATTGTCTGCCTTGGAGGGAATCTTCCTAGTTTCAATTTCAAGAAACCCGGAGCTTTCCATCATGCCAGATGGATGGCAAAAGTCTTGTACTGTCTCAAGATTTGGATGTTCCGAGGACAACTCAAAGATTTTACCCAACGGGAGGAGTCCTGTGTTCGTGATGTGAGCATTTTCTCCATCCTGATTCATGTGGAAGCCTGGTTTTCTGCCCCTGATGCCGCAGTTGCTCCTCAAACAGATTTGGAGATGCTGAAGAAACTACACTCTTACCACAATGACCGTGTTGGAAGAGCGGCCAGAGACAAACTGCAACAGCATCTGTGGTATGTGTCAGAGGAGCTTGTGGCACTGTCACTGTTCGATGAAGCTGTTTCAGCACCGACAAAGTGGGCCATAGTGTCGGCCATGATCCTGGCAGAATCAGGTGAAAGCGATGAGGATGATGACGAAGATGAAGATCCCCCAAAGCGGGTCGAATTGAAAAGTTCCATGATTCCACTACTTGAATCTTTTGCAACTCGCAAGTCAATCCGTTTCCTGAAACACCTTGACATCAACAGTGATTTTCTTAATGCAGACCCAGAAGACTGGGAAGAGAATGCATCATTCAAAGACGGTCTGAAGAAAGTAAAAAATCTTCCAGTGATCAACGATGTGGCTGAGCGAGGGGTCAAACTCATTGAGGAGTTCAACGGCCGACACACCACAAAAGAAGAGCAACTCCAGTTCCTTCTGGGTGTTGTCTCGCAACACCGTAAGATGTTCCCCACATCGTCAAAGTCCTTACTAGCATCTGGACCACACTGAGTGCTTGGCAAGCATGATACCCCCATCTATGAGCGGATAATACCCAGTGGTCTGACGAACCCTGGGGGGGATCCAGGGGCCTGATAGATAGGGACCTTGAGCCACCCCTAAATATTATTTGATTGGCTTCAAACTTTGCACATATTGTTTTCTACATAAATGGAATCAGAATCAGGCCAGCAAGCAAAGAAATTCCTACTTTTATTTTTTTCCCTATGGCAGTGGACCACCCTAGTGTACATATTAGCTTTAGTAACTATTAGGAGGGTAGGCAGCTGACACAGTTGAACCAGACCACACCTGTGTTCAAAAGTGTGTACACTCTCCTTTACTGCCCCAACCGAAGGATTTTAACTTGCCACACCCATCCCAACCCCAGCCCATTTTAGTCGTGCCCCAGTCATGCTTCACTTTAACCTCCCCAAAGAGCTATTACTGACCCCTATGATGCTGAGCTATTGCTGCACGATGCTATTTCCCACTAGTATCTGTAATAATTATTAGTAATCATGTTAAACAATTTTAGGGATCATATATTCCTTATACCTCTATGTTAAGAATCATGACATAAAATATTAGCATGTACATTAAAAAATAGAATATCTAAAAATGTTAAAAATGTTAACATGAAGTTCATCAAACTTGGTGTCTTGACTAGACTGAAGGCTCCACAGAGTAAACACTGTCTCATGCGTATTGTGCATGCCTAGTAGTTTTATAAAAATGATGAACAGTAATAAATCTTCTATAGCAACTAAATGACTGGGAATTTATTCCTCATTTTAAGGACTAGGGCCCTCATTCTCGAATGTGGGTTGCGGGGCTGCAGGTCCCACCGGAACATGCAGCTCTGCAAGTCACCTATACCCTATTACCCCATCAGCTTTCCCTATATGTCCTGTGCATCAGGACGGAAAGATCCAGTGGGAAGCAGGAGAGGGCAGGATCAGGGGAGAGCGGGGGCGGGCCAGCCTAGCAGCACCCACAGGACTAATTTAGCTGCTGGACTGTGTTGCTTATACCACCTCAGAGGTGATATAAGCAGCACAATTTGCCAGATCAGAACAGGGGCTAGGGCCGGGTGTGTGTGTGTGTGGGGGGGGGGGGGTCCTTGCCACCTGATCCAGGCCGCGGGAGGCCAGCCATGGGTCAGGCGGTGGGGATTTGGGGGCCAGAGCCATGGATGCCAGGGGTGCCTGCAGTAGGACATTCCCACAGGCGGAGGGGGCAAGCCATGCTGTCCTCAGGCCCAATTATGGCTCTCGCAGGAATGTTTTGTTCCCACAGACCAGAATTGGGTCCTAACGGCCCCATCTTCAGCGGGGGCGGCCAGATGACTCGAACAGCCCCATCCCGGAATGTTGCTCCAGGTATAATAAATTATTCTATTCTAAGTGATAAAATGTGCCATCCTGGATCACATGAACCCTACATCCTGGCTCCAACAGAGGCCAAACCAGGTCATTAAAAAGCAGATCTCAAAAAGCAGATCAAACAAATGTTTTCTAAGATTAATCAATACTTTTACAGAGAGAAAAATATATGCCTTTCTCTGTGTACGTCTTAGATACAAAAGATGCAGTATCATTTTTTTTTCTTCTCTGGTAGTATAAAAGACCTAATTTAACTACCAGTTTGACTGTAATTTAATACTTGAAGATCTGTTTGGTTGGTCAAAACAATGTGTTACCAGAACCAGACTCCTGTAAGCCCCAGCACACCCAGGTCCTTATTCTGTAAATGTGAGAAGTAAACTATGGAAGGATAGTTGCAGGCAATGCTCCAGGAATTTTGAAAAAACTGGCCATATTTATGATTCTAGCTTCTTTTCTTTTGAATTTTGAAAGCACTTTGTAGAGCAGTAGTACAGATTTTGTATTCCTCCCCCACATCAGTAGGGACCACCAACACATGTACTCATCCTGTTTATTAAGTATTTGCCCAAGCATGCTGAGAATTTCAGGAACATGACTCAGGGCAGCAGCCTACTCTGATTGTCAAAACAAGACTTTTAGAGCCCGATATTCAATTGGGATGGCTATATGCAGCTATGGTGCAGAGCCGCCACTGCCGAATTCTAACCCCGGATATTCAGTGCTGGGGTCATATGTGGCACTGGCATGGAATATCCAGGGTCAGTGCACAGTCTTCAAAACTGCAGAAGCTAAGCAGGTTAGTTCCGCAGGTAAAACTAGGCCAGCTTTGGCTTTGCCTAGTTTTACCTGCAGGTCACTTACTGGGTAGCAGTGCAATATTGCCGCTCCCCTGTTAGCAACTGTCACTGCCCTAGAATGACCACGACACACCCCGATGCTAAGCGGTTAGAATCGCAGCGTATAGCAGCATTAGTTGAGGATATTCAGCGGTGCTGTGTCAGGGCCGTTGAGTATCCTGTTCAGCGGCTTTTACACGGTTTACAGGTCAGTAAACTGTGTAAATGCCTTTAGAATACCGGGCCCTTAGTATTAAATTAAAAATGTATAGGCATCTAGATTTGTTTGTATTCAGATTAAAAAATGGGCCCTTTCACATAGATTGGATAGGGCAGAAAATGAGGTGATCATGACCTTCTGTTAACTTTTCACATCATTTTACTAAATGATTCTTCATGAATGCACCACACTGCAATTAACGATTCCCTGTAGGGCTTTTATAGTCCTCTGTGTGATCGGAAACTAAGCTTTTCCCAGTCATCCAGTGGAAATGTGACCTAGGCAATGGGATCCAAAATACTAAAATCATAAAAGACTATAAAATCTGAGTGGTAAAGGGAATAAGACAGAAATATCTTACTGAAAACTTGCAGGAATGACTCCTTTTCCTCACTCCCTGCCTTATTTGTAGCTCGGCAGACATAGGAACCTCCATCTGTACTTATTATATGTTTCACTGTCAGTTCGGAGTTGCTTCCTCTCAATGAATATTTTTCACTTTCTTCAAGGAGTTTGCCATTCCTAAGGATGAAAATGGTTAAGTGCCATAAACAAAAAGTATATTGTATTATCCAAAAAGCTGTACATAGTCTTGTCAAACATTGCATAGTTATTCCCATTAGTCGAAAATACGCACTCATAAATCTCCATAAGCACAGCGTCCTGAACCTGAGAAGAAAGATGTATTTCTCATGCTGACTTTTTCATAAAGTGCTTCCTTGTTCACTATGGCTATATGTGAGCATGGGCGAGAATGCAAACTCATTGGCAACAGTCTTCTGTCTTTATCAAAGGCCTGAGCTATCCTTTGATAAATTCCTACTGCCTCTAATTGCAAGGGGCTCTGTGTCTTGTGTGTTCTCTCACATTCTGCATTAATTACAAATCCCATGTGATTACAGAGCTTAAGATTCTGATTACTGTTAGGAAATAACTTATTCAGGCTACGCATGGCACTAGCAAACCATGATTTACAGCTTATGTTAATAGAAGTGTCATCAGATCTCAGTGTTTATTTTGCTGTTCACACATTAAATTCAAAATGCCTGGTTCTTAGGTTTCCAGGGCTGATAAACAAACTGAAACACTTTTTGGTTAACATTGTCAAAGTATCCCTCATATTAGCAACCTTTAAATATTGTAGAGCTAAAGCAAGGCTTTCTATTTATGTGACATTGAAGTTCATTCTGAGGACAATATTCAAAACCATATTTGGGTAAATTAAAAATTGCCCTAATCTACTTGGTAACCATTCACAGGGCACATCTTATTTTCACCATGAGTTAAAAGAGGTGGTCCTGTGGGTTTGTTTCAAGGAGTAAAACAGTGCACATACATTTGATTTTCCAATTGTATGTAGGCTTTTTTTACCCCAAACATGATCACCCATGCATATCAGGTAACTAGTATATAAGTGGTTTCCCTTTGAAATAGTTTTCAAGAAAAACTATTAATTCATTTTCAGGAATTCTTAAGGATTTTCACCAAGAATGGGAAGGAGATAAAACTGATTGATAATTGCTCACAACAGAGAAGTCAGGAGAATCTTTCTTCAAAATATGACAAACACAAGCTTGTTTAAGTTCAGTGGAAACAAATAACCAGGTAAGGCGGACCAGTCCGCCACCTCCGCTTAGTAGCCCCCCCCCCCTCCACCCTCGACATTCAGTAACGAATAACACACAACACTTATTGGGAATTCAACTGGTCGCAGCTTTATTGACCCATTAACAACATTAACAATGACCATCAACAATCCAACATTAACTTTACCCCTCCCCCCCCAGCAGAGCGAACTCTCACCAGCCATGTGGGTAGCAAAGTGACGCCGCTTCCGCTTCCGCCGTGTCCAGGCCCCGGCAAATTGCCTAGCCTCCCTCTTCCGACTTCGCCATATTATTAGCAAAGGCCTGAGGGACTGTCCGGGTCGGGGGTACCCCACCCCCGCCCTACTGCTTGGCTCCGGCTCCAGACCGCGGAAACCTCCGGGATCCCGCCACCCCACCCCCCCAGCTGCAACACCCCAGAAAATGCCCCGACCGACCCTCGTGCCCGAAAAAAGGGGGGGTGGGTGGGACGTCTGACCGCTCCGTCTGCCGCGAGGGAAAGGCCGGAGGAGCCGCGAAGCCCCCACAATACCCCCCCCATGCCCGACTCCAATTCATCTCATTGGCTCCCGCAACCATCAGTGCCCCGCGGGAGCCAATGACAGCCCCGCATGCCGCCAGCCTGCCCCCGTGAACCTCGCGCGAGCCCGAAGTGGCGCGTGACCGGCCGCCCCCCCGGTTAACGCCGGCCGCGTGCAAGCCGGGGGGGGCCCGCGGCCTCGCCATAACCGGGTAAGGCGGACCAGTCCTCCACCTCCGCTTAGTAGCCCCCCCTCCACCCTCGACATTCAGTAACGAATAACACACAACACTTATTGGGAATTCAACTGGTCGCAGCTTTATTGACCCATTAACAACATTAACAATAGCCATCAACAATTCCAACATTAACTTTACCCCTCCCCCCCCAGCAGAGCGAACTCTCACCAGCCATGTGGGTAGCAAAGTGACGCCGCTTCCGCTTCCGCCGTGTCCAGGCCCCGGCAAATTGCCTAGCCTCCCTCTTCCGACTTCGCCATATTATTAGCAAAAGCCTGAGGGACTGTCCGGGTCGGGGGTACCCCACCCCCGCCCTACTGCTTGGCTCCAGCTCCGGACCCCGGAAACCTCCGGGATCCCGCCACCGGCTCAGGCCCCGGGAAAGGACGGAGGAGCCGCGAAGCCCCCACAACACCCCACACCCCCCCCACGCCCGACTCCAATTCATCTCATTGGTTCCCGCACCCATCAGTGCCCCACGGGAGCCAATGAGAGCCCCGCACGCCGCCGGCCTGCCCCCGCGAACCTCGTGCGAGCCCGAAGTGGCGTGAGACCGGCCGCCCCCCCCCCCGGTTAACGCCGGCCGCGTGCACGCCGGGGGGGGCCCGCGGCCTCGCCATTCTTGAGGTAAAGACATATTCACAAGTATCACTAATATAGGACAAATATCACAGCTCACCATTAGTATGACTAGGAAACAAGGATTAAATCAACACTTTCAATGAATTAAAATCTTAAGTAATTCTTTTTATCATATCAAAGTCAGCCTACAAATCATAGTCTAAAACAACCTTATAAAATGCTAATACTTTTTCTTTGAACCCCTCCCCCCACCAAAATCTTCACAAAAAATGCATAGAAAGAGTAGAATCCTGATAATTTTGAGGCTTGTGATAAGGAAGCTTATCATAGCTCAGGTAGGAGCTATAGAAAAGATGATGTGACTCTGAACAAGCAACCTGTCAGTTCTGGTAGAAGCAAGAAAACAGAGTTTTCACATAAAAGACTACCAGTCCCAGAATGCACCAGGTTTCCAGCAGCCATGAGAGGGGCTGAAGTGAGAAAACGTGTGTGCAATCAAGAGAGCTATGAGGTAATCCCTAAGCACTCATCTCAAAGGGCAGGGCCTGATTCAACACAGCTGCACTGTGTTAGGGAGGAGCACACATTAGGACAGAATAAGAATAGAGCTTATTCTTCAGATAATAGCTTCAGGAAAAGACACTGATACAGCAACGGCTACAAGCTCAAGCACCAGTATCACCTGGAGAAACAGAAGCCAAGCCAAGCGGATAGAGAAAGAAGGAAACTCTCTGGAAGGAAGAGAAGAAAGCCCATTGGATGGTCTGGGAGAGTCCAAGGCAGTACCTATACTGGGAGGTATTCCAAATGCCAGCAGAGTCCATTGGACTGGAGTCAGCCAGAGGAATGGAATGGCAGAGATAGGAATCACCAGTGGCTACCTGGAAGAGAGAAGACTGCACGTGGAAAGGACTTTCAGACCAAGGCCAGAAGGTATGTGAGAGGAGATCCAGTGTTCAGGGATCAAGATTGGAAGGCTGGACATCAGAATTGGATTACATACTGGCCAGGCTATACAGAGAGGAATTATGATAGCAGGAGAGGCTCAGATATGAACACTGATCCAGACCCTATCTATAATAGTGAATGGCAGCAAGGGAATAAGCATTCTCATGATAGTGCCTTATGGAAAGACTCGTCTGTGCCAATGTATGATAGTGACCCTATGCTGATTGATGAAGGGGGAGATACAGCAGATGAAACTATTCATTACATGGACTGTTCTCTATCTAAATGCTATTGCTAGCTTTCTGTGAGCAAACACCTCAGCCATCACAAAGAAACCTAACTTTGTTCTTATTTCCACTGCAAACAGCTCTTAAAGCAGGATTTGGGTTCACACAGTAGCAGCCAGCCAGCTAAAGGCTTTCAGCTGGTCAATTGATAGTAATTAAAGCTGCACCTGATTGTGTGTGTGAGCAAGGGAGAATCACTGCTGGGATCTGCGTGGAAAATAAGCAGAAGTTAACCTAACAAGCAAAGTTTATTCATTTCTTTGTGCCTTTTTATTTGGTAATTATTTGCTAAGAAAATATTAGCTAATTGCCTGACAAGCTGAAGGTTGTTTTCTGATTTGCTTTGTGACTTTATGTTATCCATTTAAACACTGCAAGCAAGTAACCTCATTTATATTGCTAACAAGCATACTTGTGCTGGGTGAATTAAACCCCATCAATAAAAGAAGTATTTTATTGGCCTTACCACTGGTTTCACAACTCAATTATTGTCTTCAGCTGTGTTTGGGAGTGAATGAACTACAATACCCACAATACCTTGCAAGAATCATATGAATATATGCATCATCAAGATTGTGTAAGTTCTCACCCTAGGCAGCCGTCTGACAGGCTTCAAAATTTAAAATTTTCAATGCTAAGCTATTTACATGGAGGTCTATTCCAATTTGTACATTCCAGCTCACTGTGCGTCCGGTCGGAACCGGATGCACAGAGGTATATGGGATTCTGATCCCGCAGGGCACATCTAGCCCCCACAGGATCAGAATCGCGTCTAGTTCTGGACATGATTCCCAACTACCTTCACGTACAGGCTTCTGCCCAGGTAATGCAGTCAGGTTCCTGAATGGAGCCGCAGTGCCATGGCGTCTGGTTGCCATAGTATCATGGCTTCTGAATAGAGCCATGATCCCTGGCCACTGACCACTTTTTTCATTCCCCGCAGCCCGATACCCAATCTGGCCACCCATGGCCAGGGTCGGGCTGCGGGAAATCTCCTGCACCCCCTCCACCCTTTCCCACTGCCTGGGCCTGCTGTTAACTGACATCTAGGGGAATTTAGAAACATAGAAACAGAGAAAAATGATGACGGAAAAAGACCACATGGCCTATCTAATCTGTCCTTCCAAAGAAACAACTACAATAGTCCTCTTTTTTCCTTTAGAGATCCTCTGTGTTTGTCCTATGCTTTTTTGAATTCAGATACTGTCCTCATCTCTACCACCTCCACTGGGAGACTATTCCACGGATCCACTACTCTTTCTGTAAAGAAATATTTTTGCGTATCCCTTTCACCCTCATCCCATGTCCCCTCGTAGCAGTACTTGCTTTCAATCAAAAGAGGCTCTCCCCCTGTACATTGATGCCACAGAGGTATTTAAACGTCTCAATTATATCGCCTCTATCCTGCCATTCCTCTAATGTGTACATATTAAGATCCTTAAGTCTCTTCACATATGCTTTATAATGAAGAGGTGGAATAGGTTCAGAGGTGGAATAAGTTCCCTGTCTAGTCTGCAGCCCCAGACGTATAGGGCCAACATCAGAATCGGCCCTGTACATCTGGGGCCACGGACCGCCCAATGCCCGTCCTAACTCTGTCTCCACACTGCCCCCTTCCCACCCCCATCTAACCCCCCCATACAAACTTCTTGTTCATATGGTGAGCCTTTGGACAGGGACGGCAGGGGGGCGAATAGCGGGGATGGATGTCCCAACAGGAATAGACCCCATAGTTTAGAAATAGCCTGATTGATCTTTTTCTGGAAATAACTGGTTCCTCATCTCTCTGCATCTGATTTATATATATTAATCATACAATGATAATTTTCCATATCACTCTCAGATCTGGCATGGCAATGACATTTCTATAATTAGCACAATTTATATTTCAGCATCCTCAATTCACCATTAAACCAAGGGACATAGTGATAGTCACCCAATCTAATGAGTCTAACGCTTGGGTTAAAACTATCTGCCATGAGTGAACAATAGTAGTGACATCATCACCATCCAATTCTCTTTTAACTTCTGACAATCTATTTGTCCACTATTATCTTTCCCATTCTTCTCAGCCACCCTCAAGTTCTTAAGCTTGAAAATTACTGTAGCAAGTTAAACTTCACACTATGATGATCAGACCATGGGACCAATTCAATAAGACTTCCATTCAGTGTAAGTGAAAATCTTTCACCAACAAAATCTAAGCCTAGTAAATTGCCAGCAATATGTGTACAACCTGCACAACTGGACAAAACCCACGAGACATTATAGCTAGTAAAAAATGAAAAAAAAAAATCTGTGATAATGGTCGCTCATCCATTGGAATATTAAAATACTCCAAGATAATAGTTCTTGAAAACACAATATTCACTGATAATAATAAATCAGCAATCTCAGAGATGTGATTTGATAACACAACTGGTGGATAATATATCAGAAAGATATTCCAGTTAGGCCATTTAAGTAAACATTCTTTCCATGCATTAGTATCTGGTGATTGGCAGTATCAAACCCAGTCTCTTATGGTTAGGGGCAAAGGTGTTGCAGGGCCATGTGCAGAGACTAACTGTAGGACCTCATTTGCATAAATATCTGCATATCCACTGGGACTCATTTGTATAAATCTAATTTTATTTTTAAATGTATATGCTGCACACCTAAAATATTAAGCAGCTTTCAAAGGAGGCCTTTTTTGTCCTAACAATGACTTCGGGGCATGATTACTAAGCATTAGTGTGTGTTAAGTGCCACTGTACCCATAGAAATAAATGGGTGTTGCTGCACTTAGCACACATTCAGATTTGGGAATGCACATTAACCTTTAGTAAACATGCCTCTTAATAAGTGTTTGAAAACCATTTGTATATATGGTGAGGATAAAGAAAGGCTACTATATTTCTGCATTACTATCCTCTAGTGCCAACTGCCAGGTGCATTACTACAAAGCCCTGCTCATTTAGAACCCATAGCAAACCTGCCATATCATAACAGTACTATCAGGACTCACACAGCATCTAACCCTATTTATCAAAAGGTAGCACTACAAATATTAAACAAATACATCTCTTACTGGGAAAAGAGAACAAGTGGGTCTACTACACAGAAACTAGACAAATAGAATAGCATCGTTATGTCATACACGCTAAACAGACAGATCATCACCAAATACAGAACAAGGGATCACGATTTAGAAATATGAAGACAATACTTGAACTGTGAACCTCAACAGCCATACTTTGAATGCACCACAACACTGGAAAAATTAAACTATGAAATTAATTCCCTCTTATACTGAACAAAGCGCAAAGACATCAGTGCATATTTCCCAGAGCTGACATATTTCAGTTAATAAATTCAAAATAAAATACTTTTTTTTCTACCTTTTGCTGTTTGGACATTTTATTTTTCAGTCACAATTGCCTCAGTCTCTCTCTTTTGCATTTGTTGTGTCTTCTGTTAACTCTCCATTGTCTGCTGTCCATTTGCCCTTTCTTCTCTCTTCTGCTATTTTTTTTTTACATTTTCTGTCTACATCAGCCTCTGACATACTGATCTTTTCACTTTTTTTCTTTTCTCCATTTCTTTCTTTACTCATTCATCCATCCACTCAATCTCAACCATCTGTCAATTCTCTTTGACTTTTCACCTACAACTTTTCACCTACTCTTCTAACTTCCCGACAAGCTCCCCCATTTCTCATCTCACTCCTTCGCTAGTCTCTTATTCTCCTCTGTCTTTCACCCACTCCCCATTGCCACATTTCATCCCTCTATCCTCCTCTCACTCATCTCCTTGCCAGCTTTTCATGGCTTCTCTCACATAGTTCCATCATGCCCACCATTTCCTCACTCGTTCACCACCCAAATTCAGCATCTCCCAGACTACTACTTAACATTTATAAAGTGCTACCATACGCAGCGCTGTACAGGCATATAGACTCCTCACCCTTCTGCTTTACCCCCAAAGTCCAGCATCTCATGCTTTCTTTTCCACCTCTCTAGCCCTTTCCCGTCACCATAGACCACCCCCCATAGACCATCAGCTTTCTACATCCTTCTCCTTCTCTATGTTCTCCCCCTGCTGTGGTCAGACATCTCTCCTCTCTCCTTTCCCTTCACGCAACACCATTCCTGGCATCTTCTTTCTTTTTCTGAGTCAGTGGCAGAGAGATCTCATAGCACAATCCACAGCTTTATCTTTCTTTCTTTGGGTCAGTACACAGCAGCCAGTGCTGCCTGTAGCATTTGCTTCCTCTGAATGGCCCCGCACACTGGACTGAATTCTACAGGCAGCATTGGCTGCTGTTGCTGACTCAGAGAAAGAAAGATAAAGCTGCACGATGCCGGAGCTACAAGCACAGTGAGTTGTGCCAGCTCCTGGGCCCATCATCTGAGTCCCCATTTACTCTCCCAATACCCAGCCAATCTTAGATTCTTTCTTCATCTTTTTTTCCCACCCAATTTTAAAGTCTCCACTTAACTTTCAGTCCTTGCAGTCCCTGCTATCCCCTATCTCCCTGTCCCCAGCACTGCCTCCTACATCCCTTCTGCACACCCAACCAGTTACTTTCTTCTCTGATTTTCATTAACTCTCCCTTTTCTACTTCTTACCCCAGCATTCATTCTTATGCCCCTTCTTTCAACTCTTCCCTCTGTATGACCTTTTTCTTCCCTCCCGCACAAAATATTTCTTCATCCTCACTCCCCAGCTTCTTTTTTTCTCCCCCCAGCTCCAGCCCAACCCCCTTCTAGTCCTCCTCCAGCATCAGCTCCCTTCTAGCTCCAGCCTCTCCCCGCATCAAATCCCTTACAGTCCCATTCTCCCCATCCCCCAGCATCAGTCCATTTCCAGTCCTAGCCCCCCAAGCTCAGTCCTCCTCCAGTCAAAGTCCCTCCCAGCATCAGCTCCCTTCCAGTCCCTTCATCCACAAACATCAGTCCTTTTCCAGTCCCAGCCCTCCCCCAGTTTCAGTCCCCCTCCGGTCCTAATCCCTCACAGCATCATTTCCCTCCCAATCCCAGGCTTCCCACCCCCCAGAATAGCCCATTTCCAGTCCTAGTTCCCTAGTATCAGCCTCCTCCAGTCCCAATCCCTCTCAGTATTGTCTTCCTTTAAATTGTAGTCTCCCAATTCCCCAACATTAGCCTATTTCTCGTTCTAGCCCCAAGTAGCAGTTCTTTTCCAATGCTAGTGGCTTCTCCCCACACATAAGGACCCACTACCGTGTGCACCTGACCGTCTTAAGAGGGAGCCAGTGAGGCCCGAAGCCCGGCTCCCCCACTCACCTCTGCACAGCTACAGGAATAAACAGCTGCCAGAGTGTTTTCCTTTTTCTCCTGTGGCTGTGCTAAGTTGGCAGCTGCTGGTGTCGCTCACTTCATAGAAGTTAAACGGGCACGTCCTGTCTCTAGTGCAAGATATGATGTGTCCCTCTTTATCTTCTATGAAGTGAACGACCCTGGCGGCTGAAACTTAGCACAGCAACGGGAATAAAAGGAAAGCGCTCCCACAGCTGTGCAGTGGTGAGTTGAGGAGCTGGGCTTTGGGCCTCATGTGCTCCCTCTTAAGATGGTCAGGTGCACACGATAGTGGGTCCTTGTATGTGGGAAGAAGCCACTGGCATTGAAAGAGAACTGTCAGGAGTATGCAGGGCCCTTCGAGGTGTGGAATGATGAGCGGATGACATTCTCGCACATGCCTTGGGCCAGCCCTGCTTATGGTCAATTATCACAACTCCTCCACTCTTTTACAGAAGCACTTCTTAGGCACATCATAAGCACCCCTTGGGAAGACAAGCCTTCACAGCACAAAGCCGAAGGTAATGTAGGGCCAGAACCACAATGGTTAAGGGGCTGCAAGTGTAGAGGTGCAACATTTAGCACAGATAAGCTACATAAGAACATAAGAACATAAGAACATAAGAAATGCCATACTGGGTCAGACCGAGGTCCATCAAGCCCAGTATCCTGTTTCCAACAGTGGCCAATCTAGGTCATACGTACCTAGCAGTTTCCCCAAAAGACACAGGTTCTGCAGTGCTTGTACTAGGCCAAGCATTGCTATCCTGGGTCCCTTTTTAATAGTGGTTTATGGACCTTTCCTCCAGGAACTTGTCCAAACCTTTTTTAAACCCAGCTATACTAACAGCCCTTACTACATCCTCCGGTAACAGATTCCAGAGTTTGATTACACGTTGAGAGAAGAAATATTTTCTCCTATTTGTCTTAAATAGTTTACCCTGTAGCTTCATTACATGCCCCCTAGTCCTTCTATATTCTGATAGCGTAAACAATTTATCCACGTTTATCCGTTCCACTCCATTCATTAATTTATACACCTCTATCATATCTCCCCTCAGCCGCCTCTTTTCTAGGTTAAAGAGCCCTAACCTTTTTAGCCTCTCTTCATAGGAGTAGCCTTCCATCCCCTTCACCAATTTGGTGGCTCTTCTCTGTACTTTTTCTAATAACTCTATGTCCTTTTTAAGATACGGTGACCAGAATTGCACACAATATTCAAGGTGCGGTCGTACCATGGAGCGATACAGAGGCATTATAATATCCTTTGTTTTATTCTCCATCCCTTTCCTTATGATACCTAGCATTCTATTTGCTTTCTTGGCCGCCGCTGCACACTGGGCGGAGGGTTTTAACATGTTATCCACGATGACTCCTAAATCTTTTTCCTGGGTGGTGGTTTCTAATGTGGAGCCTTGCATCTTGTAACTATAGTGTGGGTTGTTCTTTCCTAGGTGCATAACTTTGCACTTGTCCACATTAAATTTCATCTGCCATTTGGATGCCCAGTCTTCCAATTTATCCAGATCCTCCTGCAGTTTTCCACAATCCTCTTGGGTTTTAACAACTTTAAACAGTTTTGTGTCATCTGCAAATTTGATTACCTCACTAGTTATTCCCTTTTCCAGGTCATTTATGAATATGTCAAAAAGTAGCGGACCCAGTACAGATCCCTGGGGTACTCCACTATTCACCTTTTTCCATTGGGAATATTGGCCATTTAGCCCTACCCTCTGCTTTCTATCTTTTAACCAGTTCCCGATCCACAATAGTACACTGCCTCCTATCCCATGACTTTTTAGCTTCGCCAAAAGTCTCTGATGGGGGACCTTGTCAAAAGCTTTCTGAAAGTCCAGATACACTATATCAACCGACTCACCTTTGTCTACCTGTTTATGCACACCTTCAAAAAAACAGATCAGATTAGTAAGACAAGATCTTCCTTGTCTAAAGCCATGTTGGCTGTCTCCCATTAGGCCATGACTATCTACATGCTGTGTAATTTTGTTCTTTATGATGGCTTCTACCATTTTCCCTGGTACTGACGTCAGGCTCACCGGTCTGTAATTTCCCGGGTCACCCCTGGAACCCTTTTTAAAAATTGGTGTTACGTTGGCGACCCTCCAATCTTCAGGTATTACAGATGATTTAATGAAAGTTCACAGATTACCAATAACAGGTCTGCAATCTCATATTTCAGTTCTTTCAACACTCTGGGATGTATACCATCCGGTCCAGGTGATTTGCTACTATTCAGTTTATCAAATAGTTGTAATATATCTTCCCGGTGTAGCGATATTTCTCTCAATTCCTCTGCAGTATCACCTTTAAATACCACTTCAGTCTTGGGTAACACCCCTACATCTTCCTCAGTAAAGACCGAAGCAAAGAATTCATTCAGTCTCTCTGCTATAGCCTTGTCTCCTCTTATTGCACCTTTTACCCCTCTATCATCTAATGGTCCAATTGACTCTCTCACAGGCCTTTTGCTACGAATGTACTTGAAAAAGTCCTTATTTCGTGTTTTTGCTTCCGTAGCAAGTTTCTTCTCAAATTCCCGCTTTGCCAAGGGAGGTCAGGATTGGGATGTCCATATGGAGAAACCCAGACCACATTGCTGCAACTGTATTGGGCTTGCCTCAGAGGTCCACTGTGAGTTTCTCCATTTGATAAACATCCAAGACTTCAACCAGCCATTCTGCTTGAGTAGGTGGAATGGTCCACTTCCAATAGTGAGTGATAACACTATGAGTAACTAGCAGTAAGAAAGTGGAGAGGTGTTGCAGTCTTTCATCTATGAGATCTGGGAGAAAGTGCTCCAACACACATGATTCTAACGAGAATGAGAGCATCACTCCCAGGGTCTGGCAAATTCATTTATGCACATGGGACTAGAAGTCCTGGATCTTGGGGCAGAACCACCACATATGAAAAAGGTCCCCTGGTCTTCCACAGTTCCTCTAGCAAAGGGAGTAGCTCGCTTTCCCCAATTTAAAGATATGGACTGGTGTTATCGATATATGCATTAGAATGCGGAGTTGCATGTTAACTAAGGACAGGGATATCAAACAAGAATGAGAGTACTGATATATCTCCTCCCAAAATTCCTCTGAATTGTCCCACAAAGCATTATTCCAGCCAGCTATATAGACTAGATCTTGATTCAGAAGGGGCGGAGTCTGTAGCCAGGGCTTTATATAGATGGGCCAGAAAAGACTAGCCATGTGGATTCGAAAAAAATATGTTTCCACTGCTTAGTTGAGTGTAACACTTCATTTGTCAGGGGAAAGCCCCGAAGCAATGACACATCTAGAAATATTAGAAGAAATTCAGCATGATGCCCCATGCCTTCTTCAACCTGTCCTTAGAGACGAAGGAGGAGACATCGAACAGGGAAAATAGACGAAGGTCCTGTCCAAGATTCAAGATAGTGATGGCTTTTTGAGGAGACGTTTAACCACAGTAAAAGATGCTGTGGAAAGTGATAGGTTGAGGATGTGACAGAGGGTTATGGGATAGGAGGCAATGTATTTTTGTGGATTGGAAACTGGCTAAAATACTTGAAACAGAAAGTAGGACTAAATGATTAGTAATCCACATGAAAAAAGGTCAGTAGCAGAATGTCCCAAGGATCTGTACTTGGACCTATGCTGTTTAACATATCCACAAATGATCCAAAGATACTGTAGGTGGAATGAGTGAGGTGATCAAATTTGTGAATGGCATCCAATTATTCAAAGTTGTTAACATGACAGAGGATTGCAAGAATTTGCAGATGAATTTTAATGTGGACAAATGCAAAGTGATGTGTTTTTCTCTTTAAGTGCCGTTGAATCAGTGCTAACTCCTGGCAACCTAGCAGCCGCTAGGTTTTCTTGGCAAGGTGTGACCAGATGTTCTTGGAGCCATTGCATCACACTGAAATTTTCAGCCCAGTCTGTCACAGCTTCCAAAAAAGCAAATAGAATGTTAAGGATTATTTGAAAAGGAATGGAGAACAACACTGAGAATATTATTTCATCTTTGTATAGATCCCTGGTAAGACTGCACCTTGAGTATTGTCTGCATGTCTGGTCAAACCATTTTAACAAAGGATACAGCAGAACTAGAAAGGGTTCAGAGAAGTGACCAAATTATAAAGGGAATGGAACACTTCCCTTATGAAGAAAAGCTAAACAGGTTAGGTCTCTTCAGTTTGGAGAAAAACTGACTGAGAGGAGTATAAAATCAAGATTTTTAACATCATGAGTAATGTGGAGAATGGTTGTTCAACTTTCAAACAACATTAACGCAAGAGAATATTCTGGGGGTAATTTCATTGCTTAGTTTAGCACAAATTTACATATTTTTCACCTATTTTATAAAGTGCATTCATATTTATTCTACAAAATAGAAACGTGACTGATAAGATGCATGCACCAAATGTAGGTATTAGCACTTACACCAGCCCTAGGCTTGGTATAAATGCCCAGGCCGAGATTTCTAGAAAACATACGAAAGTTATATTTTATACTTTGCATGTTTATCTTTAGGCACCACCCTGTCTAAGCTCCGCCCTTGTGCCCACCCACACTGAAAGTACACGCTTTAGCCCTGATGCATGTAAGCAGTTGCCTAAACAACATGCATAAGTAGTATCCATCCCCACACATAAGTCTTGAAGGACTAGAAAAAGGGACTGCTGCTTCTGGAGAGAGATCTGTAATTGTGAGTATATACTTCTGGGAATTTTCTGAAAGGACTTCTTTGTATTAAAGCTAATTAATCTGTGAACCCAGTGTTTTTTGTTAAATCAGTCAGGGCCTAGTAGCAGCAGTTTAAGTTTCAATTTAAAACACAGAAGAGAACTTTCTGCTTACATTTCATACCCAGCACAGAGCTTGTAGTTTAAATTTAATAGTCACTCAGGGCCTAGAATCAGCAAAGTACTTTTAGTTTAAATAAGATGGGAGAGTTAGAATATATAGCACTAAATGAAAGGTTAGATATGATTGGAATATCAGAGACATGGTGGAAGGAGGACAACCAGCGGGACAAGGTGATACCTGGGTACATAATATATCATAATGATAGAGCTGATCAAATTGGTGGAGGGGTTGCGCTCTATGTTAGAAAGGGCATTGAGTCAGAAAGGATTAAAGTTTTGCAGGAAACAAAATTTGCTGCAAAATCTCTATGCATTGAAATTCCATGTAAAAAGGGGAAGGCGATGGCAGTGGGGGTGTACTATCGACCGCCTGGCCACAATGAACAAATGGATGATGAAATGCTCAAAGAAATCAAGGAAGCTAACAAAGGTTACAGCGCAGTAATAATAATGGGTGATTTCAATTACCCCGGTATCGACTGGGTCAGTGTCACGGCAGGACATACTAGGGAGATAAAGTTCCTAGATGAAATAAATGACAGCTTCTTGGAGCAGCTGGTTCATGAACAGACCAGAGGGGAAGCCATATTAGACCTAGTCCTTAGTGGAACACCAGATCAATGCCTCGTTGGAGTCGGGAGTGGTGCCAAAGGACTGGAGAGAGAGGCTCATGTGGTGCTTTTACACAAAAGTGGAAGTAAGGATGTGGTTGAAAACTACAGGCCGGTTAGTTTAACTTCGGTGGTGAGTAAATTATTGGAAACGCTGCTGAAAGAGAAAATAGTAAGGCTTCTGGAGTCCAGCGGATTACAGGATCCGAGGCAGCATGGATTCACCAGAGGCAGGTCTTGTCAGACCAATCTGATTGATTTCTTTCACTGGGTGACCAGGAAGTTGGACCGAGGGAAAGCCCTAGATGTGGTGTATTTGGATTTCAGTAAAGCCTTTGACACTGTTCCTCACAGGCGACTTATAAATAAACTGAGCACCTAAGGGGTGGACCCTAAAGTTACTGCTTGGGTTAGAAATTGGTTGGGTGGGAGGCGACAAAGCGTACAAGTAAATGGAACTCACTCTGAGGAGAAGGATGTTACCAGTGGTGTGCCCCAGGGATCTGTCCTTGGTCCGATTCTTTTTAACATCTTTGTTAGTGATATAGCGGAAGGGCTGTCGGGTAAGGTTTTCCTCTTTGCGGATGACACCAAAATCTGCAATGGAGTAGACACCCAGGAAGGTGTAGATAACATGAGGAGGGATTTAGCTAAGCTTGAAGAATGGTCTAGAATTTGGCAGCTGGGATTTAATGTTAAAAAATGTAAGATCATGCATTTGGGCTGCAGCAATCCAAGGGAGCAATATAGTATAGGGGGTGAAGTACTTTTGTCCACTAAAGAAGAGCGGGATCTATGCGTGGTTGTGTCTGATGATCTTAAAGTAGCTAAACAGGTAGAAAAGGTGACGGCAAAAGCTAGAAGGATGCTTGGGTGCATACAGAGAGGAATGGCTAGCAGAAAAAAGGAGGTAATAATGCCTCTGTATAAGTTTTGGTGTGACCTCATTTGGAGTATAGTGTGCAATTCTGGAGACCGCACCTTCAAAAGGATGTGAACAGGATGGAGTCGGTGCAGAGGGTGGCTACTAAAATGATTAGTGGTCTTCATTATAAAGCATATGAGGACAGACTGAAGGATCTTAATATGTACACCTTAGAGGAAAGGCAGGATAGAGGTGAAATGATTGAGATGTTTAAATACCTCCATGGCATAAATGTTCAGGGAGAGAGCCTCTTTCAATTGAAAGCAAGTTCTGCTACGAGGAGACATGGGATGAGGGTGAAGGGAGATAGATTCAGGAGTGATATGCAGAAATATTTCTTTAAGGAAAGAGTAGTGGATCCATGGAATAGTCTCCCAGTGGAGGTGGTAGAGATGAGGACAGTAACTGAATTCAAAAAGCATGGGACAAACACAGAGGATCTCTAAAGGTAAAAAGGGGACTGTTGTAGTTGTTGATATGGAAGGACAGACTAGATAGGCCATGTGGTCTTTTTCTGTCATCATATTTCTATGTTTCTATGTTTCTATCTAGTGCAAGAGATAAGGGTGTAGGGGCCAGTTGGCAATAGTGATCATAGCATGATCGCGTTTTATTTAATTAGTGGAGGAGGGATAGTAAGAAAATCCACAGTACTACCTTTTATCTTCGAAAGGGAGAGTATGATAAAATGAGGAAAATAGTTAAGAAAAAAACTAAAAGGAGCAGTTGCAAAGGTTAAAGACTTACATCAAGCTTGGGTGTTGTTGAAAAATACTATCTTGGAAGCCCAGACCAGCTGTATTCCACGCTTTAAGAAAAGTAGAAGGAAGTCCAAAAAACTGACAGCATGGTTGAAAGGTGAAGTTAGAGAGGATGTTGTTGCCAAAAAAGCATCTTTCAAGAAATGGAAAAAAGAGCCAAATGATGAATCCTGGAAACAGCACAAGCACTGGCAAGTCAAATGCAAGGCATTGATAAGGCAGGCAAATGGAAAATTTGAGAAGAAGCTTGCTGCAGAAGCAAAAACGCGAAATAAAGACTTTTTGCAAGTACATTCGTAGCAAAAAACCTTTGAGAGAGTCACTTTGTCCATTAGATAATAGAGGGGTTAAAGGGGCACTAAGAGGCAACAAGGCAATAGTGGAGAGACTGAATGAATTCTTTGCTTCAGTCTTTACTGAGGAAGATGTAGGGATGTTACCCATGACTGAAGTGGTATTTAAAGGTGCGGAAGAATTGAAGGAAATATTGAAACATTGGGAAGATGTATTACAACTATTAGATAAACTGAAGAGTAGCAAATCACCTGGGCCGGATGGTATACATCCAAGGGTGTTGAAAGAACTGAAATATGGGATTGCAGACCTGCTATTAGTAATCTGTGAATTTTCATTAAAATTGTCTGAAATACCTGAAGATTGGAGGATCGCCAATGTAACACCAATTTTTAAAAAGGGTTCCAGGGGTGATCCAGGAAACTATAGACCTGTGAGCCTGATGTCAGTAACGGGAAAAATGGTAGAAACAATCATAAAGAACAAAATTACTCAGCATGTAGATAGTAATGGCCTAATGGGAGACAGCCAACATGGCTTTAGACAAGGAAGGTCTTGTCTTACTAATCTGTTATGTTTTTTTGAAGGTGTGAATAAACAGGTGGACAAAGGTGAGTCCCTCATCAGAGACCTTTGGCAAAACTAAAGAGTCATGGGATAGGAGGCAGTGTACTACTGTGGATCAGGAACTGGTTAAAAGATAGAAAGCAGAGGGTAGGGCTAAATGGCCAATTTTCCCAATGGAGAAAGGTGAATAGTGGTGTAACCCAGGGATCTGTGCTGGGTCTGCTGCTTTTTGATATATTCATAAATGACCTGGAAAGGGGAATAATGAGTGAGGTTATCAAATTTGCAGATGACACAAAACTATTTAAAATTGTTAAAACCCGAGAGGATTGTGGAAAATTGCAAGAGGATCTTGATAAATTGAAAGACTGGGCTTCAAAATGGCAGATGAAATTTAATGTGGACACGTGCAAAGTTATGCACCTAGGGAAGAACAACCCAAACTCTGGTTACATGATGCAAGGTTCCACATAAGGAACCACCACCCAGGAAAAAGATGTAGGCGTCATTGTGGATAACAGGTTAAAACCCTCGGCCCTGTGTGAAGCCGCGGCCAAGAGAGCAAACAGAATGCTAGGTATCATAAGGAATGGAATGGAAAATAAAACAAAATATATTATAATGCCTCTATATTGTTGCATGGTGAGACCACACCTTAAATATTGTATGCAATTCTGGTCACCGAATCTTAAAAAGGATATAGCGTTATTAGAAAAGGTTCAGAGAAGAGCCACCAAAATGGTAAAGGGGATGGAAGGATACTCTTATGAATAAAGGCTAAAAAGGTTAGGGCTTTTTAACCTGGAAAAGAGACGGCTGAGGGGAGATATGATAGAAGTCTATAAATTAATGAACAGAGTGTAACGGGCAAACGTAGATCAATTGTTTATGTTATCAGAATAGAGAAAGACTAGGGGACATGCAATGAAGCTACAGGGTAAACTATTTAAGACTAATAAAAGAAAATATTTTTCCACTCAACGTGTAATCAAACTCTGGAATTTGTTACCGGAAGATGTAGTAAAGGCTGTTAGTGTTGCTGGGTTTAAAAAAGGTTTGGACAAGTTCCTGAAGGGAACCATTATTAAACCATTATTAAAAAGGGACCCAGGATATCAGTGCTTGACCCAGTACAAACATTGTGGAACCTGTGTCTTTTGGGGAAACTGCTAGGTACATATGATCTAGATTGGCCTCTGTTGGAAACAGGATACTGGGCTTGATGGACCTTGGTTTGACGCAGTATGGCATATCTTATGTTCTTATGTTCTTATTGAAAATAGATGACTTATACATATTATTGGCATGTAATTTTGCATGGCTCATTACAAAATTATCTCCTCTAGGAAAGTAATGATTAGCAGATTGAAAACAAAATTGTAGAAACATTATTTTCATGCAAATCTTAATTAAGTAGTGGATTTTGTTGTTGGAGGATATGGTCGAGGTTCCTTACATAGCAAGGTTCAAAAGAGGCTTGAAAAAGTTCCTGGAGGAAAGTTCATAAAAAATTATTAGTCAGAGAGGCTTGAGAGAGCCATTTCTTATGGCTAGAAATACATCTACTTTGTTGAAATCTTCCGGGTACTTATGACCTGGCACTCTTAGAGACAGGATTCTGGCCTCACTTTGTCTGACCTGTCCTGGCTTTTCTAATGTTCTTATTGAGTATGGACTTCATGATAAGCTGTCTTTGTTTGGTTTTCTAATGTTAAGCATATTCAAGTTCTATTATGAAAGTAGATGTGTTAAAGACTAAAGGCCTGATAGTCAGTGTCAACAGTTAGCATGATTACAGTGGGTAGCCATTGGTGCTGATTATTACAGTGCTTTTTGAAAATATTCATCCCTTCAGTGTTTGTCCTGTTTTGTCTCATTGCGACCTGGAATTAAAATGGCGTTTTGGGGGTTAGCACCATGTGATATACACAACATGCCTATGACTTTTAAGGTGCAAAATATTCTTTATTGTGATATAGCCTAGTGGTTGGGGCAAGGTACTTCAGGCCAGAAGGTTGGGGGTTCAAATCCCACTAGAGGACAGCAACCTTGGGCCGGAAGGACTGGGGTTTCTAGTCCCACAGATGTTCCCTGTGGTCTTGGGCAAGCCACTTATCAGGGGGGGAGTAGTCTAGTGGTTAGGACAAGGTACTTCAGGCCGGAGGGCTGGGGGTTCAAGTCCCACCTGGGGACAGCAATCTCAGGCCGAAGGGACTGGGATTTCTAGTCCTATAGGCACTCCTTTTGGTCTTGGGCAAGCCACTTAACCCTCCATTGCCCATGTTCCCTGTAAGTATTAGCGTGTGTGTGTCATATCCCCTCGTATTAAATGTATCCCCCAATTGACCGCTTTGACCCAGTGAAAAGCGGGATATAAATACAGCTAAATAAATAAATAAATAAACCTAACCCTCCATTGCCCATGCTCCCTGTAAGTATTAGTGTATGTGTCTCATATCCCCATGTGTTAAATGTATCCCCCAATTGTGTTGTGACTGCTATGATTGAAGGATAAGGCATTATACAAAACTGTCTAAATAAAAAAAAATCAGGAGTGTGCATATGTATTCATCCCCCAAAATCAATATGCTGTAGAACCACCTTTTGCTACAATTATAGCTGCAAGTCTCTTGGGGTATGTCTCTATTAGCTTTGCACATCTAACTACTGGGATTTTCACCCATTCCTCAAGGCAAAACTGTCCCAACTCCTTCAAGTTAGATGGGTTGCGTTGGTGTACAGCAATCTTCAAGTCATGCCACAGACTCTCAATTGGATTGAGGTCTGGGCTTTGACTAGGCCATTCCAAGATATTTAAATGTTTTTCTTTAAACCAGCTTTAGCAGTATGTTTAGAGCCATTGTCCTGCTGGAAGGTGAACTTTTGTTCCAGTCTCAAATCTCTGGCAGACTGAAACAGGTTTTCCTCAAGAAATGCCCTGTATTTAGTGCCATCCATTGTTCCTTCAAACCTGAACAGTTTTACAGTCCCTGCCAATGAAAAACATCCCCACAGCATGATACTACCACCACTATGTTTTACTGTCGAAATGTTGCGGGGTGATGGGAAGCGTTGGATTTGTGCCACACATGGACATTTCCCATGATGGTCCAAAAGGTCAATTTTTGTCATATCTGACCAGAGAAACTTCTTCTATGTTTTTGGGGGATCCACCACATTCTGTTTTGCAAACTCCAAAGTGTTTTCTTATTCCTTTCTTTAAGCAATGGCTTTTTTCTGGCCACTCTTCCATAAAGGAGGGAGGAGTGGCCTAGTGGTTGGGGCGTTACCTCAGGCCAGAAGGTCAGGGGTTCAAATCCCACTAGAGGACAGCAACCTTGGGCCAGAAGGACTGGGGTTCCTAGTCCCATAGGTGCTCCTTATGGTCTTGGGCAAACCACTTAACCCTCCATTGTCTATGTTCCCTGTAAGTATTAGTGTATGTGTCTCATATCCCCTCATGTTAAATGTATCCCCCAATTGTGTTGTGACCACTTTGATTGAAGGATAAGGTGGTATACAAAACTGCATAAATAAATAAAGGCCCACTCTGTGGAGTGTATGGCTTAAAGTGGTCCTATGAACAGATACTCCCATCTCCCCTGTGGTTCTTTGCAGCTCCTTCAGTATTATCCTTAGTGTCTTTGTAGCCTCTCTGATTAATGCCCTCCTTGCCTGGTCTGTGAGTTTTGGTGGTGGCCTTCTCTTGTCAGGTTTGTAGTGGTGCCATATTCTTTCCATTTTGTTATAATGGATTTAATGTTGATCCGTGGGATAGTCAGAATTTGGGATTTGTTTTTTTTATAACCCAATCCTGATCTATACTTCCCCACAACTTTGTCTCTGACCTGTTTAGAGTGCTCCTTGGTCTTCATGTTGCTTGCTTACTGGTGTTGTAGAGTCAGGGACCTTTCAGAACTGGTATATTATTCAGACATCATGTGACAAATCATGTGACACAGATTGCACACAGATGGACCCTAATAAATGAATTATGTGAGTTTTGCAGTTAATTGGTAGGACCAGATCTTATTTAGGGGTTTGATAGCAAAAGGGATGAATACATATGCACTAACAACTTTTCAGTTTTGACTTTTTATGATATATACAAGGTATTTTATTGTCATTCTACTTCACCAGTTTGGTCTAGATTGTTAGGTCCATTACCTAACATCTAAATGAACCTCCATTTTCATTCCAGGTTGTATGTAATGCGAAAAAACAGGACAAAAACCAAGGGGCTGAATACTTTTGCAAGTTACTGTAAACCCGGCTATCCAGGGTCACAGCACAGCCTTCAACGCTGCAGAAACTAACCGGGCAGCAGTTATATGCAGACGCTGTCCGGTAAGTTCTCATGGATAAAGATAGGCCAGCTTTGGCTCCACCCCAGAATGCCCCCAGATGCCCCAATTTCTAAGTGGTTAGCATTGGGGCATATAGTGGCATTAGTCTGGGATATTCGGCTTCACTAACCATGTTAGTGCTATTGAATATCCCGCTACCAGGGTCTAAGATTAAACTCAAACTGGCCTTTTTTCTGTGAAATTTGAATATAGAAATGTATAAACAAATAGGGTTAAATCTTTATAGAACAAAGTCAAGCATTTTCTGATTTAGTCCAGACATCTTTTTGCAGCAGGAAAAAATTGATGTAGTTTGAATTTCTCTTGATATTTGGGCATTTTCACAGCTCGAAAATTTTACAGACTTGAAACTCCTATTATCAAATACAGGATGGAAAGAGGTGTTTATAGTTTTATGGACATAAATGCAGTAAATGACTACAATCTTCATGAAGCTTTTACGTTGTTCTTCGGTGCCTAGCTCTTCTGATCTGTATAAAATACTGTAACATACAATTTTCTTCAAACCATTTTGTCTTTTTAATGTAACAGCCACTATTTACAGAACTGTGGAAAGGTTTTGTTGTTACCACATGGTAATTGCCAAAATTAATGTGTAGTAACTGCAAAACCTCTTTGTTACCTGTTTGGGGTGGTATTGGCATTTTACTATTCACTTAATACAAATACAACATTTGTAATGCCTGTTTATTAAATGGCATATAATATGATGTGGTTAGCAATAACACTTGAAGTGACGTTAACTGTTGCAAGTTATCTACTATGCCCTCCATTTTTAGGAAATGATATAATAATGAAGTGTCTAAAAGTGGCATTTAGGTTTTTCGTGTGCCTCTTACAGAATCACAGCCACATAAAAGTGCACACATTAATTACATAGTGCGTGCTTTCACTGTGGGCATGCATGGGGCAGAGTTTGGGTAGAATATAGGCCGAATGCACGAGTGCAGGCATTAATTGTAGAATCCTATAATTTATAAATGGCATTTTAGAAAGGATGTCCAACCACAATCCGGGACGTCCAGGGCAAATATGCAGAAAAACACCAGGCCATTTATAATTTAGTCTGATTTTAGAAACATAGATGCCCCTGATGGGGGCACCCATGCCAGCATCCACATAGATGTCCTCACTACAAAAACGTGGGGTGTGGATACCTCTTTAATGCTAGTTTGCATATGGGGACATACATTGGCATGGCAAAATAAAAGCAAGAGCTCATGTTCACTGTCAGTATGTGTTGTCAACATGGAAAATACAGGGGACATCATTGTACCTCCTTCTCCACACCCTCTGGATATGTGGCTAGAAAACCAAGCATTTTTCTGATGCCCATTCATGCTGGGAGCAGGTATAAACTTGGACAGGGCTCGGGATGTGCATGGTGTTTCTGAAAATGAGCAAGGATTACCAGGTTCTTTCAAATACCCTGGACATGCCTACATCATGCCCCCATTCTGCTTTGGATGTCCTTGCTCCAGGGACATCTTTAAAACCACTTTCTACAATGGCTCTAGGGATGTCTCCACACTTTGCACTTTTGTCTGCCTTTTTTCAGACACCCAAATAGGACTTCTAAAATAACCCTTAAGGTGTATATTTGCAAAATGTAGGCATGGTTATTCCCACCAGCTCTAGAGTTGGCGTAAATGATCATACCTTAAACTAAGGTGCATTATCAGCCACTTTATAAAAGAGGCATGTTTGGGCTGGCTTAAACTAGGCACCCGGATATAAAATTATCCTCTAACTGTAAAGCACATTCTTAATCATTCCATGCCCTCTTCTGTGTTACATGGGTAAGACAGAAATTACTGTGCACTGTTGAGTGCCATGTTGACTGTTAGTATGCAATAATTCTCACGTTATGCAGTCAACACAACTTAGTAAATAGGAGCCAACTTGTGAGAAAATTGTATGAATACCATCGTACGTTATTCCATTCATATATTTAAAAGTGGGAGGGGATTTTTATTTAAAAAAATTATTTATTTTTGTCATCTCTTTAAGATATCTATGAAAATGAAGGACTTCTTTTTTCACTGATTAAATTTGGATCGCATTCTCTAGTGCAGGTAAACCGGGTTAAACTTTTAAAAAGCAGCCCCGGGAAGTTTAAACCTGCTCATTAACTTTTGCCATACATCTGTTATTTTTTAAAGCTGTAGTCAGGCCCATACCAAGCTAGAAATGCGCCCTGTGCGACTCGTTAATCTGGCGCCTCCTGAATCCCCAGTCGCATGCAGGGACTCGCTCTCATCAGGCTTCCTGAAAGCACAGTGATGACATCAGCGCCCCTTCGGCACTTGTGCCGTGTGCAGTCGCACCGCTCACACAGCCCTTGGTGCGGCCCTGACTGCAGTGTTAACCATTCTAATGTATTTTCTGTGCATTTTCTGGCATCCTCCTGCTCATGGTCACATCACTTGTTTGCCTAAATGATAGGGAGGTCATTTTATAAGGTCATTCTCACATGCATTTGACCACGTGCTCACCCAACTGTCCTTTTACAAAACACTCACTAGCGTAAAAGTGCTGCTTTGGCATCTTGCCTACTTGCTGTTATAAAACAAACTTCACATAGGTGATTTCAAATGCGCTTTAACTAGACTCCCCCTTATTAAATTGCCCCATGAGGGTCATCTTATAAACCATTTTCACATCTAAAATTCTGTTTTAAGCACATAAAGAGGATCTTTCTATAGGTTGAGCATAAAAGTATGCATGATACAAGCCAGTGTATATTTTTTCAGTAGGCATGCAGAGGGACAGAGTATGGGCAGAGCTGTGAAGCATGTGTGTATTTTATCAAATATGTGCCTAGTGTAAAGTATGTGCTGGCATGTATACCCGCTCCAGAGCAACGGTGATGCCATGCCTACAGTTCGGGTGCAATATGTTCAAGCATATTCATTAGGTTTTTTCACAAAAACAAGTAGGCATCTACTATCTTTTTAAAACAAGCTTAAAATAGCAGCCTTCCTGACCTATTAACATAGGAGGTAATTTTATAAAGTCATTTTAGTAAATATGTGGTAATATGTGCACATAAAATAGCTCTTATAGAATTACCTAAGGTGTCAAAGTATGCCCTGTGGCATGGACCTGAACACTTTTCCTGTAGGCTTTGCTGGAAACGGGCTGGGTGGAACATAGGTGGAATCACAAAGTAAACACATTGTAATCAATCTATATGCGTACTCGCAAATTCTATATGAGGATATTTAGGCCTTCTCCTGAGCAGGTGCAAATATCTGTGACCTTCGTGTCAGCACAATTCCTGTTGGAGTTGAATTAGTATTTTATAAAGATACAAAAACACTTATGTGCGTTTATAAAATTGGGCCAAAATAGAAGCTTTCTTGCCCCCTAAACCATAAAATTATCCTCATGGAGGCCCATTCCGATTCCTGCACATCTGTCTGTATTGGCTAGGCAAAATTCAGATGCATGGCAGATGGACCCGAATTTGCCGTCGTGGGGCCCAGACGTACCCGCAATGGCAGAATTGGGGACAGAGACATACGGGCACTCCCCATATGACAAGCAGATGGGTATGGGTATGGGTATGGGTAGTTGCTTGTCTATACGCTAGAACGCCACTGCTGGAGCAAGAGAGCAATGGCATTGTGGCACCATGGCAATGAGCCATCCACATAATGGCTCTGAATGCCATAGTAGACATCTGCCCCTGCAGCCCATGTCTGGCCTTCATGGTGACCACTGTGGGTTGGATCATCGCTGCAGGGGCACGTTGGGACCATCAGACTATGGTACGGGGGTGTGCAGAGCACGATGTAGGGGGCACCCTAGACTTATTCCATCATCACAATGAAATAAACCATGCATTTAAGTTGGTGCCAGGGAACATACAGAGACATGACCTGAATTGCCTCTGTACATCCCAGCAGCAGGCACTCTCCCCATACTGCCCCCACTCTGCCCCCTCCTGCCCCTGTCCAGTGCTCCCTGCACAAACGCTGTGTATGTGCGGGGAGCGCTGGCAATGGAATCACATTCCAGGGCTGAGCGCAGTTTGCACATCCAACCTGGACATCCAACCTCGTTATTCGCGGGACAGAAAGCCAACCTAAGGGGGTAACGTTTCCCACATGTAAAAACCTGTTCTACATACATAAAAGAGCTTGAAAAAATGGCCCCAGTACTTACATATGTGGAAGTGTGTGTGGCGACAAGAAAGTGCATATTTTATGCGACTCACATATAAGCATGTCCTGGGACAGAGTTTGGGGGGACCATGGGCAGAGTCACAAAGTACACATGTTTTGTATTAGATACAGACAAACATTTTATGTGTGTACATTGACTCCAGCTCTAGAGCTGGTTGTAAATATCCACAGCTTCAATCTATCCGTGATTCATGACAGTTTACCCCCTATAAGCTTTTATATGAAACGCTAAATAAAGGTCCCCCTTTAAGCTCTTAACCCAGGTGATCTGTTATAAAATTGCCTCCTACAGAGTAATGCTGCAAATAATTTGAGTATGCAGAAAAGAATTGTATGTGCTCAAGTAGGAACTAATGAAATTTCTCCAAGGTATTTACTCATAGAGGCTCAAAAAACATAACACCTACATTGTGTGATATATGCATAGGTATTACAGGGGGTGGGTTGGAGAATGGGAAAAATGGTGGTGGGATTGCACTTATGCATGCATTTTATAAAATACGTGAACATGCACCAATCTCAGCTAGCACATGCAAACACAAAATCATTCCTGCGTTAGAGCAGGCAAATCTTTGTTCGGCAGTTTTCAGATAGACTATTGATAAACGTACGTAAGAGTAACATAAGTGCTTTCTCTGCCTAGGTGCGAAATTATAAAATTATCCTCTAGAAGATTCACATGTACTGTCCTGGGCAGGGATCTTTCCATGGTAGATTCTGAGCAGAGTTACAATCGCTAATCTCTCTCTCAAACCTCAGGGAGAAGACCGGGTTGCAAGCAAAGTTGATTTTATGAAAGAGAACAAGCAATCATATAAAGCACATTATAATGAATAAGTATTCCCTTGTCAAATGAGCAATCAAAAATAATTAATCACCTACATTAAATTCAAACTAATTATGTACATATTAAATAAAAGTTATAAACTGTTTAATTACATCTCAAAGTCAAAGAAGGCGTGCCTGCTAGTGTTTGCTGATTTTTTACGTGTAGGTCCTTGCAGTGTCTAATTGTAAATATTCAGCAAAAATTGCACAGGAATATAAATTACTTCATTCTATTTCATAGCTTTGCTTCAAAAGAAATGGGCCTATAAATGAAATAAACTGTTCCTATATTTCAAGAATATTCATCTTCATATTAAAAATTTGCTATAGTGCGCGCCACGCCAAAACCTTTTAGGTAATTATTGCTAGCTTTGGGATTCAGAATGTCTCAGCTCACATGCAGGAAGTTATTTGCATTATTTGTTTTACCACTTTCTTGTCCTGACATCAAGGCAGTTTACGGACGCAATATAAAAACTGAATCAAACAAACAAGACATACAGAATAATATCACTAGCACAACAAATCACTTGTACTTGTACATGAACAATCAAACAGCATCATGTTTCACAGTGTCCCAGAAACGTTGATAAACACAGCCCTGTACTTTAATGCCTCCTCCTGACGTGTATTTATTATTAGCAGATGTTTTCTTCTTCCTATGGCAACAGTTATAATATCACCATGCCCCCTTCGGATGGAGGGATAGGACACTGACCCCCTCCCTCTTATAGTTTATAGGTTCCCAATCTCAAGCAATAAGTTGAGGGATGATCCTCCATTCATGGCTCAGATGTTATATTTGGGTTTTTATATTAGAAGCAACCCTTTAATTTTTATACATGGAGATCCTTACCATGTTTAAATGTCAAGGAGAAGTAGTTAGGGCAGGGAGAGGGAGTGGGTTGGGTGGGCCTCCAATCTTAATGTGAATTTTCCATTTTACAAGTGCAATACATGTTGATATCAAAAAAATCTAAGCAGCTGCATTTATAGCTGTCCCTGATATATCCCCAAGCATTCAATCCCCCACTAGCACCCACCCTCCCACCCTCCCAACATCCAATCCCCCCAACCCAAACCTGCAATATCTGGACCCTCCCTGAATTCAAATCCCCCTCACATCAATATCCCCCTACCCAACTCTACCGCAGCATCAACAATCAACCCAGCCAGCCCTCCCAGCATAAGGAACTTTAATGGTCCCCCCAAACAAATCCCAATTCCAGTCCTTTTCTCAGCCTTACCAGAGTTCTCGGTGTCTAGTGGAAGCAGGAGCAATCCCCAATCTGTCCTGTTCAGCCAGCCCCAGGTTTCAGACTGGCACCTTGAGCCATAATGGTACTGTCACTAAGGGTTAGGCTTTCTAATTTGTTCTTATTTGGCAGCTTATACCCGTAATGGTAGTAGTCTGAGATTACTGTTAGGGTGTCACAGGCACCATTTTGATTCCTAGATGACTGAGCGAGAGCACTGGTGATTTCTCCTAGACACTAGGGACCATGGTAAAGCTGGGAATGGGATCAGGAGGTGGGGGAGGGGTGTCTTCTGAGAAGACATTGAGGAGATTCCTCATGTTGGGGGAGATGGGGTGATTTTTGTTTGTGTTGTGCTGGGTTAAGGGTGGGATCTTGTTGCAAGGGGAATGGATGCTGGGGGTTCAGTGGGAAGATTTGATGTTGGTGGGGGAGGTTATGGGAGATCAGTATCGGGGAGGGGTGATGAGGAGGAAACCTTTGCTGCAGATCGGGAGTTGCATGGTTTTTTTGCCACATGCAGTTTTATTAAAAATCACCACTCCCACTCGAGAGATATTACATGAGGTCCTGCACATCCTTACATAAATTTTACAGGAGGTTCTGGGTTTTGCAGAGCATCTTGTAAAATACAGAGGGCATTTTCCACATCCCTACCTGGATGACTTAATCCCATCTCCATATCCTATTTAAAATTTGCCTTCAAAACCTTACTCAAAATGGAGGTTGAGAAACAATTTACATTTTATCCAAAAGATGTGATACATTTATAAGACTCTGAAAGTGGCATGGTTCAGTTGTTCAGTTCTTTGTTTACCTGTACCAGTGGATTTCAGGCTCTGGAGAGCCGGTGGCCCGGCAGATTAATGATATTGCCTCTTGCCTCTCTGCTGTAGCATTGAAGGACTTCTGTGGCATTGTAATAGCTGGAGGCACTGGAGGAGATACAAAAAATGTTTCTGAGTTTAATTATGTGCAGAACTCTATAGGCCCATCTCATATATTTTGTCCTAATGTTTATATTGTACATAAGGCATTTAAATATTGAATGAGATATAGCTACTTCAAGCTCTTTGTCCCATACAATGGAAACCTACTAGGGGCAATGATCCCGATTCTATAATGTCCACATCCTGCTGCAGAAACGTCTAATGTGGAAATGGCACGTAATATACCTGCAGATATAGATGTGCCCACGGTTCCTGGATCAGGGAGATATATTTTTTCTGGCACGGCACAAATAACACGTCTGGAGAAACAAGGGCCCTCACTGCTATTACAGGACATGGGTAAACGCAGCAAACAGCCTGTACGTCCCCGTGCTCGCGGTATTCTGAAATGATAGATGTTTGCATTGCTTCCCGTCTCTGTGTGGTCATGCCTCTGCTGGCAGAATGCACATCTCCTAAGCTGATGCTCACACTGACAGTGTTGTGCTCATGCAAACAACACATTAACACTGATGAAACAGATAAGGTCATGAAACCCAGGCTATATATATTAGTTTGTTGCATACCCATAACACTATAAAGTTGTCTAAATGCACCAAAACTATTCTAAAAATCAAGTGGAAAGTGAGATGTTTGTCCTGACAGACCCTGCAACAAAATGTACATGGCATTTGATGAAGACCTTAATTATTATTTCAGTGGTCATCGCTGAAAACAGTATTAGCAATGCAAAGAATGGGTCAGAAAAAGCTGAAGTGGGTATGTGCAGCTACATCTCAAAACATATCTCTGTCATTCATAGGAAACAGCATACAAAACACAAACAACTCCACTAATTTAACCAATTGTAGCAATTGAATAACCTTGCACTACACAAGCTAACAATACTGCGGTGACAGGGGAGCACAGACCTCAGACAAAACCCCAAATAGGCATTGAGTACTTAAAAACAGGAAAAAACCAGATTTCAGTAAACCATGGGGAAAGAATAGCATCAACGGTCTGTGACCTACCCCCACCATCCATCAAACAGTATTGAAAAGCTTATTTTTATACAGTACTGATGGAAAAACAACACTTACATATTCCAACTACAATAATGAAAGAGACATAATATATAATATGTATCAATAGGTAGCTAATGCTTTAAACCTTCAATAGCAAACAAATAACATATTGTATGTCCCTTAATAGCCATTGCTCCAAATGGAAACAAAACAAAACTCAAAAAGCTCAAAAAGAGCAAAAACCCATCAGTAAAAGTAGTAATCCTCAGCTTCAAGATGGCATAAGATGGCATTAGATCTCAACCCCGACGCCACAATCAGACGTCCCTCTTAGCGTTTCGCAGACGCTGCTTCAGGGGGGGTGAACTATAAAAACAAATAAAACAATAAAAAAGTGCTAAATATATAAACTACATACTACATACTGGGGGGCTTTCTCGGGAGCAATTTCTGATATGTCGGGAGCAGCGGTGGATATTTTTGCTTCGTACGGTGGCCCCTGGGGGATTGAATTTCACCATTGATTGGCAGGCTTGTGTGTGAGGGTTCTTGTATGTGGGAGTGATTGGATGGACAGCAGTAATGGGGACATGGTCAGGGGTAGCCTCATTGGGTAATTTTGGCGGGTTTTTTTTTTTGGTTTTTTTTTGCGCCGACAGAGTGATGACGTCAGACGCCATTAGCTGGGTATTTAATCTGGCTCATGGATGTGAGAAGGTACGCTAGCTGAGCTTTCTGATATGCATGTGGTTTCGGTGCGGGCATGGTAAGAACTCCCGGCTTTGATCTGTTTTGAAGTGAAAATGAAGTATGTGGTATGTAGTTGATATATTTAGCACTTTTTTATTGTTTTATTTGTTTTTATAGTTCACCCCCCTGAAGCAGCGTCTGCGAAACGCTAAGAGGGATGTCTGATTGTGGCGTCGGGGTTGAGATCTAATGCCATCTTATGCCATCTTGAAGCTGAGGATTACTACTTTTACTGATGGGTTTTTGCTCTTTTTGAGCTTTTTGAGTTTTGTTTTGTTTCCATTTTGAGCAATGGCTATTAAGGGACATACAATATGTTATTTGTTTGCTATTGAAGGTTTAAAGCATTAGCTACCTATTGATACATATTATATATTATGTCTCTTTCATTATTGTAGTTGGAATATGTAAGTGTTGTTTTTCCATCAGTACTGTATAAAAATAAGCTTTTCAATACTGTTTGATGGATGGTGGGGGTAGGTCACAGACCGTTGATGCTATTCTTTCCCCATGGTTTACTGAAATCCGGTTTTTCCGGTTTTGAAGTACTCAATGCCTATTTGGGGTTTTGTCTGAGGTTTGTGCTCCCCTGTCACCACAGTATTGTTAGCTTGTGTAGTGCAAGGTTATTCAATTGCTACAATTGGTTAAATTAGTGGAGTTGTTTGTGTTTTGTATGCTGTACCATAGTTAAACTCCGGTTAGGCCGTTTATATTTGTATTCATAGGAAACAATCAGGATGGGACCATGCAGCAATGCAAACATCAGAAATACATGTCCAAAAGCACCATCATCTGTTCTGACAAAGGTGCACAATGCTAGAGACCTCTGCATGCCCCCACCCTGAGGGCCCCCCATCATTGATAGGGACATGTCCTGCTATGTTGCTGCAGAGCAGCTGTACAGAAGTTACTGCCCATTCACACTGGCACCTGGTGATGCTGCGGTCAACCCTACGGTCCAGGTACTGGCCAGGCATACATGTCCCCCCTGAGCTGCAGATCGGCACACCAGGGCCTCCCCTGGAGTCCTTATACCACACACACACACACACACGACCACACTTCCCAGCCAAACATGCTTCTGCTCCATACTAACTAACATACCATCTCTACATCTACATTCCCATTTCTCCTAACATAGGAATTGTTAGGGAAGCCTAGGACAGCCCTTTAGCACAATCAGCAATTGCTAGCATAGCTGGAATAAAGACTATTGGAATGTTTTATATATCTGTGGGGGCGTTTTTTTATTGTTGCTTTAGCTTACAAAAGTCCATCACCTGTGTCTGCTATTCTTGACAACTGCATCTTATGCCTTCACAGACAGCAGACACACCAGTTTACTACAGACCTGTCACAGCCATTCATCTCTATGGGATGCGTTGACGAACAGAACAGAAATTCCTCTAAGTGCTGGCCTTACTATATGTTGCTGCTGGTATTACTTAGGCTTCCATGGGATACACTCAGGACGTACATGGGCCTTTCCTGAATACACCATATACATCTCTGCAACTTGCCATACCCCCATTTATGCCCCCTCCTGACCACGTTCTGAGATCCCTGTTTTAGTGTCATGTGTGTGCAAGGCCATATGATTTCAGAATACAGTTCTAGATGAGACAAAACATCTATCCCACACTTCCAGGTGCCTATTTGCGTTTCAGAATGACCCCCAATGTGTATACTAGATTCTAATTTACAATACTGTAAACACAAAACAAAGCAATCTTCATATTTCAAATAATAATTAATGTGTCTTGTTAATATTTCAACACTAAAAAACAAGGTTTTGATCAAGTATTTGTAATATGTAGCTGGACAGATAGACATTGGCGCAACATAAAGATCTGGTGATGGAGGTGGTAGAGGTAAAAACAGTTATCAATGAAGAAAGCTTTCAATTTAGTTCATGCTTTTTCTTAGAAGCTCAAGGTGAGCTACATTCAGGTATAGTCCTGTCCCTGGAAGGCCTACAATCTAAGTTTGCACCTGAGGCAATGGAGGTTGAGATAATCTGCCCAAGATCACAAGGAGTAGTAGTAGGATTCAAAATGAAACTCTGCAGATGCTAGCCAGCTGTTCTATTAGGAAAGAAGGATTAGAGGATCTGCTGTCTCTGCTATCAATTTATTTTTTTGTGACAACACAGGATTGAATCACTGAAAGAAAAAACATATCTTGCTTATTCCCCATATTCCTATAGCACAGAAACATTCTTTAGAAGCTGTTACGAAATGGATGGTTTACTGCTTAAATATTTGCCAAATTGAAAAGAAATACAATCTCGTTATATATAACAGAAAGTTTGTACAGGTGTTGTCAGCTCCAGTGCCACGTGTGGCTGATGGAACATAACACATGGTATGAGGTGATGCTGATGGCCTGACTAGGAAGCAAGAATGCAGATCACTGGTGGGTCTTGGCGTACAGCAGCAAGCGGACATCTGTGCAGCCTTTTAGCTTTTGCATGTGTATTAAAATGTCTAGCAAAAATTGTTTTTAATCACAGACCTGCTTAGCACATAGCTCTGGACTCATAGGGGCCAACATTCAGAACTCTTTTTTAGTCATCTAACAGGATGCTGTCCAATTAAGGGTGTTGACTCTGATATTCACTGGCAATATCTAGACGGTGTTGCTGAATATTTCCATAGACCGTCCCGACACTATCCAGTTAGTGCTCAGAGTTGGTTCATGGACAGAGCGAGGGTGGTGGGATAAGTGCTGACTTTATCCAGTTAGCATGATTTTCAATTGGTATTTATTTATGCCACATGATAAGCTGTCCTAAGTTGCAATCCAGATAAGTGCCGGCTGAACATCCTACTAATCGAATAAGCACCACTCAGTCCGGATAGTCAGTGGCAACTTTTAATCAGACACAGCTGCTGAATATCCTGCTAATATTTAAGTGCCACAGCTGATCACTGTGCCATTTAAATATCTGGCCTTTTTAAAATCAGGCCCTTATTTTCTGTTTGTCTTCTATTATGTGTTACTGAATCAAGAATTATTTGTTTGTTTGTTACTTAAAGTTCTATGCACAGTAAGCAAAGACGGCAAGAATAACTATTTGAAGGGGAATTAATATATACCATAAGAATCTCTTTGGGTGGGATTCTATATTTCTGTATTCATTTTTTTTATGTAAACACCTCTGAGTCCTTATTTTTGGGAATATCAGTGTAAGGGGATAATAGAATCTACTCATGAGTACAAGGAGTTTCACTGGCATTCTTGTAATGTGGTGTGCAGTAGGAAGGGGTTTTCTTTAAAACACAGACCGGACGGCAGTTCAGAAAAAATAAAAACACACAGTTTTTTTATTCTGTCCCAGACTGTTAAACCTCCACAAGCAAAATCCAGAACAGACAGCAGTTCAGGGAAAATAAAGTTAGCTTACTTCTGTCTCAGCTTGTTAAACATCCACAAGTTGGTTCTCCTGGCACTACCTTCAGTCCCATTTAACTCCTTTGCACGGCTTGCTTTGGAAGGATTTCTCACTCCATGGGTCTCTCTCTCCTTCCTGCAGCCTGTTGGATTCTTAACTTCTCTCTCTGGGCCACGATCTCCCAGCCCTGAATGCTGAGCTGCAGACTCTTTAAAAGGGGACCATTTATATTCATCACCTCCCCCCCCCCATCAGCTCAATCATGCCCCATTGAGCACCTGCCTCACCCGTGACCACTGTCCAAGAAAGGAAGTCCACGTTCAGGTGACCAGCCTTATGGTGGACTCAAAACTGGTAGAGTTGGAGTCTCAAAAACTACCATGGGACTCCTTATGTTGAGCCAGCCACTTGAGGAGTTGGTAGTCCATTATGAGTGTAAAAAGACAGCAAAGCAGGCAGTATCTGAAGGTCTCAAGCACACACTTGTCAGCAAGGGCTTCCTTCTCGATCACCGCATAATTTTGTTCCTGACTTCCTCAGCCAGAACATCTTCTAGTCCCACGTCTGAGGCATCAGTTAGCATAATAAATGGTAGAGAGAAATCAGGGCTAATCAGGACAAGTTCAGAGCACACTGCCTTCTTGAGGTGCTGGAAGGCCTGATCCAGGTCCAGTGAGCAATGAATCTGTTTGGGAGCTCTCTTTTGAAGGAGATTGACTAACAGCTCAGCCACCTCTGCAAAATTCGGGATAAACCAGTGGCAATAGCCAATTAATCCAAGGAAGGCATGAACCTCTTAGTTTGACTTTGGGCTATGGACCTGGATGATGGCATCCGCCTTCCATAGTTGAGGTCATATCTTCACATTCCTGATTAAGTATCCCAGGTATTGCATGTCCCCACCTCCCAGAAAACATTTCTTGGGGTTAGCCATCAACTCAGCCTTCTGCAGGCTGGTCTATACATCTTGTGCATGAGTTAGATGGGTGGCCTATTCTCTGATGTAGATTAAGATACCGTCAAGGTATGCAGCTGCATTCTCCTTGTGCGGTCTCAGAAGGTGGTCGACTAGGCATTGAAACATGGCAAAGGGCAGTACTGTAATCCATGTAATCCAAAGGGCAGTACTGTAATCCAAAGGGCAGTACTGTAAACTGGAACAGATGTTATGGTGTTGAAAAAGCAGTCTTCTCCTTGGCATCTGTAGTCAAGGGCACCTGCCAGTATTTCTTGGTCAGATCCAAGGTTGATATAAACATGCTCCAACGAGTTGCACGATTAGCTCATCTGTGCTGGGCATGTATATGTTATATATATTTATATAAAATGTTCTATGTACAATGTTGTTCTTCTGTAAACCATGCTGATATTGAATAGTGTGGTATAAACCCAAATGAATAAATAAATAAAAATAAATACACCTCCAGTTTAGAAGCTGCATTGATCCTCTGGAAGTCAATTCAGAAACTGATTCTTCTGTCAGGTTTAGCAACCAAGACGATTGGTGATGACCAGTCACTCAGACTCTTCCATCATTCCCAGGTTAAGCATCTCTTCCAGCTCCTTTGTGATGACCATCTGCTGGACCTCCAGAATCCAGTAGGGCTGTTGCCAGATAACCACTCCAGGATCAGTAATTATATCATGACAAATAAGGTGGGTTCATCCCGGGTGGATGGAGAACACCTTTTGGTTCCTGTGGATCAAACCTTCTAAATCTCTTCTCTGGAGCTGGTCTCCAATTGGGACTTGAGCTGGATCTGACAGGGCTGAAATTTATAGCCTAAAATCATCTCCCGGTACCACCATAGCTATCACTGGAGTCCATTTTTTTAATAGGTTAATATGATTAATTTTGGCTTTCCTGTTTATCTAGCTGGGTAATCTTCTAGTTAACAACCCCACTTTCTCTTCAACCTCATAGGTCCCCTATGATTTATAGAGTTACTTGCTCTCGGATGAGGGTGGCAAGACTAAAAGGAGGAGTGGAGGAGTGGCCTAGTGGTTGGGGCAAGGTACTTCAGGACAGAAGGTCAGGGGTTCAAATCCCACTAGAGTACAGCAACCTTGGGCCAGAAGGACTGGGCTTTCTAGTCCCACAGGTGCTCCTTGTGGTCTTGGACAAGCCACTTAACTCTCCATAGCCCATGTTCCCTGTAAAATAATTATCTCCAAGTTATAATGCCCTGTTCAATGTAATTTCAGTTTGTTCAATGTAAACCACACTGATGCAGAATAGTGTGGTATGTAAGAGAATGTAAATAAATAAATAAAACTCTTTCACCCAGTTGGAAGGCACAGTGCATGCTTGTTGCTCCTGGCCTGTTCAGCTTGGGCTTTTTCCAGAATGAGCTTGGCTACCTCTCTGGCTTTCCTCAGCTGGTCTTGCATTTGTATAAAGTACTCCACCAAATTACACCCGGCACTGAGTTCTTCTTCCAAGGTTTTCCTTACTACATCTAATATGTCTCTTTGCCATCTTCCGGAAAGCAACTCACAAGGTAAAAACACTGTGGAACTCTGAGATACCTCACAGATGGCAGACATCAATAGGGTAGGAGAATGTTCCAATTCTTCCCATCCTCCTGTACTAACTTCTTAAGACATCTGTTCCAGAGTTTTATTGAATCGCTCAATGAGGCCATCCATCTGTGGGTGATATAATGATGTTCATAGCATCTTGACCTTCACCAAGGCACACACTTGCTTCATCATCTTGGATACAAAGGGTGTTCCTTGATTGGTGAGGTTCTCATTGAGTATTCCCACCAAACAAGAATACTTCCCAGATGGCATTTGCGATCATAGTAGTCTTTATATTCCATAGAGCAATGGCCTCTGGGTATCAGGTAGCACAGCCCAGTATGACTAAAATGTACTCGTTGCATAGGGTGGTTCAATTCTAGGGCCCTACAGTTGTTGTTGTTGTTGTTGTTAAGTGCTGTCAAGTTGGTGTCGACTCATGGCAACCCTATGGATAGCTGTCCTAAATTGTGTTTGGTCTTCAATCAGGCAGCTCATTGTTGACAGACTGGCACCCATAGCTGCTGTTCTTGTATTGATCCATCTCATTGCAGGCCTTCCTCTTTTGCATTAACCTTCTACCTTGCCAAGCATGATGTCTTTCTCTAATGATCTCTCTCTTCGCATAATGTGTCCAAAGTATGAAACTCGAAGTCTTGTCATCTGAGCTTCTAAAGAAAGCTTAGGTTTCATATAAATAGTTCAAACTCAGCATTCAGAAAGTCTATGCTTAGGTACCCAACTAATATGTAGTTTATTTTATCATTGTATTATAGTTTGACAAGTTCTCTGTAACTGAGTTTTGAGTTTTGAAATTTTGTTCAATGTAAACTGCTCCTGATCGATGCAATTGGTGGTATATAAAAACATTTAAACAAATAAATATATAAAAATCTCCTCTAGTACTGACTGTTTTGTTGTAAAGGCAGTCCATGGTATACACAGTATTTGTCGCTAGCATCATAATTCAAAGGCATCAATTTTCTTCCTGACTTTCTTTTTCACTGTCCAACTTTCAGATTCATATGATGTTATTGAAAATGTCATGGCTTGAACAAGTCAAATCTTTGTATGGAGAGAGACACCTCTGCTCCTGAGAATCTTGTCTAGGTCCTTCATAGCCATTCTGTCAAGAGCAATGCATCGTCAATTTTCTTGACTGCTTGTTGCTTTTTTATTGATAGTTGATCGAAGTAAGTTAAAGTTGTCAACTATTTCAATTTCTTCTCCATCAATAATGAACTTATTCATTTTGCCAGTTGTCAGGATCTTTGTCTTCTTAACATTAAGGTGCAGACCCATTTTAAGACTATATTTCTTGATCTTGAGAAGCAAATGTTTCAAATCATCTTCACTTTCAGCCAGTAATGTGGTATCATCAGCATAGCGAAAGTTGTTGGTGAGTCTTACAACATTGTTGTCTTCATACAGTCCTGCTTCTCTGATGATCTGTTCTGCACATAAATTAAAGAGTTAGGGGGAAAGTATGCAGCCTACACCTTTGCTTATTTTAAACCATTCTGTTTCTTCTACTTTCGTTCAAACTGTTGCTTCTTGATCAGTGGAAAGATTGTGCAAGAGAACGATCAGGTGTTCTGGTATACCCATGCTTTTTAATGTTGCCTAGAGTTTCTCATGATTTACACAGTCATTTGATTCTGTAGCACGTCACATCATGTTAAATAGACTCACCAGCACTGGATTAACAGATGAAACATTAAAATGGTTTACATTTTACCTCTAGGACAGAACAATGCAAGTAAAGGTCGGTACCAGAGTCAAAACCCTTTAATCTAACACAATGCATCCCTCAAGGTTCAGCCCTCTCTGGATTATTATTCAATTTATACATTCAGCCAATCTTTAACCTACTAAGAAGATTGAACATGTATTTTCATCTCTACATAGATGATATCATGTTTTACATGACATTCAATACCACAAAACCAGTCTTTACGATCATATCTGACATCTTCACCACAGTAACAAACTCCCTTGCAGACATAAATCTCACACTCAACAAAAACAAAACAGAAGCCTTACTTATATTCAGAGATCAAGAATTCAAGCCACCAAAAAATATTATAACACAAGCATTGGAAATAGCTATAAAGAAAGAAATCAAGTACCTAGGCATAACCATTGACAGCAATCTCGACATGTGTGCACACATTAAAAACACAGCAAGAGTAGCCTTCTGGAAGTTGAAGCTTCTTAAGCCCCTTCACAACCTGCTACAGTACAATGATTTCAGATCTGTAGTGCAAGCCATTATCACACCGCACCTGGACTATGGAAACATCATCTATCAAGTTTTACCCAAACATGCACTATATCCACCTCAACTAGTGCAAAATACTGCTGCCAGAATACTAACAGTCAGTGCTACCCGACAACACAAAACACCAATCCTAGAAAAGTCTACACTGGCTTCCAATCTCCCAAAGGGCAAAACACAAAGCCATCATCACAACATTAAAAATCCTCCACAACCTCTCGGCTCCCTGTCTCTCTGATCAGCTCACAATAGCATCCTCAATGAGACCAAGAAGAGCTGCCAGCCAAAATCTCCTGGCCATCCCACCACTCAAGATTAAGACCACACAACAGACAAGCAACAGGGAATTCTCCTTCCATGCCCCCACAATTTGGAACTCCATGCCTGAAGCAATCAGAACTGCACAATCAATCAAAGACCTAAAAAAGCTTCTGAAAACACACCTCTTCAAGGAACACTATGGACCAGAAGACAATACCTAACTATTGCCACTACACACTATCATGAACAGACAAACTTAGCCTCCCCTCTCATTTAGCCTCCTTCCCAAAATTTTCTTCCCCTAACCAATCCACTGTCCAACAAGAATCTATTCCCCCTACCCCTGTTTTTGTTGTTGTTAACCCCTTTGTTCTCCAAGTTACTTCTCCCTGTTCATTGTAAAACAATTCCACCAAGATTGTTATATTGTTCGATGTAAACCACTTTGGACAAAAGTGGTATAGAAAAATAGTTAAATAAATAAATAAGGTCATGTTTTGCTACATTCATGAACAGTTTGCTCTTTTTCAACTTTAGCTTGAGTTTGCATACTAGTGGTTAATGATCTGTACCACAGTCAGTTCCAAGTTTTGTCTTTGTTGATATTATCAAGCTTTTCCATTATTGTCTTCCACAGATGTAGTCAATTTGATTTCTGTACAATCCATTGGGTGAAATCCACATGTACAGTCAGCACTTGAGTTGCTGGAAGAAGGTGTTTGAGATGAATAGATCATTGATTTTGCAGAATTCTATCAGTCTTTCTCCAGCTTCGTTTCTGTTGCCAAGTCCATATTTTCCAACCACTTTGCTTTCTTCTTTGTTGCCAACTTTTGTATTCCAGTCATCCATGACTATCAGGATATCCTTTTTTCATGTTCTGTCAATTTCAGCTTGTACTTGTTCATAGAACTCATCAATGTCTTCCTCTTCTGAAGCTGTTGTGGGGCATATAGCTGAATTATAGTTGCGTTGATGGGCTTTCCCCATAGACAAATAAAAATTAAGCATTCACTGACTGCATTGTATTTCATTACAGTTCTTGCAAGTTTCTTTTTAACTATAAATGCAACACCATTTCTTCTTTGTCTTTCATTTCCAGCATAGTAAACCATATGATCATCAGATGCAAAGTGCCCAAAGCCAGCCCATTTCACTTCACTGACACCCAACAGATCAAGTTGTACCCATTCCATTTCATTCTTGACCACCTCCAACTTTCCTTGGTTCATGCTTCATATGTTCCATGTCCCAATATGTAAGATATCTTTGCAACTTCTGACTCTCTTTTAATGCGTAGCTACAGCAGCAGATCCAACCACATCATAAATGCTGACTTTACTCTGAGAAGTCTTCAGCTCATCCCCAGTAGCCATTTGAGAGCCTTCCAAACTGAGGGTCTCATCTTCCAGCACGATAGTGCAATTTGTTTTGTGACTATCCATTGGGTTTTGGAGGCAAGATACAGAAGTAGATTTGCCAAGCCTTTCTTCTGCCCAGTCAATTCCAGTGTTGTTGCATTTGTCACAGAAATATGATCCTCTGCTTACAACACCATCCCATTCTGCTGCTGCTGCCCAGATGGGTGGTTTGTCTTAGTCTGGGATCTCAGCTAAGGCCTGTCTATCTTGGGAGACCTTGCCAGTAGCTAAGCTACGGATAGTTTAGCTCTCAGTATCACTGATGCAGACAAGCCCTCACAGCACGACAAGCTACAAACCAATTGAGTGACTTCTTTCCCTTCTCACTGTCTGCTTTGGTCACTGGTTAGCCATCATGATACCCCTCGGCTATTTCCAGTGCACTCTCCAATGTAAGCTTGAGGTGCTGATGTACCAACTGTTTCAATGGGATGGTCAAGCCCTCCAAAAATTGTTCCAGTAGCACAATCTTGGCTATCTCTACCCTGCTCTTTCTCTCTGATTGCAGCCACTTCCATGCAAATTCCTTCAATCGACAGAGGAACCTCCAAGAGCTCTCATCTGGAGCCCCCCTTTTCTTAATTGCTGTCAGTAGGTCTCGTGTACAGACAGCCTGTTCCAATATGGCGACCTTGACAGCTGCATATGTGGCTCACCCATCAGGGTTGGCATCCTGGAATGCAGCCTGTTACCCATCAGCAAATTCCCCAAGTAAGTATGCCATGCTGCGTCTGGCCACCTGGCCATGTAGGCAGTTCATTCAAAGTTCACTAAATAATAATCAGGTTCCTCTTCTGCCATCATTTTTAGCAGCACTGCGCTGGAGGGTGGAGTGGTGGTCCCTGTAGGACTTGAGTTAACTGAGCCAGTGAACTCCTCTGTGACTCCCCTTGCTCCTGAATAAGATCTTCTAGCTGCTGATGATATTGTTATTGTTGTCGCTGCCCTTCTAGCAGGGCTTGTTGAAACTGCTGCTGACATTGCTGCTATTGTGGCAGACCTTATGCCAGAGGTTCCCAACTCCAGTCCTGGAGGGCCAAACACCAATCAAGTTTTCAGGCTGTCCCTAATAAATATGCATGAAATGCATTTGCATGCACTGCCCCCATTGTATACAAAGGTATCTCATGCATATTCATTAGGGGCAGCCTGAAACCCTGAATGGTGTTTGCCTTAACCTGGAGGAGCCACTTCATCCTGGCTTGTCACTGTTCTCTTACAATACCATCACAGTTTCCTCTTCTGCAGCTGAGTTAACACTGCAGTATTCCAGCTCCAACAAACCTTTAGTGGTCTCTAGTGGCCAAAGCAAAACTTGCCTGTCTGGTGCTGACTATACCTTCTTCAAGCTCCCTAACTAGATTGAAGCAGCCTATACAAAAAAACAAAATAAAAACCTAACCAGCTATAGAGGACCAGCTCTGAGGGATGTGGATTTGCCCTCAGTCATATGGTTAGAGGAAATCCCCAAGCTGCCACCATATGTGGAACTGTGGCAAGTTGCGGGAAGGAGTTTTCTTTAAAACACAGGCTAGACAGCAGTTCAGGGAAAATAAAAACAGCTTTTTTTCTGTCCCAGCTTGTTAAACCCCCACAAGCAAAACCCAGTACAGACAGAAGATCAGGGAAAATAAAGTTTGCTTACTTCTGTCCCAGCTTGCTAAACCTTCACAAGCTGGTTCTCCCAACCCTTGCTCTGGCCCCAGTTAAAGTTCCTAACTCAGAAATCCTTTGCACGGCTTGCCTCCACAGGCCTCTCTCTCCCTCCTGCAGCCTGCTGGGTTCTTAACCTCTCCCTGTGTGCCATGCCCTCCCAGCCCTGAACGCTGGCCTGCAGACTGTCACAGGCATATTCAAAGTCAGAGTAAATGGTGAAAAGAAGAATTGAGCTGAAACAAACTGGGAGAATCTCTTAAATTTGGACCATAGTATTTTGTGTGGTTTGCAACTTGTCATTCTATGAGGGCTTATGTGAATCAGTGATGCTGAGAGCTAAGCTATCGGCAGCTTAACTACTAGCTGGGTCTCCCAAGATGGACAGGTATCAGCTGAGATGCCAGGCTAAGACAAACCACCCATTTGGGCAGCAGCAGAATGGGATGGTGTCGGCAGAGGATAGGGTTGCTGACTTTTTGAAAGAGAAAAACTTGCTACCTGTTGCTTCTGGAGTTCTACGCCTCACTCACCCCTTGCTTCCCCCACTCTGCCCCCTGCTCTTCGCCTACTCCCACTCCCAACAATATCTATTATGACAGCAGCCATACAGGCTTTAGCTCCTGCAGGTCATGTAGGATAGGATAGGGTACAAGAGGTTCCAATCTTCAGCTCCATTTGAGCTACAGTCTCTTTCGTAGTCCACCAACACAGATATGCTTCTCCATATGGTGTTAAACCCAGATATATATTCTTCATCCACAGAAATCCCTGCCCCTCCCCCAGCAATGGGTGCAGAACAGATCTAGGACATTTACCCATAGAACTTACCATACAAAAAATATCCTGATTCTTTTGTCATCTCCCTAATAGCAACGCACACTCTTTGAGTAAAAAGCATACCATGAAGGAATACAAACTCTACAAAGAAGTAACCCAGGATCTACCAAAAATCTACCATGCCAGCACTAATTTCCAAAACTCATACAATAAGGACCCTACCTAGAAAAGATAGTGCTGTAAATATTTCAATGAGCCCTAAAACATCAATACACCAATTAAGAAAACTGAACAAGCCAGAATAACTACACAGTCCTACATATAAACCATATCAACAGATTACCCAGCCCCTGGCATATATACGTTCTAAAAACTGACATATTCCAATCACTAAATAGAAAATATCATTATTTTTCTACCTTTGTTTTCTGACCATTTTAGTTTTCTTCTTAAGTTGATCCCAGGCTCTGCTTTCTTCTTACTTCTTTTGTCTTAACTCCAGGATCTCCTGTCCATTTGTCATTTCTCTCTCCTCCTATCTTCATTTCCTCTCCTGTATTCACCTCTGATATTGATATTTTCCTTTCAGCTTTCTTCCATTCATTTTTCTGCTTCACTCTCCAGGTTTCACTTCTCCTTTTTACAACCAGCTCTCAATCTTCCTCATTTTTACTGCATCTACCTATAACTTTCCCTGATCCCCAACCCTCGCATTCCTATCACACTCCTTTTCCAACCTCTCACTAGCTCTCATTTCTCCCGCTTCACCTCTCCTTTCCCAAGCCCAGATTCTCCTCTCTCTCCTCTTCTCCAGGTCTAGCATCTCCCATTTCTCCTCCTCCCTTGTTCCAGTTTCTCCTTCCTCTCTCTCCACGCCCTCTGTCCAATGTCTTACATCCAGTATCCACTCCCTTTCCCCCTTGACCCACTCCTGTAATCCAGCATCCTCTCTCTATATCTTCCTAGTACCCCCTGCCCAAGTGGTCCAAAATATCCCATTGCCCCTATGCCCTCTCACCCCAACCCTCTAATCCAGCATCACCCCCATCTGTGTCTCTGTTCTTCATCCTAGGGCCCCATCATGTCCAACACATCCCCTTCAACTTCTCTACCCCTCTCCTCTCTGAGTGTCCCTATTCTCCTTCCCACATACCCATCATGACTAGCACATTCTCCCTCCTTCCCCAAGTTCATAATTTGCCCATCTATGTCTCTATTCTCCTTTCCACAGCCCTTAAGCAGCATTATATCCAGTAGACCAGTACATCCCCTTCATCAGCCCAAGACTAGCATTTCCCTCATCTGTGCCCTTATTCCTCTCTCCCGCAACTCCATCAAGTCCAGTACATCATCCCCCATCCTTCCCAATCCTTCCTGCTACCTCTGTAACCTGATGACAACCTGCAGTCACTGCCAAGTTCAACAAACACATGTCAAAGAGTGATGCAGGTCCTGCCCCCTCTAAAACAGGAGAAAATGTATCGGAGGAGACAAGGTCCAGCATTTCTTCTGTGCAGATGTGTCAAGGCAGTCCCTGCATCCATGTAACCCCGCCATGGCACAAGCTGAAACCGGGTAGGTGGTGGGTGCCTGCCTCAATGTCTGTTGAGTGCTGACTGCTGCCTGCTGTTACTTGTGGTAATGAAGCAGCAGTTGGCACTTGACAGTTCAGCACTGTAGCCAGGGGCGGCTCTAGATAATCTGCTGCATGAGGTGAAAGATGAGCTGGTGCCCTCCCCCCTGGCAGCAAAATGGAGGAGTCTCCTTAGAGCTCTAGTCAGGAACAATGGGATTCCCTCACTCATAACACCAATCAGGTAGTTTGCCCGAAGAAGAAAAAAAGCAATATATTCCTAAGCCATATAGGGCCCGATATTGGGTTAGGACGGCTAGATGCGAGTACAGTGCCTTGCTGTCGCTGCCATCCTATAACCCCAGATGTTTAATTCTGGACTTATATGTGACCCTGACATTGAATATCTGGGGTCACTGCACATGCCCGGAAGCCACAGAGGCTAACCAGGTAGCAGTAATATTGCACCACTGCCCAGTTAGTTTCTACGGGAAAAGATAGGCCAGCTTTTGCATTGAAAATCTTTTCCTCGTAGAAGGTAACTGGATAACAGTACATCATCACTGCTACCTAGTTAGCTTCTGTTGCCACTGATGCCACGCCTCGGAATGCCCATGACACGCCCCGATGACAAGTAGTCAGCATCAGGGCATGTAGAGGAGATGATTGGTGTTAATGCCGTTAAATATCCTGCTGAGCGGCACTTACATGGTTTACAGGGCTGTAAACCATATCGAATATCGGGCTCATAATTTTTTTTTAAATTTGCAATGCTGATTTTGCAGCAAAAATTGTAGCAGTTTAATTATGTCGCATGGGAATCCAATATAAAACATACCAACTTCGGACATTGTACACTGAACCAAAACAATTTTAAATGTAAATACAGTCAAACCTCAGTTTTCATGATTAATCCGTTCGAAAAAGTCTGACTAAAACCGAAACGTATGAAAACTGAAGCAATATTTCCCATAAGAAATAATGTAAATCCAATTAATCCGTTCCAGACACCCAAAAATATTCACAAAAAATACATTTTATAGAGAATAACTATATTTTTACATACAGAAAACAATGAGAAATAAATATAAATGACTAATGAAATGGATAAATGAACATTTAACATCACTGAAAGCAAGCTAAGTACAGTACTGTACAGTACAGTATGTTAACATCTGGCCTTAGCCACCCCTGACAAGCTGCTGTGCCCAGCTCTCTTCGGAATCACATTGAATTCAGTCCATTAAAATACCTTTACATTATCTGCTCAATGCTTCAGAATGGCAGAAAATCTTAATGATATAGCTTCAGACGTACCCTGCAAGAGAAAGAACTGCCTCCCACATTCATGCAACATCTCCTGCTTACGTTGACAGCTTTTCTTCCCTGCTACCGGGACAAAATCTCAGTCAAAAGACGTTGAAAACCGAAGCAATGCATGAAAACCGGGACAAAATCTCAGTCAGAAAAGACGTTGAAAACCGAAGCGTATGAAAACCGGGGCAAATGAAAACCGAGGTTTGACTGTATATGCATGTATATATATATATATATATATATATATATATATATATATATATATATATATATTCTGCAAAAACAAAGGAGATGCAAGGCGATCGCATTCCAAGGAGCAAAATGAAAAAGCGAGAATCACAGCTAATTTTATTTTGGTGTTACAAACTGTGCTTGTGGTTTTTGCTTTTTATTTTTGAACATGTTGTTGTTGTTGTTAAGTGCTGTTGAGTGAGAGTCAACTCATGGTGACCCTCTGGATAGCTATCCTAAATTGTGTTCGGTCTTGAGTCAGGCAGCTCATTGTTGACAGACTAGTACCCATAGCTGCTGTTATTGTATCGATCCATCTCATTGCTGGCCTTCCTCTTTTGCTTTGACCTTCTATCTTGCTAAGCATGAGGTCTTTCTCTAATGATCTCTCTCTTCGCATGATGTGTTCAAAGTATGAAAGTCGAAGTCTTGTCATCTGAGCTTCTAAAGAAAGCTTACATAAAAAGTGGAATTTTCAAAAGGACATCCTAGATAAATTGGAGATATCCATGGCAGAACATGCCAAGAAACACCAGGGATGTCTTTATGTCAGCCTGATTTTAGTAACATAGATGTCCCCAATGTGGTTGTCCATGCCGGTGGTCATATAGACATCCCCCTTAGGAAAGTGTGGGGGGAGGACCCAAGCTTGCATAAGGGGACATCCAGCAGCATAGCAAAACTAAAACATGAGCCCTAATCTTTGTCAGTGTTTGTTATTAGCATGGCAAATATAGGAGACATGAGCAGACCTCCTTCTCCACACCTTCCAGCACTTTTATGATGTGTATTTGTGCCTGGATCAGGTATAACACTGGATGTGGCTCGGGACATCTAGAGTGTTTCTGAAGTCAGGCAAAGATGTCCAAGTTATGGGAACAACTCAGACATGCCTACTCTATGCCCTTGTTCTGACTTGGATGTCCCTGCTTCAGGGACGCCCACAGAGTCAGCTTCTAAAATGACTCTGGGGACATCTTCATGCTTTGGACAGCTCCATGTCTGTTTTCAGACATGCAAAGCACAAATAGGGCTGAAATAACCCTTCTCCCAACAATGGGTGGAGAGGACATTTCCTCAATGAGCTCAAAAATAAAAAATAATTTATTCTGATTTCATACCATAGCCGTACAGCGACTTCCTGCACACACTGTACATAGCCTGCATTTACCGCCCCATGGTTATTAATCCAAGTTGTATTTCCTGTTCAATGTAAGTGCGAAGCAGACTCTTCCTGCTCTGCACAAAATGTTATCTGTAAACCGAACTGATTTTAAAGAACGCAGTATATAAAAGCATTAAATAAATAAATAAAATAAATAAATAAATCTGAGTAATAACAATAAAACCCTCACCAGTACCGGGTATATTGTGAAGTAATCAAGGTCGGCACAAGGGTTTCTGTCATTTTAGGCAGAAACCCCAGTCTCACAGTCCCTCCAGCTGCCACTGAGTCCATCTCGGGAGGGGGAGGTAGGCAGCAAGAGTGGCAGTATTTCAAAAAGCGGCAGCAAAATGTAGCCGCTTTTGGAAATATTGCCGCTGCCCGCCTTCCCCCAAATGGAATTGGTGGCAGCTGGGAGTGGACGGCAGCACAACCACCCATGTGTGCCTCTGCTGCCTCCCACCTGGGTCACCTAACAGAGGGGCTGGTCCTGAAAGTAACACAAAACTCTAACAAACACTCAGTAGAAACATAGAAACATAGAAATATGATGACAGAAAAAGACCACATGGCCTATCTAGTCTGTCCTTCCATATCAACAACTACAACAGTCCCCTTTTTACCTTTAGAGATCCTCTGTGTTTGTCCCATGCTTTTTTGAATTCAGTTACTGTCCTCATCTCTACCACCTCAACTGGGAGACTATTCCACGGATTCACTACTCTTTCCGTAAAGAAATATTTCCGCATATCACTCCTGAATCTATCTCCCTTCACCCTCATCCCATGTCCCCTCGTAGTAGAACTTGATTTCAATTGAAAGAGGCTCTCTCCCTGAACATTTATGCCATGGAGGTATTTAAACATCTCAATCATATCATCTCTATCCCGCCTTTCCTCTAAGGTGTAAATATTAAGATCCTTAAGTCTGTCCTCATATGCTTTATAATGAAGACCACTAATCATTTTAGTAGCCACCCTCTGCACCAACTCCATCCTGTTCACATTCTTTTGAAGGTGCGGTCTCCAGTGTTGCACATTATACCCCAAATGAGGTCGCACCAAAGACTTATACAGAGGCATTATCACCTCCTTTTTTCTGCTAGCCATTCCTCTCCGTATGCACCCAAGCATCCTTTTAGCTTTTGCCATCACCTTTTCTACATGTTTAGCTACTTTAAGATCATCAAACACAACCACGCCTAGGTCCCGCTCTTCTTTAGTAGACAAAAGTACTTCACCTCCTATACTATATTGCTCCCTTGGATTGCTGCAGCCCAAATGCATGACCTTACATTTTTTAACATTAAAACCCAGCTGCCAAATTCTAGACCATTCTTCAAGCTTAGCTGGATCCCTCGTCATTTTATCTTCACCTTCCTGGGTGTCTACTCTATTGCAGATTTTGGTATCATCCGCAAAGAGGCAAACCTTACTCAACAGCCCTTCCGCTATATCACTAACAAAGATGTTAAAAAGAATCAGACCAAGGACAGATCCCTGTGGCACACCACTGGTAACATCCTTCTCCTCAGAGTGAGCTCTATTTACTTGTACTCTTTGTCAACTCCCACCCAACCAATTTCTAACCCAAGCAATAACTTTAGGGTCCATCCCTAGGATGCTCAGTTTGTTTATAAGTCGCCTGTGAGGAACAGTGTCAAAGGCTTTACTGAAATCTAAATACACCACATCTAGGGCTCTCCATCGGTCCAACTCCCTGGTCACCCAGTGAAAGAAATCAATCAGATTTGTTTGACAAGACCTGCCTCTGGTGAATCCATGCTGCCTCGGATCCTGTAATCTGCTGGAGAGAAAATCTATCATACCATAACCTGGGAACTCTGCTATCTGAGTAAGAGATCTGATCCAGCACTGCAAAGCTAAGTTTTGAAATGTACTATTTTGGCTGGTTTTGATATAAATTGTCCCTGCCTATTTATTACCTGATTATATTCTCTTAGATTTGAGTATGCCCTAAGTTCATAGAAGGTTCACTAACCAGGGATACTTAAATTCCCACCCACTCTGCCCCTCACCCCATCCACCCCAGGATTGCATTGCCTATATAGTCATTATATAAATTGACATCTGTCCTACAAGTAGGTATAACACCCACCTTTTCTCCTTGAACTATAGCTGCTTTAAAACCATCTTAATTAGCATGTAGTGTATTCAATGTAATAGTTGTGGTGCCCTCATTTTAAGAAGAATCATTTGGAGCCTAAGAACTTGCCCTATATGTTTCAAGTTATCTGCCATGCATAAAGAATTATATTAAGAGAAAAATTAGCTGCAATTAAACACACCTCATCTAAGGTACAAATTTAAAAAAAAATCCACTACTCTCACAAAGAATCAAGCAGCCCAGGAACAAATGGATCACAGTGGGCTCTGGTAGGTTACGACTTGAAACACGGATACCCTTGACATCAAGAGATATCCCTGCATAATGCCTTCCCTGTCTTGGGAAATTTCAGTACCCAATTAGTGGAAACTGAAGTGTCCTTGAACGAGAAAGTTAATGCCCAATCTACTGGTGGTGCCCTAAATATGAAGAAACTGACACAAAAGAGAAAACTACTACTACTTGGAGATTACATCATCAGAGGCACCAACTTGGGAACACAGTTCATAGGGGAGAAAATGGTAAAATATCTCCCAGGCTCTTCAGCCAGCAGGAATACAAAGCAAATTGCTGCCATAGTTAGTGCAGAAAGTGAGCGCTCCAAAATTGATGTTGTCATCCACTTGGGTACAAATGACCTGTCTAGAAACAGTGCCTCTACAGTTCAGAAGGACTTCCAGATTCTGGGAGGGAAACTCAAACCCATTGCTAACACTATAGCATTCTCAGAAGTTCTACCTGTTTTTCTAGGGGGGCAGAAAGGCTGCATCACATAATCAACTTTAATACATGGCTCCAAACCTGGTGTATACAAGAAGGATTTAGATATATAGGCGACTGGGGAAATACAGTGGAAATGGAGTGGAGGAGTAGCCTAGTGGTTAGAATACTGGCTTGGCAACCAAGCAACCAGGGTTTAATCCCCTTGTGGCCTTGGGCAAGTCACTTAACCCTCTATTGCATCAGAAGAAAGGCCTGGCAATCTACTTCCAGTGACACTGCCAAGAAAACCCAGGAGCTTCTGGGTCACCAGGAGTCAGGACTGACTCAAAGGCACATGTTGCATTTTGGGGAAATAGATGGAACAACAAGAGGCTATATTGTGTTGACGGACTGCATCTCTCTGTTGCAGGGAACAGGATGCTATCTGAAAAATTCAGGCATTATGTGGACAGGCATTTCAACTAGGGAAATGGGGCAACAGATGGAAAAGAACAAATTCAGGATGCCACTCCCAGCAAAAAACATAGTAACATTGGATACAGCCGCAGTATTACCCCACACATCACTGCCAAGTGGGAAGAGGCATGTAAAACAAAATCCATGCAAAGTACAGGCAAGCCAGTCAACAAATACTGGAAAGCAATGAGCACAAATGCTCGAAGCCCAGCCAACAACGTTCCTGACATGAAAGCCCTAATGGTGGAAATGGACTTGGACATTGTTGCGATTACAGAAACATGGTTTAACGAGTCACATGAATGGGATAAAGCCATAGCTGGCTACAATCTATTTAGAAGAGATAGAGAGGGTAGAAAAAGAGGGGGAATAGCCCTATATGTCAAAAGCAATATTAAATCAAAAAACAAAGTCAAAACATGATACCCGTGAATCCGTTTATAAAGAAAGCAACATTCACACAATTATGATTTTTCTGTCAGGATCCACCGACCCAAGACGGGGAGAGGAAAAGCTCCCCTCTCTACGTCGGCAGAAGCCTTTTCTTTTTTTCAAAATTGATTAAATAAAAAATAAACAATAGTGAAAAACACTTATCTGAAAAAGTGGACCATATCCATTCATAATAAAGGAACACAGAAAAGCAATATTAAAACAGATGAAATGCAGGGGATGTGGGGAAAAGAAGAAGCACTGTGGCTTGTGTTGGAAAGAGGAGATGGCACTCTCATCCATACTGGTGTAGTCTACAGTCCTCCAACTCAAACTGTAGAAATGGATAGTGAATTGATTACTGATACTGCAATGATAGCCATGAAGGGGGAAGTGGTCATATTGGGTGACTTTAATCTACCCGATGATGATTGGAGTATTTTTTCTGCAAAACTGGAAAGAAGTAAAAAAACTGTGGATCCTTCCTAGATGGATTACTTCGACAAATGGTGATGGAACTGACCAGGGAAAGCTCGATGCTGGATTCAGTACTCACCAATGGAGATAGCATGTCAACTATCCAGGTGGGTGCCCAGGTAAGCAGCAGCGATCATCACACAGTGTGGTTTGAGATAAAAGCCAAGGTGGAATCTAATCACAGCAAGCTCAAAGTCCCAGACTTCAAAAACATTGACTTCAGTAAAATGGTAAAGTGCCTGAAGGAGGACTTGGCAGGGTGGAGGGGATAAGGAAGTGGAATTGCAGTGGGCTGAACTAAAGGAGGCAATAAAAGGGGCAACAGATACATGTGTAAGGAAAGTAAATAAAAATAAGAGGAAAAGAAAAACTATTTGGTTCTCCAAAGAAGTGACTGCACAAATAAAGGCAAAAAACATAGTTTTCACAAAATTCAGAAGTTCGCAAACAGAGGAACACAGAAAAGAATACTGGATAAAATTAGAAGAGAAATAAGGATAGCAAAATCCAAGGCAGAAGAAAGGTGGCTAAAGATGTGAAGTATGGCGACAAAACTTTTTTTCAGTTATATTTGGGAGAGGAGGAAAATCATAGGTGGAACTGCAGGACTCAAATGTGCCGGGAACAGATTTGTGGAAAGTGACATTGATAAAGCAAAAAATGCTAAATACTCCTATTTTGTTTGTACTAAAGAAAATCCCGAAGAAGGACCATCTGTGATTGACAAATATACACATGGGAATGGAGTAGATACTACACCATTCACAGAAGATGATGTGTTAGAACAGCTTGCAAAACTGAAAGTGGACAAGGCCATGGGACCAGATGGGATACATCCCAGGATACTGAAAGAGCTCAGAGATTCTTGCAGGACCATTAAAGGATGTTTTTAATAGATCCTTGGAGATAGGAGATGTTCCACATGATTGGAGAAGGGCTTATGTGGTACCTCTTCACAAAAGTGGTAATCGTAAGGCCGCAGGCCCCCGTCCGCGTGGCTGCTTCTAACCGGGGGGGCGGCAGTCCGTTCGCCCCCCCCCCCCTGCGTTACGGCGGCGCACGGCTCGGGTGGTGTGCCACGTGGTCTGGCGGTCTCATTGGCTCTCCTCGGCGTTTCAAACGCGTGGGAGCCAATGAGAGGGCTGGGACCTCAGCAGCGGGGGGGGGGGGTGGTGCGGGGACTCGGCGCTGCTCCGGCAGTTGCTGGGTTGAGACTGGAGGCGCCGGACGTCCCGCCCGCCCACCCTTGCTTGGGGACGCTTGCTGTTGGGGGGTAGTGGGTTGTTGCAGCTGGGGGGGGGGGCTTTGGCAGGATCCCGGAGGTTTCCGGGGTCCGGAGCTGGTGGCAAGCATGAGGGCGGGGGTGGGGTACCGCCGACCCGATTAATCCCTCAGGCTTTTGCTAATAACATGGCGAAGCCGGAAGAGGGAGGGCGTGGAAAAATGTCGGGCCTGTGCCCGGGGGAAGCGGATGCGGCGTCACCTTGCTACTAACATGGCTGGTGAGGGCTCGCTCTGCTTGGGGGGGGGGGGAGAGTTATAATGTGTTGATTTGTATTGGTTGGTTTGTTAAAAGGTTATTAAAGCTGCGACCAGTTTAAGTCCAAGATTGTTGTCATGTGTTTGTTCTGAATTAGTCTTTGGAGAAAAATGAAAGGGGGGGGGGCTGGGAGGGGCGAGAGGCGACGTGTCCGCCTTACCCGGTTATAGGGAAGAAGTGACAAACTACAGACCAGTAAGCCTTACCTCAGTGGCGGGAAAAGCAATAGAGGACGAATAGTAGACTTTCTCTAAACCAACAGGTTGCATGATCAGAGGTAACATGGTTTTACCAAAGGACGAGCTTGCTAAACAAATCTGATTGAGTTCTTTGACTGGGTGACCAGAGAACTAGATCAAGGGTATGCAATCAATGTGATCTACCTAGATTTCAGCAAAGCCTTTGATACTGTTCCTCATAGGAGGCTTATCAATAAACTGGTGAACTGGATCAGAAATTAGTTGACTTAAAGATGACAGGTGATGGTAAATGAAATTCACTCGGATGAAAGAAAGGTGATTAGCAGTTTGGCCCAGGGTTGGGTCTTGGGACCGGTACTGTTCAATGTATTTGTAAGTGATATTTCTGAAGAACTTGAATGGAAAAGTTTATCTGTTTGCAGATGACATGAAAATTTGCAAGAGTGGAATCCCCTGAGGGAGTGGATAACATGAGGAAAGATCTACAAAAGCTGGAAGAATGGTCTAATGCTTGGCAGTTAAGATTTAGGCACTTCAGAGGACTATCGTGTTTCCCAGGGAAGGATCCCCTTCTGCCCTTAAGAACTGCTGTAAGGGTATTTGGAGTGGAGCAATCGTTGCCTGACTAGCGTGGAGGATTAGGGACTTGTCATTCTGCCCCCCACAATTGATTTACCATGCTGGTGTGACTGTTTCCTGGTGTTTGAGACTTCAGGCACTTCGGAGGACTATCTTCCTGCCCAGAGAAGAACCCCCTTCTGCCCATAAGAACCACGGTTCCTGCGGCCACAGGTCATGTCTGAAGAGGCATGTCTAAAGGGGCTTGACATGCCCCTTTGGTGCCCCTTTGATACAACTGAGGACACCAGATAATACCTCACTTGGTTCCGCTCAAGATGGGTAAGCGGAAGAATCAGGGGGTGGAAAGGGGAACATTCATATTATTGTGTCTGGAATGATAGTGGGCCCTATGGACAAGTATTTAGTTCCCCTTGTGGAAGGTCAGTCTTCACCCGAACATGTGTCCTTAAGCTCTGGAGGACGTACACCACCTCATTACCCAATTCCATTGCTATCTTCTACAATGTCAAAAGGAGTTTCTTTTTCTCCAAGGGGCTCCTATGTCTATTCCTGTTGCATGTACTTCCTTGTAGGTGAAATTGCCTCCTGAAGCTTCCCCTGAAGTGACTCTTAAGGATCTACTGGGGGCAATTAAGAATATTGATTTTATTTATTTATAATCTCTTATATACTGTGCTACTCTGCATCAGTGTGGTTTACATTGAACAAACTGAAATTACATTGAACAGGGCATTATAACTTGGAGATAACTATTTTACAGGGAACATGGGCTATGGAGGGTTAAGTGGCTTGCCCAAGACCACAAGGAGCACCTGTGGGACTAGAAACCCCAGTCCTTCTGGCCCAAGGTTGCTGTCCTCTAGTGGGATTTGAACCCCTGACCTTTTGACCTAAAGTACCTTGCCCCAACCACTAGGCCACTCCTCTACTCCAATGTGAGCGATATGAGATTGTCTTTGACAGTAGTGTCCCTTTGTATTTTTACTCAGGATACTGTAGTAAAATTATCAGAATGGATAGAAAGGTTTCTGCTGTTGAGAATTCACTGACGCAGCTAGATTCACAGGTGCAGACAGCCAGTTTAGCTAATATGTCTCATATTAAGGATTACTTGATTGCTCATGCACGGCTTGAAGCACCAGGAATCTTTGTTTTTTAAATTTCCCGCAAACAATTTGTTTTCACCTGAGATATTGTTAAAAAAATACTTTGAGATTCTTAAAATTTCAGAGCATGTTGATGTAGTTTCAGTTTATTATATCCCTCGCAGATCCCGAGTTGTCAGATCTGGTGAAGGGATTTTTGATTCCCTTTTTTCTACTGCAGGGAATTTGACAGATTTTCTTAAGGATTATTCTGATGTGAGTAGCAAGTATTGTACATTATTGGTTACCTTTTCCTCGGAAACTGTCAAGTTAAATATTCTAAGTTGTTTTTTTAAACATAAAGATGCTGTGTTCTGTGGTCAAAAACTAAATTTGTTCCCCGATGTGACACAAACAACCCAGCTGAAAGGAGACAATTCCTTGATTTAAAACCCCAAGGTTTTAGCCTTGGGTGTTTCTTTTTTCCTGTGTTTCCCTTGCAAATGTATTGTTACTTTCCAGGGGCAATCATTTGTTTTTATAGAGGTTTCACACTTGGAAAAACAGTTGGTGGCTAGATAGGTGAAATAGGGTTGGAGGCGAGTAGATATTTGTAATATCCTCCTAACATGACTGTAGAGCCTAATTCATTTCATTTGTTTTGGTTTTGTTATTAGTCAACATTGCTTACATGATGTGGGCTTGACCAGGAGTTTATTTCTTGCAGGTTTGTGCTTTGTATTTTTTGTATCTGGTTTTCTCTGTTGTTGTGGAATGTAATGTTCAAAATGTTTCAATTTAAAAAAATATGACAGAATAAACATAGCAAAAATCATGAATCAAAATTAACTTTCACACACCCACAAGAGAATAAACCATTGTACATATCTGTATACCAGATTTATTTGGTCAGCACTATGGCCAGCTTATTGATTAGGAAAGATATAAAATGAGAAAAACAAATTCTGGTAGTCATGAATTCAAAATCATAGTGCCAAGGCTGGTTTGGATCTTACCAGAGCTGGAAAAGCCCAGAAATCAGCAGCAGTGAAGCCATAAGGCTACTAAACAAATTAAACAGAGATAGTCTCCTAAAATTTGAGATTACCTTGAATTTGAAGTGACAAAATATTTTAAAATTTCAGATTGGCAGCATCAAGAATGCAAAACTGCAAATCTCAAAGACATTCCCTATTGCACTACCAACCACCTACAGTTGACTATACACCAAGAACCCACAGTACAGGACGCTTAGAGCAAATCTACCATTCCATAACAGCACTAACTTCCAAAACTCCCACAACAAGGAGCCTACCCAGAAAATGGTTGCACCATAAATACTGCAGTGGAGCCTAAGACAGAATGGAGGGGTAGCTTAGTGATTAAAGCAATATCCTTGTACTCAAGACATCAGGATTCGGTTCCCCCTGGCATTCCTTGTGATCTTGGGCAAATCACTTTACCCTCTATTGCCTTGGAAGAAAAGGCCTGGTAATCTACTTACGGTGATACCTTACCAAGAAAACCCAGGAGCTGTTGGGTTTCCAGAAATCAGCATTGACTTCTAAGCACTTAAAAAACAAAAAACAAGCAACCATTCACCTGCTGAGAAAACTGAACAAGTCAGTTTCCTATATGGAAACTCCATACTAACAGAATACCTGGCCTGTGACACACTTTAGAATATAGATAGACCCTTGCCAAGTATAGAATAAGTACCTACAAAATTAAATAAGTTGAGAAAAACACACCTGAAATTCCAAGAAGTCAAACTCTGCATTCAGTACAGCACCGGAGAAATGAATAGTGTTGTCTTTCTGCACAAAATACAAAGACTGCGGATTCAAAAACGGATGCAATTCAATCACTATATTAAAAATGAAATCTTTTTTTCTACCCTTGTTGTCTGCCCATTTAATTTTGCTACTCATGTGGACCCCAGTCTTTTGTTTCTGTCTTCTCTTAGCTCTCTTTACAAAGGATTATGTCCATTTATCTTTTTTTTTTCTTTTCGTGTCATCTTTGCTTGCTCCATCCACTACATCCATCTCAGACACTAAACTTTATTTTCAGTTTTCTTCCATTTATTTTTCTGCAGATTTCATTCATTCTTACTATCCGGTCCTCTCCCTCTTTTTACTGCATCTATGTACTGCTCTTCATCTCCTTCCATCACCCTGGCAGTCCCATTCCTCTTGCTCTTATTCCCTAGTCTTTAACTAACCCTCCAACCCCGCTATTTGTCCACCTATCCCATCCCCGCCAAGCCTCCCTGTACAAACAAGGAGTTTGTATGGGGAGGCTAGACAGGGACAGGAAAGGGTCAATGCAGAGGCAGAGTTATGGTGGGCAGTCCGTGGCCCCGGATGTAAGGCTGGCAGACTGAACTGGGAATTTATTCCACCTCTGACATGGAATAAGTTCCCCTAGACGGTGGGGGTTGGCAGGCCCGGGGAACGGCGAAGGTGGGAGGGGGTGTAGGAGATTCCTGCAGCCCAACCCTGGCCTTGGGAGGCCAGATTGAGGGTCGGGCTGCAGAGAATAAAAATAGTCATCAGTGGCCAGGTATCGCAGCTCCTGAATGGAGCTGTGGTGCCATGGCCACCGGATGCCATGGTGCCGCGGTTCCATTCAGGAGCCGGACTGAATTAGCTGAGCACAAGTATGTACGTGCAGGCCGACCGGAATCGGGTCGGGCCTGCATGTACAGGCTTAGACACGATTCTGATCCTGCAGGGGCCCTGGACTTACTCGTTGGAACAGGCCTCCACCTGTTCTTCTTTTCTCTCCATCCCTTCCAACATCTGTTCATCTCTCTCTCCACCACTCTTTCCACCAGAACTGGTGTTAAGCATGAAGGGGCCTAGGGCAGAAGCTGGTGAGAGGGCCCCCAAAGCCCATCTGTAGCCTCTGCCTCCTTCAGTTTAAAGCAGGTGTGGGGTTCCCTGTGGTATGGGGACCAGGACAACTGCCCTGTTTACCACTTCCTTATGCTGGCCCTACTTTCTTCCTATCAATTCTATCTCTACTTCCCTTCCATCCACCATTTCTTCTGTCTTGGTACTTCCTCATGTGTCCAGCATGTCTCCTCTTTCTCCCTACCCCTGTGTCCAGCATCTCCCCTGTCCCTTTACTTTCTCCATGTCAAACATATGCCCTGTCACTCTTATCAGCCTCTCTGACCCCCAGTATCAATCCTTTGTATCCCTGACTTTTCTTTGCTATCCTTGAGTCAGCATATCCCCTCTGCTACCCTACTTTTTCTCCTGTGTCTGATTCCAAGCCCCCATGTCCCCTTTCTTTCCCTTCCTCCACCTCCAATCCAGCACCTTTCCCTCCTCCTGTCCATCCTCCCTTCTCCACTATGGTCCCAGGATTTCTATTGTGTATCTTCCCTTAAATACCATTCCCCATTTGCCCACATCTTTCTCTGATCCTTCCCCCTCGGCTGCCGCTTTCTAACATCAGTCCCCCTGCAGCAGCAGCAAAGAAAAACGCACAACACAGATATGGCGACATTCTTACTGTCAGTGCCACTGCACACTCTGTCAGTCCTGCCCCCTTTGACTTTTACTTCTGTTGTTGAGGATCAGGAATGGCAGAGCATGCAACAACACTGACAGTAAGAAAGTCTCTGAGTCTGTGTTGCGCTTTTTTCCTTTGCCACTCCTAAAAATGATGAAACACAGACACAGGGACTTTCTTACTGTCAGTGCTGCTACGAACTCTGCTGGTCCTGCCCCCTCAACAACAGGAAGTTGAAGTCAAAGAGGGCAGGACTGGCAGAGCTTGCAGTGATACTGACAGTAATAAAGTCCCCACGGCTGTGTTGTGCATATTTCTTTTGCCACTGCCGCAGGGGACCGATCTTAGAAAGCAGCACCGGCAAAGGATAAGGGGTGACTAAGCTGCCTGCCCAGATGAAGGAGGTATTATTAAGGCCTCTTATACAGCGCGTCTTAATTTCTTTCCAAAAATGTGGGTGGCCAGGCTCAGGGCCTATAGTGGAGCAGGGCCCTGTGCGGGCAACATGCCTGAACATGCCTAGGAGCGGCCCTGCTAACATTACCTGTGTGGAAGAAAGACCTGGAAATCTACTTTTGAATTTTGCCACAATGGATAGTCACAACAAAACAAATTGCACTATAGTGCTGGAAGATGAGACTCCCAGATTGGAAGGCACTCAGCTGACTACTGGGGATGAGCTGAAGATTTTTCAAAGTAATACCAGCATTTATGATGTAGTCGGCTCAAAGCCCTTGGAATGTCTGACTGCTATTGTAGCTGTGCATGAAATGAGAGTCAGAAGCTGCAAAGAAGTTTTTTACATTGGGACATGGAACATAGGAAGCATCAGTCAAAGGAAGTTGGAGGTGTTCAAGAATGAAATGGAATATGTACAACTCAATCTGTTGGGTGTCAACAAACTGAAATGGACTGACATTGGGCACTTCACATCTGATGATCATATGGCATACTATGCTATAAATGAACGACAAAGAAAAAATAGGGTTGCATTTATAATTAAGAAGAAACATGCAAGAGCTGTAATGAAATACAATGCAACCAGTGAATGCTTAATTTCTATTTGCCTACAAGGATTGCCTATCAACACAACTATTATTCAGATATATGCCTCAACAAGAGCTGCAGAAGAGGATGAAGTTGATGAGTTCAATTTAAAAATACAAGCTAAAATTGACAGAATATGCAAAAGCATATTCTGATAGTTCTGGGTATCTGAAATTCAAGAGCTGACAACAAAGAAGAAGACAAAATGGTTGGAAAATATGGACTTGGCAACAGAAATGAAGCTGGAGAAAGACTGATAGAATTCTGCAAGACCAACAATCTATTAATCTCAAACACCTTCTTCCAGCATCACAAGCAACAACTGTACACATGGACCTCACCCAATGGATTGTACAAAAATCCAAATGACTACATCTGTGAAAATCAATAATGGAAAAGCTCAATAACACCAACAAAGGGAAAACCTGAAGCTGACTGTGATACAGATCACCAACTAGTATGCAAACTCAAGCTAAAGCTGAAAAAGAGCAAGCCACTCATGAATGTAGCAAAATATGACCTTCAGAATTTACCACAGAAATTGAACAACTGCCTACTAAATTTATTTGCTGCTTTGGATACAAATATCAGAGCACCAGAAGAGTTATGGGATGACATAAAGAAAGTTGTGCTCAAAGAAAGTGAGACGTCTCTACAAAATGTGAAAAGGCAAAAGTGGTCAAAATGAATGACTGAAGAAACTGAAAATTGCCCAGAAATGCAGAGAAGCTAAAGCCAGAGAAGAAAGAGAGGCAATCACAGAACTCAACAGAAATTTCCAACTTGCATTAAGATGAGACAAGGAGAAGTACTTCAATGATGCATGCAAAGAAAAAGAATCAGAAACTAATAGAAGATGATCAGCTTTCCTAAAGCTACCAGAGTTATAGAAAATGTCAGCCTCAAATTTGAATGCTACAAGATGCTCAAGGATCTATGTTGAATAACGCTGAGAAGATCAAGAAAAGGTAAAAAGATTATACAGAGAAATTATACTATTAAGGTCAAGTGGACCAACAGCAGTTTCAACCTGCAGCTTATGATCAGGAACCATTGGTGATGAAAGAAGAAGTCGAAGCAGCATTGAAAGCATTATCAAATAACAAAGCACCCAACATTGATGGCATCTCCATTTAAGTATTACTGCAACTGGAAACAGAGATGTTACCATACTTACAAGGCTCTGCCAGGAAAAGATCAATAAAGAAATGAAAAGCAGTCAAGAAATCAGATGGAGCATTACTCTTGGCAGAATGGCTATGAAGAACCTAGATAAATTTCTCAAGAGCAGAGATATCTCTCTCCATAAACAGATTTGACTTATCCAAGCCATGGTACATTCAATAACATTATATGGATGTAAAATTTGGACAGTGAAAAAGATAGGAAGAAAATCAATACCTTTGAATTATGGTGAATTATGGACTGTCCAAAGAGCAAACCAGTCAGTATTAGAAGATATCAAATCTAAGCTTTCTTTAGAAGCTCATATGACAAGACTTTGACTTTCATACTTTGGACACATCATGTAAAGAAAAAAATCATTAGAGAAAGATATCATGCTTGGCAAGGTTGAAGGTCAGCATAAAAGAGGAGGGCTAGCAATGATTTGGAATGATACAATAACAGCAGCTATGGATGTCACTCTATCAACTATGATACCTGATTGAAAACCGGACAACTATCCGGAAGGTCACCATGAGTCAAAACTGACCCAGCGGCACTTAACAACAACAGCATTCTGCTTTGTCAATAAAGAATGTCTAATGAATATCATACAAACACTAGGGTAATAAGCAGAGAATAGATTTTTATTGAGCAGCTGCAGTGCTGGGTCCTAGGCTGCCCAGGATAACATGAGGGCCTGGTTGACCTTTGGCAGGATCCCATTACAAGAATTTGTATAGGACAGTGGTTCTCAACCTCAGGATACACCTAGCTTGCCAGGTTTTCAGGAAAAACACCCTGGATATGCATGAAATAGATTTACATGCATTTCCTCCATTGAATGCAAATCTTTCTCATGCATATTCATTATGGTTATCCTGAAAACCTGACTTTCTAATAGGGGTGTGCTTTCATTTGAAATGAAAGCCAGGATTTCAGAGAAGCAGGAAATGATGACATTGTTGCCTCTTCCTGGTTCCTATTAATAGTGTACACTTAGGGTTACCAACTTTTACACCGAGAAAAACCCGACACCTGTGGCTCGCCATGCTCCAACCATTCTCCGCCCCTAGTCCCACCCCTGCCCCGCCCCAGCCCCACCCACAAAAATTACCAAGGATACGTGTAGGCTAACTTCCTTGGTCAGATACTGGGAACCCCAAAATCCAAACATGAAATGTACAACACTGGAGAAATAAAACTATAAAGTCATTTCCTCTTGCACTAAAGAAAGATGTTAGCAATACACACTTCCCAGACCAGACATATTCCAGTTAATAAATTCAAAATAAAAAGTATTTTTCTACCTTCTGTTTGGGCATTTTATTTTTCAGTTGCAATTGCTCCAGTCACTTTCTTCTGGTTTCTTTGTGTCTTCTGCGAGCTATCCATTTGTCCTTCCTTCTCTTTTCCATTCTCTCTCTATTTCTGCTTTAACATACTGATTGTTTCCCTTTTGCTCTTTCCCCCAATTCTTTCCTTATTCCTTTATCATCCATTTAAATTTCACCCTTCCATTCTCAAGCCCCTCTTACTCTCCCAATACCCAGCCCATCATAGACTTTTCTTCCACACAAAATATTTTTCCCCTCTCCATTCTCATTCCTCATCCCCAGTCCTCCCCCAAAATCAGTTCCCTTATAGTTCTAGACCCACCCAGCATCCACTCCCTTCTAGTCCCATTCTCCCATGCCCCACATCAGCCCATTTCCAGTCCTATTCCAGCTCTTCATCAGCCCATTTCCAGTGCTAGCCCTCACATCACAGACCATTTCCAGTCCTAGCCCCCCCCCAATCACAGCCCATTTCCAGTCCAAGTCCCCCATCACAGCCTATTTCCAGTCCTAGGCCCCCCCACCATCACATCCCATTTGCAGTCCGAGTCCCCCCGAACCATCACAGCCCATTTGCAGTCCTAGCCCCCCCCCCACCATCACAGTCCATTTGCAATCCTAGCCCCCCTAATCACAGCCTATTTCCAGTCCAAGTTCCCCCTCCCTCCACCATAGCCCATTTCCAGTCCAAGTCCCCCCCCCATAGCCCTTTTCCAGTTCAGGTCCCCCTCCCCATCACAACCCATTTCCAGTCCATCCCCCCCCCATAGCCCTTTTCCAGTCCAGGTCCCCCTCCCCATCACAACCCATTTCCAGTCCATGTCCCCCACCATAGCCCTTTTACAGTCCAGGTCCCCCTCCCCATCACAGCCCATTTCTTTCCAGTCCAATGCCCCCCAGAGCCCTTTTCCGGTCCAGGTCCCCCCTTCACAACCCATTTCCCGTCCATGTCCCCCCCATAGCCCTTTTCCAGTCCAGGTCCCCCCCCCCACCATCATAGCCCATTTGCAGTCCTAGCCCCCCTAATCACAACCTATTTCCAGTCCAAGTTCCCCCTCCCTCCACCATAGCCCATTTCCAGTCCACGTTCCCCCCCCCATAGCCCTTTTCCAGTCCAGGTACCCCCCCCTCACAACCCATTTCCAGTCCATGTCCCCTCCCCCCCCCCATAGCCCTTTTCCAGTCCAGGTCCCCCCCCATCACAGCCCATTTCTTTCCAGTCCAAGTCCCCCCACCCATAGCACTTTTCCAGTCCAGGTCCCCTCCCCCCATCATAGCCCATGCAGTCCTTGGCCTCCCTCCCCCCCCCCCCTCCCAGCACCGCAGCTGTCTGAGGCTTTAGAGGGAGCTGGGGAAGCCCGCGCGAGGCCCCGGCTCCCTCTGTACAGCCGCCAGCGTGAAGAGCCTTTTCCTTCACGCTGGCGGCTGTTTCTGTGAAGCCGCAAATGCTGGGAAAGGTTAAAGGGTATTGCCTTTAACCTTTCCCAGCAATCGCAGCTTTACAGAAACAGCCGCCAGCGTGAAGGAAAAGGCTCTTCACGCTGGCGGCTGTACAGAGGGAGCCGGGGCCTCGCGCGGGCTTCCCCGGCTCCCTCTGAAGCCCTCCGGTGTGTGGGCCGCCCCGGGGAAGGTTTTTTTTTTTTGGACGGGTTGGGAGAAAAGCCGGTTTTTTGCTCTGGCTGCTCCCGATCTTGCGGCCAGAGCAAAAAACCGGCTTTTCAAGGGCCGGTTTTACCTCTGCGCCGGCAGCCGGCCTGGCCATGGAAAAACCGGCCAGGCTGGCAGAAAACCGGCCAGTTGGCAACCCTATGTACACTCTTTCAGTAAAGTGCATACTATTGAGCGTGAAAGAGTGCACTATTGAGGGAAAATGATATGAGACAAAAATAATAATAATAAAATTAAAAATTAAACTTTTTTGGCCTGCAGACCTCTACTTTCTAGATGTGTCCTAAAGACTGGGTTGAGAACCTAGGAGAAATGCTTTGCCTGTTCCCTTGCAGTCTGAATCAGGTGGCAGGAGAATCTTTATTCCAGCTGGTTTGATGCTATGAAATAAAAGAGAAGGTCCAAAGGAGATTGTAAGAAAAATATATTGTGTGGTTTATAAACTTTCCATGTGACTTCTTGTAACTCACTGTCTCCTTGTATTTTTGTCTGTTATTTTGTTGAAGTCCCTCATGTGGGTTAGGGGCTGGTGAACAGAATACCTGAACCATTTTTGTAGAAGGCATTGTTGAATGACAAGATAGATGGGTAAGTGCTTGACAGTGAGAGACCTGGGGAATTTCTGGTATGATTGGTTATAGGCACAACTAGTATAGACTCCCTTCTGGATGTGGTAGGTTTTTAGATAAAGGTGCATTGGGCTGACCAGGATGGCTTGGAATGGCAAGGCCGCGGGCTCCCCCGGCGTGCGCGCGGCCGGCGTTAACTGGGGGGGGTGGCCGGTTGCGTGCAGCTCTGTGCTCGTGCGAGTCTGCGGCGGCGGGCTCGCGGCGTGCGGGGCTCTCATTGGCTCCCGCGGAACCCTGAGGGTAGCGGGAGCCAATGAGAGGAGCTAGAGCCGGGCGTGAGGGGGGAATGTGGTGGGGCTGCGGGGCTCCTCCGGCCTTTTCCTCGTGGCAGCCGGAGGAGTCGGACGTGTGCGGATCGGTGCAGGGCTCGGGCCACGTGGAAGGAAAAAACGAGGTGAGCGGCAGCTATATCATTTTAAAAAACCTATCTCAATTAGCCTGCATAGTGAGTGCTTTTATTGGAAGTAGGAAACATATCTTGGTCAAACATTTCAAGTACTTGGACGCCTCCTGATTGGCTATTTCCTGATTTTGGGCCTTTCGGCTCGGGACCTCTCCTGGCATCCGGGCTGGTGGCATCATAAAAAAAAAAAAAAAAAAGAGAAGAGGCGTCAATTACAGTTCTGAGAGCAAAGGTTTTCTTAGGCATGGGTGGGCAAAGCAAAAAGGAGGCCAGAGGGGTAGCGGGCAGAGGGGCTCCTCAGGGGCGTAGGGCCAGGGGCGTAGCGGGGTGGGGGGCTCATTAGGGGCGGGGGGCTGCACGGGATGCGGAGGGGGTGGGGCGGGCGTCCTCAGACGGTAGGGGGGTGCAGTTGGGTGGCGTGGCTCGGGGGCGCAGTGCTGGGCGGCGCAGTAGGCCTGTTCCCAGTTCCTCGGGGCACAGAGGTGCAGTAAACAGCTCAGCCTCCCGGGGTAGCAGTCTCAGGGGGGGTGCAGGGCCCAGGGGGGTTTCTGCATTGTCTCCGGGCAGTTCAGGGGAGCTTTCATGAAGGGGCGCCACACGGGGGGCAGGGGGGTCTGTAGGGCCAGTTCCGGCTCCGGCTACAACAGAAACGGATAGGCAGGCTATGGGGCTAGGGCAGCCTCAGGTGCCTTTTGGGGGACTGGGGGTGGGGGAGGGTCCCCCGATGGGTGGCGTCCAGGCAGCGGGGACGGTGAATAATAGTAATTGGGCGGGTTGGCGGGGTTGTATTGGGGGTGCCGGGGTTTCTCGGCTGGGGCGGCTCGCCTACCTGGGAGCATTGGCAGAGTGGGGGCCAAGGCTCTTTGAGGGCGGACTGGCTGGGGATGTGGCAGCAGCCTTGGGCTGTCGCGGGTGCCGCTGCGCCTTTTCCTTTTTTCTCTCTGCAGGTACCTACGGGATGGACGTACCCAGGACCACAGCAGCCTGTCACATCACAGAGAGCGGAGGCGACTCCCCTCCCCAATGAAGCGGATGACTTGGTGCAGGGCCGAGCGAGCGCAGCATTGGAGCAGCAGGGGGCCATTACAGCGGCGACGGAGGCATCCGGTGCAGCAGGCGAGTCGCTTTGTCAGGTCACTTTAGCGGCCGCGTCGTCTGACGGTCCGGGAATTGGGGCGTCCAAGAAAAAGCGGCGGCATTCGCGCCGGCGGCGGCGGGCATCGGGCTCCGAGTCCTCCACATCGTCGGGATCTTCGACACATTCATCTGTGTCTGCGGGTAGCAGGGGTGAGGGGGGCGGGGTGTCTTGGCCAGTGCCTACCATGGCAGCGTTCTCGGAGCTTTGGGAAGGCGTGCCTAGGAAATTGAGGCGGAGAATCCAGGAGCGCCGTTACATTGACATTTTTCGTTTGCTTGAGGGTCGTAAGCGTGCCGGGGACAGTAGGAGGAAGAGGAAAGCTGACGAGAAGGCGGGTCGGGTGCGTCGGGCTGCGCGTAATGTGACAAATTGGACGCGTGCCTTCTTGCGGTTAGCTAGTGTTTGGGGGCGGGCGCATCCGGAGCAGTATGGGATGCTATTGGCTTATCCGGACTCCATCCTGGAGGCATCTCACTTGCACGATGGTTGGGCATGGCTCAACTACGATGAAAAGTTCCGGGATAAGATGGAGGAGAATAGGTCACTGTCGTGGGGCACTCAGGACAATAATTTATGGCTCACGCAGATGTCGGTTAGAGCAACTAGTGGGCCGGCGATGGGTGCAAAGGGCGGGCTAGTCACCGCTCCCGGGGCGCCGCGGCCCTTTCGGGCAGGGGATTCGGCGGCAGCACAGAAAGCGGTTGGCGGGGGTGGTACAGGGGACCTATGTTTGCATTTCAACAAGTCTTCCTGCCCCTTTACGGACTGCAAATTCCGACATGCGTGTTCGGTCTGTAATGGGGGGCATTCCGCCCTTAAATGTGTTAAGAGAGGTACGGGCGGTGCCGGCCTCCCCCCTTCGAAGCAGTGAGAGCTGGTGGGGGGTAGCCCCGACTCCTGTTAGGATAGATGCTTTCTGAGGGTGGTTGAGGAGATATCCTAGAAAACAGGATAGGGTCCTTTTGGAGGGGGGCTTTCAGGAGGGGTTTCCGATTCCGACGGGCGGGCGGATGGCGGTGAGCGCAGTACGGAACGCTCCTTCGGTGAGGCGCTTTGCCAATGTCGTGCGGGAGAAGTTAGCGGAGGAGATCGCATTGGGGAGGGTAGCGGGACCTTTCGGGCAACCGCCCTTTGCAGATTTTGTGGTGTCCCCTTTAGGGGTCATCCCAAAAAAGGAGCCAGGGAGATTCCGACTTATTCATAACCTGTCCTACCCCTGCGGGGCTTCGGTTAACGACCTGATCCCTAAGGGTCTTTGCGAGGTTCGGTATGCATCTTTTGACTCCGCGGTGGACCTCGTCCGAAACTGTGGGAGGGCATGCTTGATGGCAAAGGCCGATATAGAATCTGCATTCCGTTTGTTACCGGTTCACCCTTCGGCTTTTCCTTTGTTAGGGTTTTGTTTTGAGGGCAACTATTACTTTGATAGGTATATGCCTATGGGGTGTTCGATTTACTGCGCTCACTTCGAGCGTTTCAGCACCTTTCTGCATTGGGCTCTGGTCGAACTGGTGGGTTTCGATCAGGTAGTGCATTATCTCGATGACTTCCTGGTGGTCGGAGCAGCCCGGATGGAGCAGTGCCAGGCATTGTTAGCCGGTTTTATACAGTTGGCGCTAGAGTGGGGAGTCCCATTGGCGGCTGGAAAAACTGAGGGCCCAATGACATGGCTCACCTTTTTAGGAATTGAGTTGGATTCCATGGTGATGGTGGCGCGCTTACCGGTGGTCAAGTTAACGAAACTCCGGGTATTGGTGGCGAATGCCTTGTGCTCCAAGCGGATGACCTTGCGGGAAGTGCAGTCATTGATTGGGTCTTTGAACTTTGCCTGCAGAGTGATTCCGATGGGTCGCGTCTTCATGAGACGATTAGCAGCTGCTACCGTGGGAGTTATTAAGCCGCATCACCGGCTGCGTGTGTCACAGAGCATTCGGGCCGACCTAGCCATTTGGGATGAATTCTTGCGGGATTTCAATGGCATTACGGTGCTCAGGGACAAGTAGATTTCTAATCGGGATTTGCAATTGTTTACCGATGCGGCTGGTGGTCGGGGCCTCGGAGTTTACTTTGGAGGATCCTGGTGTGCGGCAGAATGGCCAAGTTCCTGGAAGATAGCGGGTCTCACAGCTAACATAACCTTTTTAGAGTTATTCCCGATTCTTGTTGTCTTGTTGTTATGGCCGGACAAGGTTCGCAATCGGCGGATTGTTTGGTGGTGCGACAATGAGGCGGTTGTATCGGTGATAAATCGTTACACGCCTCGCTGCAGGCAGGTGGCCGATTTGATGCGGCAGGTTGTGTTAGCTTGCTTAAGATTGAATACTGTGATCCGAGCTCAGCATATTCCGGGGAGTTCTAACAAAGTTGCCGATGCTCTTTCCCGTTTCAAGTGGGAGCTGTTCCGATCACTGGCGCCAGAGGCAGAAGAGGAGGGACTGTCTGTCCCAGATCACTTATGGCAGATTGGCCTCCAGGGGTGACCGAGCTTTTGAAGCAGTCAGTTTCGGCGGCTACTTGGACGGCTTACCAATGGGGCTGCGACAGCATGGCAGGCTTCCTGGAGGAACATGGATGGCATGGTGGTCCGCCACCCGATCAGCTTACGGGTCTGTATGTGTCAGCAGCAAAGGCTGCGGGAAGTTCTCAAAGTACGGTGAGTAGAAATTTGGCGGGTTTTGCTTTCTTTGCCAAGGCGGTGGGATGGGGGGCTGCCGGGGGGGTTCCTAACGCGTAGACTTTTACAGGGCTGGGGCCAGGCCTGTCCATCGCTGAGGGATGGCCGACGGCCCATTACTTACGATTTGCTTCAACGTTTGTGTGCGGCCCTGCCTCAGGTGGTTTCTTCCGTTTTGAGGGCGTTATTTTTTGGGCGGTGTTTTCCTTGGCCTTTTTTGGTGCTTTCCGCTTGGGGGAGCTGATTGCGGATTCGCGGAGGGCGGCCGGAGCGGGCGGCCTGCAGAAGCGACAGGTGAAGTGCGAGGACTGGGGGATCAGTATTTATCTGGCGCGTTCCAAGACGGACCAGTTGGGGCAAGACGTGTGGGTTCGATTGCGAGCTTTACGGGGGGCTGGCAGCTGCCCAGTCGCTCGGCTAATGGCCTACTTGCAGGTGAGGCCTGGGGGAGACGGGCCGTTGTTCATCCACGAGGATAGCAAGGTACTTACGCGCTTTCAATTTACGGCGGTGCTGAGACTGGCTTTACGCTGGCTCGGAGAGGATGCGGGGTCGTTCGCGCCGCACTCCTTTTGTATTGGGGTGGCGACGAGCGCGGCGGCGGTGGGGTTACCCGAGGAAGCAATCCGGCGCCTAGGCAGATGGAAGTCGGGGGCCTGTCACAGATATGTGCGCCTGTAAGGGCGGAGGGGGGCTGGCTAACTGTGGCTCTCTTTATCTTGCAGAAGTTTTTCCAGAGTCTTGTCGCTGTTGGGTTCTTGGCCACTCGTTTGTTTTCTGGGCCAGCAGACGAGCAGCGGCACGCCCAGTTGGGCCGAATTTGGGATTGGATGCCTTCGGGGTGACTGTCTCATGGCTGGGCGAGCACGGACTGCGATGGATTCAGCTCTTGCCTTTGCTGCGGCACCACGAACGGCTCAGCGGGCCACCAGATGCCTTGTTGATACATTTGGGTGGCAACGACCTGGTGTCCTGGACCTGCCGACAGTTGATTTGGACTGTTATTAAGGACTTGGGGGTGGTCCTGAGGATGTTTTCTGGGGTATTTCTGCTTTGGTCAGATATCATTCCAAGGCCAGCTTGCAAAATCCAGCGTCGGTGGTCGCGCGGGTTGACGAAGATTAATCGGCAAATTGGCAGGTGGGTGGGGGAGCGGGGTGTGTGTCAAATTTTGCACTCCTGGGTTGACGTGGAGTGCGCTGGTTTGTATCGGGTGGATGGAGTGCATCTGTCCCCGGTGGAGATGGATTTGCTCCTCAATGATTGGCAAGAGACTTTGGAAGGTATGCTGAAGACCCGGGGCGCTGGTCGCAGCTTGGCCGGGGGGGGGGGGGGCGGCTCAGGTCGGGCGGGGCCTGAGCCGGTGGCGGGATCCCGGAGGTTTCTGGGGTTCAGAGCCGGAGCCAAGCAGTAGGGCGGGGGTGGGGTACCCCCGACCCGGACAGTCCCTCAGGCTTTTGCTAATAATATGGCGAAGTCGGAAGAGGGAGGCTAGGCAATTTGCCGTGGCCTGGACACGGCGGAAGCGGAAGTGGCGTCACTTTGCTACCCACATGGCTGGTGAAAGCACGCTCTGCTGGGGGAGGGGTTAAATTTAATGTTGGATTTGTTGATGGTTATTGTAATATTATTAATGGGGCAATAAAGCTGCAACCAGTTGAATTCCCAATAAGTGTTGTGTATTATTTGGCATTGAATGGCGTGGGGGGGGCTGATAGGCAGAGGTGGCAGACCGGTCCGCCTTACCCGGTTATGGCAAGGCCGCGGGCCCCCCCGGCGTGCGCGCGGCCGGCATTAACCGGGGGGGGGGGGTGGCAGGTCGCGTGCAGCTCTGTGCTCGTGCGAGTCCGCGGCGGCGGGCTCGCGGCGTGCGGGGCTCTCATTGGCTCCCGCGGAACCCTGAGGGTAGCGGGAGCCAATGAGAGGAGCTAGAGCCAGGCTTGAGGGGGGAATGTGGTGGGGGCTGCGGGGCTCCTACTGCCTTTTCCTCGTGGCAGCCGGAGGAGTCGGACGTCCCGCCCACCCGCCCCTTTTTAGGGCAGGAGTGTCGGGCGGGTAAACTGTTGGGTTGTTGCAGCTAGGGGGGGTGGCGGGATCCCGGAGGTTTCCGGGGTCCGGAGCCGGAGCCAAGCAGTAGGGCGGGGGTGGGGTACCCCCGACCCGGACAGTCCCTCAGGCTTTTGCTAATAATATGGCGAAGTCGGAAGAGGGAGGCTAGGCAATTTGCCGGGGCCTGGACACGGCGGAAGCGGAAACGGCGTCACTTTGCTACCCACATGGCTGGTGAAAGCACGCTCTGCTGGGGGGGGGGGTGTTAAATTTAATGTTGGATTTGTTGATGGTTATTGTAATGTTGTTAATGGGGCAATAAAGCTGCGACCAGTTGAATTCCCAATAAGTGTTGTGTATTATTTGGCATTGAATGGCGTGGGGGGGGGGCTGATAGGCGGAGGTGGCGGACCGGTCCGCCTTACCCGGTTATAGCACATCTTGGTGGGAAATGACAGGCTGCTTAAACAAATGAGCTTCTGTTTTTGTTGATTTTGTCTTGGATATTGTCATACATCTGTTGAATGTAAATAAATCTGTAGCCTCTTTGATTTCCAAATAATAACTGTATTTCTATGCAGCTGGAGGATTGGGAGATTTTCTTGTAAAAAAGGATAGATATGGGTAAAGGCTAGACAGTCCAAATGCTTCATGTTATGATAAAAGGAGTGAAGACAGAATGGATCTTGCATGTGTGATGGAAGAAGTATTCTGTAAAAGTAAATATAGGAGAAGTACATCTTATTGTTGATAATCCTGGAAAAAGGGTAGGAAGTGAGTTAAAAGTTAAAGGAATAAAAATGTTCACAGCACTCAAGATACTGCTCAGACAGAGAACATCAAGGTGATGCAGTCAAGGTTAACTAGAGTCAGAAAATGCATCAATCCTGCAACCGAATAGCAGGTACAGAAGATTAAAGTTGACTCATAGAAGGGTTTTGTTTATAGCACAAACTATAAATTATAGTTTTCAATAAAGGAAAACATATATTATTATTCAAGACTTGACATTCTCCAGGTAGGGTAACAACTTTTTGTTTTAAATTGATCTTGTGCACTGTACATCATATCATGTCTTCTCAAGAAGAAAAAAAAATAGAGACTATTTCTCTCATAGTGTGGCACTATATAAATTACATGAAAAAAAATCATATTTACATGTACATATAAGATATATTGTCCTCTGTTTACTAAAGCTTTATGAGATGGGCTTTATGGCAGATAACAGATGATAATGTCATTATTATGTGCTAAGCATTAGTAAATAGGGGCTCTCTTGCAATAGGAGATTCTAACTTTCAGGAATTATGGGGCATGATTTTTGTTAAGTCCCATCGAGTCAGTGCCAACGTCTGGCGACCCTATGATAGTTGACCTTAACTTTGTTTGGTCTTCAGCCAAGCAGCTCATTGCTGATAGAGTGGTATCCATAGCTGCTGTTATTGTTATCGATCCATCTCATTGCCGGTCTTCCTCTTTTACAGTGACCTTCTATCTTGCCAAGCATTATGTCTTTCTGCAATGATCTCTCTCTTCGCATGAGTATGAAAGTCAAAATCTCGTCATCTGAGTTTCTAAGGAAAACTTAGGTTTGATCTTCTTTAGTTACTGACTGGTTTGTTCTTTGGGCAGTCCATGATATACATAGTAGTCGTCTACAGCACCATAATTCAAAGGCATCAATTTTCTTCCTGTCTAGCTTTTTCATTGCCAACTTTTGCATCCAAATGATGTTATTGAAAATTTATTTATTTTATTTATTTATTTACATTCTCTTATATACCGTGCTATTCCTCATCAGTGCAGTTTATATGGAACAACAAACTTACACATTTCAATTGGTTGATCTGTGTTTACAATTAACAGGTACTCGAACTTAGATCAAAACTTGGATCAAAAATGCCATGGCATGGACATGTCGAATCTTTCTATGGAGAGAGACATCTCTGCTCTTGAGAATCTTGTCTAGGATCTTTGTGTTCTTAATATTAAGGTGCAGACTCATTTTAAGATTATGTTCCTTGAACTTGAGAAGCAAGTGTTTCACTTTCAGCCCATAATTTTATTTATCAATCATTTGTATACCGCTACTTCCAGCGATCAGAAGCGGATAACTTAAAGGTTAAACATAACTATTTTACAACTATGTTGAAACAAATTTAACAATAGAATGGTAGGTGATATCATTAGATAATAGGTGATTAACATAAAGGTATAACAAATACAATTGATCGGGGTAACATATATACAATATTGGGTCATACATATATATAATGTATGATGAATAAATATAAGTTTAAATGTGAAAGTCAAGTTTACATGAAAAGTCGAGGCTGTGCTTATAGTGGTGCATGACAGAATGATTCATACTACTGATTGGGAGTGTTCATTATGTTTAAGTTGGATCGTATGCTTCATTGAATAAGTGTGTTTTTAGTTTTTTTCTGAAGTCTTAAGTCTTCGACTGACCTTACTTCTGCTGGTAGTTGATTCCATAAAGTTGGTGCTATGAAAGTGAAGGCTCTTTTACTTGTGTAGGCTTTAGTCGTTCTGATACTGTTGGGTATGAGTATGGTGTTTGTATTGCAGCTTCTTCTGTTTCTGGATGGGGCTTATTGTTTATGAGATTGTTTAGATAGGATGGTGCTATGTTATGAAAGAGTTTGAAAATTGTAACTAGTAGTTTGTATTTTATACGGGCGATTATAGGGAGCCAGTGTAGGTCAGCTAATATTGGAGTGATGTGTTCAGAGATTTTCTTCTTCATAATCACTCTGGCGGAGACGTTTTGAGCCATTTGAAGGATCTTTAGGTTTTTTTTAGGTAGACCTTGAAGTATGGAGTTGCAGTAATCGAAGTGTGGATTTGCCTTTTCGCCGTTGACTTGGACTTGTTGGAACCTGTTTGTTAGGTATGATGTGAACCACTTCAATGTGACTCCTGATATTCCTAATGATGCCAGTCTGTTAATGAGTGTATTGTGGTGTACTGTATCAAAGGCAGCTGATAAATCAATAAATATTAATATATACATTTTCTTCCTGTCTTCAATACCTTTGAGTAGGTTATCCAAGAGTACCAGAAGTAGGGTTTCTACACCGTGGTGTGGTCGGAAACCATATTGTTGGTCGTCTAGTGCTTCTCTTGAGTCAAGTGCTTCTCTTGAGTCAAACCCTGACAAAAGAGCAAGCAGCAGAAAGAGAAATACAAGTGGATCCACAGATATTCGCCGACCACATCAAAGACAAATTTCACTCCACAGAGCGCTCAACACCCAGTAGAACCAACAGAACGAACGTCCACCCCAAAACCTGGGGCACATTCCACTCACCATCAAAAGAGCAGATATCAGACATCATCTCCACAATCAACACAAGCACTGCTCCTACAGACCCTTGCCCAGTGTCATGGGTCAAAGCCACCAAAGCAAGCCTCATACCAAACATTCATAAAATGGTACACAACTCACTCACTCAAGGACTCATGCCACAGCAATTAAAGCTTGCCTCAGTAAGACCAATCACAAAGAAAACTTCTCTCGACAAAAAGGACCCAGCAGCATACCGACCAATCTCCAGCATACCCTTCCTCGCAAAAATAATCGAAAAGACGGTTCAACTACAACTTCAGGAACACATTGACGAACACGGAACTCTCGACGACAACCAACACGGATTTCGTCCCAACCATGGAGTCGAAACTCTCCTGATCTACCTCTTCGACAGCATCATAAGAATAATTGACGACATCAGGAATGGAATTATAATGATCTTCATCGACATCTCCTCAGCGTTCGACACAGTTGATCACAATATACTCCTGGAGAGACTGAAGAACACTGGTATACACGGTACCACTCTAAAATGGTTCCACTCGTACCTAACAGAAAGACAGCTACAGGTCAAGGTGGGACAGGACACCTCCCGGCCCATAAACGTCCAACAAGGAGTACCACAAGGATCCGCACTCTCAGCACTCCTTTTTAACATCTACATCCAACCAATATGCAACATTATGAAAGAGAACAACATCCAATACACAATATACGCAGACGATATAATGGTATACTCCCCGATATCAATCGAAAACCGGACTTCTCTAAGATAGCAGACTGCCTTACCCAAATGGCGAAGTGGTGCCAAAACAACAATCTAGCTATAAACTACAACAAGACTGAAGCTTTAATCATCACTCGAAACCAAAGCTTCACACACCCACCAAACATAAAGATACAAAGCACCACGATACCGATAAGATCGGAGGTGAGATACCTTGGGGTTACTCTGGACAGTAAACTCAACCTCAAACCACACATAGACAAAACAATCCAAAAAGCATATTACAGGATGCGAATCATCAGGAGACTGAAACCACTCCTCGCTCCAGAACACTTCCGTACAGTCTGTCAAGCACTGATAACCCCAATACTGGACTTCTGCAATCCGATATACCTCGGACTACCAATACAAGCTCTCAAACCACTACAGCTGGCACAAAACACTGCAGCTTGAATCATATCCGGAGCCGCAAGGCAGGAGCACATCACACCTACACTAAAGGACTTACACTGGCTCCCAATCATTGCTCGCATCAGATACAAGACTATCATAAACCTATTTAAGATAAAAGAACACACATCAGCCAACAGCCTCCACCTGCTCATACAACCGGAAACCAGCGCACGTCCCAGAAGAAGTCAAACACGCAACCGAGTCAGCACCCCAAATGAGTACAAGCACACACGCAAGGACACAACAGACAGAGCTCTCTCCATGGCTGCTCCAACAATATGGAACAATCTACCGGACGATCTAAGGGCAACTCCAGACCTCAAAGACTTCAGAAAACAACTGAAAACCATGCTGTTCATAGAGCACTATGGTCACATCACATAACCTAAGAGAATGGATAACAGCACTCCAATCCTCCCAAACAACTGAATATATAAAATATGATTCTAGCACCACTGTAAATAGCCCACCCTGTATATAGCTCAAACAAATCAAGCACCCAACACATCCCTCACACAACTAAGTTTTATCCTCACTGCATGTACAACACACACACTTTACCTGATTGCTTGCTGTGATACCACCTTGATTATTAAGATAAGGCGGTTTAGAAATACTGTTAAATAAATAAAATAAATTAAATAAATATGGTCTTGTAATTGTAATTGAACTGTTTTTTTGATAGTTTTGGCTAGGAACGGAATGCTTGAAATTGGACGGTAGGTGGTTGGATCATCCTTGCTGAGAGCTTTGTTTTTCAATATTGGTCTTATGAGTGATTTTTTAAGGGGTGATTGCATGACTCCTTGTTGTAGAGATTGGTTCACAGTGTGTGTGATGAATTGGGCAATTTCCAGCTTAGTTGTTTTGATCCAGGCTGTAGGACAGGGATCTAATTGTGATGTTGTAGTATTTAAGTTCGAGATTAGGTTTACTATTTGTTTATCATCAGTTTTATGAAATGTGTCCCATTTTTCCATAGTGTTTAATGTTGTAGGTTGTTGAATTGAGCTGCCATTTTCTTGGTTTACAATGGGTATTGATGTTGTTGGGTTTAGCTTGCTTGCATAATAGTCAGCAAGTGTTTGAGCTTTAATAGGGTAGTTTGTGTTTTCTTCTTGGGATGTTTTTGTTAGTGATTTAATTAATTCAAATAATTCTCTGGGTCTGTTCAGAGATTTATTGAGTATGTTGGTATGCTATGATTTTTTTGCTTGGTTGATTTCTTCTTTGTATTTGGTGAGGAGCGTTAGGTATTCTGTTTTACGTTCTTGTGTTTTTCCCTGCCTCCATTTCTTTTCCAATTTTCTTAGGGTTCTTTTCATCATTTTTAGTGTGTTAGTGTACCATGGTTCTGATTTATTTCTCATTGTGTGGGTCATTTGATTGTGAGTCAAGGATTTTGGTTCTGCGATTTTCTCTATTCCTTTATTCCATTGGTGAACTAGATTATCTAAGTTGGAGTGGTTCAAATCTATGTGGGTTGCAATAGATTGTATCATTGCTTCTTTATCAAACTTTTGGAATTTTCTTTTGAATATTGTTGTAGGCTTGTGTTGTTGGTTGGAACCTTTATTCGGAATGATTAGTGTGAATTTTATTAGGTGGTGGTCAGACCAAGGGACTTGTAAGATCTTCGGGGTGGAGTTGTTATTTACATTTTGTTGATGTTCTTTGGGTATGAATACTAGATCCAAGGTATTTCCTTTGTTGTGTGTGGCCTCCTGTATTATTTGTTTATAGCCGAGCTGGTCCAAGGCTTCAAAGAAGGTATTTGAACGCGTAGGTAAAGATGAAGCTAGATTTAGATCTCCCAATATTATTTGATATTTTTTGCTGGTGGTGGATGCAATTAACTCCAGTACTGCTGCCAAAGATTCATGAGGAGAGGTAGGTGGTCTGTATATGAGGCATATGGCTTGAGTTGTGCTTTCAAGTTTTAGTATGTCGATTCCTTCGACCGTGTTATGTGATGTATTATTTAGATTGAATGATTCTTTGGCTAGGATTAATACTCCTCCTCCCCTTTTGTTTGTACGTGGAGAGTTGAAAAGTTTGTATCCAGGCTTGTTCAGTTGATTTAGTATGATGGGGTCAGATTTGGTGATCCATGTTCGGTGATCCATAATGTAGTATAATCAGCATAGCGAAGGTTGTTGATGAGTCTCCCACCCGATCTTCACACTTTGTCTTCATACAGTCCTCCTTCTCTGATGGTTTGTTCTGCATATAAATTAAACAGGTAGGGGGATAGTATGCAGCCTTGTCATACACCTTTACTGATTTTAAACCATCCTGTTTCTCCTAGTTCTTTATGAACTGTTGCTTCTTGATCAGTGGAAAGGTTGTGCAAGAGAATGATCAGGTGTTCTGGTATACCCATGCTTCTTAATGTGGCCCAGAGTTTCTCATGGTTTGCACAGTCAAAAGCCTTGCTGTAGTCAATAAGACACATATGGATATCCTTTTTGTATTCTTTTTCTTTTCAAAGATCCATCTCACATCAGTGATGATGTATTTTGTTCCTCGCCATTTCGTGAGCCCTGCTTGCACTTCAGGCAATTCTCATTCCAGATATGGTTGTAGTCTCAGCTGAATGATCTTGAGTATAATCTTGCTGGCATGTGGGATCAGAGTGATTGTGTGATAATTTCCACATTCAGTCAGGTCACTTTTCTTCAATGTTGGTATAAATACAGACCTTTTCCATTCAGTTGACCATGAATTTGTCTTCCAAATTTCCTGGCAGATCCTTGCTGTAATACTTCAATGGGAATGCCATCAATGCCCAGTGCTTTGTTCTTTGATAAGGCTTTCAATGCTGCTTCGACATGTTTATTAAAGTGCTCTAATTGTTAGTATGTGCTTGAGTGCCCAGAAAACAGTTAGTGTGGGACTGTGTTAATGGCTGCCATGCAGTAAGAAAGCCAGCACAGTAATCACACAGTAATAATTCTATGCTAACTGTTTAGCTCGCAATGGGGTGGAGACTGAGTAGATTAGGGATAGATAGTGCATAAGTTAGTGTATATTTTACGTTTTGCACATTTTAAGTTAGTGCATAAGTAATTACCGCATGCTGTTGATGTTGCAGTTAGTGTGGGTGCATTTAATGTCACCTCAATGGGTGGCATTAAGTACGTCCGTCTTAGGGGTATGTTTATTAAACCGCGCACACGTGCGCTGCGCACATTAGCGCATGGCAATGATGCACTTAAGTGCTCTTAAGTGCCCCGCATGCGTGCGCATCACATTAACGGGCCGGCGCACGTGTGCGGGGCGCTGATGTGCGATAGAGGCGGGGAAACGCTTACGGAGGGCAGAGGAAGACTCCTGAGGGGCGGGGGGACGGGGTCAATGGGTGGAGAGTGGGAGGGGAGAGGCTCCCTGCACAGGAGCGGGGCTGAATTTCGGCATAAAAAATACCGCGAGTGAAACCCTCGCGTTAGAGCCGATTTAAAGGGAAGAGAAACCATTTCCGTCAGCAATGTACAGCAAAACCGGGGAAACCTGAAAACGTGAGCAGTGTGATACATGTGCACAGAACAAAATAGCAAATATAAATTGAAAATGACCACAAAAAATTCCAAATAAAATATAATCCAGCTGGGCAACAGTGATATTAATGGGCAACCATAAAAAACACTCCCAGGAAAGCTCCAAAAAAAAAGAAATGATTTTTGGAAGGGTCTACGCTCCGTAGACTCGTTCATAAATCACTGCATTTTAATGGAGCTTTCCTGGGAGTGTTTTTCATGTTGCCCATTGATATCACTGTTGTCCAGCTTGGTTTTGGTTTTTTCCACATTTTTTGGAGGTCATTTGTGAGGTTTAATTGCACCCCTGTCCCCATACAAGGCAAACGAGCCCACAGTAAAATTGTGCAGAGCAGGGTGTCTGACTCGTGCAGCCAGGTTTCCTATCTCCAGAGACTGCACTGTCCCTGTAGCCACAGTGTGGTGCAGCGGACACAGCCAGTGCCTGAAGGACCAGGTTCAAATCCCATCTGGGGCTCCTGCCAACCCAGTCCCCATAATTTTACCCACCACTAAACACTGATAGTACAGACACTCCTTTATGGCAGAGAACCTAAGCATGGTTCCAGCACCTATATTTTACCCTACACCGCACACAAACCATAACAATGGGCATTACCTACAGCCGAGTCCCCCAAATTCAGTCCTGGAGTGCCACAACTCAATCAGGTCATATGCTTTTTCCCAGATAGGGACATGTCTGCATGTTGGCGGAAGGGTACAGGTGGTGGAGGGGGCAGTGGCTGCAAACCACAGCAGACAGTGGCCTAGGCCTGTGCAGGCTGGCACCGTCCACTGCAACAGACAGGCTCTGTCGATTGTACAGTCATGGACTCCCCAGGGAACACAGCATATCTGTGGCAACACGGTGGTGCAGTGCACACAGACAGCATGTGCAGGGACAGAAAGTTACAGGTTCAAAGCCCAGCTGGGGCTACTGCCAATCCAGTCCACATATGTTTCCTACAACTAAACCATGATAGTAAGGAGAAACCTTTATTGCTGAGAACATATGCATGGTTCACACGCCTATATTTTACCACACCAAACACAGACACCATAAACAGCCGCATTACCTAGAGCAGAGTCTCCCAAATGCAGTCCTGGAGGGCCCCACACCATTCAGGATCCATGCTGCCTCTAATAAAGATGCCTGTGCTGCATATCTATGCACCACCCCCATGGTATGCTGATGTAGCTCATGCATATTTATGAGGGACAGCATGAAAACCAGAACACTGTTTGGAACACCAGGACTGGAGTTGGGACACTCTGCCGTAAAGCAGCAGCCAACAGGGCCAGACACACCCACACACACCCACAGGCCCCATTGGCCAATGCCTCCTGGAGAGGCAGGACATTGGGCCCTGCCTGTATCTCCCAATACTAGCAGTTGCATACCTTAGCAATGCCACCCTACACCTGGGTATATGGTACACAGCTATCAAACGTTGCCCATGATAACTGGCAGATATCAATTCCTACGTTAAGCACATTTTGCTCATTGATCTCCACCATAACAATCATTGTGATGTCTGCTGTGTGCGCTGCAGGTCTGGTCTCTGACAGTGTTTACCACCCTGGGGAGTGACCCCCAACAGTAGTGCGTACCATATCCATGCCTGTACTGTGCCCAGGACTGGTGTGGTGGGTATGGCTGCTGGACTCCTCTATAGTAGCACAATGCTGGCATAGGTGTGGGGGTGGCTGTCTGTCTATCCAGTGTGTGGTGGCTGCAAACACCTTCCACAGCCCACACTGCCAGCAATGTTGCCAGTATTGGGCTGCCAATGTGCATAATGAGGAGCAAGGTACCATGGGTATAGGCCGGACAGGGTGGCCTGGCCAGGGTGCATCTACACAGGGCATAGGGCACTGACTGGGACATATTAGTGCCCGGCCACCACCTACACAGACAGGGTGACCTCAGTATGTCCTGCTGAGAGATCACTCTCACCCTGACTGTGCAGTGTCCACAGCATGGCTAGGCACCCCCATAGTGCTGTATAGTATTTCTCTCATGTGATAGATATGGGTTTCCTTTTGGGGCCCAGTCACTGATTTAACTGCTTGCTGTGTATGCTGACATCCCAGTTCTGGGTGCATGTATCTCCACTAGGAACATACACTGTGGACTAACTAACACACTGTTTGCAGCTGATATGTGTTTTGATGGAGCAGCTTGTGGGGTGCAGTGGCTGATGACTTGCTGCAGGAGAATATCAGATAGTGGTGGGGTGCAGCTTAGCATATCCAGGCCTAATGTCTGTCTGCTATTGTGTTATGGATGTGTACAGAGCTGCATGGACTGCCCTCTAAGGTGTCTGTTCCCCAGCAGGACTGGGGTTGGTAGTCCCCTCTACTACCACCTTTGCAGGGAGGTGGAATGTGGATCTATTGATGGGAGACCTTGTTTGCCACCCTCAGCCCTGCTGGAGGAGGGGGTGGTGGTGGTATGGGGTCCATGGGGGCTACACCTGACTGAAACAGACAGATATCCAAAGTGTTTGTGCAGAAACTCACTATCTCACACATTAACATGGCTTTGGACCTCTGGCATGGCCTCTTTCAGCCATGGAAGGTGTTGTGGACCTGGTCCTGGGTGCCTCATTGCACCCTCAGGGTGAGCACAGTACCCGCACAATGTGACGGTGTGTAGCTACTCTGTGCCAGTAAAACACACGGTCAGTACCCCCTACCAGGCCGAGGTGGTGTGTGGGTGCACATGGTCACTTCCCTCTACCGGGCAGAGGTGCTGTGGGGGTGCATTGCACATCTTGTGTTAATCTGTGGACAGCTGATTTGCATGTGCAGTGAATCATGGGTATGGGTAGGCTAGCCCAATCCTGGTGACCACAGCAGACTGTCTGTGTGGTGACGTGCATGCCCTCTGCAGCTAGCCAGGGGATTGTTATCTACTATAGAGCTGTAGCCCAATGGTTACTGCATTGCCTCTGAAGCCAGAAGTCATGGGTTCAAACCCACAGTGGGGTTATTTGATAAGGTTGTCCAATGCATTATTTTTTTTAATGTACGTATTTTGATGCCAGCAAAAACACCCTCAGCGTACTGTACCCATAAGGTGCCTCTGAGGGTGCTTTATAGGGCGCCCTATAGGGCACCTTATGGTTCCCGTCCATATAAGGTGCACTATACATTCTCCTGTGACGCAACCTATAGGGTGCCCTATAGGGGACATTTTAGGGTGCTGTGGCGGACAGTGCAATTTATAATGTGCCCTATGGAGTGCCTTATAGGATGCCTTATACGGCACCTTCAATTACGGCACGTGAGGGCGTGTTTGCTGGCAGCAATTAATAACATAAATATAAAGTGCTGCAGGTCAAAATATGTACAATGCAAAGCTGATGCCACAGCCAGCCTTACGTATTAGGCACACTGGGAAGCAAACCCATGACCCCTATATCAGCAGTCAGTGCCTTAACCATTGTGCTCCACTGCTGCTCCTCCTTGCCTGTCAGCGCACCTACGTATGCTTTTCATTCCTTAAACTGCACAGTGCTGCCATAAAAAACAGTACACTGACCTTGCGGTACCTCATACGGTACCCTCTAAAGCGCCCTATAAGCAACATTCTAGGGTGCCTTGGCTGACAGTGCACTTTAAAATGTGCCTTATAGGCCACCTGATTTTAACACGCTTTGGGAGTGCGTTTGCTAGTAGTGGCAATTAAAATATGACTAAAATGCCTCCTAAAGCAATCTGCCCCATAATATGTTTTGCCTCAGCCAACTGTCTTCATTGGGCACTTTGGGGGATTGAACCCCTAATCCCTGCACCATTGGCCAGTGTTTTAACCATTGTGCTGTGGTTCTGTTCCTGTGATTACACATCAGTGCACCGCCTTATGCCACCCAATATTAACATGCCTCCTAAAACATTGGCGCGCTGCCTTGTGCCCATCAGCCTGCCACCTTATGCTGCCCATCATTTATATGCCTCCTAAAATAATGCCTCAGTCAGCTGCCTCCATTGGGCACTGTGGGGGATTGAACCCCTAATCCTTGTGTCATTGGTCAGTGTCTTAACCATTGTGCTGTGGCTCTGCTCTTCTGTTTGTTCATCAGCGTACCACATATGCCTCCCACGCAGCCATCTGATGTGCTAAGGTGCAGGGCGTACAAGGGCGCCACGCACCTTAGCGCATATTTAAATTCCGGCTTTTCTTTTTCAGGTCGGAACGCCCACTCCTTATATGGCACCCGCACACTACCGGGGCCCGCACTTTACCGGGTTTTTAGTAAACATACCCCTTAGTTACAAATGAAATTTTAGCATGTGAGGCATTTTTTAGTGTGGTAACTGCAAGGAGGCAGTAAGTGCAAGATAGTGCACAGCCTTTGCACTTATTGCATGCTAATTTTTGCTCTTAGCATGTAGTAAGTACAAAAATTTACCACAGTTTACTAATGCTTCTATGTTATGAAATCAATTCATTAGAATAGGAGCTGTAACATGAATACCTAATGAATTTGTAATTCTAAAGTCAGAAAATGGTTCATGGCACATGAGAGCATCAATTGAAAAAAAACAACAACCTATCTTTTATGTTAATTGTATCCTCCTCAGGCTGCAGGGCCCCTCCACCTGCTGCTTTGTAGAGGTCAATATTTCAAATGAATGAAGATGAGAAAATGTGCGAGTAGCATACAGAATGTGTTCTACAAGTGATCGTTTTCTCTCCCGAGATTTCAGTCCTCTCCATCTGTCATTCACCTGAATTACTGTACAGTGTATGAAGTGTGTGTGTGATGTGGATATACACACCTGTATTACAGGGTTATCCAGTGACATAGTTCTTCAAGTGCAGGATATAAAGAGAACATTTTCTGCCTCTACTAAATGTTTTCCTTACAGCTTAATATTTAGGTCATTACTTTAAGAAGTATTTTTAAAATGAGTTAAAGAACTGGAAAACTTGTTGGACAGAAATCATATCTTTCGAAATATGGAAACTTTCAGAACTATTCAGATCCTTTCCTCAGACTAAATAAAATCATTAAACTAAAACCTCAGACTACTATGAGCTTGATTCACTTTTCTCCCATTTTGTTTACATTAGGGATGTACATAGTAAATAAATAAATGAATAAATAAATTCATTTTGGTCCATTTCTGATCAATCACCTGGCAGTTAATTTTAGGATCCCAAAAGCTTCATTTTGTCCATTTCATTTAGGCCCACCAAAGTCAATGGATCTTCCATTCATTTTTAATGAAACTTGCTGGCAGGTATCTGCCACAGAGGTGACTCTACAAGATCATGAGTGGCATGAGGATCCCACAAAACCAACGGAGGGACAAGAGCATGAATAATGGCTTAAAAACTCCAAGTCATCATGAGAGGGGAAAAGCAACACAAATGGTGGAATGAAGCACAACAAAATTTGGAAATAGCAGCAGGAAGATCCCAAGATACCAAGACAGGGTCAGTTGTATCAGTATTGACAGGAAAATCCCAAAGCAATGAGGATTAAACGTTTAGGGGGAGGGGGTTATCCCATAAGTTTGGGACATTGGGGTTCAGACGGCATACCAGCCTTCTAAGTGACACCAATATTCAAGTTCTGTTGAGGTATTTGGATGCACAAATTTTATTGGCTTAAGCAATGTTATCTTGGAGGCCACATGATAATTGGTGGCTAGGAGGTTCAGCAATCATTTTCTTTATATGCCATGGAGGGAAAAGGATCCTAAGGTACCATAAAGTACAGTCTCATCACCCACTCCTCTCTCTCCGATCACGTTACCCCGCTTCTCCTTAATCTGCACTGGCTCCCTATCAGAGCTAGATTGTCTATAAGGTGTTCATCCTTACCCATAGGGCCCTCCACACTAGCACACCCCAGTACTTGGCCGATCTTATCCACCTCCAGCCTGTCCTTCATTTTTTGCGCTCAGCACATGGCAATCGACTCTTTCTTCCTCCCCCGTCCCAGGCACATCTTGAACGTACTCGTCAATCCACTTTCTTTTTTCTAAGCCCTGCCCTGTGGAACTCTCTTCCGCACTACCTCCATGTCGAATTGTCGTTCTCTTGTTTTAAAGCCCTTCTCAAGACTTACCTTTTCTGTCAAGCCTTTGACCTTCCTCTCCCGTCGGATTACCATGTTTCGCCCTCAGTCGGAGCTCTCCCATGAAATGCCGCCTTGGCCAACATGCCCCTCTTTCCCCCTGTCTATTTCCTGCCATGCTCCCTGGACAGTCGTTTCAATGTCTCTGTATGTTCTTTCCCCGCTTCTCTCTCCCTGTCCTTTTCTGTCACTTTCCTATAAAAACAATGGTGTTCCTTTTCATTTTCTGTTTCCTGCTAGTAGCCTACTTTATTGTACACCGCCCTGATGCTTCGGCACGGGCTGTATGTCAAGCACTGCGAATAAATAAATAAATACATAAATAAATAAAAAGAGTAAAGGAACACCAGGAACAATGGAATGAAGGTCCAAGGCACCAAGGATAGTGCTAAAGAAGCCAAGGAGTAAGACTGGCATCTATGTAGAAATTCACCTTTTGAAGGGGATGTAACTGATGACATGGTTGGTTGGATCAGGATGATTTGAGTCATATGTTAGTAATATTAATGAGAGACAGTGAGATCAGAGAACATAAAAGGTTACATCAGAAGCTTTATGCCACAAACCTCCCCAGTAATGTTAGCATGAGGCAGCTTAAAAACCAAATATAAGCAAGTTTGATTCTTTCACTACACCCACTGTATTTAATGGTCTGTTCATGACATCCATTTCAAATCATTTTCTATTTTTTTCTGCAAAATTAACAGGAGGCTCAAAGTATATTTAATAGCCCGTACAGATAAATGAAGAATTCTGTCTTCAACTTTGGATATTGGAAGCAGGTCCTCCAAAAATGTGTACTGTTGCCCAAACAAGGCAGCCTATTTTACTTATATGGGTACATTGCATTCTTACAGTAATCCAGATGTTTCCACAATAGCCATTAGATAGGACCAGTCCAAGGGTACTAGGTGAACCTTTGGCTTTTTGTCCCCTTCAATCAAGCACGTACCTAGCGTTGTGCGAGCGGTGTGGCCGCACAGGGCGCAAAGGCTTAAGGGGTGCATTTTAGCTTTATTCTGCTGCCTGCTGCCGCCACGTTTCTTCTCTCAGCGGCAGCAGGCAATGGAAGAAAGCTAAAATGCTCCCCTTAAGCCTTCCGCCGGCGTGCTAAGCGGATCTTTCCCTCACTGCTCTTGCAGGGAGGGAAAGATCTGCTTAGCATGCTGGCGATTTGCACATCGGGCGAGCCTCTTTTCTCCCACCGTGGGGGAGGGGGGGCACGCTCCCGATGTGTAAGTCGCACAGGGCACGATCTTCCCTCGGTACGGCCCTGCCTTCAATAACCTTCCAAGTCTCCATAGCCCCAGCGTATCAACTAACTACCGTTCTTATATGAATTGTATGAGCCAGAAAAGTCTCTCAAAATACTGAATGTCACAGGAGAGCTTCTAAAATAATTTATAACAATGTCAGGCTGGCCACGAAGGGGTGCCCGGTCCATAACTGGGCTGCTAGATGGCAATGGGATGCCTTTGGGACATCTTGGGATAGGCGGGCAGCAAAGAGAGGTGGGAAAGCTGAGGCCAGATATAAGCCTGGGCCAAGCCTGTGGTCCTCTCTTTTTCACCAGAGCTGCAAAAAGCATCACAAGATCCTTTGCTCCCCATGTGCATTGCTGTATTGAGCTGAGCCGTGAACACCACTGTAATACTTTGACTGCTCCAGACCTCCTCCCCTTGTGCATTGATGCAGCAAGCTGAGGGAGCCAGGAGCAGAGTGGTGAAATGGAAAGTGTCTCGGCTCAGTATGTCTGGAACGATGGGGTCATTGGAGCTTGGAGTGTTATGTAGAAAACCATGTGCATGCGAAAACCAGGATGTGGATGAGTACTGTGGTGCACACTACCCCAGGCGGACGCCTAGGGTAGGGACGTACCTCTATTTAGTACAGAGCCGGGGCTGCTGGGGTTTGTAGTTGTGGGTTTCAAAAGAAATTGAGGCCCGAGGGTTGTAAGGCAAACACAGGAATATTTATTGATTTTGGTTTTCTACTCCTCCAAAAAGAGCCTTTAGAAAGCTCAACGCATGGTAAATTAAAAAAAAAATAGGATTCTTTCTCCCAAACCATATTTTCCATAACTTCCAGGATTCAAAATAAGACTTTCATTGCTTCCTTCAGCATTCAACACACATAGAGGTTTCCGTTTTACAACTTTCAACATTCAGGATAAAGCTTTACTTGCTTCATTCAGCGTGATACATTTTTTAAAGGCAAACAGGATTCTTAAAACAATGTCCAGCCTGTTTCCTTTTGCTTTGCCAGAGAAATGAAATTTGTTAAGCTATTCTCTTTCTACTGCTTAGACATTTATAAGGTCCTATGAGAGAGAGAACAATCTATCACAGAAGATTCTGAGTCATGATCAGAACCATATCCTTCTGGGGGGGCGGAGCCTGATGTCCAGCGGGTAAGACGCTTTGCGTTGAAGCTCCCGAGAGGCCTACTTAGAATCCTGACTTAATACCTATACAAACTTACTATTTCGCTCCGAGCTGACCGGGGTACATCGGGGGGGGGATGGCGGCCCATAAACCAGCGCGCTTGGACTTCGGGTCTCCTTCCTCTTCTCACGGAAAACGCTCCAAAACAGAGGTGTCCTCCCCACAGAAGATGGCTCCATTTCGTGAAAACCCCGAAATGCACCTGGAAATTTTGGAGGAAATACGCGGTGTGAAGGAATTGGTGCAGTCCAATGGAGAAGCGCTTCGAGCTATGCGAGAAGACTTTGGAGTGCTCCAGGACCGACTTGAAAGTCTCTCATTACGGCAGGACAACATGGCGGGGATCCTCGACTCGCACGTGGTGCGCTTGGGCAACCTGGACAAGGCTGAGCGCCAGATACAGAATCTTCAAAAGGAGTTAGAAGATAGCAATAATCGAGCCCGTCGCAACAATGTGAGGCTCATTGGCATACCGGAGGGGGTGGAAGTCGGAGATATAAGAGAATTCCTGCTCAAAACTCTTCCCTCCTTGCTAAAGATCACTTTTCATAGAGAACTGGAAATCGATCGTGCATACCGTGTTCCTACCCACATGGCGCTCAACCGAACGACCCCCCGGCCTATTATCTTTCGCTTGCTACGATATCAACAAGTGGAACAAATTTTAAATGCTGCCCGGGCGAATCATCATTTGGAATTTGAAGGTCACAAAGTCTCCTTCTTCCCTGATTTTGCAAAGTCTACCGTTGACCGTCGGAAGAAACTCCTTGCTTTTCGCCCTCGACTTCAACAGCTACAGGCTCGCTTTGGCCTGTTGTATCCAGCGAAGCTCCGAGTGACTCTCCACAACCAAACCAGGACATTCGAAGATCCTGATCTACTGTCAACATTTTTGGACTCCAAAGAAGCAGAGCAGATGCGCTAATCCAAAACCTTGGACTTTTATCTGCCGGCTCTGTCCGCCATCTTGAAGGGCCCGATGCGGCGGTCATAGCCAAGCACAGAGACTACCTGGACTTCCTTTCTTTCTCTATATGACCTTTTGATTTTGGTCTCCTATCCCTCCATGATGTGTGCCTCGGTCGGATTCGGAGCACGCACAGTCCTACAGGTTATGTGTTTTTTCCATTTCGGCCTTCTCTGGGGTTTCTCCCCGCAGACACATGGTCGCCAGTAATTTTGGGGTTTTGCTTCTTCTCTACCGCACTGCGGTTTTCTTTTTTAATGTGGGGCGCTCCATTGTATTATCTTAGCCTGTTTTCTTTCATGTCATATGTACAGCCAGATACAGTCAATATGAGGGACATTGGGAAATTATGTGTGCTATCATGCTCAGAACTTTTAACTTTATTGAATGGCTTTATGTAAAATTTTATCACTCAACGTAAAAGGCATTAATAGTTCAATCAAAAGGAAGCAAATCCTTAGCTATCTTAGCCATGAGCATGCTGATTTAGTGTTTCTTCTGGAAACGCATCTAAACTCTGCTGAAACACTGCAACTCAATGCTAAGTCTAACATGGTGGCTGCCTATTTTCCCGCCGTTTCCAAACGGTGTGGGGTAGCCATTCCGGTTAAGAAGTCTTTGCAAGCTACTGTAATTGATACTGGCGCTGACAAGGAGGGTAGATGGGCCCGTGTACACCTTCAGGTTGGAGATAGCGAACTCACGTGTATTTGCATTTATGCCCCGAATGTGGACAACCCTGCTTACTATGCAAGTATTGCGCAGTTGGCATAGGCCTCTGCCAATGCTCCATCAATACTTGGTGGTGATTTTAATCAAGTGTTCCATCACTCTTTTCTTCTCAAACACGGCGCTCGTTGGCTGGAAGATCCAGTACCGAGTGGATCTGTGTGACTAGACATGGAGGAGGATCTTTGCAAACCGATTCCTCTTACTTTTCTCCCTGGTATGACTCTCCCATCAGACTCCCACTATCCACCAATGCTTTTAGACACTTTAGGTGCCTTTAATACTCTAATGCAATCCTTAGACTCCTGACTCTGTCCGTTCGATAGGCTCCCGCTTTGGTACACTACTTGATTTCGAATACAAAATAAGTCCATAGTGTGGAGCCCCTGGTACACCAGGGGCATTTGAACTCCTAGCCAGTTGTTCCATGATGGTCGCTGGAAAACTTTTAGTGAATTGCAAATTGAATTTGGTCCCCCAGCGACACACTACTTTCAGTCGATGCACCTTCAGCATTGCCTTTGGAGTGCTAAGGTACTTCCGCCATTGGCATCCCCTATACAAGGTTGATCGGAGACTATCCGATCTATCGGTGGTTCACCGGGTGTAGCATCCAATTTTTACAAACCCTTATGTAATGCTATAACTTGCGATACCCCTATAGCGCAGAAAGCATGGGAGAGAGAATTGCATGTGACTTGGCCTTGGAGCAATGGAGCCTTGACTGGAGTAGAGCGCCACGGGTTTCCCGATCCGCCTCACTCACTCAGACACTCTTCTTTCTAGCCCACCGGTGTTTTTATTTACACTCCTGACAGATTAGCCAAATGGAACACTACTCAGGGCAATAGTTGTTGGACATGCCATGCGGCCATTGGTTCACTACCTCATGTTATGTATGAATGTCCCGCACTACAGTATTACTGGCGTCGGGTCTGGGGTCGTATCCAGTCTATTTTGCACTTTCAGGAGCCCCCTCTCTTGGAGGATGGTGGGATTTCGCCCAGCTGCGGGGATCTCCTCTTTTCCAAAAACGGCTTACTTCCTTTGGGGCTTTATGCTTGGCATTGCTATTTCCCTAATTAAGAAATACTGGAAAAATAGCTCCCATCTGAGCCCCAATGTATGGTGGAATCATGTTTGTCTCTACAGTAACTATGAACAAATACCTCGTATGTTCGCTTCCCCCGTTCAGACTTCTCATCATAGGTCTGAATGGAAGATGCTCAATGACTATGTACATTCTGTTAAATGCTCTCATCTGACTGTCTAAACTTGTATATACTTTGGTCCCATGATCATTCTGTATCGTTGATACCCTTTTGACCGTTTTTGATGTATAATCACTGTTAATTGGAAGCGCTCACATGCTGACATAATCGGCTAGAGAAGAGGCATGGGGGTGGGGGGTAATTGGGTTTACTTTTCCTTATTGTATACTTGTTTTGTCTCCTTTGGTGTGTTGTTTCTTTTGTTTGTTACAAAATGAAAATAAAAGTTAAAAAAAAAAAAAAAGAACCATATCCTTCTGTTTGCATTTCTTCTGACGCTGTGCTTTCAGTATCGTGGTCTAAGCCTCCCTGTGTAAACTCAGGCTTTACACTTTCCAGCAACTCTAATAATTTTCTCCAATAAGACTTTTCCTTATCTAGAGGGTTTTCAGCAGACACTGGCATCCTCTTCTTTCTCATTAAGTGGCTCAGTGCTTCTAGCTGCCCTAATCTACTGTTAGTCACAGAGTTACTCACAGTCCTCTTTGTAGCAGGCAAGTTTCCAGCAAGTTCCTGGATTGCTGCTGAAGGGCCTGGCTCCTCGTCAGGGCTTCTCTCAGCTAGCAGTCTCCTATCTCCAGTGCCCAAACTAGTTCCTCTGCAACATTGGCTCCTCCCTGGATTATGGCTTTTACCCCTGAGAATTCCAATGCATTTCTCAGTATTCTCTGAGGCTGAGCTTTTCTTATGGCTCTGTCTCCCTGGTTCCTTCTCTCTGGAACCCTCCCTTGGGCTGCCTTTGGAAACTCCTTTTCCTTCTGCTGCCCTGAAGGTCTTCCTTCCTTCCAACTCCTTAGGACTCCTGCTGCGTTCTGCTTCCCTGGTAACTCCTCTCCTTTCTGTTTCCCTGGTGACTCTATTTGAATGTGCCTGAAGTGTAGACTTGTGCTCCTCCCCCAGCTGGCTCTCATTAGCTTTACAGCTTGCTTCAGAGCTAGGGTGTGGCTTGCAGCTAGGAGCTAGATGAGTTTTTTTCTGCTTAGCTGCAGTTTGAGATCTACAAGCCTCCTGCCTGTTTCTCTCCCTACAGGTAAATGTGTGTCTTTCTCCTATTTCCATAGGCTCAGAAATGCTTTGGGCATCACAGTACACAGGGGGCTGAAACGAGGTGGCCATGACTCATCGGCAGGGCTGTCAGAGGGACTGGCTAATGAGCCTGACTTACTTGGCTGTCCCCTCCTAGACTGCAAGCTCTCACCAGTGTCCAACAGTGATGAGGAAAGAGGCCTTACTCCCGGCTGAGGCATCTTTAGCACTCATCAGGCAGGACTGGTAAAAGGGGAACTGAACCCAGTGGAGAAGTAGCCTAATGGTTAGAGCTCTGGCTCGGTAACCAAAGGAGTACAGCGGAGGGCAAGAAACCACGGCCAACCAGATGATAATAGGTAAAATCAACTTTGTTGAAGACCCAACTTTACAAGTTTAAACCGGAGGCCTTCATCAGGGGTCATCAGGGGTCAGAACTATGCATACTGTGACAATGGATGAGTAGCCTAGTGGTTAAAGCAGCTGTCTAATTCCCACACTATTAAGAGTTTGATTCCCACCGGCACACCAGTTGCTTTAACTGCTAGGCTACTCATCCACTGTCACAGTATGCATAGTTCACTTTACAGTAGGTCTGTCACCTAACATAAGGCAGTATGACTGGATAACTTTAATGAATTTCAGATCATGCCTGGAACCTTTAAAAACTGGTGATACATTGGCTACTTTCCAATCTTCAGCATTGATCTTCAACCATCAGATTGGGAAGAGTGGTTTTTTCCACCCCATAGATGTGTTGCATACACTATGTGGTAATCTGACCCCTAATGAAGGCCTGATGAAGGCCTCCGGCCAAAATTTGGTTTCTTGCCCTCCGCTGTACTCCTATTGTGTGAATCTGTGGAAGGCCTCCTTCTTTTGTCCCTCGGTAACCAAAGGAACAGCACTGCTTGTGGCCTTGGGGCAAGTCACTTGTGATCCCACTGTGCCACATTTACTTAGGGAGGGACAGCCCCCACCAGCCTCCACACATTACAGTCACAGTGATGGCCCCCGGATGAGTGGGAAAAGAGAATGGGGGCAGCCGGAAGCAAAGAGGAAGGTCATTGATGAAGGAAGTGGGGGTCAGGTGAGCAAGAAGTGGAGGAAGATGGACGGATGGAGTGGGAAGACAGCAGGAGCAGCACAGTGCAAGGCAAGCACCAGACAATGAAAGCAGGCACCAGGAGCAGCTGCAACATGATGGAAATGGGGAGCAGGGGCACTTGGCAGGACTCAGGGCCTGGGAATGGGCACCAGGTACTCGAGTGTGAGTGGAGGGGTGACCACGTGAATGACGGTAATACAAGGGTAGCAGCACTACCATCTGGTGGTAAAGGACACAAGGTACCTGGGCTGCATGACCTGGTAAACAGAGAAGAGCGATGGCCACATTCCATGGAGTGGGACATGTGCACGCTCTCCTGAGTTCACTTGAGGTAATGCGAGAATCAATGACAGTAATGCCCGAGGATGTAGGAAGTATCCTCACAGCGGCACCAGGAAGACATGGGCAGTTGGATGAGTGCGAACACTACATGTCTGTAATGTGGGACACTGTCAGGGGTTGAGGGGAAGCGGAGGGCTCGAAAGGGCCCCGAGAGGGAAAGGCTGGCGGGTGAGAATGGTGGCATGTGTGATGGTAGGGAGGGATAGCAGGGAGATGCTGGCAACCATGCGCAGGTACCTCAAATAGGGGTGAATGTGGAGGCAGGACGAGAGGACATCACAGCAGGGGGGCCAGAGAAGGGGTTGGGGGGGGCGAGCAGCCAGTTATCTTAGGACTGTTGCAGAAACTGGTACAAATTATTGCAAACAACGGCACAGCCCTGACTATGGCACCCACAGCATTATGACACCTGTGGATGCAAATGCGGCCCCTGGGGGGGCTGGCTTAGACACCCTAGTGGCTGGTGCTCCCACAGTGGGAATGCAATGAGGGCCAGTGGGCTAACGGATAAAAACACAGGGGAGGGGGGAGACAAAGTATTAGTGTACGAGGCACAGCTGGCAGAATATGTCTGCCTGACCAGTCCAATGGATGGCCATATCCCAGCAGCGCAGAAAGAAAAGATACGGAGGGAAGAATACATGGATATTTTTGCATTGCTTATCAGGCGGTGTGACGTGAACTGTGACTGTAGGGGCTGGTTTAGTAAATGTAAGCCAGCCAGCAGGAAGTCAAATAGTATACTGAGAAGAACTGCAAATTGGTGTATACTGGCTAACGTGGTGGGGGAAAAACACCCGGAACAGTGCCGAGACAGTATTTCTGAGGCTTATAGAGTATACAAGGTTAATGCCTGATTAGAGTAGGATGTACAGTTCCACAGGAATATGACTGAGAGCAAAGGCCTCAGCTGGGATCAAAAAGATATTGGCCTATGATCAGGCTGATGACTCAGGGGCAAAGGGGTACCAGAGCAATTATGACCCACACATTGGGATGGCCTGGGTGAGGTGAAGGACCACAGCAGTATTTTTGAGGTGAGGATAAGCCCGGCTTTTGGGAGGGTGGCAGTCCAGCCCAGTCGACTCCTAGCGTATGGTGGGAAGTGTGCAGGCTCTTTATTGGGGCTCCTGTCAATTCAATAATATTTGTAAGTACACATATGCCTGCACAACTTGAGGAGAGAGACAAGGGGGTGAACCCCAGAGGCTGGGACAAGACCAGCACTTTTGGGTGGGCCGCTACAGGACCTCTACAGTGGAATTTACAGGGGTACAATAGGCAGAAAGCAGAAGAACATAACATAAGAACATAAGATATGCCATACTGGGTCAGACCAAGGTCCATCAAGCCCAGTATCCTGTTTCCAACAGTGGCCAATCTAGAAGGCTTGGTACAAGGTTTTATTGATGGTTTCAGTATACCTTATAGCGGCCCCGCCAGTCCGCAGATGTCAGCATTAGAAAGGTAAGAGGTGGTGCAGAAGAAAATGAATAAGGAATGAGCTCTGGGTAGGATAGCGGGCCCCTTTGGGAACAGGTCAATGTGTAACCTGATAATATCACCTCTCGGCCTAGTTCTGAAGAAGGAGCCAGGGGAGTATAGGCTTATACACCACCTGTCGTACCCGGATGGGAAATTGGTCAGTGACTACCTGGACTCATCAGTCTGCACCATAAAGCATGCCTCAGTGGACCAGGCCCTGGAAATGGTATAGGAGCAGGACAAGGGGCAGATTGTTGCTGATATACCCTGAGAGCTTCCATTTGCTCGGTTTCCGGTTCCAGGGCCTATACTACTTTGAGAAGTGCCTCCCCATTGGCTGCTCAGTATCCTGTGCATATTTTGAGGAATTTAATTCCACCCTGCAATGGATAGTGGAGAGGGAGATAAGTCAGGGTAAGATCATACACCACCTGGATGATTTCCTGCTATTGGCAAGAAATCAGCAGACATGCGACCGAAACCTGGAAAGCTTTCAGTATTTAGCCACTGAGCTATGGGTCCCATTCATGGAGAATAAGACAGAAGGTCTGCCCAGTGTCTCTGCTTCCTGGAGATCAAAATAAACACCAGAGAGCAAAGTGGTGGCCCTAAAACAGCCATGCAGATTTTTGGCACAGCTCGGAAGGTCACTCTTAAGCAGATGCATGGATGCTGAACATCGGCAGACTGCTGATAGTGTTCCTGACACCCAGTATAGCTTAACACCACTAGGGTATGGGAGCTGTGCCCCATGCGGCCATGAGGGAGTACTTGAGAGTATACCCGGCACTAGTGGGAGCAGTCTTGCAGCATCATGATAGATCTTGCTTCTCCCAGTACCAATTCAAAGCATCATGGCTTAAGGTGGTGGGAGAAGCAGGTTTTGATAGTTCGGGCTTTACACTTCACTCCTTCAGGATCGGCGTGGAAACTACAGCACACAGACTGAGCTTAGGGGGAGGTAAGATTCGAGTCATTGGAAGATGGGCCTCAGACAGGTACAAGCTGTACATTAGATAAAAATACCAGGGTTAACCCCCCCCACACACACACACCTTTTCCTTTCACTTACTAGGTTGCAGAGGGAACAGTATGGATAATTGCTCATTCTTATATCTACTGGGCAAGAAGGAAGGCAGTGGGCATCAGACTTGGAAAGCATTTCGGCTTCCAGGCAGATACCATGAGAATACAATGACTAGGTAAGAGGGGAATGAGGTGGGACCAGCTGCAGCCCCTCCCCCCCCCCTCATGGGACAACAGCAGGTCAGCCACCCGCTGGATTTAATCGTTCTGCATTTAAATGGCAATGATTTGGTGTCCACAAAGGGCATAAACCTGATCATTAAAATTAAGAAGGAACTGGCATGGATACACACCAAGCTGGGACCAGGTTTCACCTGGTCCCAGATCATTCCCTGGCAGAAATGGATGGTGGTTTCCCAGTCAGAAAGTATTGAGAAGAGTAGGGAGAAGTTGAATGCTGAGGTAGGTAACTTTGTATGGGCTCTAGGGGGGTGGGTAATCAAGCACGAGGGCATCTTAGCAGGGGAGTGCAGCAGTGTATGGGGGGACAGGGTTCACCTAAATGAGAATGGCTTTGAGATTTTCAGTACCAACCTGTGCAGGGCCATCAGTTCGGTTCTCACTATGGGGTGTTGGACCGAGACTCCTCCAGGTGGAGGGACCTCACTGAAAAGGTGTGTGTGTGTGTGGGGGGGGGGGGGATGACAGGGGAAGATAGGATACAGATACAAGTTGGAGTTACCTGGGCCCAGTAACAGGGAGGCCAGATTCCTGGTCCTGGTTACCAGAGGTATGTAAAACAAAAAGAGGGGGGGGGGGGCACCCAGGCACCAACACAGAGCAGTTGGTGGTGGATTAAATTGAGGAATCCTTGGCCATGGTGCGGGCAGGGTCAAAAAACAGATAACAGGGGGTGGTACCCCCTATGCTAGTCAGGAATGGGTAACATTGTTATTATTATTGTGGTTATTGTTATCAGGGTTTTTGTTGTTATTATGAACATGGTATTGATACTGCTATTATTAATGTACCACTGTGTTATTGCTGTTATCTGCAAGCTGTGGCCTGTATAATCCCACTAATAAAGAATAGTACAGTAAGCAAATGGCAGTGTGTTTTGTGTCACTTGGGGAAGGGGAAAGAAAAAGAGGTAGGGCAGTAGGAGCCCAGAGATCCAATGCAGCAGGATCTGCTTATGTCAAGCCGGTCACGAAGGAGTGCCCAGCCAATAACCTGGCTGCTGGGTGGCGACAAGATTCCTGTGGGGCAGCCTGGGATAGACGGCAAAGGGGGATGGGCAAGCCGAGGCTAGATTTAGGCCTGGAGCTGAACCTGTGGCCCTCTCTTTTTTGCCAGAGCCACAAGTCCATCTCCCCCACCTGGGCAGAATGGGTCAAAGGAAAGAGCGGGAGGGAGGAGGGATGTCACAGTGAATGGGGCAGGACCTCACCATAAAGGGGAGGATAACACAGGGGAAGAGGGGGTGCAGGTGCCAGTGGGGGGTGCCTGGACCCGCTAACAGGGAAGCTAGGTACCGTAGGCCAGGTTTGCATGGTCTTTGTTACCAGAGATAGGTAAAGCAAATGGGGGCAGCACGTGGACGCCAACACAGAGTGGTTGGCGGTGGAGCAAAATAAGGAATCCTTGGCCACGGTGTGGGCAGAGTCCCAAAACGGAAAACAGTGGGTTTGTACCCCCCCCCCCCCACTCTAGTTGGGAATGGGTAACACTGTTATTATTATTATGTTTTTTGTTATCAGGGTTGTTGTTTATGTTATTATAATCACTGTATTGATATTGCTTTTATTGTACCACTGTGTTATTGCTGTTATCTGCAAGTTGTGGCCTGTATGATCCCACTAATCAAGCATGGTGCAGTAAGCAAATGGCAACATGTTTCGTGTCAACTGGGAGTGGGGAAAGAAAAAGGGGTAGGGCAGTAGGAGCCCAGAGACCCAGTGCAGCATGCCCCTGGTTATGGGAGTGTAAATCCCTTTATCTGTGCGCCTTCTAACTGACACCAAACCATTGGTTCCTCTTGAAAGCAGTCCCTTATAACCCTTAGTCTTGTTGCCTAATAATAGTTCTTTATATCCAGCATGCCATACTTCCTTCTGATTTGGATCTACAAAGTTTATCCTAACTTATCTAGGGTACCCTTTTGTGCCTTATAAAATGCAAGATTACAGAATTCCACAACCTACAAGGCAAATGTTGGAACAGATACATAAGTTTTGGCAAATAATTCATTTTCAACAAGTTTATTCACCCTGTCCATGAGATTGGTAGGTGCTGTAGATTTTTAAGGATCTTAATTATAACTGTGGTTAATTAGTCTCAAATAAGTCAGGTAAATTAAAAGAAATTTTACTATCCAGATTTATAAACCCAAATGTAACTATCTTGAATTGTCATAAAAAAGCCTAAGACCTACTGAAAAAATTGCCAATTTCTCCAGGTTGATCTTATAGCCCAACACCTCCCCAAACTCCTGCAATAAATACATAAAGGCAGGACCCAAAGAATTTAGCTGTCTGATGAGCAACATATCATTGTCCATCTACAGCGTACAAATTGTTCCTTCCACTAGCAACCAAATGGGAAGCATGTTTTGCCTGTGCTAAGGGCTTAATTGCCATATTAAACAGTAAAACCAAAATTGTCTTGGACCATAAAGAATCAGAAAAGCTCTCTAAGCTCTTCATTAATCAATACAGAAACCTCGGGTTAGAAGACACCTGACCTAGTCATTCAAGTCTAAAGGCAACCATATTGCCCTCTGCATTGAGAACAGATATGGCCATGTCAATCAGTCAAATGAGTTATTAAAATCCAAAAGCAATATATCCCCCTCCAGTGTATCCTGCTTTTCAGTCTGCAGAGTGCAGTACTCTATGGTGTTATTTTAAAAGACTCTCCATGCATATACAGCAACATGTACAAATGTAGATCAGCTACACATAGCAATAGGAATTATAGAAATCTGCTGTATACCCATAAAGATCCACACCATGCAGAGATTGCAAGGGGGCATGATTGGGGAGTAAATGAGTGACTTGTTTGCTTTGATCTTTATTGAAGAAGATGTAAGGAAGTTACCCATGCCAGAAATGATATTTAAAGGGGATGTACTGGAGGAACTGAAACAAATATTGATAAATTGGAAAGATGTAATACAGCAATTTGATAAACTAAAAACATGGTAAATCACCTGGACTGGATGGTAATACATCCCAGGGTGCTGAAAATGAAACTGAAGACTTACTATCAGAAATTTGTAAAATGAAGATTGGAGAGTGGCCAATGTAACACCAATTTTTAAAAAGGCTCCAGAGATGATCCTGTAAACTTTAGACCAGTGAGCCTGATGTCAGAAATGGGCAAAATGGTAGAAATCATGAAGAATAAACTTACTGAACATGGTTTAGTTGGAAAAATCTTACATGGATTTAGCCAATGACAGTCTCAATAATCTGTTATATTTTTTTGAAGGTATGAATAAATAGGAAGATAATGGTTAGCTGGTTGATATAGTGCATCTGGATTTTCAAAATGTCTTTGACAAGGTCCCTCATGAGAGACTTGAGGAAATAAAAAGTCATGGGATAGGAGACAGTGTACTATTCTGGATTGTGAAATGGTTAAACAGAAAACAGAGAGTGAGGTTAAGGGCCTCATACAGAAATGTGGTGGAATAAGCAGCGCTTTTGCCACAATTGAGGCTGGGGATCCCCCCCCCCCACCCCGGGCTAGGGCCAGGTGCAGGGGGTCCCTGCCACCCAATCCAAACCATGGCAGGCAGCCTCAGTCAGGTGGTGGTAAAAAGGGGGGCTGGGAATGCCAGAGTCGGGGGTGCCTGCGGGGAGGACATCCACCCCATGTGGTAGGGGCATGCTGGGCTGTCCTAGGACCCAATTCTGGTACAGAATCGGGTACAACAGGCCCATATTGCTTGGGGCCGCCCGGACGGTTCGGATGTGCCCCTTCTGGAATCAGGCTCCACGTGGCCAAATTTCTTAATGGAGAAAGGTGAATAGTGGAGTACCCTAAGGATCTGTGCTGTTCCTGTTGCTCTTTAACATATTCATTAATGATCTGGAAAAGGTAACAATGAGTGAGGTGATAAAATTTGCAGATGACACAAAATTATTCATAGTTCTTGAATTACAAGAGGCTTATGAAATATTGCAGGAGGACCTTGAGAAATTGGGAGAGTGGGCATCCAAATGGCAGATGAAATTTAATGTGGGCAAATGCAACAACCCAAATTATAGTTACATGATGCAAGTCTCCACACTAGAAATCACCACCCATAAAAAAGATTTAGGCATCATCATGGATAATATCTGGAAATCCTCTGTTCAGTATGCAGCAGCGACCAAGAAAGCTAGGAATCATAAGGAAAGGAATTGAGAATAAAACCAAGGATATTATAATGCCTCTGTATCATTCCATAGTATGACTGCGCCTTGTATACTATGAGCAGTTCTGGTTGCCATATCTAAAAAAGGATATAATAGAATTAGAAAAGGTACTGAGAAGAATGACCAAAATGATAAAGGGGATTGAAGGATTCCCCTAATAGTAATGACTTAAAAGGTTAGGGCTCTTCAGCTTGGAAAAGAGAAGGCTGAGTAGAAATACGATAGAAGTGTATAAAATAATGAGTGGAGTGGAATGGGCGAAAATAAATCAGTTGTTTAGTCTTTGAAAAGTAGGACTAGGGAACACATAATGAAGCTACAATGTAGCACAGTTAAGATTAATCGGAGAAAATATTTCTTCACTCATTGCATAATCAAACTCTGGAATTTGTTGCCAGAGGATGTAATGAAAGCTTTTGGTGTAGCTGAGTTTAAGAGGGTTGGATAAGTTCCTGGAGGAAAAGTACATAAACTATTATTAAAATGCAATAGCGAAATCCAGTGGGATAAGCAGCATGGAATCTGTCTACCTTTTGGTAATTTGACAGGCACTTGTGACCTTGATTGGCCACTAATGAAAACAGGATACTGGGCTTGATAGACCTTTGGCTTGATGCAGTATGACATATGTTATGTTCTTAAAGTAAAACACCTAGGCTATCTGTATAGTGGCTAAATGTTACTGTAATATGGATAGTGTCCAGTAGTAAGTGATAATTATGTATAGCCCATGTCCAGATTTTTAAAAAATCCATTGCTTGCCGCTGCAAAAAAATTGACCTGATAGATTTTAAAGATTCATTGAAATAAGACCAACCTAATAACCCAACAATCAAGGAATCATAAATGTTTTGGACCAGAAACTTACCATAAAGAGGCAGGGCCAGCCTATCCACTAGGTGACCACCTAGGGCGGTAGAACAACTTTATGCCCATGGTATGCCCGTGGCAGGCCATGCGCTTCTGTACATGACCTGCTGCTTCTGACCCCAAGGCAACTTCCTGCCGTAGGGGAGTCAGAAGCGGCAGGCCAAGGGTGCCGAAATGCGTGACCTGCCTGCAGGCACCAAAGCGGCAACAAAGCCACTGCTTTTAAACTACCCCACTGCTGCTGCTGGCCCCCCCAGAAGACGATGGCAGTGGCAGCATGGGTCAGCATGGGGGCAGCATAGCCAGGGCTCCTGCCTGGGGTGGCAGAAACTTTTGGACTGGCAATGAATGAGGGTAATTTTATAAAGGCATTTTTGTGGGTATATTGCAGTATGAAGGTTATTTTAGTACTATTCATACTTTGGACATCTGAAAACCGGCTTAGAGATGTTCAAGCATGGAGATGTCTCCAGAAACAATTTAGAAGTCAGGTCTGTGAATGTCATCAGCATGAATACGTCCAAGTCTGAATGGGGTGTTGTAGAGCCATGGCTGGGGTGTTCCTATGAATCTGGACATGATTGCCTGATCTATCCTGGATGTCCAGAGTCACATCTAAATTTCTACCTTCTCCAGGCATGAATAGGCATTGGGAAAGTGCTTGTTTTGGCTATAAAACATCGAGAGGGTCTAGAGAAGACGGCACTCCACCATTTCCAATACACTGGATTTCCAGCTCCTGGCCCATTATTCTAACCACAGTCTGGAATACTATTCTGGATAAATCTATGTAGATGGCCATGCAGATGTCCATAGGCACATCCACATTTGTGAAATGGTGCCTGAACTTGGACATACCTGCTCTTTTTTTCAGATGTTCTGATTTGGATGTGATTTGTAAAATTTCACTTCAGATGTATGTAAAATGCCTTTTATAAAATGATACATAATGATTAGAACTCAAGTACTTGTAGGCATGTTCAGGGGTGGAATTTGGGCAAAGTGCTATTTGAGTGCATACTTAATAAAATACATGCTCTCATGTTTAGTCTCACAGATGCCGATAGCATGGGAGCATTTAACACCTCCTCAAGAGCCACTACCAGTAGTCAATTACTGTGACCCAGATTCACTCTCAGCAGCATACTGACCCCCCTCCCATCCCCTCTGATCAGCATCACCCCTACCAACCCAGAGCACCACGTCCAGATCAGTATCACTCCCCATATCCATATTCTCCTGAAAAGGCAAGTCGATCCTTCTCCTACCCCAATCCTCCTGATATTCATAGCAACAGAGAAATGGCAGAAAAATATCACATGACCTATCTAGTCTGCCCTTCCGTATCAACTACAAAAGTCTTTTTTTTTTTTCCTTTAGAGATCCTCTGTGTTGGTCACATGCTTTTTTAAATTCAGATACTGTCTTCGTCTCTACTACCTCCACTGGGAGACTATTCCACACATCTACTACTCTTTCTGTAAAGATTTATTTCTGCATATTACTCCTGAGTCTATCCCCTTTCACACTCATTCTATGTCCTCTCATAGAGGAACTTGTTTTCAATCGAAGGAGGCTCTCCTCTTGTAGATTTATGCCACAGAGGTATTTAAATGTCTCTATCATATCTCCTTTATCCTGCCTTTCCTCTAACATATACATATTAAGATCTTTAAGTCTGTCCTCATATGCTTTATAATGAAGACCATTAACTATTTTAGTAGCCAGTCTCTGGACCAACTCCATCCTGCTTATTATCTTTTGAAGGTGCGGTCTCCAGAATTGCACACAATACTCCAATTGTAGGTCGTACCAGAGACCTATACAGAAGCACTAACACATAAGAACATTAAGATATGCCATACTGGGTTAGACCAAGGTCCATCAAGCACAGTATCCTGTTTCCAACAATGGCTAATCTAGGTCATATTTATTTATTTAGACAGTTTTGTATCCTGCCTTATCCTTCAATCAAAGCGGTCACAACACAATTGGGGGATGCATTTAACATGTGGGGATATGAGACACATACACTAATACTTACAGGGAACATGGGCAGTTGAGGGTTAAGTGGCTTGCCCAAGACCACAAGGAGCATCTGTGGGACTAGAAAGCCCAGTCCTTCCGGCCCAAGCTTGCTGTCCTCTAGTGGGATTTGAACCCCCGACCTTCCGGCCTGAAGTACCTTGCCCCAACCACTAGGCTACTCCTCCCATATGTACCTAGCAGTTTCCCCAAAAGACACAGGTTCCACAATGCTTGTACTGGGTCAAGCATTGATATCCTGGGTCCCTTCTTAATAATAGTTTATGGACCTTTCCTCCAGGAACTTGTCCAAACCTTTTTTAAACCCAGCTACACTAACAGCGTTTACTACATCCTCCAGTAACAAATTCCAGAGTTTGATTACACTTTGAGTGAAAAAATATTTTCTTTTATTAGTCTTAAATAGTTTACCCTGTAGCTTCATTACATGTCCCCTAGTCTTTCTATATTCTGATAACGTAAACAATCGATCTACGTTTACCTGTTCCACTCCGTTCATTAATTTAAAGACTTCTATCATATCTCCCCTCGGTCGTCTCTTTTCCAGGTTAAAGAGCCCTAACCTTTTTTGCCTTTCTTCATAGGAGTATCCTTCCATCCCCTTTACCATTTTGGTGGCTCTTTTCTGAACCTTTTCTAATATCGCTATATCCTTTTTAAGATATGGAGACCAGAATTGCACACAATATTCAAGGTACGGTCTCACCATGGAACGATCTAGAGACATTATAATATCTTTTGTTTTATTTTCCATTCCTTTCCTTATGATACCTAGAATTCTATTTGCTCTCTTGGCTGCCGCTGCACACTGGGCCGAGGGTTTTAACATGTTATCCACAATGACACCTAAATCTTTTTCCTGGGTGGTGGTTCCTAATGTGGAACCTTGCATCGTGCAACCATAGTTTGGGTTGTTCTTCCCTAGGTGCATAACTTTGCACTTCTCCACATTAAATTTCATCTGCCATTTTGATGCCCAGTCTTCCAATTTATCAAGATCCTCCTGCAATTTTCCACAATCCTCTTGAGTTTTAACAACTTTAAATAGTTTTGTGTCATCTGCAAATTTGATAACCTCACTCATTATTCCACTTTCCAGGTCATTTATGAATATGTCAAAAAGCAGCGGACCCAGCACAGATCCCTGGGGTACACCACTATTCACCTTTCTCCATTGGGAAAATTGGCCATTTAGCCCTACCCTCTGCTTTCTGTCTTTTAACCAGTTCCTGATCCACAGTAGTACACTGCCTCCTATCCCATGACTCTTTAGTTTTGCCAAAAGTCTCTGATGAGGGACCTTGTCAAAGGCTTTCTGAAAGTCCACATACACTATATCAACCGACTCACCTTTGTCCACCTGTTTATTCACACATTCAAAAAATACATAACAGATTAGTAAGACAAGATCTTCCTTGTCTAAAGCCATGTTGGCTGTCTCCCATTAGGCCATGACTATCTACATGCTGAGTAATTTTATTCTTTATGATGGTTTCTACCATTTTTCCCGGTACTGACGTCAGGCTCACCGGTCTGTAGTTTCCCAGATCACACTTATTAAAAGAGGGCTGCTACATAGTACCCTGTCCTGTGCTGCTGAGGTAAGCTATATTCTGATTTGATTTAAATTATAGCTCTTTGCTGCTGCTAGGCTCTAATTTATTATGAAATGTAAACTACAAGCTCTCTGCTGGGTTCTAAAGTTAACCAGAAAGCTCTCTTCTGTGTTTTAAATTTAAACTAAAAGTACTTTGCTGATACTAGGCCCTGAGTGACTATTAAATTTAAAACTACAAGCTCTCTGCTTGGTATGAAATGTAACCAGAAAGTTCTCTCCTGTGTTTTAAATTTAAACTTAAACTACTGCTACGAGGCCCTGACTGATTTAACAAAAAGTAGTGGGTTCACAGATTAATTATCTTTAATACAAATAATTCCTTTCAGAAAATTCCCAGAAGTATATACTCACAATTGCATTTCTCTCTCCAGAAGTAACATTCCCCTTTTCTAGTCCTTCAAGACTGAGGATCACAGAACTCTGGTTGAGCTATTTATGCCTGTGCTGCTGAGGTAAGCTGTGACTAACTTCCTGGGTGATTAACAGTCCTTGCTTGGATAGAAGGAGTCTTTCAAAATGGCCTTTTGACCTGCCAGCTGGTGTTAACACCTATTGAAAAAGTTTCACAGGTCTCTTTCCCCCTAGGTAGAAGGCCTCTTTGTAAAGGTCTCTAGAAGACTTTATTTGTTGCTCAGAGTACTGACCCTGTTTTGCCTTTTGTGCTAAGCTATATTCTGATTTGATTTAAATTATAGCTCTTTGCTGCTGCTAGGCTCTTATTATGAAGTTTAAACTATAAGCTCTCTGCTGGGTTACAAATTTAACCAGAAAGCTCTCTTCTGTGCTTTAAATTTAAACTAAAAGTACTTTGTTGATACTAGGCCCTGAGTGACTATTAAATGTAAACTACAAGCTCTCTGCTGGGTTCCGAATGTAACCAGAAAGCTCTCTTCTGTGTTTTAAATTTAAACTAAAAGTACTTTGCTGGTACTAGGCCCTGAATGACTATTAAATTTAAACTACAAGCTCTCTGCTGGGTATGAAATGTAACCAGAAAGTTCTCCTCTGTGCTTTAAATGTAAACTTAAACTGCTGCTACTAGGCCCTGACTGATTTAACAAAACATAGTGGGTTCACAGATTAATTAGCTTTAATACAAAGAATTCCTTTCAGAAAATTCCCAGAAGTATATACTCACAATTACAGATCTCTCTCCAGAAATAACAGTCCCCTTTTCTAGTCCTTCAAGACTTTTTCTGCTGGACATTCCTCTTCCTATGCACCCAAGCATCCTTCTGGTTTTTGCCATTGTGCTTTCTACCTGTTTAGCCACTTTAAGATCATAAGAAAGGAGTGGAGGAGTGGCCTAGTGGTTGGGGCAAGGTACTTCAGGCTGGAAGGTCAGGGGTTCAAATCCCACTAGAGGACAGCAACCTTGGGCCAGAAGGACTGGGGTCTCTAGTCCCACAAGGGCTCCTTGTGGTCTTGGGCAAGCCACTTAACCCTCCATAGCCCATGTTCCCTGTAAAAATAGTTATCTCCAAGTTATAATGCCCTGTTCAATGTAATTTCAGTTTGTTCAATGTAAACCACACTAATGCAGAATAGCACAGTATATAAGAGAATGTAAATAAATAAATAAGAAACGATCAAGCCCAGGTCCCTCTCTTCTTTCTTGGACAGAGGTACTTCGCCCCCTACACTGTACCGCTCCATAGGATTTTTGCAGCCCAAGTGCATGACCCTGTATTTTTTAGCTTGCCAAATTTTTTGATCCTTCCTCAAGCTTAGTTATATCCTCCTCATGTTATCTACTCCTTCCTGGGTGTCTTCTCTATTGCAGATTTTGGTATCATCTGCAAACAGGCAAATCTTACCCAATAGCCCTTCCACACTATCACTAACAAAGATGTTAAAAAGAATCAGATCAAGGACAGATTCCTGCAGCACACCACTAGTAACTTCCTTCTCCTCGGAGTGAGCTCCATTTACTTGTACCCTTTATCGCCTCCCATTCAACCAGTTTCTAACCCAGTCAGTCACTTTAGAGTCCATCCCTAGGGTGTTCAGTTTATTACTAAGTCACCTGTGTGGAACAGTGTCAAAGGCTTTACTGAAATCTAAGTACACCACATCTAGGGTTTTCCCTCATTCTAACTCCCTGGTCACCCAGGGGCATCTGCGCTAGATTCATGGCAGGGCAGGAGTGATCTCCAGATGCTCTTGCTTCATTGTCGGCCTCATTTCTAAATGGCAACTATGACTCCTAGTGGCAGTACCATGAGACTACCATTAGCAATAAGTACCACTAAAGAAACCCTCAGTAAGTCCTGGGGGATGGAGGTGGGGGGAAGAGGAGGGGGTTTGAAGGAGGAGTGGCTGCTTGCTCAGGGATTAGGTGGTTATGCTGATCAGGGGGATGGGGCAAGAAATGATGCTGAAAGAGGAGTATAATATTCTTTGGGAGTGTGGATGGGAGTGATACAGATGCTGATTGAAGGGGTAGAGGGGTGGAGGAGCGGAGAGATGGGATGGGAAGTGGGGTTGATATGTCAAGGCTGGGCTTTTTTTAATACAAGAGGCAATGTAACTGCATCTATAAATAGCGTGCTTGTGCTGTCCTTGCTATCTGCCATTTAATTGAAATAAATGTCTGCCCTGTGGGTTAAGCGCCTGGCAGATGCTGGCCATGTCCCCCATCAGATACTGCATTGGCTTCCCAGTTACCGTGCATAATTCTTTTTTTAAACTAATATACAGCAACTTCAAAACTTTACTGCACTTTAGTAAAAAGAATCCTAAGTTTGACAAGGCCAATAGAAATGAGCATTTTTAACTCTAGTTCTCCACTCACAGGTAGAAATAATTTTCCAACAGAGTGCATCAATTTTCTTATTACAAATGCTACAATTATTTCCAGACACATTTTTATATTTGTTTCTCCCACGAGTAAAATATAGGGGACTGCATTCATAAAACAAGTAGACAATTAAACCTACAGAGAAGTGTAGGAAGTTAATAATACCTGCCAGGTACTCAAATGTTTCTGACAGCAAAGCTGTATATGGCCACATGCACCGAGCTGCTTACAGAAAGAGTATATATTTTCAAACACTTATATTACAAATATAATTCCCAATTATATTAACATAGCATTTTGGGGCTAATTTTATAAGGGCCATGTGGAAACATACATGCTATATACATACTGTATGTAGATGTATATTTTATAAGGACTTACACTAATGCATTAGCTAATCAGTATTCTGTAAGCACTCATAGCAGTGCCCATCGCATGTACTCTCCATAGGGTTGTACATGAGTTCGGTGCATGGGTAGAGCATAGGCAGTATTCTATAATATAGATTATGATCTACGTGCAAAGTTTACTGCATAAAACTGTTTGCAGTAAACTTTGTAAACAGAGACATTTTATTAAAGATAGGACCACCTCCAAATATGTTAACTTGTTCCATGAGATTGATAAAGAGAAAGGATGCTTTTGTGAATTTACCAAAAATTGACCCCCAAGCTCCATCGCCTTTTAACAATACTTACAGTACCCTTGGCACCTGACACTCACCTCATTTGCATCTAACAGAGCATCTCTTCTGGTCCAGTACGAGGTAAGAGCGATCTGTGTTTACTCCTGCCTTAACAACGGTTTTTCATAATGACACTGCCTGCAGGAACCTTGAACTTCTTCCACTAGGCTTTTGTTGTGGATTAGTAAAATCAGCCCCTAAAGTTGTTATACTTTAATTTCTGGCTTTTTGACCAATTTGGTCATGCACAGCAAGTTGCAATTAGTCAAAAAAATTTCAAAATTTGCACAAAAATAAATTAGAATAATTGTATAAACTACAAAAGAGGAATAAAAGCCCAAGATGGTTATATAGCATTCTTTTTTAACTGGCAGTTTCTTCCTGATCTTATGGACTTTCTGCTCAATCTTAATTGGGATCAGCATCATCATCCTTCATTTGCAATTATGCAAAATTTTATATCCCTTCCCAATTTACTTCAGCCCAGTGATCTCATTGACCATCCTCAGTTGAGGTAATTCACCAAGAATTCTTCTGGAACCCTATATCCAGCCACTGGGTGTCACCATTGCACGATGATTGACATCAGACACAGGGGTGTGAATATTATGCGGCATGCCCATAGCATTTTCACCCTCAGCTGAATTTGCAAGTGAAAAATCTGAACTGGGAATCAAAACTGAGTCCCACTATATAACTGTGCACAGTGTTGCCACTGCATCACCAGGTTGCACCCATATAGATATACAAGGTCTGTCCCAAAAGACCAACACCGTACACTTGACTCAAGGCCACCTTCCTCCCAAACCTAACCCAGTGCATACTACCTCACCACACACAAAGAACTGTGTATTGTTAATCTGTAACTTACATCATCATCAAATATTCTCTAACTTGTTCATGTATATAGTTAAATGTTTATTATACCATTATAAATAGTTCTACATTGTTCCATGTAACTGAGTATATAACTGTTTTGCTTTATTCAATTTGTTGTTACTTGTAAACCGCGATTGATCTTCTGGAAATTGCGGTATAAAAATATTAATAAAATAAATAAATAAAAGTAATGAGAATGATAAAAAAAATTATTGAATATACATGCAATTACAATTTATCCACTTCAAAATAGGCTCCTTGAGATCAAATACAACAATTCAGCATTGCTGCCGCTCTTCATAGCAGTGGAGGAAGTCTTCACTTGCGTTGTTGTTCAAAGCTCTCACCCCGGCTGCCTGGACATTTTCAACTGTTCCAAAATGATGTCCTTTGAAGTGGGTTTGGAGCTTGGGGAATAAAAAAAAAATTGCACGGATCCAAGTCAGGGCTGTACGATGAATGGGGAAGCATTGTGATATTATTTTGAGCCAAAAAATCCCTCACAGTGAATGATGTGTGATTTGGCACATTGTTGTGGTGAAGGAACCACATGTTTGCAATTTCAAGGCGAATGCGCACAACTTTATTTCTCAGACACTCGAGTACCCATAGGTAAAATGTTGGATTCACAGTCTGTCCAAGTGGTACAAATTTCTTGTGAACAACTCCCTTTGAATAAAAAAAAATAATGAGCATGGATTTCACTCTTGATTTGCTCATTCTGGCCTTCTTTGGTCAAGGTAACTGGGAAGTGTGCCACTCTGAACTCTGTCTTTTGGTTGTGGGATCGTACTCGAAAACCCAAGTTTCATCTCCGCTTATCACTTGCTGCAGAAAATCGGGCTGACTTGTCACACGATCCAAGAGTTCCTAAGAAACCAACATACTATTGTCCTTTTGTTCATCAGACAAATTCTTCGGGACCAATTTCACACAAATATTTCTTATGTGCAGATCTTCCGTATCGATTCGGTGGACGTCTGTTTCAGTAGTCCTATCTCCTCTGTGATTAACTGCACATTCAAACATCAGTCCCTATCCACAACAGCCTTCACATTAGTCGCATTGTTCTCAGTTCTTAGAGTTGAAGGACGCCCTGCGCACTGTTCGTCCTCAACATTGACCCTTCCGTCCTTGAATGCCTTGTGCCACATGAAGACTTGAGCTGAAGACAAAACAGCATCCCCATAAGCTGTCCTCAACAACTGCAATGTTTCGGAACCAGATTTTCCTAATTTTGCACAGAACTTAATCGTGAAATGCTGCTCCAGACTCCTCTGCATTTTTGCCCATGACAAGACACAAAAACTATTACGCACTTTGCTAACGCACTGACTGCTACAAAGACGCGGACTCAACTGAGGAAGGCCAAACTGTATACCTGGGCTCCCCCTCCACCTGCCTCAACCCCCACTTTCCTTTCCTGACCATTCTGCACAGCACAAAAAAATCATTCTCGTTACTTTTGGGACATACCTTGTATATATATTTTCTATTTAACAGGGAAATAATTCAGACAACACAAGATAAAATCAACAAGAGATAAAAAGATGATTCATTGATAAAAGAAAAGGTTTATATACTCGCAAATGCTGCTTATAGTGTAGCCACATTAACAGCATCATTGACACAAGGTACCAGTGTTATATTTGATATGCATCAAACAAAAAAATCCAGCATAACAGTGAATTCTTAATCCTCACCATTAACAATGACAGTAATATCTCGAAAGTCAATTTCTCCTCTTGCCTCCACTCTTCCTTCACATCTGTATATGCCTTGGTCGCTTTTATTGATCTTAAGAATCTGCAGATTATTGTTTGCTAACATAGCGAATCGACCTGGAGAGAAACGCAGTGGATAAAGAGGGATCAGCAACAGATGACAGAAGACAGAGTTTTCTGTGTTGATTTAAATCAATTCAGAGTTCTATACTTGTCTGACACTATCAAAGTTTTCATCAACAAAACACTGAAATTTGAAAGTAAAATGTAATCTTGGAAGTTCAATTTGTCTGCCCCAAAATATATTGCTGCTGTAAATCTTGTACTGAAGAGCAATCATTTTATTTCCCTGTACAATCGGAGTTTGGCTATATGAGTTCTGCCTTTGTTTTGGCAGTAGAATAATACTAATACTAGATAGTATGATATACCTCAGTGTCATCAACATGCTTAGTCAGCAAAGAACTGCCCTTGTGATGCTTATGAATCATTTAGGGGCCTGTTTACTAAAAAACGTAAGCCGCTAATGAGGCAGATAGCACACACCATATGGCTGTGTTAATAGATAATGCATGTAACGTGTAGATAACACAGCTATTGCGCTATCTGCAGAATGTGCATTATCTGCATGAGTAAGCGTTTCTGCAATACATGGTTACCGCAAGCCTCAACAGCGTGTGGTAACCACTGGATTTGCAGACAGTGCGGGTGCTACTAGCGCCACCTCAGTGGGCGGTGTTAGCTGCATCCAGGCTGCTTTTTAAACCACACTCTCTGCAAATTCATTGTGTTATCTGCTGTGGAAATGCTATGCATGCTCCCAAAAGATAATGCACGGCTTTCTCAGCTAACGTCACGTTATCTGCACTTTTTAGCTGCATTAGTTGCAAAAGCCCAGCACACTAGTAAACAGACCCCTTAAATGGAAACCCATTGCAAACGTCTCTTCTTGTACCTCAACTCTCTAAGGCATCGAAGAAGGAAAACATGGGGATACGAAAAAGGGGAGACTGAACAAAATCCGCTTTTGCCCATTTCTATGCTTAGACTTGCTTCTCGGCCCCTTCTTAGCTCAGGATAATCTTTTTTCAGACTTTTTGATGAGATTGAGGATCAATAAACAATGGGGGTGTGGAGCTAACTCCCTGTCACCCAATCCCTCTAGGCTACAATTATGTTGCAATCATTGACAAAGTAAGAGATGCAATCTGCACTTCCATTTTCCTACGAACAGAGCTGGGATTAGCCCAGCCTGTCCCTTTTCTTGTGCAGCTACTTTATATAGTCGCCCTACATAAAGAATGTGCAGTTCTGAGAAACGAGTCATGGTTTCATTATTGCAAATATCACCCAGGAGAATGATACTGTGATTCCGTAATGCCTTATACAATATTCTGCAAAATGGTTATGGTGACCAGGAATAATTTTGAAATTTGGATATTAGTTTGCAGAAAAATTAAGCACCACATAAGAGACTATCAGGCCCTTTTACTAAAGAGCGCTTTCAGTCACTGAGGACTTCAGTACACACTTAGTGGTCATTCTGATCGCTGAACCCATGCTCAGGCCAGGGGTGCGGTCCTAGTGCTCCCCGCACGTACAGAAGATTTGTGCAGGGAGCACTGGACGGGGATGGGAGGGGGCAGGATGGAGGCAGAGCGGGAGTAGGGCAATGCGCCAGGACATACAGAAGCCATTCAGGTCAGGCCTCTGTATGTCCTCCGGTGCAGAGATGGACACCCAGCTTATTCTATCCCAATGGTGGAATAAGCTCCAGGGGTCCCCACTGCACGGCACCGCACACTCTTACACATCATTCCACTGGCTGCGCTGTGCCCCTGCAGTCGTAATCTGGCCCATGGGGGCCTCCGATGCCAGGAGGATTGTGGTCTACAGGGGCGGACATGGGTAATGGCATTCTGAGTTGTCAGATAGACGGCTCATTGCCATGGTGCCAGAATGCCACAGTTCCCACGCCCCAGCCATGGTATTCTGGCCTCTGGACGGACAGCTTCCTGTATGCTGATCTCATCGGCATACGGGGAGTGTCCAGATGTCAAGTCCCAAATTCTGCTGACACGAATACATCCAGGCCCCACGGCAGCAGAATCATTTCATTTATTAATCTTTGATATACCGCCCCTCGTGGGGACAACAGGGCAGTTTACAATAATTAAAAAAAAAATTTGGGTCCATTTCCTGCACGTCCAGCTTTTGCACAGCCAATGCAGCTGGATGCGCAGGAACCAGAATGTGCCTCCACATGTACAATAAAACCCACACTGATTTGCAACGCACTTTAGTAAAGGGGCCCCTATGTGTCTTTTTAAAATACTGCCAAATAAGTGGCCTCCCTCCATCTAGGCAATCTGTTATTACCTTATAAAAGAATAATTTTATAGAACTTTTTCTACGGGTAAAATCTCTTTTACACATGAATAAAGAGCGCTAATAAAACTGTGCTTAGATTATGAGCGCAAAAAGTATGCATGCTGAAAGATCAAGCATAGGGGTTCCAGGGGCATAATTGAATAACTGTTTTAAAGGACAAATGAGCATTTTTCAAATATATAATTCTTTTGGATGCTGAAAATATTTTCACAAAGAAAACAAATAAAAAATAAGGGATCAATATTCAAAGGCATTTGCACGGTTTTCAGTCCTGCAACCCATATAAATTTCGTGTGACATTCAGCAGCACTAACATGGGCACCACCCCTACATGCCCTCTTGCTAACCAGTTAGCATCATGGTCTTCTGGAGGCAGCACCTGGGGATAACTGGACAGAGGCAATATTCAGCCACTGACCATATCCCTCATTAGAGAAAGTTAGGCACAAAAAAGGCTGTTCTAAGTTTTGCCACCAACGCTAACCGAGCAGTGGCTGAATATCACCATGGCCTGATTATCTTCCTGCTTTGGTTGCAAACCCAGTTATTCAATGCTGGTGACCGGATATGGTCCCGGCACTGAATATCTGAGTTTAGTGTTTAGTGGCGATGGTTAGTCACAGTAATCCTGATAGCTGCTGTCACTGAATATTAGGCCCTAAAATATCTATTGCATTTTCCATAGTACTTTTAGAAAAATGAAAACCATGTGAATTGCTTTTCATTGCAGAAATACAGCATTTTTCTAATCTAGAAAGAATTTAAAATGAAGGGGGATATTTGGCAGTGGTAGATAGCCCTTGTAAAGTGGCTGGCCATTGTCACTGAACATGAAACACAGGTATTCAATGCCAGAGCCATATCCAGCCATCGGCAAGTGATATTCAGCCATTGTCCGGTTAGCTTTGGCATTGAGAGTTAAGTGAGACTTTCAGGGCCTAACTTTCTCTGCCATGAGATAACTGTCTTGCTGCTGAATAATGTCGCTAGCCGGTTATAGAAACATAGAAACATGTCAGCAGAAAAAAGACCTTATGGCCTATCTAGTCTGCCCTTCCACATCAACTACTACCGTCCCCTTTTTATCTTTAGAGATCCTCTGTGTTTGTCTCATACTTTCTTGAATTCAGATACTGTCCTTGTCACTATTATCACCACTGGGAGACTATTCCACGTAACTAGCACTCTTTCCGTAAAGAAATATTTCCACACTTATCCTCAGATGCTGCTTCTGCTCTACTCCTAGTGAGCACCGATGTTAACTAGCTAGCATTGTGGTGTTTAGTAGCGGCACTCAGGCACTAGTCCTGTTATTGCCATTGAATATCCCGGTCACCACAATTAGTGCAGTCAGCAAGTCCGTTAATTGCATTAATTGCTTTGAATATCAGCCTCAAAATATTTAACCAGATAATTTAAACTTACCACCTCTCCTTGTATCACCATCAAAAACAAGAGTATTTCTTTGGCAATGCCATTTACATCTGAACATTATCAGTTATTTCTTTAAATGGCGTGTGGCTTGCATATTTAAAAAATATAAAACAAATCTGAGTCAATATTTCTAAAACTGCATTCTGGAAATCTGCAGCCAGAATGTATAGAATCTCCTTTCTCCAGGAATGTTTTATGACATAACACATAGAAGTAGAATGATGAATTCTTATGAAAAACAATGAGAAAACCATTGATTCTTGAGACTATGGGGGTCTTTTACTAAAGGGTGTTAGCTGTCCATGCATGTTCTGGCACGCACTGAAGGTGTGCTGGGACATGCATTGACAGTATGGGGCCATGACAGCTAACCCAGGCCAGTTTCTGTGCTAATTGTATATTGTACATTGGGGTGGAAAGCGGATAGGTTAGGAGCAGAGAGTGGGTATGATGAGCATGGAAACAGCATGACCCTTACAATTAGCCTGGGTTCATCTAATGCCACCTCAATATCTGGAGTTGAGTGCACCTGTGCTATTTGTATGACATATTAGGGCACAGGGCTCCATCTTAACTGAGAGGAACATGCTTTCCATTCCCCCGACAATTAACACAATGGTGTTGCAGCTAATGCACAATGATTTTGGTGCTATTTGCACATTAGGTGCAATACCTTAGCATCTTTTAGCAAAACATTAATGTCTAAAGGGACATTTTCCTCTAATGATTTAAAAGGGATGGAATATTGTTTTGCATTGTATTTGCATTGTTTGTTTTTTTTACTTTTTGTTGTTATGTGCATTTCTTTCTAGAATTTTCAGAAGGTATTAATGGCAACATATTTATTAGTAGAGAATACAAAAGTGTGTTAAATAAAAGCTATTAACACAATGTAGGAAAGTAAGTGACAGAGATAATAAAACTATAAAGAAAATTATAAAGAAAATAAAATAAAAAAACTATAAATAAAATAAAAATTTTCTTTCTCAGTTTTGCACGTATAATCCAAAGCATGGCAGTGTTCTATAGAAATAAAGTACAGCATTTTCTAATCTAGAAAGAATTACAAATGAAGGGAGGATATTCGGCCTTAAAATACAGGCAACTTATGGGTCTTCAAAAAATAGAGTACAGCAACATCTAGGCAGTAGAAGCAACTGAAAGCCATGCCTTCCCCTTTGCGACCCAAAGATGGGGTAAAATATAGGGAGATTTTTTATTGTTTAGCAGGTGAGTTTTAAAGGCAGGGAAGTGGGGGCCAATGGGACAACTTCCCTCCCCCCCAAAAAACAACAACAATTTTTACATGAAAATTTTTAAAAAAACCTCCACCAATAAAGCAAAAAAAAAAAAAATATTAAAATAGTTTCCCACTACACAATCTTAGGCACCCTTTTAGTAAAGCCCATTAGAGTTTGCACTTATTGTGCATTTAGCATGAAAACTAACATCTGCTAAGTGCAAAGCACTGTCAGAGACATAAGTAGCATGTTCCTGGTAGATACTACATGGAAATGTGCCCTAACATGTGGCATTTTCTATGGGTGCACTTAATACCACTCATAGAGATATTGCTAAGGGTATCTGAGCTAATTGCTACATTGACAGCATATATGTACCCCGCACTAACAGCAATGTGCTCGCCATGCTCACACTCGGACTCTGCCCATTCCCACTCCTTCGTGAGATGGTTAATCATCCTATCTTTTAGCAGCCAATAGCTCTCATGCTGATATGCTAGCTGCCACTGCTGCCCACTAAAATGCACATTAACAGCATAGTGGGCTTAGGCAAAAGGGCCCCTTAGTCTTTACTTGTTAAATTATTTTGATGTGCATGGCAGATTTTGCTGTATGTGTATATTCTATAAATGCTAGTGAAACTCAATGTGAAAGGGATGAACAGGGCCAGAAAAAAAGTGTTATGGTTTTTTTCATGTCTTTGCTTACATTCATCTTTCATGTATGCTCCAGCTTCTTGTGTGCTCCAGTTATATGCTTTAATTCATAGATATACATGCAAGCAAAATGATTTGTGTGCACTTTTAATTTTAAATGCACATCCATAGTGAAAGATTTTCAATAAAAATTGAACTCTTGTGCTTATTAATTGTGCAAACATTTCTGTAAATGTATGTCACTGTGTTACATAATTACACAACAATCTTGAAAAATATGGGCATAGAATTTCCCAACTCTTGCAGAATCTAACCATAACTGGGAACAAGACACTATAGGCTTTGATGATTGTTTAATTCTGAATCACAATATACTTATTGGTAACAGAGAAAAATAAGAGCATAGCTAATGCCAAGGAAAGTGCAATATAAATCAGCAATTTTCAATAGAAATTAATTAAGTGAGATCACCATGTGTTAAACTTAGTTGAACATGCATAGTGACTACCCCTCTGTATAACAAAATATCACTTATCAGGGATGCTCATTTAGCCATCAACAGTTGAATCCATGCCAGTCTCCCAATCCAACCAAGTAAGGACAGGACTACTGTATATCTTGAAATAATTAGTCCTATAAGAACATGTATTTCATCCAGAATAAACAACAACTTGGCTACAAAGAGGAATAGTATATATTTGTATATACATACATACATACACACACATTTTCTGTGTGCATATGATTTTTATATACAATTTTTAAATGTCTCTTTAAAAGCAAACTCTTTCTCCACACTGTAACAAAAGCAGCAAGTTATTCAGTGAAATACAATCCTTAATTTATGACAGAAGAATATTCCCAGATCCTTAAGTTTCTTGATGAATATATTCCACTAATAGCAATAGCCAGGGATAATCAAGTTTTACATATAAATAGCTGACTTGTCAAGCTTGTTGACATATGGAATTTACAACAGTTATAGAACTGATGTGGTAAAAATGTATGTTCCCAAAGAATATATCATTCACTGAGTAACCTCTCTGTGTTATTGGTGTTGACATCTTCTGGTCATTCCAACAGCTTAAAAGAAGGCTGATTATCCTTGCGGTATATTTGTTCTTTCTCCTTGATTAAGTCTGAAATAAACTTGTTCTGGTTTTCCAATATAGTTGATCTCATTTACTTTAAGACTCTGGGTAGACACATCTGCTCAGTGGAAGCAATCACCTCCTGTCTGCAGTCAAACTCTGATGAGAAATAATTCCTTTGATATTCCCGCTTTCAGCTGCTGTGATGCATGAAGGAGAGACAAAACGTGAACTGGCTGGGCATATTCCTCTTTACATCAGTCACCCATCAACATGATCCATGCTTTGATATTCAAGATCCCAAGTATTGGGAAAAGCTAAAAGCAAAACTGAAGCACAATCTCGCTGCCAGAAATTCATTTTGGAATATCCACACAGTTCAGCGATCCAAGATGTCTGTTTCCATGATGTTGCTCTGCTTGTGTTGATGCTATGTCTCCTAATGTGTCAGATTTCATAGCTATAATTTTATAACTTTCAAAAGACAGTCATGAGAACAATAATCTTGGAACATCTGCTATCGCAGACAAGCTGCCAAAAAGAGTCAGAACTTGAAAATCTAAGTTCATCAGCATTAGGGTTAAACATATTGCATTCAAACAGTATTAGCATGATCAGTTTCACTTTCTCTAACTATATAGTGGCTTTCAGGAGGAATCAGAATAAAGAATTCTGACACCTCCTGAAAACTATGGTGTTGTTCAACTCTGTTGGTGTTAAGTGCCAGCAAGTCGATATCAACTGCTGGTAACCCTGTGGATAGTTGCTCTAAACGGTGATGGTCTTCAGTTAGATTGTATTGCACTGCCTTGTACTGTATATAAATTCCTTCTTTATTGTATATATACCACATGTAATTTTTCTACAGAATACAGACTACAAGCAGAATAGTTTATTCTCTTTCGGTCTGAAATGCTGCTTAGAGTTTAAAGCAATCCACCTTCTATCACCCAGCACTGTATGTGCTTAGGAAGAGGGAACCGTTTTTACAAATTGGAATTGTTTTTTACTACCTACCAATAAATGTTGTCACTGCAACATAACAGTAAATTAACTTTTAAATGTCAGATCTCAAATTATTCTAGATTTTTAGTTTTCCTTTTAAATAGAAACAGAAGTGAGAAAACAAGCAGAACAAATTTTCTTTCTCTGGCTGTACACAGTCATCTATAAGCAATTGAGAAAGGTTGCTTAGCTGATCCTATTACCAAGTCTGCCATTGTCTTGTAAAGGCAGAGAGGTAATCTCCATCACAAAGCACTCCATTTCTGAGTGAAGTCTTCACATGTAATACCGGTATCAGACAAATCTAGTCAAAATACAGCTCTGGTATGATGATAAGAACGAAGAGTTTGGGAAAAACCCAGTGGAAACAACAAAGGAATAACAATGATTTCAGACAAAGATAATGCAACAATACTATTAATCACAAATAAAAGCCATCTGAAATTTAGAAAGAGGCAAGATAATAGTGTGATAAATGTTTGCTGGTTTAATGACCTCACTGTCATCCTTTACCTCCTGCATGTCTCATTCGGTGTTGTTCAATTCCCAGAAACCACAGCTTAAAATGTTACCAAAATACTAACTGTCAGCAATAGCGGTGATATCCTCCGTGTTATACAGCCAGCTGACCAGGGGTGCTGGGGAGCTGCTGACATGGCAAACCACCTCTGCATCGCCCCCTTGCCGGAATTCCTGGGGAGATTCCACATCTTTGAATGTGAGTCTTTCTGTGAGAAAGGAGAAGATGCAAAGCACAATAAGCATTCTTCCTCTCCTCAGCATTTTCAAGAACTGAATCATCTTTCATTTAAATATAGAAATGGAAGCAATAAAGGTATCTGCAAACTTCAAAGACTTTCAGGATGGATGGAAATGAACTCTTTTGCTGGTGACTGTACCAAGCTCATTGATAGCCATGTAAACTGGGAACACAATGCTACCAGGTCCCTTTCGACTTTATGTTTAATGTTTATGTTTAATATGTTTAATAAAACTTATTATACCGCCCAACACCTTTCTGCTGGCTTTTTTTTTTAAGTCAAAATCCTATAATATCCACACTCCTAGATTGTAGCATTAAGATAGTGGAGACCATTTTAGATAGGTTAGATGGCATTTGCAATGCAGCAAGCTAGTTTACATGTTTAAATGGTCATACATATGTACATAATGATTTTAGAAAAGCCACTACATACAGTGCACATATATGTCTACAGCATGTACAGATTTCAAGAGGGCATGGTGTGGGCAGACTTTTCAAATATATATGTGCGTCCCATTTTACAAGGGGAATACAGTACATATATATTTACCAGTGGCATTTACACCTCCTCCGAAAAGCATGTATGTGTGAACAGACTGCTCATTTGGACCTACAATAGGATTTTGATGAGTGAATGAGGGTGAAATCATGCTTATCCCTTTAGCCTTAAAAACCAACTCAGAAAGTCAAACATTTTGGTCCCAATATTCAGTTGGGCAGGCTACGTACCGCAAAGGCGCACAGCCATGCCTGCCAACTCCTAACCCCAGATATTCAATGCCGCAGCAACGGCATTGAATATCCGGGTTTGCCGCACATTTGAAACTGCCGCAGAGCCGAACCGGGTAGCGACAATATTGCACCTGGTTAGCTCCTGTGGGTAAAACTAGGCATTGCAAAAACTGGCCTAGTTTTACCCACAGGTCACCGACTGGGTACTGGGGCAATATCGCTGCTACTCGGTTAGCGACAGTCTCCGGCTCCGCTCCACCCAAGAATGCCCACAACATGCCCCGAAGCTAACCACATAGCGCTGGGGCGTGTAGCAGGGTTAGGAGGAGATACTCAAGGGCACTAACAGTGTAACTGCCGTTGAATATCCCTCTCGGTAGCAGTTACATGGTTACAGGGCTGTAAATCATTTTACTGCCCTTTGAATATCGGGCCCTTCAATTTTAGAACTTGGCTCCTCTTGCACATGTAGCTTTACATTTGGTACTTAAATGTGTATTTGCAGACTTTTGGTGCATATAAGTGGCGAAATCACTTTTTTTTTTTTTTGTAAAATGGATATTCATAGGAATATAAGAACATAAGAAATGCCATACTGGGTCATACCAAGGTCTATCAAGCACAGTATCCTGTTTCTAACAGTGGCCAATCCAGGTCACAAGTACCTAGCAGTTTCCTCAAAAGACTCAGGTTCCACAATGTTTGTTTTGGAGCAAACAAAACTGTATGTACCTGCGAATACATGTATACTCCTAAACATCCTTATATGTGTGTTAATGATTCAAGACGATTGCCTTGAAAACATGAGGAAAATGTCTAAATATTATTTTTTATTATTGCACAATGGAAATTGAAATGAATCAGTGACCTTTATAGTATCTATCAGCCTTACTGTTCTGCTTGTTTTGCTTAAGGAACATGTTTTGCTTAAGGAGATGGTAACAAACTTTGTGCTTGATTTACAAAGCTGTTCTCCCAAAGACATAGCATTGGCGAACACTTTTAGTGAATGCAGACCTTTTCACATCTATGAGGGTGGAAACCAACACACAACAAGCCCTGAATGTACTCAAATAAGGACTTCCACAACCCAGGTCTAGGGAAAAGAATTACCTATTCTTCCCTGTGATTAACAGGCTCCCTCACCTGTAGAGAAGTCCTTATTCCATTCCAAAGCAATGCTATGTATAGTAAACCTATGCTGCGACTCGTAATGGAACAGAATCTGTGATCAGACTTATCCTCAAAACATACAAGTCCAGTCACCTTATCATCACCAGCAAAGGCAAGGCTATATTTGGGCAAGTTAACAGTTGACATCATTGTGAATAAAATCATTGAAATTATACTAAAATATGTATTAGCAAATACTGTGAGCTATATAATGTGATGACTTAGCCAGATGTGTCCAGGAAATGTCAAGTCTTCTGATAACATGTGATGTCATTGTCATTCTTTTGAAAAGTTCATTTAAAATGGAACAACTAGCTTTTTCCTTTCAAACTAGAAAAACGTTCCCACCAAGTTTGAAGCATTTGTGTGCATAGCGTATTACTGCCCCATCAGAGCCTGCTGCAGAATCAATGGACTAATTCTGCTCCGAACAGCTGATCATGCCGGATGGACCAATTCTCATGTTTAGACATGTTATAATGGCTTTGCCTGGCTATGGTAGAGATATATTTTATTGCATAACAAAAAGATTCATTACTCTTGTTTGTCATATAGTTTTTATAAGCAGAAGAAGTGCACTGTAAATCACTTGTGTGAGATTTATTATGAGAGGTAAAATTAATGTTCAGTATAATCAGAGTTCACTATTAAGTAGGATCTAATTGCCCTTTCCTTCTTTTGCTATATTAGCTGTTGATCTGAGAGTGAAGTACTAGAGTGTGTGCAAGCCTCATCTGTCATTCACACTGTTTCATTAATATGCCTGCTAATAAGTGGGGCTGAGCTGCGAACCTTTTTCCTACATGTGATACAGCGCAGCAGTGCCTTCTAAGAAGTACTCAAGATGACTTTGGCAGATTCTTGTAGTTTACTTCTAAAATGAGGACTCAATAGTAATAAGGCCATTATTCTTCAATCTGATGAATAGTACAATTATGCAGTCACAATTCAGATAACTTTGGCCAGATACTTAGCAGGACTGAATATATCGAGTTAACATTACCAGGATAAAGTTATTTGGGTAACTTTAGACAGCCTTCCACCTTGACCAGCACTAAGGGCATGTTTATTAAAGAACTTAGTGCACATTATTGAAATTAATGTGTATTAAATGCTCAGAGCCCTTTTATATCTATGGGCACGGTGGTACTTAATGCAAATTAACCTCATTAACACGTGTTAACCTTTAGTAAACACGCCTTTAAATATTAGCACTATTGAGTTAAACTACAGCTTTGGCCACAAACCATCTTCAGCTCTGCCTGGATTTGTCTGGTTAATTTTTTTCTGCGGCTAATGAGTGGACAGGAAAAAATATAACTGCTGACTGGAGGGGAGGGAAAGAGAGAGTTGAAAATATTTTAAAGCCACAGATTTGTCTAAGTAATTCTTAATATTACTCTGACAAAGCTTTTGAATATTGAATCATAGCATTTATTGTGTATTTTTAATTGGGCCTCTGGGAATGCTGGAAGAAGAGAATCCATAATGTAACAACCTGTGCTTAACATTCCACATGCAGGAATTCACACTTCTCTTTTAGAAGTACATGAATAACATAAATTATGCTTCAGCAGTGATGGTTCATTAAAATTTATTTCAACAAATCACTTACGGTACATTTCCAGAACCACTGTAGCTTCTTGCATTTGTCCTTTAGAATCTGTAGCTTGACATCGATATATCCCAGAATCTTCTATGTTTGCATTGTAAATTGTTAGGCGTGATCTAACCCCTTCTTTAAGAACCACCACTCTCTGAGAAGAAATTATCTTTTCTCCTTGTGGGTTATACCAGTCTATACTCTCAGGCTCACCAATAGCTGTACAAATAGAAGACAGAGAAGGGTTTTAGTTAGCCAAATTCCTTCAATAATCAGATCTGCTCGATATATTTATTATTAAGTGCTACTTTTAGAAAATGTGTTTAAGAAACCCTACATACTATCACATGCTGCAGTTAGATATCTTAGCACAAGTATATATTCATATATGCACCAATTTATCATCATCACAATCTATTTGAAATAGAGGAGAGAAGCTGATAGCACAGTTTTAACAATGGGCAGATTATGGGGCATTATGTTTACTAAAGTGAGCTAAGCTGTTAGCGAGGGATTTTAACACATTCGAACCATTAGCGTGAGGCTGAGCAAAAGCTATCATGTGATAAAGACAATCATGTGGTAACAAATATGTGCTAACTGCCGACTGCAGAGTGGAATGGGATCAGGGATGGGTTATGGGTAGAGAATGGATATTGCAGACATGGGAAGCCTGCATGTGGGAGGTTACCATGCACTAGTTGTTACAATTGCCAGTAATGCAGGTGCACTTAAAGTCACCTCAAGAGTTAAGAGCAGCTGGTTGACCAGCAGTTTGACTGAGCCCTCTGGTTATGCCCTTTAAAAAATGGTGGCATGGTAACATAATCACAATGGACAGAGCTCTGAACCTGAAATCCCACATCACCAAAACTGCAAACAAGGCCTATCAACATTTGAGGACCATCAGAAAGATCAAGCCAATACTCTGCAAGGACCCCTTCCACACAGTGTGCCAAGCACTCATCACACCTCTGCTTGATTACGGAAACTTGTTATATCAAGGCCTCCCTCAGAAGACCTTACACCCACTCCAAATGGTGCAAAACACTGCAGCATGCATCATTACAGGCACTCCAAGAACTGAGCACATCACCCTGTCTTACAGCAACTGCACTGGCTCCCAATGATAGCCAGAGCAAAATTTAAAACAGTCCTGATCATCTTTAAAATCATTCACCATCTCTCGGCAGATGCACTCCAAGATATCATAACAAGGGATATCAGCAATAGACCAAGAAGGACCAATAATGACAACATGATCGGCACACCTGCAGGATATCACAAGACTAAACAAACAACTTCAAGAAGAGCTCCTTCACTACTGGCATCCACACTTTGGAACTCCCTTCCAATGAGCCTGAGGGCATTAAATGACATCACAGACTTCCGCAAAGCCCTTAAAATCCTGCTCTTTACAGAAGCATATGAGCAGACAGACAACAGTCTTTACCCGAACAGTAATGCAACTACCTCTGCCAACTCGATACCCACTCATCCCAACTAGACATACGAGTTCATTGCATAATGTTGTTAAGTACCCTCATGTTAAATGTAACCCTCCAATTGTACTGTCTAAATGTTAAATACCCTCATGTCAAATGTAACCCTCCAATTGTGATGTGACCACTTTGAATGTAGGATTTTTTAAAGCAAGGTTACTTTCTTTTTGGTGCTTTAGGGGACCTTTTGCTGAACTCTAGTAACCTCCTCAGGTTTAGAAACTGCTAAACACCTAATCAGGTGTTAGTTCCCTCCCTACCCACCCCGACTCCCACCCACCCCTAGTGAGCAGTCTTGCTTTATAGGGCACCTCCCCCTTTAACAAAACACAGAGAGTAGGACCAGCACATTTTGAATATAATTAAAGAGATTTAACTGTTTTTTCTCTGAAAGGACAGCTGCGAAACCGGCTGGTACTTGGTAGATCTCTCTCTTTTATTTTTTTTATTTTTATTTAACACTTATTTATATACCGCATCTTCCAGCGATCAGTTGCGGTGTACAATTAACAACAGTTAACAATGCAGAGCTTGTTTTACATGGAACAAAATAACTTTTTACATAGAAATAACTTTTTGCATAGAACATCTTAACATGCACACATAGGTTTAAATACTAAGCAGAATAATTCAACTAACACAGATTGTGTAACAATTTAAACAAAATGCTGACTCTACCGTATAGGCAGATCATATCAGTTTCAACTATATACAAGTAGTTTCAACTATATACAAGTAGGATATCAGTGCATAGGAGTGGATTGTTCATTCGATTATGTTTTGTATGTTATCCCTTGAAGAAGGGAGTATACGCTTAATGTGGGGAGGTTCATGTTTAGCCTTTATCTAAGTTGAGTGGAATGTTTTCTATGGAATTATAGTGTTTAGTGAATAGATATGTTTTCAATTTTTTTTTGAATTCTGTTATCTCTGTTAGTGATCGTAAGTCCTCTGGTATCGAGTTCCAAGTTATTGGAGCTATGTGGGAAAAGGCTCTATTATTTGTAATTTTGTGAGATCTTATATATTCTTTTGGAATCTTTAGTTTATTTGATTGTCCTTTTCTATGAGTGGGCTTAGGTGGTTCTTTACTTATTAAATTACATAGTGTCTTCGGGGCCATGTCGTTTAGGGCTTTGAATGTAGTTATTATTGTTTTGTAGGTTATCCTGCTTTGTATTGGTAACCAGTGCAAGGAAGCTAGTATTGGTGTAATGTGTTGGAGTGAATTTATCTTTAATATAATTCTAGCTGTTGCATTTTATGCAAGTTGGATTCTTTTGATATTTTGTTTTGGAATGCCTATAAGTGTTAAGTTAGCGAAATCGAAGTGGGGAGTAATGGTGGCCTGTGTTATGTTGATAAAATCTTGCATAAATACCAGGGGGCGCAATTGTTTGAGGATTTTAAGTTTGAAGTAGATTTTCTTTAAGGTGTTTCTAATGTGAGTTTCCATAGAGAGGTGTGTATCTAAAATGACTCCTAGATATCTTATTTCATTTTTTATTTTAATTTCTTGGTTTTGTAGTGTTATGTGGGTTGGGGGAATAAATGATTGGTTTTTTGTTACGATCAGAACTTCGGTTTTAGCATGGTTTATATGGAGGTTTTGGGTTTTTAGCCAGTGTGTAATTTCATTGTAGCAGTCTGATAGAAGTTGAATCGGTAGGTTAGGAATCGCAAAAGGTATGTACATCATAATATCATCCGCATAAAGGTGATATTGTATTCCGAATTTTTTAAAGATGTTGCAGACCGGTTTTATATAGATATTGAAAAGTAGGGCTGAAAGCGCTGAACCCTGTGGTAAACCTATTTCTTGTTTGTATTTGTTGGATGTTTGATTACCTGTTCTTACATTTTGTGTTCTGTTATTTAAATATGAGGTGAACCATTTATGTACGGTAGAGTTTATGCCTATCTGTCGTAGGTTGTTGAGCAAAATTGAGTGATGCACGCTATCAAAAGCTGCTGATATGTCAATGAAAAGTAAGATGAACGCCTGTTTATGATTGTCAATTCCTTTTAGGAGTGTATCTATTAATACGGTTAGAAGTGTTTCTACTCCATGGCGGGGACGGAATCCATATTGTTGATCATCTAGTGGGTAAGATAAGTCTATAAATTCCTGTGTCTGTAGTTGCACTACTTTTTCAATTATTTTGGCCAAGAATGGTATGCTAGAGATGGGCCTATATGATGTAGGGGATGTTTTATCTAGTTTGCTGTTCTTTAAAATTGGACGTATTTGTGCATGTTTGAGCGGGGATGGAAGGTATCCTTGGGTAAGTGAAAGATTTACTATTGGGAGAATAAAGGATAGTAGCATTGGTAGCGTGTTTTTTATCCATGATACAGGGCATGGATCTAAATACGAAGTTGTGGTATTTAGGCCGGAGATGATTGTTTTTAATGACACTTTTGAAATGGGGTAAAATTCTGACCATTTATCTACAGATTGATAAGAGATGTTGATATTTTCTAAGGGCATGGCTGGTTTATTTGATTTGTTTTGATATTGGTTAGCTAGGGTTAGAACTGAGATGTCTGTGATTTCATTGTTAGAAGTTTGCTCATTATTGGTTAATTTTCTGACTATGGAAAATAGCTCTCTAGGTCTATTGTATGATTTTGCTAAGGTTGCTGCGTAATAATTTTTCTTTGTGCTATCTATTGTTTCCTTGTATTTTGTTAGATAGTTATTGTATATTTCCTTGTGTACAGACAACTTGGATTTCCTCCATTTCGTTTCAAGTTTTCTTAGTTCTTTTTTCATTAGTCTTATAGTGCTATTATACCAAGGTGAATTATTTGTTTTAGTGTATATGGTTTTTTTATTTGGTTGGTTATTTTTAGCTGCATTATTAATAGTATCATTCCAGTTGTTAACAGCGTCATCCAAATTTGTTGTTGATAAGAAGTAGGGGATTGTAGAGTCAAGGAAGTCTGTTTCATTAAATTTTTTGAATTTTGAAGTGGGGGTGCTTCTTGTGAGATTATTGGTGCTAGGGATGGGATATGTGAGATTTATTTTGATAATAGAATGATCAGACCAAGGTGTCTCAGTGCATTCAATGGAATTTGAGTTACCTAATTTGAAGAGTATCTCAGGAAGGAGAACCAAATCTAATGTTCCTCCTTTGATATGTGTTGCTGTTTTAATTATTTGATGGTACTGTATGTCTGCTATGGTGTCTAGGAATAGTTTAGAGTCTAGTGTTGGTAGGGATGGAAGGTTAAAGTCGCCTAGCATGATTACAGGATTTTGATCAGTAGATGAGCTGAGGAGTTCAATAAGAGAATCCAGGCCATCTGTTTTATTGTCTGGGGGTCTATAAATTAAGCAAATTTTTATGAGGCCAATTTTTATTAATAATGTGTCCATGTTATTATTGAAATTTGATTGGATTGGCTTGGCGTTTAATGTTTTTTTAGTCATCATTAGAACTCCACCACCTTTTTTGTTGGATCTATGTTTGTAGAATGTGTCGTAGTTCTCTTTATCAAGTTGATTTAGATAGACTGTATCTGTTTCAGAAAGCCATGTCTCAGTGACACATAAGATGTCAGGTTTTAAGTCAGTTATCAGGTCATTAAATATGGGTAATTTATTTTTCATTGATCGTGCATTAATTAGGATACATGATAGGGAGGATGAGTAGATAGAGCAGGTTTTCTTGTCCCTTTGTTGTGCATTTGTTTGTTGTATGTGTATTAGTCTATGATAATTAATTTTTGGGTGGAATTCATGAGAGTATCTCATATGGTAGTCATTTCGAGTATGTGTGTATTATAGGTATAGTCATGTGATTTTTATAGTTTAAACATGTGGATAGATCAATTATTATTATTGCTAATAATATACAGGTGTATGATATTCGCAAGAGCATGTTGTTAGGGTGAAGCATTTTCTGTATTTGGCTCAAGGACTTTTGCTTTAACAGAATCCTAAGCTCCACGAACAGAACAATGGCTGTGAAAAATCGTATTGCTAAAGCTGTTGCCCCCGTTACAGCTTCTGCCTCGGTCCAGACAGAAGTCCTAATGCCAGTTGAAGGACCCGTTCCATGTGCAGGGTGCCTGCATGCTGAAGCTCTGAGGAAACAAGTGGAGGAACTCAGAGAGGAGGTGGCGAGGCTGAGGAGCATTCAAGACAGTGAGAAGTACATTGATGAGATGCTTCTTGCAGCAACCAAGCTCTCCAGCACAGGAGAAGATGGGTGCCAACAGAATGTCGATGGTTGGACACAAGTCACCAGGGCCTGCAAAATCACCAATCCAACTTCTCCAGCCCTTGAATTGAAGAGCCATTATGCAGCCCTGGAAGTGGAGGAGGTGAAAGCATTCCTGGAAAGGGAAGAACCAGAGTTCAAGTACCCCAAAGTTGCAGAAGCAGTGACCAGAAGGAAACGAAGGGTAGTGGTGGTTGGAGACTCTCTTCTGAGGGGTACTGAGGCGTCCATCTGCCGACCAGACTTGATGTCCAGAGAGGTATGCTGTCTGCCTGGTGCCAAAATCCAAGATGTTACGGAGAGTTTGCCGAGACTCATCAAGCCCACTGACTATTACCCAATGTTGCTAATCCATGTTGGAACAAATGATACTGCCAGGTATACCTCGGAACGTATCAAAAGTGACTTCATGGCTCTGGGACAGAGGGTGAAGCAGTTAGGTGCACAGGTGGTGTTCTCTTCAATCCTCCCTGTTGAGGGTAAATGCCAAGGCAGAGAGGCTCACATCCTGGAGATGAATGCATGGCTGCGTGGATGGTGTCATCGAGAGTGTTTTGGTTTCCTAGACCATGGGATGCTGTTCCAAGGGATGCAGAGCAGAGATGGCATCCATCTGTCCAAGAAAGGTCAACGCATCTTCGGTAGTAGACTGGCTAATCTACTGAAGAGGGCTTTAAACTAGATTTGTTGGGGATAGGTGAAGAAAGCCCCCAGGTAAGTGAAAGCCCCCAGGTAGGTGATACAATAAATACCTTTATGGAAATGGGTAACAGGGGTAACATATGGAAAGCAGTGTGTATAAATGCCCGTAGCATGGGAAATAAGATCCCTGATGTTGAATCTTTGGTGGGAGTGGCTGACTTGGATTTAGTGACAGTTACAGAAACATGGTTCACAGAAAACCATGACTGGGATATAACTATACCTGGCTATACTTTATTCAGAAAGGACAGGGTAGGAAGAAGGGGAGGAGGAGTGGCACTAAATGTAAAAACTACTATTAAAGCTTTGGAATTACAGAGCTTAAAAGGGAGAGAGGAGGCATTGTGGGTTAAACTAGAAAGAGGGAAAGAGAAATCTATTTGCATTGGTGTGATATGCAGACCTCCCTCACAAGAGGAAGAGGTGGACAGAGAGTTAATTGAAGACATACGCAGCATTGCTAGGAAAGGGGAAGTGCTACTGATAGGAGATTTCAATATGCCAGATGTTGATTGGCACATTCCTGCTGCAGTATCATCTAGAAGTAAGGAGATCCTGGATTCTCTACAGGGAGAACTATTCAGGCAATTGGTAACAGACCCCACACGTGAAGGGACCATACTGGACTTGGTGCTTACCAATGGTGAAAGTGTTTTTGATGTTGTAGTGGGAGATCATTTTGCATCCAATGATCACCAGATGTTGTGGTTCAGTATTAGGACTAGGGCTGTTAGAATCCACTCCAAGGTGAGGATCTTAGACTTTAGGAAGACTAACTTTGCGAAGATGGGCCAATACCTCAGGGAGTCGTTAGTGGGATGGGAACAGCTGGGGGATGTAGAAAAACAGTGGGCAAAACTGAAAGGGGATATTTTAAGGGCAACCAACCTTTTTGTTAAAATGGTAAATAAAGGCAAAAGGAAAAGGAGACCGCTATGGTTTTCTAAGGAAGTAGCTGAAAAAGTGAAGAAAAAGAGGGAGGCCTTCATGAAATACAAGAGATCACAGAGAGAGGAAGACAGGCATCTGTATTTGGAAAAACTTAGAGAAGCTAGCAAAGTAGTCAAGAAGACAAAGATTCAAAAGGAGGAGGAAATAGCCAATGCAATAAAATGGGGGGATAAGACATTTTTCAGATATATTAGTGAAAAGAGGAAGGGCAAAAGTGGTATTGTCAGACTCAAGGGTGTAGGGGGGGAATATGTAGAAGCTGATAAGGATAAAGTGGAATTGCTTAACAAATATTTTTGTTCTGTGTTCACAGATGAAGAACCAGGAGCAGGACCTCAGAAAACACCCACAAATAGGAACAGAAGCGAGGGACATCTTGAACAATTTTCAGAAGACTGTGTTTGTGAGAAACTAGCTCAACTTAAAGTAGACAAAGCGATGGGACCAGATGGGATACACCCTAGAATGCTGAGGAAACTTGGGGACGTTCTAGCAACTCCACTGACTGACCTTTTCAATGCCTCATTGGAGTCGGGAGTGGTGCCAAAGGACTGGAGAGAGGCTCATGTGGTGCCTTCACACAAAAGCGGAAGTAAGGATGTGGTTGAAAATTACAGGCCAGTTAGTTTAACTTCGGTGGTGAGTAAATTATTGGAAACGCTGCTGAAAGAGAAAATAGTGAGGTTTCTGGAGTCCACCGGATTACAGGATCCGAGGCAGCATGGATTCACCAGAGGCAGGTCTTGTCAGACAAATCTGATTGATTTATTTGACTGGGTGACCAGGGAGTTGGACTGAGAGAGAGCTCTAGATGTGGTGTATTTAGATTTCAGTAAAGCCTTTGACACTGTTCCTCACAGGCGACTTATAAACAAACTGAGCACCCTAAAGTTACTGCTTGGGTTAGAAATTGGTTGGGTGGGAGGCGACAAAGAGTACAAGTAAATGGAGCTCACTCTGAGGAGAAGGATGTTACCAGTGGTGTGCCCCAGGGATCTGTCCTTGGTCCGATTCTTTTTAACATCTTTGTTAGTGATATAGTGGAAGGGCTGTCGGGTAAGGCTTGCCTCTTTGCAGATGATACCAAAATCTGCAATAGAGTAGACACCCAGGAAGGTGTAGATAACATGAGGAGGGATCTAGCTAAGCTTGAAGAATGGTCTAGAATTTGGCAGCTGGGATTTAATGTTAAAAAATGTAAGGTCATGCATTTGGACTGCAGCAATCCAAGGGAGCAATACAGTATAGGGGGTGAAGTACTTTTGTCCACTAAAGAAGAGCGGGAACTAGGCGTGGTTGTGTCTGATGATCTTAAAGTAGCTAAACAGGTAGAAAAGGCGATGGCAAAAGCTAGAAGGATGCTTGGGTGTATACGGAGAGGAATGGCTAGCAGAAAAAGGAGGTAATAATGTCTCTGTATAAGTCTTTGGTGCGACCTCATTTGGAGTATAGTGTGCAATTCTGGAGACCGCACCTTCAAAAGGATGTGAACAGGATGGAGTCGGTGCAGAGGGTGGCTACTAAAATGATTAGTGGGCTTCATTATAAAGCATATGAGGACAGACTTAAGGATCTTAATATGTACACCTTAGAGGAAAGGCGGGATAGAGGTGATATGATTGAGATGTTTAAATACCTCCGTGGCATAAATGTTCAGGGAGAGAGCCTCTTTCAATTGAAAGCAAGTTCTGCTACGAGGGGACATGGGATGAGGGTGAAGGGAGATAGATTCAGGAGTGATATGCGGAAATATTTCTTTACGGAAAGAGTAGTGGATCTGTGGAATAGTCTCCCAGTGGAGGTGGTAGAGATGAGGACAGTAACTGAATTCAAAAAAGCATGGGACCAACACAGAGGATCTCTAAAGGTAAAAAGTGGACTGTTGTAGTTGTTGATATGGAAGGACAGACTAGATAGGCCATGTGGTCTTTTTCTGTCATCATGTTTCTATGTTTCTATGTTTCTATAAGGTGATATACAAATCTGTCTAAATAAATAAATAAATTAAATAATCCAATTCACCCAGATCTGATCCCCCTCAAATCAAAGCAATGCCCCCCCTCTCCAACAGCATCTCCACCACTACACAGATCAGCACCCCTCCACGATGGCATCTCCACAACCCCCAGATCAATACCCAACTGAAGAGAAGTCCCCTGAAGAGAACCCCCTTTAAGAGAGCCCCCCAAGGTGCAGAGAAGGCTCCAAAACATACCCCAATCCCATTCTCAGGGACGTATTTAATGTCTGGTGTATTGGAGCAGAAATGGTCCCTCTCTGCTCCCACCTCGGAATCACTGTGTTCAAAATAGCAGCTATGACCTCTAGTGCTAGTCTTAAAGTACTACCACTATGGGTCAGTCTTTCACATAAGAAAAATATGAAAGATTGACCTCTACTAGTAGTACTGTGAGTTCATAGCTGATGGGGTCATAACTACCTTTCAAAATGCTAGTAGCATCATGGCAGGAGAAGAAAGGGGGGGGGGGCTCTTGGTACACTAAACACCAGGAAAATCCCTGGGTGAGTCCCAGTGGGGATAGGTGTGGGGGAGGATCTTTGGATGGCTGCTACTGGTGGGGGGGTGCTTCCCTTGTGAAGATTCTTGGGGGGTTTCTCTTCTATGGGAAGGTTTGATTAGGAAGTGCAGATGCTGTCTGCATGGGGGTGCAGATCTAAGGGAAAGGGATTCTGTTGAGGGATTTCTGATTGGGAGAGTGGATCAGTGAGGGACTGCGTTAAACCACAGCCCATATTCCATGCCTAAATAGACAGCATGGATGCACCCATGTTATCTGCTGAGGCATGTAAGACAGTCCTAAGTGGTAAGTGTGTGCCCTGTGCGGTAAACGCAAGGCAAATGCTGGACATGCCCTGAACATTTATTGCACAGGCTTTGCACTTACCACACCCTAAGCTTTGCACTTAAAGTGTAGTAAGTGTAAAATCTTACTGCATTTCAGTAAACATGCCTCTAGGGTCTTTTTTTTTTTTTTTAGATATATATGTATTGTCATGAGGTAGACAGCACAGACCCTGAAATATTAAGAAATAATATGAAAGAAGAGCTTACCTTACAGCCACATGTGCAGTTGCTGCATTCACAGTGCAGAGAGGCAGGGAAAACGAAAACAAACTTTCCACATGGTTTTAGTGACGCAGTAAGAATTGAGGATTCCAATCAGGCTCACCTGGACCCAGACTCACGTTCTACGTTAGTTGAGCAGAGAGATAAAAACAGGTGGGAAATCCCACAGAGACAGAAGTGGAAGAAGAAAGGGAAGGAGGAGGAGAAAGGAGAAGGGAAACTGGAGCCTGGATTAGGGCTGGAGCCAGAGTTTGATTCTGAGGAGGAAAGCAGAGACCAAAGGAAGTCTGACTGCAGTTCCAGGCAGGCTTGGAGAGAAGGTGAGAACAGAACTCCCAAGCATTTACAGAAAGACACGTTGCCTTGGAGAACCAGAGCTGAAGAAAGGCAGGCTGATAAACCCAGGAGAGTTAAGAAAGACAGTAGCAAAGTCTTCCCAACCAGAGGGGTCCTCATACCGAGGCAAACAGCCCAGCCAGCAGAAGGCAGAGGTCACGTCCAGGGAAGCTCACTGAAGGCAGGAAGTGAGTTTCCTTCAGCCAAGCACATTTACCGGTGTTCCCAAAGAAGAGCAGGCTGCAGGGCAGAGAGAAAGCCTTGGCTAGAAGCAGAGGAGTGTGAAACCATCTTCTCCACAGGAAAAGATAAGTACCCTATCTTTTGTGAAGGGAGAGAAGGGGGTCTCCGTGGGAAAAGCCAGTCTTTCAACAAGCTAGTGAACTCTTATTGGCCTAAGCCGTGGGAAGAAATACCCAGCACAGCTCCTGCTATCTGGGACGCAGAAAAGCAGCTCCAACTTGCAGCAACTGAGGTTTCCCCAGGGCAAGGCTCAGAGAGCAGCGTCACAGGGGCTCACTGTCCATACACGGGATCAGGTCCTGGCCCTATGCAGTGGGAGAGCTATAGCACAGAAAACATCCCTGAGCCCATGGAATGTGCTCTATGTGTGGCTGATAACATAGAGTCTCTCTGTTAAGAGAAGCAGCAAGAAAGAAAGTGTATTTCTGTGCATTGGAAATGTGATGGACTATTGTTTGCTGGAAAGAAGCATAATTATTATTTGTTAAGCATCCTCTACACCGGTGAAGCAACCGTTCTTTTAAGTTGTCCTTATTCTGTGACATCCTCAAGGGAAAGGGAATAAAACCCAACCTTAATTTCACTCTGGTCACGACTACAGTGTCCTTAATTTCCACAACTCAAGGCTATACCCGGGTCTAGGCAACCGCCTAGGACCGGCGTTAGTCTCACAAATGGTGTAGTTCTTGGACGCCAGAAAAGAGGACACCGTACAAGAGGGACGGAATCACCAGCGCCAGAGGACGCAATCAGGACGGCGGTGGAACCACGCCCAGACAATTCACAGGATCGAGAGCAGTTAAGGACTTTCTCAAGGCCAGAATCACCACCTGACTCAGGTAATAGTATCTGGGTACAGCCAAGGTGGGATTCTGAGGAGGTATCTGAGGGACTGAAAATCCTAGTCTGGTAGCATTGGAAAAAAAAAAAAAAAAGAGAGGTTCCGCACTTGTTTTTTTTTTTTTCTTCTCTGATTATTGCAGGTTGTCAAGATGGAGACTCCAGCGGATATCCTGAAGTGAATGGGGCTCCAGTTTGAGAAGCAATGCGAACTTGCCCAGCAGTGCCAAGAACAAGCCCTAGCCGCCATGCAGATACAGCAAAAGCCGCTGACGGACTTGTTGCAGGTGGTACTGCAGGAGCGGCAAGCTGAGAAGAAAACCGAAGGACACTTTGGTGGGGTAGGCCCACAGACATGTGGAATTTTGTCTTTTGGACAATGGTCAGGAAAAGACAATATAGACGATTTTCTGGAAGCCTTTGAGCGTGTAGCTCGTGGTGCAGGCTGGCCCGAGCAGCAATGGGCGGTCCGCCTAGCTACCTCCCTGACGGGAGAAGCCCTGGCGGCATACAAGGCTATGCCAGCCGCCCAGGCTAATGAGTATACTAATGTGAAAGCAGCCATACGGGATAGGCTAGGCCTGTCACCTATGGTATACCGGGGAATGTTGAGAGCTACAAAAATCCAACAAGGTGAAACTCCGAAGGCACTAGGCCAACGGATTCGTAGCCTTGTATGGAAGTGGCTCGTGCCCGATAGGAAGACAATAGAGAGCATTATGGATATGCTTGTGTTAGAGCAGTTCTTTGAAGCTGTGCCAGCAGATGTAAGGTCATTCCTCACTCTACAGAATTGCCACACGGCAGACGAGGCTGCTCTCCTAACGGAAAGATTCATTGAGGCTCAGATAGCCCATGGACCACAGGGAGGAGCGAGCAACTCGCGTGGCATGGCAAACTCTGGTAGAATAACGAAAGACCCAGGATTAAGCATACCAGCTACAGAAAAATGTAGGAGTAAAGGTATAGCAAATGACTCTCGCATAGTATGTTTTAAATGTGGGAGGAGGGGTCACAAGAGGTATGAATGCAAAGAGCGCACAGCACTAATGGGTGAAAAAGCACAATACAAGCAAGAAGGCTTTCGCCTGAATGTGGAAGTGCAGGGGGTGTTGGCCAAGGCTTTATTGGATTCAGGAGCTGAACAAACAATGGTGTCAGAAAAATTGTGGGGCCTTCTACAGGATAGTGAGGCAGTTCCCCTGAATCAGCCAGAAGGCAATAGCAAGATCCGTTGTATACACGGGTCATCCACCTCTTATCCTCAATATAGAGTGTTAGTAAAAGCGCTAGGCACACATAGGAAGCTCCTAGTAGCAGTAATTCCCCGTTTACCCTATGACATAGTTTTAGGTCAAGATTGGCCACATTTTTATAGGGGAATAGGGGAGGGCAGGCAAGAAAAAAGGGGACTAGTGTCCACAAGGTCCCAGGCCCACAGTTCACGGGAGAACTTTGAACCCGAGGAGGATAGTGACCCTCCTTCGGAGGAAGAAGCTGCACCTCAGGGAGAAGAAGAGGATAAACCCCTAGAGGAAGGGCTAGGAGAACTACCCAGCCATGAAGATTTGATCAACCCTCCAAAGAAAGCAGATAAGAAAAGTAAGGGTGATAAGAGGCGAGAGCGCCACAATAGGGCCCAGCTAAGGGCAGGGGCAGGAGAGGGAATAGGTTTTCCCTGGGTACCCGAAGAGCTAGTACAAACGTTTCCCTCCTTTGCGAAGGAACAAAAAGCGGATCCCGCCTTAAGGCGCGCTTTTGAATATGCCCAGTCAGATGAAGAGGCTCTTCCCAGATTTTTTCTAGAAGAGGGGTTGCTGTATAGGGAAAGTAACGATCCACAGACTGGGGCTGTGAGGAAACAGCTGGTAGTACCCACTGCTTTTAAGGCAACGGTAATGAGGTTGGCCCATGACCATCCGGTAGGGGCGCACAAAGGGGTTGTAGGTACCCTGGATCAGGTGCTGGCCCATTTCTATTGACCAGGTGTGTTCCAGGAAATCAAGCATTTCTGCGAGGCATGCCCTGTGTGTCAGAGGGTCTCTGCCGCGAAACCTAAGGGTAGTCAACAGCTGCAGAAAACATATTATGACTGGGGGAAAAAGCCCCGTCAGCTCACAATTGGGGATAAGGTAGTCATGAGGGTAGCGGACCCTGGTCCGAAATTTGAAGCTCAGTGGAGGGGGCCCTACACGGTAATAGATCGCAAGGGACCAGTCTCTTACATTGTGGAAACAGACAAGGGACGCCGTCAGGTGTATCACATCAATGTCCTGAAACCCTGGCAGGAGCGGACAGCAGCAGTTGGGAAGTTGCAGGTACAGCGTCTGGTCAAGGCGAATGCCGTATCCTGTATTTCATGCTGTAAGGACATATGTCCCCCAGCCCGAAATAGCTTAAGAGGGGGGATATGTCATGAGGTAGACAGCACAGACCCTGAAATATTAAGAAATAATATGAAAGAAGAGCTTACCTTACAGCCACATGTGCAGTTGCAGCATTCACAGTGCAAAGAGGCAGGGAAAACGAAAACAAACTTTCCACATGGTTTTAGTGACGCAGTAAGAATTGAGGATTCCAATCAGGCTCACCTGGACCCAGACTCACGTTCTACGTTAGTTGAGCAGAGAGATAAAAACAGGTGGGAAATCCCACAGAAACAGAAGTGGAAGAAGAAAGGGAAGGAGGAGGAGAAAGGAGAAGGGAAGCTGGAGCCTGGATTAGGGCTGGAGCCGGAGTTTGATTCTGAGGAGGAAAGCAGAGACCAAAGGAAGTCTGACTGCAGTTCCAGGCAGGCTTGGAGAGAAGGTGAGAACAGAACTCCCAAGCAGTTACAGAAAGACACGTTGCCTTGGAGAACCAGGGCTGAAGAAAGGCAGGCTGATAAACCCAGGAGAGTTAAGAAAGACAGTAGCAAAGTCTTCCCAGCCAGAGGGGTCATCATACCGAGGCAAACAGCCCAGCCAGCAGAAGGCAGAGGTCATGTCCAGGGAAGCTCACTGAAGGCAGGAAGTGAGTTTCCTTCAGCCAAGCACAGTTACCGGTGTTCCCAAAGAAGAGCAGGCTGCAGGGCAGAGAGAAAGCCTTGGCTAGAAGCAGAGGAGTGTGAAACCATCTTCTCCACAGGAAAAGATAAGTACCCTACCTTTTGTGAAGGGAGAGAAGGGGGTCTCCGAGGGAAAAGCCAGGCTTTCAACAAGCTAGTGAACTCTTATTGGCCTAAGCCGTGGGAAGAAATACCCAGCACAGCTCCTGCTATCTGGGACACACAAAAGCAGCTCCAACTTGCAGCAACTGAGGTTTCCCCAGGGCAAGGCTCAGAGAGCAGCGTCACAGGGGCTCACTTTCCATACACGGGATCAGGTCCTGGCCCTATGCAGTGGGAGAGCTATAGCACAGAAAACATCCCTGAGCCCATGGAATGTGCTCTATGTGTGGCTGATAACATAGAGTCTCTCTGTTAAGAGAAGGAGCAAGAAAGAAATGTGATGGACTATTGTTTGCTGGAAAGAAGCATAATTATTATTTGTTAAGCATCCTCTACACCGGTGAAGCAACCGTTCTTTTAAGTTGTCCTTATTCTGTGATATCCTCAAGGGAAAGGGAATAAAACCCAACCTTAATTTCACTCTTGTCACGACTACAGTGTCCTTAATTTCCACAACTCAAGGCTATACCCGGGTCTAGGCAACCGCCTAGGACCGGCGTTAGTCTCACAGTATCCAATATTCAAAAGCACTTATTCACACGCTTTCTTGAATTCAGATAACATTCTCTTATCCACCACGTCCACTGGGAGGTTGTTCCACACATCCACCACCTTTTATCACAAAGACCATTGACCATTTTAGTAGCTGCCCTCTGGACCACATTATAGAAAGGCACTATCACCTCCTTTTGTCTGCTGGCCATTCCTCTCCTTAAGCACCCTAGCATCCTTCTGACTTTGGCCATTGCCTTTTCTATCCGTTTTATCACTTGGAGTTCTCCTCAGAGTCCATTCTTCTTTTGTGCACTGAAATTCTTCACCCCCTATACTGTACCAGATCCTTCAGTTTTTGGAACTCAGATACATTATCTTGCATTTTTTAGCATTAAATCTTAGCTGCCCAATTCTTGCCATTCTTTAATAAAGATGTGTGGAAGCTGTGTTAGTCCACTATTGTGTAATAGTAGTTAAATCAAAATGAAAACAAAAAGGAAATAAGGTGATGCCATTTTATTGGACTAACAATGCATTTGTAGACTACCTTTACTAAGATATATATATGGGAATCTATACAGCATTACATGGACAGGAGGGGAGGGGGAAGGGATGGAAGGATGATCGGAGAGTGACCAAGTTGTTATAGAATTGATAATGTGGCAGAAAGTACATGTATTTGTTGAGTTCTGTTGGTGTTCAGGCTGTAACTATTTACAGTTTATAATGCAACAGGAAACCGATGTCCTTATTCAGCCCTGTCTGGTCTGTTTTAAAGTATCTTATAACCTTCATTTCCAATGTTTTATGGTCCTGGATATATTTAAATCTTCCTCTCAGGACTCTCACCAAAAAATCATCAATTCTGTGCCCTGGTCTTTTGAAGTGTAGACCAATAGCAGATGTTGGAGTCGCTGAATTTACACCTTGGTCTGTCTGCATTATTAGATGTCTGTGAACATTCATCCTTGCTTTTAACATTTGGCTGGTCTCTCCAAACTCATGTTGTCCTGATCTGAAGAAGAAGGTTTTACCTTCAAAAGTTAGTCTACAAATATATTAAGTTAATCCAATAGAAAGGTGTCACCTTATTTTCCTTTTTGTTTTCCTTTTTAATGACCAAACTTTGAGCTTTGCTAGATCTCTCCTCATATTATCCACACCTTCGAGGGTGTCTATCCTATAACCGAGGCACGGCGGACTCGGCGCACCCTCCCTTACCCCCCCCGCCCCAATAAAACACACTACTCCAGTATTGGCATCAAACACCGGTCGCAGCTTTATTGACCTTAACAACTTGAACAACAATTCCAACAACACCATTCCGCCTCCACCCCAACAGTAATGCCTCACCAGCCATGTGGGTAGCAAAGTGAGGTCATCACTGTTGCCACAGCAGCGAGGCTACTGCTCATCCTACCACCCCTTTCTCCGGCTTCGCCATACTACTAGCAAAAGCCTCACCGGGGTTATCCGGGTCGGGGGTACCCCACCCCCGCCCAACTAATACCCATGGCTCCGGACCCCGGAAACCTCCGGGATCCCGCCACTCGCCACCCCCAGCTGCAACAACCCAAACCACCCCCACACCCTGCCCCTTGGGTGGGAGGGAGGGACGTCCGTTGTCTCGGGGCCCGCATCCACGAATGCGCGCCCCGAGCACAGACCCAGATGCTGGCTATCCCTCCCCCCAGTCAAGCCGAGCTGATTGGCTCCCGCCGCTGTCACTCAGCCGCGGGAGCCAATCGCTTCAAAAAATGCTGCCAGCCACCAGCATTCTTCCGGCCCCCGCGGCCCGATGAGGGTGCCACGAGCCGCCAGCCCGGTTAAACCCGGCCGGCCAGGTACGGGCCCTGCGGCCTCCCTTATTTCTGCTATTAGCATCATCTGCAAAGAGGCATGCCCTTCACGACAATATTGCTTACAAAAATGCTAAAAAGAACAGGACCAAGGACCAATCTCCGAGGCAAGCCACTGGTACCACCCCTATCATCAAGGTTAACACCATTTTCAGTACTTCTCAGCCTTTGTTGCCTCCCACTCAACTAATTTGTTTTCCAGTCACTCACTTTATGGTCCATCTCAAGGGCACTCAGTTTATTTATAAGTTAACAGATGGTGTCAAAGGTCTTACTGAAACCTAAGGGGTATGTTTACTAAGCAGCAGTGGTGGCTTCCATGTGATATTAGCCCATTACCCCTGCTTAGTAAACATACCCCTAAGTGTATCATATCTAGTGCTCTTTCTCCCAGTGATATTCTCTGGTTAAATAAATCATTCATATTCATTTTAAAAGTTCTCCTTCTTGTAAAACCATGCTGTCTCAGATTCTGCAAACCCTTTGATTCAAGAAACTGTATCATTATCTGATTTCACAGTATTTCCATTAATTTAGTTGTGGTGGCTGGTGTTAAAAAAATAATAAAATAAAATAAAAACCTGACTGCCGCATCTAAATATTGACCCCCTAGATGTTTTATGTCAGAAGGGTTACTTTTGCTTCGTTTGCAAAAAAAATCATATTTTCATAAAGGAAAAGAATAAAATGAAAATAATAACCTATTTTATCTCTGAGCAGCAGCTTGAATCCTTTCAGCTTTTTTTTTATTTGAAACATAATTTTACAATACACTTATAAGAAAGACAAACACATTAATGAAAACCTTGACTGCAACTAGTGGGGAAGAGCCCCTCCATCAGCCCATTTCCAGTTCTATCCTAGCTCCTCCATCAGTCCATTTCCAATCCAAGCCCCTGCATCAGCCCATTTCCATTCCTATCCCAGCTCCCGCATCAGTCCATTTCCAGTCCTAGCTCTCCCCCATTCAGCCAATTTCCAGTCCAAGCCTCCCCCACTCAGACAATTTCCAATCCTAGCCCCCTCCCCACTCAGCAAATTTCCAGTCCAAGCCCACCTCCCCATCAACTATATCCAGTCCTAGCTTCTCCCTCTCAGCCAATTTCCAGTCCAAGCCTCCCCCACTCAGCCAATTTCCAGTCCTAGCTCCACCCCACTCAGACAATTTTCAGTCCAAGCCCATCTACCGATCAGCTATATCCAGTCCTAACTCCCCTTCCACTCAACACATTTCCAGTCCAGCCCTGCCCACTCAGCCCATTTCCAGTCCAAGCCCCCTCCCCATCAGCTATTTCTAGTCCTAGCTCCCCCCCACTCAGCCAATTTCCAGTTCACCCCCACTAAGCCCATTTCCAGTCCAAGCCCCCATCCCCATCAGCTATTTCCAGTCCTAGCTCCTCCTCACTCAGCCAATTTCCAGAAAAAGACCCCCACTCAGCCCATTTCCAGTCCAAGCCCCTCTCCCCATCAGATATTTCCAGTTCTAGCTCCCCCCACAGCCAATTTCCAGTCCTAGCTCCCCCCCACTCAGCCAATTTCCAGTCCAAGCCCACCCACTCTGCCCATTTCCAGACCAAGCCCCCACCTCATCATCTATTTTCAGAACTAGCCCCCCCTACTCAGATAATTTCCAGTCCAAGACCACCCCACTCAGCCCATTTCCAGTCCAAGCCCCTCTCCCCATCAGATATTTCCAATCCCAGCTCCCTCACCCAGCCAATTTTCTGTCCAGCCCCCTCCTACTCAGCCCATTTCCAGTCCAAGCCCACCCACTCTGCCAATTTCCAGACCAAGCCCCCACCTCATCAGCTATTTCCAGTCCTAGCTCCTCCCACTCAGCCAATTTCCAGCCCAAGCCCACCCACTCTGCCCATTTCCAGACCAAGCCCCCCTCCTCATCAGCTATTTCCAGAACTAGCCCCCCCTACTCAGCCAATTTCCAGTCTAAGGCCACCCCACTTAGCCCATTTCCATTCCAAACTCCTCTCCCCATCAGATATTTCCAATCCCAGCTCCCTCACCCAGCCAATTTTCTGTCCAGGCCCCCTCCTACTCAGCCCATTTCCAGTCCAAGCCCACCCACTCTGCCCATTTCCAGTCCAAATCCCCCTCCTCATCAGCTATTTCCAGAACTAGCTCCCCCTACTCAGCCAATTTCCAGTCCACGCACCCCCCTCAGCCCAGTCCAAGCCCCTCTCTCCATCAACTATTTCCAGTCTTTGCCGCCTCCCCCCCCCCCCCTGAAGAGCCCTGTGACTGTTCAAATGTCTTTAGAGGGAGCTGTAGATGCCCCTGCTCACCTCTGAGAGCTGCCGAAATGAAGAGCACCTTTTTTCTTCACTTTGGGAGCTGTATTACATTATAGGATACTGGGTCAAAGAGGACTTCCTGTTTCCCGACACTCAGCACGCCAGCATCCTATATTGTAATACAGCTGCCGAAGTGAAATAAAGGGCGCTCTTCACTTCGGTGGCTGTCAGAGGTGAGCCAGCCTCTCCAGCTCCCTCTAAAGCTGCCCTGCCTGCCGGTGCCAAATGTGAGATGCTGTTGGCGCGGGGCCCCCTGAAGCACAGGTGCCTTGTGCGACAACATTCTCACAAAATGGACGGGCCAGCCCTGCCAAACCCAATGTCATTAGCCTAACCACTGTAGAGCTGGAAAATGTGCCCTCTGGTAGCACAAGCTGCAGCTACTACAGGAGGAAAATATCTTTCAGAGCTTGGCATGTGGGCAACTGTATATAACAGCTGCATCATGTGTGCAGGCAGTGTGCAATAGAGCCAAACATAAAGAACCTTAATCTTGGCATGAATTGATTTAAATTATGCAAACTGGAGAAGATCTAGTTTAGATTAAACCCCAGATTTCTCAGTTAGTACATTACTTTTTGTTGTAAAAGATTGATGATTATTTTCCCTATTATCTCACAGGAACCAAAACAATGTTGTGCAAAACTGATATCTAATTAACTTTAGTAAATCATTTATCACAACAGAAAATACACATTAAATAATATCAATATGCAGACATGGACTATTTTCCTTTTACCCATTAATCCACTGATATATCATAGGATATGACATCTCAAGATACTTTAGAAATGGAATTGAACATATTTGGGGTTTCTAGTCAAATAATAAATACACCGTGGCATTCAGTACACATAAGATGTTATTGCTTTCGTGTGTGTGACTGTTTGTTATCTTTCCTTTAAAGCTATGGTGTTCTTTTCTTTAATTTCACTTTGCAAAGTGCTCTGCAAGTCTCAAAGGGAGGTATATCAAATTTTAAATAAACTAAACCAAACTAAACTAGCTGCAATTTTATAAAGATGCCTTCTTTTCTTTATAAAATACTAGCATAAGAGCCAGAGATTACACCTTATGTTAAGGCATATACATTTACATAGCTCAAGAAGTGGAGGCAATGACAATGCTTCTAAATTATAGCATTTTATAATCTACATGTGCTTCGCCTATTGGTCGCCCAAACTCCACCTATGTTCACGCCCACTGGCAAAGTGCATGACATTATGATAAGGCATGTATACCGGGCAGTATTTTATAAAAGGTCATTTATGCGTCTATGTGTCTATATATGTGTGTAAATGACTAAAATAACCTGAAGTAGAGATGTTTATTTATTTTTATTTTATTTATTTTATTTAGTATACTGCTACTTCCAGCGATCAGCAGTGGTTTTTTGATTACAGATTGGAAATTGTCAAATCATGACAGGAAATTTTTGAGGTATAAACACATTGATTAGACAGGAAAGCACAGCACACAGAGAACTATTTTTACAGGGAACATGGGCCATGGAGGGTTAAGTGGCTTGCCCAAGACCACAAGGAGCACCTCTGGGACTAGAAACCCCAGTCCTTCCGGCCCAAGGTTGCTGTCCTCTAGTGGGATTTGAACCCCTGACCTTCTGGCCCGAAGTACCTTGCCCCAACCACTAGGCTACTCCTCCTTAGACATTAGCCCATATATGTTTTGTATGGGTGTTTTTGGTAAATAGATTTTGACAATGATCTGTTTGCATATGAGATGTGTTATCATTGATTGTGGCAAAATCTATTTTTCATTATGTCATTCCATGTTGCTAATAAAAAAAATATATCTAAAAAAGACCAAAATTTGGCAAGTTAAACCTGTTAGAGATATATAAAGCTTCAGGCTCCTGTCCTTCACCTGGGAGACCAAAATTTCCCTCTGTTTGCAACGCTCTTGGCACCTAGTCTCCTATAAGCAAACCAACACTTGCTATCACAGAAATAAAAAGGGAAGCTTTGACGACTATAGTGGAGGAGTAGCCTAGTGATTATAGCAGCAGCAGCGTAATACCCAAGAAATGAAGGTGAAATTCCCACTGGCCCGCCTTGTGGCCTTGGGCAAGTCACTTTACTCTCCATTCATACCTTGCCAAGAAAACCGAGGGGTTTCGGGGTCACCGGGAATCAGCACTGACTTGACAGCACTTAAAAAAAGAAATGATGACTATCTGCTGAGAGATAAATTGTAGCTACATAAACTATTTCTTAAATGAGTCACTTCATTTGAATTTCAAAAATATATTTCCAAAACTTAAAATGAAATGATACTGTACCTGTGCATGTGAAAAATTTGGATTCACCCACACTAAGCTCTGCCTTGCTTAGTGAAATAGAGACTTGTAGAACAGCTGTAAAACAAAAGAGAGAGAAAAACAATGTAAATATGAAATTTAGTGCATGCATTATTCAGTGGGACACATTTGCTGATCATATGGAGGCCCCAAATGTCTAGAGGAGCACATTACAGCAAAATGAATGATGCATAGGTCATAACTGTCAAAATTTTAACATGGTAGCCTTTATATCAATAAATAAATAAATACATATTGCCATTCCTGTAAGTCAGCCTCTCAGGCTGCGTTAACAGAAACAATTCTCCAAACCTATATCGTGTGTGCAATCATTTTAGAATTTAAAAAAAAAAAGTCAACCTGCTTTTATGTGTCTGTACACAGAGAAGGGCATTGTGCAAGCTGATTTAGAGTGAAGCTGCAAGAAAATTGCAGGGACACCTTGTTGTTTATGTGCTGGCATTGTTTTATTTTCTTATCTTTATCTTTATTCGTGCATTTGATTTACTGCCCAGGCAAAAGCATCAGGGTGGTTTACAATAGGATAATATAGTAACTGCAGGTCAGAAAGTGAAAGGGACACCATTGGTAAACAAGACAGCAAAGATAAAAAGAAAAGAAAAAAACTTTAAGGTGCTCACTTAGTAGCAGCCCACATGGACCACTGCTACATGGTCATGGTAGTTATTTGCATGCTAATTTTCATGGCAACTGTGTGCTGTGTGATAGGGAAAGGAATGGGCAGGTTGGGGCAGAGTGTAGACGTGGAGAGCTCCTTGTAGTTAGCATAGAGGCAATTGCCACATGCTGTCAGTGCGGCCATTAGTGCAACTGCACTTAACACTACCTCTATGGGTGGTGCTAGGTGCACCCATGTTATCTGCACCATGTTGGGTTACACATCCAGGTTGTAACTATCTATACCCACAACAGTTACCACAGAGGCTTTGTACTTGCTATACATTAGTTTCTGCGCTAAACACCCATGATGTGCAAAGCGCTAAGGAACTTTAGTAAAAGGCCCCTAAGGCAATACAAATATTCATATCTAATGCTTAGTGGCTGCAATCACTTGATCCCACTATTTATAATTCCCCCACTCCTGAAACATCTCTGGCCCCTTCTCATATTGGGGCCCTGTTCCCTGTAAAATAGTTATCTCCAAGTTATAATGCAATGTAATTTCAGTTTGTTCAATGTAAACCGCACTGATGCAGAATAGCGCGGTATATAAGAGAATTTAAATAAATAAATAAAATCAATAAATAAATATTAAGCTGATAAATTTTAGCTGTGCGTCAAGGGAATGTATACATCTTGAAGATAGTGCCTACTTTTATGTGATTAACTCATAAGCATTCATAGGAGAAGAGAATGTGGGGAATGTGGGTGAGTATGTCACCTACGCACTGATTTTTAACAGCAGATGCATGCACAACGTTACTCCTTTCCTGCCTAGCCAACCTACCATATAATAACTAGGTATAAGAATAGGTCAGAAAAATTTGCTTAGTTTTCACAACTTTTGTTTGTCTTTTTTTTTTTAGTTAGCTTCACAATACCTTCTAAAAGGGATTTTTTGTGCACATCAAGTTGATTTAACATGGATTAAAGCGTGCTCTAAATCAATTTATTTCTCAATACGTTTTTTAAGACCCAGTTATGAACCTAATGCACACTAATGAATGCATGCCCCTGTGCACTGGGAAATTTAAAGCAGACCTAATGCCTAATGCCCTCGATGCATTTGAATATTGATACCTATATTTTAAACAGTAATACATTACTTCTGTGCCATGCAAATTACATTTTGTTGCTGGTTCTTAATATAATTTATTAACTACAGAAAAATATTGTGGCTATATCACAGAATGAAAGAAAATCTGTACATATGGTGCTTTAATATTTGTGTCATATGAAGCTAGCAGACCATCTGCCCTGCTTTGCAGCAGATATCTTCTTTATTTGTATTGCTCCATGCAAATAAAACTGGAATATGTCACTTTATGCAGAGTAAATTGAGAAAATCATATTTAAATGATAAGAAATCTACAAGGTGGTGCATATGCACAAGTGAGAGAGATAGGAAAGGAAGGGTAAAAGACACGGAAGAGTCCAGAAAGATTAGGAAGAGGGTCAAATGTTTGCGAATCCACAGCCAGATCAGACCTCAACAGGCTTAGCTGCTAAAGGTTTAAACAAAAAGCCACAGGCCCAGTATTCAAAGGCATTTACAGGGTTTAGAGACCTGTGAACTGTGTAAATGCTGCTTAGAGAGATATTCAGCATCACTAACATGGTTAGTGCCACTAAATATCCCTGATTATCTGCACTACACGCCCCGATGCAAACTGCTTAGCATCACGGCATGTTGTGGGTGTTCCAGAGCATTCTGGGGGCAGAACCAGTCACTAACCAGGCAGCAGCGATATTGCACCATTGTCCAATTGGCACCCACAGGTAAAAGGCGCAGCAAAAGTGGGAGCTGATTGGGCAGCAGCTCAATATTGCTGCTGCCTGGTTAGCTTCTGTGGGCTTGTGGGCTGTGTGGCAACCCCAGCTATTCAATTCTGGAGCCGCATATGACCCTGGCATTGAATATCCGGGGTTAAAGGTTGGCGGAAATGGCTTTGCGCCACAGCAGCGCATAGTCATCCCAGAAGAATATCGGACCCCACATTTTTATTGCTATCCTAAAGATGGGTAGTGCTAGCTGCATATTTTCCCTTTAAAATTTGGTGCAAAATCCAGGGCTTAAAGTACCTGTGGTTTTTGCTTCTAAATCCATAATTTTGAAAATCGTATTCTAAATGGAAAAAGGAGCCAAATGACAAAAACTGGAAACAACATAAAGAACTGGCAAGTTAGAAACAAGATAAGTCAGGCAAAGAGAGAATTTGAAAAAAGCTTGCTGTGGAAGTAAAAACATATAAGTAAAACCTTTTCAAGTACATTCGTAGCAAAAATCCTGTGAGAGAGTCGGTTGGACCATTGAATGATAGGGGGGGTAAAAGGGGCACTAAGAATGGATAAGGCCATAGCGGAGAGACTGAGTGAATTCTTTGCTTCGGTCTTTACTGAAGAAGATGAAGGAAAGTTATCCATACCTGAAATTGTATTTTTTTTGTCATTTAAATATTTACAGTTCAAATAAGAGCAAAGGAAACAAATTCCCACTCAAAGAAAACAGCAAAAAGATAACAATTCCAAAAAATAAAGAAGGGAAAATTAGCTCACATCACATGGCACATCAAAACAATCAAGCAGCATAAACCACACAATTACTGCCGTACAACTCTACTCCAATGCAGTGCCAAAGCATATTTATCTCCTAAACCCTAATCCTCAGGGTCGGTAGCCTTTCGATCCCTCAAAAACTTCTCCAGGTGAGATGGATCTTGGAAAACATATCTAACCCCATTCAATGTACAGTAATCACACATTTGCAGGGAAATCTAAGGTAAAAGGTACCAGCAAGAGCTAATACTCGAGATTTGAAAGAAAGAAAAAAGTCTTCTTGGGTGGCTTTAGAAACATCAGAGAGCATCTGTATTCTAGTACCACAAAAAAGGGATTCCTTAAACTTAAAAGAACTTTTTAGATTTAACACCTTGTCAGTGTCTTTGGCAAAGGAAGTCACTAAGGTGGCTCTAGTGCCAATGACATCCTGGGAATCTTCTAGGAAGGCAGAGAGACTCAGATCAGGTCTCTTTATTTTATTTATATATTTAACCAGTTTTGTATACTTTATCCTTCAATCAAAGTGGTTGACAACACAGCAAGTCTACATTGAACGAGAGGGGAGGGGCGACAAGACGTACATACTGTGATGAGGTAACTAGTACAGAGCCTAGGTTATATGATGAAATGACTAGCGCAGAGCCTATATTAATAGGAAAAGAGGAAGAGCTTACCTCACAAACACATAAGCAGCAAACATATCCAGCTTACAAAGAGCCCAAGTATAGTAGAGAAAACTTTCCATTCACCAAGAGTGACGCAGCAGAAAGCCAGAAGGCTAATCAACCTCACCTAAGCAGAAGGGCACGTATTACGTGCAGAAAACAGGAGTATAAAAACTACAGGGAAAGCTCGGTAGGGGGAAGGGAGGAGAAGCCAAAGGGTGGAGCAGGCTGTAGCTGCGAGGGAGTCTCCCAAGCCAGAGGGGGCCTCGGTCACTGGAGAGTGAGTAACCGAGAGGAAGGAAGTCCTCTCAACCAGCAGACCTTGCTAGAACCAGGAAGTGAAGGACGTGTCCCGGTAGCAAGAGGCAGCAGACACAGAGTCTCCTCAGAAAGTGATTACAGCTTAGACCAGACTACAGAAACCTGGACGTCTTGGAAAGGAGCCTGTCACAGCCCGGAGCGAGAAGCTTATCATCCAGGGACTAAAGCTAAGTACCCTGTTGTATCTAGAGGGAAAGAGCCAGGCAGTGCCAGCAGAGTAAAACCCAATAGTTGGGAGAAGAATCCCTATTGGAGAAGGAACCTGAGAGATACAGTTCCTAGTACAGGTCTCTTGAACCCTGTTGATATAGAGCACTTACCACATAGAATAACCAGTGCCACTCAAGGGAAGAGCTGTGAGGATTTCAATTGTAAAGTTTGTTATGTGCCTACGAATACAGACTGTGAGCAGATGCAATGGGAAAACCAGGAGTGTGATGTAGAACCGGATTCCATGGATTGCACGCTTTGTCTGTCTGATGAAATTATATCCCTATGTTAGCCAAGCAAGCAAGAGCATTGCGCTTGTGAAGAGTTTATTTTCTTTACTGTGAAGAAACAGTTCTTTTGTGTTCCATTTTGTGCTGTATATAAAGAATCCTATGAGGGACAGGGAATAAAACCCAAACTGTTATTTTTGCCTTAATTACATGGCTACTGACTATTTCTTTGATAAGGTAACACACACCTTGCGGCCCAAGGCAGGCGCCTAACAGGGCCAGAATGGGGTGTTGGTGACAATACAGACTTTAGTCAATTGTTTCCTAGTTCTCCTCTTGACCAGAATGCCTTCTCCCTCCCATCCATAAGATGTCCTTAGCACTTTATCAGGAAACTAATACAATTTGGATACTAAAATGTCATCAGTATTAGATAAAAACAGAATTTCCTTGACGTATTTACGTACAGAATCTCTGATAAAAGCAACCAAGTAATGCAGAAATTCAAAAACCTCAAATTTTTACTACAAAGAGAATTTTCAAAGGATTCCAATTTGTGGTGCAATATAAGGCAGTACTTAATAGAGGACATGCATACTGCATTCAGAGAGGTCACTTGGGTGTCCTATATTGAGATCTTTTTCCCCAAGGACTCCAACTCAACATCCAACTTTTTAAACTTTGCAACAGCTTACTGGGAGAAATTGCAGAGTTGTGAAACAGTAGTAGATAAAAACTTCTCAGTATGTAACACTATTTGCCATATATCTTGTAAATAAACCTGAGCTCCAAGAAGCTGAATAACAGCCTTATGTAAAGTACACACTACAGGTTTAGGACAAATGGCAATACACTCAGAACCTATTGTTACAGGGCCTGACTTTACAATGACTTCCCGAGGAATAGGTAGCAAAGATAGACAAAGTAGAGAAGATTTAGTCTGCTCGAAGGAGCTTCAGTACAGTCCTTCCAAGGGCACCTGCATCTTTATCTATATCTGGCACACTGTTCTGGGTCATCAAATGTTTGTCCATAGGACCCACATCTGTAGCTGTTTGTTTACTGCCCTTCAACTTCATCTTTCCCAGCATCTTGCAGCCAAATGTACCACACACTTGTTTACCACACCTTAGTCTTCAGCTCCTAAGGGGCTCACATGGGGCAGATCATACCCCTTGTTGCATGCCCCTGTCTGCATGACAATGGCCACGTGCCATGAGTGGACAAGAGATATTTAGGGCCCTCGGGTGGAGTCCAGCTGATCACAACAGTGCCTGAGTAGCAGGCAGGCAGATGACACACCTTCACATGGCAAGCAGCAAGTAAAGCAGTTTCCCACCTTATTTAAAGGTGATGCATTGGAAGAATTGAAAGAAATATCAATAAACCAGGAAGATATATTACAAATATTTGATAAACTTAAGAGTAGCAAACCATCTGTACCAGATGGTATACATCTGAGTGTTGAAAGAACTGAAATATGAGATTTCATACCTACTATTAGTAATCTGTGAACTACCATCAAAATCATCTGTAGTACCTGAAGACTGGAGAATAGCCAATGCAATGCCAACTTTTAAGATGGTAGAGTTTTAAGATGGGAGAGTTAGAATATATAGCACTAAATGTGAGGTTAGATATGATTGGAATATCAGAGACATGGTGGAAGGAGGACAACCAGTGATACCTGGGTACAAACTATATCGTAATGATAGAACTGATCAAATTGGTGGAGGGGTTGCACTCTATGTTAGAGAGGGCATTGAATCAGAAAGGATTAAAGTTTTTCGGGAAACAAAATTTGCTGTAGAATCTCTATGGATTGAAATTCCATGTAAGAAGGGGAAGGCGATGGCAGTGGGGGTGTACTATTGACCGCCTGGCCAGAATGAACAAACGGATGATGAAATGCTCAAAGAAATCAAGGAATCTAACAAAAGTTACAACACAGTAATAATAATGGGTGATTTCAATTACCCCGGTATCGACTGGATCAGTGTCACGATAGGACATGCTAGGGAGATAAAGCTAATAGATGAAATAATTGACTGCTTCTTAGAGCAGCTGGTTCATGAACCGACCAGAGGGGAAGCCACATTGGACCTAGTTCTTAGTGGAACACCAGATCTGGTGCAAGAGATAAGGGTGTTGGGGCCACTTGGCAATAGTGATCATAGCATGATCGCGTTTGATTTAATTAGTAGAGGAGGGATGGTAAGGAAATACACAGTACTATCTTTTAACTTTCGAAAGGGAGACTATGATAAAATGAGGAAAATAGTTAAGAAAAAATTAAAAGGAGCAGTTGCAAAGGTTAAAGACTAACATCAAGCTTGGGTGTTGTTTAAAAATACTATCTTGGAAGCCCAGGCCAGCTGTATTCCACGCATTAAGAAAAGTGGAAGGAAGTCCAAAAAACTGCCAGCATGGTTTAAAGGTGAGGTCAGAGAGGCTGTTGTTGCCAAAAAAGCATCTTTCAGGAAATGGAAAAAAGAGCCAAATGGCAAAAACTGGAAACAGCACAAGCACTGGCAAGTTAATGCAAGGCATTGATAAGGCAGGCAAAGCGAGAATTTGAGAAGAAACTTGCTATGGAAGCAAAAACACGTAATAAAGACTTTTTCAAGTACATTCATAGGAAAAAAAACCTGTGAGAGAGTCAATTGGACCGTTAGATGATAGAGGGGTAAAAGGGGCAGTAAGAGGGGACAAGGCTATAGCGGAGAGACTGAATGAATTCTTTGCTTTGGTCTTTACTGAGGAAGATGTAGGGATGTTACCTTTGACTGAAGTGGTATTTAAAGGTGATACTGCAGAGAAATTGAAAGAATATTGCTACACCGGGAAATGTATTACAACTATTTGATAAACTGAAGAGTAGCAAATCACCTGGACCAGATGGTATACATCCAAGGGTGTTAAAAGAACTGAAATATGAGATTGCAGACCTGCTATTAGTAATCTGTGAACTTTCATTAAAATCATCTGTAATACCTGAAGATTGGAGGATCGCCAATGTAACGCCAATTTTTAAAAAGGGGTCCAGGGGTGATCCGGGAAACTACAGACCAGTGAGCCTGAGGTCAGCACCAGGAAAAATGGTAGGGACCATGATAAAGAACAAAATTGCTCAGCATGTAGATAGTCATGGCCTAATGGGAGACAACCAACATGGCTTTAGACAAGGAAGATCGTGTCTTACTAATCTGTTATGTTTTTTTGAAGGTGTGAATAAACAAGTAGATAAAGGTGAGTCGGTTGATATAGTGTATCTGGACTTTCAAAAAGTCTTTGACAAGGTCCCTCATCAGAGACTTTTGGCAAAATTAAAAAGTCATGGGATAGGAGGCAAATGTACTATTGTGGATCAGGAACTGGTTAAAAGATAGAAAGCAGAGGGTAGGGCTAAATGACCAATTTTCCCAATGGAAAAAGATGAATAGTGGAGTACCTCAGGGATCTGAGCCGGGTCCATTGCTTTTTGACATATTCATAAATGACCTGGAAAAGGGAAAAATGAGTGAGGTTATCAAATTTGCAGATGACACAAAACTATTTAAAGTTGGTAAAACCCAAAAGGATTCTGGAAAGTTTCAAGAGGATCTCGATAAATTGGAAGACTGGGCATTCAAATAGAAGATGAAATTTAATGTGGACAAGTGCAAAGTTATGCGCCTAGGAAAGAACAACCCAAAATATGGTTACACAATGCAAGGTTCCACATTGGGAACCACTACCCAGGAAAAAGATTTAGGCATCATCATGGATAACATGTTAAAACCCTCTGCCCAGTGTGCAGCAGCAGCCAAGAGAGCAAATAGAATGCTAGGTATCATAAGGAATGGAATGGAAAATAAAACAAAAGATATTATAATGCCTCTGTATTGTTCCATGGTGCGACCGCACCTTGAATATTGTGTGCAATTCTGGTCGCCGTATCTTAAAAAGGATATAGCATTATTAGAAAAGGTTCAAAGAAGAGCTACCAAAATGGTAAAGGGGATGGAAGGCTACTCCTATGAGGAGAGGCTACAAAGGTTAGGGCTCTTCAACCTGGAAAAGAGACGGCTGGGGGAGATATGATAGAGGTCTATAAATTAATGAATGGAGTGGAACGGGTCAACATAGATCGATTTTTTACGTTATCAGAATATAGAAAGACTAGGGGACATGCAATGAAGCTGCAGGGTAAACTATTTAAGACAAATAAGAGAAAATATTTTTTCACTCAACGTGTAATCAAACTCTGGAATTTGTTACTGGAGGATGTAGTAAAGACTGTTAGTGTAGCTGGGTTTAAAAAAGGTACGGACAAGTTCCTGGAGGAAAGGTCCATAAACCATTATTAAAAAGGGACCCAGGATATCAATGCTTGACCCAATACAAGCATTGTGGAACTTGTGTCTTTTGGGGAAACTGCTAGGTACATATGACCTAGATTGGCCACTGTTGTAAACAGGATACTGGGCTTGTTTTTTCAAAAAGCCCTTTTGACAAGGTCCCTCATGAGAGACTCATGGCAAAATTGAAAAGTCATGGGATTGGAGGCAGTGTACTATTGTGGATCAGGAACTGGTTAAAAGAAAGTAGAGGGTAGGGCTAAATGGCCAATTTTCCTAATGGAGAAAGGTGAATAGTGGAGTCCCCCATGGATCAAGGCTGAGTCTGCTGCATTTTAAGATATTCATAAATGACCTGGAAATGAGAATAATGAGTGAAGAGATCAAATTTGCAGATGACACAAATTTATTCAAAGTTGTTAAAACACAAGAGGATTGTGAAAATTGCAAGAGGATCTTAATAAATTGGAAGACTAAATGTTCAAATGGCAGATGAAATCGAAAATGGACAAGTGCAACTCAAACTATGGTTACACAATGCAGGGTTCCACATTAGGAACTATCACGCAGGAAAAATATTTAGGGGTATGTTTACTAAACTGCGGTAATGTCATTCACATTAGGTTCCGCAGTAAAGGTAGAGATGCCCATGTAAAGGCATGGGCTTTGCATCGTTACAGCAAGCTGTAGCAGCTAACGCGCGTTACAAGGCTCCTTAGATTAACGAGCGTTACAAGGCGCCTTGTAAGGTGCCCAGTAAGGTGCCATGTAAGGTGCCTAGTAAGGTGCCCTGTAAGGCGCCTCATAAGGCGCCCTATAGGGCCTCCTAGGCTAAGCGCCACATTAGGCACCCTTGGACAAGGCACCACAGAAGGCACCCTGGGCTATGGAACCATAGGTTAAGGTGGCCTAACAAGGTTATGGTGTCCTAGGTTAGTGTGCCCTAGGGACTGCAAGGTGCCTCAGGATGACATGCATGACCTGTGCGGAACAGAGACAGATGTAGCCCTAACACTAAATAAAGCACTCAGGAAAGGCAATGAACAGGTGAGTGAAGGAGGGCGAGGTCAGAGCCGCTGGACCTGCCATATCTGCGGGCATCCCATGTGCCTGTCAGTACTGATGACAAACATGGTGGGGCAGCTGTAGCACAGCACAGGGTGTTGGCAATGTAAAGTATCGGAAAAACAGTTGGTGGCAGATGATGGGAATACATGTCCCCCAGTGGAGGCGGAGGTGGCAGGATAGTTACAATGATGGGTGGACAGAGGAGTGGTGGTGCCATGCAGATCAGGCACAGGCGAGGCAAGCATGAAGAGGCGCAATGCAGGAAAGGGTAGCAGTACATGACATGGGGTGGCAGCCTGCACTGGCAAACAGGACTCTACACAGCTGACAGACGCAGATAGACGGACTGAGGGAATGTTGGCAATTGTAGCGAGGGTATTATGGGCTGGAAGCACAGATCTGCAAAAATATGACCTCTACAGGCATGCACACTATTTGAGTAGGACAGGCATGAGAGGAGGGAACAATGAGGAACTGAACCCATGAACACTGCCAAGAATGGCATTGTATTAACCAGTAGGCTATATCTCCATGGAGTATGTCACAGCAATGTCTGGGTACAGAAGGACTGCAGGTCACCGCACAAACTGTCTGCTCTGAGTGCCAGGATAGGGTAACCCCACCAGTACCCATGATGCAATGCACATGCTGAATAGCAGTCTACAGCTGATCACCAAATGGGGTCTGCACCTCTCCGGTATCTCAGCTTGGAAAGACGAACTGACAGTGCGTGATACTGGCACAGAGTAGCTACAGACCATGCCATTGTTCAGGTACTATGTTCACCCTGACGGATAGGATGGGTGCCCAGCACTAGGTCCGCAGTACATGTGGTGCTAGAGATAGGTTCTGCTGTACATCGCCATCACTACCAGTGTATGACAGGTGTTCCTTGCAGTGCAGCCGAAGGTAATTTGGTGTCCATCTATATCCTGCAGTCACATGTGGCCCTGTGGGACCAGACACCAGCCAGATTGGTGTGTATCCCATGTTAGGGTCTGGCTGACATGGGCAGCTGTTATCAGGGCAGAGGGGTTCCTAGAATTGTATGAGGTGTGTGTAGCAGTGCTTTTATAGGTCACAGTGGTATACACTGCATACCCCAAAGGGCCCACATCACCCTTTTTGTAGGTAAAGGACAGGTGCCCCCACCCCGGGGAAGCAACTTCCATCCTGTTTGTATGAGACAGCCCTCCAGGGTTGGTGGGTCAGAGCCATACCTACGAATGGGGCAGTGGCAGACCAGCAGCAATGCTGGGGTTAGGTCTGGAAAATCCCAACTGCCTCCCACCACTGTCTGCCAGTCACCAGCAGACAGCACAGTCAGACTGCACCTTATAGGTGGTCTGACCATGCACAGTCTAACTGAAAACAGTCCACCAGCCAGTCCATAGTGCATGCTCACAGAGGAACTATGTGCAGCAAGCCGGCATCTCAGTGATTGGGACCCCAGCACTGGGGAACACAAATATATCACTGGAGGCAGATAGTGTAGAGCGCTATGTGGGAACCTAGACCTGCCATGGTCACTGCTCGGTCAGAGTGAGTGCCCTCCCAGCATGCCATGCTGTGGCCACCCTGTCCATGCAGTTGGTGGTCAGGCACTACAGTGTCCCAGCCATTGCCCCACACCCTGTGAAGATGCATCCTGGCCAATCTGCCCTGTCTGGGCCATATCCAAAATACCTTGCTCCTCATTATGCACCTATTCAAGCTAACACTGGTAACAGTGGGACATTTTGGGCCCAGTGAAGTGTGGGCAGCCACAGAACAATGGATAGACATACACACACGCTCACTCCTATTGCAGCATTGTACAAAGATAGGGATGGTTGGCAGCCCTGCCCGCCACACTGGTCCTGATCACAGTGCCAACATTGCTAAACTGTGCAGGGGGTAGTAGTAGTGCTCTGGTGATAACTTCAGCTCAGTGCTGGGGCCAACAGCCTGACTCTCCATGCATCTTTGGATTGTGTAGCCTGTGTGGGTGGGTGTTTGTACCCCTGTTCGCCGCTGCTTTGGGCTTTGCACATGTTGCTGGTGTATCTGCATTGTAGGGTAAAACATAGGGACATGCTCTGAGGGAACCACAGCTGGATCTTGAACCTGTGACCCTCTGCTTCTGGATACACTGGCTGGGTGTACTGCACCACACTGTTGCCACATATGCACAATAGTCCCTGGGGCTACCTGTACTTTTCCTCAGCCAGACTTTGTATGTTGCACTGCACACCATGTACTGATGCAGGGCATGGCCTAGGTCCACTGCAGGGAGGTGGCACTTCCCCCTCCAGCACGGGCACCCCCCCTGCCAAGCTGACATGGCCATTTGCTGTCGGTGCTGGTAATGTGCAGTCCCAGGCCATCCACTGTGTAGGTAGGTGCTCGCCTAGGGAGAGGATCCCGGGGTGGGGGGGGCATACATGGACATCCTCACATCCCCCCAATCACTGCCTACCAATATTATGTCCCTTCCACATGGGGGCGGGATGGCTTTGGGGATGTCAGGTCAGTGCCCTAGCAACTATTGGCTAGGGTGAACCAGGTAGATATAGGTGGATTGTGTTTGGCCTCGGTCAGCTGCTGCCTTGCTGATTTCCGGTTTCTATGTTCCTATGTGCCACATAGGCGCCCGCCTGGTCCACCCTGTGCCCCAGCTGCCCATGCTACATGTCCCGCCTGCAGCCCCCTATGCCCCATTTGCACCATCGCCATAGTGGCCATTCATACTTTGGCACTATGGTGTTGCTGAAAATGGAGCACTACTATCACATTTCTTGGGCTCCCTGCCTAGGCTGTACATTGCTGACTCTTAAATGGTTTCTCTCTCCTGCAAATGTGCATCTAACGGCAGGTTTTCATTTGCGGTAGGATTCAGCCCTTCAGTTCAGCACGTTAGTGTGAAAGGGGCCTCTCCCCGCCCACTCTCCGCCCATTGACCCCTTCTCTCCACCCTCTCTCCACCTTCTGCGGTGTTTACCGCAGCCAGGGACGTTAACGATCTTTAAGTAATGTTAACCTGCGTTAACATTACATACCACACGTTAACGTTACCTAACGATCGTTAACGTTACATAATGCGCGGTATGTAACATTACCGCAGTTTAGTAAACATACCCCTTAGTCCTCATCATGAATAATACATTAAAACCGTCTGCCCAATATGCAGCAGTAGCCAAGAAAGCAAATAGAATGCGGTAAATCATAAGGAAAGGTATAGAGAATAAAACAAAGGATATTATAATGCCTCTGCATCGTTCTATGGTGCAACCACACCTTTAATATGGTGTGCAATTCTGGTCACCATATCTTAAAAAGGATATAGCAGAATTTGAAAAGGTGCAGAGAAGAGCCACCAAAATGTTAAAGGGGATGGAAGGATACCACCTATGAAGAAAGGCTTAAAAGGTTAGAGCTCTTCAACCTGGAAAAGAGTCGACTGAGGGGAGATATGGTAGAAGTCTATAAATTAATGGATAGAGTGGAACGGGTAAACGTACATCGATTGTTTACACCGTCAATAAGTAGAAAGTTTAGAGGACATGTAATGAAGCTACAATGTAACCCATTTAAGACTAATAAAAGAAAATATTTTTTCACTCAACACGTAATCAAACTCTGGAATTCATTATCGTAGAATGTATTAAAAGCTGTTAGTGTAGGGGGCGGAGCCTGCAAGGAAACGAGATGGCTGCTTAGTTTTTAAGCTCCTGCATCCACTGGATTGAATCCTGAAATGAAGTGCTAACCTCCCCAGCTACAATACCTAATCTGCCTGGTCTGATTGTGGGAAGCTCCGGTGCTATGGCAGGGGGGAAGCCCACCAAGTTGGACTTTGCTGCGGCAGTAAATTCAGGGACGAAGAGAGCAAAGTCCGACCCTTTATCACCCCAAAAGATGGCGGCTCCTCGGGAAGCCGGTGATAATCTGAAAGAGCTGCTTGCAGAAATTCGAGCGGTAAAGGACTTAGTGCTAGCGAACGGAGATGCGTTGGGTCGAGTGCAGTCGGAACTCGGAGATATGAATCAGCGCTTCCATGCCCTATCGGACCGCCTAGATAAAGCAGAAACTGCAATCGAGGCACACAAAGAGCGGCTGAGGCCCTTGCCTAACCTCTGTAAGCGCATGGACCGCCTTGAGTTACAAGTTGAGGACCTAAGTAACCGCAATCGACGAAACAATATCCGCATGGTGGGCCTTCCTGAGGGGGCAGAGGGCCCGGATATCTCAGCGTTTCTGGTGAAACTCCTTCCCCCACTGCTTAAAGTTCAACTCGCCGGTCAGCTAGACATCGAACGTGCGCATAGAGTACCGTCGCAAAGGCCGGTGAATGGGAAGTACCCGCGCCCGATTATCTTCTGCCTGCTTCGCCACCAACACGTTCTGCTACTACTTTCTGCGGCCAGGAGACAAGCAGTCTGGGAATATGAAGGCGGCAAGATCTCCTTCTTTCCGGATGTGTGCAAGATCACGGCTGATAAGCGCCGGCAGTTCCTGGCTCTTAGACCCCGGTTCCAGCGCATACAGGCCCGGTTCGGCCTTTTCTACCCTGCCCGGCTGAAGGTTACTTACAATAACAACACTAGAGCGTTCGAGGATCCGGCTGCAGCACTTCAATTTCTTGAAGAGCAGGAAGCCCTGCAAATGCAGTGACTTGATGGACTTTCCTGTATGGTGGGTTTTTGTTTCTAACAGTCTTCCCCTCCTTTTCTCTGTATACGTTAGGGGACCCTCCCTTCTGTAGAATTGTTAAGCACTAGCTTTCTTTTACGGCTTGCCCTGTACACCAAACATGGGGAAAGAGCAGTAGGGATGTTTAATGGCTGCTGTTTCTGCCTGCTGTGCCCCCCTGTTTACTCCTTTTTCGCCTCCTGCTTTATGGGGAGATGGAGGGAGGGAGGAGAAGAGTGCCATGGAAGGCTTGCGGTTGTATAATAATGCTGGGGATGCTATAGTACTATTTCAAGTTCTTTCTGTCATGATAAACTCTTTAAGTTCTTTCTGTTGGTTTGTTTTGGCTGTGCACTTTGTTTATACTAAAGAAAGGTCTACTAGGTGGGTTGCAGGATTGCCTCTTGTGCCCCTATGCTGGCTCACCCTGTTGGTGGTCTTTATATTGTAATGCCTTGGGTAACACCTCACAGTCCTCAGATATTAATTTGTAAGATATCGGCCTGTCTATTTGAAGCGATCCAGGGCTCTAGGGCCCTCCAGTATGTCATACCACATGTCCTCTCTTAAAGTCCTGTCCCTGAATGTGAAGGGCATCAAACTCCCGGCTAAGCGCAAAAAGATCCTTGCTTATTGCCACAAACAAGGAGCTGACTTAGTGATGTTGCAGGAAACACACTTGTCTGCTGCTGAAACAATGAAGCTGGGCTCCGGCAAATACATCCTGGTGGCTCAGTCCCCTGCTATCGGGAAAAAGAATGGGGTAGCGATTTTACTTCGTAAAACTATAAAAGCTCAAGTCCAGATGCTCCGTGCTGACACTGAGGGGAGGTGGGCCAGTGCCCGCATTACTGTAGATCAGCAACAACTTACGTTCCTGAATGTCTATGCACCCAACTGTGACAATCCTGTTTTTTTCCATGGGCTAGCAGAGATGCTCGCGGAATACCCCTCTTCCTCCATTGTGATGGGGGGCGACTTCAACCTGGTTCTTGATCCATTGATTGATTGTCAGCCCTGCAGGAGACCCAGGAGGAACAGAGCGCTTGAAGTCTTGGAGTCTCTTATGGAAGAAAAAGGCCTCGTTGACATATGGAGAATCTTGCACCCCTCAGAGAAGGATTTTACTTTTTACTCCTTTCCACATTCTTCTCACTCTCGGATTGATTTTTTTCTCGTGTCTCGCTCCCTGGTCTCTGGTATCCCTAGTGCGGAGATTCTTAGCTCTCATGTTTCAGATCACGCCGCCATAAGGCTCATACTGGACATCTCAAATTCGCCACCGCCCTCGGGAGGTTGGTTTTTTCCACGCTACCTTTTGGCAGATGAACCCTTCAAGCAATTTATCCGGCAAGAAATACAGGTCTTTTTTGAGTTTAATCGGCCAGAGGATACATCTGTTTGGGCATGGTGGGGTGCCTTCAAAGCCTCCATTAGAGCGAAGGTCACCAGCTTTAACATTGCTTTTAAACGGAAAGCGAAGGAAAAGTTGCGGGCCCTGGATTCTCAGATTAGGGCTGGAGAACGCCTTCTACTCCGGCAACCCAACCCCCTGGCTCTTTCCAGATTGCAAAATCTTAGATTCCAATACAATGCCGTGTTAAGCAAAGAAGTGGAGCAATACTCGTTTGACCAGGCGGCGCGTTACTACACGGAGCTAAACAAGTCAGGTAAACTTCTAGCAGCCTCCCTGAAGCCTAAGCGTGAAAAATCGCATGTGGTAGCCCTGTCCGATGGAAAGGATGGTCAGAAGTCTGGAAAAGTGGAGATCCTTGACATCTTTAGAAGATTCTACAGCTCCTTGTACACTTCTGAGGTGGAGAGTGACGCGACCACCATGCGGGACTGGTTGCGAACGATAGCACATCCGACGTTGGACACTGAGCACGCTGCGGACCTCGAAAACCCCCTGGAGTTAGGGGAGCTCCAAGAGGTCCTAGTGAGTCTGCAGGGGGGTAAGGCGGCAGGGCCGGATGGAATTCCGACTGAATTTTATCAAATGTTCATAAAGGACCTCTCGCCATTCCTGTTGCGATACTTTCAGCTCCTTCAAGAGCTAGACAAAGACCCCGGTGCCTTCGCTGAGGCCACGGTGGTCGTCCTGGAAAAACCTGGAAAAGACCCAAAGCTGGTGGGCAGCTACCGGCCAATCTCCCTTTTGAACGCAGATTATAAGCTTTATGCTGCGATTCTGTCTCACCGTCTTAATAAGGTACTCCACCTTCTCATCCATCCGGATCAATGCGGCTTCGTGACTGGGAGGTCAACGGCCGACAATGCCCGTTTACTATGCAATCTCCTTGACCTGGCTGACCACTCTGAAGAGCCTTTCATTGGGTTATCTTTGGACGCAGAGAAGGCCTTTGACAGGTTGGAATGGCCCTTTTTATTCCTCGTCCTTGAATGGTTTGGCATCCCGGCCAAATTTGTTGACATGATTCGCCCTATGTATGCCCGGCCTGTGGCTAGGATCTTCGCTAACCAGGAGTTGTCCAGTCCTTTCCATCTACACAGAGGCACACGGCAAGGTTGCCCCCTGTCTCCCTTACTATTTAATCTGGCGCTGGAGCCGCTGGTCTTGTGCATTCGTCAATCGCAGACCATCAGGGGCTTTGAGATAGCCGATCTGCATATCAAGCTTTCAGCGTATGCTGATGATCTTCTTTTTTTTCTGCACCCCTCTTCGGTTTCTTCTCTCCTTCAAGTGATTGATCAATATGCTCGATTCTCGGGCTACAAGGTTAACTGGTCTAAGTCCGTGGCCTTCCCTTTAAACCAAAGGGCCCACAGCAACCTGATTCAGGAATTCTCATTTCAGTGGGCTGGGTCAGCCATACAATACCTCGGAGTCCAATTTTCCGCTCCCTTGGAACAGACTATTCAGCTGAACGCTGCGAAGATCGTAGATATTGCCCGATCCTTCACTACGAAATGGTCCCCCCTACATCTTACCTGGTGGGGCCGGCTAGAGTCGATCAAAATGGTCCTCGTGCCCAAAATCAACTACATCCTCGGGATGGTCCCGATTCCGTTTGAGAATACTGTCTATAAGAAGGTGGAACGGATCCTGAGCACCTTTCTGTGGAAAGAGAAGACGCCTCGAATTGCCCTCGCGAAACTGAAGGCGTGCAAACAGAGCGGCGGGGTACAATTCCCAGACTTCCATTGGTACCATCTTGCTGCGATATTGAATCAGGGTGGGAAGTGGGGAGCTGGACTCACTCCCGCTATGAAACCCATCTGGCTCTCTCTGGAAGAACAACTTCTCCGTCCCTGCCCGTCTCAATTCTGCATGTCCATGCGACACCCTGTGAGCTCTGGAGTGGGCAGGGTAATTGTTGGCACTCAGCAAGCATTCCAAAAACTGTTCCCTCTTATAGTCCGTGAGAACCCACTTTCCCTGCATACTCCTATTTGGCGCAATCCTGTCTTCAAGATCAACAAAGTCCCCTTCTCGTGGCCATCTTGGCAGCGCTGTGGCGTCTGGACCCTAGGCCACTTAATTTTGGATGGCGTATGGAAGTCTTTTAGCTTGCTCCAAGAAGAATTTAAACTCCCTGCGTCCTGCTTCTATCAATATCTCCAGCTCCGACATTGCTTAGCTCAGTTGAAGATTAATCCCCTCGATCTTGATGTGTCCTGGGGCTTATGCAGGCTTGTAACTGATCTCTGTCTGCAACGTGGAGGCACATCTCGTTTTTATGCTCTCTTTCGGGACTCCCATCCTGATCAGACGCTGGGCCTCCGGAGGATTTGGGAGGATGAAACACATGGGTCACTAACTCCCTCTGCTTGGAACCTGATGTGGGGTCCTATTGTGCGTACCTCGAGATCAGCATCCCTTACGCAAGCTATGTTTTTTTTTCGCCCATCGTGCATTTATCACTCCGGTAAAGCTTGCCAAATGGGACTCTGGACAGACATCTCACTGCTGGTCCTGCCAGTGTGCGTTAGGTACCATGAGTCATATGTTCCTGGAATGCCCCGGCGTTCAGGGTTTCTGGTCTCAAGTCTGGAAGAGAATCCAGAGAGTGTTGGGTTTCTCCTTCCCCCTGTCCTGGCGCATAGTAGTGTTACGATCTCTGTCCGAAATTCCTGAGCTGGGAAAAGAAAATTTTTTTGCATTGAATTTTATGTTATCCATAGCCTTGAAGGAAATCTTGTGCTCTTGGAAAGACCCCTCGAACCTGCACTGGGGCAGTTGGTGGAGCAAAGTCTGTCTTTACAGTCGATATGAAAGAGCCTGTGATCGCTCCTCTGCCCTGGGGGGGCGGGGGAAATCCATGGATAGGTGGGCTGCCCTGGATCGCTTTACTTCTATCTCAGATGTTTCGTTAGGCTGATGTGCAGGATTCTGTAGGCCTGTGAGGTGTTGGGGTGGGTTTGGGTTCTTCATCTTCTTCTGTATCTTTTTTGTTGCTCACAAGGTTTTACATTACTTTCCTGTTGAATGAGTTCTTGGATTTGTTTGTACTCTGACTGCATTGATCCAGTTAAATGCTGTAATTGTTGTTGTTTTATACAAAACTGGAATAAAAATAAATTAAAAAAAAAAAAAAAAAAAGCTGTTAGTGTAGGGGGAGTAATTAAGATGGCGGATGCTAGCGTGGAGTGGTGAGCCGCTGCCCTGAGTTCTGCGACCTTGTGGAGCGGCATCCGTGTGATGGGTCGGAGAAAGCGGAAGCAAGTCGCCATACCTCCGGGCGAAAAAACAGCAAGTTCTGCGGGTCAGCGCACGTTGGGGCAGTGTGGCTTTGAGCCCTGCGTTGGAGCAGCGTCTTTGGCTGGGGCAGAAGGAGTGGGGTCGCCCCAGAGCGTGTCGGGCGTTTGGCTCTCGCCAGAGGAGCGAATGCCGCCGCCGCCGCGACCCGGAAGCTTGTCCTCGGTTAACGCTTTGATCCCGGAGTCGGTCTCTACGAGTACGCCGACACGTGAGGGTCTAGGAGGTGCGAACGCCGTGTTGACTTCTCCTTTGGTGGATACAGGACGAGGTACGAGGAGTGAGTTGGGTGAACCAGTGGAGAGATCTGTGCCTGCAGTCCTGACAAAGAGAGGAGAGCTTCCTGTGGTTCCAGATTTGGTGAGACCCGCGGCATATACAATGGAAACGCTATGGGAAGGACTGGCCTCATTGAATCGCTCTATGAATAGACTTTGTGGGACGTTTCAGTCTGAACTTAATGTGGTTAGAGATTCATGTGATTCTTTATCTAGGGCTCATGAAGAGCAAGTTAGTAGGGTTAATACCCTAGAGAAGGAGGTGGGGGAGGTGCGTAACTTGCTTCATGCCCAGCTGAAGGATAGTACTGTGGCTGCTAGGAAAATGGAGTACCTGGAAAACCAGGTCCGGCGTTGTAATCTCCGGTTCCTGAGTTTTCCCAGGTCTCCAATACTATCAGCGGTTGAGATGCTGCGGAAGTATTTTAGGGAGGTTTTAAAAATCTCCCCGGAGCAGTATCCCCCCTTGACTAGGGCTCAGTACTTATCCTTGGGTAGTGGAAGTGGAGGAGGGGGGGCCTCCCCCGTTCATCCCGGTTTGGGGGATCTCACGGGTCTCCTTGAGAGTTCCTTGGAGATTGCAGTGGAAAGAACTACCCTCCTTGCCACATTTGCCTTAGAGACAGATAAAGTTTTTATTCTTAAAATGTATTTCCGAAATGCTAATGAAGAGTTTATGGGTTCAAGAGTTAGGGTATTTCCTGATTTATCACGTATTACCCAAATGAGAAGGAAAGAGTTTTTGGCTCTTCGCACTAGGACTTTGGCCCTGGGTGCTTCCTTCCAACTTAAATTTCCTGTTAAATGTTATGTTAATTTTAAACAAAAGATGTATTTGTTCTTTGACCCTAAGCAGTTGTTAGCATTTTTGGAACTTAGGGAAAGAAGCGATATTGAGGCTGTTTTACTTTCTCATACAGCTGACGTATGAGTCTCCCATTCGCCCGTTATGGTTATTTGTGTAATGGCTAGGATTTCTGTGTCATTATTTTTTATGTTTCCTAGTACTCCCCTATTTCTTAAATTTTGGGGTCTAAAATGGGAAAGATGAGTAGGTGATAGTTTATTTCCTTTTGAAAAATTTGGTGGTTGTTTCCATTTTTCTGTTTCATTCATGGATAATGTGTGGATGTTCAAGATTTAAAATTTATAAATAAAAAGTTTAAAAAAAAAAAAAAGCTGTTAGTGTAACTGGGTTTTAAAAAGATATGGACAAGTTCCAGGAAGAAAGGTCCATAAACCATTATTAAGGGAGCCCAGAAAATTCATTGCTTGCCCCAGGACAAGCATTGTGAAACCTGTGTATCTTTTTGGGAAACTGCTAGGTACTTGTGACATGGATTGGCCATTATTAGAAACAGGATACTGGGCTTGATGGACCTTAGTCTAACCCAGTATGGTGTATCTTATGTTCTTAAATATTCTTAAATATCAGGACAGAAGAAGACTCCCTCTCTGTAACTCTCACATAAATAATATTAAACAAAGCAATAAAGAGCTACTATACAAACAGAAAATCTCCCTGGGGGTAACTTACAATTCAGTAGAACAACCCGATTGTTTGGTTGTTGCTAGATGAAACAGCTAACTTCATATTAAACCAGTGGAGATACTGAGATTCTAAGGAGGCTCAGTCTCAGGGAGCGTGTGCCTCATGATCGGCGGTTTTCTGCGCTGCTTGACAATAGCGTATACTATCACTCTCCTGATTGTTTCATTCATAGGCATCCAAGCTTATTTTACAATTTTGAAAATGCATTTAAAACCACTGAAAACCCTTGGATTTAGTGGTAGACTGTCTCAGATCTCCAGAGGTGTAAACACTGAGTGACAATAAAGTCTATTCAAGTTTCGCCGATTAACTTTGTGGGCTGCTTCAGGACTTATTTACATGGTAGTTCTTTATTGCTTTGCTTAAATATCATGAATCACATATGCCGTTTTGCAAACATTTTACAGAATTTTCACCAAATTATTTTTTGCCCATTAAAATGTCTGAAAATTCTTAATCTACAGTAGCTCCTCTTTTCTGGGACTAGTATGCCAACTCAGCCTTCAAATCTACTTCCAAAACAACAGAAGAGTAAAGTTTGTATGAGAGCATCAGGAGGAGAAAACTACTGTATACAACCAACAAGAAGTAAACTGCTTTGAGATTACCTCCAAATTTAAGTGGATGCCTTCTGAAATCTCTTGGTCAGTGAAAAAGTAATAAGAACCTTAGACAATTTTTCAGTCATCTGCCCTCTCAATTAATATTTAGGCTCTTAGCTACCCTCTCAGGATTATGCTAATTAAAGCAAACAAGCAGAATTACCTCAACACTCCTCCGAGAAAGATCCTGTAAAAATGCATAACTGTATACCATACTTTAAAATATTAAATTTTGCTTCATATTAGCAAAAAATGCACCTTCTCAGCACAAAAAAATCACAAATAATCAGGTGTTCATTTCAGTGGAGGAAGCATTAGTCAAGACTCATCAAAGCAGTTTGAATATCAAGTTTTCTGTAGTTTGAAAATGCAAAGATGGTGGTATAAGTGCAGATGACCAGAACACAGACTTTTTTTTTTTAACAAGAATGGCCATACCTGAAAAGAAAAGTACCAACCTTGTCCAGTGACAGAAGAATCATTTGAACAAATGAATCTGGAGGATATATGAATAAATAGATCTTCCTGTGTCCCACACCTCCAAGGGGACTCAATAAGTGTTACTCATCTTCATCTCACATCTTCCATGAGCAGCCATTGGTGAACCACTGAAAGCATCCTAGCCAGCCTAAGTGTGGGTGAACCTTTGACATTGCTGGCAGGGGTAACACTTACATATAAGTAGTAAACATTGTCCCCACTAGTGACTAGGCAAGTATTCCACAATGCATTTGACAGCTCACCAGTGACAGCTCATGGAAGATGCAAATCGAAGACAAGTGGCCCTTATCGAGCCCTTTAATGAGTGTTTAAGGATATGAGACACAGAAAGATTGCCTTGGCATATCTTCAAATCCATCTGTTCAATTGATTTCCTCTATCAGTGGATTTCCTCTATCAGTGGATCAGACTTTTTTTTCAAGCATGGTTACACTTTTAAAGAATAATTGTCTTCCCATATGTCTACATTTGATACCAACATATTTGCAATTCAAATAATCAGAGAACCTATTGTTTGAATTAATTTGTGGAGCCCTTATTAATGTCTTTTTCATTCAAAACAAACATCTGATTATTAAGGATTTTGTTTTGGATGAGAGGTTAGATTTTTTTTGCTAAATACTGAAATCTGGTTATTGAATAACCATGGGGAAACCATGTTTTAGATATGCCCACCAGGATTTGAAGAGCATTTATACAAAGGGAGAAATTATAGCCTTGCTCTCTTCTGCCTCTTTCTTCTTCCAGTGATACTGAATGTTTGCTACTATGAAGTCATCAAATGGATTGTGATAATCGTGGTGTTTACCTCTAGGGGCTTCTTCAGAGATGTTGGATTTCCTCCAAGATTTCATTGTTATGATTTCTCTTAAGTTCCATTATTTCATTATAGCAGGTGATTTTATTTTACACCTTGACAACTTGTCTTGTAAGGAGACTCAGGAATGTTTATCATTCTTGCAGTTCATAGATTTAATTCAGCTTGTTAATAGATCAGTCCACAGGGTCAATCATACAATTGACTTTCTCTTTGTATCTTAGGAGATGTTCTTTAATTTTGATTTGAATTTCCTTAGGTCTCAACCTTTTTCATGATCTAATCATTTTTTGCATTCAAAGTTGAGGATTTCTGAGGTCAACAGTGGAAGAAGGTGAGAAAGTATTATGTTCTCATTTGGGCATGCTGATGTGGATACATGTTGGTGTCTATTTACAGGCTAAAGCTATCCAAGTAGAAGAGGTAGATTTTGAATGATTGGTTGATGGCTGATATGATGATACCACCACAGTCATGTACAATGTTGTCCTTTTAACATGCTGCAAAATTTGTTTAACTCAACCCCTTCCTTGATGTATTTCCCCTTTGAGATTTTAAAGTGTAAAGTTCAAAACTGCGAGAGAAGATGGGTAAAACTGTGTCTTGTAGCTAACAGTGGCATAGTTTTGTCCATCACTGTTTTGCAGTAATTGTGAAGGCTGAAAAAGCGTATTCTCTTAACTAATAGCTCAGAATGATTTTTGTCAACTGTTGACAATATGTTAGAAAAGGGTATGAGAAGCTATTAAGTCAGATATTGAGGAACTTGACTCTTTATCCTTTAATAACAATATTTTTTCATGATAAGATAACCCAGGATTTTAAAATAAGAAGATGCCATGGAGGATTGTTGGGGTCAATTGGTGACTCCTTTAAGATATATCTTGCCTTGGCCAGACCCCAGTTAGATATTTTGATCCCTCTCTCCTCTCAGATATCAAATATAATCATAATAGAGATTAAAACGTTGTGTTTGCTTCATCCTTATATTCTTTTTCTTTTGAGGGATTTACTTTATCAAGCCTTGGAGGGACTAAGCAGCATTGTCTAACACTCATTGGTGGAAGATATGGTTCATAGTAACACAGTAACATAGTATATGATGGCTGATGAAGACCAGTATGGTCAATCTTGTCTGCCCAGTAAGGTGACTAAAGTAGGTGTACCCGCCACTCTGTGTGGGTCATCCCCCTTATGCTTTTGTTTATGGTTGCACCCACCATTCCATGCTGGTCACCTCCCTCTATTTGTTGAGGTATAAGAAGTAGTTAAGTTTATTTTGATTTTATCTTCTTGTTATAAAGGGATCCACTGTGTCTGTCCCGTGCCATTTTGAATTCCGTCACTGTATTTGCTCCCACCACCTACATCTGGAGGGCATTCCAAGCATCCACCACCCTTTCGGTGAAAAAGAGTGCTTTTAAGTTTACCTCCTTGCAGCTTCATTTATGCCCTCTAGTTTTACAGCTTTCCCATCTTTGAAAAAGGTGTGTTTGTTCATTGATACCCTTTAAGTATTTAAATGTCTGTATCATATCTCCCCTGTGCCCCCTTTCCTCTAGGGTATACATATTTAGGTCTTCAAGTCTCTTCTCATATGTCTTCTGGCGGAGGCTTCAAATCATTTTGGTTGCCTTCCTCTGAACCATTTCAAGTCTCTTTATATCCTTTATGAGATATGGTCTCCAAAATTGAACACAATATTCCAAGTGAGGCTTCTTCTGTGACTTCCTCTTTTCTGCTGCTTATTCCTCTTTGCATGCAACCCAGCATCTGTCTGGTTTTGGTCACAGCCTTGTTGCATTGTTTCACCACCTTGAGATCTTCAGAAACAATCACTCTGAAGTTCGTCTCCTGGTGCACACCAACCTCTTACTCCCTATTGCATACAATTCCCTTGGATTTCTGCATCCCAAGTGCACGATTCTGCACTTCTTCACATTAAATCTTAACTGCCATTCTTCCATCTTTTGTAGATCTTTCCTCATGTTGTCTGCTCCCTCAGAGGAGTTCACGCTGCTGCAAATTTTTGTGTCATCTGTGGAAAGGCAGACTTTTACCTTCAATCATTCAGCAATATCACTCAGAAATACACTGAACAATACCGGTCCCAGGACCAATCCCTGGGGCACATCACTACTCACCTTCCTTTCTTCCGAGTAAATTATGTTTACCACTAGCTTCTGTCATCTGTCAGTCAACCAATTTCTGATCCAGTTCACCACCTTGGGACTCATCCTCAGGTTGGTCAATGTATTGATAAGCCTCCTATGAGGAACAGTATCAAAGGTCTTGCTGAAATCTAGGTAGATCACATCCACCATGTGCCCTTGATAAAGGGGATGGAAAGATACTCCTGTGAGAAGAGTCTTAGAAAAAGAGTCTTGGGAAAAGAGATGGCTAAGGGGGGGGGGGGGGGGATATGATAGAGGTCTATAAATTAGTGAATGGAGTGGAAATGGTTAACATAGGCCAGTTGTTTACACCTTTGAAAAGTAATAAGAATAGAGGACATGCAATGAAACTACAATGTAACCCATTTAAGATTTTTTCTACTCAATGCATAATCAAACTCTGGAATTTGTTACTAGAGGATGTAGTAAAAGCTGTTAGTATAGCTAAGTTTAAAAATGGTTTGGACAAGTTCCTGGAGGAAAGGTCCATAAACCATTATTAAAGAGGACCCAGAAAATCCACTGCTTACCCCAGGATGAGCACTGTGGAACCTGTGTACCTTTTTAGGAACCTGCCAGATTCTTGTGATGTGGATTGGCCACTGTTGGAACAGGATACTGGGCTTGATAGACCTTGGTCTGACCGAGTATGGCATTCCTTATGTTCTTATGTTGTTTTTATGATCTAGTTTTCTGCTCATCAGGTCAAAAAACTCAATCAAATTTGTTTAGCATGATCGTCCCTTGGAAAAAACCATGTTTCCTTTGATCATGTAACCTATTGATTTCTAGAAAGTCCACTGTTCTCTCTTTCAGGAACACCTCCATTACTTTTCCCACCACAGAAGTAAGGCTTACTGGCCTATAATTCATCACCACTTCCCTATTGCCACTTTTGTGAAGGCACATCAGCCCTTCCCCAGTCCTGTGGAAGCTCTCCAATCTCCAAGGATCTATTAAAAACATCCTTTAGAGATCAAGTAATTCTGGTGGTTGGGAGCTTGGCTTTCCTGTGTGTGTCTGCCTGCCTTTTGCTTCTGAAGGAGACCATTCTGTTTCGAGGAGGTGTTGCTCTGCCCACCCATGTCAACAGCAGGAGACGCAGGACTGAATTTAAAACCCTTCAGCCACTCCACAGTCATGGACATGGCCCATTGCCACATGCCTGAAGGTGTGCATGACCAAAGGGGTATGCCCCTTTGGGACCCAGGGCCCTGACTTTTTCTGTGTGAGATGCCCAGAGGGGCTGGGAAGTGGAAAATTAAGGAGCAAAAGAAGAAGACGGTGGCTATGTAATCTACACCCAAAGTGGTCACTGGACTTATGGACCATCATTTACTTGCAATGTCTGAGGTAAAGGGGATATCAGTGAACTCTCCAGTGGACTCTTCTTTATCCCAGCTCTCTGGGATGTCTCTGTCCAATAGTTGAGACCCCACCCCTTTATCTGGGAGTATTTTTGATCTGAAAGGAGGAGGGTGTTTTCACTCTTCTAATGGGTTTCAGCCAGGAAGAGGCCCTGACTGTGATCCCACCACAAACCTCTCATGAGGGAATTCTTCTTGAACCTTTGTGTGTGTCTGGGTTTCGTGTTTCCTCGATGGTCTCAGGGGTTATTCCCTCCGAGATAATACTTTTGAACATCTGAAAGGTAGTGTCTGAGACTAATAACACAGGTACACTAAAAATGTTTTTTTTAAAACTGCCTCTAATGTTTCGATTGATTTTTACGTTTTTTGGTGCGCTGAATCCAAATCTGGTAACCAATTTGCTCCATCACGTACAGATTTTTTGCTACATTGGGTTAGCAGTTTGAGGTGAACGTTTCAGATTGAGTGCGATCGAGATAAAAGTTTCTTGGATGAATTCTTTATACTAATTGTTTAGTAGTTATTCAAATAAGAATAAAGAAAATTGTAACAAGGCAGCACATAAGAATAGAGTAATGTCAACAAAACACACTGTGATGGTAGCAAAATTGTCTGCACTTAAAACAGCCACATACATGTGCACAAACATTGAGCATATAAGAGCGAGGTTAGACACAAAGCAAAGCAAAGAAATGTGCAAAAAATGTTGTACAGGTATGTATGTAAGAATAGAAAACGCAAACCGCACCATTGCAATACATGAAGACAAACACCCGATGGTGTGTAAATAAAATTCTAATAAATGAGATCCGACACTGTGGTAATAACTAGCAAATTTTTATTTCAAAGTTTAGTAAAAACACGATATTTGTCAACACAGTTTAGATTTTAAAGTCATTCTTGGGTCAATCAATCTCCTGGTGGACCCGTTTCTTCTTCCCCCGAATGCTTCTCTTGGTGCGCTGCTTGGCGTATTTTTCATCTGGGGTTTCCCGCAGCAGCAACCAGCAGAAATCAGCCATCATAGTGGTGTTCCATCTTCCTTGGTACCTTCTCTCTGCGTCCTTGATGTCCTGGTGAAACCTTTCACCTTGTTCTTCACTGTACGCCCCCAAGTTTTCGGGAAAGTAGTTCACATGGGAGTGCAAGAAATGGACTTTCAGGCTCATGTTACAGCCTTGTTCTTTGAAGGCATTGAGCATCCTGGCAACAATATCCTTATAGTTCTCATCCCGCCTGTTCCCCAAGAATTTGAGAACAACATCCTTGAAGGAATCCCAGGCTTCTTTTTCCTTCTCAGACATCGTTTCAGCGAATGCTCCATCTGAAATGAGTTTCCTTATATCAGGGCCAACAAACACTCCTTCCTTTAGCTTTGCTTCAGAAAGTCGGGGGAACTTTGAGCAAAGGTACCGAAAGCACTCACCATCTTTTGGAAGGGACTTGATGAATTGCTTAATGAGACCCAACTTAATGTGGAGAGGTGGTAATAGAATTTTATCACGAGGTACCAAGCTCTCATGAAGAACATTTTTCTCACCGGGTCTCAAATACTCCCGAATTGGCCAGTCTTTTTTCCCCCAGTGTAGGTCGCGGGCCCTGCTATCCCACAAGCAAAGGAAGCAGGGATATTTGGTGAAACCGGATTGCTGCCCTAATAGCATGGATAGAATTTTAAAGTCTACACAAATCATTCACTTATGCTCATCATAATTAATCTTCTGAAGAATCAGGGCCAAATTCTCGTATTTTTCTTGGAGAATAACAGAGTGAGCAATAGGAACTGAAGCAAATGTGTTGCCATTATGAAGAAGAACACCTTTTATGCTGTCTTTTGACGAATCAATGAACAGCCGCCATTCAGCAGGATCATACTTGAGTTTAAACTTTTCCATCACTCCGTATATATTGTTGCAAAATACCAAATCTTCCTCTTTGCTGAAATACTTCAAAAATTGTGTCTCGCGGTTGCGGTACCAATAAAAAGTTGTTCCTGGTGACAATAGATTTTTCTGTTTAAGCCGAGAAGCTAGCAGTTGGGCAGCATCTTTTGGGAGTCCTAAATCCCGGACTAAATCATTCAATTCAGCTTGAGAGAAAAGTTCAGGTTTCGGATCTGGTTCAGTTTCAAACTCGGAAGTACTGGACTCATCGGGAAAAGCCATCTGATGAGGGAAGGTTGGGGTAACTTATTATGTTCTTATTTTTTAAGTTGTATCCCTTCACAATGCAAGAGCAAAAATAGCAGTCACTGCTGTGGTCTCTTTGTTCACGCCACATCATAGGTATTCCGAAATGAAATGCTTGTTTTTTACCTTTCATCCATAAGCGTAGATCTTCCTCACATGTCTTGCACACTTTGTGAGGAGCCCACGGTTTGTCTTGATCGCCTAACTTCAAACCGAAATAGGCGAAATATACTTTTTTAATAAATGCAGAAATGTTCCTCTGCCGCTTTTTCACGGTATATTCCCCACAAATAAAACAAAAACTGTCCGGAGAGTTGACGCAACCTCTGGCTCTGTGAGCCATCACAAATACACAGCACTGCAAACTACAACTGTAGTGAACCACTTCGGAATAAAGCTGGATTACGACTGAGCAAACAAAAGGTAATAATGAACTTGCAAGAAACTGAAATTTGACAGGAACGTTCATGTCGCAACCACCATGTTTGAGCGAGCGAGCGAACGAGGCGAGGCGAACAGGAAAGAACATGCGCCAGCGCGAGTACTGGATTTAGCCCCCTGCCTCCCAATTGTCCTGTTAATGTATAAAATGAATACAAAACACTCTAAAATATCATGAGGGAGTGTTTCTAGTTAGTTAACCATTACAACCTCTATTTTGGGCCAAGAAAATAAACTGCAGTCGGCTAAAAAGAAATTATGTGAACATTCCTTATATGGGTAAGAAATCTAATTTTGCAAGAAAACGTGATGTGATGGAACATTTTGGCTATTTTTCCTGGATTCAGCACCCCAAAATCTATAGGAATCAGTTGCAAAACTGGAGGCAGTTTTTTGGTAGTGTACCTGTGTAATTTATTGCATGGTTTCATGGATCAGATTGTGAAATTTTCTGAGCAAGCTGTTGGAAAATGTCATAAGTTAGATTTAAGATTTTCTGATGAAACCCAGAGGCTCGATAATATTGAGAGTCAGATTGGGTCACTGCAATCTACGGGCTCTCTAAGGATAGTTACTTATTGCACAAGCATATTGAGTCCTTGGATTATTCTATGAGGTCTAGGAATCTTTGATTCCTAAATTTTCTGAAGACTCAATTCTTGTCTCCTTTAGTGTTATTAAAGAAATATTGCAAATAAATTCTACTGCTTCCTGATTCTGACAACCTGGTTGTTTCAAATATATTTTGCTTACCAACCAGATCTTTGGCTCAGGGGGACGAGGTGGTGCAAGTTGAGATGGAAACTAATTTTGACTGAACTAATTTTCTAGAATCATCTAATGACAGCATTCCCTTCCATGCATTCTTGCTTGTCTCCCTAATCACAGAGGTGGATAAAATGTATGTTCTAAAGGCATATTTCCATAAGTAAGACTATTTATTTTGTGCTCATAAGATAACTCTCTTTCCTGATGTCTCTTGTTTCACTCAAGTACAGAGGAAGTCTTTCCTGATGCTTAAGCTATGAGTTTTGGCAGCGGGGGCAACTTCCTGTGCAAATATTTAATTAATTGTGAAGGGGTGCATTATGTTTTTGTAGACTCAACATAATTAGAACAGTTTCTTGATGGAAGATGAGGGCTTGAGTTTGATATATACTCCAATTTCCTTATTTCATATGTATGATTTTGCTTTTTGGAAAGGATGGGTTATCCGACTATTATTTGTTTGTTTTCTCCTCCCCACCAGCATTGCTTGAGTACTCCCCATAATGTGGGCTATGAAATGGTATATTGTATGAGTTAGTATTGATTTCTTTTGACTAATTTTGTGTATATTTGCTTGCTTGTAAATGTAAGCATATATTTCAATTAAAAAAAAATAAGAAAAGATAAAAACATCCTTTAAAGGCCCTGCCAGAACCTCTCTGAATAACCTGGGATATATCTCATCCAGTCCCGTGGACTTTTCCACTTTCAGTTTTTCAAGCTGCTCAAACACATCATCTTCTGTGAATGTTGTGATATCTACTCTATTCCCCTTTGTATATTTGTCAATCATACGTGGTCCTTCTCCAGAATTTTCTTTAGTGTAAACAAAATTAAGTATTTCTTTAGCATTCTTGCTTTTTCAATGTCACTTTCCACGAATCTGTCCTCGGCACTTTTGAGTCTTGCAATTCCACCTCTGACCTTCCTCTTCTCCCAAATAAACCTGAAAAAAGTTTTGTCTCCATGTTTCACATCTTTAGCCATCATTCCTTCTGCCTTTGCTTTTGTTATCCTTATTTCTCTTTGCCTCTTTTAGCTTTATCCTGTATTCTTTTCTGTGTTCTTCTGTTTGCGATCTTCTGAATTTTGTGAAAGCTGTGTTTTCTGCCTGTATTTGTGCAGCCACTTCTTTGAAAAACCATGTAGGCTTCCTTTTCCTCTTGTTTTTATTTAGTTTTCTTACATATGTATCCATTGTCCCTTTTATTGTCTCTTTTAGTTTAGCCCACTGCAATTCCACTTCCCTTATCTCCTGACACTCTGTCAACTCCTCCTTCAGGCACTTTGCCATTTTACTGAAGTCAGTGAGCTTGCTGTGATTGGACTGTGCCTTGCTTTTTACTTCAAACCACACTGTGTGATGATCACTGCTGCTCACATGTGTACCTATTTGGAGATTCAGCAGTCTACAATATCTCCATTGGTGAATACTAAATCCAGCAATGAACTTTCCCTGATCGGTTTCATCACCATTTCTCTGAGCAATGCTTCTTGGAAGGCATCCACAATTTTTTTTACTTCTCTAGATTTGCAGAAGGAATAATCCAGTCCACATCAGATAGATTAAGGTCACCCAATATGATCACTTCTGCCTTCATGGCTACCTTTGCAATATCAATGATCAAGTCTCTATCCTTTTCTTCCATTTGAGTTGGAGACTGTAGACTACACCAGTATGGATGTTAGTGCTAGCTTCTTCTTTTATCCATGAACCCTGCATTTCAGCAGCTTTAATACTGCTTTTAACATATAGGGCTACTCCTCCTCCTTTTCTGCTTTCTCTATCTCTTTTATATAAATTATAGCCAGGTATGGCTATGTCCCATTCACGTGACTCGTTAAACCATGTTTGTGTAATGGTGACAATATCCAAGTCCATTTCCACCATTAGGGTTTCCAGGTCAGGAATTTTGTTGACTAAGCTTCAAGCATTTGTGCTCATTGCTTCTAGCAATTGTTGATTGGCTTGCTTGTATTTTGCATAGATTTTATTCTACCTTCTTCTTCCCATTTGCCATTGATGTGTGGGCTAATATGGTGACTGTTTCCAATGTTATTTTGTTTTTGCTGGGAGTGAAGTCCTGAACTTGTTCTTTTCCATCCGTCACCCACTTTCCCTAGTTTAAATGCCTGTCCACATATTGACTGATTTTTTTCACTTAGGATCCTTTTCCCTGCCACAGAGAGGTGCAGTCCATCAACACAGTATAGCTTCTTGTTGTTCCATCTATTTTCCCAGTCGCCTATATATCTAAATCCTTCTTGTTTGCACCAGATTTTGAGCCATGTATTAAAGTTGATTATGTGATGCAGCCTTTCTGCTCCCTTATCAAGAACAGGTAGAATTTCTGAGACTGCTCTAGTGTTGACAATGGGTTTAAGTTTCTCTACCAGAATCTGGATGTCCCGTTGTACTGTAGAGTTACTGTTTCTAGCCAGTTCATTTGTACCCAAGTGGATGATAACATCAATTTTAGAGTGCTTACTTTCCACACTGACTTTGCTAACAATTTGGTTTATATTCCTGCTGGCTGAAGAGCCTGGGAGGCATTTAAATATCTTCTGTCCTTCTGACTGTGTTTCCAAGTTAATCCTTCTGATGATGGAATTTCCAAGTAGTAACAGTTTTACAATTTTTTCTTCATGTTTGGTGCATTATCAGTAGATTGGGTGTTAATCTCATTTAATGTCACTTCAGTTTCCATTAATTGGGCACTTTTATTTTCCAAGACAGAGAAGGCATTATGCAGGGATATCCCTTGATGAAGAGGGTGTCTCTGTGTTACAGGTCACAACCTACCAGAGCCCACTGTGATCCATTTGTTCTTGGGATGTTTGATTCTTTGTGAGAACGGTGCTGGAATGCTTTCAATTTGTATTCAAGGGGAGGTGCATTTTATTGCAGCTAATTCTTTCCTTAATAGAACCAATTCTTTATACATAGCAGATAGCTTGAGACATATAGGGCAAGCTCTAAGGCCCCACAGCTATTGCATTGAATATACAACATGTTGATTAATACAGTTATAAAGCTGTTTAGCATAAGGAGAAAAGGTGGGTGTTCTACCTAATTGGAGGACAGATGTCTATGTTCATTACTATCAATCAATGATCACCCTTTTGTTGAGGAAATTTTACCTGGATGTTTCTATTTCCAATTGAATCTTCTTTTTTTTCGAAATTTGTCAAAACATTGGGGCATATTTACTAAGCCCTGCACTGGTAATGTGGGTTTGAGCTACCTTACTAGTGCAGGACTTGAGATGAGGCTAACTGCAGGGAGGCAGGTACAGTGAACCCCCTGCAGTTAGATCCTACAGCACCTAAGGAAGGGTGAAAGTACTAATAGTGGCATGAAAGCTCAATGGCACCTTGAGAAGGGCAAAGTATCACCAACACTGGCAGGAAGACCGCAAGTTATATGAGTTGGATAAAGCAACATTAATATTGGCAGGAAGACCCCAAAGCTTTGGGAGATGGGTAAGATTCAACCAGCAATAGAATGAAGACATCAAATCATCTCAGCATTGAGTAAAGAAGTGCCAAGAGGCTTAGGCTAGGTTTAGAGTTTTGTGAGGAAATGAGGGTGGGTACATGAAGGAGACTACTCATGCTTCTATAGAAGTGTTTGTCCTGGAGAATTTGATGGTGAGACTTTATTTTCCATTGCACTGCCAGAAAGATCACATTAAAAAACTTAAGGAAGACTAGAATGCAGCCTATATAGTAATCTTTACTGTTCCTCATCACAAAGGATCTTTTTTTTGATCAGTCCCAGAATTAGTTTCTAAAATAATATGATTAAGACATGCAAAATAAATAAATACATAAATAGAGTAGCATGAAGACCCCAAGGCATTGGGAGAGGGGTAAAGCAGGATCAACAAATAATTCTATATGCATTCTTTGGGTGTCAGAAGCAGTTCCTCTAAAGCTATGTGCCACTATCCATACTTAACTAAAACAGTTTCTTGTACCACATTCTTACAGTAATCCATTTTGTTGTTAAGTGCCATCAAGTCGGTGTCGACTCATGACGACCTTCTGGATAGTTGTCCTAAATTGTGTTCAGTCTTCCATGAGACGGCTCATTGTTGACAGACTGGCACCCATAGCTGCTGTTATTGTATCAATCCATCTCATTGCTGGCCTTCCTCTTTTGCGTTGACCTTGACAAGCATGATGTCTTTAGCTAATGATCTCTCTCTTCGCATGATGTGTCCAAAGTATGAAAGTTGAAGTCTTGTCATCTGAGCTGCTAAAGAAAGCTTAGGTTTGATCTCCTCTAGTATTGACTGGTTTGTTCTTCGGGCAGTCCATGGTATGCACAATATTTGTCGCCAGCACAATTCAAAGGCATCAATTTTCATCCTGTCTATCTTTTTCACTGTCCAACTTTCACATCCATATGACGTTATTGAAAATGCCGAATCTTTGTATGGAGAGAGACATCTCTGCTCTTCAAAATTTTGTCTAGGTCTTTCATAGCCATTCTAAGAGCAATGTGTTGTCGGATTTCTTGACTGCTTGTTGCTTCTTTATTGATAGTTGATCCAAGTAAGTTAAAGTTGTCCACTATTTCAATTTCTTCTCCATCAACAATGAACTTATTCATTTTGCCAGTTGTCAGGATCTTTGTCTTCTTAACGTTAAGGTGCAGACCCATTTTAAGACTATATTCCTTGATCTTGAGAAGCACATGTTTCAAATTGTCTTCACTTTCAGCCAGTAATGTGGTATCATCAGCATAGCGAAGGTTGTTGATGAGTCTTCCACCAATCTTCACACCTCGGTTGTCTTCATACAGTCCTGCTTCTCTGATGATTTGTTCTGCATACAAATTAAATAGGTAGGGGGAAAGTATGCAGTAAGCCATAATCTTTTGCAATATGTGTGTGCCCTCTGCCCTGCCTAGCAAAGATGATGTCGCTGTAACACTGCAGCACAGCCATTCATTTCTATGAGCCTGCATAACATGCCATGCTTGTGGGAGGGGAGTGACTTATATACCCACCAATAGAATCAGTGTGTGTGTATGTGCCCTCTGCCTTGCCTAGTAAGGATGGCATGATAAATACACTCAATATGTACATGTCCTCTGCCCTCCCTAATAAAGACTTTGTGGCATTGTGGCACATTGGGAACAGCCACTGATTTCTGTGCACCCACACAACATGCCAGACTCTATAGGAGAGTTCATCTCATGCCTACAAAGTCAGTGTGCTTGACTTTTGTCCTGCCTCCTTTTTCACTGTCAAGAACCTCACTAATAAGTCTGTCTTCTGCTAGTCTGCAGCTGCAGAATACACAGTCTAAGAATTTTTTTTTTTGGCACACAGACTGAATAAAACAGCACACACCTCTCTGCCTTTTGAGAGCCCCGATTCTGCCATTATTTGTCTTATTTTTGTCTAAGGCAGGCGATATTTTTTAATTACCTGTTTTTAACTCTCTTAGCCTAGAACTAACAAGCTACTCTATGTTGCTTAAACCCAGGAAGAAGTGAACAGAACATGTTGCTTTCTTTTTTTCAGGTTCTCTCCCTCAGTCATGGGATATGGCGAAGTGAGACTGAGATAGGCTTGATTGGCTGCTTCTCAAAAATTCCAAACATGATTGAAAAGTGACTCCTAATTATATTTTGTGAACTATGGAAATGTTTGGTACAAATTGAGTAAATGGAGGAATCATAAATATACAAATCAAGTATAAACATTGGATAGTTGAAACAAAGCTTAGCGAGAACAACACTTTTAAATAGATTTCTATTTCAGATTTCTCATGTAAAAAGCATTTTAAACCCTCTTTAGGTGGAGGCATGATCATCACTGATAATTGGGAACCTGTACCCCTAAGCAGCATGGGGCATAGCCATAGAGAGAGGTCTTTGGGGTCTCGGTCCTTACTCTTACTCCGCAGACCCCTCCTCGGTGGCCAGATCAAACCATTGCCTGATCTTCTCACTCTCCTCTTCACCACTTATGTGTATCTTACTATACCTTAATTTCCAGTTTTGTGATGCTTTTTGTCTTGATTAGATTGAAAGCTCTGCTGAGCAGGAGCTTCCGCTTACATCTATTTAATTTTATTTATTTAGCAACTTTTTTATACCGCTGTATCTACCAGTCACAGTGGTTTACATTGAACAAAATAACAAGTAGCTTACATCGAACGTAGGGAACAATAAACAACTTAACTGAGTGTAACAAAACTATTTACGTAGAGCTGAACTGGTGCTGCATGATATACTGAACATACATGGATGTGGTGGGAGGGTGGCTAAGGGGTATGTTTACTAAACCACGGTAGCGGACTCCATGCGATATCAGAGCCACAGCACTGGAAGAGCTGCTAAAGGTATAAAAAATAATAATAATTTAGGGTTTCTCGGCGGCGGCAGCAGGAAGGCCGGTGACCGAAGGTCTGCGGGAAGGCCGGCGAGCGAAGGCACGGCAGAGCGATGGGGTACTTCCTGTGCCTCGGCAGAGCTGCAGTGTGCTTCCCGGGCCATGGCTGAGCGGCTTTGTAATTCCCGTGCTGTTGCTTCCCGAGCCGCGGCCAAGCGGCAATGCGCTTCAAGGGTCGAGTGTTTCCCGTGCCATGGCAAAGCGGCGATTTTTGCATCCCAGGCCACGATATTTGTTTTGCAAAAAAAAAAAAAACATGCCGGGTTCCTAGTGTTGGCCCGCTGAATTGGAACAAGGGTGCAGAGATGTGGGATCGAGGCGGCGAACGCTGGCGATGCAGTCCAGTAGGGAGAGATGAAAAGGAAGATAGATGGCCATGTGTGCCCCTTTTTGGTGCCGACCCGATTTAAAAAAAAAAAAATAATAAATAATAAAATAAAGTGTGGTATGAGCATCTTGTGTAGTATAGGCTGCATAGGGAAGGAGACAGAAATGTGGAGTGCATAGTAATCTATGCATATACTTATATTTATAAGAATCTATGTATATTTTTATTTTATATAGAAAAAAGGGGTGCGAGAAGTTTAAAAAAAACAAAACAAAACGTTTAGCAGCAGTTATACGTCCGTGACTACATGTAGCTCGTCAATGCACTAACTTAGTCTTTCTTTTATTCTTCACCTTGCCTCTTCGTAGTATCTCTTTTGCCAGTTCTAGATATGCCATGGAAGGTGAGTCAAAGCACCCAAAGGAAATGCAGCAGCAAACAGACAGTGGGCACAGTGAAAGAACCTGCGGCGGCAAAGAGGAAGGCAAGCAAGGGAGCGACAAGTCGGGGTGAGGCAGCGAGCAGTACAGAAGCACCAAACAATACGACTGTGAAGCCTAGGCATCACAGCAAGCAGATTCCACTTCAGCAAGACATGCCCACACAGCAGGTGTCCAACATGGAGTTGGAAGAACTGCTGAGAGCGGTATGGGAGCAGGTCACACAGCATGGCCTCGGCACCATCAGGCAATTTTAAAATTTTTTAAAAACTAAAAAAACTAAACAAAAGAATTCGCTGGCAAGAGTATGGGCAGGGCGGGGGGATATACCCATTTAGCGGCAAGAAGTCCAGGAGAGTATGGCAGTGGGACCAGCCCCGGTGGTGCAGGTCACAGTGCAAGGCACGGGACGTGATCCACGCTGCAGCGTGAGCACACTAGCCAGCTCAGTGTCCAGAAAGATAAAGAAATGCATATGGAAGAGGGAATATATGGATATACTGTTACATATGGATCTACATGGAGGGTCGAAAGAGGGAAAAGATAGAGAGAAAGGGGGGGGGGGGAGAAAGATAAGGACAGGAAGCCAAAAATCCCAAAATCCATCAATAACTGGGTGTCAGCTTTCCACATATATATGAGAGTTGTTATGGAAAGGGAGACCGAATCAGGCCCCTATCTTACCAGATACCTAGACACAATCACCCAAACACCCAAGCACATAAACGTCTTGGGGGATGGGCCTGGCTGAACTACGACATGAAGTTCAGAAGGAGCATGGCGGAGGACCCCACCCTAACATGGCATCACAGAATATTAGACCTGTGGATGGATGAAATGGCTCCCAATAGGCCAAGGAGTCAGGAGGGGCTACTGCATCCTTTTCAAGCAACACAATGGTGGCAGACTAGCCAAACAGCTGGCCGCCATTCATTCCGACAGTATAACGTGGGGAGTTGTTCATGGCAGCCATGTAAATTCAGACACTCTGGCGTGACCTGTGGGGGCGGTCACACGGCGTATACGTGCAGAACAGCAAGGGAGAATAAGCTGTTCAGACCAGGGCAACAGCGCACGAATGAAGGCCATGGCTTCAACCCCCATCAAGCTTGAGCGCATGCGCCCGTAGCTGCGGTGCTATCCCATGCGGGATAAAGCACTCAGTACTGAGAACGGCTTTGCACATGACTTCCGCATCCCATCATCAGTTCCATTGAAGCCTCATGTCATACGCAACCCCCCTTCGGTCAGCAAATTCGCCTCAGTGGTACACAAGAAACTAGTGAAAGAAATAGGTATGGGGAGAGTCGTGGGCCCATTTAAAAATCCCCCCTTCAAGGCCATAGTTCTGTCTCCACTGAGCATAGTACCAAAAAAAGAACCAGGTCAATTCCGCTTGATTCACAATTTATCATACCCAGAAGGGAATTCAGTCAATGACTACATAAATCCCTCACTTTGTTCAGTGACGTATGCAACCATCGATCGGGCTGTCGTACTCATATGGAAAAGGGGGCAGCAGTCACAACTGGCAAAGGCTAATATTGAATCGGCTTTCCGCCTACTGCCGGTGCACCCGGAGTCCTTCCCCTTGTTGGACTTCACTTTTGATGGTGAATACTTTTATGATAGATGTCTACCCATGGGATGCGCAGTATCTTGCTCATATTTTGAGCAGTTTAGTTCATTCATCCACTGGGTGATAGAGGATGTGGCGGGACCCAACACTGTGGTGCACTACCTGGATGACTTCCTATTCATAGGAAAAGATTATGAGGACTGCAGCAGGATCCTTGGTATCTTCAAGAAAGTTGCACTAGCATTTGGGATACCATTAACAACAGAAATGACCTGAGGCCCAGCAGGTATTATCACATTCCTCGGCATCCAGCTGAACGTGACAGAGCAAAGGTCGCGGCTGCCGGATGACAAGCTGCAGAAGCTTAAGAGAAGCATCCAACAGTTGCACAGGCAACGAAAGGTGACTTTACAGCAATTCCAGTTGTTGTTCGGTTTGCTGTGCTTTGCCTGCAGGGTCATACCAATGGGCCGGAGTTTTTGCCGCCACTTAGCGCTTGCGACAAAAGGTATCAAAAGGAAACACCACCGCATTTGAGTCACAAGAGAAATACGTGAAGACCTTCACATCTGGGAGCAATTCCTGCAAACATTTAATGGGCTAGCCTTTTGGCAAGAACTCCCGGTATCCAACCTGGACCTGGAACTATTCACCGATTCCACAGGAGGAATCGGTTTCAGCATATATCTCAAAGGGGCGTGGTGTTCCAAGCAATGCCCCCCCCCCCCCATTAGCACACAAGCGGAACCACCAAGGACATCACGTTTCTAGAACTTTTTCCCTTAATGGTGTCACTGTGCATCTGGGCTCCACGATTCGTCAATAAGGCAATCACTTTCCATACTGATAATTTGTCGGTGGTATGGGCGGTGAATCAAATGCGGTCCAAGACGCTGGGGGTAGTAGCATTCTTAAGGAGAATTGTGTTGCTATGTCTTATGCACAATGTAACTGTTAGGGCCGAGCACATACCAGGATTCCATAATAACATTGCAGATGCTCTTTCTCGTTCTAAGATCACACTCTTTCGGGCACTCGCCCCAGAAGCAGACGCGGTCAAGAGGGCTGTACCCGAGCAGGTATGGGAGTTTGGCCCACCGAGGTCTGGCATCTCCTGTTGGGTTCCTTAGCTGAGCAGACAAGACGAAAGTACTTGGCATCATGGGGACAGTACCAGGAATTCGGCAGAGACAGCAGAATTCAGGAGGCCGACAGACTCAGGGCCAGAGTGATTCTGAGATGGATTATACATTGTAAAAGCCACAGGGTCACAAAATCAGCAGGTCAAGCTCGCCTAGCGGCAGTAGCATTCTTTCCCAGGGCAATGGGGGAGAGGAGCCCGAGGACAGACTTTGTCATCACGCGAGTCATGAAGGGCTGGTCTACATGGCTGTGCCATAATAGAGACCAATGTCACCTGATCACTCACCAGATGCTGCAAAGAATGATGGTAATTATAGGTCAGGTCTGTTATGATGCGTATGAGACCTTACTGTTCAGCTGTGCCTTTTCTTGGGCGTTCTTCGGGGAATTCAGGATTGGAGAGCTGGTGGCCTCCTCAAGGCACAAAACAGCTTGGGAAGGCACTCGAAGGAAGGATATAGATCTGCATGAAGGGACCCTGGTGTTATGCCTGCGCAGATCCAAAACAGACACGGAAGGAAAAGTTGCCCATGTGGTGTTACCTCCATTGCCTGGTGACCCATCGTGCCCAGTCAGAAACTGCATTCAATACCAGCAGCTATGCCCATCCAGAGGCGAACACTGGTTTCTGCATGTGGATGGTGCCACTCTATCATGTTTCCAATTTGCCAGGGTGCTAAGGCTAGTCATAGAGCAAGCGGGCTGGGAGGCACACTTTTACGGCACGCACTCCTTCCGCATTGGGGCTGCTTCAATGACAGCCAACATTGGGATGTCAAAGGAACAGGTTATGAAGATAGGCAGATGGTGATCAGACAGGTACAAACTTTATGTACACCCGGTGTAATGCCGGCCATGTTTGGCTGGTAATGCATACGCATGTAAGGGGGATTATGGGGTCTAATTTGATGTTGCCGAAGGTGGGACGCCTATGCGTGTAAGGGGTGATTGTGGGGGTCTAATGTTTGTTGTTAACAAAGGTGGGAGTTGTATTCTATGTTATTTTTCAGTCTGCAATGTTAACTAAGTGTTAAAAAAAATGTTAAAATATATCTATTTACTGTCTACGATGTTATCCCCTATCAATGAGGTAGTACACTATTACTAAGCAATAACTGCTTCTCTCTTACCCAGGTACGAGTTTCCCCCGGGGGCCTCTAGAAGTGTGGATATGCGGCCATTCCTTTGTTCACTGGGCGCAAAGGAGGACACAGAGCAGACTGCAAGGGCTCAATCTGGGGATGCTATCCACAGAAGTTTTAGTGGTGTGGATAGGTTGGCGGGGTATGGTGTGGGACCAGTTATTGCCGTCACTCCTGCAAAAGAAAAAAGCAGGGGTAAACCCATGGATTATATTGATCAACCTAGGGGGCAATGACCTGGCATGCACACGCAGTGTTGAACTCACAAAAAAAAATTCAAAGGGATATGCTTACATTAGCAAGCGATTTCCAGGGGACATTGCTGGCGTGGTCACACATCATACCACGCTGTGTTTGGAGGGGTGAGAGGTCACACAGGGCACTTGAAAGGATGAGACAAAAAGTGAACAGATGGATGGCTCACTTCATGGAGACAATTGGGGGGTACAGCATCAGACATGACCTCATTGAGGAAAGCTGCCCAGGTTTGTATCACGCGGATGGGATACACTTATCCGACATCGGAATGGATGTGTTTCTATGCACCATGCAGGACACTGTGGAGCAATTATGGCATAAGTGGGTGTTGGCAACAGCTGCAAAGTAAGAGGGGTGGGGCCCCCGGCAAGCAAGAAGTTGCTGCCATGGGGGTTGGCAGGGGGCTAGGGCCCCTAGGAGACCACACAGCCCCGAGGAGAGAGAACACAGCCCAGGCACGGGGAAAAAGGGGAGAGTTGCCGGAGAGAAACATGGACCAACCCCTCAACAAGGTGGGCAGCAGAAACGCCGCACAGTAGGCCCCCCACCTCTTTACGCTTTGGCGACGTGGGGGGCGGGGGGAGAGAGAAACTAGCATCGACAGTCATGGTGCGATGCTGACAACCTCGTGGTCGGAATACATTAAGGGGGGGAAGGGAGGGAAAAGAGGGAAAAGAGGGGAGGGGGAGGGTAAGGGCCTGAGGACGTCATGCCAGTTGCCCGGCTGAGGTTCGGCCACGAATAAATGCAGCCGGACACAGGCAGGACAGCGGCAGGCCAAGGGTTAACCTTGGCGGTGGGGTGGGGAGGGGCCGGAGGAGGACAGGCCGTGGCCGGGTATAGAAGGGGTGGCCGGGGCTTCGGCCCATCCTCTTCCCTCGCTGCCCTCTGAAGGACAAACACCCTCCTGACCCCCCCCCCCAGGTAATAGGGAACTAATCACAGCATGGCAGGTAGGGGGCTAGGCCCCTAGGAGACTGCACGGCCCCGAGGAGAGAGAACACAGCCCAGGCACGGGGCAAAAGGGGAGAGTTGCTGGAGAGAAACATGGACTGGCCCCTCAACAAGGTGGGCGGCAGGAACGCTGCGCAGTGGGCCCCCCACCTCTTTACGCTTTGACGGCATGGGGGGTGGGGGAGAGAGAAACTAGCATCAACAGTCACGGTGCGATGCTGACAACCTCATGGTCGGAATACGTTGAGGACTGCGGACAGTTGGAAAAGGCTTTGACGGACAATTTTCCACACCTTGCCCCTTTGCCGGGCACGTGAGATAAGAAATGGTTGTGGCTCTCGAGGGAAAAAAAACCTAGGGTAAAAAGAAGTGCAGAAAAGAAAATTCTAATTGTTGGTTGTTGTTAATGGAATTTGATGATTGTAACGTAGATGCAGATAAGTATGTATGGCATGCTGTGGCCAACAGTGTTGTTCTGTTATTTCAATGTTCTCAAATAAACAAATATGTTGTTTAAAAGAAACATGGTTTTCATTGTAATACTGGAGGGGGGGGGGGGTAAGGGATGGAAAAGAGGGGAGGGGGGAGGGTAAGGGCCTGAGGCTGCCATGCCGGTTGCCCAGCTGAGGGTACCTTTAACTGAGCACTCAGATGTGATTTTAGATTTTTCAGAAGCATCTGCAGAATGGACAGAATTTGATTTGCCTTCATATTGCAGATTGTTAAACAGAACAATGACAGCTCAAGTTCTTTAGATTTGATTTATATTCTCAAATTAACATTTTTGCATGAAACATTAGCACCATTTTTAATGAATTTAGTGCACACATCATTGAGAAGTAGAGAATTACCCATAAGGGTTAAGTAATCTGAGGCACAGTTGATCTTGAAGAAAGCAGGTAGGTTTTGAAATGACTATTCTAATTATCATCTAATATTAAATTCACTTTTTTTTTGTTAAGATTATTGAGTATATTGTACAGTTTCAATTGGATTAGAATACTGAGAGACATTCAGTTTTGGAGGTTGATCAATATGGTTTTAAATGGACTTAGGGGTATGTTTACTAAACCGTCTTAATGTAGCAGCGGCAATGTTATCGCGCGATACATAACGTTTTCGCGTGATAATCGTGCGATAACATCACATATTGCGCGATAATGTCTCCAGTGGTGGTGAGGAGCACAGAGGGAGGAGAAAGGCACCCCAGAGGGTGGAGTAAGGCTCCCCAGGGGCGGAGAGAAGGGGTCAATGGGCGGAGAGTGGGCAGGGAGTGGATCCATGCACACTAACGCCGTGAAATAAAGCTTTGAAAATTAACGCCAGTGAAAACCTCGCACTAGGCACATTTGCAGGACAGAGAAACCATTTCAGTCAGCAATGTACAGCAAAGGCAGGGAAACCCAGAAAAGTGATAGCAGTGATACATGTGCAGGAACCAAAATGACAAATAAACATATAAAATGACCAAAACCACATTTGAAATCCCAATAACCAAGCTGGCCAATAGTGATATTTTTTTTTTTTATTTTATATTTATGCAATTTTACAATAAATTCAAGAAGGTTTAAACAAAAACCCTTCTCAAAGAAACAGGGCAGCACAAGAAAACATAGATCAAAATATATGCATATACATAATATCTTGTCAAGAAAGAATACAAAAGAAACCAAAAAGTGCTGACCCTAACTAGCCCACTACGAGGGGGGAAACATTCACCATCCTAATTACGAGACATTCAAAGAAAAGGAAGCAGTCGAAATCCAGACCAAATTCTAATTATGAGCTCAAGGAGGGATCAATAGAAGATTCTAAGAGCCTGGCATTTATAAAGGCAACCAACTGGGAGGGCTCAAGAAATACATAAGAAATAGAATGATACTTAGGGGTATGTTTACTAAACCTTCTTAACGTGCGCGCTGTGCAATTATTGCGTGCTAAGGTACCTTAGCACGCGATAATGACGCTTTATGGGGCACAAATGTGCCTTAGCGCGCGCTCATGCGCGCAGCGGCGCAAACAAGCGCTGAAGGCGGGGAAAGGCTCCCGGAGGGCAGAGGAAGGCTCCCCAGTGGCGGAGAGAAGGGGTCAATGGGTGGAGAGTGGGAGGGGAGAGGCTCCCCGCACACTAACGATGTGAAATCCGAGGCCAAAACTAACACAAGTGAAAACCTCGTGTTAGAGCTGATTTAAAGGGAAAAGAAACCATTTGTGTCAGCAATGTACAGCAAAACCAGGGAAACCTACAAAAAAGTGATAAGTGTGATACATGTGCAAGGAACAAAAGTGCAAATAAACAGTGAAAATGACCCCAACAAAATAAAAAAAAAACATAACCAAGCTGGGCAATAGTGATATTAATGGGAAACATCAAAAAGCACTCCAGAGAAAGCTCCAAAAAAAAAAGATATGAATTTTCAAAGGGTCTACGTTCCGTCCCCATACAAGGTGACTGATCCCACAGTGCAATTGCGCTCATCAGTGTTTCCCTCTCCATTGGACAGGTTTCCTATGGCATGCACATGTTCCACAACAGCAGGGTGGGCATGTCGGAATGGGCAACTGGATAGATGCTGGGAAAGGGGATACAGAGGGCTGCAGGCGGCACATGCTGTGGTGCAGCTGGGGCACAGTGCGGAATAGGCAGATGCCTAGGTGGCACTTAGGAATGCTGAAACTGTACAGCATCCAGACAGCAACTGATGAGGGCCCAACATGGGCACGAGAGTGTTTATCACAGTGTCACAGGGGATAGTACACAGCAGGTACCTCCAAGGGCACAGAACACTGGCAGGCTTTTTTGGGGGAAGCGTGGACACCTATGCAGGCACCCCTACCCCAGAACACGCACCATAGGCAGCCACCTGCCTGCACACTGGATGGCTTGAGACTGCACACCACCAGCAGAAGGGCATGTCAGCATGGTGGCAGAGGGGTACTGGTGGTGGAGGGGGGCAGTGGCAGCTGCCCAGAGCAGACCATGGCCTTGCCCTGTGTAGGTGGGTGCCATGCACTGCAACAGACAGGCCCTGCCGGACAAACAGTCATGGTATCACCAGGGAAATCACTGTTTCTGTGGCAACACAGTGGTGCAGTGCACACAACCAGTGTGTTTGGAGGCAGAAGATCACAGGTTCAAATCCCAGCTATGGTGCCTGCCAACCCAGTCCCCATATTTTACCCACTACTACAACGTGCTAATACAGACAGAACCTTTATTGCAGATGACGTAAACATGCCCAAAACACCTACATTTTAACCTACAGAGCACAGACTCCATAAACAGGCGCATTACCTACAGCAGAGTCTCCCAAATGCAGTCCTGGAGGGCCAAACACCATTCAGGTTCCATGCTGCCTCTAATAAGGATGCCTGTGCTGCATATCTATGCACCACCCCCATGGTATGCAGATGTATCTCATGCATATTCATGAGGGACAGCATGAAAACCCGAACAGTGTTTGGCACACCAGGACTGGAGTTGGGAACCTCTGCCGTAAAGCAGCAGCCAACAGGGGCAGACACACCCACACCCACAGGCTCCATTAGCCAATGCCCCCTGGAGAGGCAGGACATTGGGCCCTGCGTGCATCTCCCAATACTAGCACTTGCATACCTTAGCAATGCCACCCTACACCTGGGAATACGGTACACAGCTATCAAAAGGTTGCTATGATTACTGGCAGATAGCAATTCCTACGTTAAGCACAGTTTGCTGATTGAGCTCCATCATAGCAACCTTTCTGATGTCTGTGGAGTGTGCTTCAGGTCTGGTCTCTGACAGTGTTTACCACCCTGGGGAGTGACCCCCAACAGTATTGCGTACCATATCCATGCCTGCACTGTGCCCAGGACTGATGTGGTGGCCAGGGCTTCTAAACACCTCTATAGTAGCACAATGCTGGCATAGGTGTGGGAGTGTGTGTCTGTCTATCCAGTGTGTGGTGGCTGCAAACACCCTCCACAGCCCAAACTGCCAGCACTGTTGCCAGTATTGTACTGCCAATGTGCATAATGAGGAGCAAGGTACCATGGGTATAGCCCAGACAGGGTTGCCTGGCCAGGATGCATCTGCACATGGCATAGGGCACTGGCTGGGACATTGTAGTGCCTGGCCACCACCTGCACAGACAGGGTGGCCACAGCATGTTCTGCTGGGAGATCACTCTCACCCTGACTGAGCAGTGACCACGGCATGGCTAGGCTCCCCCATAGTGCTATATAACATTTCTCTCATGTGATATTTATGGGTTTCCTTTTGGGGCCCAGTCACTGACTTATCTGCTTGATGTGTATGCTGACGTCCCAGTTCTGGGTGCATGCATTTCCACCAGGAACATGCACTATGGACTAGCTAGCAGACTGTCTACAGCTGGTATGTGTTTTTCTGGAACAACTTGCAGGGTGCAGCGGCTGAAGGCTTGCTGCAGGAGAATATCAGATAGTGGTGGGGTGCAGCTTAGCATATCCAGGCCCAATGTCTGTCTGCTATTGCTTTATAGATGTGTACAGAGCTGCATTGACTGCCCTGTAGGGTGTCTGTTCCCTAGCAGGACTCTGGTTGGTGGTCCCCTCTACTGCTGCCATTGCAGGGATGTAAAATGTGGATCTGTCGGCAGGAGACCCTGTTTCCCACCCTCAGCCCCAGAGGGTGGGTTGGGTGGTTGTACATAATCTGCCTATGGGTCCATAAGGGTCAAACCTGACTGAAAACTACAGATGTATCCAAAGTGTGTCTACAGGAACTACCTATCTCACACACTAGCACTGCTGGGGACCTACAGCATGGCCTATTTCTGTCATGGAAGGTGCTGTGGACCTGGTGCTGGGCGCCCCACCGCACCCTCAGGGTGAGCACAGTACCCGCACAATGTGACGGTGTGTAGCTACTCTGTGCCAGTAACACACATGGTCAGTTCCCCCTACCAGGCCGAGGTGCTGTGGGGGTGCATACCCCATCTTGTGTTCATCTGTAGATGGCTGATTTGCATGTGCAGTGCATCATGGGTATGGGTGGGCTAACCCTATCCTGGTGACCACAGCAGACTGTTTGTGTGGTGACGTGCAGTCCTTCTGCAGCCAGCCAGGGGCTTGCTAGCAGTTATAGAGCTGTAGTCCACTGGTTACTTCACTGCCTGTGGAGCTAGAGGTCATGGGTTCAAACCCACAGTGGGGTTATTTGATAGGGCTGTCCAAAGCATTATCTATTTTTAATGTACATTAGTGCTGCCAGCAAAAACACCCTCAGCGTACTGTACCCATAAGGTGCCTCAGAGGGCGCTTTATAGGGCACCTTATGGTTACCGTCCATATAAGGTGCACTATACGGTATCCTATGGAGCGACTTATAGGGTGCCCTATAGGGGACATTATAGGGTGCCGTGGCAGACAGTGCACTTTATAATGTGCCCTTTGGAGTGCCTTATAGGGTGCCTTATGCGGCACCTTAGGTTACGGCACGTGAGGGTGTGTTTGCTGGCAGCAATTAATAAAATACAAATAAAGTGCCACAGGAAACAATACTTACATGTCAAAGCTGATGCCTCAGCCAGCCTTAAGTATTAGGCACACTGGGAATTGAATTCATGACCCCTGTATCATCAGCTAGTGCCTTAACCATTGTGCTACACTGCTGTTCCTTCTTGCATGTCAGCGCACCTACTTAAGATTTTCATGCGTTTAAATGCACTGTGCTGCCATCAAAAACAGTGCTATGACCTTGCTGTGCCTCATAGGGCACCCTATACGGCGCCCTATAGGCCACCCTTTAAGCAACATTGTAGGGTGCCTTGGCGGACAGTGCACTTTAAAATGTGCCCTCTGGGGTACCTTATGGGGTGCCTTATGCAGCACCTTTTGTTACAGCGCTTTGAGAGTGCGTTTGCTAGCAGCAGTAATTAAAATAAAATTAAAATGCCTCATAATGCAATATTACACATAACAGGTAGTGTCCCAGCCAGCCTTATTCATTGGGCACAGTGGGGGATTGAACCCATGACCCCTGCACCATCAGTCAGTGTCTTCACCATTGTACTGCAGCTCTGTTCCTCTGTTTGCACATCAGCGCGCCTGCTTATGCTTTCCGCGCGCGTTTCTCATGCGCTACTGTGCGTGGCGCACATTAGCATGCTGCGCACATTAGCGCGCGATAATCCCGGTTTGCTATGTTAAGACTGAAACGTCCACTCCTTATATGGCATCCTGCACACTGGCGCCGGGCGCACATTCGGATGGTTTAGTAAACATACCCCTTAATCACTCACACATCTTATCCACATTGTCCCCCCCAACATATCCAGAAGAGCAACAGCTGTCAACTTGCTAGCAATACCAAAGACATCGACAAAGTCCAACACGACAACCACAAACAGGGCATTCAGTTTTTATGTCCCCAAATGCTGGAATGCACTACCCCCTGACATTAGGGCCATTGCCAATCTATATCAGTTCAGGAAGGCTCTCAAAACCTAGCTTTTCCTCCAATACTGCCCAGACAGCAATTGAACCTAGATATACCTCTCAGGAAATGACCCAATCTAGAAAGGCCCTTACATGCATTATCTGATTTCTACCTATCCTTCCAGTGTAAATAGTTTATGTATATAGTTAACCCCGTTATCCAAGTTTGTACTCCTGTTCGATGTAAAACCTGACAGCTTGTTGTTATGGTCGTTAAGTTATAATGTAAACCGCGCTGATACTAAATAGCGCGGTATATAAGAAATTGTAATAAATAAATAATAAATAAATAAATAATCAAACATTTGCAAGGATGTTTAAGAAAAAAAAGCCCACCCAGTTGTAAAATTCCAGGACGGGGCAGTAAAAACTCCATACGCCGTTTCTGGGTCTCCCTTGACAAATCCGGATAAATGCGTACAGCTAAACCCCGAAACAGAAGCTTCCTTTTTTGAAAAAAAAGGTTTCAATAACCACTCCTTATCCGATAACAGAGCAAATGTTACTAATAAAGTAGAAGGTTCCTGAGAGTCAAGACCAGAGTTTTCCACTAAATCTGTGACATTGAGAGCGTCTCCTGAGACTGAGTCACCCCCTAACATGCCCCCGCAAGGAACACGTTTAGCCTTGGGAAGATAGTAAATTTTTACCATTGGTGGCATTAGGTCAGTTGAGACCTCCAATGTCCGGGTTAAATATTCCTTAAACATATCTTTAGCAGAAATTGATATCACCTTAGGAAAGTTAACAACCCTCAAGTTATTAACGCAAGTAAAATTATCTAACTGTTCTAATTTCCCTTGTACCGACATAAAGTTCTTTTTAAAACCATCTGCTTGATCTTCTAAGACTGTAATTCTCCCCCATTGAACTGCAGATTCCATGGAGATACCAGATACCTTCTTCTCTAAGTCTGTTACTGTTTTCATCGTGGTCTTTACTTTGGAGGATAAAGCTGTAATATGTGGGAGCAGGACTTCTCCAAGAGAAACAATAGCATTCCAAATCGATTCTAAAGTAAAGTTCATAGGGCGTTGAAGAACAAAAGTCCTATCCGGAGTAGACGCTGCAGCATTCTCCATCTCCTCAGGCACCAAAGAAGCTTCTCGTTGCACAGGGAGAACAAACTTCCCTGTGGTCTCACCTCCAACTAGCCCCGACAGTGAAAAAAAGTGAAAGGGACTACCGGCCTCACTCACAGGCTTCTCCGGCTCACTTTTCCCCGGCCCTCGCAAGATTAAAACCTCCCCTGACAAACCAGGAGAGGAAACCTCCAGAAAGCCTTCCAGCAGTGAACCGCTATGGAGAACCTTAGGCGCTGGACTCACAACTGGGGAGGAAGTTGACACCGAGGCCGCCACTGAGCGTTCCAACTCCGATGATCCCACCAATCGGATTTCTCCATCAGCACCGCCTGGATCCCGAGCAGCACAAACAAAGTAAGTATCCAATGGCCCAGAAACAGAAGCAAGCAGCGTTGAGGTAAGAGTGGGCTGCGAAGGCACCTGCCTAGCCTTTCTCTTGTGCTTCTTCCCCATGAGAAAGGAAAAACGTGCTCACCCGAACACTACTGCGACCGCAATCTTGAAACACCCCTCCAGCCAATAGTGATATTAATGATAAACATAAAGCAACACTACTGACAAAGCGTAAAAAGGAAGATATCATCTTTGGAAGGACCTATACTATGTCCCCCTACAAAGTGAATGATCCCACATTGAAATAGCAGTGATCAGGGTTGTTGTCATTTATCTTGGGCAGGTTTGTTATGGCGTGCACATGTGCAGCAACAGCAGAGTGGGCACGTAGGAAACAGCTACTGTACTGATGCTGTAAATGGGATACAGGGGGCTGCAGGCGGCACATGCTGTAGTCCAGCTGGGGCACAGTGCGGACTAGGTAGATGCCTAGGTGGCAACATAGGAATGCCAAAACTGTAAAGCAACAAGACAGCAACTGATGAGGGTCCAAGATGGGCACGAGTGTGTGTCCCACAGTGTCACAGTGGATATTACCCAGGAGGTACCCCCAAGAGCACATAACATTGGCAGGCAGTGCCAGGGGGAAGCGCACATGTCCATGCAGGCACCCCTGCCCGACAACCCACACCATAGACAGCTGCCTACCGGCACACTGGATGGCCTGGGACTGCGCACCACCAGCACCAACTGCATAAGGGCATGTCATCATGGTGGCAGAGGGGTGCTGGTGGCGGAGGGGGCAGTGGCATCTGCCCACAGCAGACCACGGCCAAGCCCCATTTAGGTGGGTGCCATGCACTGCAACAGACAAGGTCTGCCTGACAAACAGTCATGGTACCCCCAGGGAATGACCTGCCCCTGTGGCAACATTTTGGTGCAGTACACACAGTCAGTGCATTCAGGGGCAGAAGGTCACAGGTTCAAGTCCCAGCTGTAGCTCCTGCCAACCCTGTCCCAAATTTTATCCAGTACTAAACCGTGGTAATAAAGACAGAACCTTTATTGCAGATAAAATAAACATGCCTGAAACGCCTATATTTTACCCTACAGAGCACAGACACCATAAACATGTGTAATCCCTAGAGCAGAGTTTCTCAACTGCAGTCCTGGAGGGCCAAACACCTTTCAGGTTTCATGCTGTCCCTAATAAATATGCCTGTGCTGCATTTGTATGCACCACCCCCATTGTATGCAAATGTCTTCATGCATATTCATTAGGGACAGCATGAAAACCTGAACAGTGTTTGGCCTACCAGGACTGGAGTTGGGAGCCTCTGCCCTAGAGCAGTGACCAACAGGGGCACCTACACCCACACCCACAGGCTCCACTATCCAAAGCCTCAAGGAGAGTCAGGCTGTTGGGCCCTGTGCGGAGCAGCATCTCCCAATGCTGGCACCTGCATACCTTAGCAATGCCGTCCTAAACTTGGGAATACGTTCCACATATATCAAAAGGTTGCTATGATTAATGTCAGCTAGCAAATCCTAAGTTAAACACGATTTGTTGATAGAGATTCATCATAGCAACCTTTCTGATATCTGTGGAGTGTGTTTCAGTTATTGCTTCTGACAGTGTTTACCACCCCGGGGAGTGACCCCAACAGTATTGCATACCATAGTAAAGCCTGCACTGTGCCCAGGACTGGTGAGGCAGCCAGGGCTGCCACAAACCTCCATATTTTACACAATGCTGGCGTAGGTGTGGGAGTGTGTGTCTGTCTATCCAGTGTGTTGTGGCTGCCCACACCTTACTGAGCCCACACTGCTTGTACTGTTTCCAGTGTTAGCCTGCCAGTGTGCATAATGAGAAGCAAGGTACTGTGGGTATGACCTGGACAGGGTGGCCAGGGTAGGATGCATCTGCACAGGGTATAGGGCAATGGCTGGGCCATTGTAGTGCCCAACCACCACCTGCACAGACAGGGTGGCCACAGCATGACCACGGCATGGCTAGGCTCCCCCATAGTGCTACACAGCCTTTCTCTCAAGTGTTATTTATGGGTTCTCTTTTCTGGGGCCCAATCACTGACATACCTGCTTGGTGTGTGTGCTCACATCCCATTTTTGGGTGCACACAGTTCTTCCAAGAACATGCACTATGTACTAGCTAGCAGACTATCTGCAGATAGCATGTGTATGGCTGGAGCACCTTGCAGGGTGGAGACTGACTGTGCCCTCTGCTGGTGAATGTCAGATAGTGGTGGGGGGGGGGGGGGAGCGCAGCTGAGCTTCTCCAGCATTCTACCTGTCTGCCATTGCCTTATGTGATGTGTACAGATCTGCATTGACTGCCCTGTAGGGTGCTTGTTCCCCAGCAGTACTGGGGTTGATGGTCCTCTCTACTGCCACCATTGCAGAGATGTACAATGTGGATCTGTTGGTGGGAGATCCTGTTCCCCCCACCCTGAGTCACAGAGGGTGGGTTGGGTGGTGCTACATAAACAGCTTTTGGGTCCAAACACCCCCCTTCGCCTATAACATGTGACCATGGCACCCACACAGGATATGCACTATTTTGGGTGCATCATAGTCCACAAGGGCTAGACGTGAATGGGAAATACAGATGGACACAGGTGTATCCTAGGTGTGTCTTCAAGGACTACCTATCACACACTGGCACTGATGGGGACCTGCAGCATAGCCTATCTCAGCCAAGCCAGGTGCTGCGGATCTGGTGCTGGGTGCCCCACCTCACTCTCAGGGTGAGAACAGGACCCGCACAATGTCACGGTCTGTAGCTACTCTGTGCCAGTAACACACATGGTCAGTTCCCCCTACCAGGCCTAGGTGCTGTAGGGGTGCATACCCCATTATGTGATCAGCTGTAGACTGCTGATCTGCATGTGCAGTGCATCATGGGTATGGGTGGGTTTACCCTATCCTGGTAACCACAGCAGACAGTTTGTGTGGTGACCTGCAGTATTTATGTAGCCAGCCAGCAGTGTGGTAGTAGCTATAGAGATGTAGCCTACTGGTTACTTCAATGACTGTGGAGGCAGAGGTCAAGGGGTTGGTCCTGCAGTGGTGTAATCTAAAAAGGCTATCTGAGGCATTTTATTTGAATTTAAATCAGTGCTGCCAGCAGAAACACCCTCACAGTGCTGTAGCCTAAGGTGCCTCATAGGCGCCCTATAGGGCGCCCTATAAGGCTCCCTGTAAGGCGCCCTATAGGGCACATTCTAGGGTGCCTTGGCAGACAGGGCACTTTATAATGTGACCTATGGGGCGTCTTATAGGGCGCCTTAGGTTATGGCACTGTGAGGGTGTTTTTGCTGGCAGCACTGATTTAAATTAAAAGAAAATGCCTCAGACAGTCTTTTTAGATTACACTACTGCAGGATCAAACCTATGACCTCTGCCTCCAAAGTCATTGCAGTAACCAGTGGGCTACATCATTATAGCTTCTAACACTCTGCTGGCATGTACTTAGGGTTAACGCGTGTTGTAATGAAGAAGCCCCTACTGAGCCCATGGAGATAGGGATAGTAGAAGATTCTACCTTAGAATCTGACAGGCAGTCTGAGCACATGGCTCAATGTTTACAAGAAGAAAGTAAACAGAGAAAGTCAGGAGCCGAAGGGACACGCCCAAGCTGTGACATATCACCAAGCTTAGGGGTTAATAAGAAGCACCTGTTCAGGGGAAGGGCAGAGCTAAGCCCTGAGAAACAGAACTATAATAATTGGTCAAGAGAGAGCCATAGCAAGAGCCAAGGAAGCCAAAGCCCGAGAACCTGAAGGAAGCAGCACAAGAGAGGTGCCGTTCAGGAAAAGTAGGAGAAAGGAGAGACCTCCTGTGAGGCAGGCTTGGAAAAGCTCGGAGGCTCCAGAGAGAGAGAGATGATGGCAGGAAAATACTTATAGGTCTGAGGCAGAAGCCAGCAAGCTAAGAGGAAAGAAAACACAGCCGGTGTTTGGAAACCTGTCTGAGCCAAGAGAGCAGAGACTTCCTCCCTCCTTAAAGCCAGAAGGTAGACTTCAAAGTTTTCCTGGCTATGAATCTAGTTTAAAAGTATTTACTTGTTGTTGCCAAGAAATAGGAAACAGCCCAGGAAGCAACTCCAGAGTACAGGGTAGTTTCAAGCCCTGCTGTTTAGAATGGTATAAAGGGAAGATCCCTGAATGCCTAGAAGAAGGTTACTTTAAAACCCACAATAGCAGCTTACAGCCACACCCAGCTAATGCTGAGCTGGAAGAGATGCAGATAGACTCTGACGTTTATGACGCAGCTGATATACAGATGGATTGCACCCTATGTATAGCTGACCATATTGAATCCCTGTGCTGAGCATTACTATAAGAGTGCTGAAAGTGGCAAAGGAAAGGGGAACATTTTCCTTTGCTATCAGAAGCTGTTTGTTTGCTTTTGTTTTTGTGACGAGCATTGCACGTTTGGAAGCCTGAGAATGAAGAGGCACATTTACCTTAGTTCTTGTATGCATTCCAACTACCAAATATATGGAAAGTTGTCCTAATTTCATCTGCACTTAAGTTCTGTTGGGAGGGGAAATAAAATCCTTGTCATTTTTGCCTTTAACACTCGACTGCAACTCCTTCTTGAATCAGAAGGTAGAAAGGGGACTACCATTCCCACAAGGCATTGCAGGAGCAAATGCACTGTCATACTCCCTGAAGATAGAATATCAAGACAGACCAACCCTACTCGCCCTAGGCAGTAGGCTGGCCTGATGACAGTGTTAATGTGCCATGGCACCAACTATTGCGCGATACATATTCTTGCTACCTTAGGACTGGAACGCCCACTCCTTATATTGCATTATTCACATTATCGCTGCAACTAGTGCCGGTAACATTAGGACGGTTTCATAAACATACCCCTTAAAGTCCAGAAATGTTTCTATTATCAATATTGATTTGAGGGGGAGTGGGGCAGCGTATTTATTTGCAAATATAACCACTGCTTTTGATTCAGTCTGTCCCAGAATATTGGTTCAGCGTTTAGCTGAATTTGGTATTGGTGCAGCCATTTTAAGATGGTTTGCCATCTTTTTTGAATGGGAGATCCCAACAGATTAGGATGGCTAGGCAAACTTTGGTTGGTTCCCTTTAAGACGGGGTATTCTGCAAGGCTGTCCTTTATCGGCCACCATATTCAATGTATTGTGTACTTTGTTATGTCAGGAGTTATGTGAAGCAGAGAAATGTTTCAAAGTGTATGCTGATGACATTTTCTTTTTGTGTCTATTTACTATTGGAAAATATATCTCTTTTTCACCTTTACTACAAAAAAGTGAATATTTTGTTTAATGGTGTGCTGATATTGGTCTGTTGGTTAACTTTAATAATACTGAGGCCTTGCTTGTTACATTTGATTCTGTATATAAATTTCCAAGCATGTTACCTCTTGATGGCTATTACATCCCGGTACATAATAAAATTCATTTCCTAGGTGTTCTTGATAAAAGTTTTCATTTTAAACACCAGGTACATAAGGTGATGGTACATGCTGCTTTTTATTAATTACAGTTAGTTCAGAAACCGTGATATTTTAGAAGTTCTTTGCTTTTTGGATATTGCTGCAATGGTTGACCTTATCTCATTTTGACTTTCATAATGTGATTTATATTGGATTTCCTGGTTATGTCTTGTGTTCCTTAAAAACTTCACAGAATGCCACAGCTAGGTTGATTACCAGAGTGCGGTGAACTGAATATATTACTCCTAGTTTTGTATCTCTCCATTGATTACTGATTAAACAACAAATTCAATTTAAATTACTATGTATAGCTTTTATGATTTTTTTGTTGGATGTTGTCATTGCAATTACAATTCCCTATTCAGGAATATTTACCTGTTAGAACATTTCGCTCTGATAGGCATATTATTTTATCCTTAGTACAAGATAGTTCCGTGAGCATGTGTTTTCTTATGTCACACCTACATTTTGGAATGACTTGTCTGTAACAGTGTGACAGGAGTTTAATAAACAGTAAAAACCTGCCGTATTTACTGAGACTTATCACCTGTAACTGATTATCTAAATGTTTGGTCTGTACTGATTGTATTGTTTTATTATGTATGCACATCACTTAGATGCTGAGATAGGCAATTTATAAATTAAATGAAATGAAAGATGAAATAAAAAGGATGGTATGCTGGAAAAGGAGATTAAGAGAGGATGGAGAATGCTAGGGTAAAAAGGGGTGATGCAGAGAAAATGGGTGCTAGGGAAAAAGGCAGAAAGGCAAGAGGAAGAGTGCTCAAGGAGGGAGGGAGGGAAGAGTTAGATGGAATGCATTCTGGAAGGGGGAAAAATAGGAGGGAATACTGAGAAGAGAAAGGAGAGGAATACTGGAAAAGAAAGAGGAAGACCGGAGGGAGAATGGTGGGGGTGCTGTAAAAGGAAGAGAAAGGCAGGGGGTGGTGTCTGGGAAATGGAGAACATGAGTAGGAGAACAGATACTTGATATATAGAATTGAGGGTAGAGCAGGAACTCACCTTGAGGTGGAGGATCAGGAAAAGAAGATAGACTCAGAAATTAGCTGGGGATTGATCTGGATTTTTGAAGGGTCCTGTAATAGGGGGATCCAGATGCCAGAGGTTTCTATAATGGGGAGGGGGGGTGTCTGGATGACAGAAAGTATCCGGTAGGGGTATGAATGTTAGGGGATGTTCTTACATATAAGAGTAACTGATTTCAGACCTTCAAATTGTATAAATACCGTTGAACGAGATATTCAGCAGCACTAACACAGTTAGTGCTTCTGAATATCCGTGTGTGTTGCCGCTATTTGCCCTAATGGTGAGCGGTTAGCATCAGGGGGTGTTGGGGGCGTTCCTTGGCAGAGCAGAGGCAGCATCCATCACAAACCAGGCAGCAGAGATATTGAGCAACTACCCAGTTTGCAACAAGCGGATAAAGTCAGGTGCAGCAAAAGCTGGCCTAAGTTTACCCATGGAAGCTAAATGGGCAGTGACTCAATATTCTGGTGGCCGGGTATAGCCGGGCATTGAATATCCAGGGCTCAAATTCACTTGTGAGCAACTAAAGGATGACTGTGAAGCCTCAAGAGATTAGATCTGATTCTAAACCAGCAGGGTGATGTATTAAGGGCATTAGATTGTATCAGGAGTCTAGTAGTGTAGGATATTCTACTATGCTATTCCTTTTTCAGTGATTTTCATTTTTTACCTCTCTCCCCTTTTTATTTTCCTTTTTTATTATTAGGATTATTTTTGATATTCATGGATTTATGGCTTTTTTCAATGCTAATATTTCTGATTTGGATTCAAGTGGTGTTTCTTATTTTAGTTGAAAAATTAATAAATGTCAAAAATATAAAAATAATATGCATATGTGGTGAGTAGTGTCACTATTTGGCCCTAATTTTTGCTATTCTAACTTTATCAGAATAGTTATTTGGATAGTGGACTGAATATCACCACTATTTACAGTTGATAATTTGCAACTCTCCCTTGTTCTACGAACAGACTTCTCCAACTCTATCTGAATAGTGCCAAGGCAGTCAGGAAGATATTCAGTGGCACTATCAGGATATCACTGTATAGCCTTGACCAGCAGTACCGATCTGGATAGCAGGTTCTGCTATCTGGATAAGAGTTGCTGAACATTTACTCCATAAAGGCTAGCAATGAGATGGATCGATACAATAACAGCAACTATGGACGCCACTCTATCAACAATTAACTGCCTGAATGAAGACCGAACACAGTTTAGTATATCTATCCAGACGGCACTTAACAGCAGTAATTTTCAGGAGTCTGTCAATGATTTGCACTCCTAGCTGCAAACATTTACTATGCTCTTCTTTCCTTTTATATAGTTCCAATACTACCAGAGACCTCTTGAATCCACCTCTTCCCTCACTGCCTGCTTTCCTCTACTCCCTCTCTCCTCTCTCTTGCATAGACTTTCAAAGTCTCCTGATCTCCCCCTCCCCCCTCCACCCCAATCATCTTTTCAAAGCATGTAGGGAAGCTGCAAGGACTGGTCCTGAGTATGGCAACAGCCTATGAATGAGTATAATGAAGAAATCAATGTGCATTCACAGGCTGCATGGTTGCACATCCCTGTTCTGTGACGGAGGAAGGGTCTATGAACATGTTTTTGCTTAGCCATCATGCTCATTCCCAATCTGATGCTGCTGCCACAGAGAGAGCCAACTCCCTGCAGTTTCCCCAAAACCATTTCAAGAGAAGTGATCTTGGGGGAGGACAGCATGGAGAAGGAGAGGAGAAAGTCCTTGATCAGGAGGGGGGAGGGTAAGAAATAAAAAAGGTGGACTGAGGCCCACAAATATATGTTTGTTTATGGTTCAAAATAGGGTTACTCTTTCCAGTTCTAGATGCCAACATAACCAGGTTCTGAGCACCTGTACAAAAAAGAAACCGACTCAGAGAAAACAGCTTTACAAACATTGTATTCTCAGTAACCCTTCAGTGAATCATGTTCTAAATCAATACAACCCATAACTTTCAACATTCAGCTGAAGGCATGGCATCCATTCTGGCAGATCCTGTTGAACAATTCAGCATTAGAATTGTTAATGAGTGAAACACACTGAGTTTCAAAAAGCCTTAGTGAGCTCCAGGGGATGGCAAATAATGCATATTGAAAAGTGTCAAGAGTTTACCCTTAGAGAAAGAACAGGGAAAAATAATTATTAGCTCTGAGAAACTGGGCTCTAATAGCTTTAGATTTTTTAAAATATTGATTTTGAAGTCTGTGAGTGAAACTAGATGTTTCTTCTTATTTTATTAGAATTGGAACTAAGTTCCCTGGGTTTCGTATATTTTTTATAAGACACCATCTAGGAGGATTTCATGCTCTGATAATCCTGCATCAGATACTCAAAATTTCAAAATTAACCATCATAAAAGCCACAGAAAACCTGATAGGAGAGAGCAAAGGTCAAATGAGCTTCTCTTTCCAGTATGTTGGTTTAAAAACATTGATTAAAACCTCACTTCTCTGAAATTGAGGGTGTTGAACACTTCCTTATTAAAAAACAAAACAAAACATAATTCTGGCTAGGATTTGAATCTATCTGATTTGCCAATGTGGTCCACAAGAATTAAATTTAATCTGGCTGCCGTAAAGGGCCTTATGCTCATGGATTAGTGTCCATTTTTTCAGAAATGTTGCTGTGGTCCTGCCTCTGTAAGTATATTTCATGCAAAATATTTAGCATGTTGCCATGACTGGGAACGTTATGTCTTTCTGGCCTGTTGTCCCTATATGTGGGGGTAACTGAAATGTAAAGAGATTGCTCAGTGTAATATAAGAGGCTCAAATAATATCCTGGTGAGCCAATAACTCAAGCCAGGCCCTGACCCAAATCCAGATCTAAGGTATAGATAAGCTAATTTGGGCATCCCTAGAACCTTCCCCAAAGGACTGAAGCCCCTGGATATCTATTGCCCCCTTATGTGCACTCTTCTCAGACTTGATGCAAGGACTCAAAACATAAATTGAAAAAAATAGCACCCCCTCCAGACAAAAAAACTCTACTTCTTTTAGGTCCCACCCTCTCGAACTAGATCAGGTCAGGATTGACTCACCCCCATCCAGTCTACTGGGCTCAAACTCACTCTAGGAGTCCTGGGGCTTTGGAAGTCAATGTGATCCCTACTTGCTGCTGCCCTGTTGGCAGTAACGACTAGCCCTAGGAGTCAGGTAGCACCGTTTTTCATGTTTGACCCACTGAGACAAGAGCAAATGGGGATCGTTCATGCTCCCCCAGGTCTCCTAGGGAGAAGTAATATGACTGTCCTGACCTTTTCTAGTTTGAAAGTGGGTGCCGGGGAGTGGGGGGCTTAATGGCAGCAGACTTCTGTTTGAAAGGGTCATTTTCACCATTCATTTATGGTATTAATAAGCAATGTTTTGCCTCACAGGAGCTCATTAATGCTGAATTTAAACAAAGTTTTGAGCAAAGCAAACTTTGCATGAAAGCTTACAGCTAAAAAGTGTATTTCTGTATTTCTGTGAAGTGACTTCACAAAAGTGCATTCTGTATGGGGAGGGGTGCACCTGCTCCTGGTGGGTGCACCACTAAGAAAAGACATGGGTAGGGGTGCACCTATTCTCTAAAAGACATGGGAAGGGGTGCACCTACTCCCGCCATATTGCTGGGCAGACTAGATGGACCACGCTGGTCTTTATCTGCCGTCATTTACTATGTTACTATGTGCGAAAAACCTTTGCAAAGTCGTATCACATTTTGGTCCATCTCACTTGCAGAAGGTCACCAAAACTCCATCAGTGTGATATGAAATCCAACACTAAGGGGCCCTTTTTATTAAAGGTTTTAACCTACGCAAATGAAGTTAGCATGCATGAAGTGCCCCAAACTCTTCTATTTCTGTGGAGTCCCTTTATTAAAGTATCTTAAGCAGTTAGCATGGGTTACAGCCTGCGCTAGCAGGGCCAGTACAGATAACACATCCTGATTTCTGCGGCAATTGTGCTGCAAACCTTGGAGTGGTAAATGGACGAGCTAGGGGACAGAGAGTGGGTGGAGTGAGCGCCTTGCAGTCAGCAAGGCGCGTCATTAATGTGGAGGTGCTAATCTTAGGCTGCATTAGGACAGAGCGCACTGTGTTAAATTCCGAAAACATGCCTTCCCCGCCCTCACAATTAACGTAGACGTGTTGCACCTAACACACCACGGTTTTAAGCATTATGGGCACATTAGCTGTGACACCATAGCGCCCTTAGTAAAAGGGCCCCTAAGGGTGCAATGGCATTTAACGTATGTTAATGTCATTAATGCACATCAATCTTCAGTAAAAGGCTACTAAAGGTCTGCCATGCCAATGGCTCAATTAGGACCCGGGTGTGACATTATCAAAGCCACCGGATGAATTCAACTAACTCACACACACACTTTTTCAAAAGATTTATTTCTAACAATTAATGTCAAATACTTAGTTTTTCTGCAGGTTAAAGCACTGGAACTCATTACAGCTGTAGCTGACAAGCTGGTATTCATGTCCCAGAAGTTGTTAAAACAGAACTACTTTAGGCATATGGGAAAATTGATTAGTAAAACCTAAATAAAGACTCACAAGCAATTATAAAGTATTTTTTCCCTCACAAACATCACTGGAGTATGTAAAAACAACACCCTCTGGATATTTGCCTCCGTTGATGATGCCTAGCTTGTTAAGAAAACAAAAATTTAAATAAACATTTTTATGTGTGAACTTGCAAAGGACCCTTTGCAAATTCCAATAAAACTACTCTCATGTTAAAGGCATAATGTGCTAAAATATTTTATTCAGTCTCTCAGCTAATCCATGAATGCATACATATTTCCTGAGGTCATACATGCTAAATCATGTACATAGTTCGATTATGTTATCTAGTTAACAGACTACATATTCCATGTATATAGTTCTCCCAGTTTGAACCAAGTTGTCACCCCTGTTATATGTAATACCGAACAGCCTGTTGTTCTGGTTTTGTTATTGTTCCCTGTGAACCGCGCTGATCTCAAAAAGTGCGGTATATAAGAAACTAAAATAAATAAATAAATAAATAAATAAATAAATACATACCCATCAGTAATGCCAAGTTAATGCAAACATTATTGAATCAAGTAATGAAATAATGAATGGAAAGCTTTGGACTTTTCTACAGCAGCTAGGATCAGCTGTGTTCAGCATTTTACCCATTAGTTACTACATCTGAGCCTTAGCTATCTGTCACTGAGCTGGTGAGTTACCAAGGAGTGATAATATATCACTAACCTGCAGTAACTCAACATATGATTAATGCAAATTAATGCAAATTTGTATTCATCCTCACAAACTACCCCTAGATTCCCCAATAAGGGCAGTTAATAAAGGGAGAACTGGTGCTATTTTGGACCCGAGGTTTGACAGGGCAGGAGTGACTGAGGATTTCTCCAGCCCAGCTAGACACCAGGGAACCAATTTGGCTTCAGGTGTGTTGGGGGGGGGGGGGGGTTGTCAGGGAATTAGGTGGGTGCCTTTGAGGCAGGGGGAGTGTCTGTTCTGAGAGGTGGGGATATCTTTAGAGAAGTGAGTTTGTTTTCTAGGAGGCTAAGGATCTTTGCTAAGGGGGGAGGGGGTTCATGTGCACATACGCATGCCAGTTCCATACACACAGGCCCTTTAAGATGTCCCCAGGAGCTGACACTCCTGGGTAGGAAAAATATTGCCAGCTCAAAGATGGCATTTTTCCAAAATTAACACAGCTTGTAAAGTGCAGTGCAGGCTGCATTTGCATGCTTTATATCTCATCATATAGTACACATAATGGTACACATTATTGTAAAATAATGCACAACTTTGCTGTTTAATGCAGGTTAAGAGGCAAATAACATATAATATTCCATTAACTCATGGTAGTAACTATCCCTCTAAATCAGTGCTTTTCAAACGTTTATCCTGTATGACCCCATTTTAACAACAGAAAATTCACATGGACCTAGATGATGATGATGATGACGATGAAATCAAACTGGCAGATCTCCAACCTTCCACTCATTTAAAGCAGGAAGGCAGCAGCAACAGTAGTGGCAACAGCAGCAGTGGTCAGCACATAATTGCTTGTGTCAATGTGCGCCAGTACTCAGCATGGCTTTCCAGCCTAACAGGAAGCTTATCTAGGAAGAGGCAGGGGCCTATGAATGTTCACTGGCTCTCAGCCCATATGCTGATTGGTAACTTGGCATAGATCACAGTGATTGTCCGGAGCGATGAGGAAATGTCCGTGTTTCTCTGACCCCATCCGCTGACGATGTGACCCCATTTGGGGTCCTGACCACTGTTCCCTCTAAGCTGTGCGCGTGTGCGCGCGCACACACCTCGCCGAGCGAGCACACATACTTTACAACAGAGCGCACAAAAATGACGGTTCTGATTCTGATAGAAAACAACACAGATGTCTTAAAATTTAAAAACTGTTATGTATTTATGGTTTTCACAAGTTCTACAATGTTTTCTAGTGCAATCAATGTGGTGTACATACTGTATTCTGACGTTTAGTCAAATTTAATTTTAAAGTATATAACTCCGAGTGTCGTCATGTGGCGCACAATAATTTAACCTTCCTTCAAAAGCTGCACAGCTGATATTTTATGCGCACACAGCCTATAGAAAATTAGAGGGAACATTGGTTCTGACCCCAGGTTTGGGAACCACTGCTCTAAGGGGCATGTTTACTAAAAACCGCTAATTAGCGCGCCGCAAAATAGCGCACTAAAAGCGATACTTAAGAGCGCTTAAACGCCCCGCAAACGTGCGATGAAGCCCCGCACACTTGCGCGTCACAGTAACGGGTGCCGCACAAGTACGTGCCCGCAAATGTCCGATAGAGGCGTGGAAAGGCTAACGGAGGGCGGAGGAAGGCCCCGGAGGGGCGGAGAGAAGGGGTTAATGGGCGGGGAAGGGGAGGGGAGAGGCGCCCCGCACATTATCGGGGCTGAATTTCCAAAAAAAAATAGCGCGAGTGAATCACTCACGTTAGAATGCATTTAAAGGGAAGAGAAACCATTTCCGTCAGCAATGTACAGCAAAACCGGGGAAACCTGCAAAACGTGAGCAGTGTGATACATGTGCACAGCACAAAAGTGCAATTATAAATAGAAAATGACCACCACAAAAATATGAAAAATAGTAATTCAGTTGGGGAACAGGTATAGTGATGGGCAAAACTAGATAACACACCCAGGAAAGCTCCAAAAAAAGGAAATGATTTATGGAAAGGTGTACGGAGCGGAGACCCGTCCAAAAAACATTTCCCTTTTTCTGGAGCTGTCCTGGGAGTGTTATCTAGGGTTGCCCATTAATATCACTGTTGCCCAGCTTGGGTATATGTTTTCCCCCTTTGTTCCGTGGTCATTCCCGGGTTTTATTTGCACGTTTGTCACCACACAGGGTGAAGGAGCCCACAGTAAAAATGCATACAGCAGGGTTTGTGACTCCATCCTGCCAGGTTTACTACCTCCAGGGGCTGCACTGTCTCTGTGGCCATGGTGTGGTGCAGAGGACATAGCCATGACCTCTAGGACTAGAAGGCCAGAGGTTCAAATCCCAGCTGGGGCACTTGCCAGCCCCATCCATATATTTTACCCACCACTAAACAAAGATAGAGCAGACACCCCTGTATTGCAGGGAACATAAGCATGGGGGAAACACCCATATGTTACCCAATACCGCACACACACCACAACAATGGGCATACCTACAGCCAAGTCCCCCAAATGCAGTCCCGTACTGCCACATTGCAATCAGGTCATCTGCTTTTTCTGAGAGAAGCTCATGCCAGCATGTTGGCGCACGAGTACATGTGGTGCAGGGGGCAGTGGCAGCTAGCCACAGAGGACAGAGGCCAAACCAAGTGCAGGCTGGCACAGTCCACTGCAACACACAGGCCCTGCCGGATCCACAGGCATGGACGTTCCAGGGAATCCAGCCAATCTGTGGCTACAAGGTGGTGCAGTGCATACCAGAACAGAAGGTCACAGGTTCAAAGCCCAGCTGGGGCTACCACCAATCCTTCCCACATATTTTTCCCACAGCTGCACAGTGATAGTAAGGACAAATCTTTCGTGGTGAGGATATATGCAATGGTACTACGTCTATCTTTTACCCCACTGAGCACAGACACCATGTACAGGGGCAGTACCTAGAGCAGAATCTCCCAAATGCAGTCCTGGTGGGCCACACACCAGTCAGGGTCCATGCTGCCACTCATACAAATGCCTGTGCTGTATATCTATGCACCACCCCCATGGCATGTAGATGTAGCTCATGCATATTCATGAGAAACAGCAGGTAAACCCAATCAGTGTGATGCACACCTGGACTGGAGTTGGGAATCTCTGCCGTAAAGCTGCAGCCAACAGGGGCAGACACACCCACACCCACACCCACAGGCCCCATTGGCCAATGTCTCCTGGAGAGGCAGAACATTGGACCCTGCGTGCATCTCCCAATACTAGCACCCTAGCAAACCCTAGCAATGGAACCCTACACCTGAGGTATATGGTACACAGCTCTGAGACGCTTGCTAGGAGTACTGGCAGATAGATATCCATATGTTACGCACATACTGCTAGTTGACCCCATCCGAACAATCTGTTTGGTGTTTGCGGTGCGTGCTCCAGCCCTTGCCTCTGACGGTGTTTACCACCCTGGGGAGTGACCCCCAGCAGTACTGCGTAGCATATCCATGCCTTGCCGTGCCCAGCACCGGTTTGGTGGGCAAGGCTAATTACCTCCTCAATAGTAGCACCATGATGGCATAGGTGTGGAATTGTGTGTCTGTCTATACAGTGGGTGTTGGCTGCATGCCCCTTCCACAGCCCACACTGCCAACACTGTTGCCAGTATTGGCCTGCCAATGTGCATAATGAGTAGCAAGGGACCATGGGTATATCTCAGACAGAGTGGACTGACCAGGATGCAGCTGCACAGGGCATAGGGCACTGGCAGGGGCATGGTAGTGCCCGGCCACCACCTACACAGACAGGGTGACCTCTGTATGTGCTGCTGGGGGATCACTCTCACCCTGAGTGTGCAGTGATGGCAGCATGGCTAGGCACGCCCATAGTGCTATATTGTGATTCTCCCATGTGATATGTATGGGTGTCCTGTGGGGGCTTCTTCATGGACTTATCTGTCTGTGTGTGCTGCCACCCCAGTTGTGGGTGCATGCATGTCCATCAGGACCAGCCAGCAGACTGTTCACAGCTGATATGTGTTGTGATGGAGTGCCTTGCAGGGTGCAGTGGCTGATGGCTTGCTGCAGGTGAATAGCAGATAGTGGTGGGGTGCATCTTTGACTATCCAGGCCTAATGTCTGTCTGATATTGTGTTATGGATATGTGTGGAGCTGCTTGGACTGTGCTGTAGGGTGTCTGTTCCCTAGCAGGACTGGGGTTGATGGTCCACTCTACTGCCATCGGGGTGGGGATCTGTTGAGGGGAAGCCCTGTTTTATCCACCTGGGGGTCCCCACTAACTGAGCCAGACAGAGATCTCCAAAATGTTTATGCAGCACCTACCTATTCCACAGGTTATTGCTGCTTTGGAGCCTGGTGTTGTGGACCTAGTCCTGGGCGCAACATCTCACACTCAGGGTGAGCACAGTAACCGCACAATGTGATGGTGTTTAGCTACTCTTTGCTGTTTGTCCACCCACTCAGGACACCCTACCAGGCCGAGGTGCTGTGTGGGTGCACACGGACACTTCCCCCTACCAGGCCGGGGAGCTTTAGGGGTGCATTTCCCATCCTGTGTTCAATCGTGGACAGCTGATTTGCATGTGCAGTGCATCATGGGTACGGGTGGTTCACAACAGCAGACTGTCAGTGAGGTGACGTACAGGCTATCTGCAGCCAGCCAGGGGCTGCTTACAGCTATAGTGCTGTAGCCCAATGGTTACATCACTGCCTGTGCAGCCAGATGTCATGGGTTCAAACCCACAGTGGGGTTATGTGATAGGGATGTCCACAGATTTATTTTAATTTACTGTACATATGTTGCTGCCAGCAATACCACCCTCAGCGTACTGTACCCATAAGGTGCCTCTGAGGGTGCTTTATGGGGCGCCCTATAGGGCACGTTACGGTTGCCAGCCATATAGGGTGCACTATACATTATCCTGTGTCGCAACATACATGCTGCCCTATAGGGGACATTCTAGGGTGCCTTGGCGGACGGTGCACTGTAACATGTGCCTTATGGGCCGCCTTATATTAATATGCTGTGAGAGTGCGTTTGCTTGTAGTTATCACAAAATAAAATTAGAAAGCCTCCTACAGCACATAACATACTGCCTCAGCTAGCCTTTTTCACTGGGCATTGTGAGGGATGGAACCCCTGGTCCCTGCACCATTGGTCAGTGTCTTAGCCATTGTGCTGTGGCTGTGTTCCTTTGCTTTGGCATCAGCGCGCCGCCTTATGCCCATCAGCGCGCCACCTCCTGCTGCCCACAATTAGTGTGCCGCCTTGTGCCGCCCAAAATGAACAGTGCGCCGCCTTGTGCCACCCAGATAGTACAGTGCGCCGCCGTATGCCGTACAAAACGAACAGTGTGCCGCCTTATGCCGTCCAAAAGTACTTTGCATCCTGAACCACTTTTACACATTCAAGGTGTTGCCTCAGCTGGCCTTTTTGCTGCGCACAATGGGGGATTGAACCTGTGGCCCCTGCACCATTGGTTAGTGTGTTCACCGTTGTGCTACAGCTCTGCTCTGATATGTGTTCAGCAGCGCCCCGCTTAGCCTTCCCACGCACTAATGTGGGCCCCGCAAATTAGCGCGACGCGCACACGTACGGTAGGGTTTTTTTCTTCTTTCTGCCTGAACCGCCCACTCCTTATATGGCACACGCACACTACCGCGGCCCCGCACATTAGGAATGTTTAGTAAACATGCCCCTAAATGTACCAAGGTTTAAGCTCACCCCACCCAAAGCCTTTTCGAATGGGATATACTTACAGCACCTAGGCAATAAACAAGATATTTTAACTTAATTTATTTTATATCCACAATGCGTGTTTGTTTATGATCACTAGTTACAATATATTTCTGTTGGATCTCAAATAATACATTTTTTGCCATTCTGAATGAGAATAATATATGATGATGAAGATGCTCATGAAGCCCATTTAATTACAAGAACAATAATAATAATGACAATGATGCCTTCATACACATGATTAGGCTTTTGATATCATAGATGAGGAGGAAAACATAACATATCAACCCATAGGATCTGTATCAAACCCTATTATTAATTCATAGTGCTAAAGATTTTGTATGTGTTTATGAGCGGCATTTTTTAAGGTATTTACATGGCATTTTTGAAGGTATTTTTGAAAGTAGTTACCCGTGCGAATGCCTTATCCAGGATTTTTGAAAGACACCTACATGGGTAGTGCCTTTCGAAAATCCCAGATAAGTCCCTAATGCACCCAGATGCTATGCGGTTAGTATCGAGGCGTGTTGGGGGTGTTCCGGGGCAGAGCAGGGATAGAGGAAAGGACTAACCGGGTAACAGTGATTTAAAGATAGCAAGGTTTTTCATCGAAAATCACTGCTACCCGGCTAACTCCTGTGTCTTCCAGGTTATGCGGCGTGAACCAGATTTTTAATGCCTGGCATTGAAAATCCTGGCTAGTCGGATGGTGGGCAGGGTATGCACCAACGCGGCACTTAGCACCGGCCAAATGAAAATAGGGCCCAATGTTTTTAACAGTTTTGTAAATGTTTAGTACTCACTGAAAGATTCCATGGCACAAAAGTTTATTTGTATAGTTTATTTGAATTGTTATATTAACCTTTGCATTCATTTTTTATCAACCAGTTCCTCAATATTTGAACCTAAAGCCTTCTGACTCCCCAGCAGGGGCATACCTAGAGTTGTGTGAGCAGTGCGGCCACACTAGGTGCAAGTACAAAAGGGGCTCTGATATCAACAATGGGCATTGCTGGACATGACTGGGTTGAGTGGGGGCACCAGATTCACTAGTCGCATGGGGCACATCTCAAGCTTGGTACAGTTCTGCTCCCCAGTGTGAAGGTGGTAGGAGAACCTACTACACTTTAACCCATTTGCAGAAATCTTACCATTTGAAACTTTACTTTGTCACATGACTCTTTTGTTCCAGGTGCCCTTGGTATGGTAGGGCAGACAAGTAAGCCATATGGTCGTTATCTGCCATTATGTTTCTATGTTTTACAACATAGTGAAGACTTTCCAAGACTGTATAAACACTTTTGAAATTCTGAAAATACAAGATCATCACTTGTAGAAGCAACACAATTAAAAATGCCTCTTGAAGACATGTGGAGGGTCATTTTATGACGGAATCATGGGTAGGAGCCTCCTTCTCTTTATAAAATACTAGCATATGTGGCAGAGAATTTGCCTTAAATATACAATAGGTATAATCACTTATACCTGCTCATGGAGAAGGCTAAATGCCCACATGTACTTCATGCAGATATGCTCATAGATTAAGTTAGTTTATAATCCACATGAGTATGAGTAAACTCTGAAGAGTGGCAAATCACCTGGACTGGATGGTATACATCCCAGCGTATTGAAAGAACTGAAATATGAGATTGCAGACTTGCTATTAGTAATCTGTGAACTAAAATCATTAAAAGGAATTACAGGGGTGATCTGGGAAACTACAGACCGGTGAGCCCGATGTCAGTACTGGGAAAAATGGTAGAAACCATCATAAAGAACAAAATTACTGAACATGTAGAGAGTCATGGCTTAATGGGAGACAGCAAACATGGCTTTAGCCAAGGAAGGTCTTGTCTTACTAATTTGTTATGTTTTTTTGAAGGTGTGAATAAACAGGTAGACAAAGGTGAGTTGGTTGATAAAGTGTATCTGGACTTTTAGAAAGCCTTTGACAAGGTCCCTCATGAGAGACTTTTGGCAAAATTAAAAAGTCATGGGATAGGAGGCAGTGCACAATTGTGAATCAGGAACGGGTTAAAGGACAGAAAGCAGAAGGTAGGACTAAATGGCCAATTTTCCCAATGGAGAAAGGTGACTAGTGGGGTACTCCAGGGATCTGTGCTGGGTCCGCTGCTTTTTCACATATTCATAAATGACCTGGAAATGGGAATAACGAGTGAGGTTATCAAATTTGCAGATGACACAAAACTATTCAAAGTTGTTAAAACCCATTAGGAGTATGGAAAATTGCAAGAGGATCTTGATAAATTGGAGGACTGGGCATCGAAATGGCAGATGAAATTTAATGTGGACAAGTGCAAAGTTATGCACATAGGAAAGAAAAACCCAGACTATGGTTACACGATGCAAGGTTCCACAGTAGGAACCACCACCCAGGAAAATGATTTAGGCGTCATCGTGGATGACATGTTAAAATCTCTGCCCAGTTTGCAGTGGCGGCCAAGAGAGCAAATAGAATGTTAGGTATCATAAGGAATGGAATGAAGGATAAAACATAGGATATTATAATGCCTCTGCATCATTCCATGGTGCGACCGCACCTTGAATATTGTGTGTATTTCTGGTCGCCGTATCTTAAAAAGGATATAGCGTTATTAGAAAAGGTACAGAGAAGAGCCACCAAAATGGTAAAGGGGATGGAAAGATACCCCTAAGAAGAGAGGCTAAAAAGGTTAGGGCTCTTCAACCTGGAAAAGAGACCGCTGAGGGGAAATATGATAGAGGTCTATAAATTAATGAATGGAGTGGAATAGGTAATTGTAGATCGATTATTTACGCCATCAAAATATAGAAAGACTTGGGGTCATGCAATGAAGCTACAGGGTAATCTATTTAAGAATAATAAGAGAAAATATTTTTTCACTCAACGTTTAATCAAACTCTGGAATTTGTTACCGGAGGGTGTAGTAAAAGCTGTTAGTGTAGCTGGATTTAAAAAAGGTTTGGACAAGTTCCTGGAGGAAAGGTCCATAAACCATTATTAAAGGAGACACAGAATATCCACTTCTTGCCCTAATACAAGCACTGTGGAACCTGTGTCTTTTGGGGGAACTGCTATGTACTTTCTTCCGAGGCAATGGAGGGTTAAGTGACTTGCCCAAGGCCACAAGGAGTGCTAGTGGGAATTGAACCCTGGTTACTTGGTTACCAAGCCAGTGTTCTAACCACTAGGCTACTCCTCCACTAATCTACTTCTGGTGACACTGCCAAGAAAACCCAGGAGCTTCTGGGTCGCCAGGAGTCAGGACTGACTCGAAGGCACACATTGCATTGCTATGTAATTGTGACCTAGATTGGCCAATGTTGGAAACAGGATACTGGGCTTGATGGACCTTGACCTCATCCAGTATGGCATATCGTATGTTCTTATGCATACACTCAATTCAGATGACACATCAGACTGGGAAAGCACACATCTTCATACCTAGGTATGTACTTTTATGCTGGTTGGCAGGGCTTTTTTTGATGGGGTATTCAGTGGCGCCATTTTCATTGCTTGTTAAAACTGACGCATGCTCCTCATGTATTAATGAAAGAGCCCTGCATATGAATGCCAGCATCTTTTTTGCTAGAGAAAATGTACTGCTGGTTAGTATTTCATAAGAAGTCATTTAAGCACAGAGGCGGAGCCTGACTGGGCACAAGATGGCTGCTTAATTTTGAGGTCCCAGTAAACCTGCCATAAATCCTTCTCTCCCTGTGCAACGCGGAACTGCTTGAATTCCCCCAAGAAACATTTTGAAGTGGGATGGCGTCGGGTAAACCTGGCCAGTTGGAATTCAGTGCTGCTACTAATGAGGGAGTGAAGAGACCGAACCGCACCCTCCTTCTCTCCAAAAATCGTCAGGCATGCGAGAAAACGTGGACACCACACATGAGGGGCTTGATGGGATCAGAGCGGTAAGGGAGATGGTAGTGGCCAACGGGGATACGCTAGCAGGTATGCAGGCTGATGTTTCAGAGCTAAAAGAGCTGAAGGAACAATTAATTGTGCTGTCGGAGAGAATGGTGGGGTTTGAAGTTAAAGTGGAATGTCATGAAGAGCATTTAAAACGTACTCAGGCCAACAGCAAACGTATCACCCTGTTAGAGCTTAATCTGGAGGACCTTAATAACAGATCACAAAGAAACAACATACGTTTAGTCGGTGTCCCAGAGGGCGCTGAAGCTGGAAATATGTTGTCTTTTTTGGAGGAGCATCTACCTACGTTGCTGCGGCTGGAGTTTGTCCCGCCACTCGAGTTTGAGCGAGCACATCGGGTTCCTGCTCAAGCAGGCCCTCAAGGGCGAAACCCGAGGCCCATCGTCATGTGTCTGCTGTGGCATCAACAGGCGGTGAAAATAATGACCGCGACCAAGGCCTTGGCACCGGTGAGATTTGAAGGCCATAGCATTGCCCTTTTCCCAGATTTCCACAAAGCAATGGTAAAGAGACGGAAGCTGATGTTGGCTCTTAGGCCACGTCTTCAGCATCTTCAGGCCTGATATGGGCTTTTCTCCCCCGCATGCTTCAGGATGACATTGCACAACCAGACGTGCACATTTGAAGAGCCTCAATCTCTGCTCAAGTTTATAGAAGTTCAAGAAGCGATGCTGATGCAGTAGAGACCGAATTATGCTCGCAGTATAATGGATCCTGCAGAATTTGACATAGAGCGGGTGGACCTTTTTGCTCTGGAACTCAGTCAATCTCTTTGCTCAGTTAATTTTGTATGTATAAGGCTTTGCCATAGTTTTTCATACAATATTGGTTCTGGTGGGAAGTGGATGGAATCTGTTTTGAAGGTTGGATATTTAATCGGTAACGGATTCTGCAATCAAACTTGTGATAAACACTGACACTCAAAACATAAATAACCTTGGGGCGGTAGGATAGAGCATTGATTGGGTGATGTTAATAGCCGGGGAGGGTTTCAAACCTGGGTTGTTCAAGGGAATCAAGGGGTAGTCTTGCGTAGGATGGCTTACCTAGGTTCTGTATCTGGGTTAAGGATAGGGATGTCTCCATGTGGTGTTGATTGATATATGGGGTGTGACATGTTTGTTGAACTGTATGCTGAAAGCCCCTAGTGAGCTTATTTTTGTATTACTTTTGTGCAATGGGTTCACTTAGGATATTATCTCTGAACATGAAAGGAATCAATAACCCGATTAAACGGAAAAAAATCCTTCTATACTGCAATAAGGAAGGGGCAGACGTTGTCCTCCTGCAGGAAACTCGCCTATCTTCAGGTGAAGCAAAAACACTGGGCATCGCGCAATATGCCCTGGTAGGGTTTGCGGAGGCTTGTCACAAAAAGAATGGGGTAATAATTTTGGTTAAGAAATCATTACAGCCAGTTGTTGAAATGGCCCAAGCTGACCCGGGGGGAAGATGGGTGAAGGTCCTGGTGCAAATTGGAGATTGGAAACTTGGCATTATGAATGTCTACGCTCCAAACTCCGATGATGTGTCTTTCTATCATAAGGTAGAAGAGGAAGTCCATGAACTAGCAGCCTATAAGATTATACAGGGGGGTGATTTTAATCTGGTGCTGGACCCTCTGATAGATAGGCAACCCTATAAGTCCCTTAGGCCAAGTCGTGCCTCTGCCACGGTGACAGCTTTAGCATAGGAGATGGAACTAATTGATATCTGATGATTGCTCCACCCCACTCAAAAGGAGTTTACTTTCTATCCCCTTCAGCATGGGTCTCATTCGAGGATCGACTTCCTCTTAATCTCCAAGTCCTTAGTCGCATCGGCAGTGGAGACAAATATTGGGGCCACTACGGTGTCGGATAATGCCGCTGTCTTCTTGTCCCTTGCATCTGGGACTGCTCCTCTCAGGGGTTCCGGTTGTTTTTTTCAGAGGTCGCTTCTAGTGGATTCGGCTTTTCAGGAATGCATGAAGAGTGCAATCAAGGACTATTTTGCTGTAAATCTTCCTGAAGACACGGCTGGATGGGCTTGGTGGGAGGCTTTTAAAGCCTCCATTTGCACCAAGATAACGAGTTTTTCTATTAACGTGGCTAGACAGAGGAAATCAAAGTTGGCAGAGCTTGAGTCTCAAATCCTAGCGGGAGAAAGACTTCTGAGGTCTAGAGCTGATCCCTGCATTTTGCTTCGCCTGCAAAAATTAAGATATCAATATAATAATATAATGAGAAACGTTCGCACACAAAGAGGGCAAAATACTATAGGGAGCAAAATATTTCTGGTAGATTATTGGCGTCAACTCTGAATCCCCGCACCGAGAAATTAAAATTGCAATTCAGAAGGACCAACAAGTCCTATTTACTAGGACTGTTGATATAACTGCAGCCTTTAGGTCCTTTTATTCAAGGCTGTACTCTTCCGAGGGGGAGGGGGGACAATGTGAAAGCTTGTGAAGAATTTCTGAAGCAAATCCCACACCCTAAGTTTACCTCTCAACAAGTTTGTGACTTAGATGCACAGCTCACGATGAGCGAACTCCGGGCCATCCTAAAAGCTGCAAAAAAAGGGAAAGTAGCCAGCCCTGATGGGCTCCTTATCGAGTTTTATCAGATGTTTCAGGAAGACTTACTCCCCTATCTGGTAAAGTACTATGAGCTTCTTTATGAGCAGGCCCCCTTTGTCGGCGGATTTAATGCAGCCACTATTGTGGTTCTAGAGAAGGCAGGCAGAGATCCGCTCAAGATGGAGAATTACAGGCCGATCTCACTTTTAAACGTAGACTATAAATTATTTGCTTCGGCCCTGGCATTAATCCACCCTGATCAGTGTGGCTTCATGGCAGGGAGGTCAACGGCTGATAATGCCCGCTTGCTCCTGAATCTCTTGTCTCTAATGGAGTTGCTAGACTATCCTTTGGTTGAGATCTCCTTAGATGCCGAAAAGGCCTTTGATAGGATAGAATGGCCTTTCCTGATTTGGGTCTTGTGCTGGTTTGGGTTTGGGGAGGCTTTCATTAGTCTGATCCAGGTAATATACTCTGGCCCCCAGGCTCGCATTTTGGTGGACGGCCAGCTGTCTACCCCTTTTTCGCTTCATCGGGAGACTAGGCAGGGTTGCCCTCTTTCACCGATCCTGTTCAACATGGCATTGGAGCCATTACTGCTGAAGATCAGACACTCTGAGAGGATTCAGGGCATCATGGTAGGGGACCTTCAGGAAAAACAGTCGGCCTATGCTGATGACCTGTTGCTTTTCTTAAATCCTTGTTCTATGGCTGAGGTGTTAAGGGTCATGGAAGACTACTCAAAGACATCGGGCTATAAGATAAACTGGACCAAGTCGGTGGCCTTCCCAATGAACAGGGCCACTTTTTCAGAGCACATAAAGGAGTTCCCCTTTTTGTGGGAAGCAAAGGCAGTCAAGTATCTAGGGGTAAAAGTTTGTTACTCGGCGGAAGAGACTGCTCTTTTGAATTGTAAACACATTGAGGAATTGATCCAGTCCTTTGCGATAAAATGGTCCCCGCTGCATCTGTCCTGGTGGTCTTGTCACCTAAGGTTAATTATATTCTGGAAATGTTACCAATCTCATTACCTGACAGGGTCTTTAAAGTGTGGGAACGTTCGCTCACTCACTTTCTATGGCAGGGCAAACCCCCCCAGGATAGCACTCAGTAAACTGAAAGCGAATAAGGAAAATGGCGGGGTGAATTTCCCTGACTTCAGGAGGTACCATTAGGCCTTTTTGTTCAAACAAGGAGCCTTTTGGTGCCCGAAGGAAGTCCTAGGACAACGACCGATATGGGTGGAGGTGGAAAGTCGATTGGTCGCGCCGACCCCGTTGCCCTTATTGATTGGTATGAAGTACCCAACTTCCTCCACACTCTTCAGGGTAGTAGTGACAACTCAGGAGGCTTACAGTATCCTGGCAGGATGTAGAGGGGTAGACAATCCACTGTCCTATGCGGTACCAGTATGGTGTAACCCCAGGTTCAAAATTGGTCACAAAACAATAAGATGGAAAAGCTGGCAGGATAAAGGGGTTTGGACAGTAGGTCAACTTGTGCAGGCGGAGGGATGGAAATCTTGGGCTGTGTTACAAAAAGAGTTTGATCTACTAGAGTGTTGTCAATTTCAGTGGATGCAGCTAAAAAATTGTTTGATAAAGTCTGGGATGCTAATTAAGAATCTAGTGGAGGCTTGGGGATTGCAGACAATGGCCCTCTCTTGCAGCGGCAAGGCTGGTGCAGCATCAAAGTTAAGAAAGGGTGGAACACAATCTGAATCAAGGCCTCGGAAAAGATGGGAGGATGACCTGGGTATCTCTATCTTGCCTCAGAATTGGTCTTTGATTTGGACCAAAGTCAACAGAGTTTCCAAAGCAGCTGGTATAATCCAAACCTTATATTTTACGCTGCATCGTGCATATATCACTCCCACCCGGCTCTCTAGGTGGGATACGGAAGCCGGAAATAAATGTTGGTCCTGTTCTTCAAGACTGTTCTTCAAGACTGAAGTGGTATTTAAAGGTGATACTGCAGAGGAATTGAGAGAAATATTGCTACACCGGGAAGATATATTACAACTATTTGATAAACTGAATAGTAGCAAATCACCTGGACCAGATAGTATACATCCCAGAGTGTTGAAAGAACTGAAATATGAGATTGCAGACCTGCTATTGGAAATCTGTGAACTTACATTAAAATCATCTGTAATACCTGAAGATTGGAGGGTCGCCAACGTAACACCAATTTTTAAAAAGGGTTCCAGGGGTGACCCAGGAAATTACAGACCAGTGAGCCTGACGTCAGTACCAGGGAAAATGGTAGAAACCATCATAAAGAACAAAATTACACAGCATGTAGATAGTCATGGCCTAATGGGAGACAGCCAACATGGCTTTAGACAAGGAAGGTCTTGTCTTACTAATCTGATATGTTTTTTTGAAGGTGTGCATAAACAGGTAGACAAAGGTGAGTCGGTTGATATAGTGTATCTGGACTTCCAGAAAGCTTTTGACAAGGTCCCCCATCAGAGACTTTTGGCGAAGCTAAAAAGTCATGGGATAGGAGGCAGTGTACTATTGTGGATCGGGAACTGGTTAAAAGATAGAAAGCAGAGGGTAGGGCTAAATGGCCAATATTCCCAATGGAAAAAGGTGAATAGTGGAGTACCCCAGGGATCTATACTGGGTCCGCTACTTTTTGACATATTCATAAATGACCTGGAAAAGGGAATAACTAGTGAGGTTATCAAATTTGCAGATGACACAAAACTGTTTAAAGTTGTTAAAACCCAAGAGGATTGTGGAAAACTGCAGGAGGATCTGGATAAATTGGAAGACTGGGCATCCAAATGGCAGATGAAATTTAATGTGGACAAATGCAAAGTTATGCACCTAGGAAAGAACAACCCACACTATAGTTACACGATGCAAGGCTCCACACTAGAGACCACAACCCAGGAAAAAGATTTAGGAGTCATCGTGGATAACATGTTAAAACCCTCCTCCCAGTGTGCAGCGGCGGCCAAGAAAGCAAATAGAATGCTAGGTATCATAAGGAAAGGGATGGAGAATAAAACAAAGGATATTATAATGCCTCTGTATCGCTCCATGGTACGACCGCACCTTGAATATTGTGTGCAATTCTGGTCACCGTATCTTAAAAAGGACATAGAGTTATTAGAAAAAGTACAGAGAAGAGCCACCAAATTGGTGAAGGGGATGGAAGGCTACTCCTATGAAGAGAGGCTAAAAAGGTTAGGGCTCTTTAACCTGGAAAAGAGACGGCTGAGGGGAGATATGATAGAGGTCTATAAATTAATGAATGGAGTGGAACGGATAAACGTGGATCAATTGTTTACGCTATCAGAATATAGAAAGACTAGGGGACATGTAATGAAGCTACAGGGTAAACTATTTAAGACAAATAAGAGAAAATATTTTTTCACTCAACGTGTAATCAAACTCTGGAATCTGTTACCGGAGGATGTAGTAAGGGCTGTTAGTATAGCTGGGTTTAAAAAAGGTTTGGACAAGTTCCTGGAGGAAAGGTCCATAAGCCACTATTAAAAAGGGACCCAGGATATCAATGCTTGACCCAGTACAAGCATTGTGGAACCTGTGTCTTTTGGGGATATTGCTAGGTACGTATGACCTAGATTGGCCACTGTTGGAAACAGGATACTGGGCTTGATGGACCTCGGTCTGACCCAGTATGGCATGTCTTATGTTCTTATGTTCACATGTGGGTACTTTAAAACATATGTTTCTTTATTGCTTTTATGTTCAGAGCTTTTGTTCTTCTGTTTGGGAGAAAATCAAGAAGGTTCTACATTTTCGGGCACCCCTAACTTGGCAGATTGTGATCCTGCGCTCTGCATCTTGCAAGTTCCCTTAAAGGGAATAATTTTTTATTTGATTTTTTGATTGCAATAGCTTTAAAACTGATCATGATTTACTGGAAAGATTTACTGGATGTTCACCACTGGTGGAACCTGGTCTGCTTATATGCCAGTTATGAGAAGGCGCAGGGGACCCTGGGCGCAAGGGGATGCCCGTGCAGTGGGAAATTGGATGCCATGCAGATCGGAAATCTGCAGGGAGACAGGGCAGACTTGAGTATGTCTGCAAATAAGTGGAAACTTTTGGATGATTATACTGCGAAAGCAAGAACCAGGATGTGATATCTCATTGTTACTGTTGGGGCTTAATTGCACTCACTGGATCATTTATTGGATACACCATGGTGTTCACATGGAGACAGGAAGGGTGGGGGGTTGGGGGGGAGGGTGTTCCCTTATTGCTGTTATTGTTGTATGGTAATAATGTGTAGTGTGTAGTGTTGTGAAAATTTAAATAAACATTTTAAAAAAAAAGGTCATTTAAGCACACACACATAGGAATGACTTTATAAAGTTACCTAAAGAAGTAGACATTCATTTCTCCTAATAAATGTATTTATAATGTCAGTGAATGCTTGTCACATTTGTGCAAAAACTTCTAAAATGAATTTTTGAACTCACTCTACATCTGCTATGTTTTTTTCTGTGCAACCACTTTATCCCTAGGGCTTCACAGTATATAAATATGGCACTCCCATCACTGCCTCCCAATTATGTTTTAAACTACGCACTTCAAGTTTCAGACTGCAGTGCAGACATCATGGGCCCAGTGCACCATGTCAAAGAAGATTACAGCCACAGTCAGCAAGATACAGAAATTCTGTAGCAAACTGAGGTTTAATAATTTGTCTCATATAGGGAAATCATCACCGGAATGTGCAGAATAAACCATTGATTTCTTTTCATCAAGAATTAGCTTCAAGCAAAACTTATATGACAGATCATCAGAGAATCAATAGCCTGGGTCAAAACAAATAGATGGAAATTTCCCTGAGAAATGTGAAACCTCAATCAGGTCCATTACTGGGAAACCTGAAAAGACTTCTATGGTGCAGCAAGCTTTAGATAACGATTAACACTGCATTCTGACTCCTCGCTTTTATGTTCTTTCTATTTCCATTTGTGTGCATGTTTTAAGTCTTACTGTAAGCCTTTATTTAAACCAGGAAACTTCAAAAGAAATCTTCAGAGTGATACTGACACTTCTGAAACACATATTGATACTGGAAAACCGCTTGCTCCATTGGTAATTTATCGGCAACATTAGCTATTGTACATTGTCATTAATCTTAATACAATTACACAGATTGTCAGGGTCTCTGGAATAGCTGAGAGTCTGGTTAAAGCTGAAATCTAGAATATCGATGCTCCTCTGTGATCCTTTTGACTGTGATATATTTGATTGGACTGAAGGGAAAAGATGCAGTTGTTAATGGGTATCCGAGACTACATATGTCTCTTCTTTAGATGTGACTAAAAGAAAGGAGGTGAAAAGGGCTTGTATCTAAAAAACATAGATTAGAGGTGGGTCTTCTGGAGATGTCACATGCAGAGAGGGCTGGCTCAAGGGGTTGTAGCATCCTGAGCCAATTTTAGCTTTTGTGCATTCCTCTCCTTGGGTCTGATCTTGCAACACAAGCTCCGCAAACAGGGGTAAATATTCAGCCCACTGGCTTCTTAAATTCCACACTTCCATTTACATTAATCTGGGCATTCTGGGTCACTATGCATATAGATAGTGGTGCTGAATATACAGAGAGGGATGGTGTGCTCATTGTATTATCTGTTTAGGCTAGGCCTGAAATTCCGCAGGCCTAAACTAAATGTGGAACTTACCTAAATAGTGGCTGAATATTGCCACTATCTAGATCATTTTTTGGCCTACCCTCGATCCTCACCTAACATGCCCCACAGGTGCAGTTAATATCTAGCCATTTACAATCTAAACAGTCCGACGTTGCAAAAAATGCAATGTGTGCCTGTGCTGGTTTCTTGGCAATGTGATCAGTAGCTTGCCAGGCCTTTCTTCTGAGGCAATGGAGGGTTGAGTGACTTGCCCACAGCATGCTACTAGGAATAAAACTCTGGTCTCTTGGTTTCCAAACCAGTGCTCTAACCATTAGGCTACCCATGATGTTATCTTGATAGCTTTTGAAAATATACAGGCTAATTATGCATTTGCCAGCAAATGCCTAATTGCCTCTGAATATCAGTCTGATAAACATAATTATTCATTCATATGGGACACTCCTAGACTCACCAAAAAATTCTCCCAACAACAGATGTAGAGCAGAAGTAGAGTGTTTCATTTTACAACTCAATATGCAAAAAAATTATATTCAAATTCTAATTTCATGCCAGTGACAAAACCACTATCTCCCTCTACTGCTAGACATTATCGGAGTCATTCCTAGCCACTATTCAGCCCCCTCTGCCGACCCCAACTAAAATCCCCATATGAACAGGGAGTTTGTACGGGGAGGCTAGATGGGGGAGGGGAGAGGGCGGGAAGGGGTGGAGTTTGGGCGGGCTGTGGGCGGCAGCCAGACAGAATGGAGAACGTATTCCATCTCTGAGGTGGAATAAGTTCCCCTAGTCGGGGGGAGATGGCAGGCCCAGGGTGCATCGAAGTGTGGAGGGGGCGCAGGAGATTCCCCGCAGCCCGGCTGGCCTTAGGAGGCCAGATCGGGGGTCAGGCTGCAGGGAATGCATTAAGTCGTCGGTAGCCAGGGATCACGGCTCCTCAATGGAGTCGCAGTGCCATGGCAACCGGACGCCATGGCACCGCAGCTCCATTCAGGAGCCTTGACTGGGTTAGCCGGGTAGAGACCTGTATGTGCAGGCTGACCGGGATTGGGTCCCAGCCTGCACGTACAGGCCTAGTCGTGATTCTGATACCACAGGGCTAGACGTGCCCTGCAGGATCAGAATTGCGTGTGTCCTTTTGCGTCCTATTCCAATTGGGCACACAGGGGCATAGACGTCCTGTATGGAATGGGTCCTGTGCATCATAACATAAAACCCTGAAAATAGACACTAGACATGAGCATCAGGACTCAAATTGCACCAACCCTACCTATGGAAACTCAGCACTGCAAATATTCCAGAATCTCAGTAACCTCCAGTTGGAAAAACAGAACAAGCTGAACTACTGCAGATTCCTAGAGAGAACCTACATGCTGACAGACTGCTTTATCTTGGCTGCACGTGAAAAACATAGACCATCACCAATTAAAGAATAAGAAACTACAAAATTTGAAATAAATATATGAACAAAAACTGAAAGGGAAAAACTCCAAAACAAACACTGAGATGTGAAACATGAAAGAAAGAGAAACAGAAATGCACTTCCTACTGTAATGAACTATAAGAAATGGCAGGCTAGCGCCGTTTTGGATGCGGGTCCCATAATGGGGCTGCCTGAATGGGGGAGTGCAGGCAGGATGGCAATCGGGATAGGCGGGGTGAGGGGAAGGCTGACCGTGGATAAAGGAAGGGGGCTGGAGCTGCCCCTTTCTTTTTTGATAGCGATGCAGCCAAACGGAGCAGTGAGAGACTCACCATGTTCAGCGGAGGGAAGATCGCACAGCTGTGCAGCCAAACATGAAATGCAGAAAACTCACCAGTTTCAGCAGAGGGCAGATGTGGTGCGCGGCGATACCGTAGGCAGGCAATCCATCTAGGAGTGGGTGGAAGAAAAACGGCAAGCAGAGCTGAAGCCGGCAGCCCACCTTCCCTCTGCTTCCACATACAATTGCGGTGCAGAGGGCTGCAGGAAGAGCAGAGGAGTACAAGAAAAGAAGAACTCAGTGAGGAGAGGACTGCAAGTGTAACAGGGAAGAAGAGCACGGCACAGGCAATTAGCCGGGATGCGTAGAGGCAACAGCAGACAACCTGGAAGAGCAGGATCTCCATCTGCTGGGAATTGCCAGTACTGCGTACAGCCAGAGACAATAATCAAGAAGCTTATCATCGGTACGCAGTAGAGGCACAGCAATCAATTGAAAGGAGCACCATGGGTCATAGACAGTGAAGGCAAGCGAGGGGCACAATACAGTATGGCCAAGCAGCAGTGCGCAAGATACGGAGACAGTAGACTGGCGGCAAAGAAGGCAAAGAAGAACCTGGAACCAACAAGATCATCCAAGAAGGACAAGGAGAACAGCCAGAAGGGCAACAGTTGGGGAAGCAGCAGAGGCGGCAAGAAAAGCAGTGCTGGAGGGGCCCGGATAGGGCAGTGAGGCAGTGGCACATGGAACACATGCCAGGAAGGATGGTTTTGGAACCTACAACCAGCAATCCTCACCCACCATGCAGCAGGGAGGAACCAGGGATTCATGACCTCATGAGTCAGTTGAGGGCCATAGCCACAGTCCATGGAGTGAGATGCATGCAGGCTCTCTTGAGCTTACCGGAAGGAGTGCCAACCATGGGCGAGCCTGGAGCTGCGGAGGCAGGTGCGAGCTATGCAGCTGCACCCAGAGAGTCATGACCAAGGGTGAGCATGGACATTATACATTGTTGTCTGATGAATTTAGGGGTAGTAGGGAGGGTGGCTTTGTGAGGGGGATGGGGCAGCAATGGACAGAGGGTGCAAGGTGGACAGGGGGCATGGAGCGAAGCATGAGAGGGAGGATGATGCAGGGAGCGGGGGTGGGGATCCAGAGGGAGGGGGAGGTGAGGCACTAGCAGCAGCAGCAGAAGTGAGGGGGGTCATTAGAACAGCTGAAGTGGAGCAGATGGGTGTTGAGAGGCTGTTGCAAGCCTTGGCATGACTCATAGCCAATGCCAGTGGGGCAGCAGGCAAGACCCAGGTAACCCAGAACCCACCGGGGGGGGGGAGTGGTTCAGCATAGACCCCCATCTCACTCCCGCCATCCACCCCCTCCTCTGAGAGATGGGAATAGCTTAGAGGGCACAGGCTGAGGACGGGGTATTGGTATCAGAGTTTAGGCCAGTGGAATATGTATGACCACTAGTGCTTTGGACAACCACGTCCCACTCACCCAGAAGGAAAAATTCTGGAAGGGCAATTATGTCGACATCTTCGCACTGCTCATCTGAAAAAAATGATGAAACCTGCGAATGTGGGGGCTGCCGCAACAGGTGCAAACTGGCATCCAAGAGGGCTGACTCTGTCCTGCGGACCATTGCAAATTGGTGCGCAGCCTTCTGGGTGCTAGCCAGCTTGGTGGGAGAGAAACACCCAGAGCAGTGCAGGGGGGGCTCCTTACGTACCAGGACACCATTTGAGAGGCATACCTGCTGTACGGTAACAATGCCTGGCTGGAATATGACAAACAGTTTCATCAAAAAATGGCAGGTGATAGGGGACTTAGCTGGGACTGGAAGGACATTAACTTATGGATACACTTAATGATGCAGGGTCAATGGAGCAGCCAAACGAACGGGGGCAACAGCCGGGAGTTGGCCTGGTAGGTTCACAGGATCCCCACAACAGCCTCAGGGAGACAGCAGACCTAGCACAGGGGATGGTAGAAGCAGTGCATAGGTTGGCTGGGCGGCAAGAGGTGTGCAATCTGTTCAATGGCAGAGCTTGCAGGTTTAATAACATCTGCAAATATAAGCATGCTTGCACCACTTGTTTGGAGGGACATCCACAGATGCGTTGAGGAAAGAGGCAAGGCGTGGATCTCCAGTGCCTGTGCTGAGGCCTCCCAAATAGAATGGACCCCTATGCCCGTAAAGGTAGGAGCACGGGGGGGGGGGGGGAACTTGCAGGGTTACAACCACAAAAAGGCACAGTGATTAACTGAGTTTTTTATGCAGGGTTTTGCCATCCCGTACTGTGGCCCCCAGGTCCGTGTATGGTGGGGAACTTGAAATCCGCCGTGGAGCAGAGGGAAGTAGTCTGAATGAAGCTCCATATGGAACAGAAGCTGGACAGGATTGTGGGCTCCTTCTAAACCAAACCCCTAAGCAATCTGATCGTCTCCCCATTAGGTCTAGTACCAAAGAAGGAGCCCGGAGTGTTCCGGCTCATACACTACCTCTCCTACTCGGATGGCACATCGGTGAATGACCACCTGGACCTATCAGCTTGTTCAGTGAGGTATGCTTCAATTGACTAGGCACTGGACTTGCTCTGGGGCCTGGGAACTGGGACACGGCTAGCAAAGACGGATATAGAAGCCGCCTTCCGATTGCTTCCGATTCACTCGGATAGCTTCCATCTACTGGGGATACTGTTTGAGGGAAACTATTGCGTGGATAAATGCCTCCCAATGGGCTGCTCCATATCCTGTGCCTACTTTGATGAATTTAGCTCTGCCCTGCAATGGATGGTTGAGAAGGAGACGGACAAAGGCAGCATAGTCCACTACCTGGATGATTTCCTGCTCCTGGCAGTAGACCATCAGGCCTGCTATGGAAAACTGCGAGCTTTCCAGCGGAAGGCCATGGAATTGTGGGTCCCTCTGTCAGCAAACAAGACTGAAGGACCAGCACAACAATTATCATTCCTGGGAATTGAAATAGACACAAAAGAAATGGTGATGCGCCTCCCGCCAGAAAAACTGGCAGCCTTGAAGGCTGCTATCCGGGTGGCGGTAGCCACAAGGAAAGACATGCTCAAGGAGTTGCAATCTAATAGGGCATGTGATCTTGCCTGTCGGGTGATGCCCATGGGACGGGCTTTCATTTGGCACCTGGCGGATGCCACAAAAGGTGTACACAAGCAGCACCACTTCATTAGGGTCATTGCCCCTATGCGGGAGGACCTGGCTGTGTGGCAACAGTTTGTCTTATGATATAATGGCAAGAACATCTGGAGGGCACCGTCCGTTAGCAACACAGACATAGAACTGTACACGGATGCCTCGGCGGGGGGGGGGGGGGGGGGGCGGCTTTGACATTTATCTCAAGGGGCAATGGTGCCAGGAACGCTGGCCAGCAGAATGGCACCATGTGGATGTGACTAAGGATATTACCTTCCTTGAGATTTTCCCGATCGTGGTGGCCATGGCCATGACCCTGTGGAGATGTCAGCTCACCGAGAGGAGAATGCAAATACACTGGATAGGAATGCAGGGCATGGGGTGGGACTATCTGAGGCCCACCCTCGCCGGCCAAAGGCAGAGGGGTCACCCCCCAGACTGGGTGGTCAAGCACCAGGGTGTCATTGCTGGCAGCGGGGGGGGGGGGGGGGATGGTGTACTCAGGGGATGGGTACACCTGAATGACATTGGGATGGAGCTGTTCATTGAGGGCTTGTGTCGGGCCATCATTTTGGTTCTCACGGTGGGGTGATTTGGGCCAGGGGGTGCAGAGGCCTGGTAACAGGGGAGCCAGGTACCCTGAACCCCAGCAATTGAGTTCTTTTCTTGAGGGCAAGGAAGGGATAGGGTTGGATCCCGCACCAGCTGCCACATTTAATAGCTAAGCTCCATTAGATTGATGCCCTGGTTTTGGGCTTCTTTGTATGTATTTTTCTTATTTTTCTTTTCTTATTTCTTGGGACCGTATTGAGGTTTACTTGTTTTTCTTTGATGTTGATATTTCTATATTCTGTTTACATTCAGTTTATTCTGGAGTGTATGGAAAATTAATAAAGATAAAGTTTAAAAAAAAAGATAACTCAAGTATCTCTGCTCCCACTGATAAGGGTAATTTTCCTTAAGGTGTTTCATCATGTCCGGCTGCACATGAAACGGGAGCAGAATCAACTTAATTACATTTAATTAATATTCTGATTTCTCTGCATACTCCCTGTACTCTCACTTGAAAGCCATTAGTGAGTTTTCTAGGTTTGACAAAAATAACAGTGTATCATCAGCATACATTGCCAGCTTATGCTTGACTCCCCCCACCCAGATGCCCTCTATCCCCGTGTTTAAGCATATCACCCGGGCGAATGGTTCCAGCGACAGAGAGAACAACAGTAAGAGGACATCCCTGCTTTGTGCCCCTGCACAATTTGAAACCAGACGAACAGTGTTTCATTAATACATAATCGTAGTGAGGGCTTGCTATACAGTGCCAATATTATCCGTGAGAAGCTCTCTTCAAATTTCAATGCTCACAATATGCTGTGTAGGAAGGCCCATTCAACGCGGTCGAAAGTCTTTTCTGCATCTAAAGTTTAGAACGCAGCCGTCTGCAACCCCAACTCTTGACATTGATAACCCAAACCTAGTACTCTCCGTACATTATCCACACCATTCCGACCTGCTATAAACTCTGTTTGATCAATATAAATAAGCTCTGCTACTGTACCATTAAGCCGCAGAGCACAGACTTTGGCTAATAGCTTTGCATCTGTTTTTAAAAGTGATATTGGTCGATATGACCCAGGGTTACATGGGTCGTTCCTCTTTTTATGTATAAGGGTAATGTGCTCCTCCAAAAATGAGAGTGGAACCAATCCCTCCTCTCTAGCTTTATTAAATACTCTGCTTAATATGAGGGCAAGAGTACTGCCGAAAACTTTATAAAACTCGGGCGGAAATCTATCCGGTCCAGCAGCCTTATGCAGGGGCAGGCCTGTTATGGCTTTCAGCACCTCTGCCTCTCTAACTGTTCTATCCAGCCATTCCTGCTGCTCCTCAGAAAGACCCTGATTGACCTTCCCCTCCAAATAAGCTTCCACCTGGCCCTTCAAACCTGCTTGATCCTGGCACAGCTGGTCCCTCATATCCCTCACCTGGAGTATGGTAGTTTGGGTCCGCCTCTGTTTAAGCTGATGAGCTAGTAACCTATTTATCTCCCCTCCCCCCCCCCCAGTGTAAAATATGCGATTAGTCCTCTTAATTTATACCTCAATTTCCTCTCTGAGGAAACTGTTTAGCTCTCCCCTTTAAAGTGCTAAGTTGCACGCCACCGCTTCTGAGGATGCTTGTGCTAATGCCACCTCCAATCTTCGAATTTCCGCCTCAAGTTCCTCCCGGAACCTGCCCCTTTCTTTCTTCTTGTGGGACCCTCTTGCTATCAATACTCCCCAAATGACCGCCTTGAAGGCATCCCATAAAATCAACCGGGATATCTCCCCTTTATTGTTATGCTGTAAATACTCTTCAATTACTCCTTCAATGTCTTTCTCCCCCTCCCTCTTGGCTTTTAAGAAGAGGTTTAACCTCCAACACCTCCTTGGTTTATTCACCCCTCTCTTGGATCCCAACCAAAGGTGTATAGGTGCATGATCCGACCAAGTGATGCTACCTATTTCACATTTGGTCACACGAGGGTACAATAAAGACTCCGCTAAGAGGAGGTCTATTCTGGAGTAAGACTTGTATGTCGCAGAATAACAAGTGTACCCCCATTTACCTGGGTTCTGCAGTCTCCAAATATAAATCAGGTCAAACTTACCTATTAGAGAACCAATAGAAGCCTCTTCCCTATGCTTGACACTACTGCTCGACAGTCTATCATCCTCTGCTTTGACTGTCACATTGAAGTACCCCCCATATAAGATTGGTAAGAAGGTCAAATTTTTAATTTTCTGAAAGAGATGCTGCAAGAATCCCATCTGCCCTGTATTCAGGACATAAAGCTTTACCAAACAGAAACATATACCAGAGAGCTGAATTTCCAAAGCAATTGCTCTTCCCTTTGAGTCCTTCCATTTCCTCATGATTTGCTAGGACAACCCTTTCCTGAAGATCACCGCCACCCCTGCACTATAGGACTTTTCTGGTGAGTGGCATACTTCTGCAGCCCACTTAACATGCATCTTACAAATGGGTTTCTTGCAGCAAATATATATCTGAGTAATAGGTCGGCAGCTCTTTAAGCACCAGCTTCCTCCTTTGCGGTGTCTACAGCCCCCTAACATTAAGGGAGATACTCTTAATGCTCATTTGCACATATCACATCCTATATTCACTCCCCAGCCGTGCACCCCCCTGCACTCCCCCACACACAGAGAGCCCACATCGTTCCACTGATAACGCAAACAATACATCCATAATAAATCAATACTTAATGAACTCAACAATCACCTGGAGGATGCCCCTGGAGATGTTAGCGAGCCTGCCCTACCTGCATGGGGGGAACTCTTGCGGGCACTCACAACCGCACCTGACTTCCTCCTGGGACGTAGATCGCTCTATGCCTCTGCGGGGGACCTTCCACCCATAGGACCCCAGCTGTGTTGTGCTAAAGTTTTATTATTATTATTTATTTGCAATTTCTTCTATACCGCACTATTTATCATCAGCGTGGTTTACAGACAACCAAAACTGTACAATGTGTAACAATCTAACATTGAAATTTACAGAGAACAGGGAAATAAAACATGGAGAACGGGGGAAACTATATACACTATGTACAACTTAGAAATAGAAACAGTTCGGCACGTTTGTCTTTAGGGGGAGATTGACGAGTGGGTAGTTTAAACACAGTAATTAATGCATAAGGTACGTTCACTTGTGGGAGTCACAATGGCTAGGATAAAAGGATTAGGTGATGTTGTTAAGAGTGGAGAAGTGTTGTAAGAAGAGATAGTATTTGATTGCCTTCCTGAACTGGGAGAGGTTGGTTATGGCACGGAGGTCTGCAGGGAGGGAGTTCCAGCAGGATGGTGCGTAAAGAGAAAAAGCACAGCTGCTCATTGTCTTTGAGCATTTGGTGATGGCCTTTGGTAGAAGCAGGTGTTGCAGGCTGTTGATCTTCTTGCTCTGTTGGGGGGAGTGGGGTGTAAAAGGTCTGAGAGTGAGGTGGATGTTGTCATGCAGCGAGGGCTGATGAGAGCCCAGTTGAGAGAAAAGAAGGTGTTTTTCACAGAGAAAAAGACTTGCAATATTCCCAGGAACCAGCTAGAAGGAGCAAGAGTGTCTTCAGGGAGACTGAAGAGCCACGCCCAGCTGGTCACGAGGAAATGCCAACCACCTCGGCCTGGATTTTGGCCCGAGCTTCATGTATCTCCCTGGATGGCTTCCAGTTTCCCCACCAGGTTGGTATGGCTAACCTTGATCGCTGCCAATATTATTGCCATTTTCAGTAGGACTGATTCTTTTTTTGCTACTCCGAGGTCTGCTCCTGATGTATTCACTGCAGATATAATGCTCTCTACTGCACCCATCTCTCTGCCATCTTGAACATTTAAGCACTCTGTCGTGATTTGCTGCTGTGAGGTCCGTGCCATTTTCGCCACACCAGTGTGCAATTTTGAAGTTTTCCTGGAGTCTAGCTAAGCCACCATTGCTTCCCCTGTCAAAGATTATTATTTTGCAGGTGTAATCTTAATATTTTGCAGCACCTATTCACCTAGGCCCAGGAGAGTAGATGCCACACGTCCTCCACTCAGCCCGACAGCACGTGGTCCCCCGTTTCTGAAATTTTTAGTAGCAGTATCATCATAAAAATAGCAACATAAACTTCAATCTCTGATGAATAAGAACTGGCAATTTTGCTATTTAAATAGTCTGACTCATCTCTAAAAGTAGGGTTTGGTAGTCAGACTGAAGAGAAAGTCAAAATCCTTGAATGACGGTGCTATAATTACTGATCCACCATGAATTTACCTGATAAAGCTGCCATTTAGCTGTAGTAGGAGCTGCCACAGTATAGCATAAAATTATTTCTTCTTAAAATCAATTGGTGCTAGTTAATGAGATTCCTTGCCATGCACTCTAACATAAGAACATAACATAAGAACATATGATATGCCTTACTGAGTCAGACCAAGGTCCATCAAGCCCAGTATCCTGTGTCCATGAGTGGTCAATCTAGGTCACAAGTACCTTGCAGTTTCTCCAAAGGACACAGGTTCCACAATGCTTGTATTGTGTCAAGCAGTGGATTTCCCGGGTCCCCTTTAATAATGGTTTATGGACCTTTCCCCAAGGAAACTTGTCCAAACTTTTTTAAACCAGCTACACTAACAGCTTTTACTACATCCTCCAGTAATGAATTCCAGAATTTGATTACACGTTGAGTGAAAAAATATTTTCTCTTAGTAGTCTTAAATAGATTATACTGTAGCTTCACTGCATGTCCCCTAGTCTTTCTATATTTTGATGGTATATATTAAGATTGGCATCTCAGCTGAGACCTGTCTGACTAAGACAAACCAACCATCTAGACAGCAGCAGAATGGGACAGTGTTGTAAGTGGAGGATCATATTTCTGTGACAAATGCAACAACACTGGAATTAACTGCATGGAAGAAAGGCTTGGCAAATCTACTTCTGTATCTTGCCTCAAAAAAACAATGGATAGTCACAAAACAAATTGCACTATAGTGCTGGAAGATGAGACCCCCAGGTTTGAAGGTACTCAAATGGCTACTGGGGATGAGCTGAAGACTTCTCAGAGTAAAGCCAGCATTTATGATGTGGTTGGATCTGCTGATGTAGCCGCCCATTAAAAGAGAGTCAGAAGTTGCAAAGATATCTTACATAATGGGACATGGAACGTACGAAGCATGAACCATGGGAAGTTGGAGGTGATCAAGAATGAAATGGAATGTGTACAACTTGATCTGTTGGGTGTCAGTGAACTGAAATGTACTAGCTTTGGGCACTTTGCATCTGATGATCATATGGTTTACTATGATGGAAATGAAAGACAAAGAAGAAATGGTGTTGCATTTATAGTTAAGAAGAAACTTGCAAGAACTGTAATGCAGTCAGTGAATGTTTAATTTCTATTCGTCTATGAGGAAAGCCCATCAACACAACTATAATTCGGATATATGCCCCAACAATAGCTGCAGAAGAGGAAGATTTTGATGAGTTCTATGAACTAATACAAGCTGAAATTGACAAAACATGCAAACAGGATATCCTGATAATCATGGGTGACTGGAATGCAAAGGTTGGCAACAAAGAAGAAGACAAAGTGGTTGGAAAATATGGACTTGGCAACAGAAGTGAAGCTGGATAAAGACATAGAATTCAGCAAAACCAATGATCTATTCATTTCAAACACCTTCTTCCAGCAACACAAGCACTGACTGTACACATGGATTTCAACAAATGTATTGTAGAGAAATCAAATTGACTACATCTGTGGAAGACAACAATGGAAAAGCTTGATAACATCAACAAAGATAAAACAGATCACCAACTACTAGTATGCAAACTCAAGCTAAAGTTGAAAAAGAGCAAGCCACTAGTGAATGTAGCAAAATATGACCTTGAGAATATCCCACTGGAATTTAAAGATTGCCTGAGAAATCAATTTGCTGCTTCAGATACAAATGACAAAGTTCTAGAAGAGTTATGGGATTACATCAAGAAAGTTGTATTGGAAGAAAGCGATAAGTCTCTACATAAGGTAAAAAGCAAAAACAGTCAAAATGGATGACTGAAGAAACTCTGAAAATTGTCCAGAAACACAGAGAAGCTAAAGTCAGAGGACAAAGAGAGGCAATCACAAAATTCAACAGAGATTTCCAACGTGCAGCAAAACAGACAAGAAAAAGTACTACAATGACACATGCAAGAAAACAGAATCAGAAGCTATTAGAGGAAGAAAAAGATTGGCCTTTCTAAAGTTATGAGAGTTAAAGAAAAAATTCCAGCCTCGGAATTGGAATGCTACAAGCTGCCCAATGATCCATATTGAATGATGCTGAGAAGATTAAGAAAAGGTGGAAAGAATATACAGAGTAATTATACCATAAAGATCAAGTGGACCAACAGTCGTTTCAACCTATACCTTATGATCAGGAACCATTGTGATGAAAGTAGAAGTCAAAGCAACATTGAAAGCATTATCAAAGAACAAAGCACTGGGCACTGATGGCATTCCCACTGAGTTATTACAGCAATTAGATGAAGCTGTTAACATACTTACAAGGCTCTGCCAGGAAATTTGGAAGACAAATTAATGGCCACTGACTGGAAAATATATGTGTTTATACCAATACTGAAGAAAGGTTACCCAACTGACTGTGGAAATTATCGCACAGTCGCTCTCATCCCACATGCCAGTAAGAGTCCACTCAAGATCATTCAGCAGAGACTACAACCATACCTGCAGCGAGAACTGCCTGAAGTGCAAGCAGGCTTTAGGAAAGTGAGAGGAATGAGAGATATTATCGCGGATGTGAGCTGGATCCTTGAAAAGACAAAAGAATACCAAAAGTATATCTATATGTGTTTTATTGACTACAGCAAGGCTTTTGACTGTGTAAACCATGAGAAACTCTGGGTCACATTAAGAAGCATGGGTATATCAGAACACATGATCGTTCTCTTGTACAACCTTTACACTGATCAAGAAGCAACAGTTTGAATGGAAGTAGGAGAAACAGTATGGTTTAAAATCAGCAAAAGTGTACAACAAGGCTGCATACTTTACCCCTACCACTTTAATTTATATGCAGAACAAATCATCAGAGAAGCAGGACTGTATGAAGACAACAGTGGTGGAAGACTCATCAACAAACTTCGCTATGCTGATGATACAACATTACTGGCTGAAAGTGAAGACGAGTTGAAACATTTGCTTCTCAAGATCAAGGAATATAGTCTTAAAATGGGTCTGCACTTTAATATTACTTTACAGACAAAGATCCTGACAACTAGCAAAATGAATAAGTTCATCATTGATGGAGAAGAAATTTAAAAAAGTTGACAACTTTAATCTACCTGGATCAACTATCAATAAAGAAGCAACAAGCAGTCAAGAAATCTGATGACACATTGCTCTTGGCAGAATGGCTATGAAGGACCTACACAAGATTCTCAAGAGCAGAGATGTCTCTCTCCATACAAAGATTTGACTTGTTTAAGCCATGGCATCTTCAATAACATCATATGGATGTGAAAGTTGGACAGTGAAAAAGGAAGTCAGGAAGAAAATTAATGCCTTTGAATTATGGTGCTGGCGACGAATACTGTGTATACCATGGACTGCCCGAAGAACAAACCAGTCAGTACTAGAGGAGATCAAACCTAAGCTTTCTTTAGAAGCTCAGATGACAAGAGTTCAACTTTCATACTTTGGACATATCATGTGAAGAGAGAGATCATTAGAGAAAGACATCATGCTTGGCAAGGTAGAAGGTCAACGCAATAGAGGAAGGCTAGCAATGAGATGGATCAATACAATAACAGCAGCTACAGGTGCCATTCTGTCAACAATGAGCTGCCTGACTGAAGACCGAACACTATTTAGGACAACTATCCAGAGGGTTGCCATGAGTCGACACTGACTTGACGGCACTTAACAACAACAACAACAAACAATCAATCTACGTTTACCCGTTCCACTCCATTCATTAATTTATAGACCTCTAGCATATCTCCCCTCAGCCGTTTCTTTTCCAAATTGAAGAGCCCTAACCTTTTTAGCCTCTCCTCTTAAGGGTATCCTTCCATTCCCTTACCATTTTGGTTGTTCTTCTCTGTACCTTTTATAACAACCTATATCCTTTTTAAGATACGGTGACCAGAATTGCACACAATGTTCAAGATGTGGTCATACCATGGAATGATACAAAGGCATTATAATATCCTTTGTTTTATTATCCATTCCTTTCCTTATGATACCTAGCATTCTATTTGCTCTCTTGGCCACCACTGCACACTGGGCAGAGGGTTCCAACATCTTATCCACGATGACGTCTAAATCTTTTTCCTGGGTGGTGGTTCCTAATATGGAATCTTGCATCGTGTAAACATTTGATCATCCAGTCTTCCAATTTATCAAGGTTCTCTTGAAATTTTTCACAATCCTTTTGGCTTTTAACAACTTTGAATAATTTTGTGTCATTTGCAAATTTGATTACCTCACTCATTATTCACATTTCCAGGTCATTTACGAATATGTTGAAAAGCAGCTGACCCAGCACAGATCCCTGGGGTACTCCACTATTCACTTTTCTCCGTTGGGAATATTGGCCATTTAGCCTACCCTCTGCTTTCTATCTTTTAACCAGTTCCTGATCCATAATAGTACACTGCCTCCTATCCCATGACTTTTTAATTTTGCCACGAGTCTCTTACAAGGGACATTGTCAAAGGTTTTCTGAAAATCCAGATACGCTATTTTAACTGACTCACCTTTGTCTACCTGTTTATTCATACCTTCAAAAAAACATAACAGAATAGTAAGACAAGACTTTCCTTGGTTAAAGCCATGTTGGCTGTCTCCCATTAAGCCATGACTCTCTACATGTTCAGTAATTTTGTTCTTTATAATGGTTTCTACCATTTTTCCCGGTACTGACGTCAGGCTCACCAGTCTGTAGTTTCCCTACCATAGAGACCTAGTGCCAAGTCTGTAAATTTGCATGTGTCAAAGTTCTTTTTCTTTTGAGGTTTGTAATTGTGAAAAAAAAATTAAAAATTAAAAAATATATATATATAATTTTGGTTAGACAAATGTTTCACAGTTCAGATGATAGTGAGTAGATCAGCTAAACTGGAACTCAAAAACAATGGATTTCAGGCATAGTATATGCAGAGGTCAGGGAATGTTTTCATGGAATATGCTAAGGATAAAAAAATGCGACCAACTGGAATCAAGCATCAGTAAAACAGGATTTATGATGTCAAAGTACACTGAGCGCTCAGTTTTAGATAGGTTACATATGTGAGGAAATCCACGGGGAGATGCAAATATGGACCCTGGCTGCAATGTTTTAGAAAAGCAGGTAAGAATGAGTAGGGCTGATGCAAAATGGACATATCTCTGCTTCCAGAAATTAGTATATTAAAAAATAACACTGTGCAGACAATGCACATTTACATGTATAGGGTCACTTCCACATGTACAATACTCATGCACCAAAAAATGGAGTAAAGGCAAATCAGGAAGAACATAGATATCAATGTATGTCTGTGGCCCTCCGGGTCAACTGGATGTTAAAAAGCCCCCTACCACCATGGCCACTTCCACATGGAAGTAGTGCTATTTCCAGATATTGCACATGCAGAATCTACATGTAAGTGGTAGATTGTATGCCAGTTACACATGCCCATCTGCCCTGTAGATGGGCTTGATATGAATTGCTCTGTGGAACAAGCCAATATGTTTCTAGTCCTATATTTAGCAATGGCCACTAGTACACCTTCTTTACATAGCATTAATATGATGGACAGGAAGAGAAATAGTTTCTCCTGGTACACCTGGTGCTCTCAAATAAGAGAACTCTTTACCACCCAGGTTGTCAGAAGCTGAACCCTGTTGCAGCATGGTGGGTTTGGAGGTCAATTTGGATGACCCTGGCAAGATAAGCAGAAATCAGTTGTCCATGCACTCCAAGACCTGATAGATACCCATATAGTAGAGGAATGGGGGGGGGGGGGGGGTAGGCACCTAAGCATTTAACAACCCAAAATGCTTTGCTATGCTGCAAGAGATCAACCCCCTTAAAAAAATAGAGTGGTATGCAGACTCAGGGTCTTTACAACATTATGGTATCTAAAGTAGTATTGGTAAACCATATGGTCAGAGGCCAAGGCACTCCAGGTGCTGCTCACAAGAATACAACAGCACGCTGAATCTGCTATCTGACATGGTCCCATAAGGAAACAAGGCAGGTACGCAGGCTGCCAACTCAACAAAAAAATAAAAACTTGTACAATCATCAGTATGGCCTAACTAATGCATGCTCACTGTGCTCAACAATTTCTTTTGACAGAATAATCTAAAATTATATCTAGAGGGTGGTCCAAAAAAGTGAGAACATCTCATAAATTAAAAGCTTAAATAGTTTACTTGTTTACTTTTTTTAACTATATAACATCTTTATTTTGACAATTTCCGGTCGCCATCTTTTTTTTTTTTAATTTGTCAATCGTTTACATCTGTCTTTTTGAATTTTTAAATAACTTATATGCTACAAGATGTTCTCACTTTTTTTGGGCCACCCTGTATATCAGAGAGCACTTAGACAAAATTCATCAACCCTAACACAAAGAGCCTCATTGTGTGATATAAATTTGTGATGGACCATCAAAAAAGAAGCACGCAATTGTTAATTCCACAATTGGGTATTCCAACCAGATTTCATCATCAGTCCATATTTTAATATTATGTGGTTTCCTAATTTTATTTATTTATTTATTATTTATTACATTTTCTTTTATACCGCGCTATTTAAGATCAGTGTGGTTTACAATAAAACATTGAATCTACACATCTCAGTTTAGTGATTTGTGCTTACAATAAACAGGTAAAAATAACTCGGATGTACAATGAACAAGTTTCTTAACAGGGAGAACAATAACTATATACATGGTTACGTGCACAGCACGAGCTTCTCAGAGTAAGTTAATTATGGAGGCGGTTAAGGTGTGGTTGCAGGTATTCAGACTAGGAGTGTATGATGTATGGGCTTGAGGAGCTACCATGAGGTGTGGAAGTAGGTGACTGTGGAGGGGGGGCTGCGGCATTGTAGTAAAGGAGAAAAAGGTGATGCTTCAGTTCCTTCTTGAATTGGGAGAGATCGCTGATGGTTCTGATAGGCGCCGGGAGTGCGTTCCAGCAAGATGGTGCAAAAAAGGCAAAGGCTCTAGATCTGGTAGCTTGAGAGCACTTAGTACTTGCCTTAGGTAGAATGAGGGTGTTTGCAGCATTCGATCTCCTTAGCCGGTTAGGAGGTGTGATGGATACTAGGTCGGTGATAGCAGTAGCCGGGAATTTCTTGATGGCTTTATGGGTCATTGTTAGAACCTTGTAGGAGATCCTGGCCTGTATGGGCAGCCAGTGCAACTGTTTTAGTATTGGAGTGATGTGGGATCTTCTGGAAGCTCCATGAAGGATTCTTGCAGCAGAATTCATAGCAAGTTGTAAGGGGTTGGTCGTATTCTTTGGTAGGCCATGTAATATCGCATTAGCATAGTCAAGGTGGGGCATTATTAGGGCCTGAAAAACAGTTCGGAAGTCTTCAGGTTCTAACAGCTGACGAAGATGGCGAAGGGACCGGATTTTGTGATAGACAGATTTTGTTATGTTATTGATGTGAGCCTTCATATTAAGCTGCTGATCAAGTATAACTCCGAGGTATCTTACTGTAGTCTTGCATGTGAGCTCTGCGTCCCGAACTTTGATGGATAGAGGTGGGATAAAAGCCGGGTTCCTGGTGACGAAGAGGGCTTCGGTCTTTTTGAAGTTTAATTTAAGCCTTTGTGCGTCTATCCAGTCGGTGACTGCATCAAAGCATTTGATTAGGGGAGAGAGGTCAAGATGCTCAGTCGAGATTGGCATGTACATCAAGACATCGTCGGCGTAGACAAGGCAGTTGATGTTAAATGAGTGGATAAGATCACAGATGGGTTGCATGTAAATGTTGAATAGTAAGGCCGATAAGGAGGAGCCTTGCGGGACACCTTTAGTTTGAAGGAAGGGGTCAGAGGTGGAAGGACCAGAACGTACATGTTGCCAACGGTCTGTGAGATAAGACGCGCACCAAGATAGAGCTGAGCCGTGAACTCCCTTATCTCTGAGGCGATGAAGGAGAATTTCGTGGTCTACTGTATCAAAGGCAGCGGCAATGTCCATGAATATTAGAACAAAGCCTTGTCTGATGTTATCCAACCCTATGGAAAGGGTGTTGAAAAGGGTTGTCAGTAGCGTTTCCACACCATGTGCTTCCCGGAATCCATGCTGGCAGGGATGAAGGGGTGCGTTGGAATCTATATGATCCTGTAATTGACGTTGTGTAATCTTTTCAATGATCTTCGAGAGGAGAGGTATGCTGGAGATAGGCCTGTAGGAATCCATCGATGAGGGGTCCAGCTTACTGTTCTTTAGGAGAGGTCTGATCGCAGTCTGTTTCAGGCTACAGGGGAATGTTCCAGTAGAGAAGGATCCTTCTATAAGCTTGGATAAGAATGGGCTGAGCTCAGCACGTAAGGATTTTATCCAGGGAGCTGGACATGGATCAGCGGGTGCTGTAGTGGTATTTATATTTAAAATGGTGTCTTGAATGACTCTGTTGGTTGGGGTAGAGAATGATGTGAGGGTGTGTTGGGTTTCACTTAAGAGATGATTAACTGAGGGATGAGGGGTGGAAATGGGTGGAGTAGTTGAGATGAGGGGCTTAGTAGGTTGAGCAAGCTGGTTACTTTTGTTGCGTAAGTAATTGGCATATTCCTGGGGGTCTGGGTGGAACGAGTTTCCCTGAGATGGTTCCTTTGCTAGGGATTTTACAATTTGGAAGAGTTCGTGGGGTTTGTTCAGGGAGCGTTGTAGTCTGTTTGCATGATATTGTTTCATACTTGATGCAACGGCTAAACGATGTTTTACTAATTGTGCTGTGAATGCTTCATGGCTCGCGGTTGTTCTAGATCGTCTCCAGTTCCTCTCTAGTTGTCTGAGATGAAGAAGCGATTTGCGTAGTTCTTGGGAGTACCAAGGAGCATTCTTCTTCTTATGTGAAGCTTTGTATGTTGGAGGTCTATGGATTACGGCATCTAGGTTTGAGTTCCAGGAGTCGACCATGTCATCTAGTCCTTGTTCAGGTAGGTCAAGTAGGATCAGAGGTTACTTGCAGCACTGCCATAGTATCTAATCAGATACAAAAACAGGCGATCTGCTACTATTCCCATTATTTAACAATATCTGGAGCCTATTTCTAAACTGTAAATGATTATATCTCATTAATGATTATATCTCATTAATAATACTTGAAATAATTGTATTAATATAGATTAAATTAAACAGATTTTTAAATTAGTTCCATCTGCTATTCCCAGTGATGACTTCTATGTGATATCCATTATATCCAACGTGATATCATTTCAGCATTTTTATTACATACAAGTAATATACCACATCCAAAAAGCAGATAATAAAACATGGACCAGGTATGCAGGTCCTTTGAGGTTCTGAGTAGGCATCAAACTCTGGCTGTCAACATGTGACTGCTCTCACTCTGCCTACTACAGCAACACTTGTCCAATGATTTTGCCTTGCTCTAGCAGAAAATAACTGAAACCTGGTCTCAGGGGCCAGGGAATAGCAATGTGGAGAAGGTTGTCCAGTAATTTTTTTTTTCTTTGCTCTAGTCACTTTATGATCCAGCAGGGCATTACAGTCCTGAAGCCCTGCTTCTGGGCCACTCAGAGATCCCAGCCCAAAGTGCTGCAATAGGTTCACTCACAGCTGGCAGAGGAGGAAGATACACAGCAGCCCCTGGAACATCAATTTAGAAAGTGGGTGCTTCTCATATCAAAATCCTAGGGCATTGACCCCTTGTAAGATGTCCATGCAGTCACAGCTTTGGCCTACACTTATTTGGGAGGAGAGATCTGCCAGTGTACATAACCTAACCATCTACATGAATACTTACTTTGCATGCTGATTTTAATATGACGGCAGCACCAACTGTATGATGGCAGAAACCTTCCCAAAGTCTGGATATGGCTAAATTCTACCCTTCTATACTGGCAAAAATAAGACACTGTCTCTGTCTATGATCACCTCCAGTCAAGCACTAGCCCATGAATTGACCACCTGACAATTAGCACGACCCCTCAGATAATGCTATAAAGGAATTCTCAGAGGTTACTTGCAGCACTGCCATAGTATCTAATCAGATACAAAAACAGGCGATCTGCTACTATTCCCATTATTTAACAATATCTGGAGCCTATTTCTAAACTGTAAATGTGGTGAACATGCAGTCAAGGGAGTAGCAGGACTACCAACCCAATCTCTTCAGAGATACATCTTTCCCTCTATATTGTGTCCTGAACCACAACAAGCATCATTATACCCTTGGCCATTGGTTTCCACCCAGGGCCAGCCCAACTATTAGGATATCATCTATGACAGAAGCTTCTGGGGAGTGGCAAAGAGCAGAACATTCCAAGCTAAACAAGAGATTATGACATACTGGAGTGGGGGGGGGGGTTAAGGACGGGAGTGTGGGGGGGGGTTAAGGCTTAAGGTTTGCCTAGGGTTCCAACATCTTGATCCAACTCTGTGAGCGGCCTGCTTCCATCTGATATAGGATCAGCCCTTCAAAGCCTAATGGCTCCCTACTAGTGTCAGTCCCCTCATTCCATTACTGGCATGCCAATCTGCAAACGAGTAATCTTAAAGCAACATCAATTAGCACACATTGTTTAGCACCTATAATTGCAAGAACAGCTAGCAGAATAGAGGAAGAGAAGGAGTTGGATGCAGGACCCTACTGAGCCCTATGCGAGCGGTGTGGCCGCACAGGGCGCAAAGACTTCAGGGGCACATTTTGACTCTCTGCCGTTGCCTGCCGTCGCCACTTTTTCGACAGCAGGCAGCAGTAGAGAGCCAAAATGTGCCCCTTAAGTCTTCTTGCCGGCACACTAAGCAGGTCTGGTCTCTCTGGGAGGGACCAGACCTGCTTAGTGTGCCGGCAACTTGCACATCAGGTGCGCGCCTCTTCTCTCTCACGCTCATAAAGTGGCTAGCTGGAGGCTAGATGGAGGTGCGGGAGGGGGGGCATGTGCCTTATGTGCAAGTCGCACATGGCGCATTTCACTCTCAGTACCGCTCTGGTTGGAGGAAAAAGAGGAGCCAGAGGAGAGAAGAAGAAGATGAGGGAGAAGTGGAGGAAAAGGAAGAGGAGGAAGAAAAAAGAGTATGACAGTAGGAGGAGGAGATAGAGGAGGAGGGTGCCACTGAATTGTTGCAGCCAAACCAGAAAGAGGAAGAAGAGAGGGAGGTCCCAGTGCAAGGACAGGGTAGAAGGATAAGGAGGAAGAAGGGACTTAAGGGACAGAGGGACAGGCTAGAGATCCCTCTAGAGCATCTAGCTATCCAGCCTGTCCCCTCTGCCTTCTTACTGGAACAGATGGGTCCCCAGGAGGTCCCTCAAATCTTGTTGCAGATCATGCCAATGTAGCAGGGCTTCTGGGACATATTGAACTTTATGGGCCTGATGGTGACCCATCTGGAAGGAATGAGGGCAAAACTATATCCCCTCCTATACCATTGACCTTCCTCGGAAAGAATAAAAAAGTGGTTGCTTTTAAAAATTATGTTGAACTTTTTTTATTATGCATATATATTTTTGATAACATTGGTCCATTTTGCAGTTACCTTCAAACTACAATCATCTAACATACACTTTTGGTCAACATTATTGGCATTTTAGGTATGTTGTATACAATATCGAGAAATAATTAGAAATATTCCAATTCAAAGGTATGCACCAAAAAATATGTCTGTGCAACTAAGATTTAGTAATTTCTGAGAAAAAAAACCCAAAATATGATCTGGAGAGGATTAATGACACCCATTTGGTTGCACAGCCCTTGGCAGTGATGACAGCCTCTAAACCTTTTTTTTAGCCATTTACAAGTTTGTACATCTGTCTGCTGGTAGTTTCTGCCACACTTCAACTACGATTTATTCCATCTCATGAATGTTCCCAGAATTCCTTTTACCTATGGCAGATTTCAGCTCTTTCCAAAGGTTCTTGATTGGATTGAGATTGAGACTTACAGGTGCTGCCAGTTTAAAACAGTCCATTTGTTCCTTTTTAACCATTCTATGTACTTTTGGATATATGTTTTGGGTCATTTTCCTGCTGGACGACCAATGACCTTCGACCCAGACCTAGCTATCTGACACTAGGTAACACATTTCACTCCAAAATACCTTGGTAGTCCTCTGATTTCATGATTCCTTTAATACATTCCAGGCCTCCATTTCCTGAGGCAGCAAAACAGTCCCACAAGATTATGGAACATCCACCATATTTAACTGTAGAAAGGGTGTTTTTTCCTTATAAGCTTCATTTCTTTACCTGTAAATGTATTGCTGGTCTGCAATGCCAAAGAGCTGAAGTTTGGTTTTATCTGTCCACGGGACATTTTCTCAGAAGGATTGTGGTTTCTCAAAGTTGGTTTTGGCAAAGAACAGGCATGCCTCTTTATGCCTCTTTATGTTTGTCTTTGAGCAGTGGGGTCCTCCTTCGCCTTCACCCATAAAGTCCTTCTTTGTTTAGTGTATGGCATATGGTGCGGGTTGAACCCGCCACTCCAGATTCCTCCAGGTCAGCCTTAAGCTCTTTGGATGTTGTACATGGTATTTTTCCAACAGTTTACACTAACCTTTAAAGACTTATTGGATTAATTTTCCTCTTCCCATCACATCCTGGGAGATTCTTGACAGATCCATGAGCAGAAAACATCTTAATAACATTGCAAACTGTAGGCACAGGAAAACTAAGGTCTTTGGAGATTACTGTTTACCCTTATGAAGTTTGATGTTTGAAGATAATGGATGGTCTCAGGGAGCTCTCTTGTCTTCACCTTTGTGAAAATGAAAGAGGGAGTGAATGTGGCCATTTTAAATATTAGAGCCATCATTCATTGGTTGATTCAAGTCATGTGAGTACTGACAATTGATCACAGGCGCATCTAATTATACTGCAGTGGGAATATGGTTCTTCTGTTCAAACTGATTTGAATTGTTTATAAGGGTACCAATAATCATGTCCTGGCGATGTCACAGTTTTTATACTATTTCCAACTATTTCCTTTTTTAATTGGTCTTGTTGAATTTGTTTCTTTTAGGTGTCAAATATGTGTGCATATATAGTCCCAAATCATTTCACTGGCCACTTTTCTTTAGGAGATATTGAAGATTAAGGAGTCAATGCAAGGGTGCCAATATATATATATTGACCATTTACAAGTTTTTATAAATAAGACATATATATATATATATATATATATATATATATATATATATATATATATATATATAGGTCTTATTTTCTTTTTCATCTACTGGGGCTACTTTCATATCAGCAATGGTTCTCACTTCATATGACACATACCCCTCATGTCATTAAGAACACTGCCATGTACAAAACTCTGAGAAGGAATGCCTACTTTTACCACTGCCTATAAATGGTGGTGGTTAGAATCTGGAATGTTGTTAGAAGAGCTCTGGATGAACCTTAAGTTCCATAACCACAGTGTCCAGATAAAGAACCGAATATTTCCAGCATGGCATGCATCATTGTCAAGGATGTTTTGAGTAGGTACACAGTGGTACCGGCACCTTTTTCATTGCCAGGTAAATTGACCCATGCTTCTCATGTATTAATGAAATAGCCCTGCAAATGACTACTGCCACTTTTTGTTTTCTAGGAAAAATGTATTGATCAATGTAATCCATACCCTTTCACTACACGCTGCCTTTTCAGTCCAATGTTGCCTAGCAGTTTAAGGGGCTACATTGCTTCATCACTCATTATCTTAGATGCCACACAGAAGGGTTCAGGCACTGTTACCTCTGCTGCACAGAGTTCTACACTTATCCTGTTACCGTGTTCAGGGCTGTTGTCAATGCTGTCTTTATCTGCTGAAAATAATTGGCTGTCTCAGTATCATCTTGGTCATCCTCATCAGTGGGAAAGCCTTCCATCATCACTAGCAGGTGTAGGCCAGTGAGATATCAGGAACCCTCATACCACACGTTCCATTGTCTGTGCCCATTCTTTGAAACATACACCCAAAGAGGGAGGTGAATGGAGACCAGAGCAGCAGGTGTAAATGACAAGGATGGTAGGGAATATAAGGTCAACGCCCTGACTACAGTATTGCATACAAGCACAACTACAGAGATGGTGGTAGAATGTAACACTCCATCCATCCTTAAACATGCTACATGCATCATTTAAGAGTGTTCTGTACCACCTGTCAGCAAGGCACATAATATGTCACTTCATCTTTTGCCTTCATGTTATGTCACACAAAAATGAACATGCCAATGATGAATCGAAAGCAACCAGGGTGTTTACTTATTACCACATCTATAAGTCTTAGAAATGTATCAGGGAGTTAAAGAACATCCAACTAATGGACCACTTCAAAACCTCAGCAATATGGAAAAGGTAAACGTCTACATCTATTCTAGAGGGGGCAAATTCACAGGCATTTATGCAGTTTGCAGAACTGCATACCACCTAAATGCTGATTACCGGAATATTCAATTGCACTAATCTAGTTAGGGCCATTGAATATCTGCCCCTCAATGATTTAAATGCCCCAAAGCTACTTAGTTAACACTGTGGTGTTCTGGGGATAAAGTGGGGGCGGCAATGTTATCTAGTTAGTTAGCTAAACTGCATAAAGCTGAACAGGTGAAAGGCTGCTCTAGCTTTAGGTGGTTTTGTAATCTGCTTAGTGGCTGAATATCACCACTAACCAGTCTGCAAAACAGTATCAGTCACTCAATATGCACTGGCACGGAATATCCGGGCTTAATTTAAAGTGGCTATGGTCAGAGCTGGCTTTAGCAGAGCTGGCTGCTGCTGCTGAAAATGCCCCCCCCCCCCCCATTCCCCACATTCTTTTGATATGTCATTCACACAACAGCATTGAAGCCTGCTAATTATAGATCTTTGAGCCACAAGGGAAATCAGCTCAAACCTGAAAGTGCAGATAGGAAGCCTGCATGAATTCCCGATATACATTCAGTTACAATGCACTCTTTACATCCCATCCATCAGCAAATTCAGAATACATAACACAGTAAATGACAACAGATTAAGCGTGGTCCATTCAGTCTGCCCAGTAAAGTGACTAGGATTGCAACTGCCTCTCTCTGTAGGTTATTCCCCATGGTTTTTGTTTAGGGTGTAACTGCCATTCCATGCAGGTTATCCTACTCAGTACCCATGCTTTTGTTTCGGATTGTAACTGCCACTCCATGCATAACAACATTTTGGATCTGATGAGCTGCAACAACCATAAAGCAAAGACTATGTATGATGAACTAGCTGCTCACAACCTCTCTAAAACATATCCAACACATGAAAACAAGCACACAGATCCCCCTTCCTCCATATTTATTGATTTATTGATTTATTTATTTTATTTAGCAACATTTCTATACCGCTGTATCTACAGTACCAGTCACAGTGGTGTTCAGGGAATACGACTATGAAGAACTTTACATGGAACATAGTTGATAACGGGTTAACTCTACATGGAAAATAATTGATAACAGGTTAAACATTGTTAACAAGAGAAACTTGTGAATCTTAACATTGATTTGAACAGGGGGTGGGGAGATGGTGTGAGACAAACATAAGGGGAGCTGGGGGTGTAAGACTATGTGACAGGTCCGAAATGTTCTAAGAACAGGTGAGTCTTTAATTTGCAGTGAATCTCTCCAACGTCAGTTAAAAAGCTTATTTCTGGGGTGAGAGAGTTATGGATGGTGGGTGCATTGAATGCAAAGGCTCTGCTGGAGGTAGATAGATTGGATCGAGAGAATGTAGCTGGGACTGCTAACAGGTTGTGGCTGGCTTTTCTCCTGGATCCGTTATTGAGAAGTTCAAGAGTGAGGTGTTGAAGGATATTTGCTGATTGGCCATGAAGGGTCTCAAAGATGGTCAGGGTAACTTTGTATTTGATTCTCATGCAGATGTGGAACCACTGTAGATGCGTCAGGACTGGGGTGATATGTGCTCGTTGACTGGTACCTGTGATGATTCTGACAGCTGTATTATGTGCAAGGTATAGGGGGAATAAGGTGCCTTTTGATATATTACATTGGCATAGTTGAGAATTGGGGTGATGAGGGCTTGAAAGACATTTCTAAAGTCAGCTTGTTCCAGAAGAAGTGGAGGGGATAATGAGAGGTTCATGGTTATGAAGAGGACTTCGGACTTGTTAGGATTGTTGTGCATGTTGTGATGGCTGCGCCATTGGATGATGGTAGTGAGGTAGTAACTCTGCACTGGGGTTTTTTTTTCAGTTTTTTATAAACTATTGTTTTGGTTTTAACAGAATGGTGGTATATCAAATCCAACTAAATAAATAAATAAACATACACAAAGATTAAGAGCTGTGACCCTCTCCCCCATATATATCATAAAATGAGCCCTGAGAGGCCCCCTTTGGGGCCCAAAAGATTGAATGCAGTCAGAGTCTGGTCTTTAAGCCTCTAGCCTGTCGAAACAAACACAAAATGTAACACATACTCTGTAAACTCATATTGTACATGTTAAGTGTAATTTTATAAAAGTCACCTAGATTAATGTGCATTCCAATCTGCAAACATCGCACGTATTTTATAGAGAAAAGCGGGAGATAAGAGTGACTATGACAATGACTGTGTTTATAACTGGCCATCCCGGACACCTCGGGCTCGCCCTCGACGTGTGACCTTTGGTCGCGATTCTGATGACTCGACGGAGACTGATTCTACTGGTTCGGTAGATGATACTAATCATACTCGTCCCACTTCTAAAACACCGGTCTCCCGGGGGAATTACTCTAGGGGCCGGAGACCGCGGGGTTCTACACATCAGGATTTTCTAGAGGGACCGGATACCAGGTCCCGTACTCGGAATCGTCAGTGTTGAATCTTTCTGGGGTTTCTCTCACACAACAACAATGTGAAGTTCTTGAATTAGGGCTTTCGTTTGTCCCTACCCCATGTTATGACGGTTTTGAGATACGCAGAGCTTTACACCGATTTTTTCGGAAATTGAAAGTGATTCATCATTTTGCTCTTCAACCGGTGACCGCAGATGTTTCCTTAATAAAGAAAAAATCAACTTGGCTACCACCTTCCTTGGTTGATCCGGCTATCTCTACATTCCAACATTTGGTTTTGCAGGAATTGGATCAGTGGGAATCAAATACACCACCTAAATATAGGAATTTATCTAAATCTCATTTTTTGGCTTTACAACAGCTTTCTTCCTCTCCTGTGGTGATCCGTCGAGCGGATAAAGGGGGAGCTACAGTCCTTCTCTCTAATGATCAGTATGAGAGTGAAATTGATCGCCATCTGAGTAACCGCCAACATTATTCTTTGATTTCAGATCCCACAAAGGAGCTTATGGAAATTATACATGACCTGGTGTCTTTTGCGTTTTTACACAACTGGATAACAAAAAGAGAATCTGATTTTTTGATCAACACTCACCCTATTCTCCCAGTTTTTTACCTGGTTCCAAAAGTTCATAAATCTCTTGAAAGTCCTCCTGGTCGGCCTATCATTTCTTGCAGGGATTCCATTTTAGAGCCATTATCTAAATTCTGCGATTTATTTTTGCAGCCTGTTGCAGCTCGTGTTACATCTTACATCAAAGACACAAGGGATTTTTTGCATCAACTCTCCTTTTGCACAACGTTCTCATCTTACACTTTCATGGTTACATTAGATGTCCAGTCTCTCTATACCAATATAGATCAAGCTGAGGTATTGGAGGGTTTGCAATCTCACCCTTTTGAGTTACCGAACCGCATCCCTCGCGAGTTTATTTTGGATTTGCTTTCTTTGGTGCTCCAAAGAAATCACTTCCTTTATCGCCAGCAGTGCTATCTTCAAATTTTTGGGATAGCTATGGGTGCCACGGTGGCCCCTTCGGTGGCAACTATCTATATGGGGTGGTTTGAGGAGTCTTTTGTTTACTCTCACCCTTTATTTCAAAACATCCCGTTCTGGCGACGGTTTTTAGATGATGTCTTCTTTTTGTGGACGGGGACATCAATGGATCTGGACATTTTTTTGTCATCATTGAATTCATTTAAACAAAATATTCAATTTACTGCCCAGATTCATTCAACATCTATTCAATTTTTGGATGTTCAAATTGAGCTCACTGTTGCTGGTTTTCGCACCTCGTTGTTTCGCAAAGAGGTTCAGAGAAATACCCTTTTAAGATTTGATAGTTATCACCCACCAGCGCTTAAAAGGGGTTTACCATTTGGGCAATTCCTCCGTCTTCGGCGGATTTGCTCTGACAATACAGATTACAAACGGGCTGCGACAGATTTGAGTTCACGTTTACTCTCGAGAGGCTATCCCATTAATTTAATTAATCGTGCTAAGAAACGGGCCAGAAACATCCACCGCAAATGGTTGTTTGCAACCTCTTCTTCTTCACAAGATCAATTAACACAGGTTACTGGAATTCTTCCCTACATTTGTGGCTCAAGGAATGTTGTTGATATTTTACATCGCTTTTGGCCAGTATTGGCTGTTCACCCCTGTTTTCGGCGTAATTTACGCATAGCCTATACTCGGGCTACAAATTTGCGGGACTTCATTGTGCACACTGTTCCTGTTGAAGATCGTCCAGCACGTTTTCATGCTTTAGCTGGTCATTCTGCATGTGGGGCTTGTCCTTATTGCGCTAATACATTAGCTGGTTTGTCATGGACTGACCAACATACTGATAAACTTTACATCACTCGGTGGCAAACAGACTGCTTGTCATCATTTGTTGTATACTTGATAGTGTGTCCCTGTCATTTATACTATATAGGACGCACTTCGAGATCTTTCAAAGTGCGTCTTGGTGAACATGCATCTCGTTTACGCACACGCAACCTGTCAGCACCACTGGTTGATCACTGTATGACAACATTTCACAGCTTCTTTGATCTTCATTGGCGCATTTTGGACTATGTCCCCCCTAATCCACGAGGGGGAAATCGTCTTCAAACTTTACAGCTATTGGAGCAACGGTGGATTCATCGTTTAGCAACTGTGACTCCCTCAGGATTGAATCAACAGTTAGACTGGCATACGATCCTCTGATTTCCCTTGTATTGCCTTTGATGGGGGTGTTTGACAGCATACTCTAAACAGCTGGGGGGGAGGCGCTGAGCAGTGCTCCTCCTTCCCTTCGTTCTGATTCAGCTTTTGTTCTGATGGGCAGGCCCTTATCCGGGCATTTTACACCTTCTCATGATAAAAGCCGCTTGCTGAAGTTACTCTGGATGGCTCTTTTGGCTAGACAAGGCTGGGACCTGATGCAGGGGTTCTACTGTTTGACCCCGAAACGTGACACGTCGTTCCTGTGGCTGTTATACTAGTCTTTATCGCCTGCTTCTTCTACAAAGGATATGGTGTTTTGATTTCACCGTTTAAATCAGATAAGTGTAAATTTTAAACACTTTTCATACGTTGTTTTCTACATTAATTAAAAAGGACTGGCTGCAGCGGATTGGGGTGGTTCCTTTCCCCTCTCTGTGGTAGCTGCTCCGACAAAAAAATTTGTTTTGCTTCACTATAGGTTTAGTTCATCTCGGTAAAGGTTTTTTATAGGTTTTTGATTACCGGGTTTGGTATTTGTTTGTTTGTACTATTTTTTATGAACTATGGGGGTAAGTGCTAAGATATACACAATTCTAGGGAAGAGCACTTATTTTTTCAATGGAGAAAGGTGACTAATGGAGTACTCCAGGATCTGAGCTGGGCCAGTTGCTTTCTAACATACTTATAAATGACCTGGAAATGGGAATAACAAGTAAGGTGATAAAATTTGCAGATGACACCAAATTATTCAAAGCTGTTAAACACAAGAGAATTGTAAAAAATTGCAAGAGGGACACTGGGCATCCAAATGGCAGATGACATTTACTGTGGACAAGTGCAAAGTTATACACTTAGGGGGTCATTCTGAACCCCGAATAACAGAGTTGGATGTCCGGGATGGACATCCAAACACTGAACAGGTCCAAGACCATATTCCAGTCCTCCTGCTCCCCACATGCACAGGGTCTTTGTGCGGGAAGTGTCAGGTGAGGGTGAGAGGGAGTAGCGCCTGGGCAGAGTGTAGGCGGAGCAGGGGAGGGGTCAGACACCTGGACATACAGAGGCCATTCAGGGCAGGCCTCTGTATGTCTGACAGGGAAAATATGGCCATCCAACTTATTCCTCCTAGGAGATGGAATAAGTCCTGGGTAAGGCTTTGATCAGGACATGCAGCCACCCTAAACCCATGGAGCCACTGCAGGTGAGCTACTGCCACACGATCCCAGCCCTGGCTGCCCCCACCGAGGGTCAGGTGGCATGGAAATGTGCCTTGCTTGCTATCGGGCATTGCATGACAGGACACCATGTCATCAGCATATCAGCAGGAGCAGTGAGCGGTGGAGAAGGGCAGTCTGCTGTACGTCTCACTGCTCAGAATGCCGTGCACTCTGGGCCATCTAAGTGCCCAATTCTACAATTGTGGGAACGTATAGTTCCCGTGGTTGCAGAATCGAGTACAAATGTCCCCCATCCATTTTCTGGATATCCGGACGTGCAGGGCTCTGAATCGGTCTCCATGGGAAGAATGACCCAAGAAACAGTTACATTATGTGAGGTTCCACATTAGGAACCACCACCCAGGAAAAGGATTTAGGAAACATCATGGATAATACATTGAAACTCTCTGCCAGCTGTGCGTGGTGGCCAAGAAGGCAAATAGAATGCTAGGAATCATAAAGAAAAGAATGGAAAATATAAAGGATATTACAATGCCTCTGTATCGCTCCATGGTACAATCACATCTTGAATACTGTGTGCAATTCTGGTCACCATATCTTAACAAGGATATAGCAAAATTAGAAAAGGTACAGAGAAGAGCAACAGAATGGTAAAGGGGATGGCAGGATATGCCTATGAGGAAAGGCTTAAAAAGTCAGGGCTCTTAAACTTGGAAAAGACATGACTAAAGGGAGATATAATAGAAGTCTATCAAATAATGAATGGAGTAGAATGGGTAAATATATATTGGTTGTTTAGTCCATTAAAAAGTAGAAAAACTATGAGACACACAATGAAGCTACAATGTAGGACATTTGTGATTAATTGGAGAAAATATTGTTCCTTGCAACATGTAATCAAACTCTGAAATTTATTACCAGAGGATGTAGTAAAAGCAGATAGCATAGCTGTATTTAAAAGAGGTTTGGACAAGCTTCTGGAGGAAAAGTCTATAAATCATCATTAAAGAGGATTGGGGGAAATCCGAGCAGCATGGAATCTGTGTACCTTCTGGGAAGCTGACAGATACATGTGACCTGGATTGGCCACTGTTGAAAACAGGATACTGGGCTTGACGGACCCTTGGCCTGATCCAGTATAGCATATCTTATGTTCTTAGCACTTTCTATGCTCCACTCTTGGCCACACCCATACTAGAAGTATGCACTATAGGCCTGATTTGCCAGACTAAAGTATGTGCATAAAGGCCCATTCACATGCATAAATCATGGAAAATACATGATTTACATGCATTGATGGTGCAAATCTTTAGGAGCCTGGTTAGAAAATTACCTCCATAGGCCACAACCCTTACTATACACAACATAGAGTTTTCAGTTTCTTTAGCTACCTTTCCAGATGACACACTCACATAGGATTGGCAACTTCTCCAGGAGAAAAATGTGTACTTCTCAAATGCTTTAGGTCTGGGTTGGAGACTCATAAGGAGCTGTCAGAGATGCTTAGGCCCTTTTGCTGTGTGGGTCAGCAATAAAGCTATAAATGCATAGGCATTTTTAAATTTGCTCTTACAGGGGATTACTTTAGAAGCCCTATTAGTGCTTTGGACATCTAAAAATGGGCATACAGATGTCCAGAGCACAGAGATGTCCATGGAGCCATTTTAGAAGCTGCGTATCTCCCCAGCAGAATGATGTCCATGTCAGAATGGGGGCATGGTGTAGGCATTAGTGTAGATATGTCAGAGGCATTCCTAAGAACTTGGACCTCCTCACCCAAGTTCAGGAATGTCCTGAACATCTCAAGTTGCATCAAAGATTATACTTGCTTCAGGCATGGATAGGCATCTGAAAAGTGCTTGTTTTGTCAGCAAACATGTTGAGGGTGTGGAGAACGAGGTACACTCATATTCCCTTTATAGTTTAACAACAGACACTGATAAGGAAAGGGGACTCATGTTTTTGTTTTGCTATGCAGCTCGACATACTCGTAAGCAACTTTGCTTGAGATAGAGATCACTACCCCATGATTTCATAGTGGGGACATCTATATGGAATGAGCGTCTACATCAGGGACATCTATGTTTATAAAATTAGGCCAAAACATAAATGCCCCCAGAAGTTTTCTGCATGATCTGCTTTGGATGTCCCAGATTGCACTTGGATTCCTTTTATAAAATGCCACTTACCATAGTAGTATATGTAAAGTGGCTATATGTGTAAAACTATTTCTTAAATGGCCCTTAAGGAAGTGTAAAGCAGCTGCAGTAAGTCAGCTATTTTAGAAAGAACCATGTGTAAAAAAAAAAAAAATCACCATACAATTACTGGGTTTTCTATGTGGATGAAAGTACCATTTCCACATGGATCTATTCAATTTACAAGGCTACTGATCTGTGCTGCTACGCATCAAAGAAGAAAAGCCTGATGAGAAAGGTATATTTCTCACCTGCTAGGTTTTATGTTATGATCAAAGAGATTATGAAGAATCAGAGGATCCTGTTTAGACATCCAGGCCAAAAGATTAGTGCCTAAACAAACAAAAAACCTGGGTGAGCATCTTTCACAAAGTAAATGGCAATTTATTTAACCAGTTTTCTATACCACCCTATCCTTCAACCAAGGCGGTTTATATTATGCAACCACTACAAGCAGATACTGGATACATTCCCCTGTCTCCCAAAGGGTTCACAATCAATGTGTACCTGAGGCCAGGACCATACCTAGCCCTGTATGAGCAGTGCTGCCGCACAGGTTTAAGGGGCACATTTTAGCTATCTTCTGTTGCCTGCCGCCGCCACTTTTTCTTTTCTCAGTGGCGGCAGGCAATGGAAGACAATTAAAATGCACCCCTTAAGGCTTCTTGCTGGCATGCTAAGCAGATCTTTCCCTCCCTGCAAGAGCAGGGAGGGACAAATCTGCTTAGCATGCCAGTGACTTGCACATCAGGCATGCCTCTTCTCTCCTGCTGCAGGGGGAGGGGGGGGGTGCGTGTGTCTGATGTGCAAGTTGCACAGGGTGTGATCTTCACTCAGTATGGCCCTGCCTGAGGCAGCAGGGAATTAAGTGGCTTGCCCAAAGTGTCCCTATAGGACTAGAAACCCCAGTTTCTCTGGCCTGAGATTGCTGTCCCCCGAAGGGGATTTGAATCCCTGGCCTTCCAGTTTGGGGTATTGTGTCCTAACCACTAGGCCACTCCTCCCTCCTTTTCCACAACAACTGAGATATAGAAGATTTTAAGAGGAAATAGAGGGAATTGAGTGCACTGCAACAAATAAAGCAATTAGAAGATTCTAACCTGGTCAAGTGGAGTCACTAACTGAGCCAGAGAAGCAGGCCCTAGAGACCCTGGATGAGGACTCCATTCAGGGGATCAGTGAGCTAGACACTTCACAGCTTATGGAGGCAATCAGTAAGAATGCCTCTCTGCTCTCTGCTCTCAGACCCCCGTCCCCCTTACTCTCAGCCTTCTGTGACCACTATCTAATAAGTATCCTCTCTGCATAGCTCTAATGCTGTGTCTAGCTGTCAGGTAACTCTCACAGGGACTATGGCTTGTGCATATCCCTAGAAAAGGTGAAAGCCATTTCCTCATGTATAGTGTGTTGTTGACATTATCTCTGGAGCACTAAGTTTATCCCTCTTTGCCACTGGCATAGTGCAGTTTGCCCACACTTCCTGCATGTGAGGTAGTCTCTATTTAGACAAGTGGGTTCCTAACTGAGCTTAACATGCATACCTTCTAACTTCCATGGTCTTTCTATGTTCAACCCACATACCATAAAGCTCACAGGGTAATAACTTGGGTACTGTATAGCAGGTCTGTTCTTGGTGCTAGACACTACTGGTGGAGAATGGCCTGCTCCTCTTCTGAGGCTGGTTATGTATCCTCTTCTGTGTGGACCTTTGGGCTGAATTTTAAAGCATGTAGTATGCCATGAAAATGTTTTACACTTTGTAGTGATTATACACGTGTTCTCCCCTGATTAGTCAAGACAATGGAAGCAGTTTTTCAAATGGTCCAAGGTCCTCTTACTGATTAATCTTGTTTGATGGTGGGACCTGTTATAACCTTTCTCTGTTTCTGTCTAAGGTGCCATTATGGGGATCCTGAGCCACCTCCTCTAAAGGTAACCTCTGTCATCTGTATGGGAAAAAAAGAAGCAGACATGCAAAGAGAAATAGGCTATGAGCTGTAGTGAGCAAGCAATGTGATGATAGATCAAGATATCTGGAAGCAGCTGAAAAGAGCACAATGACTTTATAGCATGTGCATATAGAAATATCAGTGTGGGGTAGTGCAGGGTTTAGTTATCTACCATCTCCAAGTGATCTGGCCACTTTCAAGCTTGTCCTGGATACTAGGTTGACATAGTATGTAAGAATCATGACAGTAACCTGGAAATCTTAGAAACACATTGTTATTTGACTACTCACTTAATCCCTTACTCCCCAGTCAAGCTCTCCACTCATTAAATGTTCACCTTCTAGTAGACCCCACTAAATGTACAGCTCAATTAGAATCTACCTATACCTCATCATCTTATTACCTGGCTCACACTTATGGAATTCCCTCCCCCTATATCTTAGGCCAACTATTTCAAAAAGGCCTACTATTTCAAAAATGCCTATGGTCAGCTGATTGACTATTGTAAGAATATAAGAACATAAGAACATAAGATATGCCATATTGGGTCAGACCAAGGTCCATCAAGCCCAGTATCCTGTTTCCAACAGTGGACAATCTAGGTTATACGTACCTAGCAGTTTCCCCAAAAGACACAGGTTCCGCAATGCTTGTACTGGGTCAAACATTGATATCCTGGGTCCCTTCTTAATAATGGTTTATGGACCTTTCCTCCAGGAACTTGTCCAAATCTTTTTTAAACCCAGCTACACTAACAGCCTTTACTACATCCTCCGGTAACAAATTCCAGAGTTTGATTACACGTTGAGTGAAAAAATATTTTCTTTTATTAGTCTTAAATAGTTTACCCTGTAGCTTCATTGCATGTCCTCTAGTCTTTCTATATTCTGATAACGTAAACAATCGAGCTATGTTTACCCGTTCCACTCCGTTCATTAATTTATAGACTTCTATCATATCTCCCCTCAGCCGTCTCTCTTCCAGGTTAAAGAGCCCTAACCTTTTTAGCCTTTCTTCATAGGAGTATCCTTCCATCCCCTTTACCATTTTGGTGCCTCGTCTCTGAACCTTTTCTAATAACTCTATATCCTTTTTATGATACGGCGACCAGAATTGCACACAATATTCAAGGTGCGGTCTCACCATGGAACGATATAGAGGCATTATAATATCTTTTGTTTTATTTTCCATTCCTTTCCTTATGATACCTAGCATTCTATTTGCTCTCTTGGCTGCCACTGCACACTGGGCCGAGGGTTTTAACATGGTATCCACAATGACGCCTAAATCTTTTTCCTGGGTGGTGGTTTTTAATGTGGAACCTTGCATTGTGTAACCATAGTTTGGGTTGTTCTTCCCTAGATGCATAACTTTGCACTTGTCCACATAAAATTTCATCTGCCATTTTGATGCCCAGTCTTCTAATTTATCAAGATCCTCTTGCAATTTTCCACAATCCTCTTGGGTTTTAACAACTTTAAATAGTTTTGTGTCATCTGCAAATTTGATATCCTCACTCGTTATTCCACTTTCCACGTCATTTATGAATATGTCAAAAAGCAGCGGACCCAGCACAGATCCCTGGGGTACACCACTATTCACCTTTCTCCATTGGGGAAATTGGCCATTTAGCCCAACCCTCTGCTTTCTATCTTTTAACCAGTTCTTGATCCACAGTAGTACACTGCCTCCTATCCCATGACTCTTTAGTTTTGCCAAAAGTCTCTGATGAGGGACCTTGTCAAAGGCTTTCTGAAAGTCCAGATACACTATATCAACCGACTCACCTTTGTCCACCTGTTTATTCACACTTTCAAAAAAACATAACAGATTAGTAAGACAAGATCTTCCTTGTCTAAAGCCATGTTGGCTGTCTCCCATTAGGCCATGACTATCTACATGCTGAGTAATTTTATTCTTTATGATGGTTTCTACCATTTTTCCCGGCACTGACGTGAGGCTCACCGGTCTGTAGTTTCCCGGATCACCCCTCGAACCCTTTTTAAAAATTGGTGTTACATTGGCGATCCGCCAATCTTCAGGTATTAGAGATGATTTTAATGATAGTTCACAGATTACTAATAGCAGGTCTGCAATCTCATATTTCAGTTCTTTCAACACCCTTGGATGTATACCATCCGGCCCAGGTGATTTGCTACTCTTCAGTTTATCTAATAGTTGTAATACATCTTCCCAATGTATCGATATTTCCTTCAATTCTTCCGCACCTTTAAATACCACTTCAGTCATGGGTACCATCCCTACATCTTCCTCAGTAAAGACTGAAGCAAAGAATTCATTCAGTCTCTCCGCTATCGCCTTGTCGCCTCTTAGTGCCCCTTTAACTCCTCTATCATCTAATGGTCCAACTGACTCTCTCACAGGTTTTTTGCTCCGAATGTACTTGAAAAATTCTTTATTTTGCATTTTTGCTTCCGCAGCAAGCTTCTTCTCAAATTCTCTCTTTGCCTTCTTTATCAATGCTTTGCATTTGACCTGCCAGTGCTTGTGCTGTTTCCAGGTTTCATCGTTTGGCTCTTTTTTCCATTTCCTGAAAGATGCTTTTCTTGGCAACAACAGCCTCTCTGACCTCACCTTTAAACCATGTTGGCAGTTTTTTGGACTTCCTTCCACTTTTCTTAAAGCGTGGAATACAGCTGGTCTGGGCTTCCAAGATAGTATTTTTCAACAACACCCAAGCTTGATGCAAGTCTTTAACCTTTGCAACTGCTCCTTTTAGTTTTTTCTTAACTATTTTCCGCATTTTATCATAGTCTCCCTTTTGAAAATTAAAAGGTAGTACTGTGGATTTCCTTACTATCCCTCCTCCACTAATTAAATCAAAGGCGATCATGCTATGATCACTATTGCCAAGTGGCCCCAACACCCTTATCTGTTGCACTAGATCTGGATATATATATATATCTGGATATACTAGATATAGACAGCTATCTACCCCCTTTCTTCCCTTACACTATTTACTGTAATCTTTTACTTGTTCTTTTACCATTTTTTTCCTTTTCTTATTTTAATCTTGGTTTTGGCTGTTATATTGTAAACCACACTGATAGAAACATAGAAACATGACAACAACAAAAGACCACATGGCCAGTCTAGTCTGTCCCTCCATATCATATGTTCCCTGTAAAATAGTTATCTCCAAGTTATAATGTCCTGTTCAATGTAATTTCAGTTTGTTCAATGTAAACCGCACTGATGCAGAATAGCGCGATATTTAAGAGAATGTAAATAAATAAAAATAAAAATATCAACCACTACAACAGTCTCCATTTTTTCCTTTAGAGATCCTCTGTGTTTGTCCCATGCTTCTTTGAATTCAGATACTGTCCTCATCTCTACCACCTCCACTAAGAGACTATTCCACGGATCCACCGCTCTTTCTGTAAAGAAATACTTCCACATATCACTCCTGAATCTATCCCCTTTCACCCTCATCCCATGTCCCCTCGTAGCAGAGCTTGCTTTCAATAGAAAGAAGCTCTCCTCCTGTGCATTTATGCCACAGAGGTATTAAAACGTCTCAATCATATCACCTCTACCCCGTCTTTACGCTAAGGTGTATATATTAAGATCCTTAAGTCTGTCCTCATATGCTTTATAATGAAGACCACTAACCATTTTAGTAGCCACCCGCTGTACTGACTCCAGCCTGTTTATATCCTTTTGAAGGTGCGGTCTCCATAATTGCACACAGTACTCCAAATGAGGTCGCACCAAAGACTTATACAGAGGCACTTTTACCTCCTTTCTTCTGCTGGCCATTCCTCTCCCTATGCACTCAAGCATCCTTCTAACGTTTGCCATCATCTTTTCTACCTGTTTAGCTACTTTAAGATCATCAGATATAATCATGCCTAGGTCCCGCTCTTCTTTAGTGGACAAAAGTACTTCACCCCCTATACTGTACTGTTTCCTTGGATTGTTGCAGCCCAAATGCATGACCCTGCATTTTTTAGCATTGAATCTCAGCTGCCAAATTCTAGACCATTCTTCAAGCTAGATCCCTCCTCATGTTATCTATACCTTCCTGGGTGTCTACTCTATTGCAGATTTTGGTATCATCCGCAAAGAGGCAAACCTTACCCTATATGCTGTGATAAGGTGGCATATCAAATACAAAATAAACTATAAACTATAACTATGTGACTCTGCCATTGCACATCACCTGCATATTGAGGAAGTAAGAAGTCTTTCTGTTGCAGTTGGTGCCCCCTCTCCCTTATGGTGGTCTGATGGCACATGTTCAATCAATGACCCCCAACCTAAATGGGAAATAGGCCATTTTATAAAACAAGGGGGATTTAAAGAAGAAAAGCCACAAGAGTTAGAGAGAAGGAGAGGAAACAGAGCAGGGCAATAAAAGGTAGCCAGCAGACATAGATAGCAATCAGGTAAAAGGATCACAATATGATCTCCACCAGTCACCAACATTGCAAGCAGTCTAGCAAGATAAGTGAGGACAGTCTTTCTACGTTATTTATAGCCACTTTAAATGCTGATGTTTAAATTTGTTTCTCTTAATGTGTTTCAAAATGCATTATACACGTGTAGACCACAGCACTTCCCATACTAGGCCCCCAATACACCTCTTTTCAAAATGTAGAAATCTCTATGTTGCCGGTCCATCCATTTATAAATCAGGTCATCAAAAAATGCCATTTCCACATGTAAATGCTGATATTTCCATATGAAAATCACACACAAGCCTTCTAAAATAATCTCCCAAGTGTCAATATACCTACCTTCTCAGAGAGGATTATGCAATAAAATTTGTGCTAAAGAAAATGAAAATTTTTTACATACATATTAAAACAGGACTTACTGTAATATACAATAAATTTTGCCAATAGCATGGAAAATCTTTCTCTCAGTTGTGTGGACTCAGTATTATCATCGACATTAACACAGAAAAGTTAACACTCGTGCTAGCTGCCAGAACCCCCCCCCCCCCCATGGTAACCATCCCAAACTGAACGGGTCATTTAATAGGGGCAAAGTTCCTCTTCCCAAGCTTCCCATAAAAGAAAATGCCAGCATCTCCTTTAGGAATTTCAGTGACCTCTCTGATGTAGCGCTTTCAAATAACTTCTTGGCAAGTACAGAGCTTCGTCTGATGGGAGGTGAGGCAGCTACCCATTGTCTCTTGACACACTTACAGAATGGACATCATTCCAGAGGTGATGCTTTCTTATTCAGTGGGAGGAACTGCAGATACCTCCTTTCAGCCCAGTTGCCAAACTACAAATCATGTCACCTAGTAGCATTTTGTTATATACCAAGTGTATTATTATATAGCAAAGCAGCAATAAATGGCACCATTTACAGCTCAGTAATGGGAATAGCACATGAGCTCTGTAATGCCTCCTGCTGGTGAAGAAAGGGCATCTCCAAAGGGGGTACGTGGAGTCATGTCTGTACCCAGCCATAACTGCGCCCTGTGTGACTTGCAAACCTGGCATCAACCCCCCCCCCCCATGATATCAGACTTTTGTCATTTGCCGCATCCCCCTATGCCCAGCACAGCCCTTCTGCCCTATCCCCCCTCCCCATGTCCAGCATCTCCCCATCTTTCCCCACGTCCTCTTGTCCAGCCGGCTCTCCTCTCACGCTGCCTGCCTCTTTTCCTGTTCTCTTGGCGGCGGCAGACCTCCAATAAAAAAAATAAAAATACGGGTCTTTTCAACTCCGCGCTTGCATGGCTGGTCTGATCCCTCCCTCCTCTGATGTATGCTTGTGTCAGAGGAGGGAGGGATAAGACCAGCCATGCAAGTGTGGCGTTGGAAAAAACGGCTTTTTTTTTTAAACTGCCACCACCTAGAGAACAGGAAAAGCAGTGGTGGGGCAAGGGCATGCTGGACAAGCAGTATGGGGGAGGGGGAGCTGAACCAGCCCTAAATGTGCCCCTATGTTTTTGCGCCCTGTGCAGCTGCCTTGCTGGTATGGCACTGGGTGGCGTGTCTTAGGCAGCCCTCACATGGTGCGCTGTATTACAGGAAAAAGGTACTCTGGAGGTGTAACTACCATAGGGAATGTTAGCATAACCTATATGGAAGGTTAGGGTGGGGAAAATAGCTTTTGAATTTTGGACCAGATAGCATGGCAATTTTCAAGGCAGCCTGTATATACAAAATTTAATAGCTATGTTAAAGCTTAGCTTGCATATGATACTCCCTCACTCATATTTGAGCATGGGCTAATTCAGAGTGTGAAAAATTATTGTACCGGAAAACCATCTAAACATGGACGTTAAGGCCTTTTTTTGCATACATCAAAATGTTTAGCATGCACAGTGATATTCATTTAGGATCTTTAATCTGTCTTAATCAGGTGGTCTACAAAGTGTTTGAAAAGTGAAGTTACCTGATTAACTCAGAGGTAAGTAAACAATGGGTTGACAATTCCATTTCAGTTTATGAAAACAAAACAAAACAAAAATCAAAACTAGTAAAGGTGTCCTTAAATTGTCTTATTTCTGAAATGACTAAGAACTTAACCCCCCCCCCCCTAGAATCTATACCACGGATCAAATCAATAGGTTTGTAATTACTAAAAAATGACCCAATTCTTCATTCATAAGACCCCTGGGACTAGATAGGACTACACTGCTGGTTATATAAAAAGGTATCATCCAGCTATTGATTTTTTACAGGTCAGGTGAGGAAACCTAAATCACAAAAGGAGAAAAATAGCAGATAACATTTATTTATTTATTTATTTATTACAATCTCTTATATACCGCGCTATTTGGCATCAGCGCGGTTTACATTATAACACAACGACCATAACAACATGCTGTTTGGTTTTACATCGAACAGGTGATCAAACTTGGATAACAGGGGTAACTATATACATGAGATATTTACATGGTGAGGAGTAACTTGTATAACAGGGGTCAATTATGATATACATGAGATATTTACATGGTAATGAGTAAAATTATCATAGTGAACGTAGGTAATCTCTTCAGAGGGGATGTCTAGGTGCCATTGGTGGTTGGGTTGGGTTAAACATAAGGTCAGATAAGAGAAGAGAGGAGATGAATAAGGAATGTGGCATAAGAGATGATATTAGTAGGCGTAGAAGAGGTTTTCTGGAAAGGGAAGGGTCAGAATTTCAGAGCATACATAGAAGGGTTGCAAAATATGAAGGAAATGTGTTAGGTAAGGCTGGGGAAACTGTAGAAGCAATGCTCATAGTCTCTGGAGAGAAGGGAATCATGGACATCAATTAGCATGATACCCAGTGGCAAGATTTAGGTCCATGATTGCAGAATTCTGCAAGGAGCCTTAATGTGTCATCCCCAGAACCAATGTTGCAATTACTATACTAGGTATGTTGTGTGTGGGGGAGGGGGAGGGAGGGGGAGAGAGGGGAATTTCTAGGTCGTTATCAATGCTGCATCATAGTGTCAGACCCCAGCCTTAGCTCCAATTGAAATGGAAGCCAGTAGCAGCAGGAAATTGCTGGATTAGAAATGAAAAATGTCCTATAGCCTATTCTCCCATAGTAAATACTACAAGATTTTAACTCTCAGTAGAAATAATTCTCTTTGGGTATGCCTTTAAAGTGTAATTTTATGAAGTCATTTTTGTGTGTATGTGGATGCATATGTGCGCAAATAGCCTATTAAAAAATGTCCAATCTGCATAAAATTATGTGCATTGACATGCTGGCACTGCTTTCTCAGTAGGTGTGTGCAGGGGTGGAGTTTGGATGGAGTACAGCTGAGTTCACCAGTAAACATGGAGGGCCCGAAATTCAAAAGGCATTTACATGCTTTATAGCCCAGGAAACCGTGTAAATGCCTTAAACAGGGATATTCAAACGCACCTACACAGTTAGTGCCATTGAATATCCCTGTCTATGTCCCCTATGCGCGCCGATGCTATCCGGTTAGCCCCCTGTAATAGGATTGGGGAATGGTGTTTGCAGAGATCTATTTGGAGAGTTCCTGTTGGGGGTTCTGTTCAATGGGGATCCTATTGGGGAGGATCTGTTTGGTGGAATCTGGTTGGGGGGGGTCTATTCGAGGGGATTCCTGTTGGGTGCATTTTATATGCTGGGGGAAGGGACTTGGATCAGCAGGGTTAGGTACTGGGAGTCATGTTGTGTCACCACACGCCAAATGTTTTTTGTTGTTCTTTTTAGGTTTAGCACCAGGGCTCACCTTACATGCCTCAATAGGTGGTACAGGTGCACCAGCGCTATCTTTTGAGGCATGTAATGTGGGGTCTGTGCACAAAGTAGCTGCCCTATGTGGTAAATGTAGGGCAGTTGCTGGCCACTGAAATTTACATCATTTCACACTTAAGGTGTGATACGTGTTAAAACTCACCATACTTTAGTAAACATGCTGCTAGTTATTTTGTGCCTCTGTCATTTTCAGCTAGCTGAGGAAATAATTGCTACCTGCTATACTTAAAAGAGATGTAAAGAGAACATTGTATCTCTTGACAGACTCATGCTCTTATGAAAATTTTCTCCTAAAATAGTAGTAGGGGAAGAAGAAATTTTTGTTATTTCTTGCCTTCCATCCATGTTATCACATGTATATAAGATCATACCACATGCTTATTGTATGCTTTTATATGTATACATGACTTCACAAAGTCAATAAAATAAAATTCAATAGGGAGAGTCTGGAAAGCTGCAATGCATCCATAATGATAATGAGAATAATAATAATAAGATGATGAAGAAGAAAAACAACAATAATGCCTTTCAATAGCCATGATTTTAAATCCCAGCAGCTACATGGCAGGAGTGGAGGTGGACTGATTCTGCCATGGTCCACTAGACAACCAGGGATCAATCAGGGTGAGTACTGGGGTGAGGGTCAGGTGCTGAGGGAGGGTTGGGGTTCAACAGAGGGATTCTGTTGGAGAGTACCTGTTTGGCATGATGAGATTAGAATGGGAGTACAAGAGAGGAAATACGATCAGGGGGGAGGGGTTAATTGGATCAGAGGGGCTGTCATCAGATAGGATAGATTGGAGCAGGGTGAGGATCAGATTGTGATGGGGGATCAGCGGGGGGAGGTTTCATCAAGGGTAGAGCTGTAATAGGGGATTGGCTTTCAGAATCATGTCTTTTTTTTTATAGGGCAGCTGCATTGCCTGATGCAGGTAAGATGGGTGCACTTAATGCCACCTCTTGAAGTGATGTTAAGTGCATCTGCATTGTTAGCAGTCATGAAAGCATGTGGTAATAACCCATGCACTAGCTGCCATCTGCAGGCCATGATCAATCTCTGCCCAGAAGCCACCCAATTCTTTTCCCAACTGAAATTAAGCACTTAGTATAGGTGTTTAGTACAAGGCAGCTTTTGTTGAGTGATAACCATTAGTGCAAACCCAAGGCTAATGGTTAACACATGTTAAAACCCACTCTAACTGCTGTTTATCATACTTTTGTAAACATGCCCCTTATCCTTACTGCTATCACATATGCTGAAAACATTAAGGGGGTTATTTTAGAAATGCTATTCGTAACTTGGATGTCCAAAGCATGGAGGCATCCCTGTAGCCATTTTAGTGACCAGTTCTATGGATGTTCCCACCATGAGGTTGGCCAAACCTGAATGGGGGAATGGTGTAGGCATGTCCAGGGCTTTATCAAGAATCTGGAAGTCCTTACCTGATTGCAGAAACATCCTGTATGCCCCGACTGCGTCCAAGTTTATACCTGCTCCAGGCATGAATAGACAGTGGAAAAATGTATATTTTCCCTTCCAAACATTCAGAGGATATGGAAAAGGAAGTTAACTCCTATCCCATATGTTTCTTGTTTTGTCAATGAACCTTTTGGGGGAATGGAAGCTCATATTTCCAGTTTTCCACACCACTGGATGTTCCTATATTCAATCTCGCATAAGCTAGAAATCTCCACTTCACTATTCTGTAGCCGCGATATCTGTGTGGATGGGACTTTGGATGACCACACTGGAGACATTTATGCTTCTGTAATTGGGCTGGATTATAGATGTCCCCAACATTTTTCTGCACATTTTGATCCAGAAATTCCAGATTGCGCTTGGATGTTTTTTTCTAAAATTCCACTTCACATCAAAATAATAGAGAATATAGCTATACAAAATAAAAACAATTCAACATGTACAATTATTCACATTAATATGTAAACACTAAGCAAAACCCCAAACCTATCTATCCACTCTCTTTTATATCTCTTATAAAACTACCCTCTCCTACAGTCAATACCTGCCCATTTGCAAATGCATTTGAGCCTCCAATCAAAGAAAAACTTACAATTGTGCTCAACATTATTGGCACCATTGCAGTTCAACCCCTTAATGTTCAATTTCTCCACAAAAAACAGTGGCCAGTGAAATGGCTTTGGACTATATAAGCACACATATTTGATACATAAAAGAATCAACTAAAACCAAACCGATGAAAAAAGGAAATAGTCTAAAAATTGGGGCATTGCTAGCACATGATTATTGGCACCCTTATACACAATTCAAATCATTTTGTGCATAAGAATCACATTCCCATTGCAGGACAATTAGATACACCTGTGATCTATTGCCAGTACTCACATGACTTGAATCAACCAATGCATGATGGCTCTAATGTTTAAAATGGCCACATTCACTCCATGTTTCATTTTCACAATAGTGAAAACAGGAGTACTTCCTGAGATCATCAGAAAAGTCTATATCACCAAACACCAAACTGCAAAGGGGTAGAAGGCCATCTCCAACAAACTTCCTGTGTCTATAATTTGCTATATTAGTCAGATGTGTTCTGCTGATTAGAACTGTCAAGAACCTCCCAGGACATCCTCGAAGCCCTAAAGGAACTTGGATACAAGCAACTAGTAAATGAGCCCACTCATGTGAAGGGAAACATATTGGACCTGTTATTCACCCCACCAACAGCATTTGACGCCGCCTCCATCTCTATGCTGTCCACCACCGCAGTACCATGATCCGACCACAAACTAATCAAATTCCAAATTCCCATGTCCAATCGATGCCAGAGGAGCCCCGGAAGCTTGAGCAGCACCACCAGGACACCCCCACGAAGTTTCCGACCTTTTGACAAGGAAATTATCCTGAGTAAAACCTGACCACTCCTCGCCTTAACATCACCCAGCATCGACGAGCTGATCACCAGCTGGAATAACAGCCTTAATACCATTGCACAATGCCCACCACCAAACAAACCACCAAGGAAACGAGCCACCGCATCCTGGTACTCCACTGAGCTGCGTACATTCGTCCTCTACCTAAGGAAGCTGGAAAGATGATGGAGGCGATCACGATCTTCGGAAGACCAGAGAGCATATAACCTTCACCTAACAAAGCACCGTGAAGCAATAACAGAGAAAATGAGGCAATCCCACACTGATACCCTAAAACGATCACTAAGCAAACCATATGACTTGTTCAATCTCATTAAGAAACTAACAAAAGAACCAGGTCCCAAGCAAACAAATGGGATCCACCCTCAAGAATTTTGCAGACTTCCTGCAATCAAAACTATGCCAGACCAATAAGTCCACAGCACCCACCACCGCGCAGGAGCCAACCTACCCAACACTATTAACCACCTTCTCTACCCCATCCAAGAAGCACATTGAAGACACCATTGCCACGATCAACACCTCCACGGCACAAACCGACCCCTGTCCTGCCTTCTGGATAAAGGAACTACGTACCGAATTTAGTCCATTCATAGCCAGACTCATGGACCTATCTTTCGCAACAGGCTCATTCTCCCAAAGCCTCAAACACACGTCCATCAGACCTCTGCTGAAAAACAACAAGCTTGACCCCCAGAAGGTTGACTCATACAGACCCATATCTAGCATACCTCTACTAGCCAAGATAATTGAAAAAGAAGTCCAACGCCAAATACAACTCCACATCAATGACACGGCCCCGCTGGACCCCTCCCAACATGGATTCAGGGAATCCCATAGTGTGCAAACACTCCTCACCACCCTCTTCGACAACATAATTGCTGGAATCAATAACACCCGTCATGGGTTTGTCCTCATCTTCATGGATATAGCCGCTGCATTTGACTCAGAACTTCTCCTGAGGCGACTTGAAGAAAAGGGTATTTGTGACACAGCACTAAACTGGTACAAATCATACCTGTCCGATAGATGGCAGCACGTACGAGCTGGGTCCACAACATCGGAACCGTTCCACCAGAAACAGGGCGTACCGCAGGGTTCCTCCCTATCCGCCCTGATGTTCAACATATACATGCAGCCCATCTGTAGCCTCATCCATTCATTCAATGTTGACTGCTTGATATATGCTGATGACATGCTACTCTATATGCCTTTCTCAACCGACCAGTTGACCTCTCTCCACTGACAGACTGCTTTGATGCAGTGGTCAATTGGCTCCAGACCCAAAACCTCCAAATACAGCACAAGAAAACAGAAGTTCTCTTCATCACGAGGAACCAGAACTTCTCCCCTCCGACCTACCTAAAGGTCAAGGAAGCGGAGCTGCAAACCAAGTCCACAATCCGATACCTTGGAGTCACATTAGACCAATGCCTGGACATGAGGGCACACATAAGCAACATGGTAAGAGCAGTCTACCATAAGATCCGGACACTCAGACACTTACGCTCCCTGCTAGAACCAGACGACTTCCGGACAATCTTTCAAGCGCTGGTTATCCCACATTTCAATTACGCCAATGCAATTCTACAAGGGCTCCCACTTTCCACCCTGGGTCCACTCCAGCTCGCAAATGAATACCGTGGCTAGAGTTCTAAATGGTGCCTCCAGGTGTGACCATGTGACACCCATCCTGAAACATCTCCACTGGCTCCCTATTCACAGTAGAATTTCCTTCAAGATCCTACTGCTGACCTTCAAGGCCATCAACGGGCTCTCCCCCGCCTCACTCTCAGAGCTTATCCACACTACTCCCCCCCAACAGAGCCAGAAGATCTGCAGCAATCAACATACTAGTAACAATGAAAGCAGTAACACAATGCATCCAGGCAACAGCAAGCAGGGCATTTAGGTTCTGCGCACCCAGATGCTGGAACGCCCTTCCACCTAGCATCCCGGGCAATCCCTGACCTAACACAATTTAGGAAGGCGTTGAAGCACCACATCTTCCTCAAACACTACCCTGATGACTGCGCACCATTAACCGCTCCCCCTTCTAGTTCCAATGCACTATGAATACTCTTTAATTCGACTTGATGTGATGCCTATATGTAAATAGTTTCCCCGGTTTTACCCAAGTTTAAGCACATGTTCTTTGTAAATGCGTAGCAGATTCCGGCACCGTATAAGCTTTCTGTTGTCATGTAAACCGCACTGATGTTGAATAGCGTGGTATAAAAGAGACTGTAAATAAAAATAAATAAATAAAATGATAGGAAGGGGATACTTAATCCAATAAGTCTTCAAATGTTAGTGTGAAATGTTAGACAAACATCATGTACAAAATCCAAAGTGTTTCAAGCTGTCCTGGAGTAATCTGGAGTGGTGGTTTCAACCCACACCATACATTGTGCACTAAGCAAAGAAGGATTTCATGGGCAAAGGCCAAGGAGGATACCACTTCTCAAAGGCAGACATAAAAAGGCACACCTGATCTTTGCCCAAACTCACCTTGAGAAACCACAATACTTTGGGGAAAATGTTCTGTGGACAAGATGAAAGAAAACTTGAGCTCTTTGGCAATGCAGACCAGGGATACATTTATAGGCAAAGAAATGAAGCTTATAAGAAAAAAAAACCTTCTTACAGTTAAATATGGTGGAGATTTCTTAATGTTGTGGGGCTGTTTTACTGCCTCAGGAACTGGAGTCCTCAATTGTATTAAAGGACTCATGAAGTCAGAGAACTACCAAGGTATTTTGGAGCTATATGTGCTATATAGCAACAGAAAGCTAGGTCTGAGTCAAAGGTCATGGGTCTTCCAGCAGGGCAATGACCAAAAGAATACATTGCAAAGTACCAAAGAATGTTTCAAAAGGAACAACTGAACTGTTTTAAACTGGCTAACAATGAGTTCCAATCTCAATCCAATCAGGAACCATTGGAAAGAGCTGAAATCTGCCATTTGTTAAAGGAATCCTGGAAACATGCATGAGCTGGAAGATACGGCAGTTGAGGAGTGGGAGAAACTACCAGCAGACAGATGTATAAAACATATTGATGGCTACAAGAAACATTTGGAGGCTGTCATCATTGCCAAGGGTTGTGCAACCAAGATTAGTGAAGGGTACCATTAATCCTGTTATATTTGGGGTTTTCTCAGAAATGACTATGCCTAAGTTGCACAGACATCTTTATTTTGTTGTCTACCTTTGAACATATTATTAAAATATTATGATGGCATACAGTTGTTATATTTTCCAATTAGTTCTCAAGATATTGTACACCATATATCTAAAATGCAAGGCTGCAAATAATGTTGACCACAACTAAAGGGGCTTTTTCTTACTAAAGGGCATTTGCTGGCATGTGTTCTGGAACACGCTGAATGTGCATTGGGATATGCATTGCCAGCTAGTGTAGGGCCATGACAGTTAACATGTGAGTGGGAAGGGTAGGGGCGGAGAGTGGGTGTGGTGTACTCTGTGTGATTAGCGCGGGGTTCATACCACGTTCAACTGTATTAGCAGGGATCACCTAATGCTAAGGAACAGGGCTCCATGTTAACTGCCGGGGAAATGCTTTCCACGCCCTTGACAATAAGTGCAGTGGTGTTGCATCTAGCGCACCATAGTTTCAGTGCTGTCAGCGCAGTTGGTGCAACCCCCTGGCACCCTTTAGTAAAAGGGCCCTTTAATATCAATTGAATAGATGAGTGAATTGTCATATGTTGAAGTTAGTTTTGAAGCCTCTGGGGTCTTCATGAATGGGAGATGACAGAGGCATTCCAAATGGCTAGAACTAGTCTTACTTCCTATCTAGTCAAGGCCTTCCTAAACAACTCAGACTCCCGGCCACCACATAAAATAGCTTAGAAATCAGGGCCAGGCTAACCACCAGATCAATTAGGCAGCTACCTAGGGAGGAAACCTCTTGGGAGGGGGGGGCAGGAAAGAGCAAGGTATTCCAAGCTAAACAATAGATTTTGACAGCCATGAGGAGGGAAGGTTAAATCTAAGGTCTGCCTAGGACGCCAACATCTTGAACCATCTCTGAGGCTGGCCCTGTTTGAAGTGATACTAAATTCAATAGGCTATCAGAGTCACTGTTTTAGCTTCTGACAGATATGTTTCAACCAGATAATCCAGCAGCTGTGCTCCTGATTAATTAGAATGTTTCTATATTTTTATGGAATCCTGAGATATAAATTTTCAAATATGAGAGTCTTACGAGATCATGTGATGATTTAATATATATCAGCATAACACCCAGCAGCTTCAGATTCAAGGTTTTGTTACTGCCAAACATGCTGGTGAATTTTTAAACAAATGCAGCATTATGAAAGCACAATACAATAAAATTTATGCAACTCCTCCTGCCGAATTATAAGTTAACCGTAAGGAGTAAAATACTTCATCATAAGGATAAATGGAATAGAGATTAAGGTAGCAGGGTGCCAACATGTTTAGGGGGTTTCTGCAGAACCTTCTGGTGCGACACACAGATACTAGTGATTCTGAACAGGCATGGAGTTGGCTAGTGCTTCCTTGATGCAAATTATTCCATAGCAGGAAAAAAAAATATAATAAACTGTGTGGAAATACCAATAGAAGCATAATCTTTTGAATCATTTCAACTGCATGAGTGTCTGTCAAACTACAAGTGAACTAATTGACTTAGGGCCCCTTTTATTTCTGCTTAGTTCAAGTTATCTGCTACACAGCCCATAGGAATAAAATGGGTTATGCAGCAGATAGCTCAAGCTAGGTTTCAGCAAAAGGGACCTTTATTATGTAATGGTTTTCACCAATTTTGTTTCTAATGTTTCCCTTTGAAAAACAATGGGATGCTTTTCATTGATAAATATGTTATGAATTTTGGATTAAATGGTGTTCCTTTCCAAATCCAAGGTGAGTTAGTTGAAGTACAGTGGTTATTTCCTATACAAGAAAGCCTTAAAATACCTTCTTTCAGTTTTACCCACTGTTGTTCCACTTCACTTCCCCCAGATGTTCCCATCCAGCTAATGACTCCTTAGCTCCTTTGCAAAGTTTAGGATCCTCACTTCGGAACCAACCATCTCAACCTGTGTCCTAATCACGAAGCTCACCATGCCATGAACATTCCATTCCAGATGATTTCCCACTATAAATCAAGGCCGCAAGGGCGGGAGTCCCGGAGCCGGCCTCCCGTAACCGGGGGCGCGGCGAGATGCGGAGCCTGAGCAGGCCTGCGGGGAGGAAAGGGGGCGGGGAGAGCATGACGCGGCAGCATCTTTTGAATCCATTGGCTCTCCCGTTTGGCGCATGGGGAGTGAAGGGAGAGCCAGTGGTTTGAGGTCGGAAGGGACAGCGAGTCAGGCAGCGAGGTCCGGTGGACGGTGTGTCGTTGGATCAAGGCGGCGGTGGGGCCGGTGTGGCTGAGGGTCAGTAGGCGACAGGAGAGAGGGCGAGCCAACGGAGGAGCAGGTACAGGAGCGGCTGGTAGAAGACTTCGGGTGGGAGCGCGCTTCGGAGACGGACCTCGTGTTTGGTGCATGCGGCTGTGTGGTGGGCACGCTGCTGCAGGGAGCAAGCCGGCGAGAGGAGGGACAGGCAAGTGGAAATTTGTTTTGAGGGGCATGCCTGCACGGGGGAGTAGCAGGGGACGGTGGAGAAGGGGTGTAAGAGCTGGGGGGGGGGGTGCTTGGCAACAGCAGAGGCAGCAGAGGGGTGCTAGGGATGAAGGAGGGGAAGTGTGTGGAGAAAGGGGGGACAGTCTCAGCCGGGTGAGAGGCGAGAGTCACCGGGTGAGAGGAGCACGGCTGGCAAGGGGGAGAGGAGGACCCGGGCGAGCAAGGGGGATTGGGGGAAGGGCTCAAAGCCGAGGTGGGGTTCCGGGTGAGGGGGTGCTTCTGCGGGGAGGCGAGGGGGAGCTTGGAGGGGGGGTGGGTCAGCCTCCCACATGGAGCCCAGGAGTTTGGGTGAGGATGAGGCTGCAGTGGGCCAGCAGGTGAGAGGGGGGGAGTTGGGGTTTGGGGGTTTTTCACCACTGCAGTTTCGGTGGTTGGGGGGTCACGCAGGTGGGGCAAGGGGGATACCAGTGGGGGATTGGTCTAGTGGGAGGATGGATGCATGGCAGCATTGGATGGGTGGGGGCAGGGGTCCTCAGGGGCTGAGTGGCTTGGAGCATGGCAGCCAGTGTGGCTGACGGTGCCCCCGCCATCGTTGTTTTCTGCTGTGTCCCCACAGGTGCCCGTGATGGAAGCAGTCGGGGCTCCGGTGGGGCAAGGAAGCAGCGGTGTGGAGCGGCAGCGCAGTGGTGGCGCAGGTGTGGCGGAGACTGCAAGAGTGGAGGAGCCGACGGCAGAGCTAGAGGAGGAGACGAGTGCGGCAGGTGAGTCTCTGGGGAAAGGGGGGGAGATGGGGGGGACGCATCGTGGGTCGGAAGTCGCGTAGGAAGTGGAGGCATGTGTGTCGGCAGAGGCAGGGGTCGGATACCTCGTCTTCGTCTTCGGTCTCATCATCGTCTCTGTCCGAGGGCGGTGACAGGGGGCAGGATGTCGGTAGGGAGAATGGTGGGGAGAGAGAGACAGGTGTGAGTGCTCCCTCGATAGTGGGGTATGCGGAATTATGGGAGGGGGTGCCAAAGACGTTACGTCGTAAGATCTGGAAATGGAGATATATTGATATCTTCCGGCTATTGGAGGGGCGGCGGAGATCGGGTGAGAGTAGGAAGAAGAGAAAAGAGGACGAGAAAGCCGGTCGGATCAGGAAGGTGTCACGGAGTGTAGTCAATTGGACGCGGGCTTTTTTGCAGCTGGCTAGCGTGTGGGGCCATCATTACCCGGGGTAGTATGGGATGTTGTTGGCATACGCTGATTACATCCTTGAGGCGGCGCAAAAGCATGATGGTTGGTTGTGGTTGAACTACGACGAGAAGTTCCAGGATAAAATGGAGGAGAATAGGGCTTTGTCGTGGGGCTCTCAGGATATCAATCTGTGGCTTACGCAGATGTCCGCTAAGTCGGGGGGGGGGGCTCTAGTGGCGGCAAGGCAGGGAGTTTGCTAGTGGGGGGAGCGGGGCATTCCTTTCGGCCATCAGGAGGCAATACAACGCAAAAAGGGGGAAGTGCGGGGACGAGTGTCATGTGCTGGCGATTCAATAAGACCTCGTGTCCCTTCCCAGATTGCAAATTCCGGCACGCCTGTTCAAGCTGTGGAGGCGGGCATTCTGCAGCAAAGTGTATTAAACGTGAGGCATCTGGTGCATGGGGGCTGCCCGCCAAATAGTGCTGCGTGTAGCAGCCTGGCTTGTACCCCGGTGCATGAGGATGCGTTGTTGGCCAGGCTGCGGCATTATCCGAGGAGGGTGGATAGAGGGGTGTTGGAGAAAGGGTTTCGGGAGGGTTTTGTTATTCCGGTAGAGGGGGTGGTGAGGGTGCTATCATCGCATAATTCCCCGTTGGTTCAGCGAGGGGCAGCTATTGTGCGGGAAAAGCTATCGCGGGAGTTAGAATTGGGAAGGATCGCTGCCCATTTGTGGAGAAGCCGTTTGCTGATTTGGTAGTGTCCCCGCTAGGTCTTATACCAAAGAAGGAGGAGGGCAAGTTTCGTTTGATACAAAATTTGTCCTTTCCGGATGGACTGTCGGTCAATGCGCAGATACCTAAGGAGCGCTGTACGGTTCTATATGCGTCATTTGACAGGACGGTGGAGTTGGTGCACAGTGCTGCAGTGGGGGCGCGAATGGCGAAGGTTGATATCGAGTCGGCGTTTTGACTGTTGCCAGTGCACCTGTCTAGTTTTCCGTTGTTGGGCTTTCAATTTGAGAACCTTTTTTATTTTGACAAGTGTATGCCCATGGGCTGCTCGGTGTCATGTGCGTATTTCGAGAAATTCAGCACATTTTTGCATTGGGCAGTGGTGCAAGAGGTGGGTTGTGAGAACGTCGTGCATTATTTAGATGATTTTTTATTTGTGGGAGCAGAGCAGTCAGATGACTGTCAGAGGTTGTTGTACGGTTTCATTGACCTGGCAAAGGAATTGGGGGTACCTTTGGCGGCAGACAAGATGGAAGGTCTGACGTGTTGTATAATGTTCCTAGGAGTAGAGTTGGACTCTAAGGAAATGGTCGCGAGGCTGCCGGGGGAAAAGGTGATGAGGTTGTGGGTACTGGTAGCCAATACGTTGAGTTCTAGCAAAACGACCTTGCGGGAGCTGCAGTCATTGATTGGGGCATTGAATTTCGCATGTCGCATTATCCCGATGGGGAGGGTGTTTCTGCGGAGGCTAGCAAGGGCATCTGCTGGGGTCCGCAAACAGCATCATCGTATCAGGGTGTCGAGAGTGATGAAGGAGGATTTGAGGATTTGGGATGAATTTTTGCAGGAGTTTAATGGTACGTCGGTGTTGATGGAGGTGGAGATGTCCTCTGCGGACTTGCAGTTATATTCGGATGCGGCTGGCGGAGCGGGGTTAGGCATCTATTTCGCGGGAGAATGGTGTGCCGATAGGTGGCCCGTGGCTTGGCAGGAGGAGCGCTTGGTCGGGAATATTACCTTCTTGGAGCTCTTTCCAATGTTAGTAGCTTTTGAGCTCTGGCCGGACCATTTGCGCAATAGGCGTGTCTTGTGGTGGTGTGACAATGAAGCCGTGGTGAGTGTAGTAAACCATTACACCCCGAGGTGTGCGGTGGTGGCAGAATTAATGTGAGGAATAATCCTAGCCTGTTTGAAATTGAATGTAGTCATCAAAGCGAGACATATACCGGGGCATGCTAACGAGATTGCGGATGCTCTGTCTCGTTTTCAGTGGGATCGGTTTCACAAGCTGGCCCCAGGAGCAGAGGAGGAGGGATTGCTGATCCCAGAGCAGTTATGGCGAGTTGGCCGGAAGAGATGCAGAGATTGTTTCGGGGCTCAGTAGCGAGCGCAACGTGGTCAGCATACCAGCGGGGCTGTGACAAGGTGGAGGGGTTTCTATGCACGCAAGGATGGCGGCCAGATGCAGTGTCAGACTGGATGTTAGCAAGATATGTGGCGGAGGCTAAGCGATGTGGGGCATCACAGGCAGCAGTGCGGTCGCAGCTGGCAGGCTTTTCTTTTTTCACGTGGGTGGTAGGCTGGCTTCCTGAGGAAAGGGGGGGATTGACACGGCGGTTGTTACAGGAGTGGGGGAGGCTGAGTCCGAGGCCCAGAGATGGCCGGCGGCCTATCACGCATGACGTGCTAGTGAAGCTTTGTGCGGTGCTCCAACAGGTGGCATCTTCGGAGTACGAGGCTTTACTATTTAAGGCGGTTTTTTGTTTGGCATTTTTTTGGGGCGTTTAGGGTGGGGGAATTGGTGGCTGAAGCACGCGGCAGGGATATAGCCTGTGGCTTGCTTCGCCATCATTTGCACCTCGAGCCTGGGAGAGTGAGGGTTTTGCTGTCCCGCTCTAAGACGGATCAGGACGGGCGGGGTGTTGGGTGGTGTGGAGGGAGGTGTGTGGGGTGTCAACATGCCCGGTTGCAGCCCTACAGGGCTATTTGCAGTGGCGGTGGGCCGGGGAGGGACTTCTGTTTATTCATGCGGATGGCACGGCGTTGACACGCTTCCAATTGATGGCAGTGTTGAGAATGGCACTGCGGCAGATAGGGGAGGAGCCACTGCAGTTCGCGGCGCACTCCTTCCGTATAGGGGCGGCCACTAGCGCAGCGGCGGCGGGTCTGTCGGATCAGGCAGTCCAGCATATAGGGAGGTGGCGGTCAAAGGCCTTTGTGGGGTATGTCCGACTGTGAGATGGTCAGGCAGGGGAGGCTGGGGGGGCTAATGCTGTTTTTTCTTTTACAGGGAGAGGGAGGAGACCCATTTGACGTTGGATGATAGGCCATTCCTTTGTCCACTGGGTGGGGCTGCGGGCATCGGAGCGGCCCGTGGGGGCGAATCTTGGCCTGGATCCATAGGTGGTGTCTGTCTTATGGCTGGGTGAGCGGGGACTTCGCTGGACTCAATTGCTCCCTTTGCTTCGGCACCACGGACAGCTACGATTGGCGCCAGATTTGTTGCTGTTACATTTGGGGGGGAAATGATCTCTCCACCTGGATTTGCAAGCAGCTGATTAGGGCAGCGCAAAGAGCTTTGGAGGTGGTGATGCAGTTGTTTCCAGGGGTTATAATTCTCTGGTACGACATTATTCCCAGGCCTAGTGGCAGGGAGCAACAGCGTTGGTCGAGGGGGTTGGTGAAAATTAATCGCCAGATTGGCCGGTGGGTCTGTTCGCATGGGGGGGTACCAGATACTGCATGAGTGGGTGGATGTGGACTGTGCAGGATTGTACAGGAGGGATGGTGTCCACTTGTCCCCAGTGGGTCTAGATTTGCTCCTCAACGATTGGCAGGAGGTGTTGGAGTGGATTGGGCTATGGGATGCATGCTGGTCGCAGCTTTTGGTGGAAGTGGGGGCCCAAGGAAGGTGACTTCTTGGGGCTGGTGTAGGGTCCAGAAGGTCTCTGTGGCCCGGAGGGGGGGCACAAGGAAGACGTCTTCTTTGTGCCTGTGGCGGGATTCCGGAGGTTTCCGGGGTCCGGAGCCGTTGGATAAGATTGGGACGGGGTGAGGTACCCCTGACCCGGACAACCCCTAGGCTGGCTTTTGCTAATGATATGGCGAAGTCGGGTGGCCAAGTGGGGGGAGGAAGGGTAATGCGGAGGCGTGCACACTTTGCTAGTGATATGGCTGGTGGGGCATCCTTCCGCGGGTATGAGAAGGATCGTTAATGTTATTAAAGTTGATTGTTATCCTGTTATGGTAGATAAAGCTGCGACCAGAACATAAGACATGCCATACTGGGTCAGACCGAGGTCCATCAAGCCCAGTATCCTGTTTCCAACAGTGGCCAATCTAGGTCATACGTACCTAGCAATATCCCCAAAAGACACAGGTTCCACAATGCTTGTACTGGGTCAAGCATTGATATCCTGGGTCCCTTTTTAATAGTGGTTTATGGACCTTTCCTCCAGGAACTTGTCCAAACCTTTTTTAAACCCAGCTATACTAACAGCCCTTACTACATCCTCCGGTAACAGATTCCAGAGTTTGATTACACGTTGAGTGAAAAAATATTTTCTCTTATTTGTCTTAAATAGTTTACCCTGTAGCTTCATTACATGTCCCCTAGTCTTTCTATACTCTGATAGCGTAAACAATTGATCCACGTTTATCCGTTCCACTCCATTCATTAATTTATAGACCTCTATCATATCTCCCCTCAGCCGTCTCTTCTCCAGGCTAAAGAGCCCTAACCTTCTTAGCCTCTCTTCATAGGAGTAGCCTTCCATCCCCTTCACCAATTTGGTGGCTCTTCTCTGTACTTTTTCTAATAACGCTATGTCCTTTTTAAGATACGGTGACCAGAACTGCACACAATATTCAAGGTGCGGTCATACCATGGAGCGATACAGAGGCATTATAACATCCTTTGTTTTATTCTCCATCCCTTTCCTTATGATACCTAGCATTCTATTTGCTTTCTTGGCCGCCGCTGCACACTGGGCCAAGGGTTTTAATATGTTATCCACGATGACTCCTAAATCTTTTTCCTGGGTGGTGGTTTCTAATTTTGGGTTGTTTTGTCTATGTGTGGTTTGAGATTGAGTTTATTGTCCAGAGTAACTCCGAGGTATCTCACTTCTGATCTTATTGGTATAGTGGTGCTTTGTATCTTCAAACACCCACCAAATCTAAAGATACAAAGCACCACTATACCAATAAGATCAGAAGTGAGATACCTCGGAGTTACTCTGGACAATAAACTCAATCTCAAACCACACATAGACAAAACAACCCAAAAAGCCTACTACAAGATGCGAATCATCAGAAGACTAAAGCCGCTCCTTGCCCCGGAACACTTCCGTACCGTCTGTCAAGCACTGATAACCCCACTACTGGACTTCTGCAATCCGATATACCTCGGCCTACCGAAACAAGCCCTCAAACCTCTACAACTAGCACAAAACACTGCTGCACGAATCATAACAGGAACGGCAAGACAGGAGCACATCACACCCACCTTAAAAGACTTACACTGGCTTCCAATCGGTGCACGCATCAAATACAAAACTATCATAAACATATTCAAGATCAAACACCACACATCAGCCAACAGCCTACACACATTCATACAATCAGACACCAGTACGCGTCCCAGAAGAAAACAAACCCACAACAGAGTCAGCACCCCCAGTGAATACAAACACACACGCAAGGACACAACAGACAGAGCACTCTCAATGGCCGCTCCAACAATATGGAACAAACTCCCGGACGACTTGAGGGCCGCTACAGACCTAAAAGACTTCAGAAAACAGCTAAAAACCATACTGTTCATAGAACACTATGGACACATCACATAACTTCAGAGAATGAACAACAGCGCATGATCCCGCCTAACCAATGTATGCATGGAATTTGTTTTTGCACCTCTGTATATAGCCCACTCTGTAAATAGCTCATACCAATCTCACACATCACACGACACACACTCAATTTCCCCCCACTGCATGTATAACACACTCACCTGACCTGATTGTTTGCCGTGATACCACCTTGATTATTAAGATAAGGCGGTTTAGAAATACTGTTAAATAAATAAATAAATAAAATAAATAATGTGGAGCCTTGCATCGTGTAACTATAGTGTGGGTTGTTCTTTCCTAGGTGCATAACTTTGCACTTGTCCACATTAAATTTCATCTGCCATTTGGATGCCCAGTCTTCCAATTTATCCAGATCCTCCTGCAGTTTTCCACAATCCTCTTGGGTTTTAACAACTTTAAACAGTTTTGTGTCATCTGCAAATTTGATAACCTCACTAGTTATTCCCTTTTCCAGGTCATTTATGAATATGTCAAAAAGCAGCGGACCCAGTACAGATCCCTGGGGTACTCCACTATTCACCTTTTTCCATTGGGAATATTGGCCATTTAGCCCTACCCTCTGCTTTCTATCTTTTAACCAGTTCCCGATCCACAATAGTACACTGCCTCCTATCCCATGACTTTTTAGCTTCGCCAAAAGTCTCTGATGGGGGACTTTGTCAAAAGCTTTCTGAAAGTCCAGATACACTATATCAACCGACTCACCTTTGTCTACCTGTTTATGCACACCTTCAAAAAAACATATCAGATTAGTAAGACAAGATCTTCCTTGTCTAAAGCCATGTTGGCTGTCTCCCATTAGGCCATGACTATCTACATGCTGTGTAATTTTGTTCTTTATGATGGTTTCTACCATTTTCCCTGGTACTGACGTCAGGCTCACCGGTCTGTAATTTCCTGGGTCACCCCTGGAACCCTTTTTAAAAATTGGTGTTACGTTGGCGACCCTCCAATCTTCAGGTATTACAGTTGATTTTAATGAAAGTTCACAGATTACCAATAGCAGGTCTGCAATCTCATATTTCAGTTCTTTCAACACTCTGGGATGTATACCATCCGGTCCAGGTGATTTGCTACTATTCAGTTTATCAAATAGTTGTAATATATCTTCCCGGTGTAGCGATATTTCTCTCAATTCCTCTGCAGTATCACCTTTAAATACCACTTCAGTCTTGGGTAACATCCCTACCTCTTCCTCAGTAAAGACCGAAGCAAAGAATTCATTCAGTCTCTCTGCTATAGCCTTGTTTCCTCTTACTGCCCCTTTTACCCCTCTATCATCTAATGGTCCAATTGACTCTCTCACAGGCCTTTTGCTACGAATGTACTTGAAAAAGTCTTTATTTTGTGTTTTTGCTTCCGTAGCAAGTTTCTTCTCAAATTCCCGCTTTGCCTGCCTTATCAATGCTTTGCATTTAACTTGCCAGTGCTTGTGCTGTTTCCAGTTTTCATCATTTGGCTCTTTTTTCCATTTCCTGAAGGTTGCTTTTTTGGCAGCAACAGCCTCTCTGACCTCACCTTTAAACCATGCTGGCAGTTTTTTGGACTTTCTTCCACTTTTCCTAATGCGTGGAATACAGCTGGTCTGGGCTTCGAGGATAGTATTTTTAAATAACACCCAAGCTTGCTGTAAGTCCTTAACCTTTGGAACCGCTCCTTTTAGTTTTTCCCTAACTATATTCCTCATTCTATCATAGTCTCCCTTTTGAAAGTTAAAAGGTAGTACTGTGGATGCCTTTACTATCTGTCCTCCACTAATTAAATCAAACATGATCATACTATGATCACTATTGCCAAGTGGTCCCAACACCCTTATTTCTTGCACCAGATCTGGCGTTCCACTAAGGACTAGGTCCAGTATGGCTTCCCCTCTGGTCGATTCATGAACCAACTGCTCCAAGAAGCAGTCATTTATTCCATCTAGAAACTTTATCTCTTTAGCTTGTCCTGCTGTGACACTGACCCAGTCGATACCGGGGTAATTGAAATCACCCATTATTACTACTCTGTTGTGACTTTTGTTAGCTTCCTTGATTTCTTTGAGCATTTCATCATCCATTTGTTCATTCTGGCCAGGCGGTCGATAGTATACTCCAACTGCCATCACCTTCCCCTTCATAAATGGAATTTCAATCCATAGAGATTCTACAGCAAATTTTGTTCCCTGCAAAACTTTAATCCTTTCTGACTCAATGCCCTCTCTAACATAGACCACAACCCCTCCACCAATTTGATCAGCTCTATCATTACGATATAGTGTGTATCCAGGTATCACAGTGTCCCACTGGTTATCTTCCTTCCACCATGTCTCTGAGAGTGCAATCATATCTAACCTCTCATTTAGTGCTATATATTCTAACTCTCCCATCTTATTATTTAGACTTCTAGCATTGCCATACAAGCATTTTAGAGACTGTATTTTATTCATATTAATCTGGCTATTGGTAGGCAGGGGTAATTTGGACTCTTTATGCTCTGTCTGCTCCTTACTCAAGGGCATTTGGGCTACTATACTCCCTTTTGGAACCTCACTGCTTTTGGTAGTATCCTTCAAGGATACCTTTGTCCGAACCATGCACTCCTGGGTGACTGTCGGCTTTCCCCTAATTTCTAGTTTAAAAGCTTCTCTATCTCTTTTTTAAAGGTTAATGCCAGCAGTCTGGTCCCATCCTGATCAAGGTGAATCCCATCCCTTCGGAAGAGCCCCCCCCTTTCCCCAGAATGTTCCCCAGTTCCTAACAAATCCAAAACTCTCATCCTTGCACCATTGTCTCATCCACGCATTGAGACTCCGGAGCTCTGCCTGTCTTTTGGGTCCTGCACGTGGAACAGGAAGCATTTCGGAGAACGCTATCCTGGAACAGACGTTTCCAAAAATGGTGTGTGCGTGTTTATGAAAAGGGGGGAGGGAGGGGCGGAAAGGGGGGGAAGTGGCAAAAGAAAAGCGGGGGATAGGGGGAGCATCGAGTCCGCGTTACTTCGGTTAATCAAGGCCGCAAGGGTGGGAGTCCCGGAGCTGGCCTCCCGTAACCAGAGACTGAGCGGGCCCGCGGGGAGGAAAGGGGGCGGGGAGAGCATGACGCAGCAGCGTCTTTTGAATCCATTGGCTCTCCCGTTTGGCGCGTGGGGAGTGAAGGGAGAGCCAGTGGATTGAGGTCGGAAGGGACAGCGAGTCAGGCAGCGAGGTCCGGTGGACGGTGTCCCGCCCACCCACCCTGTAAAGGGGTAATTAAAGGGGTGTCGCAGCTGGGGGGGGGGTAGTTGGCGGGATTCCGGAGGTTTCCGGGGTCCGGAGCCGTTGGATACGATTGGGACGGGGTTGAGGTACCCCTGACCCGGACAACCCCTAGGCTGGCTTTTGCTAATGATATGGCGAAGTCGGATGGCCAAGTGGGGGGAGGAAGGGTAAAGCGGAGGCGTGCACACTTTGCTAGTGATATGGCTGATGGGGCATCCTTCCACAGGTATGAAAAGGATTGTTAATGTTATTAAAGTTGATTGTTATCCTGTTATAGTAAATAAAGCTGCGACCAGACGTTTCCAAAAATGGTGTGTGCGTGTTTATGAAAAGGGGGGGGGAGGGGCAGACAGGGGGGGAAGTGGAAAAAGAAAAGGGGGGGATAGGGGGAGTATCGAGTCTGCGTTACTTCGATTACGTCAGACACACGCTCTCCATTTGTAAGCACAAAGTCCAGTACTGTCTCCTTCTGCTTGAATTCCATTACCAGTTGCCGGAACTCCTTGTAGTGAATCCAGCATCTCTTTATTCTAGATGATACTGTGGCAGAAATATTCCAATCAATATCTGGCAAGCTGAAATCTCCTACCAATTGTACTTCCCTTTTTTAGCAATATTGTGAATGTCTTCAAATAATTCTCTATGTCTTCTGCCAGTGAGGGAGGTCTATATATCATTCCAATGTAAGCAGGTTTTTCATTCCCTCTTTCCAGAATAATTCAGAGTGCTTCCTCCTTCCCTCTCAAGCCTGAACCCCTGTGTCTTTAATATTATTTTAACATATAGCACTATTCTTCCTCCCCTACTTCCTACCCTATCTTAACTGAATATATTTTAATCTAATATATCTAGGAGGCATATTTTATTGCAGTTATGTTAACCTTTTTGGTATGCTTATCATCAAAGCAATATATGAAGTCGATAAATAAACTAAACTGAACTAAGTTAAACTAAACCTACATAGGGGAGGATAGAGAGATAAAGAGCATTTCCAAATTCAAGACACATGAAACATGTTCCAGGGTGACAGGATAATAATTCAATTTTCATGACAGAAAAAGCAAAGAGACAAAGAAATTAGATTAGTGTCATATTCATTCCCACGCTTAACCATTTTATTGTATTCCTTACTATTTTACTACTACACTCCAAAGCAACCTCTTATTTAGATTTTGATAAGAACAGCAATGCCGCTTTGCCAGACCCAGTTCAAATTAAAGACCAAAAGGATGCTTGCTCTAACAGAGACCATTGTATTTAAAAGAGTTAATTTTGTAATAGAGGTGTGCATGTCCAAAAATAAGTTCATTTCATGCTCATTTTAAACAAATGTTTCCCGATTTCTGGACTTTTTTGTTTGTTTTACCTATCCATTCTTTGTGCACACCAGTGAATGCATTCTAGAAAATATCATCAGTATAATCTAGAAAATGTTTATGTGCACAAATCAATTACATTATAGGTATATGCACAAACAAGAGATTTGTGTGCATTTTAAATTTTTAGGCACCCAAACAAAGCAAATGTACTCTTATGATTAGGAAACTGATACTTCTCCTTTAACTAAGTCGTTAAATCCCTTTGTTCTTCAGTAAAGTTGTTTTGTGGATACCTTGTCCTGGACTTGGTTTGCTAAACTCACTAAGTGCCATAGTTACAGAGAAAATCCCATACTACACTTACATAAGCTCATAAAACCATGCATTTACAAAGCAGAGCAAAAGAGCTCTCTTCTTTCAGAAAGGCTGACTAACAGAGAAACTTTAACAATGGTCTCTGTCTACTTATATTCCTCGATATATCCGCGGCCTTCAACTCACTCCCCCATGAACAACTTTTAGATAGACTTCATGAAATTGGACTAAAAGGCACAACCCTGAGATGGTTCCGCTCCTTCCTTGAAAACAGAACACAACAAAATATGCATAGGTAACAACACCTCCCAGCCATTCACTCTAAAGTAAGGAGTTCCCCAAGGATCTAGTCTTTCTGCCCTCATGTTTAACATCTTCCTTCAACCCCTCTGCAAGATTTTCAATACTACAAAGTCCAATACAAAATTTACGCAGACAATATCATGTTCTTCACACCATTCAACATAACAAACCCTAACTTCACTAATATAAGCGATTGCCTCACACACATATGGAATTGGTTTGGTCAACACAATCTCTTAATTAATCACTCAAAAACTGAAGCCCTCCAAATATTCTCCAATCCTACCTATAACCCACCGACAACTCTTACCCTCGGAGACTTCACCCTCCCCATAAAAAATCAAATTAAATATCTTGGCCTTATATTCGACCAGAACCTCACCTTCCATGACCAGATAAGGAAAACAACAAATACAATCTATGCCAAATTATGAACCCTGAGAAACCTCCAACCTTTACTAAGCCCTGACTCCTTTCGTACCATCTGCCAGGCGCTCACCACTCCTACCCTTGACTATTGTACCCTCATCTACCAAGGCCTTCCTAAAATCAGTACCCATCTTCTCTAAATGGCGCAGAACACCATAGCTCACCTAATTACAAACAATCCTAGACACACTCACATAGCCCCAATCCTCTATGACCTCCATTGGCTCCTCATATTACCCAAGATAAAATTCAAAGCCATCACTCTCATACACAAAAATCATCTGCAATGAATCAGCCCCTTGCCTATCCCCCCTTTTAGCCAAAACGTATAGCACTAGATCACTCTGCTCTAACACCAAAAACCTCCTAAATATACCTTCACTAAAGAAAACATGTAAACAAATCACCTGCAACATGATCTTTTCACTGTTTCATTATGGAACTTCCTCCCATACGAACTATGTAACTGCCCTGACCATACTAGATCCGTAAAATACTCAAAACCTACCTCTTCCAAGAACACTTTTCCCTGCCCCCTTAGCGCACCATCTACTGAGTACACCCCACTAATTATATTGTAAATATGTACATAGTTCTGTCTTGCATCATGTTTGCTTATACTCAAAATGTTCTGTTCTACGTACAACAGATGTGACTCTCTGTTATTTTATGTTCCTTGTAAACCATCTTGAATTGTAGAAAGACGGTATATAAAAACAACTAAATAAATACAATAAATAAATAAAAACATTAAATAAAAAGAGGGAAACAATATTCTTACAGTCACTTGTGGCACATAGTTAAAAAAGGGGGTAAGCATACCTGCACACTGGGAAACGCCTTGTTTAGGCAATCACACCGGGGAGACACCCCTACCCAAGCCCAAATAGCAATTACTAGCCAAGGGACCTAATCTAAGATCCCACCAACAAAAAAAGAAAATAAATTGGTCTTGTTTTATTTAATTCTTTTATGTGTAAAATATGTGTGCATATATAGACACAACCATTTCACTGCCACTTTTTTAAAGGAGATATTCAACATTAAGGGATTGAACTGCAAGGGTGTCAATAATGTTGACCACAACTGTACGAGCCTCTTTCTGGCTCTGTTCGGGTTTGAGCAACCTCTGCAGGAATGCTGTCTGGCAGCCTACAGCCCTCCTCCACAGAAATTTTTAGCAGTTTTTCTGTTTACAGACTTGGAGGATGGGTAAATTTTCTTGGAAGTATATTTGCTGCCTAATATGGTGGGTTTCTTTTCTTTTCTTTTTTCTGTTGGTGGGATCTTAGTTGAGGGTCCCCTGGCCAATAGCTGCTGTGATTGCCTCATCAAGAGGTTTCCCAGTGCGGGTATGCTTACCCCTTTTTTAAATTATGTACCAGAAAAGATTGTAAGAAAATTGTTTCCCTTTTTTTATATTTAGTGTTAAAGTAACTGTGTTGGTGAGCCTTTTGGAGAGAAGTGAACTCTTTTTGCACTGATATTTAAGTGTATGGTTTTATGAGCTTATGTAAATGTAGTATGGGACTTTCACTGTAACCCTGGCCGGGAGCTTAACCTGTGGGGTTTTCTCCTGTATCAGTGATTCCCAAACTGTTTCGGCCCACCGTCCCCTTGCTTCCATAAATTTATTATAGTGCCCCTCTCCCTCACCCAGTGAGGCTATTACTCAAAAGAAATCATTCAAAATTTCTATAAAAGTTTTTATGTAATTAATAACATACTTATAGTATCATTTAATAACATTAATGATGGAATTGAAATTTTTATTTTAGAAGACAAAAGCAATTAACATTTTTCAATTTTTTTTATTAAATAGTGTAATCACAGATTTTTTTAAAAAAGACAGATTTTGCATAATCTATTGTTCTTTTAGCTCACAGTTTTACCAATTGGCGTGGCCGAAACAAACATGCTGCACGCAGATTCTCCGCCTTCCAAGTACTAATGTCATTCCCACAACAGATTATTACTTCCCACCATCCAAGACTGGCCCATTGCTGTTTTACAAGCTATCTATCATATTTCACTTTTGGTATATTTAGTTTGAGCATACAAATCTGACAAGCTGGACGCAACTTATTGCTTATTCCCACCAAATGTGAAACACCTCTGATATAATCATGCAATGTAAATATATACACTGCTGGTTCTCTCGTGATGTGGTAAAAATATGCTTATTTAGTATACAGTCAGTTTATATTGCACAATGGGTATACTTTCTTACTTCTTAGTTGTTCACATCACTATATTGTGTTTATCCCTCCAGAGCCCCCCTTGGGTAGTACAGCGCCCTCATGCTGCCATTTTATCTTTTAACACCCTCCTAGATTAGCCCAATGCCCCCTGGGGGGTGATGTAGCCCACTTTGGGAATCATTGTCCTTTATGCTCTGTTTTTTTCAGTTTTTGCTACACATGTGAAGGCTAATTTGTGTTATTCCCTTAAGAAGTGCTGCAGTTATATTGAGTGTACATTTTCAGCTCTCAGGTGTGTTGCTTTCCATTTTCAAATGGGTCATTTTTTGTAAAACCTTTTGTTTTCATGAGTTGCCAATGTCCTTTTATCTGTTTATTTTAATATGTCTTTAGGAAGGGCTCCTCCTGTGATTGCTTTTGGCATTCAGAAGGTTTGGTTTTATTTTATTATTTATTCATTTTTGTACCTTTTTAAATCACTGTACCTGCCTTCGATGGATTCATTTACCTCCACTGTGGCTTTTCTTGTGCATTTATGTTTTTTGATGTCATTAACCTATTCTTGATTTTCTTTTTTTGGTTTAACCTTTTAGAGGTCTCTAATACCTTTGTGTTCATATTGTGTGTGCCTATGATCATACTAATGATGATTTATTTATTAATTTGACTATAATAATAATTTATTTTTTTATATGTTACCCTTGAAGCAGGCTTCGGCCGGAACATGTCTGGTTTTATGATTTTTTTATTGTTATCTATCTTTGTATGCTCTTCTGCTTTTATGAATTTATAGGTACATTTATCTGTTTTTATCATCTTTGTTTTTATCACCACTGTTTTGGTTGTCGGTACCTTTGTGTGGTGTATATACTATACCTCTTTATTTGTATTGAATCCCTTTTTCATAAGATGATAGCTATGTATAAACATTTGTCATTTATACACAAGATGGTGTGTATGTATACGTGGGCCCTAAATAAGCATAATTTGGTTGGAGCAGGGGCACAGTTGTGGATGTACACAAGTGCAAGTAAACTCCTAGTAATGTGCTAATACTCTCACAAAAATTTGTACCTGCTGCAAAGAAGGTATTAATGTATTCATTCACTCAGTGCTTGCATACATGCGTTTTTGAAAATATGCATATATAGTGCAATGCTGTGTCTTCCCCACCCATGCTATGTCCCAGGAATATTTACATGTGGCACAGATATACAGGGGCGGCTCAAAGCAATATGCTGCCCGAGGCGAGAGATGAACTGGCGACCCCCCCCCCATAGCCAAAATGGAGGGGTATCCTCAGAGCTCTAGTAAGGAATAGGGGGTCCCATCACTCAGAACACCAGTTAGGCGGTTGCTCCAAGAAAAAAGAAAGCAAAATATTCCAAACCTAAATAATACAAAAAAAACCCCAAACGCAAGCAAAAAACAAAATAAACCACAACTTTGCAATGATGTTAAGATATGCAGCAAAAATTTAGCAATTTAGTTATGTAGCCTGGGAATCTAATATAAAACATATTGACTCCTTGACACTGCACAGGTATGGTATTAAATGTAAATATATAATCTGCAAAAGACAAAGGAGATACAAGATGATCACACATCCAAAAACAAAAATAACCATGGCACAGTTTATAACACCAAAATAAAATTATTATACAGTAACACATTTTATCTTGGTGTTTTAAACTGTGCTTCTCGCTTTTTCTTCTAGAACATATACATCTACATCCAAAGAAATTCCTCTTCCAATAATGGGCGTAGGGCAAAACTAGGACATTTTCCACAGAACTCAACATACCAAAAATAATTTCAAAATTCTGTTGTCATTTCAGTAACAGCGATTAGAAACTCTCAACAGTACTTGGCATATTGTGAAGTAATACAAAACTTTACAAAAATTACTTAGGACCTATAGAGAAAAACTTATCACACTATAACAGTATCAACTTCTAAAACTTACACAGGAGGCCTACCCAGAAAAAAGCAGCACCATAAATATTGCAATACACCCTAGAACAGCGATGGCGAACCTATGGCACGCGTGCCAGCTGTGGCACGCGAAGGCCTTGCAGCTGGCACGCGGGAAGGTCGCACATTAAAAAAAAAAAAAAGGTGCCCGCTGCCGCCGCGGCGGCATGGAGTGTCCCGCGGGGCTCCCTCTGCCCGGCGGGACTCTCCCGGCGCTGCTCAGCCCCTCTCTGCCGGCTTGCAGAGACGCGAAGGGAGAGTCTCCCTCGGGTCTCTGTTAAGCCCGCAGGGGCTGATGGGAAATTTCCCATCTGCCCCTGCGGGCTTAAGAGAGACGCGAGGGAGACTCTCTCTCCCTTCGCGTCTCTGCAAGCCGGCAGAGAGGGGCTGAGCCGCGCCGGGAGAGTCCCGCCGGGCAGAGGGAGCCCCGCGGGACACTCCATGCCGCCGCGGCGGCAGCGGGCAGCTTTTTTTTTTTTATTGCCATGAGCCGAGGGAGGGGGGTTAAGACTGGCAATGGGCTAGGGAGGGAGAGAGGGGGGTTAAGACTGGCAATGGGCTAGGGAGGGAGGGAGGGAGGGAGGGGGTTTAAGACTGGCAATGGGCTAGGGAGGGAGGGAGGTTAAGACTGGCAATGGGCTAGGGAGGGAGGGGGGTTGAGACTGGCAATGGGCTAGGGAGGGAGGGGGGTTGAGACTGGCAATGGGCTAGGGAGGGAGGGAGGGGGTTGAGACTGGCAATGGGCTAGGGAGGGAGGTTAAGACTGGCAATGGGCTAGGGAGGGAGGGTGGTTAAGACTGGCAATGGGCTAGGGAGGGGGGAGGGGGATTGAGACTGGCAATGGGCTAGGGAGGGAGTGAGGGAGGGAGGGGGGTTGAGACTAGCAATAGGCTAGGGAGGGGGGGTTAAGACTGGCAGTGGGCTGGGGAGGGGGGTTAAGACGCAGTGGGCTATGGGGGGGAGTTAAGACTAGCAATGGGCTGTGGGCTGATGAGGGCTGGCAATGGGCTATGAGCTGATGAGGGCTGTCTGGAAATGGGGTGATGGGGGGTTAGGACTGGTAATGGGCTATGGGGAGGGTTAAGACTGGTAGTGGGCTGATGGGGGGGGTTAGGACTGGTAATGGGCTATGGGGGGGTTAAGACTGGTAGTGGGCTGATGGGGGTGTAGGACTGATAATGGGTTATGGGGGGGGCTAGGACAGGAAATGGGCTGATGGGGAGGGGTTAGGACTTGAGGTGGGCTGATGTGGTTAGGACTGGTAATGGGCTGTGGGCTGATGGGGGGTTTAGGACTGGCAATGGGCTATGGGGGGCTGACTGGAAATGGGCTGATGGGGGGTTAGGACTGGTAAAGGGTTATAGGGGGGGGCTTAAACTGAAAATGGGGTGATGGGGGTTAGGACTGGAAGTTGATTGACGGGGGGCTAGGACTGGTAATGGGTTGGGGTGTTCCTAGGACTGGAAATGGGCTGAGTGGAAGGGGAGGCTTGAACTGCAAATAGCTGATGGGGAGGGGGCTTGGAATGGAAATGGGCTGTGAGGGAAGGGAGCTAGGACTGAAAATGGGCTGATGGAACAGCTAGGATAGGACTGGAAATGGGCTATTGGGGGGAGCTAAGATTGGAAATGGGCTGTGGTGGGGGCTTGAATTGAAATGGACTCATGGAGGGGCTAGAACTGGAAGTAGGCTCATGGGGGGGCTTGGACTGGAATTGGGCTGAGTGGAGGGGAGCTATGATTTGACATGGGCTGATGGTGGGGCTAGGAAATGAGTAGAAATGGGCTGATGGGGGGGCTAGGATTGAAAATGAGCAGATGAAGGGACTTGGACTGGAAATGGGCTGATGCAGGGACTAGAAGGGAATGGATGCTGGGTGAGACTGGAACTAGAAGGGAGCTGATGTTGGGGGAGGATTAGAATGGGATGGGGCTGGGAGAGTAAAATGGAGAGGGGAAAAATATTTTGTGTAGGAGGGATGAAAAATCTACAATTGGCCAGGTATTGGGAGAGTAATTGGGGATTGAGGATGGAGGGGTAAAATTTGTGTGGATGAAATAGGAATGAGGAAAGAGCAAAAGGAGAAAGATTAGTATGTTAAAGCAGATGTAGAGAGAGAGAGAGAATGGAAAAAAACTAGAAGAGAGAAGAAAGGACAAATGGACAGCAGACGATGGAGAGTTAGCAGAAAACATGAAGAAACCAGAAGAAGGTGGCTGGACCAATTGCAACTGAAAAAAAAATGCACAAAAGGTAGAAAGATATCTCTTTATTTTGAATTTATTAACTGGAATATGTCAGCTCTGGGAAATGTGCATCATTAACATCTGCGCTTTGTTTGGTACAAGAGGAAATTCCTATTTGACGTTGCCACTTGTTCTCTTTCCCCAGTATTCTCTGAAATGTATTGGTTTAATATTTGCAGTGTTGCCTTTTGATAGGTAGGGTATGGTGCTTTGTGAGTCCTGGTAATGCTGTCAGGATACGGCGGGTTTGCTATGGGTTCTAAATGGGCAGCGTTTGTAGTAGTTCCTAATGTGCCTGGCGGTTGGCACTGGATTATAGTAATGTAGAAATCTTTTAGTCTTTCTTTATCCATACACTCATTAAGAGACATGTTTACTAAAAGTTAGTGTATGGTAACATTATGCAAATAGTTATGCAAATAAGACCACTTATGCAAATGACGTGCTGGCACTTTGAGGAAATTCTTTGGTTTTGTGCGGCAGTTTGGGCACTCGGGCTCAAAAAGGTTAGCCATCACTGCCCTAGAACATATGTACACCGATTCAGAAAAACAAACAAACCAGATTACTACCAATCCCTACATAGAGCCTCATGCTAATGGAATACCTGGCGTTAGTCACACACTCAGAATATGGATAGAGCCTCACCGAGTAGGGAATAAACTATCACAAACTAAAATCAGTGGTACATATACAAAACTGAAACTGAAACCCCAGAATCCAGCTCCTGCATCAGTGGTGTAGCCAGGACTGATTTTTTTGGTGAGGCCTGGGATTAACATACGTGGGCATAAAAGACTGTGAATGTTGACACTGCCATCAGTTATCCTCTCATTCACTGTTTTTCTGCTACTGACTGGATGGGTCTTATGCCAAATTGGAGAGGTTATCACCCACCTAGGTCAGTCCTTGGCTACACCCCTTCATACGGTACAACACCAGGGAAAGAAAGAGATGCATATGCCTCTGTATGATGCAAAATAGAAAGATAGAACATGTAAATTCCAAAGACTGACATATTTCAATCATTAAATTGAAAATAAAATTCATGTTTCTACCTTTGTTGACTGGCGATTTTATTCTCTAATTTGTTGATCTCAGCCTCTGGTTTCTGCTTTCTTCTGTCTTCTCTTAACACACTTTCTAGGGTCTCCGGCCCATCTGCCATTTCTCTCCCCTCTTGTCATCTTCACTTTCTGTGTATCTCTGGCATTCATCTTTTCCTTTCAGCTTTCTTCCATTTCTCTCTCTCTCTCTCTCTCTCTCAACTCAGATTTTATACTCCCTCCTTACCATCCATCCTCAACCCTCACTCATTACTGCATCTACCACTGTTGAACCCTTAACACAGTCCTCTCATTCCCTGCCTCTCTATCCCTCCACAGGCTCTTTTTCCCCAGGGTCAACCCCAGAGCTGGTTCAAAGTGTTGGCACCCTAGGCAATACTTGAGCTTTATACCCCTCCTGGCCATCAAAATCTAACATTTAGCTTTAAATACCTTGCTCTTTGCTGCACCCCCCCCCCCCCAAAGAAGTTGCCACCCTAGGCAACCGCTTAGTTTGCTTGGTTGTGCCAGCCCCTACTCTTTCCTTTCTCTCTTCCATATTCAGAATCTATCATCTTTCCACTTTTCTCCTCCCCTGGCAATTGTCTCTCCCCTCTCTCGCCTCCATCCTGCACCCCCCCCCCCCTTTTTCTCACCCTAAGCTACCGTATACACTATTCCCCCTTTCTCCCTATTCCTCTCATAGTGTGCGTCCCTTCTTCTCTTCCTTCCTGTGTCCAGCATCTCCCCACACCCTATGTCCAGCATTTCACATCTTCCTCTCCTCCCCCCTTCCAGTCTTGCATTTCCTCCTAGCTCTCCACTACATGCCCAGCATCTTCCCTTTCTCTCCATCCCCTTTATCCACCATCTCTCCTCTCTCCCTCGCCCTGCTCTCAGCTTCTCTTCTCTCATCTTCTCCCACCCAACAATGCCCAGCATCTGCCCTTTCTCCCCTAGCTCACTTCACCATGTCCAGCATCTGCCCTCTGCCCCCTCACCCCATGATCACTATCTACCTTTCAGTTTCCTGGGGCCATCATCTTCCCTCTAACCCCCACTCATCCCATGTCCAGCATCGATCTCCCATCCCCATTCCATGTATTTTTGGCCGCCTTTTCCCTCTATGTCCCTCTCCCTGTGTCCAGTACCTGTCATGCTCCTCTCAAACCCCTGCACCACCTCCCGCCCTGCCTGTTACCATCTCCCTCAATGTCTGCAGCAGCAGCAGCAGCTTTCAAAAAAGATTTTTAAAAAAGCCAAATGCACGTGGGATCTTCAGGTCTGCTGCATGCTAGAAAGGCCATGCCAGCCCCGCCTCCTCTGATGGAAAGATGCATCAGAAGAGGTGGTACCAGCAGAGCCTTACAAGGGCGTGACAGGCCAGCATGTCTGTTTGCTGGTTTGCTTTTTGTGGGGGGTCTGCTGTTCCTTCTTGTTGGGTCTGAATCGGCGGCAGCAGGAGGGGGAGTAATGTTGTGGCTGTTGCATCAAAGCCTTTGATTTTTTTTTTTTTTTTAAAGAAAAGGCAGAGTGAGATGGCCTTTGCTAGGAAGATTTGGGGGCATTTTTGCTGTTCCCAAAACTTTGCCGCCTCATGCGATCGACTCACTCTGCCTAATGATAGAACCGCTCTTGCACATATAAACATATGCCATCTTGGTCACGTAATTGTTTACATTTGGTCACGTAATTTTGAAAGAGCCCATTTCCACGCTTCAAACATGCCATATGTCAGAAAAAAGATCTTTATAAAATTACATTCTAAAATGTATAAAACTTATGCAAGAAAACATATTGGGAATTTTCCATTAGCATTTTATAATTTTATTTATTTTCTTCGATATTTTGATGAGCTGGCTCAATGCATGTAATTTTCCACAATCAAAATATCATTAAGAACCAAGATACTATCAAAATGTTTATTTTCTTTTTTGAATTATTATCTAAGAGAACGGCTTGTTTTATGGCCTAGAAATGTAATATTTCATTTTTAAAGCAATAAGTATTTACAATTAAAGCATAAGATATAATGGACAGCAGAAATGTTGTCATCTGAGTCCTTAGGCCTGATTTATAGACAATCAGGGAGCTGTTGATGTTACGAGCTGGGATGAGTCCAAAATATTATATGAATTATCAACAGCCTGGTCAAGTATTTTCTATTATAGATGTTTTCCTTCTCATTTAAACTCTCAATGAGGGAAGAGAAATGCTCACTGCAGTTATGCACATCATAATTTCATATTCAAGGACAAAGCGGGCAATCAAACTTCATTTTGTCATTTTTTTCAAAGGCATTCTGATTCCCCAAGGGAACTTACTGTTTTGTTCCGTGGTGACAGAGAGCTTCTTTACTATACACACCACTGCTATTAGTTCATACAGAGAAATGACATGCCAGGCAATACACATTTCCCCGTGAAGTGATTTCATATTAATACACTTCTTCATAGCATTCAGTGCTACTGATGGTGTGCTTTGTTAGGTCTCATAGGTTAATCTGTCAGACTTGGATCTTTGAAGGCTGCATAGGGGCTTTAAGCTTGTCAGTACTCCAGAAGGAGTAGAGAACTGTTTTTAGTTAATGATACCAGGCCATCATTCAGGACTTTCATAGTGGCTTATTCTGTCACTTTGCAACCCAACACCTCAGAATGTGTTCTACTGTATTTAAGCAGGATAATATATGGAAACAGCATGCTAATTGTTCACTCTGGTAACAACACTTGTGAAGTTGCAATAGGTATTGCAATAATTAGCACAAAATAAGAAAAAAAATAGGAGAAAAACATTAATATTCTTAACGAACAACCAGATTTATGGATAAAAATTTTTGCCCAAGAGATAATTATGATTTTAGAAATAAAATATATGATTACAGTAATTCATATTTATTGTATTCATATTTACTGTATTCATAAATTAATAGCATATCATATAGCACATTTCCTCATAAGTCAGCAATGGTAGGATGCAAAGCAGCATAGAGCTATATCACAATAAACTCTCATTTTGGGGTATGTCTACTATGCTGGGTTGATAGTTATCCTGGGCTATCTGCAACTAGTTTTCATGGTATTCAATGGGACCTACTTGCAGAGAGCCCCGGTTGATCCTTAGCCTAGCTTAGTAGACATACGCCTCTACAAAGATGGAATTCCCTCACAATGGATACAGATATAAGCTTATGGACTTTTGCTATTTGGGGGCTTTTATATCTCTTTTATGCAGGAAAAACCTTAATTTGGTAGTAGATCTTCATCTGGATGCTTCAATTCCATCATAACTTTTTATTTCATTTGGGAAGCTAGAGAAAGTGCCACCATCAGAGGATGATGGCATAGGTCATGTCACCATCCTCTGATGTCTCTATCTGGTGCTGCAAGCCTAGAGAAGCCTGGATAGACTTTACAATGTTTTTCCTAATGAGTGACAACAGTGTAGAACCCAATAGGAAAGTGCAGATGTCATTGCTAGCTTAATGAGAACTATTGATTGTGCATATATAGCATTTATCCAACCTGGTGACAGAGAAGGTATATTTTGCAATTGTTAGCACTTTTATTCCCTATGGATGGCATTCAGACAAGCGTATAGTGGGGTTGGATGTACGAGCCGGATGTCCAACCTGTGCATAACACCTGTACCTGATTCTGTGACATTCACTCCAGGAACGTAAATAGAGGATGTGTGGGGAGTGTTGGTCATGGGCAGGAGGGTGTGGGGCTCGGATGGAGCATTTGCAGGGCGGGGGAGTGCCCAGATGGTGGGATATATGGAAGCAATTCAGGTCATGCCTCTGTATGTCCCCTGCCAGCATGTTAGACACCCGGTCTATTCCACCCCGAAGGTGGAATAAGTGCCGGGCGATGTGTTGTGCATGGCATGCAGCTCTCCTGCACCACTGCGACACCACAGGAGGGCTCCCGTCACCCAGTCCCAGCCTTGGGGGCCCCTGATGAGGGTCTGAGAGCTGGGAAACAGGGCAGCTCTGCGTCCAGGCTATTGGTGGCTCCGGATGGATGTGCTGGTGCCATGGTAATGGGACGCCACTGCACCGGCACACCAGTCAGAGCATTGTGCAGGCTGGATGCATGGATGCCAGGATGGCTCCAGCAAGTGAACTGGGTACACACCGGGCTATCTAAGTGCCCGATTCCGCAATCACAGGAATGTCTAGTTCCTGTGGTTGAAGAATTCGGTACAAATTGGCCTCATCCATTTTTTGGTCATCCAGATGGTCCGTCCATGCACATTTCAGAATTGGCCTCCAAATGTACAGGTGGTCATGATGCACACTAAAGACTTGAATGAGAAACATAAACAACTGCTAAGAGTTACAGACAGAGAAGATCCCCAGTGACCTAAACATCCAGCATCTCCCACTGATGCTCCTTTGATAGCTTTGCCATCATTGACAGACAGCCGAGTCCAAAACAACAACATTTCCAGTAAGCTGTTAAGGAGCAGTCACCCAACAATAACTTCACAGTTGTTTGTGGTCATTCTGCTCAGACATTAATGGATATGTCATGTGCTTTTGACCTATCAGTGTCACATAGGTTTTTCATGGTTCCTGACATTATCTGTGAACAGGAAGGTTCAGAACATCAGTGCTACACTGTTTTTTTTTTCACCAAACATTATCCCTGATCCACTGGAGACAGGTTGGTAGCTCTTGTGATGTTGAGATATTGTCTACTCTACTTCTATCTGCTAAAATCTGGCATGTCATTTGTTATTGTTGTGTATGCAAACACCAAGCACTAACAAATGGGCCATTCCATTGACATCAGTGGAGCTGACTATAGTTTTTGACATTTATTTATTTAACATTTCTTATATACCACCTTTCATGATATCAAGGCGGTTTACATAGAACAAACTGAAATTACATTGAACAGGGCATTATAACTTGGAGATAACTATTTTACAGAGACATTTGTCTCTTGAGTTTCTTCAAAGTACTTGCCACTATAGGATTTCTGAAAAAGAAGGTGTTAGAGGGGAAGCCACCCCTCAAATGGTGAATTCCGGATGTAGAAAAAAATTGTAAGCATTAAAAATCTTTCAATGTACAATTTGAATTGTTGAGCCTATAAAACTTTCTGCCTCTTGCTGACAGGCATATTCGGTCAGAAGATTAAACTTATCAGTGACAACAGAATAAGTTATATGAATAGAAGAAATCGATTTCCCTAAGTACTGTGCTGCAAGAAACATTACCAAGTGTCAAATCACATCCATACTGAAAACAGTGTTTTCAAAGTGATCACTCTCATTCCGTGTCATTATCCAAACTTGATAAAGGGTTCTGGTTAATATTCTTCTTATCTGTACTTCAAAAATTCTCAAGAATTAAGTGACACAATAATGGAAAGAATGAGAACTCCTATTTCTATGCTGGATATTTTTTTCCTGTTATGTAAATGGTATATACATTCATAATCTGCTTCTTAAATGGATTTTGAGGAGAGTCTGAAATATCAAAAAATACAAGTCGCCTTATCCTTCTGCATCCCTTAGAAAACAAATTCTACCACTCAGTTGCTTCACATTTGTTTTATTTTTTCGTTGACATACTACACTGGATTAAGCTTCTATGGAAAAGGAAAATCATTTTAAGGGGATGTTAACTAAATTGTGCTAAGCAGCTAACAGAGAATTTAATGCATGCTAACCATTAGCAAGGAGTTGTGCTAACAGCTTCCATGCACTAAAAATCAGCCACTATAGTAAAAATCCCATGTTAAAACTGCCTAGTGCAGGGTAGGGCAGGAACAGGATCGAAGATGGACAGAGATTGTCAGCACTGACAAGCACATGGTGCATTACTGTATCTTGTCAAGGTCTTAAGGTGGCATGAAGAACACCCATACTACCAGAAGTCAGGTAGCACACATCCCCCCAGTGACAACCCTCCCCTAGCAATCATACCCCCTCAATGATATCCCCCTGCCAATCACAATCCCCTTCAGGAGTCTCGGGGGAGGGGGGATTGTTGAGTTAACAGTCACTCAGAGGAAGCTCTGGTGGTCCAGTTTCCGAGGTAAGAGTGATCCTCCTCCACTCCAGCAGCGCCTTTGTCACCCAGGATAGAAATGGTGGCTATAATCTCTAGTGGTATTTTTGTGGTACTACTAGTAGGGGTCAGTTTGCCGCATATGGCAGGAGTGAAGGGGGATCACTCCTGTCCTGAGACTAGACTACTAGAGAGCTACCTCTGGATGAGTATTGGGGGTGGGGGCTCTGGAGACTGGGGGAGAATCAGATTTTGAGGGGGGTATGTGATCAGCAGGGAGTGGGTTGTCACTGAGATTGATGTGACAGCATGGGTGAGGTTATCATCAGGGGGGTGCAAAATGCAGTGGGGTTGTCATCCAGGAGGGTGTCAATGAGAAGATGTCACAGGGGGCTGCATATGTGCTCAGGATTGGGGATTAGCTTTTTGTTTTGCAGAGTTGGACCTGCATGAAATGCATTAATAAATAGTTCAGCTGAATCCTCACTATCTGCCAATGCATTCAATGTGGGCACATGTGATAGGTTGATGCTCTGTGCAATAAATGTGCAATTACCGCATGTTAATGTTTGCACATAATGCTCTACAAGTTCAAAATCTACTGCAATTATTAAACAGCTCCCTATTTTCTATGATAAGGAAAAATTGGAAACTTATTATTGTCTTCATAAATGAATATATATTAATAGCTCTTTTGCTCTGTATTTGGTATCTATCAAAACACCTTATTAAAATACTCAACAATCATTTTGATTGAATATATGGAACTTTCTTTTAAAGAAAAATGGAATTTGTGAAAGGTTCCAAGTATGGATTATGTTTTTAGACAATTCTGAATTTGCAAAAATGCATGCATCCTATTTTTTCCAGAAAGTCTAGCAAGAAACAACTGATTTAATCCACCAAATGCAATTTAAGAGAGACTCCTACTACATGAGAATAAAATGCACAAATGCTCAAAAGAAGGCACAATGCCTGCAAGTTAAAGAAAGACAAAAAGCAAGTTAAGTTACTCTGGAACAGGAAGGCCGTGGAGCCCCGTGCGCGCGGCCGAACTTAACCGGGGGGCGCCTGTCGCGCGCACCCGGCTAGTCGGCTGCTTTTGCGGCGGCGGCAGAAGGTCATGTTTAAAATGATTGGCTCCCGCGGGTGTTTTGACGACGCGGGAGCCAATCATTGACGAAAGGCTTTGGCAAGGGGGGGCGGTGCGGAGCACAGTCGGTCTTTTCGGCGCGGAGGTGCGAGGCGATGGTTGCTGGTCCGGGAGAGTTACCGTTGTCGGTCCGAGGGTCTTTGCGGTGTCCAGGGCACTTCGAGTCGGGAGCTTCTCATGGACGGAGCCTGGGATTGCAGTGCAGCGTCCGGAGCAGGAGTGTGAAGTCGCGGCGTTGTGAGGAGATTAGCACGTGGTTGAGCTCCATGCACGCGGCAGGGCCGACGGGTCAGGCAAGAGTGTGCTCGGGGACGTGTAGGGTGGGGGTTATTGACCGGCTTGACTGTGCTTTATAATTTGGGGGTTTCTGGGTTATTAAAAAAAAAATAATAATAGAAAACGTTTTAACATGCGGCCTCACAATAAACGGGGTAAGGGAGGGCCACGTGGCAGGGGTGCAGGTAGGGGGTGGGATTGGGGGAAGGTGTGAGGGGGGAGGAGCCTCTGGCAGGGCTTGAGTTGGGGGGGCAGAGAGGCTTGAGGCGTTGGGCTGTGCGGCAAAGTGGGAGTGAGCGAGGGAGGAGTAGGCAAAGAAAGGAAAGGGGGAGACCCATGGCTAGGGGCAGTAATGTGCAAGCTGGCAGTGGGCATGCTGATGTGATGCCTCAGGGAGGCATTTTTACTGAGGGGCCGGTTGGCCCTAGTATTCCTCAGGTGGGGGGTAGAGGTAGTGTGAGGGGAGCTTTTGGGCGGGGGGTAGGGCAGGAGGCTGAAGCGGTCTCGGGTGCTTGTCCTACTTCAGCTTGGTCAGGGCATACAGCAGATTGGATGGCTGGGAGAGCTGGGACAGGGTACCCGGGTGTGTCTAGTTTACACAGGGTCCAGGGTGACCCCCCTTTGGCTTGGGAACATTGGAGTGGGGGCGGGCAAGGCTCTTCCCGGGCAGATTGGATGGGGATTTGGCAGCTGCCCTGGGCAATGGCCGGCGTTGCTTCACCTTTTGGTGTCTTCTCTCCTCAGATACCACCGGGATGGCAGTTCAAGGGAGATGCAGATCCGTGTGGCTCCCGCCAGCAGGGAGCGGTGGCACCGAGCGGAGACCGGAGCCGTCGGGAAGAGGATGCTGTCGCAGGGCCTGCGACTCCAGCTGTACAGCGTGGGAACGGTTCATGTGAGGGGACGCCCAGCGGTGGTGCAGGTGAGTTGCCTTTGAGCCCTGTGGGGGGTGGGGGTGCTTTACCGTCGGCGCACAGAGCGGGGGAAGGTGGCGTTTTAACTGTATTAGGGGAGGCGGGCAAGAAGGTCAAAAAGAAACATAAGCATTCCTGTTGCCGGCGTCGTAAATCTGGTTCTTCTTCTGCGTCGTCCGTTCGGTCTTCGTCAACTTCTTCTACGTCCGGAGAGAGCGAGAGGGGCGATCTTACCAAGAGTTCGGTGCAGCCGACGTTGGCGGCCTTCTCGGAGTTATGGGAGGGGGGTGCCTAGAAAATAGTGGCGAAAAATCCAGAAATGGTGTTATATTGATCTTTTCCGGTTGCTGGACGGCAGGAAGTGACGGGGGATAGTCAGAAGAAGAGGAGAGAGGACGAAAAGGCCGGGCTGGTACGCAACGTAGCCAGGAACATTGTTAATTGGACGAGGGATTTCTTACGTCTCGCTAGTGTATGGGGGCGTCTGCATCCAGAGCAGTATGGGATGCTCTTGGCGTATATGGACTCCATTTTAGAGGCCTCTCAGTCGCATCCAGGTTGGGCCTGGCTCAACTACGACGAGAAATTCCGTGATAAAATGGAGGAGAACCGGCTTTTGTCTTGGGGGACTCAAGATATTAATTTATGGTTAACCCAGATGGCGGTTCGCCCGAGTGGGGGGATAGGGAGTGGCATGAAAGGAGAAGTAGGGGCTGTCAAAGGACCAGGGCGATCCTTTCGTGCGAGCGGGCTTCAGTCGGGACAGCGTGCAGCGGGGGGAGACGCAGGAGATTTGTGTTGGCGTTTTAACAAGTCTTCGTGCCCCTTTCCGGACTGTAAGTTCCGGCACGCCTGTTCTATCTGCACTGGAGGGCATTCCGCACTCAAGTGTGTCAAACGCGTGTCAGTCGGTACTGGAGTGCCGTCTACCAAGCAGTAGGGACCTCGAGGATTTAGCCCCGACTCCAATTCTTTTTGCTGCTATCCGCCCGTGGCTAAGATGGTATCCTAGGTGCAGGGCTGGGAGGGTGTTGGAAGAGGGGTTTCAAACGGGATTTTCAATTCCGGTAGAGGGGACAGTGGTGTCGGGTAAGGTTCAGAATGCACCGTCAGTTCGGCGATTTCTACATATCGTACGGGAAAAGCTGGCGGTGGAGCTACGGTTGGGTAGGGTAGCCGGCCCCTTTGCTGGGCCGCCCTTCTCCAACCTAGTAGTGTCGCCTTTGGGGATCATCCCAAAGAAGGAGCCCGGGAAATACAGGCTGATTCATAATTTGTCTTTTCCTTACGGCTCTTCCGTTAACGACCACATTCCGAAGGAGCATTGTACGGTGCGTTATGCATCGTTTGATACGGCGGTGGAGCTTGTACGGCGATGTGGTAGTGAGAGCCTATTGGCCAAGTTGGATATTGAGTCAGCGTTTCGTTTGTTGCCAGTGCATCCTTCAGCTTTTCATTTGTTAGGTTTTTGCTTCGAGGACCAGTTCTATTATGATAAGTGCATGCCCATGGATTGTTCAGTGTCCTGTGCCTATTTCGAATTGTTCAGTACATTTATGCATTGGGTTTTTACGAAAATAACCAGTTGTGCGAATGCAGTGCATTACCTGGACGACTTCTTGTTTGTGGGTGAAGCACGTTCGGGACGGTGTCAGGCTTTACTAGATGGCTTTGTGCTTTTAGCGCACGAGTGGGGAGTTCCCTTGGCTAGGGAAAAAACAGCAGGCCCGGTGACGAGACTTACCTTTTTGGGTGTTGAACTGGATACCGTGGCCATGGTTGCGCGCTTGCCCCCGGAGAAGGTGATTAAGTTGCGGGTGTTGGTGGCAAATTCACTCGCCTCCAATAAGTTGACGTTGAGGGAGATGCAATCGCTCATTGGCTCCTTGAACTTTGCCTGTCGGGTGATCCCGATGGGTAGGGTGTTTTTGCGTCGATTTGCTGCGGCCACGATAGGGGTTACTAGACCTCATCACCGTATTCGGGTGTCGCGGGGTATGCGGGCGGATTTGGGTGTGTGGGACACATTTTTGCAAGAATTCAATGGTTCTACAGTTTTTAGGGATTTAGAAATTACCAGTGAAGCATTACAATTGTATACCGACGCCGCAGGGGGTTTGGGTCTGGGTGTGTACTTCGGGGGTTCGTGGTGTGCAGAGCCATGGGCGGAAGCGTGGCGTCTTGTGGGCCTATCCCGTAATGTCACTTTTTTGAAATTGTTCCCGATACTCGTGGTTTTGACATTATGGCCGGACAGGATTCACAATCACACGGTGCTATGGTGGTGTGATAATGCCGCTGTTGTTAGTGTTATTAATAACTATGCCCCGCGCTGTGTGCAAGTGGCGGATCTGATGCGGCAGGTAGTGTTAGCTTGTTTGCGACTCAATGTGGTGGTAAGGGCTAGGCACATACCCGGAACTACTAACAGGATTGCTGATGCTCTTTCCCGTTTTAAGTGGGAGCTGTTTCGGACGTTGGCGCCAGCTGCAGATGAGGAGGGGGCATCGGTACCGGAGCACTTATGGTGGATTGGTCTGCTGAGATGATACAATTGCTGAAAAGCTCAGTATCGGCTTCAACTTGGACTGCGTATCGACGGGGCTGCAGCAGTGTCGAGAACTTCCTCGCAGACCGCGGATGGCAGCAGGGACCGGTATCGGATCACCTAACGAGTCAGTATGTCCTCTCGGCCAAAGCGGCGGGGTTTTCGCGGACCGCGGTGCATAGGCATCTGGCCGGGTTTTCTTTTTTTCTCAAAGGCAGTGGGGTGGGGGGCAGCTGGGGGAGGTTTTTTGCAGCTGGGGGAGGCTGTTGCAGGGTTGGGAATGCTCCTGTCCTTCACCGGGTGATGGCAGGCGCCCGATTACCCATGACTTGCTAGTCCGGCTCTGCGGCTGCCTGCCTCAGGTGGTTACCTCCCCTTTTGAAGCCGCGCTTTTTCGAGCAGTTTTTGCAGTTGCCTTTTTCGGGGCTTTTCGGATTGGTGAATTAGTAGCGGAGTCGCGTCGCTCGTTGCCGGGTCAGGAATTGCTATTACCACACGTCGTGTTCATAGAGGGTGGGGTTCAGATTCGGTTAGCGCGTTCCAAGATGGATCCGACGGGAAAAGGTATGTGGGTGTTTTTGCGGGCGATGCCCGGAGCGCTCACGTGTCCGGTTGCCTCGCTGCAGGCGTATTTGCAACTGCAGCCCGGCGGGGCGGGCAGTCTTTTTATGCATGCGGATGGGCAGGTGCTAACACGTTTCCAGTTTACGGCTGTATTGCGGTTAGCGCTGCGGTGGCTGGGTGAGGACCCGAGTCAGTTTGCGCCTCACTCATTTCGGATAGGGGCGGCGACCACGGCGGCTGGGGTAGGGTTGCCTGAGAGGGAGATTAAGAGGATTGGCAAATGGAAGTCCCAGGCTTTCCGCAGCTATGTGCGTCTTTAAGGGAGGAGGAGAGGCTAACTGTTCATTTTGTTTTGCAGATATTGGATCGGGATCGTGTAGCTGTTGGGTGATTGGCCACTCTTTTGTTTACTGGGCCAGTCGGCGAGCAGTGACATGGCCCGTAGGCGAGAACCTCGGCTTGGCAACTTCCTTGGTGACCATTTCATGGTTGGGCGAGCGAGGCCTTCGGTGGATACAGCTCTTGCCTTTGCTTCGGCACCACGAGCGTCAGCGAGGGACGCCTGACATCATCTTGATTCATCTCGGGGGCAACGATTTGGGGGTTTGGACTTGTCGTCAGTTGATTCGTGCAGCTCAGCGCGATTTTGGAGAGTTGTTAGTTATGTTTCCGGACGTGGTTCTCGTCTGGTCGGATATCATTCCAAGGCCTGCTTCCTGGGGTCAGCGGCGGTGGTCCAGGGGGTTAACCAAAATCAATCGACAGATTGGACGATGGGTGGGGGAGCGGGGGGGCTGTCAGATTTTCCATCCCTGGGCGGAGGTGGCCTGTACGGGATTGTACCGACAGGATGGGGTACATCTGTCCCCGGTGGGGATGGACTTACTCCTAAACGATTGGCAGGAGGCCTTGGAGGATATTCTGAAGAAAAAGCCGGGCTGGTCGCAGCTTTGCCTTGGGGGGCGGCTCAGGTTGAGGTGTCCTGAGCCGTTGGCGGGATCCCGGAGGTTTCCGGGGTCCGGAGCCGGAGGCAATCCTTAGGGCGGGGGTGGGGTACCCCCGAACTGGACAATCCCTCGGGCTTTTGCTAATAATATGGCAAAGCCGGAAGAGGGAGGGTTAGGAAAATAGCCGGGGCTTGGGCCCAGCGGAAGCGGAGACGGCGTCACCTTGCTACTGATATGGCTGGTGAGGGCTTGATCCGCAGGGGAGGGGGGGTTAAGATTGTTGGTTGTAAATATTGTTCAGTTACTGTTAAAAGGCTAATAAAGCTGCGACCAGTTTAATTCCAGAACATGTTTGGTGTTGTTATTGCATAAGGTTGGAAATGAAGAAGGGGGAGGGGGGGAGCGGGGCAATAAGCGACTAGTGCGCCGTACCCGGTTACAGGAAGGCCGCGGAGCCCCGTGCGCGTGGCTGAACTTAACCGGGGGGGGGGGGGCGCCTGTCGCGCGCACCCGGATAGTCGGCTGCTTTTGCGGCAGCGGCAGAAGGTCATGTTTAAAATGATTGGCTCCCGCGGGTGTTTTGACGAAGCGGGAGCCAATCATTGACGAAAGGCTTTGGCAAGGGGGGGCGGTGCGGAGCACAGTCGGTCTTTTCGGCGCGGAGGTGTGAGGCGACGGTTGCTCCCACCCGCCCACCCTTCTGAGGGTCTGCGGGACCTGACGTTTGGGGTGTTGCAGCTGGGGGGGTGGCGGGATCCCAGAGGTTTCCGGGGTCCGGAGCCGGAGGCAATCCTTAGGGCAGGGGTTGGGTACCCCCGACCTGGACAATCCCTCGGGCTTTTGCTAATAATATGGCGAAGCTGGAAGAGGGAGGGATAAGAAAATAGCTGGGGCTTGGGCCTGGCGGAAGCGGAGACGGCGTCACCTTGCTACTGATATGGCTGGTGAGGGCTTGATCTGCGGGGGAGGGGGGGGTTTAAGATTGTTGGTTGTAAATATTGTTCAGTTATTGTTAAAAGGCTAATAAAGCTGCGACCAGTTTAATTCCAGAACATGTTGGTGTTGTTATTGCATAAGGTCGGAAATGAAGAAGGGGGAGGGGGGGAGCAGGGCGAGAAGCGACTAGTGCGCCGTACCCGGTTACAGATATAATAAAGTGTGCTAACACTGGACAATAGCATGTAAATATTTACATATTATTAACATGGCTTAGTACACTGGCTGTTTGCAATGGTTTTTTTTTACTCTGCTTTATGCATTTATTTATTTATTTATTTATTTATTTAACAGTTCTTCTATACCGCTCTATTTTAGATCAGAGCGGTTTACATTTAACATCAACTATACAACACAAGGAACTTTGAGTTGTATTTACAATAAACAGGGAGATCAACTTGGAAGTAACTGGGGGAAACTATGTACAATTCTTAACTCTATACATTGTATCACACTGGTACCTCCGAGGTGGAATAAGTCCCCCATCCAGTCTGCTGGCCCCGGATGTACAGGGCCAACTTCAGAATCAGCCCTATATGTCCAGGGCCGCAGAATGCCCACTGTCCGGCTTACCTCTGCCTCCGCACCGCCCCTTCCTGTCCCTGTCTAAGCCTCCACGTACAAACTCCTTATTCATTTGGGAAGGCTTAGTCGGGGACAGCAAGGAGGACAAATAGACCCCATAGCAAAAGACAGCAGACAAAGACCATACGGTCTAAACAGACTGCCCAATCATGCCTACTAAATGCTACAAGCCGTTCACTTCCCTCAGAGATTGTTTGTGCTTGTCCTATGCTTTCTTGAATTCAGATATAATTTTCATCTTCCCCAACTCCACTGGGAGGCCATTCCTTGCATCCATCAACCTTTCCATAAAGAAACATTTTCTCAGATTACTCCTGAGTCTGTCTCTTTCATCTTCACCCTATGACCCCCGCCTCCATGGATGTTTTTAAATCTATCATATCTCCTCTCTTCTGCCTTGCTTCCAGCCCATATATATTGAAATCTTTAAGTCTGCCCCCAAATGCTCTATGATGAGGATCATGTCAGCAGCGTTCCATTCTGTTTATAGCCTTTGAAGGCACAGATTCCAGAAATGTACATAATACTCCAAATGAGGTCTCAGAGACTTGTGCAAAGGCACTGTCATCTACTTCTCCTGGTAGTCAGTCCTATCCCTATGCATCCAAGCATCATTCTGACTTTTGCTTTCATTTCCTCTATATTACTAACACATATGACTGTGATCTTGCGGGGGGGAGGGACCCCAACCAACTAGTCAGGATTTTTGGAAGTAAGAAGGAGTACTTTTGCCACCCGACTGGCTAGCTGGGCTTTGATTTAATTTGGGAGATCACCGATCCTCCCCCCCCCCCTTGGATAGTTCCCAATGGGGACTGACAGCTACCCGGAGGAGGGGGGGGGGAATCAGTGCTGAAGGGGAGGCAAGCAAGTTAGCTTAATATTGCTGGTACCGCAGATCTCTACATCCATGGTACTGACAATATTGTTTAAGGGGGTCCAAATGGGGCAGTGGGGGCCATGATGCCGTGATTATAGATCATAGCTTCAAATAATGCAGTACACTTGATCCAGGTATGGCAATCCTCCCCTGTACACAGTAGTTAAAGAAACTACATAAATGTAACAATGCAAGTCAGCTATCCTTAGAATTTGCCAGTTTTATAAGCAAAATTGAACCTCTGATCTCTCAATGACCCTCTACACGCACAATAGAATTATCCTGACCTAGTAAACTGCTTTTTAGCTAAGAAGAAAATTATTAATAGTTATTTTAACTGTGCTATCTGAATTCTGCTTTTTCATTGTGCTGACTTATATCTTAATTAAAACTCTGTTTTACTGGTCCTTTCCTCAGTTGCAGATATTGTTAAATGCCTCTTTTTGAAAAAACAAATCTGTGCTGCTGTTCCCTCCTACGCACTCCAGTGCCTGTCTTTAATGCATATATTTTAAAAGGGGGAGACCTCTGCTCAGCTAAAGTGACCCTGTTGTCCATATTATAAGTCTGCACTCTTTCAAGAGAGACTAAGAGGTGAAATGTTAATTTATCTGACCTCATTTCCCACCCACTCACTCTCTTTTTTTCCTTTTATCAGCATTTTGAAGGTGGAGGTCTGATATCCTGCAGCTTTCCTCAGCAAGCACCTTTTCCACAATTACTTATTACCAATAACTCATCTCATTCTATTAAAGGGACTAGAATATAGCTCAGAGATCAAAGCATTTCCTGAGGCTAGAATCCTGTAGAAGCTTTAGCCTTGGTGGTAAGGGAAGCCATTTTAATATAATTTTTAGTTCATCCAGTAGTTTCTTGCTATTCCTTTGGGCCTTCAGCTCTGCCAGAACTAAACTGGAATCTAACATCAGGGATTCCCCACCCCCTCTCCTATTTTATCCTCCTCCTTCTCCCCCAGGCTGGGACTATAGCACAAAGTTGCTTCAGATTCCCTGCAGTTATGGTCCTGAATCCAACCATTTTATTTCACCTGTGTGTGATAATCATGACTCCCTCCACTCACTCCTCGCAGGGAATGTGAACGACGCATCTGCAGCATCCCCATACCTGGTCAACTGGGAGAGCAAAAGGACTCTTTCAAGGATGGGGTGGGGACCTTTTGCATGGCAGTGTATATCACTGTCTGTATGCTACTGGGCTGGCGCTCTTGTTTACCATTTGCTACCATAAGACTACTGCTAGGGGATCCCAGACACGATTTGAACATGGAGTTGACGCTGGCAGGAGCAATCAATAGCTCCAGCAAGAGGCAGATGGGATCCGCTCCTGCTGGGCGAGCCCCCCTTAGACTACCAGGAACTTCAAAAAGTAGGCCCTGGTTGCCATCTGAGATTGAGGGCAGGATCTTCAAGGGTAGGAAGATAGTCATTTGATACTGGAGGTGCTGGCAGTCTTTAGAGGGTCTCTACTGGGGATAAGGGGTGAGTTATTTGTTGGGGGTGCCAGGGAAGGAGATCCCCTGGATCACCTGTTCTAATTCTACAATACAGTCATCTGTAACACTGCAGCCTGGAGCACTGGTGAAAAATAATGCAAGCTTTGAGCCGTATTGTTAAGATGGCATTCTTTTTCTATGAATAACATGTCTTGTGGTATTTTACCACAAGCTTCATTATCCATTTGAATACTAACAAGCTATTTTGCATATATTTGCATACTTTGCATCTTAATAGTATTGAAAATGCATTGTGGTGGCAAATTGTGCATTACACTAAAATATTGCATGCTACTGGCTATTGACATGCATTAAGGGCCAAATAACATACATTATTGCCATTACATACTTTAGTGACTACCCCCTTAATTGGAACTAGTTCACCCATCTATAGAACTAAAACAATGAACCAATAGCCGTCTATTTTGGTCCCAGATTAAAAGCTTTTGGGGCCTCCCACTGCACATGCGCGCTGCCTTCCCGCCTTCCTGACCAGCTCTCGTCAGTTCGAGTTTAAAGCTGAGACAATAGAGAGAGAGGACAGGAAGATAGATAGATAGAGATACAACTCCTAGGGGAGGTGGGTGGGTTGTGATGACTAATTCCTGCTGTTCCCAGAGATCACCTGTTACAGGTAAGTAACTGTGCTATCTCCAGGAACAAGCAGGAATACGTCATCACATATGGGGACTCCCTAGCTAAGATGCCTGGGAGATCCCCCTCCAAGGGTAAACCATCTTCGCATGGATCTCAGGCATCCATCCAGGGAAGGTGGGCAGGAGTTGTTTAAGTATGGAACAGGTGTTTGAGGACAGCCTGACCAAACAAGGCATCCCGGCGGGAGTCCTTGTCCAAGCAGTAATGGGCTGTGAAGGTATGAACCGAGGCCCAAGTGGCTGCTCGACAGATCTGATCTATGGACACAGAGTGAAGATGAGCCATAGAAGTGGCCATGGCCCTCACATTGTGAGCTGTGACATGGCCCTCCATAGAAATGTTCTTACTCTGGTAAGCAAAAGAAATACACTGAGCGATCCAATTGGAAAGTGTACGCTTGGTGACTGGAAGTCCCAAATGAGAAGGATCAAAAGCCACGAAAAGTTGGGAAGACTTTCGATGTGGTTGAGTCCTGTTGAGGTAAAAGGCAAGAGCTCTTTTACAATCCAGAGTATGAAGGTTCCTCTCTGCACTGGATGCATGAGGAGCAGGGAAAAAGACAGGTAGATATACCTCTTGATTAAGATGAAAAGGCGAGACCACTTTGGGCATAAAGTGGGGATTCGTCCTAAGGACCACCTTATCATGATGAAACCTAGTATAAGGTGGATGAGCCACTAAAGCCTGCAGTTCACTGATGCGGCGAGCCGAAGTGACTGCAATAAGGAAAACAACCTTCCAGGAAAGAAATTTGAAGGAGGTAGAGTCCAAAGGCTCAAAAGGTGGCTTCATAAGCTGACCTAGAACGAGGTTCAAATCCCATGCTACCGGAGGAGGTCGGATGGGAGGTTTAGTTAGAGTCAGGCCTCTCATGAAACGTGCAACAAGAGGATGAGAGGAGACAGGTTGTCCATTTATAGGTTTTAAGGATGCTGCAATAGCACTCAAATGGACCCTTACTGAATTCGTCTTAAGGCCTGCATTTGAAAGATGCAGGAGATAGTCCAAGAGGGAATTCAAAGGAAGTGCTAGAGGGTCAAGACCCTGCTGAGCACACCAAATGGAAAAACGTTTCCATTTGAAAGCATAAGAACGCCTCGTGGAAGGTTTCCTAGAGGCATGAAGGATATCTGTCACAGGTTGAGAAAGATTAAAGTCTTGAAGACTTAGGCCTTCAGTAACCAAGCTCTGAGATGTAGGGATTTGGGGTTTGGGTGCCACAAAGTCCCCTCCTCCTGAGACAGAAGGTCTGGCGCAGCTCCCAGGTCCAGGGAGGATCCCTGGGAGAGATGCAGAAGTAGAGGGAACCACACCTGGCGTGGCCAGCGGGGAGCTATGAGGATCATAGTCCCGTGATCCCTCTGGAGCTTGAACAGAGTCTTGGATATTAGAGGAATGGGTGGAAAGGCATAGAGGAATTCCTGACCCCAATGCAGGAGGAAGGCATCGTGGGCCTGAGCTCCCTGACACTGAGTTCTGGAACAGAACCGGGGAAGTTTGGCATTCCACGGACTTGCAAAGAGGTCTATGTCCGGGGTCCCCCATTCCTGAAAGATTCTGCGTATCTGGTCCATATGTAGGGACCATTCGTGTGGAAGCAGAACTCGACTGAGTCTGTCTGCACGAGAGTTTTGAACTCCTGGAAGATACACTGCAAGAAGGTGAATTTGATGCTCTCTGGCGAAGGCCCATATTCTGAGAGCTTCGTTGCAAAGCGACAGAGAGCCTGTCCCTCCTTGTTTGTTTATATAGAACATGGCTACCTGATTGTCTGTCTGAACTAGGACAGTCAGGTTGACAAGGAGGGTATAGAAGACCTTGAGGGCAAGGTAAATCGCTCGCAGTTCCAGGAGGTTGATATGAAGGGTGGCCTCCTGTGGAGACCAAGTGCCCTGAGTGGAGAGGTTCTGAAGATGAGCTCCCCACCCTGTTTGGGAGGCATCTGTTGTGAGGGTTGCTTGGGGCAACAAATGACTAAGATATCATCTATTGTATATATTTTATAAATAATCCACTATTTTGTTAACCCTTGTTATTTTTCCTACATTACCATATGTTGTCATGTCTATACTGTTTGTTTCCCTTGTTTATACCTTGTATTTCTTGTGACCGCTTTGATTGAAGGAAAAGGCGGTATAAAAAACTTGTTAAATAAATAAATAAATAAATATTCTATTTTGATAGAATGTTCTTCTATTTGATCACGCAGTTTGTAATCGGCCTCAGCATTTTTGCAAGACTAGTCAACTTAATCTGGATCTAAGTACATTTCACTAATGTCCCATCCTAACAGTATGCTCTAAATACCATGGAATGTAAAAAGTATAACTAGTACAAAAGCACATAGAAGAAGATTCAAACGGACATGCTCTTTATTAGTAGTTCATGTCCACACCCACAACTCCTGAAAACAATATTTATTGGAGTTTCGGAAGTTAACATGATTATAGATATATATATGGTTGAGTATAGCCTAACTCCATATGTCATGTTAATGAGTTCTCCTCAAAAAAAAATTGTCTGTGGAAACCTCAGGGTCTCTAAGCTGGTTTACCAGATCCAGTATGCCCTAATATGTATGTAGGAGGATTAGGCACAAAAGTTTAGTTCTTTCTTTTATTTTAAACCATTACACATTGATTTTACTGCAAGCCAGCTGTAGAGCAGATACGAACACTGTATTCAAGTAACTTAAACATTTTCTAATTTTGTACAATAAAATCCTCGCTGCCAGTCTCTTTTCTAGGATCTTCTTTGTACTGGTCAATGCATCTGCCTTGCTTATACATATGAAATTCATAAGAACATAAGAACATAAGATATGCCATACTGGGTCAGAACAAGGTCCATCAAGCCCAGTATTCTGTTTCCAACAGTGGCCAAACTAGGTCATATGTACCTAGCAGTTTCCCCAAGAGACACAAGTTCCACAATGCTTGTACTGGGTCAAGCATTGATATCTTCGGTCACTTCTTAATAATGGTTTATGGACCTTTCCTCCAGGAACTTGTCCAAACCTTTTTTAAACCCAGCTACACTAACAGCCTTTACTACATCCTCCGGTAACAAATTCCAGAGTTTGATTACACGTTGAGTGAAAAAATATTTTCTTTTGTTGGTCTTAAATAGTTTACCCTGTAGCTTCATTGCATGTCCCCTAGTCTTTCTATATTCTGATAACGTAAACAATCGATCTACGTTTACCCGTTCCATTCCGTTCATTAATTTATAGACTTCTATCATATCTCCCCTCAGCCGTCTCTTTTCCAGTTTAAAGAGCCCTAACATTTTTAGCCTTTCTTCATAGGAGTATCCTTCCATCCCCTTTACCATTTTGGTGGCTCTTCTCTGAACCTTTTCTAAAATCGCTATATCCTTTTTAAGATACGGCGACCAGAATTGCACACAATATTCAAGGTGCGGTCTCACCATGGAACGATATAGAGGCATTATAATATCTTTTGTTTTATTTTCCATTCCTTTCCTTATCATACCTAGCATTCTATTTGCTCTCTTGGACGCCGCTGCACACTGGGCCGAGGGTTTTAACATGGTATCCACAATGACGCCTAAATCTTTTTCCTGGGTGGTGGTTCCTAATGTGGAACCTTGCATCGTGTAACCATAGTTTGGGTTGTCCTTCCCTAGGTGCATAACCTTGCACTTGTCTACATTAAATTTCATCTTCCATTTTGATGCCCAGTCTTCCAATTTATCAAGATCCTCTTGCAATTTTTCACAATCCTCTTCGGTTTTAACAACTTGCGAGTGTCTCTTTGTGTGTGTGTTGTGGACCGAGATATGGCAGTGCAGTTGGTGGGTACCATGGTGTGTTTGTTTGGGGGTAGTGGGGGTGTGTAGTTGGTGGGAGGAGTTGTGTGACTAGTAGGTATAGTGGGAGGAAGTATGTGGTGTGCATGTTGATAGCTTGTGATGTTCTGATAGGGCGACGCCTGTGTCCTTAGGTTTTCGCTCTGCTTAGCTCCAGGAGGAGCTGAGCCATCTACCCGAGTCGAAGCCTCATCGAAGGGAGCCTGCCCTGCTCCAGAAGATCGGCGGCAAGAAAAGAGCAAGCCAGCTACAAAAGACCTTGCTGCACACAAAAGAGCTCTTCGGGGGAAGCTGCTTTTTGGCTCCACCCCTCCAGCAGCGTGTCTCAGAGCATCTCTACCCAATCGGGGCACAGCTCTCCATTTAAAAGGAGAAGCCACAGGCACAGGATCCTCTCTTGCTCTGCTTAGCTCCAGGAGGAGCTGAGCCATCTACCCGAGTCGAAGCCTCATCGAAGGGAGCCTGCCCTGCTCCAGAAGATCGGCGGCAAGAAAAGAGCAAGCCAGCTACAAAAGACCTTGCTGCACACAAAAGAGCTCTTCGGGGGAAGCTGCTTTTTGGCTCCACCCCTCCAGCAGCATGTCTCAGAGCATCTCTACCCAATCGGGGCACAGCTCTCCATTTAAAAGGAGAACGCCACAGGCGCACCCGCGCCTGGCGGGCCCGCGCCTGAGTGCCGCGCAAGAGGGCCCTTTGGCACGGCCCTTAGGCAAAGGCACCCCCAAGATCGTCACAGAAACATAACAGAAAAAACGATGCTGAGACTACACCTCCCTCTTGGTACACCTCGCACCAACTATACCTACTAGTCACACAACTCCTCCCACCAACTACACACCCCCACTACCCCCAAACAAACACACCATGGTACCCACCAACTGCACTGCCATATCTCGGTCCACAACACACACACAAAGAGACACTCGCAACCTCGCACCAACTACACACCCCCACTACCCCCAAACAAACACACCATGGTACCCACCAACTGCACTGCCATATCTCGGTCCACAACACACACACAAAGAGACACTCGCAACCTCCCAAACAAAGAGACAAAACAGACACAAATCAAACCCCAACACCGGCCCTAAGGAAGCACACGTCGCAACAACCTCTTCCACAAAGAAAACATCAATTGAGCTCATAAACGCCAGATCCATCTGCAACAAGATACACACTCTGGTAGACCACATTGAAGAGCGACAGCCAGACATAATATGCATCACAGAGACATGGCTCAACCCTACCGACAGTGTACTACTCAACCAACTAGTACCGAACAACTACTCAGCATACAACTGCCCACGCATCCACAAGCGTGGAGGAGGAGTCCTAATAATAGCAAAAACAGAACTCAAGTTCAAGACACTGAATCTCACAGATACAAAGCAGTGTAACACAATTAGCATCAAGAACATTGCAATCTGCCTAACCTACAGAGCACCCCGTGCTCCACCCGACGAACTAGCATTCATACTCGAAGAAGCCTGTGCCATAACGTCAAACAACAAACCAGCACTACTAATCGGAGACTTCAACCTCAAGTCCGCCAATACAAAAGATGCAGAGGCCTTCCTTCAGGCAATGTCATCACTTCAATTCACACAGATAGTCAATGCACCAACACACAGACTAGGATCATCCCCAGACCTCATCTTCGCATCAAACTACCTAACTTCAAGAGACCTAATCTCTACACCCACCATCACCCCAGTACCATGGTCTGACCATTACTTAATCGAGACAAATCTGCAATCACAAGAAGACTGGACAAGCGAAAGAGCGAACTTCCCACACACACAAAGACGATTCAAGTCCTTTGACAAGGACGAATTCATCCAGGACACAATACAACTCTTGAACATTGACTCAGAGGACCTGGAGGAACAAGTTTCCAACTGGAACAATGTCCTAGCTAACGCCGCCAAACCATCCGTTGACAGGACCAAGAAACAACACCACAACAAGAGACAAAACAAACCATGGTACTCAGCAAAAATACGACAGGAAAAGAGGGAGCTCAGGAAAATTGAACGGAGATGGAGAAAAAACAAAACTACTTCCGACCAACATCTTTACCTAACAAAGCAAAAACAATACAATGAACACATCAACCAATCAAAAAGAGAATTCCACACAAACCTGATAAATTCTTCCATCAACAAACCCAGAGAACTTTTCGAAATAGTAAAAACCCTGACAAAGAGCAAGCAGCAGAAAGAGAAATACAAGTGGATCCACAGATATTCGCCGACCACATCAAAGACAAATTTCACTCCACAGAGCGCACAACACCCAGTAGAACCAACAGAACGAACGTCCACCCCAAAACCTGGGGCACATTCCACTCACCCTCAAAAGAGCAGATATCAGACATCATCTCCACAATCAACACAAGCACTGCTCCTACAGACCCTTGCCCAGTGTCATGGGTCAAAGCCACCAAAGCAAGCCTCATACCAAACATTCATAAAATGGTACACAACTCACTCACTCAAGGACTCATGCCACAGCAATTAAAGCTTGCCTCAGTAAGACCAATCACAAAGAAAACTTCTCTCGACAAAAAGGACCCAGCAGCATACCGACCAATCTCCAGCATACCCTTCCTCGCAAAAATAATCGAAAAGACGGTTCAACTACAACTTCAGGAACACATTGACGAACACGGAACTCTCGACAACAACCAACACGGATTTCGTCCCAACCATGGAGTCGAAACTCTCCTGATCTACCTCTTCGACAGCATCATAAGAATAATTGACGACATCAGGAATGGAATTATAATGATCTTCATCGACATCTCCTCAGCGTTCGACACAGTTGATCACAATATACTCCTGGAGAGACTGAAGAACACTGGTATACACGGTACCACTCTAAAATGGTTCCACTCGTACCTAACAGAAAGACAGCTACAGGTCAAAGTGGGACAGGACACCTCCCGGCCCATAAACGTCCAACAAGGAGTACCACAAGGATCCGCACTCTCAGCACTCCTTTTTAACATCTACATCCAACCAATATGCAACATTATGAAAGAGAACAACATCCAATACACAATATACGCAGACGATATAATGGTATACTCCCCGATATCAATCGAAAACCCGGACTTCTCTAAGATAGCAGACTGCCTTACCCAAATGGCGAAGTGGTGCCAAAACAACAATCTAGCTATAAACTACAACAAGACTGAAGCTTTAATCATCACTCGAAACCAAAGCTTCACACACCCACCAAACATAAAGATACAAAGCACCACGATACCGATAAGATTGGAGGTGAGATACCTTGGGGTTACTCTGGACAGTAAACTCAACCTCAAACCACACAAAGACAAAACAATCCAAAAAGCATATTACAGGATGCGAATCATCAGGAGACTGAAACCACTCCTCGCTCCAGAACACTTCCGTACAGTCTGTCAAGCACTGATAACCCCAATACTGGACTTCTGCAATCCGATATACCTCGGACTACCAAAACAAGCTCTCAAACCACTACAGCTGGCACAAAACACTGCAGCTCGAATCATATCCGGAGCCGCAAGGCAGGAGCACATCACACCTACACTAAAGGACTTACACTGGCTCCCAATCATTGCTCGCATCAGATACAAGACTATCATAAACCTATTTAAGATAAAAGAACACACATCAGCCAACAGCCTCCACCTGCTCATACAACCGGAAACCAGCGCACGTCCCAGAAGAAGTCAAACACGCAACCGAGTCAGCACCCCAAATGAGTACAAGCACACACGCAAGGACACAACAGACAGAGCTCTCTCCATGGCTGCTCCAACAATATGGAACAATCTACCGGACGATCTAAGGGCAACTCCAGACCTCAAAGACTTCAGAAAACAACTGAAAACCATGCTGTTCATAGAGCACTATGGTCACATCACATAACCTAAGAGAATGGATAACAGCACTCCAATCCTCCCAAACAACTGAATATATAAAATATGATTCTAGCACCACTGTAAATAGCCCACCCTGTATATAGCTCAAACAAATCAAGCACCCAACACATCCCTCACACAACTAAGTTTTATCCTCACTGCATGTACAACACACACACTTTACCTGATTGCTTGCTGTGATACCACCTTGATTATTAAGATAAGGCGGTTTAGAAATACTGTTAAATAAATAAAATAAATAAAAAACAACTTTAAATAGTTTTGTGTCATCTGCAAATTTGATAACCTCACTCGTTATTCCACTTTCCAGGTCATTTATGAATATGTCAAAAAGCAGCGGACCCAGCACAGATCCCTGGGGTACACCACTATTCACCTTTCTCCATTGGGAAAATTGGCCATTTAGCCCTACCCTCTGCTTTCTATCTTTTAACCAGTTCCTGATCCACAATAGAACACTGCCTCCTATCCCATGACTCTTTAGTTTTGCCAAAAGTCTCTGATGAGGAACCTTGTCAAAGGCTTTCTGAAAGTCCAGATACACAATATCAACCGACTCACCTTTGTCCACCTGTTTATTCACTCCTTCAAAAAAACATAACAGATTAGTAAGACAAGATCTTCCTTGTCTAAAGCCATGTTGGCTGTCTCCCATTAGGTTGTGACTATCTACATGCTGAGTAATTTTATTCTTTATGATGGTTTCTACCATTTTTCCCAGTACTGACGTCAGGCTCACTGGTCTGTAGTTTCCCGGATCACCCCTGGAACCCTTTTTAAAAATTGGTGTTACATTGGCGATCCTCCAATCTTCAGGTATTAGAGATGATTTTAATGATAGTTCACAGATTACTGATAGCAGGTCTGCAATCTCATATTTCAGTTCTTTCAACACCCTTGGATGTATACCATCCGGCCCAGGTGATTTGCTACTCTTCAGTTTATCTAATAGTTGTAAGACATCTTCCCGATGTATTGATATTTCCTTCAATTCTTCCACACCTTTAAATACCACTTCCGTCATGGGTAACATCCCTACATCTTCCTCAGTAAAGACCGAAGCAAAGAATTCATTCAGTCTCTCCGCTATCGCCTTGTCGCCTCTTAGTGCTCCTTTAACCCCTTTATCATCTAATGGACCAACTGACTCTCTCACAGGTTTTTTGCTACGAATGTACTTGAAAAGGTCTTTATTTCGCGTTTTTGCTTCTGCAGCAAGCTTCTTCTCAAATTCTCTCTTTGCCTGCTTTATCAATGCCTTGCATTTGACTTGCCAGTGCTTGTGCTGTTTCCAGGTTTCGTCGTTTGGCTCTTTTTTCCATTTCCTGAAAGTTGCTTTTTTGGCAACAACAGCCTCTCTGACCTCACCTTTAAACCATGCTGGCAGTTTTTTGGACTTCCTTCCACTTTTCTTAAAGCGTGGAATACAGCTGGTCTGGGCTTCCAAGATAGTATTTTTCAACAACACCCAAACTTGATGTACGTCTTTAACCTTTGCAACTGCTCCTTTTAGTTTTTTCTTAACTGTTTTCCTCATTTTATCATAGTCTCCTTTTCGAAAGTTAAAAGGTAGTACTGTGGATTTCCTTACTATGCCTCCTCCACTAATTAAATCAAAGGCGATCATGCTATGATCACTATTGCCAAGTGGCCCCAACACCCTTATCTCTTGCACTAGATCTGGTGTTCCATGAAGGACTAGGTCTAATATGGCTTCCCCTCTGGTCGGTTCATGAACCAGCTGCTCCAAGAAGCAGTCATTTATTTCATCCAGAAACTTTATCTCCCTAGCATGTCCTGACGTGACACTGACCCAGTCGATACCAGGGTAATTGAAATCACCCATTATTATTACTGCACTGTAACGTTTGTTAGCTTCCTTGATTTCTTTGAGCATTTCATCATCCATTTGGTCATTCTGGCCAGGCGCTCGATAGTACACCCCCACTGCCATTGCCTTCCCCCTTTTATATGGAATTTCAATCCATACAGATTCTACAGCAGATTTTGTTTCCTGCAAAACTTTAATCCTTTCTGGGTCAATGCCCTCTCTAACATAGAGCGCAACCCCTCCACCAATTTGATCAGCTCTATCATTACGATATAGTTTGTACCCAGGTATCACAGTGTCCCAGTGTCAGAATACTCTCTCCTTATTTGCTCATAGCATGAAAATCCAGGGTATTCACTCAGGATTCTTCCAACAGAACAAGATCCTACTTTCTGCATATGCTCTTCCTCAGGAGAAAAATAACTCAACAAAGCAGCTAGAACAGTTCACATGAATAAAGAAGGTTCAATAAATATCAATATAAGATCTCTCAAAATGGCTGAAAGTCTTGCAACTGCAGTTTGATCATTGCTATGGCTGTTTTCTGTGCTTGCTACTTCCAACAACTCTTTACAGAATGTTCTCAGCCCTGTCCTGGAGACATTCCCAGTCGGTCAGGTTTTCAAGATTACCACAGTGAATAGACGTATCATACATCTTCATTCATAAGAGTCCCATTTTATGAAAACCTAAGATATGCCTATTTATTATGATAATCCTAAAAACCTGACTGGCTAGATGTGCCTCAAGGACAGGGTTGAGAAGCACTGCTCTACAGCACACCCTCTCACACAGTCTGAGCATGCCCAGACTCACCAAGCACCCATGGATAGGATTAGAAAGTTCATTTTAAAGGTGTTTACAGCCTACACTTTTTAGATGAAGATGGGTAGAGTGAAAATTACAGTTTAAAATGTGTTTATATGCTGTAGAGAGAGGAAGTAGCCTGATATTTAGAATAACGGGCTCAGAAGCCAAGTTCAAATCCTACTTCTCCCACTAGCAGTCCTTGTGAATTTGCGCAAGTCACTATTGTGTACTGCTTTAGTCACCCACTTAGAATGTAAACTCCCTGGGGCCTGGATACTTATCACCACTACTCAATGTTATGTCCACCCAGTAGTGCTATAAAAATGGTAAGTATTATGTAGCCCCTATAGGAAGTGCATATGTATGCGCACATGAGGGGTTTAATGTATGTGTAATATGTTGAATTATATATATTGTATGTAAATATCTCAAGAATAAAAACATTTGATAAGTTTAAATAAAAAATAAATAAAGCTAATTATATGGTGAAATGCAAAACTTGGCTCACTTAAAACAGCAATTTGTACAATACAGATTTCAAATGATTATCAGTAATCCAATGGAGTTTATATATGTACTATATTCCTTATTGATGTTGACATGTTGACAGATGAATTTGGAAGACAGAGTTAGTCAACACAAAGAGACATGTTGATTAAACTGTGCTAACCAATAGCAAGGGGTTTAGCACACACAAGGCACACAGAGCTAAAGGTAGCACAGGGTCCTATGCTAAAAATCCCATGCTAACTGGGTAGTGCATAATTAGGTGTGGAGTGGATGGGTTAGGGGTAGAACATGGAAATTGATGGTGCATCACAGTTAAAGTGGGCATTCTGGATTTATGTTAACCATGTATGTTGCCATTTGCATGGATGTATTTAACGCTACCTCAATGGCCATCCATGTGCCAAGTATCATAGTGCTGCATGTTTGCAAGATGTTAATGGCAGAGGGATAGGTGCACATTCCCCTTGAATTTGGAATAGACCTCTGCACTAGATTCACACCTAAACACATGCTACTAGTGTGTCCTTTATTATATATGCCCCAAACTATCTTCCAATGAGAAGTCTTCTCTATCTAACTTAACAAATCAGTACCTCCTACTAGACATGCACATTTGCAATTGCACATTTGGCTTGGTAACACAACTGAAAAAACTTACTGGGCATAAAAGTGATTTAACATAAATTAACCTATAGAAATTACCCTCATATAATTGACTTGCACACATTAAAACATGACAATGCAAATTTAAAAAAAATTCTATTAGGTCAAATGTGTGAAATGAAATTAGCAAATGACCAAAAATCACAATTTCTGAAAATTCTGTAAAGAAACCAACAATGTTTTTTCTGTGCACATCCCTGTCTACTACAAAAATGTGCATCAGTTTTGGCTTTTCTGCTATCCAGTTATAGCATAGTTCAATGCTTCGAAAATGAAGAACTTCAAAATGAAGTTCTGAGTGGAGCTTCATGCGGGATCTTGATAGAATCTCTTGTATTCTCTTACTTTAAAAATATTATCCTGGAAACAGGGTTCTCTATGCTTAGATGAATCATATAGATTTAGAATAAATTATACTGATTTAATTCTGTGCTAAATCTTTCCCTTTTATAGCTAAATAATATTTCATATTTCTGAAAATGCATATGGTTTTAAATCACCAAAGACAGATACCACATCTATTTTCCTATTGATATGCTTATAATAAGCTGGCTAGACAGCATTTTAATCTTCATTAAAAGACCTTTCATATTTATTCACCCTTCTGTCTTAGGGGCATGTTTACTAAATCTTCTTAATGTGCGCCCGGCGTTAGTGTGCAGGCTGCCATAAAAGGAGTGGGCGTTCCGGTCAAAAAGTAGCAAAACGGGATTAGCGCGTGATAACGCGCGCTGCTGCGCACATTATCGGGCGAAGCGCCGTTAAGCGCGTTAATGTGTGGTAATCTTAAGTAGGCACCCAGAGATACAAACATGAAAACAGAGGTGTAGCACAATGGTTAATACACTGACTGATAGTACAGGGGTCATGAGTTTGATCCCCCAGCGTGCCTAATGCATAAGGCTGGCTGAAGCATCACCCTTTACTTCTAGGTAGTGATTTTTGAGGCATTTTACTGTTATTTTAATTAGTGCTGCCAGCAAACACACCCTCACGGTGGCGTAACCTAAGGTGCCGCATAAGGCACCCCATAACGCACTCCATAGGGCACATTATAAAGTGCACTGTCAGCAAAGGCACCCTATAATGTCCCTTATAGGACACCTTATAAGGTGTTTGATAGGGTGCCTTATAAGGCACCTTATAAAGCGCCCTATAAGGTGCCTTATGGGGCGCCTTATGAGGCACCTTAAGGTTACAGTACTCTGAGGATGTTTTTGCTGGCAGCACTAATGTACATTAAAAATAGACAATGCCTCTGACAGCCCTATCAAATAACCCCACCATGGGTTTGAACCCATGACCTCTGGCTTCACAGGTAGTGAAGTAATCAGTGGGCTACAGCTTTATAGCTGTTAACAAGCCCCTGACTTGCTGCAGAAACATAGAAACATGATGACAGAAAAAGACCACATGGCCTATCTAGTCTGTCCTTCCATAACAACTACAACAGTCCACTTTTTACCTTTAGAGATCCTCTGTGTTGGTCCCATACTTTTTTGAATTCAATTACTGTCCTCATCTCTACCACCTCCACTGGGAGACTATTCCATGGATCCACTACTCTTTCTGTAAAGAAATATTTCCGCATATCACTCCTGAATCTATCTCCCTTCACCCTCATCCCATGTCCCCTCATAGCAGAACTTGCTTTCAATTGAAAGAGGCTCTCTCCCTGAACATTTATGCCACGGAGGTATTTAAACATCTCAATCATATCACCTTTATCCCGCCTTTCCTCTAGGGTTGCCAACCGGCTCCAGATGCGCCCGACAGGCTTGCTCCAGTCCTGGGTTTACCCCATTGCATGCAGTTACTTGTAGTTTTCCTTTTCTTATGGAGTGCAATGGAGAAATCAGAACTACATATCCCTGCATGCAATGAGATAAACCCAGGACTGGATCGAACCTGTCGGGCGCATCTGGACCCAGGTGGCAACCCTACTTTCCTCTAAGGTGTACATATTAAGATCCTTAAGTCTATCCTCATATGCTTTATAATGAAGCCCACTAATCATTTTAGTAGCCACCCTCTGCACCGACTGCATCCTGTTCACATCCTTTTGAAGGTGTATACTCCAAATGAGGTCGCACCAAAGACTTATACAGAGGCATTATCACCTCCTCTTTTTCTGCTAGCCATTCCTCTCCGTATGCACCCAAGCATACTTCTAGCTTTTGCCGTCACCTTTTCTACCTGTTTAGCTACTTCAAGAACATCAGACACAACCACGCCTAGGTCCCGCTCTTCCTTAGTGGACAAAAGTACTTCACCTCCTATACTGTATTGCTCCCTTGGATTGCTGCAGCCCAAATGCATGATCTTACATTTTATAACATTAAATCCCAGCTGCCAAATTCTAGACCATTCTTCAAGCTTAGCTAGATCCCTCCTCATGTTATCTACACCTTCCTGGGTGTCTACTCTATTGCAGATTTTGGTATCATCTGCAAAGAGGCAAACCTTACCCGACAGCCCTTCCGCTATATCACTAACAAAGATATTAAAAAGAATCGGACCAAGGATAGATCCCTGGGGCACACCACTGGTAACATCCTTCTCCTCAGAGTGAGCTCCATTTACTTGTACTCTTTGTCGCCTCCCACCCAACCAATTTCTAACCCAAGCAGTAACTTTAGGGTCCATCCCTAGGGTGCTCAGTTTGTTTATAAGTCACCTGTGAGGAACAGTGTCAAAGGCTTTACTGAAATCTAAATACACCACATCTAGAGCTCTCCCTCGGTCCAACTCCCTGGTCACCCAGTCAAAGAAATCAATCAGATTTGTCTGACAAGACCTGCCTCTGGTGAATCCATGCTGCCTCGGATCCTGTAATCCGCTGGACTCCAGAAACCTCACTATTTTCTCTTTCAGCAGCGTTTCCAATAATTTACTCACCACCGAAATTAAACTAACCGGCCTGTAGTTTTCAACCACATCCTTACTTCCGCTTTTGTGTAAAGGCACCACATGAGCCTCTCTCCAATCCTTTGGCACCACTCCCGACTCCAACGAGGCATTGAAAAGGTCAGTCAGTGGAGTTGCTAGAACGTCCCCAAGTTCCCTCAGTATTCTAGAGTGTATCCCATCTGGTCCCATCGCTTTGTCTACTTTAAGTTGAGCTAGTTTCTCACAAACACAGTCTTCTGAAAATTGTTCAAAATGTCCCTCGCTTCTGTTCTTATTTGTGGGTGTTTTCTGAGGTCCTGCTCCTGGTTCTTCATCTGTGAACACAGAACAAAAATATTTGTTAAGCAATTCCGCTTTATCCTTATCAGCTTCCCCCCCTGCACCCTTGAGTCTGACAATACCACTTTTGCCCTTCCTCTTCTCACTAATATATCTGAAAAATGTCTTATCCCCCCCATTTTATTGCATTGGCTATTTCCTCCTCCTTTTGAATCTTTGCCTTCTTGACTACTGCACGTCACCACACAAACTGTCTGCTGTGGTTACCAGGATAGGGTTAACCCACCCATACCCATGATGCACTGCACATGCAAAGCAGCAGTCAACAGATGGGCCAAGATGGGGTATGCACCTCCACAGCACCTCAGCCTGGTAGGGGGAACTGACCGTGTGTGGTACTGGCACAGAGTAGCCACAGACCGTCACATTGTGCGGGTACTGTGCTCACCCTGAGGGTGAGGTGAGGCACCCAGCACCAGGACCACAGCACCTTTCATGGCTGAAATGCGCCATGCTGCAGGTCCCCATCAGTGCTACTGTGTGTGATAGGTAGTTCATGCAGACACACCTAGGTTACATCTGTGTCCTTTTGTATTTCTCAGTCATGTCTAGCCCTTATGGTCTATGATGCACCCAGAATAGTGCATATCCTGTGTTGGTGCCATGGTTACATGATGTAGGTGAAGAGAAGAGAGGGGAGGGGATGTTTGGATCCATAGGTGTATTATGTACCTCCACACAACCCACCCTCTGGGGCTCAGGGTGGGAAACAGGATCCCCACCAATAGATCGACATTCTATCTCCCTGCAATGGTAGCAGTAGAGAGGACCATCAACTCCAGTCCTGCTGGGAACAGACACCCCACAAAGCAGAGCTGTACACATCCATAAGGCAATAGCAGACAGACAATAGTCCTGGAGATGCTCAGCTGCCCCCCACCACTATCTGACATTCTCCAGCAGCAAGCCTCCAGCCACTGCACCCTCCAAGGTGTTCCAACAAGGCACATACTAGCTGCAGACAGTCTGCTAGCTAGTCCATAGTGCATGGCCCTGGAAGAGATGCATGTACCCAGAACTGGGATGTCAGCATACACAGCAAGCAGATAAGTCAGTGATTGTAACACTATGCAACACTATAGGGGAACCTAGCCATGCCGTGGTTACTGCTCAGTCAGGGTGAGAGTGACCTTCCAGTAGGACATGCTGTGGCCACGCTGTCCATGCAAGTGGTGGCCGGGCACTACAATGTCTGAGCCATTGCCCTATGCCCTGTGCAGATGCGGCCAGGCCAGGCAACACTATCCAGGCTATTCCCACAGTACCTTGCTCCTCATTATGCACATTGGCAGGCCAATACTGGCAACAGTGCTAGCAGTGTGGGCTGTGGAGGGTGTTGGCAGCCACCACACACTGGATAGACAGACACACACTCCACACACCTATGCCAGCATTGTGCAACTATAGAGATGTTTGGCAGCTCTGGGCACCACACCAGTCCTGGGCACAGTGCAGGCATGGCTATGGTACACAATACTGTTGGGGTCACTCTGTCAGACACCAGACCTGAGGCACACTCCACAGACATCAGAAAGGTTGCCATGATGCAGCTCAGAAAATTGTACTTATCTTCGGAATTGCTATCTGTCAGTAATCATAGCAACCTTTTGATAGCTGTATACCGTATTCCCAGGTTTAGGGTGGCATTGCTAAGGTATGCAAGTGCTAGTATTGGGAGATGCACGCAGGGCCCAATGTCCTGCCTCTCCAGGAGGCACTGGATAATGGAGCCTGTGGGTGCGGGTGTGTCTGCCCCTGTTGGCTGCTGCTTTACGACAGAGGTTCCCAAATCCAGTCCTGGTGTGCCAAACACTGTTCGGGTTTTCATGCTGTCCCTCATGAATATGCATGAGATACATCTGCATACCATAGGGGCGGCGTATAGAAATGCAGCACAGGCATCTTTATTAGAGGCAGCATGGAACCTGAATGATGTCTGGCCCTTCAGGACTGCATTTGGGAGACTCTGCTCTAGGTAATGCGCCTGTTTATGGTGTCTGTGCTCTGTAGGGTAAAATGTAGGTGTTTTGGGCATGTTTACGTCAACTGCAATAAAGGTTCTGTCTGTATTAGCATGTTTTAGTAGTGGGTAAAATATGGGTCTGGGTTGGCAGGAACCACAGCTGGGACTTGAACCTGTGACCTTCTGCCTTTGAACACACTGGTTGCGTGCACTGCACCACCGTATTGCTACAGTGACAGTGCATTCCCTGGTGATACCATGACTATTCGTCAAGCAGGGCCTGTCTGTTGCAGTGCATGGCACCCACCTACACAGGGCTAGGCCATGGTCTGCTCTGGGCAGCTGCCACTGCCCCCCTCCACCACCAGCTGCCACTGCCCCCCTCCACCACCACCACCACTGCCCCCCTCTGCCACCATGCTGACATGCCCTTCTGCTGGGGGTGCTGGTGGTGCGCAGTCTCAGGCCATCCAATGTGCAGGTAGGCGGCTGCCTATGGTGCGTGTTCTGGGGTAGGGGTGCCTGCATAGACGTCCACGCTTCCCCCCAACACCGCCTGCCAATGTTCTGTGCCCTTGGAGGTACCTGCTGGGTACTATCCCCTGTGACACTGTGATAAACACACTCGTGCCCATGTTGGGCCCTCATCAGTTGCTGTCTGGCTGCTGTACAGTTTCAGCATTCCTAAGTGCCACCTAGGCATCTTCCTAGTCGGCACTGTGCCCCAGCTGCACCACAGCATGTGCCGCCTGCAGCCCTCTGTATCCCATTTTCAAGCATCTGTCCAGTTGGCTGTTCCGACATGCCTGCCCTGCTGTTGCCGCATATGTGCACGCCATAGGAAACCTGTCCGATGGAGAGGAAAACCCTGCACAGCGCAATTTCACTGTAGGCTCATTCACCTTGTATGGGGACGGAGCATGGACTCTTCCAGAATTCATATCCTTTTTTTGGTGCTTTCTTGGGAGTGTTTTTTTATGTTTTCCATTGAGATCACTATTGCCCAGCTTAGTTATTTTATTTTTCCATTTTTTTCTGTTCATTCTCACTGTTTATTTGCCCCTTTGTTCCGTGCACATGTTTCACACTTATCACTTTTTTGTTGGTTTCCCTGGTTTTGATGTACATTGCTGACAGAAATGGTTTCTCCTCCCTTTAAATCAGCTCTAACGCCAGGGTTTCACTGGCGTTAGTTGTGAGCCTCGGATTTCACATCGTTAGTGTGCGGGGTGCCTCTCCCCTCCCACTCTCCACCCATTGACCCCTTCTCTCCGCCCCTGGGGAGCCTTCCTCCGCCCTCCGGGAGCCTTTCTCTGCCTTCAGCGCTCGTTTGCGCCGCTGTGCGCGTTAGCGCGTGCTATGGTACCTCTGTGCCCGCTAAATCGCCATTAACACGCGTTAAGGTACCTTAGCACGCGGTAACGTCACAGAGCGCACATTAAGAAGGTTTAGTAAACATGCCCCTTAGTAAAAGATAAGAAATATGAATAAGTGAAATACCCAACTATTGTAAGTGATGGACCATAGAACGTATTCCCCCCTGATGCATGAGAAAATGCACAAATCTAACCCAGTGGGAGACATTTCCCTCCAGAGCATAAGAACTGTTCATGGATGCAGACATCATGTATCAATCACTGACAAATTAATTTTATTAGAAGAACATCTAGGAGTTACATTTGATTCTATATGTAATTGAGCCATGATACTTCATATCCTTGCTTGGGCCACTTATCAAATTTTAAAGTTTGAATTATTATATCATGCCTAGATTTGTCTAGAAAACAGGAAAAAAAACAACTTAAAAACAATGGTTATATTGTACAAACTATTGGCAACTTCATTTTATTGTATTAGTGGAAATATTGTTTAAATTATTTTGTTGTAGTGTAAAAATAGAAATGTACAAGGCTTGTAGGCGCTACACTGGTAAAATATAAATCTATCTCAGAAAGCATCATATCGTGCTTATACTATCACACATGCGAACAAGTTTAGAAAGCACATCACTTGTTCCAGTTTGCGATTCTTTGGAGTTCAATAACCTTAGTGGTGATTTTTCATGTCAGTAAAATACATTGCAGTAGAGGCAAAGCAGTTCTTAAATGCAATTCTGGCTGCTTGTTCCAACCTTTGGGAAAATAATGAAAATGTTTAAGTCAAGGGTACGCTTCTTTACGCTGTGTCATTCTGGATCTTGTGTGAATTAGTTTCCAGCTATTGTGTATCTATCTTTATGCATTTTGTACTTTGTATGCAGATTTGCACAATATCGTTTCAATATAAGATAGCCTGTGAGACAATATAGCCGCAAGTCTTTCTACTTCCCCAAAAAGATTATATATTTTGGCATTGTGACACTAGTTAAAAAGAATAATACAAAGGTATATATCTAGAACTAACACTCAGGCTAAATATATGTTTCCCCAAATGATGTGAAATTTTCTTGTTAAATGACATATTGTTTATTCTTTTCTGTTGGTTGCAAAAAAATGCTATATTAAGACTGCCAATTAAAAGAACGAAAGCTCCAGTATGTTAGCTCACAGTATAATTACCACTAACCAGTCACAAGAGTGACGTCTGTGGTCTCTTGTGACCCACTTTTCAGCTTTTCATGTCTTTCTGTTGTTCCTAGATAAAATTAAGCCTAGGTGTTACATAGCTTGCAGAAATGTGTCTTTGGTAACACTGAATTTGGTGTTCTGGTCATTTCTTCCCTGCTGGTAGTGTATATTATTTTGCTATTAGTTCAGCTCGGGGCATTTCCAGATTCTACCTAATAAATAAGCCATCCTTTTCTCGGATGCAATAGTCTTAATGAAAACTTTTTTTTTTCACTACATGGCTCCTGTTAGAAAAGTTGTCTTAGGGCCCCTTTTACTCAAACCCATTAGTTGGTTAACGTGCATTAAAAAAAATGGCAACTGGCGATTAGGGATGCTGATGCGTGAACATGTCTGGTATCGCACGCTAAAATACATGTTAATCGGCAATCATGGGATAGGGCAGGAACTGGACAGAGAGTGGGAGTGAAAAAGCATATGGCTAGCATTAGGGGAATTGCTGTGTGATCAGTGGTAATGTGCATTTTAACATAGGGTCATCTAACGACTCCTCTATAAGGGTCATTAATGAACCAACCTTTGTAGATTGCACATTATGTGAATCCACTGCCAGGAACATATGATCATGCCCCCAACAACTAATGTAGAGACTTTGGGCCTGATTCTGTTCTGGATGTCCCAGCCCTCTGTGCGCCCAGTCGGAACTAGACACACAAAGTTAGCCAGGATTCTGATCCCGTGGGACACATCTAGCCCCATGGGATCAGAATCACATTCAGGCCTGTATGTGCAGGCCGGGACCCCGATTCTAGTCAGCATGCACATGCAGGCCTTTCCGAGATAACTCAATCAGGGCTCCTGAATGGAGCCGTGGCGCCATAGCATCCGGTTGCCATGACATCACGGCTCCATTCAAGAGCCGCGATTCCCAGCCGCTGGAACAAATGCTTCATTCTCTGCAGCCCGACCCCCCAATCTGACCTCCCAAGGCCAGGGTCAGGCTGCGGGGAATTTCCTCTGCCCCTCCCACCTTTTTGGAGGCCCAGGCCTGCCCAATCCACCTGACTAGGAGAACATATTCCACCTCAGAGGTGGAATGTTCCCTGTTCAGGCTGCTGGCCTTGAACATACAGGGCCGACATTACACTTGGCCTTGTATGTCTGGGGCTGCCAACAGCCCACTGCCCACCCTAACTCCGTCCCCATACTGCCACTTTCCCGCTCCCATCTAACTTCCCTCTACAATGTTGCTGGGAATTTAGTTGGGGTCAGAAGAGGGGCCGAATAGCGGGGATGGATGTCCCAACAGAATGACTTGATTGTGATTAATGTGTGTTTATTTGGCATATTAATTGCAAATCCATAGTGGGCTTTAGTAAAAGGGCCCTTAGTCTATAGAGACACTTTATTTAGAATAACCTGGTTTTCCATTTTCATTTTAATATTCACAAATATATCTTTGTTACTTCAAAATAAATTGAATTTTTAGATATATGGATTTGCTGTTTCTAGTTGTTTAAGTGCAAAGGCCATAAACATATTTATATCAATGGCAATGACAGTATAATACTAGAAATTAGAGTGCCGAGAAGTTAGAAGATGAGCTTAACCAATGCTGGGGCTCTCCATGGAGGGAAGAGTGAATAGGGCAATCATCCTGGGTCCTGATCATTGGAAGGTGCTGCATCTCTGTAATAGTTTCACCACGTTTCTGATGGTCCAGGAATTGGTATGACTTGTTTAGTGGTGTAGATAGAGATAGACATCTCTGACAGTGGCAGAGTCCTCAAGAGGCTGCCCCATGTTTTTTCATCTCTGATTTGGGCCCTCTTTTTCTCAACTTCTTTGTTCTGGTAGATTCACCTCATGCTCCACACTGCCCTAGGGTCAGCCCTGGCAATACCATACCAAATATGTTCAAAAAGCAAGTTTCATGGAGAATTTATAAACTCTCTTTTACTATATTCTGATTTTTTCGATCCTAGTCAGAATTTTTTTTCGTAAATCCTTGACATTTTTAGAAGAAGATACTACACATTATAGAGCAGTATAACTTGAATATGAATAAGTTAATTTGCTGGTTGTTAACTCTAGATACAGAACTGTGATACCACATACAACTCCAACAGTGATGACATGCCATTTCCTCTTCTACTATACAAACCAGTCTTTAAAAGGAAAAGGCATTAAAAACTACCAGCACAGTTCCATTTTCACTATAAGATTTTTTTTAGAAAGTAGCAACATTCCATTTGTTTAACTTTTATTTTATTTATTACTAATTTATGTATTTATATTTTTAATCCACATTAATGATCTAAGCACATACATAATTAATAACAAATAACATATTTAAATAAATAATAAAGCACTGTATAAAATAGAAAAATAAAATGGCATTAAATAGAATAAATAAACATAATTAAGTAGTGAAATTATACATTCACTCATGATCATCTTTAAGATAAGTCATCAACTGGCACCAATCAACCTCCAGCCAATAATCGAGAAAGATCCAGAAATGAGGAACCACCAAGCTTCAATAACAAACCTATTGCTTATTCCAAAGGCAAAAACTAAAGCCAATCAGTTAACCTGCAACAGAGCACCCTCCTTCTATGCATCAATGCTTTGGAAGTCACTACCGGAAGCAATAAGAGCCACCACAGACCTACAAGATTTTTGCAAATCCATAAACACACTTCTATTCATGGAGCATTTTGCCAACATTACCTGACGAACACCCTCTGTCCTACCCTATGCAATCAATCCCCTTCTCATAACCCACCACTTCCCCCTGCAATACCTAAATATTTATTTATTTTATTTATTTAGCTGTATTTATATCCTGCTTTTCACCGGGTCAAAGCGGTCAATTGGGGGATACATTTAACACGAGGGGATATGAGACACATACACTAATACTTACAGGGAACATGGGCAGTGGAGGGTTAAGTGGCTTGCCCAAGATCACGAGGAGTGCCTATAGGACTAGAAATCCCAGTCCCTCTGGCCTGAGATTGCTGTCCCCAGGTGGGACTTGAACCCCCGGCCCTCCGGCCTGAAGTACCTTGTCCTAACCACTAGACCACTCCTCCCTCTGTAAGGAGACAGCACTGTGAGGGTGATGTAGCTGGCAGCACCACTTCAAATAACAAAAAGAATATGCTTCACACAGCCCCACCAAATAACCCCACTGTGGGATCAAACCCATGTGGCTCCATAGGCAGTGAAGTAACTAGTGGGCCACATCGCTAGTTCTACTAACAAATCCCTGGCTGGCTGCTGAAGGACGTCTGGTCACCACACAAACTGTCTGCTGTGGTGGCCAGGATTTGGGTTATCCCATTCATACCCATGGTGCACTGCACATGCAGATCTGCAGTCTATAGATGAACACAAGATGGGGTATGCACCCCACAGCACCTCGGCCTGGTAGGGGGAACTGACCGTGTGTGTTACTGCCACAGAGTGGCTACCGTCCATCACAGTGGACGGGTCCTGTGCTCACCCTGAGGGTAAGGTGGGGTGCCCAGCACATTTTCCGCAGCACCTGGCCTTGCTGAGATAGGCTATGCTGCAGGTCCCCATCAGTGCCAATGTGTGATAGGTAGTCCTTGCAAACACCCCTAGGATATGCCTGTGTCCATCTGTATTTCACATCTAGCCCTTGTGGACTATGATGCACCCAAAAATTTCATACCCTGTGTGGGTGCCATGGTCACATGATTTAAGTGAAGGGGGGGTGTTTGGACCCACAGGCGGATTACATACCACCACCCAACCCACCCTCTGGGGCTCAGGGTGGGGGACAGGATCTCCCACCAACAGATCCACATTCTACCCCTGCAATGGTGGCAGTAGAGGGGACCATCACCCCAGTCCTGCTGGGGAACAGACACCCTACAGGGCAGGCAATGCAGAGCTGTACACATCCATAAAGCAATAGCAGACAGACAGTAGGCCTGGAAATGCACAGCTGCCCCCCACCACCACTATCTGACATTCTCCAGCAGCAAGCCTCCAGCCGCTGTACCCTGCAAGGTGTTCCAGTAAGACACATACTAGCTGCAGGCAGTCTGCTAGCTAGTCCATAGTGCATGGTCCTGGAGGAGATGCCTGTACCCAGAACTGGGATGTCAGCATACACACCAAGCAGATAAGTCAGTGATTGGTTGACACATATGTCTGCCAGGGCGGGTGCTACCTGTGGTGGAGTTTTGAAAGGGGGGTCAGTGCCTCCTGCGCGGGCAAACCACTCCTTTCTATCAGGGGCAGAAAGCAGGAGGAGCCTGGACGGGAGATTTCTGCTGGTGATTCAACAAGTCCACTTGCCCATTTAACAATTGTATTTATTTTATTTATTTATTTAACACGTTTTCTATACTGCCTATTCTTATATTCAAGGTGGTTTACAATGAACAAATAAAAAGAGAACTTTATATAGATCAAGGGAGTTAAACTTGGAGTTAACAGGGTCAACAAACAATGCTGATTACATGGTGAGTTTATTTCAGATTGTGAGATCTGTTATCTCTGTATAATTGGGAGTTTGTGATGTTGGAGCCAGTATAAGGTAGTTAGAGCCATCTGGAGGGGTGTGAGTTGGTCCATGTTTTACTGTGATGAGTGTGTGTCCTAGGGAGATATTATGTTTCTGGTCCATAGTATTCCAAAAATAGGTCTGTTTTATGGCTTTTCAGAAGTCCCATAGGTCATTGGTAATTCTTATATTCTCGGGAAGTGAGCTCGAAAGTAATGGGTCATATTTTCAGAAGGCTCTATGATTATAAATTCCATCATATGCGCTCTGTCTGTGGAGTTGGGCACTTGGCAGCAAAATGTAGCAAAAAATGGGCATCAGCGCCTTCTTTGGCCACCACAAAGTGAGGCTGGCACTTTTGACCTGGCGCTGACGCCGGTTCGGGTTGAGACCTTGCGACCATGGCTTCAATGTTATCCTAGGAAGGACGACTTTATTCTCTTAGAGAATGGTTTTCAATGGAATTTTGTTATTTCTGTCCAGTAAAGGGTTTTTTCACCTTCTGCTTGCAATACACCCTCAGTGCAGCACTTTTTGGCGGTTGTGCAGGATAAGTTGGCTGAGTAGTTAGGACGGGGCAGAATCGCGGGTCCTTTTGCGGAACAGCCTTTTTTAGATTTGGTTATCTCTCCCTTGTGGGTGGTTCCAAAGAAAGAGGCAGGAAAGTTCTGTTTGATTCACAATCTGTCTTTTCCGGTGAGAGCATCGGTCAACGACTATATATGCAAGGCATTGTGTGAAGTTTGCTCTGCGTCTTTTGATGCATTTGCTCTGCTCAGACAATGCGTTGTGGGGGCGCTGCTAGCCAAGGTGGATATTGAGTCTGCTTTTCGCTTGTTGCCAGTCCACCCATCTGTCTTCCACCTGTTGGGATTCTGTTTTAGTGGCATGTTTTATTTTGATAAATGCATGCCTATGAGAAGTTTAGTACTTTTCTGCATTGGGTGTTGATACATAAAACGGGTATCCCAAATGTGGTTTATTATTTGGATGATTTCCTGTTTGTAGGGCCCATGCAGCGCCCTGTTTCAGGAGTTCAATGATTTGTCCAGGGACTTTGGCATTCCTCACACTTCGGCAATGGATAAGACAGAGGCCCTTCAGTGAAGATCACATTCTTGGTATTGAGCTGGATTCAGAGGAGATGGTTGCTTGCCTTCCCCCTGAGAAAGTGTCTAAACTCTGGGCATTGGTGGCAGCTGTCACATCGTCTCGTAAGGTAACCTTGTGGGAAATGCAGTCATTGATGGCTCATTTGAATTTCGCATGCAGGGTTATTCCAATGGGCCAAGTATTTTGGCGGTGGTTAGCAGCTTCCACAGTGGGAGTGTCTAGACCCCATCAATGCATCAGGATAAAAAAGAGTATCCGTGAGGACTTGCAGATTTGGATTACATTGTTGGAGGGTTTCAATGGGTCATCCATTTTTCAGGATGCAGAGGTGTCCAATATGGAATTTCAGCTATTCACGGATGCTGCAGGTGGTTTGGGCTTTGGTATTTACTTTCAGGGTGCATGGTGTGCTGATCGCTGGCTGCAGGCATGGCAGAATTTGGGTCTCACCCACGATATTACGTTTTTGGAGCTTTTTCCGATCATAGTAGCATTGGAGTTATGGCCAAACAGGTAGCGCAACAGTAGGGTGGTATTTTGGTGAGATAGCATGACAGTGGTTGAAGTGATTAATCGGTATTCTCCACATTGCGCTCAGAATGCGGCCTTAATTCGTGTTTTCGTATTGTCTTGTTTATGTTTGAATGTGTTGCCTAAGGCTTGGCACATTTCTGGTTATATTAACAGAAGTACTGACTCTTTCCCATTTCAAGTGGTCTCATTTCCGGATTCTGGTGCCAGAAGCAGATGCAGAGGGGCGCTCAGTACCAGAGCACCTTTGCAAATTGGCCTGCGGGAATGTTGAATCTTCTGAAGAGGTAGTTGTTGGCGTCCACATGGATGACTTACTGCAGGAGTTACAACAGGGTGGCCACCTTCTTGTTGTCGCAAGGTTGGCTGCAAGGCAAGGTCTCCAAACAGCTACTGGGTCAGTATGTGGTGTTTTCCAAAGACTGTGGGATGTCTAAAGCGGCGGCATATTCTCATTTGGCTGGTTTTACCTTTTTCTCCAGAGCAGCTAGTTGGGGCAGCCCTTCAGGCGGATTTTTGATCCACAGGTTATTGCAGGGATGGAAACGTGCCCACATGACTCCAGGGGTCCAATTATGATCAATCTCCTGGTACGCTTGTGCATCGTGTGGCATGCTACAGGTTTTTTGTATGTACAAATTGATTGGGGATGAGTTCATTTATAGGTATTCACATGAGTGATTTTCACACACGTTTCACTTTTAAGCACTCGCAGATGTCCAAATGAGCCCCAAATGCACACCCCTACCCGAAGTAGCATATTCGGCCTATGAGACTACCTTATACCGGGCAGTTTTTTGCCTGGCATTCTCTGTGTCTTTTTGGTCGGCGAGCTCGTGGTAAACTCTGCTCATGGGTCCCTTTGGTAGGGCATATTGTAGGAACATATACTGATGGAGGTCAGTAAGCTCTGCATTTTGCTGCCCAGATTTAAGACAGACCAATTGGGTAGAGGGCTGTGGGTTGTGTTAAAAGCGGTCGATGGCATCATTACTTGCCCAGTACCTTGAGGCCGCAAGGTGGGAGTTTTTTGTTTCTTCATAGGGACTCTCGCCCTCTGACTCGCTTTCAGTTCACAACCATGTTATGGCTTCCATTGCGGCACTTGGGTGAGGAACCAGGTAGTTTTGCCTCTCATTCTTTATGCATTGGTGCTGCTATTAGTGTGACCTCTGCTGGTCTCTCAGATCACATTATACAGAGGATTGACAGATGGCGTTCCTGAGCTTTCATGGGCTATGTGCGCTTATGAGCATGGAAGAGTGGGGTAGCTACCTTAGTCAAGTTCTAACTTTGTTCCTTTTTTACAGGTGCATGGAGGCGGCCCCAGCACTGTTGGCTGATTGGCCACTTGTACGTTCACTGGGCTGGTCAGTGAGCATCCGTGCAACCAGCAGGGATTAAATGGGTCTGGCATTAGCAGAGATATCCATATTGTGGCTGGATGAGCATGGTCTTTGTTGAAGCCAGCTCCTGCCCTTGCTGTGACATCACGATAGAGGGCAGAGTCACCCAGCAGCTATCATCCTGCATTTGGATAGCAACAATCTCTGTTCATGGACATGTAAACAGATTATCAGGGTGGCAAAAAGGGACTTTTGGAGGTTTTGCAAATGTTCCTCGGTGTGATTTTTATTGTCGGACATCATTCCAAGGCCTGCCTATATTGGCCGACCAGCGGAGTTGTTCACAGGGGCTAGCTAAGATTAATTGCCATACTGGGCGCTGAGTTTGCGAGCAAGGTGGTTATGCATAACTGGGCAGAGGCTGAGTGTGCGGGTCTGTTTCAGTAGGATGGCTTCACCTGTCCCCTATTGGGCAGGACTTGCTATTTAATGATTGGCAGGAGGCCTTGGAATTTATGGTCTTTCATGATGCCCACTAGTGCAGCTTTAGGGGGGTGTCGCAGTGTATTTAACATCTCCCTGTGCCAGTGGAAGGTTCCCAGATGTTTCCGGGGCCAGAGCCTTAGGAGCATTGCTATTGGGTCGTGGCCAGGTGACCTCGGCTTGGCTATTTCCTCGGTGGGTTGGAGGCTCTGGGATGGGGCTCTCCGAAGCATGCATACATTTGCTAGTCATATACTGAGGTAGGTGTATGGGGGGGGGGGTGCAGGCTTGCCACAAGTAGGTCTGTGGCGGAGGGCGGAGATGATAACACTTGCTAGTAATAAGATCCGGACATTGGTTATATTGGTTAACTATGGTTATAAAAGTTTGAGTTGTTCATTAAAGCTTTGACCATTTTAATCCCAACATGAGTGGCGCCCCTTTTGTGATTTGGAAGTGGCGGTTTGGGTGGTAGGACAGTATTTAAGGAAAGGGTACACCGGGTCCGTACTACCCTGGTTAATTTCTAAGGCCGCGGGGCAGGGTCCTGGCCGGTGTGTGTAACTGGGAGCACAGGCCGGTGACGCATCCCCTGTCCTGCAGTTAGGGCCGGGTACTACTTGGGGGTAAGCCATGTGACCTGATGCTATGGGGGAGGGAGAGAGGCGGGGAGGGGGTTCTCAGGGCAGCACTGCCAGGCAGAAGTTGTTTTTTTAAATCATGGGCTACCCCTCTCACACTTTTGCGGGAGCGGAGGAGTATGGCTGCTGGGAGCGGAGGGAGGGGGTGAGTAATATACTGTATTTATTTCTCATGAAGGGGCAGGCCTCCCTCCACTCTGCTCCCAGTGTTTAAGGCTACAGATTGAGGCATCCCCACCCATCCCTCCCTTTGCTGTAGGGGTTCACGGTGCTGAGTTGGCATCGGTGAGGATTTCGGGTAGAGCAGTGGGTTCCCAGAGGTTTCCGTGGCCAGAGTCTTATGAGCATCATTGTTGGGCCATGGTCAGGCGACCTCAGCTCGGATATTGCCTCATTGGAGAAGCACACATACATTTGCTAGTCATATGGCGAGGTAGGAATATTGGGGGGGGGGGGGGGTGCGGGCTTGCTGCAAGTAGGTCTGCAGCGGAAGTTGGAGATGGTAACACCTTACTAGTAATATGGCTGGTGAATTTCCGGATCCAGAAGTTGGTTATATCAGTTAACTAGGGTTGCAAAAGTTTGAGTTGTTCATTAAAGCTGTGACCAGTTTAATCCCAACATGAGTGAAGTTTCTTTTGCGATTTGGAAGAGGCAGTTTGGGTGATGGGACAGTATTCATGGAAAGGTGAATTTGTAGGTAAATAAGGGGTGCACCAGGTCTATGCTACCCTGGTTAATAGCATTATGAAACATGGATGCAGACTGAGTAATTATCATTTAATACCCACAAGTAAAAGTTCATAGTAAAGCAATTTCATACATCACTCATATATGAGATGACATGGAAGCTATCCAAATGTATCATAGCTTTTACTGTACAGATATTGTTCCCTTTAACCAATTCTCTTTGATGAATTCAATAGAAAACTCTGCATGCAGTCCTATTGATTAAGCGCTGAATTTTTTTAAATGATTTTAAAAACTTAAATTCCTCCTAAAGAAATCAACCATGCAATATAACCAGCAATTACAATCATTTAATATTTTTACCCCATGAGTGAATGGTATAATTACCCATTGTTGAAGGAAAACTCACTAATTGTTTCCAAAGTGAACTGCATCATTAACATTATAAAGAGATGCAATAAGGTTGTTTTACATTTACTAGGACAATTGTCTCTACAATGAATTGCAGAAATATTTATTTAGGAGAATTCAGTAGACCATGGTAAATTTTTATTCCACTACACAATGAATTTGTTGCAATCCAATAATAGAAACCACCCTCGCTGAACTAGATTCTTCCTAAGAAGACTCCATGTAGTTCAACCCCCCTCCAAAGAAGACTCCCTCATTATTCAAGACCACCCCTGAGAGAAGATTTCCTCCCGGCTCATGGCCAACCCCCCCAATGAAGGCATCTCCAAAAGAAGACCCCCCAAAAGGTCCCCCCTCCACTATGCTAACACACTCCTAAGACTTACCCAGGGGATTCCCTAGTACCTAATGTCCCAAGTAGGAACAATCCCCTTCTGTTTCTAGCTCCAGAGCCTCTGGATTCAAAAATGTCAGCTTTGATCAATAGTGGTAGTCCTGCAGTACTACTGCAAGGGGCCACTGTCATGGCAGTGTGGCAAGTTGGCTAATGGAGGAGTAGTCTAATGGTTAGAGCAGCTGGCTAGAACCAAGGAAACGAGGATTTATATCCGATTGTTGCTCCTTGTGATCTTGGGTAAGTCACTTGACCTTCCATTGCCTCAGATACAAACTTCACAGCTGATGTAGAAATGTTAGCACATAGTTAGAGTGTACCACAACGTAGGGAGGGGATTGGTGCAAGTATTACCTGCGCACAAATGGCTGTGCAGATAGTAGTGTGATGCCTATTGAAATTGCATTATAACAAGCTATGCATATTTAAATGACATAGTAAGCAGCATTCGCTCGTGCTATTGTTTGAATGCCTGATTGGAGATGAAGTAAAACTTTGGTGAGTGTAGGATAAGGAAACTATGGTGCATATAGGAGAAAGCAGATCACTGTGTAAGAGAACAGAAATGTTTCCTAGTGTGATTTACCTGCTGATGGTCCATTCTTTACAGTGCTACAAAATGTATAGGTACCCTTCACAAACCACTGTTTCAGGCACTAAAGTTAAGCACACAACTTTCTACACTGCCTTGCTACCACCATGCGAATAAACGATTTTTACTCTACATTGAAAATTATTTTAAATATACTAAATTGTTATTTCAAATTTTGCAACAGATATGTTGCTGCTAGCTCATAAGCTTTCTGTGCATGCCGCTGGAACCTGCTGCATATTGTCACAGGGCCTACCTTGGCAGCGTACTGGAGCGAGGTAGGTGGGACATAAAAACATTTAAGGTTGGGTTTGGCCAATAACTTACAGGGCCCATGGACTTTCAGCCCTGATAGCGTCCTTTGGTACCAAAATCCCACAGAAAACAAAAGGTCCGAGTGGAGGGAAAACAAAAGGCATTTATTTCCCCTTTCATGCAAAAAGGTTCATATGCTTGGATACACAAACGTCAAACACAAATTCCTTGCTTCAGGTAAAAGAAAAAGAAAGCATTAAAGGAAAACTGTTATCTTCACAGTAAAAGGTATAGCAGGCAAACAAACAGTTTCAACTCCGACGACCTAGCTTAGTTGCCTAGTAAGGACTCCAAGCTCCCTGTCTTACAGAAGCTACAGTCCATCTCAGTGTCTGATGCAAATTCCACCTGCATCGGTTCCCCTTCTGAAGCCTCTGAGCCTAAGTCAGTACTTGTGGGTAAGTTGTAATAAGGCTTTTTAAATATCTTCTGCACAACCTCCCAATGCTCAGGGTTGAATACAGGGCGTCGGTCATGCGCCCTCATATACTGGGAACTGTCTTCCTTTGGTAAGTGTTTTATCTTAGCTTTCTGTAAAGCTTGGTCATTCTCAAGTCTCTTGGTTGGTGCGTGTTTCTTGCACCTTATCTCATAAGCATTCTCACCAGGATAATATTCCTGTGCTCCCTGTAATCCCCATACATCAGCAGTCTGTACCTTGCTTTTAGTTAAATATGGGTTACCTTTTCTTCTCGGCTTGTCTGCTCCAGGTGAGGTTTGAGGCCTGCTCCAGTTGGGATCCTGCCTGGCCTGAGAAATAGGCCTTGTGCTCTCCAACCGTCTTGCTGTTGGCTTTAGACCACAGTCACAGCCACGCCTTTGCCTCTCTGTACAACAAACACTCACTCTGGATGGAGTTGTCCCACCTTCTCCACGGGATCTCCTTTCTCCAAGCCAATGCGGCTGCTTCTGCCTCCTGCAGAACCGTGGTTCAGGGATTACTGCTCCTTCTGGATATCTAGGCCATTCACTCGGATATCCTGCCCATCCTGCTGGTTCTGCTGGTTCTCCTGGCAGTCCTCCTTTCCCAGGCCGTCCTGCCTGTGCCTTTCTCCAGGGCTGTCCTGTCTCCTCAGGTTATCCTCCTTTCCAGGGCTGTACCACTTTCCCAGCCTGTTCTCCTTTCCCAGGCTGTTCTGCTCCTGATTCTCTCTGGTCTGAATCCGGTTCTCGCTGCTCTGAGTCCCTTGTTCTGCCCATTCTGCCTTCCAACCTTCCAACTTCCCTTTAAGAGGCACTCCTCTATTTCTTGATTGGCAGCTGGCTGGCATTACCTCATGACCTAGGAGGTGTGGTTCCTCTGTTCCTCGGAGGTCCCTCCTGCTCCCCCTATGTGGTTCCTCGCGATATTGCAGGTTGTGCTTGACTTTTCCTGCATTTAAAACATTTTCTTCCCCTCTCAGAGGGTCTGCAGCATCACAATATTTAGTGCAGAAATTTGTGCATATCTCATTTGCATATGTGTTGCTTATGGCATACCGGCACACAACATTTGTGGTGCTCTCGTGCTAGAAAACTGTGCACAGAGCTTTTAGTGAATGTCTCTGATGCTGTCTTTCTGCATTAGCCCTTTTGAGTGTAAGCCCTCTGGTGACGGGAAAACACATACTGTACCTGAATGTAACTTGCCTTGAGTTTCTGAGAAAAGACATGAGCTAAATCTAATTTCCCTTTACCACTAACAGCACATGCTAATTCACATGCTGCTTTGCGCACTTTAGTAAAATTGCCCTATGTGTTGATTTAAATAAAGGCTGAAAATAAGTTCTTCCTTGTATTCTCTGCTTAGGCTTCCTGGAATGAAATTACCTCCGAAGTATGTGATACGCTAATCCCAAACTCTTCTCTTATTTTAACATACTGGCAATCTATATAAAATTACTTACAAGTAAACCTGACAGTTGCATATGTTAATGGGTCTCCTGCTAGCCAAGGTAACTTGTAAGTCATTGAAAGGCGATCCTTCCAATTCACAAAGGTTTCTCTCTCATTCTTTGCTTATGAGAAAAGACCTTGGTGAAGTCAAACTCAAGTTTATGAACTAGAAAACTGAGTACTTGTGACCTGGACTGGCCACTGTTGGAAATAGGACACTACGCTTGACGGATCTTTGTTTGACCCAGTATGGCATATTTTATGTTCTTATGAAAGTTAATTCTTAGTAAATGTATGTCTGTAGTCATTTGGAAGAGGGTGATTACATGTATTTAGACATGTGTAACCATACATTTACTAGAGGTGAACTTTTATATTTGAAATGAAATATGCAGACGAACATGGAATCTTTTACCATCTTTTCCTTGACAACCCCCCCCCATCAGCCTCATATCATATCCTTGGGCCATCCATGGGGTAGGAACAATTCCTAGTTGTTCCTGCCCCATCAGAACAATAATATAAATAGCACCAGATGTCCAAAGGTCCTCGCCATTATGCATTTCTTCCATATAAAAAAATGGCAACCATTGACTAAAAGACTGGTACCATTTTGTTATATCTTTTCCATCAGTTATTACTACTCTGGGAGGCAGGAACAACTGGTGATTTCTTCTACCTCATGAAGAGTCCATGAATAGGGTAAAATACTGGAGATAGGGGGGAAGGGCTGGGGACAGGACCTAGAAGGTATATCTTGGTTTTTGTTCATGGGGAATATTAGCCTCATGCTTTTAAAGTTTGTTTTTTTATTTTTATTTTTTGTCTAAAAATTCAATTTGTTTTTTTCTTAATAAATGAAATAAAACAAATAAAAATATCCTAAAAACTCCAAAAGAAAATAGAACAGGGGTTTTTTCGAGGCATACTCCTAAAATTTAGTTTTTTCTGCACTTTGGGGATTAGAGTTAAAACCTAAATAATAAGGATTGAAAAATAAGGACAAAAGAGCAGGAGAGGACCAAAACAAGACACAGTAGTGCCCTTTTTATTCAGGGACACTGCACTGAGCACCAGGACCATTTGTATGAAACATATATTTTATACAAATTACTATGGACAGTTGGCATCATTATATGACCTTGTAATAAAGGCAAATGCAAATACCACAATTTAGATGCAGCTAATATAACATTCTTTTCACTTCAGAAAGGCAAAAATCCATCTTCTACCCCACATAATTTATGCTCTTACCCTTAATAAGAACCTTGACAGTTGACAGGGAGAGAATATGTCAATTTGGCTTGCAAATACGCCTGAGCCTTAATTAAGAAAGCAGTATGCAGAATGCTAAAAACCACTTTAACTGTTCCTGCTCTGCTCACACTATAAATAAATTTCAGGCATTTGTACCAAAGTGTAGCAATGAAATGCTAGTGAGATGATGTACATAAATTCCAATTAACAGTAGAGGGTCCTATTTACTAAAGTGTGGTAAGAATTTTCAGAAATAATGTTAATTAACGGAGGCATTACCAATATTTTGCCTTTCTGTTACAACAGAGATTTTTTTTTTACTCTATTAACTAAATGGCAGATAAGACAGTGCAGTTAACTACATATTCAGATGGCATTTATTGCACCATGTTATCTGCCACAACCGTTAATACATAGTAACCTGCCATGCATTAACTGTAAGATGCAGTCTGCTGCCATTTTTCACCTATTTAACAATGAATGCAAGCGATAACTGTTAGAACTCATTAACTGCCATGTGAACAGTTAATACATTTTAATAAATAGGCCCCAGACATTGGCAAATAATAAATGGCTCATATGCAATAAAAGAGGGAAGGGAACTATATTTGAACACATATTTATTTATTTATTTATTTATGTGTTTATTTTTTTAACCCTTTTTTTTCCTATACCGCTTTCATTCAGTCAAAGCAGTTTACATTTCAACTTTAACTGATTACCTTATAACAAAAAACAAAGTTGGGAGGGGGTTTGGGCACGCAAGGGAAATTAACAGGTCATAACTTCAGTACAGAGTTAACTTTAGGCATCAGTTTGTGTCTTATAATAGTTGTTCTGGTTTGATAAGTGGAGGTCCAGAACCTTTCATTTACTGGGGCTAAGTGACATTTCTGAAGTGTTCTGTGTAAAGGAATGTTTTCAGTTCTTTCCTGAAGTCTTTACTGTCTACGGTGGCTTGAATATCTTCCGGGAGGGAGTTCTATAAGGCCAGGGCGGAGAGTGAGAATGCTCTTTTGGAAGTCATCTGCTTGGATTTTTAGAATGCGGTGGGTGGGATGATCATATTTTTGCTGTTGTTCCTTCTGGGTCATGTGTCTGGGTCTCTTATAATTGTAGGATATCCACTGAGGAGAGCTGTAAGATTTTAAAGCTGTTGAGCGTCACCTTAAGCCTAGTGTGAGAATGTACTAGGAGCCAGTGGTTGAGTGTGGGAGTGATGTGATCATGTTTAGTTCTCCCTCTGATTATGTGGTCACTGTGATTTGTGCCAACTGGAGTGGAAGGATGGATTTTTTTTGTTAGGCCTTGGTATAGTGAGTTGCAGTAGTCCAGTATTGGGGTGACAACAGCTTGGCATACTGTGCAGAAATGGTCCTGACTTAGAACTGGTTTTAGTTTCTGAATTTATTTTACATTCTCTTATGTACTGTGCTATTCTGCATCAGTGAAGTTTACATTGAACAAACTGAAATTACATTGAACAGGGCATTATAACTTGGAGATAACTATTTTACAGGGAACATGGGCTATGGAGGGTTAAGTGGCTTGCCCAAGACCACAAGGAGCACCTGTGGGTCTAGAAACCCCAGTCCTTCCGGCCCAAGGTTGCTGTCCTCTAGTGGGCTTGGAACCCCCGACCTTCCAGCCTGAAGTACCTTGCCCCAACCACTAGGCCACTCCTCCACTCAATGGCTTTCATTTTGTAGTAGGCATTTGTAGTGGTCTTGTTTATGTGGGATTATAGGTTTAGGTTTTGTCCAGGCAGGGGTGGCCCAAGGGGAGTGCGGGGCCATGTGCGGAGATTAATTGTGGGACCTCATTTGCATAATGAACTTCATTTGAATAAATATTTGCATAATGTTAACATGCATTTTTAGTAAACATGCCTCTTAATGAGTGTCTGGATAAAGAAATACTAACAGATTTCTACGTTACTATCTTCCAGTGCCAACAGCCAGGCCCATTAGGAAGTGCTATAAACACTGACCATTTAGAACTCATAGTAAATCCACCATATCATAACAGCACTTCCAGGACTCACAAAGTACCAAACCCTACTTATCAAAAGGCAACAGTACAAATATTAAACCAATACATCTCAGAGAATACCAATGCATCTCCTACTGGGGAAAGAGAGTGGTAAGGTCAAATAGAAACTACATGAACAGAATAACTCAGTTTGGTTAAAATGCAGAACATAGACCATCACCAAAGAACAAGGGATCATAATTTAGAAATAGGAAGACAATAATTAAACTGGGAACTCCAAAAGCCAAACTTGGGATGTACAACAACACTGGAGAAATACAACTATAAATTAATTTCCTCTCTAACGATGCACATTTCCCAGAGCTGATATATTGCAGTTCATAAATTCAAAATAAACAAGTATTTTTCTACCTTTTGTTGTTTGTGCATTTTCTTTTTCAGTTGCAATTACTCCAGTCACTTTCTTCTGGTTTCTTTGTATCTTCTGCGAGCTATCCATTTGTCCTTTCTTTTCTTTTCAATTTTTTTCCATTTTCTTTCTCTATATCTGCTTTAACATACTGATCTTTCCCCTTTTGCTCTTTCCCCCATTTATTTCCTTATTCCTTTATTATCCACTCATATTTCACCCTTCCATTCTCAATCCCCACTTACTCTCCCAAAACCCGCCCCATCGTAGTTTTCTTCCCTCCCACACAAAATATATTTTCCCCTTTCCATTCTCATTCCCCATCCCCAATCCTTTCTAGTCCTCCCCCAAAATCAGTTCCCTTATAGTTCTAGACCCACCCAGCACCCACCCCCTTATAGTCCCATTCTCCCAAGCCTCCACATCAGCCCATTTCCAGTCCTAGCCCCCCCCCCCCATATGCTCTTTTCCAGTTCCATTCCAGCCCTCCATCAGCCCATTTCCAGCCCTAATCCAACTCCCATCAGCCCACTTCCAGTCCTATTCCAGCCTCCATCAGCCCATTTCCAGTCCTATTCCAGCCCATCACCCATTTGCAGTACAAGTTCCCCCGTCAGACCATTTCTAGTCCTATTCCAGCTCCTCATCAGCCCATTTCCAGTCCTAGCCCCTCATATGCTCTTTTCCAGTTCCATTCCAGTCCCCCATCAGCCCATTTCCACTCCAAGCTCCCCCATCAGACAATTTTCAATCCTATCCCCTTCATCAGCTCATTTCCAGCCCTATTCCAGCTCCCAACAGCCCATTTACAGTCCTAATCCAGCTCTTCATCAGTCCATTTCCAATTTTAGCCTTCCCATCACAGCCCATTTGCAGTCCTAGGACCCCCCCCCCACCATCACAGCCCATTTGCAGTTCTAGCCCCCCCCCCCCCCACCATCACAGCCCATTTACAGTCCAATCACCCCCCACCATTACAGCCCATTTGCAGTCCTAGCCCCCCCACCATCACAGCCCATTTGCAGTACAATCACCCCCCACCATCATAGCCCATTTGCAGTCCTATCCCCCAACCATCACAGCCCATTTGCAGTCCGTTCCCCCCCAACATCACAGCCCATTTCCAGTCCGTTCCCTCCCCGACATCACAGCCCATTTGCAGTCCGTTTCCCCCCCATCACAGCCCATTTCCAGTCCAAGTTCCCCCCTGATCACAGCCCATCCAGTCCTACCCCCCCCTCCTCTGAACAGCTCCGTGGATGTCTATGGGGCTTCAGAGGGTGCCGGGGAAGCCCGCTTCAAGGCCCCAGCTCCCTCTGTACAGCCACCAGTGTGAAGAGCCTTTTCCTTTATTTATTTATTTAGTATACATTTGTATACCGCTACTTCCAGCGATCAGCAGCGTTTTTTGATTACAGATTGGAAACAGCCACCAGCATGGTGGTAGATGAGACTAATGCCATGCCCAGCCGGGTGATGGACGTTAGCAATGCAGAAGGAACCACAGAAAGCTCGGTGGGAAGGGTCTCTGGACAAGGGCAGTCTGAGGCTAGGCCTTATGGGTGGTGTGAGGGAGTGGAGATTGGGGGTAGGGTCATGCCATGGCAGAGGGCCCCTAGTTTCAGATGTCAGGGATTTACCTTCCCTGGGGGTTGGCCGGTGGCGCAAGGAGGCTTTAGTCCGGCAGGTGCCCCTGCGTCATGGGAGCACTGGCTTGGTTGGGGGGGGGGGGGTGCAAGGTCCTTCCAGGGCCGAGTGGCTGGGGGCTTGGCAACCCTCTTGGCCTCCATCTGTTCCCCCTCCTGTTTTTTCTTTTATACCTCCACAGGATCCTACAGTGAGTCAACAACCTGCAGGTCAAGGAGCAGGATGGCAACTAAGAGCTGTGAATATGGAAGCGTGAACACCATCAAGGAGCAGTTGGAGGGAGTATGCCATCAGCGCTGATGATGTAGGGCTTCAACGGAGATAAGTGAAGGGCCGTGAGCCAATGACCTGTCTGAGGGCAGTGCAGAATATGGATACGGTGGCAGCAGGTGAGTTACCGGTGCAGCATGGGAAAGGGGCGGAGCAGGTTATTAGTTTTCAGGAAGGAACATGGTCTAAGGCGAAAAAGAAAAGAAAGCATTCACGTAGGCGATGTCACGGTTCTGCGTTATCCTCTTTCTCGTCAGATGACTCTTTGTCCTCTTCATCGGGAGCTGAGGGCATGGGGCAAGGGGTACGTAGCATGGTAGGAGCAGTGTCTATGGGAGGAAATGGTGCTCCTACATTAGTGTCATTCGCGGAGTTATGGGAAGGAATTCTGAGGAATCTGCACCATAAGATCAGGAAGCAGCGTTACATAGACATTTTCCACCTGTTAGAGGGAAGGAAGCAGTCGGGTGAGAGCAAGAAAAAGCGTAAGGAGGATGAGAAGGCTGGCCATATCAAAAAGGTTTCACGTAATGTGGTAAACTGGACGAGAGCCTTTTTGCGGTTGACAAGTGTCTGGGGTCATCATTTGCCAGAGCATTACAGGATGTTGCTGGCGTATGCAGATTCAATTTCGGAGACAGCTCAGACCCATGATGGGTGGGCATGGTTAAACTATGATGAGAAATTTTGTGACAAGATGGAGGAGAACAAAATGTTGTCATGGGGTACGCAAGATATTAACTTATGGCTGACTCAGTTGTCTGTTAGGGCAGGCTCGGGAGGAGGTGGGAGACGAGAGGAAGGGCAGTGAACACTAAGGGTTGGGTCATTCCTTTTGTGAAGGGGGGGTATGACACAGCAGAAAGTGGGGGGAAGTGGAGGGGGAGACATCTGCTGGAGGTTCAACAAGTCCTCTTGTCCATTTCCCGACTGTAAATTCTGGCATGTCTGCACAGTCTGTAGCGGTGGACACTTAGCGATCAAATGCATTAAAAAAGGGGCAACCGGGTTACCCTTGCCAGTTTCCAAATATCAGGGACGTATTGTGGTTGGAACCTACACTAATACGGTTAGATGCATTAAAGCCATGGTTACGACATTACCCTAGGAGGAAGGATAAGGAGATATTAGAATTGGGGTTTCGGTTTGGTTTTGTTATACCAGTGCACGGGAATGTTGTGGCAGCAAAAGCGCGAAATTCCTCTTCTGTTCGGTGTTTTTCAACCATTGTGCAGGATAAGTTGGCGGTAGAGCTGAATTTAGGGAGAATTGCTGGCCCGTTTTTGGAGCAGCCGTTCACGAATTTAGTAGTTTCACCACTTGGGATAATACCTAAGAAAGAACCGTGGAAGTTCCGGTTGATTCATAACTTGTCTTTTCCGTCAGGAGCATCGGTAAATGATCACATCCCTAGGGAGTTGTGTGCAGTCCAATATGCTTTGTTTGACAGGGCAGTGGAGTTGGTTAGAAAAAGCGGTCCCGGGGCTTTGATGGCAAAGGTCGATATTGAGTCAGCCTTTTGTTTACTGTCTGTACACCCGTCAGCTTTTCATTTGTTAGGATTTTGTTTTGAGGATGAAATGTAATTTTGTCAAATGCTTGTCTATGGGCTGCTCGGTTTCTTGCGCCTATTTTGAGAAATTTGGTACATTTCTGCATTGAGCGCTGGTACAGAAGGTGGGCTGTGAGAATGTGGTCCATTATCTGGATGATTTTCTGTTCAACAGAGCGGCGCAATTGGATGAGTGCCAGCAGTTATTAGAAGGTGTTGGGGAGCTGTCTCATGAATGGGGAGTGCCGTTGGCTGCTGGTAAGACAGAAAGCCTGATGAGAAGGATCACTTTCTTGGGGGTGGAACTCGATTCATTGGAAATGGTTGCTCATCTTCCATCGGAGAAGGTATTGAAGTTGAGAGCATTGGTGGCAAACGTTTTGGCTTCCTATAAGTTAACGTTGCGGGAAATGCAAGCATTAATAGGCTCTCTGAATTTTGCATGCAGAGTCATCCCAATGGGCCGCGTGTTTTTGCGGCAGCTGGCGGCTTCTACATCGGGAGTCTGAAAACCGCATCACCGCATTAGAGTGTCAAAGAGTATGAGGGCTGACTTGAGAGTTTGGGACGTTTTTTTGGAAGGTTTTAATGAGACATCGGTTATGATGGAGGCAGAGATATCCAGCGTAGACTTGCAACTATACACGGACGCAGCGGGTGGTGCGGGCGTGGGCATTTATTTTGGGGGGGCTTGGTGTACCGATACCTGGCCGCAGTTGTGGCGGCAATCAGGTTAAACAAGCAATATCACCTTCTTGGAACTGTTTCCCATTTTAGTGGTGCTGCAGTTGTGGCCGGATAAGCTTCACAATCATAAGGTAGTTTGGTTGTGTGATAATGCAGCGGTGGTCACTGTGGTTAACCATTATACTCCGCGTTGTGTTCAAGCAGCTGCATTAAAAAGGGAAGTGATCTTAGCTTGCTTGCATTTGAATGTGTTTGTAAAGGCCAGGCATATCCCAGGATGTACTAATAAGTTTGCTGACGCTCTTTCTCATTTCAAGTGGGAACTGTTCAGGATGTTGGCACCAGAAGCATCTTGGCCGACAGATATGCTGAATCTGCTGCGGAGTTCAGTGTCGGCAGCGACATGGACTGCTTATCAGAGAGGCTGTGACAAAGTAGTAGAATATTTGGAGGCACGGGGATGGCGGCCAGGTTGTGTTTCTGATAAGCTCATGGGTCAGTATGTGGTGTAAGCTCATGGGTCAGTATGTGGTGTATGCCAAAGAAAAAGGTGTCTCCAGAGCTTCGGTGCGTAACCACCTAGCTGGGTTTACCTTTTTTGCTAGAGAAGTAGGATGGGGGTACTCGACTCCGGGGTTCTTGGCCCGGAGTCTGTTACAGGGTTGGGAGCGAGCTTGGACAACCCCAGGTGATGCTAGGTGGCCAATTACGCACGAATTGCTCATGAGACTTTGCGCAGCATTACCCAGGGTAGTGGCGTCACCGTACAAAGCCACTCTTTTCAGGGCGGTTTTCTGTTTGGCATTTTTTGGGGCCTTCCGATGGGTGAGTTGGATGCAAACTCCAGCAGTTCTGAAGGTGATGGTTGTATGTGGCACCGGCATATGCAGGTTGAAGAGGGGTAGCTAGGTGTGAGGCTGGCAAGATCTAAGACAGACCAGTGGGGAAAGGGATTGTGGGTTGTGCTGAAGGTGATTGGTAGCCTTCCAACATTCCCAGTGACTGCATTGAGAGCTTACTTGCGGTTGCATCCTTGATCGGATAGATTGCTGTTTCTGCATGAGGATTCCCGTTGGTTGACTCGTTTTCAGGTTTCAGCAGTGCTACGGATGGCCCTTCAGCATATAGGTGAAGATCCTAGGCTGTTTGTGGCACATTCTTTCCTCATTGGAGAAGCAACCGGCGCAGCGGCTGCGGGGTTACCAGAAGAAGAGATACAGTGCATTGACAGATGGCGCTCTCAGGCTTTTCTGGGTTTTATGAGTGTGGAGGGAGTGTCCAACTATGGCTTCTAACTGGTCCTTTCTCTTTCAGATGGGGGGCAGTGGCATCGAGGTTGTTGGATGATCGGCCATTCATTTGTTCATTGGGCTGGCCAGCGGGCAGGATTTCAGCCGGTTGGGCCTAATCTGGGCATGGACCCGGCTGTTGTGTCCGTCCTATGTCTGGGTGAGCATGGCCTTCATTGGACACAGCTTTTGCCTTTGCTGCAGTACCATGGGAGGGTGAGGAACAAGCCTGTAATAATACTACTGCATTTGGGAGGCAACACCCTGGTCTTATGGACTTCTAAACAATTGATAAGAGCGGCAAAGAAGGAACCCTCCGAATATTTCAAGAAGTTGTTTTATTATGGTTGGATATCATTCAAAGGCCTGCCTGCTCAGACCAGTGGCATTGGTATCGGGGCTTGACAAAGATTAATTGACAGATTGGTTGTTGGGTATGCGAGCATGGGGGTTATCAAATCTTGCACTCTTGGGTGGAGATTGATTGTGTGGAGTTGTATCGGCAGGACGGGGGTGCACTTATCCCCAGTTGGTGTTGATTTACTGCTCAATGATTGGCAGGAGGCCTTGGAATGTGTTGTGCAGCGGGAGGTTCACTGGTCGCAGCTTGGTGGTGGTGGGGGGGGGGGGTGGCGCAGAGACATTGAAGTCTCCTGTGCCGGTGGCGGGATCGGCAGGCTTTTGCTAATAATTTGGCAAGGTTGAGTAAAAAGGGGGGTAAAAGCTTGCCATTGGTTTGGCCACGGTGGAAGCGGAACGGGGTCACCTTGCTAGTTGCATGGCTGATGAAGCATCATTTATGTAAATCATATACATATTGTATAATAGCTCACATTATAGTATAGCTCACTATGTAGATAATGCAACTCACTCTAACACATTATACCATAACTTTAACTTTTATTTCTTTACATTTTCTCACTAATACTCTTAATATCTTTGTTTGTAAGACCGCTTTGATTGTATGATAAGGCGGTATAGAAATCCAATTAAATAAATAAATAAATAAATTTTGGAGGATTATGGTTGTAATAGAACGTTCATTAATGTTATGAATGTTAATAAAGCTGCGACCAGTTGATTTCCAAAAATGGATTTGGTTGTATTTTGTTGGGAAAAGGTTGGGTGGCCTAAAAGGGGCTGAAGAGGAGGGGGCAGTGTGGGAGAGGGGGTATGGGGGGTTGGACAGGGGGAGCACTGGGTCCGCGTACCTCGGTTAGTGCAAAGGCCGCAGGGCAGGGTCCCTGGTGTCCGCTCGTAACCAGGTGCATGGCCCGGTGAGGGGACCCTGCACGCGGTCGGTGAGGTTAACGACGGGAGGGCGAAGAGCACAGTGAGGGAGCATCTTTTGAAACCATTGGCTCCCCCCCCCCCGCGAGTGAGAACATGGGGAGCCAATGGGTTGCGAGGAGGCAGGGAGAGCGGGAGAAGCCGGGCAGTGGACGGCTAGCGGAAGCTTTGCAGGGCGATGGAGCTTTTTGCGGCTTCCCACCCTCCTGCCCATTATAGGGTGAGGACTGTGGTTAAGAAGGGGGTGTTGCAGCTGGAGGGGGAAGGTGGGATCCCGGAGGTTTCCAGGGTCCCGAGTCTTAGGCAATACTTGGGGTGGGGGTTGGTGCCCCCGACCCAGATAACCCCTGGCCAACCTTTGCTAATAATATGGCAAGGTCAAGTAAAAAGGGGGGATAGGTAAGCTTGCCGTTGGCTTGGCCGCAGCGGAAGCGGAACAAGGTCACCTTGCTAGTTGCATGGCTGGTGAATCATCGTTTCGCTAGTAGGTTGTTAAGAGGATTATGGTTGTAATAGAATGTTCTTTAATGTTATGAATGCTAATAAAGCTGCGACCAGTTGATTCCCAAAAATGGATTTGGTTGTATTTTGTTGTGAAAAGTTGGGCGGCCTAAGTGGGGCTGAAGAGGAGGGGGGGGGGCGATGCAGGGGAGGGGATATGGGGGGGTTGGACAGGGGCACCGGGTCCACCTACCTCGGTTAATGATAGAGTTGTTTTTATACCTCGTAAATACACAGGAGGAAAGCCTGTTTCAATTGAAAGCAAGCTCTGCTACAAGGGGAAATAGGATGAGGGTGAAAGGGGATAGTCTCAGGAGAATTATGTGGAAATATTTCTTTACTGAAAGAGTGGTGGATGCGTAGAATAGTCTCCCAGTGGAGGTGGTAGATATGATGAGACTATCTGAATTCAAAAAAGCATGGGACAAACATAGAGGATCTCTAAAGGAAAAGAGGGGACTGTTGTAGTGGATACATATAAAAGGGCAGACTAGATAGGTCATGCGGTCTTTTTCTGTTGTCATGTTTCTATGTTTCTATGCAAACTTGCAAGCTTTATGTGCCTTCATTTATCCATGCCTAAATAGAAGACATCATCTCTGTCACTTCTGTTTTATAAACATAAATAGATGTGTACTTATCTTTATCAAATTGGCCTAAAATAGGCACACTTTGGCTGCCTTAAGCTGGGTGACCTATCTTAAAATTACCCTCATAAGGTTTTGTAAACCAAATTCCTATGTACAAATCATGCAATTATTATGCAATACATACTAATTACTATGTCAGTGCAGCCATTCTGTTGGCTATATGCTAATGATACCTGGCTCTCTGTGAGACATAACAAAAATAAGCAACACAAACTGTTGGTGGATGCAAGTGGCACTAATACATTTTCCCATATTACTAATGGTGATATTTTTAGGCACCGTTTTATAGTTAAATAGGTGCTGTAAATGAGAGATCCCTGGGTCTAGAGGAACACTTCATGCAGATTAGATGACAAAGCAAGCTTGAGGAAAGGCAGTGAAAAATCCATATTCATGGTTGATAAAGCATGTTGTCACAGTTCAAGGAGAGAGATTTCAGCTCTGAGTCCTTTTTTTTTAAGAGAAATAGCTAGCTAGATCTGAGTAAAAATGTTTACATAATCGTCTGCCATCAACAAAACTTTCAAGACTCTGTTCCCACATGAAAACAAGCTGTCTGACTGAAAAACTGTAGATTAAGTATCACAGTTGGTTCTGTTGTTCAGCTGTGCCAAGACGCCCCATTGTTATTCACTAATCTTTGTCTCATTTATTGAACAATTTTATTTCTCTTCCATGGCAGTTTCCCATTTAACATAGAATTAAAACCATCATCTGCTTGATTGATCTCGATATGGCACTGAGAACAAATATCCCTTCAATACATTTCTCTGATTAATGGTGAAATCCAATACCCCGTCACTCAGCAGAGGAACATTTCCTGCTGTGAACTGTGACTAGTGAGAGAGAACCTGACACTGTCTCGCCACTTTGCTACTAACTCTTCCATGGAAAATGTTTTTTTCTCCAAATAAGTTTAAAAAAAACCAAGGAGCAGACTTTTGCCCAACAAGATTATCACTGATAGCTATTAAAGTTTGAACCAGCAATAAAAAGACACACAGTCATGCTCTATAAAGAGACAGTCTAAGTGCTTCTGAATCTTTAGCTCCTGAGAACTTTAACACAACATGGGTTCTGCAATTATAGAAGGCTAAAACTGTACATAATCAGTTCTGTGACAGGCACCAAAATACTGCCAAAATACAGTTTACACAAGCAAGTTGGAGAAAATAAAAATGAATGTAAATAAATGAGAAATTTTATTTGTGTGTATCTCTCTCACACTCTCTCTCTCTATAAATATACAGTTCTCTGTAGAAGAAAATAATTTCTTAATATACACCTTTCTCCATCTTTGTGTGTGTATTTATACACGCATCTATCTATCTATCTCTGTATAATTATTTTATTTATTTGTTTTTTAATACTGCTTTATCCTTTAGTCAAAGTGGTTTACAATATATATTTATATATATGCGCACACACACACACATTTTATATATGTATATATATATATATATATATATATATAACCACCTTTACTAAAGCATAAAGATAGATGTGTGTATATATATACTGTATATTTAAAATGGCCAATAATCACCAATGCTTTACAACAAAATGGATAGCACTGGAACTTATCTAGTGTCTGGGGCTGAACATCTGTTTTCACCAGTCAGTGCCTTACTATATGTCTGAGGCAGTATTCAGCTTTTTTATGTTGGGATCGTTAGAGTTAGAGTACATTATTTATTGTCTCAGATGAACCTAAATGGATGAAGAGGATCTAAAGGAGGGTGACTAGTGGAGTGCCTCAGGGATCAGTTCTGGAACCAGTACAGTTCAATAACACTAAAAAACACCTCAAATGTGATGGTGTCTGAGGATCTCAAGATGATGAGGCAATGTGAAAAGATGGTGGCCAAAGCCAGAAGGATGCTAAGCAGCATACAGAGAGGAATAGTTAGCAGGCAAAAGAGGTACAGGTTGTTCATGAGGCCTCACTTTGAGTATTGTATTTAGTTTTAGAAACTATACCTTGCAAAAGATATAAAAAAGGTTTGGAGGAAGACAACCAAAATGATAAGGGGATTGCTCCAGAAGTCATATAAGAAGAGATTTGAAGACCAAAATATGAATTCCCTAGAGGAGAGGAGGGGCAGGGGATAAGATACATATGTTTAAATAATTAAATGGTATTAATGAACAAACATCTTTTTTAAAGATGGGGAAATTGTGGAGCTAGAAGACATGAAATGAAGTGCAAGGAGGTAAACTTAAAAGCAATGCCAGAAAATACTTTTTCACAGAAAGAGTGGTGGATGTCTGGAATGCCCTCTTGATGGAGGTAGTGGGGAAAAAAACAGTTACTAGAACGATACAGAGGATACTTCAGGCCTATTCTGGATATGAAAGGGATAAACACCTGTCTCCAGGCTTCTCAGTTTCAAATAGAAATTTTAAAACCTGTCATCCAGGTGCTCCAAAAGGGGGAGTTTCTTATTTCCCTGGACCTGGCCAAGGGCTCCTTTGACATTCCCATCTGGGAGGATCAGCAGCATTTCCTGTGATTTTGCTGTTCTGGGTAAGCACTTTCAGTTTTATGCTCTTCCCTTTGGACTCACAATGACACCCAGAACCCTTTCTAAAGTCATGGTGGTTGTTGCCACAGCTCTCTGGTGGGAGGGCATTGGCCTCTAATCATATCTGAATGACTTGCTCATTCAGGTCAAGCCACCATCTGAGGCTGCCTGGGGGATGACCCAGATGATACAATTCCTGGAATGCTTTGGCTGAGTCATCATAGAGATGGCTCTGGTGGCTATGTTGTCCAATATTTTTTCCTCCCTTGATGCAGGTAATACAGTGTTGCTTGTTCATTTGGATTAGCAGGCTGCTTTTGATATTGTTAGTCAGCCTATTCTTTTGCCTCAGTTTTGCGATCTTTGCCTTTTTGGACAGTCCTAGCATGATTCCAGTTCCTTCTCTCTGAACTCTCTTTCAGGATCCAGAGTGTTGATATACCACACTCCAGAACAAAGCACTCAAAGCAAACCTGCCACAGAGCCTTCAAACTATATGCACCCTCTCTCTGGAACACACTTCCAAATCCTTTAAGAAATATCTCCAACCTCCATTCCTTCCGCGAGCACCTCAAAACCTTCCTGTTCTACAAACACTTCAACTCCGACTCCGAACCACAAACATACTGAGATCTTTTGTAAATGTATCCACCAAAACTATTTATAACACAGAGCTACCTGTTACTTGTATAGAGCTACAATGTTCCCTGTACATAATTGGGTATTATATGTAATGTGAATCTTTCTGTTCAGTGTAAAGCACTTTCATCCTGTGAAAAGCAGTATATAAGCTCTGCTAAATAAATAAATAAATTAATTAAATAGATGTCATTCTCCTATTTGGTCCAATATGGGATGCTTCAGGGTTCTATCATGTTCTGCATGCTTTTTAATATCTTTTTGGCACTGCTGACGTTATTTTTGGCTCAGAGGATGGGTTAAGGATGTACCAGTTTGCTGATGATAACCAGCTCTTATTTAGAAATAGTTCTTGGGATTCACATTTTCAGCTTTTGTGCTCCTCTCAGTTGGCTTCTATTGATGAATGGATTCATTCTAATCAATTCATTTCAAACCTGGAAAGTGTGAAGCCATTTGGTCTTCCTTTGACAACATTGTCCCTTCCTATATATCCTCCATAGTGGGCTCAAAGATTCCCAGCCAAGATTTGATTAGGTTCCTGGGCGTAATTTTGGATAGCGGTTTGTCCTTTTTCTCTTCTTATATAAATCTTTTTATTAACAAATTGAGGAATAAACAAGGAATTTTAAATTAAAGAAAAAATACAGAAAATAACATAGTCCACATCCAGGGGAGCGGCCATTACAAATTTAAAGAAAAAAAAAACAAGGAAAATACACAATATAATTAGAAATCAGGATAGGAAGGAGCTAATGCCCACAAATTGTACAAAATTCTTATTACTTTGCTTACTGAAATGAACACATTAATCTACATACTAAGTCGAAGGAACCTGATTTGCAATAAATAATTCAAGGGATGAAGTCTCAGAGAAAACGTACTTGGTGCCACCAAATACAACCACACATTTACAAGGAAATTTAAGGAAAAAGGATGCACCAAGTGCTAAGACGCGGGGCTTTAAAGACAAAAAAGCCCTACGTCTAAGCTGTGTTTGCCGAGAGACATCAGGAAAAATGTTTACCTTCCCCCCACAAAATTCAGCATTCTTATTTGCAAAAAACAAACGCATAACAGATTGTTTATCAGCCTCAGACATGAAAGAAACAAACAAAGTAGCACAAGAATAAATTATATCATGAGAAGATTCTATAAACTCAGATACATCCAGAGAATCTATTAAACCTTTAGGGGCAACTCCAGGGGAACCACCACCGGGGGCACCCCAGACACAGGAAGATAATAAAGCTTATATATAATGGGAAGTACACGGGCAAGGTCCCGGTGGACGCCGGTAACCTGGTGAGCGGCCCGGGTCCGGCGTCCTGCTTCGGGGCTTGGGGGGGAGGGGGGTTGTATGGGGGGGTCCAGGCAGAGGTGACGTTGCGGACGCGTTCAGCGTCATTTAAAATCATTGGCTCCGCAAGTGCAAGGAGCGGAGCCAATGAAACGGCCCTGCACGCCCGAGGCTTTAAAGGGAGGGAGATTGGCGGCTCCCTCCTTTCCAGCGTCGGGCGTGCAGCGGGACGGCTTCCCTCCCTCCCTCCCCTTGGTTAGCTATAGGAGGTGAGGGTGGTTTGGGGTGTCGCAGTTGGGGGGCAAGGCGGGATCCCGGAGGTCTCCGGGGTCCGGAGCCTTTAGGACATACTTGGACGGGGGTGGGGTGCCCCCAACCCGGATAAGCCCTGCTGGCCTTTGCTAGTCACATGGCGAGGTCGGGGAAAGGGCGGTAGCAAGTTGGCCGGTGCCAGGACACGGCCGAAGCGGAGGCAAGGTCACTTTGCTAGTTATATGGCTGGTGAGGCATTGCTCCGCTCTGGGGGATTGTTAAGAAGATTGTTATGGTTTGGAATGTTAATTGTTTATAAATATAATAAAGCTGCGACCAGTTGGTTCTTCCACGTTAAGAAGTCTATGTGTGATTTGTAAAGGAGCTGGGAAAGGTGGGGGTGGGGGTGAGAATGAAGCGGGGGGGGGGGGGGGTCAGTAAAAGTGGGTTGCGCTGGAAGGATAGGATGCCGGGTCCGATCTACCATGGTTACCGGTTTCGCATTAGCCTCATACTCCAAAACTTCAATTAAATATTTGTCAAGCAATATCTGAGGAGATAATAAACGAGTATAAGGGAAATTTAAACATCGAATATTCATTGCTCTTAAAGAATTTTCCAATAATTCCTACTGGGTATGCAGGGTAATGCTATCCTTAATAAAGGACAAAGAAGATTTCTGTAAAATATCACACTGACTTTCCAATTTCTGACATTTAGGGGTATGTTCACTAAACTGCGGTAATCATACATAACGCGCATTATGTAACGTTAACGATCGTAAGCACAGCATAACGCGCATTATGCTGCACTTACGATCATTAACATTACCTAATGCGCGTTATGATGCGCTAACGATCGTAATGCCCCATGGCGCGGTAAAACACCGCAGAAGGTGGAGAGAGGGCGGAGAGAAGGGGTCAATGGGCGGAGAGTGTGTGGGGAGAGGCTCCCTTCACACTAACGCGCTGATCTGAAGAGCTCAATTCCAACGCAAATGAAAACCTGCCGTTAAATGCACATTACAGGGGAGAGAAACCATTTCAGTGTCAGCAATGTACAGCCCAGGCAGGGAAACCTAAAAAAAGTGATAATTGTGATGCATGTGCACAGAACAAAAGGGCACATAAACACTGAAAATGACCCCAACAAACTGGAAAAAACCATAACCAAGCTGGCCAAAAGTGGTATCAATGAGAAACATCAACCCCCCCGAGTAAGCTCCATAGAACAGATATAAATCATGGAAGGGTCTATAATCCGTCCCCATACAAGGTGAATGAGCCCACAGTGAAATAGCGCTGCTCAGGGTTTTCCCCACCATCGGACAGGGTTCCTATGGTGTGCACATGTCCCGCAACATCAGGGCGGGCATGACGGAACGGCAACTGGACAGATGCCGGAGGAGGGGATACAGAGGGCCGCAGGCGGCACATGCTGTGGTGCAGCTGGGCCACAGTGCAGACTAGGGCGATGCCTAGGTGGCCCATACGAATGCTGAAGCAGCAGAGCAGCCAGACAGCAACTGCTGAAGGCCCAACATGGGCACGACTGTGTTTCCCACAGTGTCACAGGGGATAGTACCCAGCAGCTACACCCAAGGGCATGGAACATTGGCAGGCGGTGCTGGGGGGAAGCGAGGACACATGCAGGCACCCCTACCCCAGAACCCGCACCATAGGCAGCCGCCTACCTGCACAATGGATGGCCTGAGACTGCACACCACCAGCACCACCAGCAGAAGGGCATGTCAGCATGGTGGCTGAGAGATACTGGTGGTGGAGGGGGCAGTGGCAGCTGCCCAGAGCAGACCGTGGCCTAGCCCTGTGTAGGTGGGTGCCGTGTACTGCAACAGATGGGCCCTGTCTGACGAACAGTCATGGTATCACCAAGGAATGTACTGACTCTGTGACAACAAGGTGGTGCAGTGCACAAACACAGTATATTCAGAAGCAGAGGGTCACAGGTTCAAGTCCCAGCTGTGGTTCCCGCCAACCCAGTCCCCATATTTTACCCACTACTACAACGTGCTAATACAGACAGCACCTTTATTGCAGATGATATAAACATGAACCAAACACCTACATTTTACCCTACAGAGCACAGACACCATAAACATGCACATTACCTAGAGAAGAGCCTCCCAAATGCAGTCCTGGAGGGCCAAACACCATTCCGGTTCCATGCTGCCTCTGATAAAGATGCCTGTGCTGCATTTCTATGCGCCACCCCCATGGTATGCAGATGTATCTCATGCATATTCATGAGGGACAGCATGAAAACCCAAACAGTGTTTTGCACCGCAGGACTGGAGTTGGGAACCTCTGCCGTAAAGCAGCAGCCAACAGGGGCAGACACACCCGCACCCACAGGCCCCATTATCCAAAGCCTCCTGGGGAGGCAGAACTTTGGGCTCTGCGTGCATCTCCCAATACTAGCACTTGCATACCTTAGTAATGCCACCCTAAACCTGGGAATATGGTACACATCTATCAAAAGGTTGCTATGAGTACTGGCAGATAGCAATTCCTAGGTTAAGTACACTTTTCTGAGTGAGCTGCATCATAGCAACCTTTCTGATGTCTGTGGAGTGTGCTACAGGTCTTGTGTCTGACAGTGTTTACCAACCTGGGGAGTGACTCCTACAGTATTGCGTACCATAGCCATGCCTGCACTGTGCCCAGGACTTGTTTGGTGGCCTGGGCTGCCCAACACCTCTATAGTTGCACAATGCTGGCATAGGTGTGGGGAGTGTGTGTCTGTCTATCCAGTGTGTGGTGGCTGCCAACACCCTCCACAGCCCACACTGCTAGCACTGTTGCCAGTATTGGCCTGCCAATGTGCATAATGAGGAGCAAGGTACTGTGGGAATAGCCTGGATAGGGTGGCCTGGCCTGGATGCATCTGCACACGGCATAGGGCAATGGCTCGGACATTGTAGTGCCTGGCCACCACCTGCACGGACAGGGTGGCCATAGCATGTCCTGCTGGGAGGTCACTCTCACCCTGACTGAGCAGTGACCATGGCATGGCTAGGTTCCCCCATAGTGCTATATTGCATTTTTCTCATGTGATATTTATGGGTTTCCTTTTGGGGCCCGATCACTGACTTATCTGCTTGGTGTGTATGCTGACATCCCTGTTCTGGGTACATGCATCTCCTCCAGGACCATGCATTATGGACTAGTTGGTGGACTGTCTGCAGCTAGTATGTGTCTTGCTGGAACACCTTGCAAGGTGCAGCAGCTGGAGGCTTGCTGCTGGAGAATGTCAGATAATGGTGGGGGGCAGCTGAGCATTTCCAGGCCTGCCGTCTGTCTGCTATTGCGTTATGGATGTATAGTGCTCTGTCTGTTCCCCTGCAGAACTGGGGTTGCTGGTCCCCTCTACTGCTGCCATTGCAGGGAGGTAGCCTGTGGATCTATTGGTGGGTGATCCTGTTTCCCACCCTGAGCCCCAAGGGTGGGTTGTGTGGTGGTACATCATCTGCCTATGGGTCCATACACACCCCCACCTTCACCTACAGCAGGTAACGATGGCACCACCACAGGATATGCACTATTCTGGGTGCAGCATCGCCCATAGGGACTAGACATGACCGAGACATACAGCAGGACACAGATGTATCCTAGGTGTGTCTAACTGAACTACCTATCACACACTGATGGGGACCTGCAGCATGGCGTATTTCAGCCATGAAAGGTGCTGTGGACCTGGTGCTGGGCACCCCACCTCAACCTCAGGGTGGGCACTGTACCCGCACAATGTGACTGTCTGTGGCTACTCTGTGGCAGTGCCACACACGGTCTGTTCCCCCTACAAGGCCAAGGTGCTGTGGGGGTGCATACCCGATCTTGTGCCCATCTCTCGACTGCTGATTTGCATGTGCAGTGCATCATGGGTACGGGTGGGTTACCCCTATCCTGGTAACCACAGCAGACAGTTTGTGTGGTGACGTGCAGTCCTGCAGCCAGCCAGGGCTTTGTTCGCATCCTTATAAGGTGTCCTATAGGGGACATTACAGGGTGCCTTGGCGGACAGTACACTTTATAATGTGCCCTATGGAGTGCGTTATGGGGTGCCTTATGCGGCACCTTAGGTTATGCCACCATGAGGGTGTGTTTGCTGGCAGCACTAATTAAAATACACGTCACATGCCTCAACAATTGCTACTTAAATGTAAAGGGTGCTGCCTCAGCCAGCCTTATACATTAGGCCCACTGGGGAATCAAACCCATGACCCCTGTACCATCAGTCAGTGTTGTAACCATTGTGCTACATCTCTGTTGCTGTGCTTGTATGCCTGCGCGCCTTCTTAAGATTAACGCGTGGTAACGTGCCCTGTAGCGCTCGTTCCTTTATGGCGCATTGTAACGCGCGTTCTCGGAAACGATGTACCGCCCATGTCCTTATTTGGGGTTTCTGTCTCTACCGCGGCTCCTAACGCGAATCGCACTAACGCAGTTTAGTAAACATACCCCTTAGTATCCAAAACTGCGATTTCAGAATCATGCTGAGCCATCTTAGCTACTGAGCCTTTCGAAAATTCAGAAAATTGAGAAGCAACAGAAGCTAATGAAGTAATAGAGGCCTCTGTTCATGAAAGGACAGACCAAACATCAGCAAGCAAAACATTTTGAATGTTCACATTACCAGGAATACCTTCCGAATGTACCACAGCACAGTCCAGCGGTAGCTGAAGCACCTGTGGCAGCGAAACTACCATAGGCTCACAGTCACTCTTCGATGGAACAGGAAAAGATAAAACATCCCCATTCCGTGATTGAGCCTCCACTGCAAGAGAGGATGTCACTGGGTCGATGCAATCCAGTTCAGTAAGCAGGGCAGAGTTTGAAAACACCCGAGAGGAACCATCTGAGAGGGAAGAAAACTTGGTGGCAAGACTAGAAATCTCTTCTTCCAGATTCACAAAAACAACATGCTTATCCATGGGCCTAACAACTTTAACAATCTTAGAGGGATTCACAGTACTTACATTCAAATGAAGTTTTCTACGTTTACTCATACCAAGGATACCACCTCTTAGAGCAACTCAAGTGCCGAAGGAGTGCATAAGGAGCATATCATGCCCCTTTAAAACGTGCCCCTTCAAAGCACGACCGCGACCACGTAACCACGGAGCAGAACAGATCTTATACCCCGTAGATGACGTCGGGGCAAGGTGCCGCGTGGATGCAAGCCCTACAGGTGCCTGGAGAGACCACACAGCACACGGAGCACAGACCGGGCAGAACTCCTTCTCACACACTCCCGACTGCAGCAGGAACCGCTCCTTCTTTTAAGCCCTGTAGATAATGTTGGGGCAAGGCGCCGCGTGGATGCAAGCCCTACAGGTGCCTTGAGAGACCACACAGCAGACGGAGCACAGACCGGGCAGAACTCCTTCTCACACACTCCCCCTTTTTCTCTTCTTATGACAGCTTTCCAGTGCTACTTTTCTGTGCAAGCCTTGTCATTGTTTGGTTCATGCATTTGTGATGGCTCGTCTGGTTAATGTAATTCTCTTTTGGTAGGGATTCCCGTCTATAGTTAGAGGTCTCTTCAGTTTATTCAGAACATGGCTGTGCATTTGCTGTATAATGCACCAAGATGGATCATGTTTCCCCTCTTTTGATCCCAGAGTATTAGCTTCCCATTAAATACTTTAGCAGGTTCAAGATTTTAATTTTGGTTTTTAGGGCTTTTTATACATTTGTGCCTAGCTGTTCTAGCATGACAATGAATCACCAAACTTTCATGTTTCAATTACTTAACAAAGAATGCACATTCTAGAATATGTGTTTATTTTGTTTACTTATTTGCCAAGATTTGATATACTGCAATTTGATGTACAGTTTACATCAGTGATGTTAACGATAACCAGTATATCCAAATTCACACAGCACAAAACCAAATTACAACATCAAATACAATTACAATTACAATATCAGAAGAGTAATATAACTGCACAATAGTAACTTTCAAAAATCAAGGCAAAATATGGAAATTCAAAAGGGAAAGATGAACCTAGCAGACCTCAGAGGCCAAGGCCTAGCCAAACATTACCTAGACCAGGTCAGGAAAAGCTTGCCTAAACATCCATTTTTGTTACCTATTTGGTTACTTAAAGGGAATGACAGTAAGATGTATTTGTAAAATACTGAAGAATTGCATGCATTCCATAAAGCAATTTCTTGAAGAAGATTTTCTAGTGCTCTGTAAAAAAAATAGACAAGAAGTGAAGTGTCATTTTAGAAGGGATGTCTAGGGAGAATCTGAGAAATCCAAAGCACAATGTCAAAAAATACAGTGGCGGGGGGAGGGGGAGGGGGCAACAGTGAAGGGAGGCACATATAAGTGCTGACTGAAATCGCAACATACCCGCCATTAAAGATGGACTCCCGGGATTGGCAGTTAGCCTGTGCAGCTAGCAAGACTGGGTACATGTATGGTTGTAGGCTGTTTAGAAATGTACACTCAGGTACAATTAGGGGTATGTTTACTAAACCGTCTTAACGTAGCAGCGCCGAGGTTATCGCGCAATACATAACATTATCGCGCAATAATGTAACATTATTGCGCGATAACATCACGTATCGCGTGATAACGTCGGCAGCAGCATTAAGGCACACTAACGCTGTGGAAGCCGGGCTGAAGGGTGGGGTAAGGCTCCCCAGAGGGCGGAGATAGGGGTCAGAGGGTGGAGAGTGGGCGGGGAGAGGATCCAGGCAAACTAACGCCGTGAAATCAGGGTCTGAAAATTAGCACCAGTGAAAACCTTGCGCTAGAGGCACATTTGCAAGAGAGAGAAACCATTTCAGTCAGCAATGTACAGCAAAGGCAGGGAAACCCAGAAAAGTGATAGTAGTGATACATGTGCAGGAACCAAAAAGGCAAATAAACATAGAAAATGACCAAAATCACATTTGAAATCCAATTAACCAAGCTGGCCAATAGTGATATTAATGATAAACATAAAGCAACACCACTGACAAAGCACAAAAAAGAAGATATCATGTTTGGAAAGGTCTATTCTCTGTCCCCTTACAAAGTGAATGATCCCACATTGAAATAGCGCTGATCAGAGTTTTTTCTCGTTTATATCGGGCAGGGTTGTTAGGGCGTGCACATGTGCAGCAACAGAAGAGTGGGCACGTAGGAAAAGGGCAACTGTACTGATGTTGTAAATGGGATACAGAGGGCTGCAGGCGGCACATGCTGTGGTCCAACTGGGGCACAGTGTGGGCTAGGCAGATGCCTAGGTGGCACATAGAAATGCCAAAACTGTAAAGCAGCAAGACAGCAACTGACGAGGGTCCAACATGGGCATGAGTGTGTGTCCCAAAGTGTCACAGGGGATATTACCCAGCAGGTACCCCCAAAGGCACATAACATTGGCAGGCAGTACCGGGGGAAAGCGCACATGTCCATGTAGGCACCCCTACCCGAGAACCCACACCATAGGCAGCTGCCTATCGGCACACTGGATGGCCTGGGACTGCGCACCACTGGCATAAGGGCATGTCAGCATGGTGGCAGAGGGGTGCTGGTGGTGACGGGGGCAGTGGCATCTGCCCACAGCAGACCACGGCCAAGCCCCGTTTAGGTGGGTGCCATGCACTGCAACAGACAAGGTCTGTCTGACAAACAGTCATGGTATTCCCAGGGAATGAGCTGTCCCTATGGCAACAGTTTGGTGCAGTACACACAGCCAGTGTGTTCAGGGGCAGAAGGTCACAGGTTCAAGCCCCAGCTGTGGCTCCTGCAAACCATGTCCCTATATTTTACCCAGTACTAAACCGTGGTAATAAAGACAGAACTGTTATTGCAGATTAAATAAACAAGCCATAAACTCCTATATTTTACCCTACAGGGCACAGACACCATAAACATATGCAATCTCTAGAGCAGAGTTTCCCAACTTCAGTCCTGGAGGGCCAAACACCATTCAGGTGTGATGCTGTCCCTAATAAATATGCCTGTGCTGCAATTGTATGCAACACCCCCATTGTATGCAAATGTATCTCATGCATATTCATTAGGGGCAGCATGAAAACCTGAACCGTGTTTGGCCCACCAGGACCGGAGTTGGGAAACTCAGCCCTAGAGCATCAGCCAACAGGGGCATAAACACCCACACCCACAGACTCCACTATCCAAAGCCTCATGGAGAGTCAGGCTGTTTGGCCCTGCACGGAGCAGCATCTCCCAGTACTGGCACCTGCATACCTTAGCAATGCCGTCCTAAACTTGGGAACACGTTCTACATATATCAAAAGGTTGCTATGATTAATGTCAGATAACAAATCCTAAGTTAAACAGGATTTGTTGATAGAGATTCATCATAGCAACCTTTCTGATATCTGTGGAGTGTGTTTCAGTTATTGATTCTGACAGTATTTACCACACCGGAGACTGACCCCAACAGTTTTGCGTACCATAGCAATGCCCGCACTGTGCCCAGGACTGGTGTGGCGGCCAGGGTTGCCACAAACCTCTATATTTGCACAATGCTGACATAGGTGTGTGGGGGGGGGGGGAGTCTGTCTATCCAGTGTGTTGTGGCTGCCTACACCTTACTGAGCCCACACTGCTTGCACTGTTTCCAGTGTTAGCCTGTCAATGTGCATAATTTATTTATTTATTTTATTTATTTAAGCTTTTCTTATATACTGCCTCTTCCAGAGATCAAAGGCGGTTTACAGATAACAAGAACTGAACAAGGTTTTACATGGAACAATTTTGAATTATTTACAATCAACTTTTGAACAACATCTTGTAGAACTAATTACAGTCAACTATTTACAGGAACAGTTGTATAGGCAGTATTGTTGATTAATTACATTGAATATTGTGAATTACATTGGAAGTACTTGAGGAGAGTTTGAGTTAATAAAATCATGTTAAACTTTTCATCCGAGTTCTTTTTTATTTGTGTGAGGCGTAGGGTGGGGGGGGGGAGGGTTGTGTTCTGTAGTTATGGTGGGTTTGAGAGGTGTGTTGTGTGGGGAGGTTCTGTTGAGTTAGTAAAATGTTCTGTGAATAAGTGTGAACATAAGAACATAACATAAGATATGCCATACTGGGTCAGACCAAGGTCCATCAAGCCCAGTATTCTGTTTCCAACAGTGGCCAATCTAGGTCATACGTACCTAGCAGTTTCCCCAAGGGACACAGGTTCCACAATGCTTGTATTGGTTCAAGCATTGATATCCTGGGTCCCTTCTTAATAATGGTTTATGGACCTTTCCTCCAGGAACTTGTCCAAACCTTTTTTAAACCCAGCTACACTAACAGCCTTTACTACATCCTCCGGTAACAAATTCCAGAGTTTGATTACACGTTGAGTGAAAAAATATTTTCTTTTATTAGTCTTAAATAGTTTACCCTGTAGCTTCATTGCATGTCCCCTAGTCTTTCTATATTCTGATAAGGTAAACAATCGATCTACGTTTACCCGTTCCACTCCGTTCATTAATTTATAGACTTCTATCATATCTCCCCTCAGCCGTCTCTTTTCCAGGTTAAAGAGCCCCAACCTTTTTAGCCTTTCTTCATTGTGTTTTAAGTTCTTTCCTGAAGAGATGGAGGTCTTTTCTCATTCGGAGATTTAGAGGAGGTTTATTCCAAAGAGTGGGGGCGGCATAAGAGAAAGCTCTAGAGCTTGTGTTTTTTTTAGTTTTACGGATGGTTTTTAGTATGTCTAATGAGTGTGTTGCATTTTGCCTACGGGTTCTGAGTTCAGGTGGAGTTTGCAAGAGGGTGGATAGGTGTGAGGGTGAGATGTCATTGATGATCTTAAATGTCGTTAGGATTATTTTGTATATTATTCTGCTGTTTATAGGGAGCCAGTGTAGATCGTATAGGATAGGAGTTATGTGGTCAGTCAGGCGGGCTTTCATTGTTACACGGGCACAGATGTTTTGGGCTCTTTGAAGGAGGTTAGTGTTTGCAAGTGGTAAACCGTTTAAGAGACTATTACAATAGTCAAAGTGGGGGGTGATGAGTGCACTGATGACCGATCTGAAATCATGGGAGTCTAGGAGGGATCTTAAGTGTTGTATAGTTTTAAGTTTGTAGAATACTGTTTTGACTGTTTGTTTTATATGAGGGATCATACTAAGGGTATGGTCTAGTATTATCCCTAGGTATTTTACCTCTTTTTTGACGGGGATTATAATATTGTTAATTGTGATAGTATTAGGGTAGGTGGGGTCTGGTTTCCTTGACACAAACATTGCTTCCGTTTTTTTCATGTTGATGTTGAGGTAGTTGTTTTCTAGCCAGGTGTTAGCTTCTTTGATACATTCTGATATATTCTGGTAGGAGGGATTGCTTGTGTTAATTGGGAGGGTGAGCATGATGTCGTCTGCGTAAATATAATGGTTACTTTTGTGTTTTTTAAATATGTTTGTGATAGGTTGAAGGTAAATGTTGAAAAGGAGGGCTGAGAGAGCTGAGCCTTGAGGAATGCCTTGACCTTGTGTGAAGGGTTCTGATGAGTTTTGACCTAGTTGGATGCGTATTACTCGGTGTGTTATATATGAGATGAACCATTGGAGTACGGTCCCACCAATTCCCAGATTTTGGAGTCTGTTAATTAGCGTGTTATGGTTGACACTGTCAAATGCGGCTGTTATATCTATGAAGATGAGGAGGAATCCTTGATTGTTATAATCTGTGCCTTTAATGAGATTGTCCATCAATGTTATTAGTAAGGTTTCCACTCCATGAAATGGGCGGAATCCAAATTGGTGTGAGTCGAGGGGGGCATGAGAGTCAATATAATCCTGAAATTGAAGTTGTATAATCTTTTCTATTATTTTGGCTACGAATGGTATGCTGGCTATGGGCCTGTATGAGTTTGGGTCCTTGGGGTCTAGTTTGTTGTTTTTTAGGATTGGGCGTAAGGAGGTGAGCTTTAGAGCATTGGGCATTAAACCTTGAGATAAGGATTGGTTTACTATCAGCTGGATGTTCATAGCGAGTTCAGCTTTGGCGGTTTTTACCCATGAAACTGGGCATGGGTCCGGGGGGAGGTTGTGGTGTTGATCATTGTTATGACATTGAGGAGGTGTTTTTGGTCAGTCTCGTGAAAGGTTGTCCATTTATTTGATTGTTTTGGGTCAGTGTGCAGAGTTATTGATTGATTAGAAGATGTGTTTCTTAGTTTCTCAGCAAAGTGAGTGGCTAAGGTTTGAACGTTTATGTTGAAGTGTTCAGGTTCTGTCTTTTGAGCTTTTGTTAGAGATTTTACGATATTAAATAGTTCTCTTGGGCAGTTAATGGCCGTATTTATCACTTTAGAGTGATAATCTTTTTTAGATTTGTTGATTGCATCTTTGTATTTATTGAGTAAGATGAAGTATTGGGCTTTGTTATCATCTGATTTTACTTTTCTCCATATTTTTCTTGTTTTCTCAGCTGTTTTTTTAGGATGGTGAGGTTTTTAGTGAACCATTTTTCAGATCTGAGGAGGAGGAGCAAGGCACTGTGGGTATGGCCCGGACAGGGTGGCATGGGCAGGATGCATCTGCACAGGGAAAAGGGTAATGGCTGGGACATTGTAGTGCCCGACCACCACCTGCACGGACAGGGTGGCCACAGCATGTCATGCTGGGAGGTCACTCTCACCCTGACTGAGCAGTGACCATGTCATGGCTAGGCTCCCCCATAGTGCTATACACTATTTCTCTCAAGTGATATTTATGGGTTCTCTTTTCTGGGGACCAATCACTGACATACCTGCTTGTTGTGTGTGCTTGCATCCCATTTTTGGGTGCACACAGTTTCTCCAGGAACATGCACTATGTACTAGCTATCAGACTGTCTACAGTTAGCATATGTATGGCTGGAAGGCCTTGTAGGGTGTAGTGGGTGGAGACTGACTGTGCCCTCTGCTGTTGAATGTCAGATAGTGGTGGGGGGGCAGCTGAGCTGCTCCAGCGTTCTGCCTGTCTGCCATTGCCTTATTTGTTGTGTACAGATCTGCATCGACTGCCCTGTAAGGTGCCTGTTCCCCAGCAGGACTATGGTTGATGGTCCCCTCTACTGCCACCATTGCAGAGATGTACAATGTGGATCTGTTGGTGGTAGATCCTATCCCCCCACCCTGAGTCACAGAGGGCGGGTTGGGTGGTGCTACATAATCTGTTTTTGAGTCCAAACACCCCCCTTCACTTATAACATGTGACCATAGCACCCACACAGGATATGCATTATTCTTTGTGCATCATAGTACACAAGGGCTAGACGTGACTGGGAAATACAGATGGACACAAGTATATCCTAGGTGTATCTGCAAAGATTACCTATCACACACTGGCACTGATGGAAACCTGCAGCATAGTCTATCTCAGTCAAGCCAGGTGCTGCAGACCTGGTGCTGCGTGCCCCACCTCACCCTCAGGGCGAGCACAGTACCCACACAATTTCACGGTCTATAGCTACTCTGTGCCAGTAACACACATGGTCAGTTCCCCCTACCAGGCCTAGGTGCTGTGGGGGTGCATACCCCATTATGTGATCAGCTGTAGACTGCTGATTTGCATGTGCAATGCATCATGGGTACGGGTGGGTTTACCCTATCCTGGTAACCATAGCAGACAGTTTGTGTGGTGACCTGCAGTCTTTCTGTAGCCAGCCAGCAGGGTGGTAGCAGCTATAGAGATGTAGCCTACTGGTTACTTCACTGACTGTGGAGGCAGAGGTCATGGGTTCAATCCTGTAGTGGTATAATCTAAAAAGGCTGTCTGAGGCATTTTCTTTTAATTTACATCAGTGCTGCCAGCAGAAACACCCTCACAGTGCTGTAGCCTAAGGTGTCTCATAAGGCGCCCTATAGAGCACAATATAGGGTGCCTTGGCAGACAGGGTGCCTTATGAGGCAGGATCAAACCCATGACCTCTGCCTCCACAGTCATTGCAGTAACCAGTGGGCTACATTGTTATAGCTTCTAACACTGTGCTGGCATGTACTTAGGGTTAACGCGCGTTAACGTGCCATGGCGCCCACTATCATGCAATACATATTCTTGCTACCTTAGGACTGGAACGCCCACTCCTTATATTGCATTCTTCACATTATTGCTGCAACTAGCGCCGGTAACATTAGGAAGGTTTAGTAAACATACCCCTTAGATTGTGAGCCCTTCGGGGACAAGGGAATAAAAAAAAGTACCTGTTAGTATACATGTAAACTGCACTGATTCTAAAGAGTGCGGTATAAAAAAGAAATAAATTTAAAAAAAATTTGGACATCCTGAGATTGGATGGATGCAGAAACAGATTCTTGGATTTCCAACAGGTGTATTTCAGAAGGGCAACATCCATGTTCAATAAGATGCACATCCCAGCCAGTCATTTCAGTCACTCAGACACTGACACTCAGTCACTCCAGCAGCCGCCCACTAATAATTTGGAGAATGTATTCGCATGTTGGTTTTGTTGGCCAGAAGATATTTACTGTTGCAGTAAAAGTGCATACAGTTGTGGTCAACACTATTGACACCCTTGCACTTTAGGTATGTTGTGTACAATATCTTGAGAGATAACTGGAACTATTCCAGCTGTATGTCATCATGATATTTTAATAGCATGTTCAAAGTTAAACAATGAATAAAAAGATGTCTGTGCAACTTAAATGTAGTAATTTCTGAGAATAAAACAAAAACAAAATATGACCTGGATAGGATTAATGGGACCCTTCACTAATATTTGGTTGCATAACCCTTGGCAGTGATGACAGCCTCCAAACATTTCTTGTAGCCATCTATAGGTTTCATACATCTGCCTCTGGTAGTTTCTCCCACTCTTCAAATGTGATTTGTTCTAGCTCATGAATGTTTCCAGGATTCCTTTTACCTTCAAAACTTTATTTAAAGAATTTCATTTAACAGATAGGGGTATGTTTACTAAACTGCGTTAGTGCAATTCGCTTTAGGAGCTGCGGTAGTGACAGAAACCCCAAATAAGGACATGGGCGGTACATCGTTACCACTAACGCGCGTTCCAAAAACTAACGAGCGTTACAGGGCGCCGTGGCGCGTTACTGCACGTTAATCGTAAGAAGGCGTACAGACACAAAGCACTGAAACAGAGCTGTAGCACAATGTTTACGGTACTGACCGCTGTTACAGGCAGCATGGGTTCGAGTCCCCAGTGTGCCTAACGCAGAAGGCTGGCCAAGGCATCACCCTGTACATTACATAGGGAATGAGGAGGCATGTTTTTCTTTACGTTGAGTAGTGGTGTCAGAAACATACCCTCGGAGTGTGCCTAGCCACGTATCGTTGGTGCGTGCGAGGCTGCGTGCGTGGCTGCGTGCGTTGGTACGTGCGTAGCTGCGTGCGTTGGTGCGTGCATACAATCGTGCATGGGTACGTGTGTTTTTACCAGCGTGGGCACCTTATATTACAGACTCTTTAGGGTGTCTTGCACCTATGCATTATGCTAACAGATGTACGTGTGATGGCCTATGGTTTATCAGAGCCTGTGAGCAGGTGCTGGATTTTCACAGGGTTGGATTGGGCCAGTCACACCCATGATGCACTGCACATGCAAATCAGCTGTCCACAGATACACACCATGGGGAATGCACCCCCACAGCACCTCGGCCTGGTAGGGGGAACTGACCATGTGCACCCCCACAGCACCTCGGCCTGGTACGGGGGTACTGACCATGTGCACCCCCACAGCATCTCAGCCTGGTACGGGGGTACTGACCGTATGTTGTACTGGCACAGAGTAGCTACACACTGTCACATTGTGCGGGTACTGTGCTCACCCTGAGGGTGCAGTGAGGCGCCCAGCACCAGGTCCACAGCACCGTCCATGGCCGAAAAAGGCCATGCTGGAGGTCCAAAGCAGTGTTAATGTGTGAGATAGGTAGTTTCTGCACAAACACCTTGGATATCTCTGTCTGTTTCAGTCAGGTGTAGCCCCCATCCCCAGGGCCAAAGGTGACAAACAGGGTCTCCTAACAATAGATCCACATTCTACCTCCCTGCAACGGTGGCAGTAGAGGGGAACATCAACCCCAGTCCTGCTGAGGAACAGACGCCCCACAGGGCAGTCAATGCAGCTCTATACACATCCATAACACAATAGCAGACAGACATTAGGCCTGGATATGGTAAGCTGCACCCCACCACTATCTGATATTCTCCTGCTGCAAGCCATCAGCCACTGCACCCTGCAAACCACTCCATCAAGACACATACCAGCTGCAAACAGCCTGCTAGTTAGTCAATAGTGCATGTGCCCAGTGGAGATGCATGCACCCAGAACTGGGATGTCAGCATACACAGCAAGCAGATAAATCAGTGACTGGGCCCCAAAAGTAAACCCATATCTATCACATGAGAGAAATACTATATAGTACTATGGGGGTGCCTAGCCATGCTGTGGTCACTGCACAGTCAGGGTGAGAGTGATCTCTCAGCAGGACATACTGAGGTCACCCTGTTTGTGTAGGTGGTAGCCGGGCACTAAAATGTCCCAGTCAGTGCCCTATGCCCTGTGCAGATGCACCCTGGCCAGGCCACCCTGTCCGGCCTATACCCATGGTACCTTGCTCCTCATTATGCACATTGGCAGCCCAATACTGGCAACATTGCTGGCAGTGTGGGCTGTGGAAGGTGTTTGCAGCCACCACACACTGGATAGACAGACAGCCACCCCACACCTATGCCAGCATTGTGCTACTATAGGGGTGTTCAGCAGCCATACCCACCACACCAGTCCTGGGCACAGTACAGGCATGGATATGGTACGCAATACTGTTGGGGGTAACTCCCCAGGGTGATAAACACTATCAGAGACCAGACCTGCAGCACACACCGCAGACATCAGAATGATTGATATGATGGGGCTCAATGAGCAAAATGTGCTTAACGTAGGCATTGATATCTGCCAGTTATCATAGGAAACGTTTGATGGCTGTGTACCATATACCCAGGTGTAGGGTGGCATTGCTAAAGTATGCAACTGCTAGTATTGGGAGGTACAGGCAGGGCCCAATGTCCTGCCTCTCCAGGAGGCATTGGCCAATGGGGCCTGTGGGTGTGTGTGTGTGTGTGTGTCTGGCCCTGTTGGCTGCTGCTTTACGGCAGAGTTTCCCAACTCCAGTCCTAGTGTTCCAAACACTGTTCGGGTTTTCATGCTGTCCCTCATAAATATGCATGAGCTACATCTGCATACCATGGGGGTGGTGCATAGATATGCAGCACAGGCATCTTTATTAGAGGCAGCATGGAACCTGAATGGTGTGGGGCCCTTCAGCACTGCATTTGCGAGACTCTGCTCTAGGTAATGCGCCTGTTTATGGTGTCTGTGTTTGGTGTGGTAAAATATGGGCGTATTAACCATGCGTATGTTCTCTGCAATAAAGGAGTGTCTTTACTATCACTGTTTAGTGGTGGGTAAAACTATGGGGACTGGGTTGGCAGGAGCCCCAGCTGGGATTTGAACCTGTGACCCTCTGGTCTTACAGGCACTGGCTATGTCTGTTGCACCGCACTGTGGCCAGAGAGACAGTGCCGTCCCTGGAGGTAGGAAAACTGGCCTGACGATTCAGAAACCCTGTTCTGCACAATTTTACTGTGGGCTCATTTACTTTGTATGAAGACAAACATGCACATAAACCTCAAAAACGACCTCAAAAACAGGGGCACACACCCATAACCAAGCTGGGCAACAATGATATCATTGGGCAACATTAAAAAACACTCCCAGGAAAGCTCCAATAAAATGAAATGATTTTTGAAAGGGTCTACGGAGTGTAGACCCTTCCACACATCATTTCTTTTTTTTTTGGAGCTTTCCTGGGAGTGTTTTTTATTGTTGCCCATTGCTATCACTGTTGCCCAGCTGAATTACAATTTTTACACTGTTTCTTGTGGTCATTCTAAAGTTTTATTTGCAATTTTGTTCTGTGCACATGTATCACACTGCTCACGTTTTGTCGGTTTCCCCGGTTTTGCTGTACATTGCTGACGGAAATGGTTTCTCTTCCCTTTAATATGCCTTTAACGACAGGTTTTCATTCGCGTTGGAATTGAGCTCTGCACTTCAGCGCATTAGTGTGAGGGGAGCCTCTCCCCACCCACTCTCCGCCCATTGACACCTTCTCTCCGCCCACTCTCCACCTTCTGCGCTGTTTTAACGTGCCGCGGGGCTTTACGATCGTTAACTACGGTTAACGCGCGTAGTATGACGTTAACGGTCGTTGGCTCATGATTGCGCGCGTTATATTGCACTTACGATCGTTAATGTCGTACAATGAGCATTATTCACGTTTACCGCACTTTAGTAAACATACCCCATAGTCTTTAACACTAAAAAGTACAAACTATATCCCCCTCCCTCCAAAAATAAAACCACAGTACTCAGAGGTTGCACAATACTAAGCACAGTAATCATGTTGAAGATATTGACAGATACTCATCAAGAGATCTCCAGATCTGCTCCACTTTCCCTATACAATTTAATGAAATTGAAGCAGCACCTTCAAATTTACGAATCTGACAAACCGAGTGCTGCCAAAAGATGACATTAAGGTCAGATATACCTTTAAAGCAGCGCAAAACATGCTGAACAGCAATAGACACCAAAATGTCTAGCAGGGATCCATCATGATTTGAGAGCTTTCCTCTCAAACATAGGGATCTAAAGAAAACTATTTGGACTGATATAGGGATATCAATTTGAAGTATATCTTGTATATTCCCAAACACCTGAGCAGAAATGTCTTATAGACAAGTACTTATACAGCATATGATTTAGCATTCCTAAGCTTGCAGAACATCACCAGCAAATACTGGACTATGATAATCCCGCTCTGTGCATGCGTAATGGTGCTCATATTGCACAATGTGCCAAAAGAAAACAAGCTTTTAGTGAGACTACTAGACATTGTTGGTCTAATTGTTCGACCACAAAAATAATTCCAATTAATCAAATTTGGAGATAACTCCAGATCAGTCTCCCAAACCTGATAAAGTCCCAACAGAGATGGACCTCCACTGTCCTTAAGCTGTTTGTATAGGAACGAGGTTATGTACTAACCTCTACCGTTTTACGACAAAAAACCCAAATCAGATGCTGGGAGGTTTGAAACTGACCAAATATTTGATGATGTTAACCCATTCAATAGATGTGTAAGATTATGGGCCTTGGAAGAGGAAAGATTATAAACTTCCATCAACCTTTGTACTGTTATTCATCTATCACCCTCTAAAAGCTGCCTGATATTAAACAACCCCTTAGTGATCAGCCTTTGACAAGGATTAAACAAAAGAGAAGCATCAATAGAACTGAGTACAAAATAGTGCAGCAACTATCCAGCATTCCCAGAGCTATAATGGTATTATTAATAAGAAGGAAATCTAATAATTTCTGTGGCAGTTTCATGGATGGTAATTCCTGTAGCCTAAAAGGTTTAACAAGGGCCCTCTCCATCTCCAATCATGGAGAAGAAAAATCAGTTTGAATCCAATATGCTCCATATCGAAGAAGAGTGGCTGTGTGATATAATAAAAAAATCCAGAAAGTTCACCCCGCCTTTTCCTCGAGGGAGGTCAAAAGGCCATTTTGAAAGACTCCTTCTATCCAAGCAAAGACTGTTAATCACCCAGAAAGTTGGTCACAGCTTACCTCAGCAGCACAGGACAAGGAACTGTGTAGCAGCCCTCTTTTAATAAGTGTTATTTCCCTCCCTCCCTCCCCAACACCCACACACCCCTGGGATAATTGTAGCTTTATAGGTACTTACACATCTTAAAGGAAAGGAGGTGCTCTCAGATGAAGCTCGTTATCCAAATCAGTCATACACTAAGGTCCTGAGATTTATTAAGCTTCAGGTGAACAAGGTATATTAAACGTATTAGGTACAGTTTTATTAGTATACATATCCATAGCAACCCTTAGTAAGTAAAGAACTTAGATCTAAACACAAGCTTAAAACTAAGATGCAGACAGCAGTCCAGCAGCGAGATGGGGGCTTTCCAGTCTTTTGCATTGAGTGTCACATATATGATTTTCTCCCAGTTGGTGAGTGGTCTTACGTATGCACTAAGTGCAAGGAGCTCTTTGCTCTCAGGGAACAAGTCCGTTCTCTAGAGGCTAGAATAGCAGACTTGGAAAACATAAGAAAGATAGAGAGGTACATAGACGAGACCTACAGGGATGTATTCCTGAAGTTCCACCTCCAGTCTGGCAGCATCCCTGTTGCCATGGAGGAGAGAGGTCACATGACAGGAGAGCATTGTCCTGGTGTGGCAGGAAGTGATCCTGTAACTAGGACCTGTCCTCCAGGTGATGGAAACCCCTCTCACACCGAGGAAGTTTCTCCAGGGCCATGTGCCCATGAGGGAAGGGTTAGCACAGCCGTTATAGTTGGAGATTTGATCATTAGGCATGTAGATAGCTGGGTGGCTGGTGGGCGTGAGGATCGCCTGGTAATATGCTTGCCTGGTGCAAAGGTAGCAGACCTCATGCGCCGCCTATTTATTTATTTATTTATTATTTACATTCTCTTATATACAGCGCTATTCTGCATCAGTGCAGTTTACATTAAACAGATTGAAATTACATTGAACAGGGCATTATAACTTGGAGATAACTATTTTACAGGAAACATGGGCTATGGAGGGTTAAGTGGCTTGCCCAAGACCACAAGGAGCACCTGTGGGACTAGAAACCCCAGTCCTTCCAGCCCAAGGTTGTTGTCCTCTAGTGGGATTTGAACCCCCGACCTTCCAGCCTGAAGTACCTTGCCCCAACCACTAGGCCACTCTTCCACTCCATACCTAGATAAGGTCTTAGATAGTGCTGGGGAGGAGTCTGCTGTCTTGGTACATGTCTGTACCAATGACATAGGAAAATGTGGTAGGCAGGTTCTGGAGGCTAAATTTAGGCTTTTAGGTAGGAAGTTGAAATCTAGAACACCTATTGAAAAAGTTTCACAGGTCTCTTGCCCCCTAGGTAGAAGGCCTCTTTGTAAGGATCTCTAGAAGACTTTATTTGTGCTCAAAGAGTACTGACCCTGTTTTGCCTTTTATGCTAAGTTATATACTGATTTGATTTAAATTACAGCTCTTTGCTGCTGCTAGGCTCTGACTTATTATGAAATTTAAACTATAAGCTCTCTGCTGGCTTCTAAATTTAACCAGAAAGCTCTCTTCTGTGTTTCAAAGTGACTATTAAATTTAAACTACAAGCTCTTTCCTGGGTTCCAAATTTAACCAGAAAGTTCTCTTCTTTGTTTTAAATTTAAACTAAATGTACTTTGCTGATACTAGGCCCTGCGTGACTATTAAATTTAAACTACAAGCTCTCTGCTGGGTATGATATGTAACCAGAAAGCTGTCTTCTGTGTTTTAAATTTAAACTTAAACTGCTGCTACTAGGCCCTGACTGATTTAACAAAAAACACTGGGTTCACAGATTAATTAGCTTTAATACAAAGAAGTCCTTTCAGAAAATTCCCAGAAGTATATACTCACAATTGCAGGTCTCTCTCCAGAAGTAGCAGTTACTTTTTCTAGTCCTTCAAGACTGAGGTTCACAGAGCTCTGGTTGAGCTATTTATGCCTGTGCTGCTGAGGTAAGCTGTGACCAACTTCCTGGGTGATTAACAGTCCTTGCTTGGATAGAAGGAGTCTTTCAAAATGGCCTTTTGACCTGCCACCTGGTGTTAACACCTATTGAAAAAGTTGCACAGGTCTCTTGCCCTCTAGGTAGAAGGCCTCTTTGTAAGGGTCTCTAGAAGACTTTATTTGTGCTCAAAGAGTACTGACCCTGTTTTGCCTTTTATGCTAAATTATATTCTAATTTGATTTAAATTACAGCTCTTTGCTGCTGCTAGGCTCTGACTTATTATGAAATTTAAATTACAAGTTCTCTGCTGGGTTCTAAATTTAACCAGAAAGCTCTCTTTTGTGTTTTAAAGTGACTATTAAATTTAAACTACAAGCTCTTTGCTGGGTTCCAAATTTAACCGGAAAGCTCTCTTCTTTGTTTTAAATTTAAACTAAAAGTACTTTGCTGATACTAGGCCCTGAGTGACTATTACATTTAAATTACTGCTTATTACAAAAACCTGGGAGCATATACAATTTATAGATAATGCTAGGCAAAAACATAATCTTTATGGTATCTAATCTACCCCTCCAAGACAGACGAAGAGGGGACCGTTTCTGTAAAAGCCTAGGTATTTCCACAATTAGTTCTAATATTTTCAATTACAATTAGTTCTAATAGTTTCAGTTGCTGAATTACAGAACTGCATATCTAAATATTTAAAACCTGAAGGAGAGGCTGAGAAATCAGACCTTCCAGCTGGGTCATTCAAGGGAAGAAGCTCACATTTGCTCCAATTGATTCTATATCCTGAGAATACTGAGAATTAATTAACTAGATCTACAAGGCAATTAATAGAGGTGGATGACTTTGACAGGAATAACAGGACATCATCTGCATTCCTTTTACCAATGGCAGTGGCTCTCTGATCCTTCGCTGGCCCTGCCCCCTCTGATTCCCTCCATCTTCAACACTAGTTTACTATCTGGTATCTTCCTATCACATTGGCAGCACGCCCTGATCCATCCCCTTTTGAAGAAAGCCTCACTGGATCCTTCTGTACCTTCAAACTGGCGTCCTATTTCTAATCTTCCTTTTCTTTCTAAGCTTCTCGAGAGACTGGTCTTTTTTCAGCTTTGTGCTCACCTCGAAGCTTCCCTGGTCCTCCACCCCCCATCAATCTGGTTTTCGTCCTGGTCACAGCACTGAATCTATCCTTATTTCCTATCTCAATGAGTTACACATTGCTCATGACCAAGGTTCTATATCTATAGCTGTTTCACTTGATCTCTCCGCTGCCTTTGATGTTGTCGACCACCGCACCCTTCTTTCACGTCTTAGTACTTTTGGTCTATCTGGCTCCGTTCTTCGCTGGTTCCATTCTTTTCTCTTTAATCGGTCTTTCTCAGTTTTCTCTGGCACTGATTCTTCTCTTCCGACACCCCTTCACTGTGGTGTCCCCCAGGGTTCAGTACTAGCACCTCTCCTGTTCAACATCTTCTTAGCTCCCCTCTCTTTGCTTATCCAGCAACACAGTATCTCTGCGTATTATTACGCAAATGATATTATTCTTCTCTATCACACCGATTCAATCACTCCCGATATTGGTCCCCTCAACGTCTGTCTCTCTGCTGTCTCCTCCTGGTTTTTGGATAATTTCTTACATGTTAATTTGTCAAAAACCTTGGCCATTTGGTTCACTGCTGGTGCTCCTGTCCCCTCTCTTGTTCCACTTCTTTCAGCTGACCCTATCCCTCTTGTTACCTCACTACGCTCTCTTGGTGTTACACTTGACTCGGCTTTGACCTTTAAAGATCACATTTCTTCTGTTGTTCAACGCTCATTCTGTACCCTAAGGTAACTCCGTGCAGTTCACCCTTTCCTCTCTCCTTCTTCTTTAACCACATTACTCCTCTCTTTTGTTGTTTCTCGCTTGGACTATTGCAATGCATCTCTGGCTGGTCTTCCCCTCACCCAACTCCATAGGCTTCAGTTAGTTCACAGCACTGCTACTCATCTTTTGACCCATACCTCCCGGTTTGCCCATATCACTCCCCTTCTCATTCATCTGCACTGGCTACCTATTCCTTTCCGAATTCAATATAAGATCCTCATTTTTGTACATAGATCATTTCATACTGGTATTCCACTCTACCTCTCCGATCTAGTTCATTTTCATTGCTCTATAAGAATCCTCAGATCAATTCATGCTAACCAGCTATTTCTTCCTTCCCCATCTCAGGCTCGCTTAGAGTCCACACGCTCTTCTGCCTTCTTCTTTCTCGGCCCCTATCTATGGAACTCTCTGCCATCTGCACTTCGTTTGAAACTTTCCTTTCCCGCTTTTTAAAGCAACAAGTAAATATCAAAATAATCGGAACCATCTAATTCCTTAACAAACAGGGGTGTACTACAAGGAGTGGTGGGATCACCCCTAAACAAAGACATGGGGAAGGGGGGCCTGCACAGAGCAGCAGGTTTACCTACTCTTGACATCATACTGGGCAGACTAGATGGACCAGGGGCGGCCCAAGGGGGGTGCGGGGCCATGTGCGGAGACTCGGTGCGGGGACTCATTTGCATAAGGGGCCTCATTTGCATAAATATTTGCATAATGTTACCATACACTAACTTTTAGTAAACATGCCTCTTAATGAGTGTATGAATAAAGAAAGACTAAAAGACTTCTACATTACTATAATCCAGTGCCAACCGCCAGACACATTAGGAACTACTACAAACACTGCCCATTTAGAACCCATAGCAAACCCGCTGTACCTTAACAGCACTACCAGGACTCATAAAGCACCATACCCTAACTATCAAAAGGAAACACTGCAAATATTAAACCAATACATTTCAGAGAACAACAATACATGACCTACTGGGGAAAGAGAACAAGTGGCAATGTCAAATAGGAATTACATAAACAGAATACCTCAGCTCAGTTACACATGCAGAACATAGACCATCACCAAACAAGTAATCACAATTTAGAAACAGGAAGACAATAATTAAACTGGGAATCCCAAAAGCCAAACTTGGAATGTACAACACTGTAGAAATAAAACTATACATTAATTTGCTCTTGTACTAAACAAAGCGCAGACGTTAATGATGCACATTTCCCAGAGCTGACATATTCCAATTAATAAATTCAAAATAAAGAGATATTTTTCTACCTTTTGTGCATTTTTTTTCAGCTGCAATTGCTCCAGTCACTTTCTTCTGGTTTCTTTGTGTCTTCCGCTAACTCTCCATCGTCTGCTGTCCATTTGTCTTTTCTTCTCTCTTCTAGTTTTTTTCCATTCTCTCTCTACATCTGCTTTAACATACTAATCTTTCTCCTTTTGCTCTTTCCTCATTCCTATTTCATCTACTCAAATTTTACCCCTCCATTCTCAATCCCCACTTACTCTCCCAATATCCGGCCAATTGTAGATTTGTCTTCCCTCCCACACAAAATATTTTTTCCCTCTCCATTTCACTCTCCCAGCTCCATCCCATTCTAATCCTCCCCCAACATCAGCTCTATTCTAGTTCCAGTCCCACCCATTATCCGCTCCCTTCTAGTCCCCTCATCAGCCCATTTCCAGTCCTAGCCCCCCATAAGCCCATTTCCAGTCCTATCCTAGACCCACCATCAGCCTATTTCCACTCCTAGCTCCCCCATCTATTTCCAGTCCCATCCGAGTCCCTCCATCAGCTCATTTCCAATCCCAGCCCCCCATGAGCCCATCAGCCCATGTCAAATCCTAGCTCCCCTCCACTCAGCCCATTTCCAATCCAAGCCCCCCATGAGCCTACTTCCAGTTCTAGCCCCTTCATAAGTCCATTTCAATCCAAACCCCCACCACAGCCCATTTCCAATCTTAGCACCCCCCAACAGCCAATTTCAAGTCCTATTCTAGCCCCTCCATCAGCCCATTTCCTGTCCTAGCCCCCCCTCACAACCCATTTCCAATCCAAGCCCCCATCCCCATCAGCTATTTGCAGTTCAAGCCCTCCTTCCACTCAGCCCATTTCCAGTCCTAGCAACCCCCCCAGACCATTAACAGTCTTAGCCCCCCCAAGCCCATTACCAGTCCTAACCCCCCATCAGCCCATTTCCAGTCCTAGCCCCCCCATAGCCCATTACTAGTCCTAACCCCCCCATCAGCCAATTACATCCTAACCCCCCCATCACCCTATTTCCAGGCCTAGCCCCCCCCATCAGCCTATTTCCAGTCTTAGCCCCCCATAGCCCATTACCAGTCCTAATCCCCCATCAGCCCATTACCAGTCCTAACCCCTCCCATAGCCCATTACCAGTCCTAAACCCCATCAGCCCATTTCCAGTCTTAGCTCCCCCCATAACCCATTACCAGTCCTAAACCTCCCCATCAGCCCACTTCCAGTCTTAGCATCCCCCCATGGCCCATTACTAGTCCTAACCCTCACCCATCAGTCCACTTCCAGTCTTAGCCCCTCCCCCATAACCCATTACCAGTCCTAAACCTCCCCATCAGACCATTACATCCTAACCCCCCATCACCCTATTTCCAGTCCTAGCCCCCCATCAGCCTATTTCCAGTCTTAGCCCCCCATAGCCCATTACCAGTCCAAATCCCCCATCAGTCCATTACCAGTCCTAACCCCTCCCATAGCCCATTACCAGTCCTAACCCCCATCAGCCCATTTCCAGTCTTAGCCCCCCCCATAACCCATTACCAGTCCTAAACCTCCCCATCAGCCCACTTCCAGTCTTAGCACCCCCCCATGGCCCATTACTAGTCCTAACCCTCCCCCATCAGCCCTCTTCCAGTCTTAGCCCCCCCATTACCCATTACCAGTCCTAACCCTCCCCATCAGCCCATTTCCAGTCTTAGCCCCCCCATAGCCAATTACCAGTCCTAACCCCCCCATCAGCCCATTTCCAGTCTTAGCCCCCCCATAACCCATTACCAGTCCTAAACCTCCCCATCAGCCCATTTCCAGTCTTAGCCCCCCCATAGCCAATTACCAGTCCTAACCCCCCCATCAGCCCATTTCCAGTCTTAGCCCCCACCCATAACCCATTACCAGTCCTAAACCTCCCCATCAGCCCACTTCCAGTTTTAGCACCCCCCCCCCATGGCCCATTACTAGTTCTAACCCTCCCCCATCAGCCCACTTCCAATCTTAGCCCCCCATAACCCATTACCAGTCCTAAACCTCCCCATCAGCCCATTTCCAGTCTTAGCCTCCCCCCCATAGCCAATTACCAGTCATAACCCCCCATCAGCCCATTTCCAGTCTTAGCCTCCCCATAGCCCATTACCAGTCCTAACCCCCCCATCAGCCCACTTCCAGTCTTAGCACCCCCCCCATGGCCCATTACTAGTCCTAACCCTCCCCCATCAGCCCACTTCCAGTCTTAGCCCCCCCCATAACCCATTACCAGTCCTAAACCTCCCCATCCGCCCATTTCCAGTCTTAGCCCCCCATAGCCAATTACCAGTCCTAACCCCCCCATCAGCCCTTTTCCAGTCTGCCCCCCATAGCCCATTACCAGTCCTAACCCCCCCCCCCATCAGCCCACTTCCAGTCTTAGCACCCCCCATGGCCCATTACTAGTCCTAACCCTCCCCTATCAGCCCACTTCCAGTCTTAGCCTCCCCCCCCCATAGCCCATTACCAGTCCTAAACCCCCTTCCCCCCTATCATCCCAAATTAAAAAATAAAAAAACCCAGCTGCTTCTGCCGTGGCAGCATCAAGAGTGCCGCCGCGGGGCCCTCCCTGCCCGGCAGAGCCTCCCTGCCCGGCAGAGCCTCCCTGCATCGTAGGCTAGCTTTGAATCCCCGAACGCGGGCTTCTTTCAGAGCCGCGAGTGTTTCCTTTCTCGCGGCTCTGTTAATCCCACCGGGGCTGATGGGAAATCCCCGGCGGGATTAACAGAGCCATGAGAAAGGAAACTCTCGCGGCTCTGAAAGAAGCCCGTGTTCGGGGATTCAAAGCTAGCCTACGATGCAGGGAGGCTCTGCCGGGCAGGGGGGGGGGGGCCCGCGGCGGCACTCTTGATGCTGCCGCGGCAGAAGCTGCTGTTTTTTTTTTTTTAAACTTGTGATGATGAAGAATGGTTTTTGCGCGGGGCCCCCTGAAACGCGGGGCCCTGTGCAAAAAACATTCTTGCTCAATGGACGGGCTGGCCCTGAGATGGACCATACTGGTCGTTATCTGCCATCATTTACTATGTTACTAAAGCTAAACTCAAGACTCACCTTTTTTGCACGGCTTTTGATCTTCCTCCCCCCCATCCCCACCATCCCCCTTTCTCCTCCCCCTCGTTGATAACTGATAGCATCTCATTCCTTTTGTTACTATTGTTGCTCGCTGTCTCTTCCTTTTAATGCTATCTCTTTCCTGTCAATAAATGGCATTCTTTTTCCGTTCCTCCTTTCCCCGGCAGTATCTCTTTGTTTTATTGTAAACCGCCATATGCCTATGGTTCTGGCGGTATATTAAGTTTTTAAATAAAGATAAAGATAAAGATTTCAGCCCTTTCCAAACGTTCTTGATTGGGATTGAGATTGGGACTCATTGCTGGCCAGTTTAAAACAGTCCATATTTTCCTTTTTAACCATTCTTTTGTACTTTTGAATGTATGTTTTGGGTTATTGTCTTGCTGGAAGACCCATGGCCTTCAACCCAGACCTAGCTTTCTGACACTAGGTAGCACATTTCTCTCCAAAATATGACTTCATGATTCCTTTAGTACATTCCAGACCTCCAGTTCCTGAGGCAGCAAAACAGCCCCACAACATTATGGAACCTCCACCAGAATTTCTGTAGGAAGGGTGTTTTCTTTTACTTATGAGCATCATTTCTTCACCTGTAAATGTATCGCTGGTCTGCATTGCCAAAAGCTCAAGTTTGGTTTCATGTATCCACAGAACATTTTCTCACTAGGATTGTGGTTTCTCAAGGTGGTTTGGGGAAAAGATCAGGCATGCCTTTTTATGTTTGTCTTAGAGCAGTGGGATCCTCCTTGGCCACTGCCCATTAAGTCCTTCTTTGTTTAGTGTGTGATATATGGTGGGGGTTGAAACCCACCACTCCAGATTGCTCCAGGTCAGCCTTAAGCTCGTTGGATGTTGTATGTGGTATTTTTCCAACAGTTTTCACTAAACATTGAAGACTTTTTGGATTAATTGTCCTCTTCCCATCAGGTTCTGGGAGGTTCTTTACAGATCCATGAGCAGAAAACATCTTAATAACATGGAAAACCATAGACACAGGAATCCCAAGGTCTTTGAAGATGGCCTTGTACCCTTTGAAGTTTTATGTTTAGTGATAATGGCTTTTCTGATGGTCTCAGGCAGCTCTCTTATCTTCGCCATTGTGAAAATGGAACAGAGAGTGAAAGTGGCTATTTTAAAGAATAGAGCCATCATTCATTGGTTGATTCAAGTCATGTGAGCACTGATAATGATCACAAGTGAATCTAATTTTATTACAATGGGAATGTGGTTCTTCTGTTCAAACTGATTTGAATTGTTTATAAGGGAGCCAATAATCATGTCCTAGAAATGATACAAACTGGAATCCGCGCAGGATAACACTACCTCAAATATGATCAAAATCTTTATCCCACTAGTATTTGCTCAGTACATATTCCAAAACCTTTTGTTGGACTATGTTCATCAAAGCTGCTATCACAAGCTGCTTCTAGCTTAATAGTCCCCTTTTCTCTTTTTTTGGTCAACTTTTTATTTTTTTCAATTTTTTGGTTTTCTCTTTCTTTCTTTAATCAACTCTTTTCATGCTTCAACTTTACAATATTTCATTCTAAATGTGGTCCATAAAATTCAGTTCATTTTCATAAAGGCTTCCACACTTCTGCAAATTCTGTTTTCATCTTTAGTAACAACTATATATTCACCGACCACGACCGTCGCCTTTTGAATAGTTTTAACTTATTCTGCTTCATGGTTTAACAGTTTTCTCTACACAGTTCTTAACCATACTTATCTATTTTCAAAGATACCTCCATTCACAATCCGATACAACCAGGATCACATGCTGTTTCCTCATGAGCCTCCCAGACCTTCTATGTAGAGAAAACTGTTAGACCCTGAAGTAATCAAATGCTACTGATAAATCCAGGGAAATGACTAAAGAGAATTTTCCTGCATCAAGGGCACTGTGAATTTCATTAAGAATTGCAATCAGTATAGTTTCTGTGCTGTGATATGTGTGAAACCCCGATTTCCAGAGATGAAGGGCCAAAGAGTGCTCAACATTTCTGTTAACTGTGGCAGAAATAGACACTTGGCAAGTTTGGAGAGGAATCGTAGATTTGACATGAGACAATAACTAGCAGAGACCAGGGCAGTCCAACTTAAGGGCTTAGAGGATAGTGGGTTCACTAGCTTTCTTCCATGCTTGAGGGAATTGGTCAGTAACAAAGTTCTTGTCAATGATAACATGGGCAAAAGGAAGGAGACCTAAGGCTCTTTCAGGGAAACACTGTGAAGGGATAGGATCTGACAGGCAGGTGCTATTTTTACTAGAGGAAATTATTTTGAGTAGGGTAGCATCCATAAGTGGAGCAAATTCTGGCCAGGTATGAGCCAGCGCAAAAGAAGCATGAGATTTCAAAGGTGTAGGGAAAATAAATGGGCTGGACTGAGGTAGGCCCTGCCTAGCTGTAGTGATTTTATCAGTGAGCCGTTAGATCCTCAGGATAAGGGTCAGAATTTAGACAGTGAGAAGGGGATGTGAGGGCCAACAGTTGGGAAGCAACTACAAAGATGGCCCTGGAAGAGTACATATATTACTATATTAGTGAAGAATAGTAGGGCTTTTTTGTAGACAGGACTTGTGTCCTGCAGTGGGCATGACATTCTTTATATATACTTAGCTAGGGAAGATTGTAGTTTAGCCTTCTGCCATGTTCTTTAGGTAACCTTAAACTGTTGTTTTAATAGTTGAAGATCAGAGTGGTACCAAGGAAACATCTTTTTCTGGGGTCAGGAAGGAGGTTTTTCAAGGACCAGGAGGTCAATTTGCTGAGACAGGACAGAGGACCAAGTATCTACTTGTTGGTCAAGGGGAAGTGCCTGGAAGTCTTATGGGAAGATTATGCCTGCTAAAGGGAAGGCTGCTAAACTATATTGAGTAATAAAGTAGCAAATCACCTGGACCAAATGGTATACATCCGAGGGTGTTGAAGGAACTGAAATATGAGATTGCAGACCTATTATTTGTAATCTGTGAACTATCATTAAAATAATCTGTACTACCTGATGATTGGAGAATGGCCAAAGTAATTATTTTTTAAAAAGGGCTCCAGGGGTGATCTAGGAGACTATAGACAGTACTTGGCAAAATAGTAGAAACCATTATAAAGAATAAAATTATTGAACATGTAGATAGTTTAATGGGAGAAAGCCAACATGGATTTAGTGAAGGAAAATCTTGTTTTACTAATCTCTTATATATTTTTGAAGGTGTAAATAAAGATAGATAAAGATGAACAGGTCTGTATAGTGTATCTGGATTTTCAGAAAGCGTTGAACAAGGTCCCTCTTGGCAAAATTAAAAAATCATGGGATAGGGGGAAGTCTACTATTGTGAATCATGAACTGGTTAAAAAATAGAAAGCAGAGGGTAGGGCTAAATGGCCAATTTTCTCACCAGAGAAAGATGAATAATAGAGTACCCCAGGGATCTGTGCTGGGCTCCCTGCTTTTTAACATCTTCATAAATGATCTGTAGATGGGAATAATGAGTGAGGTGATCAAAACTGCAGATGACACAAAATTATTCAAAGTTATTAAAACACATGAGGATTGTGACAAATTGCAAGAGGACCTTGATAAATTGAAAGAATGGCCGTCCAAATGGCAGATGACATTCAATGTGGACAAATACAAAGTTATGCATTTAGGGAAGAATAACCCAAACTATGGATACATGATTCAAGGTTCCACATTAGGAACCATCACCTAAGAAAAGGATTTAGGCAATATCAAGAAACATAGAAACATGATGGCAGAAAAAGACCACATTGCCTATTTAGTCTGCTTTCCATATCAACTACAATAATCCCCTCTTTTCCTCAAGATCTTCTAGGGGCTATTCTGTGCCTGCCCCGCCGGCATCTAACTTCCCCATTGGTTGTATGGGGAGGTTAGACAGGGCGGAGATGGAGTGGATCGGGGGTGGAGGCAGGGCGAGCGGTAGGAGGCCATCGGCCCTGGATGTACAGGGCCGATTCCAATGTTGACCCTGTATGTCTAGGGCCGATGGCTTAGATGGGGAACTTATTCCATCTTTGAGGTGGAATAAGTTCCCCGATCTTGCAGGGGCCCGGGGCTCAAAAGTGATGGCAGGGGGCGGAGTAACTTCCCCGCAGCCCAACCCTTGGGAGGCTGGATCGGGGGTTAGCCTGTGGGAAAAACATTTTCTGGGCTGGTGCCAAGGATCACAGCTTTACAATGGAGTTGCAGTGGCATGGCAACCGGACACCATGGTGCCGCAGCTCCATTGTAGGGCCCTGACTGAGTTTGCCGGGGACAGGCCTATACATGCAGGCTGGGTTGAATCACAGTCCCGACCTGCACATACAGGCCTATTTGCGATTCTGATCCTGCAAGGCTAAACATGCCCCGGGGATCAGAACCGCAAAACCCTCTGTGTGTCCGGCTGAGACCGGACATATAGAGGGGCTGTACATCTCCGATGAAATGAGCCCCTTCTGTGTTTGTCCTATGCTTTTTTTTAATTCAGACCCTCGATTTTACTACCTCCACTGGGAGACTTCTAAGTCTATCCCTTTTTGCCCTCATCCTACGTCCTCTCGCAGTAGAGTTTGCTTTCAATCAAAAGAGGCTCTCATCCTGTGCATTTATGCCACTGAGGTATTTAAACAACTCTATCATATCTCCTCTATCCCGCCTTTCATCTAACATATATATATTAAGATCTTTAAGTTTTCCCTCATATGTTTTATAACGAAGACCACTAACCATTTTAGTAGCCACCCTCTGCACCGACTCCAACCTGTTTATATCCTTTTGAAGGTGTGGTCTCCAGAATTGCAGAGAATACTCCAAATGAGGTCGCCCAAGAGGCTTTTACAGAGGCATTATCACCTCTTTTTTTCTGCTGGCCATTCCTCTCCCTATGCACCCAAGCATCCTTCTGGCTTTTGTGGTCACCTTTTCTATCTGCTTAGCCTCTTTAAGATCATCAGAAACAATCATGTCCACATCCCACTCTCCTTTCATGGACAGAAGTACTTTGCCCCCCTACACTGTACCACTCCCTTGGATTTTTGCAGCCCAAGTGCATGACTCTGCATCATGCATAACATATTCAAACCCTCTGACCAGTGTGCAGCAGCAGTCAAAAAAGCAAATAGGAATGCAAGGAAAAGAATGGAGAACAAAACCAAGGATATTATACTGCCTCTGTTTCATTCCATCATGCGACCACACCTTAAATATCACAGGTACACTAAAAAAAAAATTTTTTAAACTGCCTCTAATGTTTCGATTAATTTTTACGTTTTTTGGTGCGCTGAATCCAAATCTGGTAACCAATTTGCTCCATCACGTACAGATTTTTTGCTACATTGGGTTAGCAGTTTGAGGTGAACGTTTCAGATTGAGTGCGATCGAGATAAAAGTTTCTTGGATGAATTCTTTATACTAATTGTTTAGTAGTTATTCAAATAAGAATAAAGAAAATTGTAACAAGGCAGCACATAAGAATAAAGTAATGTCAACAAAACACACTGTGATGGTAGCAAAATTGTCTGCACTTAAAACAGCCACATACATGTGCACAAACATTGAGCATATAAGAGCGAGGTTAGACACAAAGCAAAGCAAAGAAATGTGCAAAAAATGTTGTACAGGTATGTATGTAAGAATAGAAAACGCAAACCGCACCATTGCAATACATGAAGACAAACACCCGATGGTGTGAAAATAAAATTCTAATAAATGAGATCCGACACTGTGGTAATAACTAGCAAATTTTTATTTCAAAGTTTAGTAAAAACACGATATTTGTCAACACAGTTTAGATTTTAAAGTCATTCTTGGGTCAATCAATCTCCTGGTGGGCCCGTTTCTTCTTCCCCCGAATGCTTCTCTTGGTGTGCTGCTTGGCGTATTTTTCATCTGGGGTTTCCCGCAGCAGCAACCAGCAGAAATCAGCCATCATAGTGGTGTTCCATCTTCCTTGGTACCTTCTCTCTGCGTCCTTGATGTCCTGGTGAAACCTTTCACCTTGTTCTTCACTGTACGCCCCCAAGTTTTCGGGAAAGTAGTTCACATGGGAGTGCAAGAAATGGACTTTCAGGCTCATGTTACAGCCTTGTTCTTTGAAGGCATTGAGCATCCTGGCAACAATATCCTTATAGTTCTCATCCCGCCTGTTCCCCAAGAATTTGAGAACAACATCCTTGAAGGAATCCCAGGCTTCTTTTTCCTTCTCAGACATCGTTTCAGCGAATGCTCCATCTGAAATGAGTTTCCTTATATCAGGGCCAACAAACACTCCTTCCTTTAGCTTTGCTTCAGAAAGTCGGGGGAACTTTGAGCAAAGGTACCGAAAGCACTCACCATCTTTTGGAAGGGACTTGATGAATTGCTTAATGAGACCCAACTTAATGTGGAGAGGTGGTAATAAAATTTTATCACGAGGTACCAAGCTCTCATGAAGAACATTTTTCTCACCGGGTCTCAAATACTCCCGAATTGGCCAGTCTTTTTTCCCCCAGTGTAGGCCGCGGGCCCGGCTATCCCACAAGCAAAGGAAGCAGGGATATTTGGTGAAACCGGATTGCTGCCCTAATAGCATGGATAGAATTTTAAAGTCTCCACAAATCATCCACTTATGCTCATCATAACGAATCTTCTGAAGAATCAGGGCCAAATTCTCGTATTTTTTTTGGAGAATAACAGAGTGAGCAATAGGAACTGAAGCGAATGTGTTGCCATTATGAAGAAGAACACCTTTTATGCTGTCTTTTGACGAATCAATGAACAGCCGCCATTCAGCAGGATCATACTTGAGTTTAAACTTTTCCATCACTCCGTATATATCGTTGCAAAATACCAAATCTTCCTCTTTGCTGAAATACTTCAAAAATTGTGTCTCGCGGTTGCGTTACCAATAAAAAGTTGTTCCTGGTGACAATAGATTTTTCTGTTTAAGCCGAGAATCTAGCAGTTGGGCAGCATCTTTTGGGAGTCCTAAATCCCAGACTAAATCATTCAATTCAGCTTGAGAGAAAAGTTCAGGTTTCGGATCTGGTTCAGTTTCAAACTCGGAAGTACTGGACTCATCGGGAAAAGCCATCTGATGAGTCTCATCATGATCAGAACCGTCCACACAAATATGATCCAAAGATTTTGGTGGTTCAGGCACAGGTACTTCGTTGCTATGAGGCATAGGCCTAATTGCTGAGGGAAGGTTGGGGTAACTTATTACGTTCTTATTTTTTAAGTTGTATCCCTTCACAATGCAAGAGCAAAAATAGCAGTCACTGCTGTGGTCTCTTTGTTCACGCCACATCATAGGTATTCCAAAACGAAATGCTTGTTTTTTACCTTTCATCCATAAGCGTAGATCTTCCTCACGTCTTGCACACTTTGTGAGGAGCCCACGGTTTGTCTTGATCGCCTAACTTCAAACCGAAATAGGCGAAATATACTTTTTTAATAAATGCAGAAATGTTCCTCTGCCGCTTTTTCACGGTATATTCCCCACAAATAAAACAAAAACTGTCCGGAGAGTTGACGCAACCTCTGGCTCTGTGAGCCATCACAAATACACAGCACTGCAAACTACAACTGTAGTGAACCACTTCGGAATAAAGCTGGATTACGATTGAGCAAACAAAAGGTAATAATGAACTTGCAAGAAACTGAAATTTGACAGGAATGTTCATGTCGCAACCACCGTGTTTGAGCGAGCGAACGAGGCGAGGCGAACAGGAAAGAACATGCGCCAGCGTGAGTACTGGATTTAGCCCCCCGCCTCACAATTGTCCTGTTAATGTATAAAATGAATACAAAACACTCTAAAATATCATGAGGGAGTGTTTCTAGTTAGTTAACCATTACAACCTCTATTTTGGGCCAAGAAAATAAACTGCAGTCGGCTAAAAAGAAATTATGTGAACATTCCTTATATGGGTAAGAAATCTAATTTTGCAAGAAAACGTGACGTGATGGAACATTTTGGTTATTTTTCCTGGATTCAGCACCCCAAAATCTATAGGAATCAGTTGCAAAACTGGAGGCAGTTTTTTGGTAGTGTACCTGTGTATTGTGTGCAATTCTGGTCACCATATCTTTAAAAGGATATAGCAGAATTAGAAAAGGTACAGAGTAGAGCCACCAATATGGTAAAGGGGATGGAAGGATACCCTATGAGGAGAGGCTTAAAGGTTTAGGGTTCTTCAACTTGGAAAAGAGACAACTGAGGGAAGACATGACAGCGGTCTATAAATTAATGAATGGAGTGGAACAGGTAAATGTAAATTGGTTGTTTACTCCTTCAAAAAGTACAGTAGAAAGACAGGGGAATACTCAAGGAAGGTACAATGTAGCTCATTTAGGACTAATATGAGAAAATATTTTTTCATTCAATGTGTAATCAAACTCTGAAATTTGTTACCAGAGGATGAAGTAAAAACTGTTAGTGTAGCTGGGTTTAAAAAAGGTTTGGACAAGTTCCTGGAGGAAAAGTCCATAAACCATTATTAAAGAGGACCAGGGAAATCCACTGCTTACTCTGGGATAAGCATTGTGGAATCTGTGTACCTTTTTGGAAACCTGTCAGGTACTTGTGACCTGAATTGGCCACTGTTGGAAACAGGATACTGGGCTTGATGGACTTTGGTCTGACCCAGTATGGCATTTCCTATGTTCTTATGTTCTTATCTGGAGAAGCTAAGGGAAGCTGGTAAAGTAGTCAGGAAAGCCAAGATACAAATAGTAGAACAAAGAACCCATATAATAAAACATGGGGCAAACGTTTTTTTTAGATATGCTAGTGACAGGAGGACATGCAAAGGTGGCATTGTGAGACTTGAGGCTGACAGGGAGGAATGTTAAGAGGCTGAAGGGGATAAAATCGAATGGCCTAAGAAATATTTTTGTTTCACAAATGACGGGCTGGTAATGGGATCTCAGAAAACAAAAACAAATAGGAATGGAAGTGAGATAGAAGTCACATGATTTTTAGAAGACTGTGTCCATCGGGAGCTAGCAAAATGATGGGGACCAAAGGACAAAGTGATGTGGCCAAACAGACTTTATATTGTTGATCTTTTCAATGCTTCTTTAGAGTTGGGCTTTATCCCGGAGGATGGAGGAGTTGAATAAGGTCCCTGTCCACAAAAGCAGAAGAAAGAGATTGCTATTTACCAACTTATTAGTCTTACTTCTGTTGTAAGTAAATTCATGGAAACACTATTAAAGCAGAGAATCATGTGGTTCTGGGATCCAAGTGGTAACAGGATCTTAGATAGTATGGCTTTTTCTAGAGGTAGTTTTATCAGACAAATCTGATTGATTTATTTGACAGGGTGACAGAGAACTGAATTGAGGGAGAGTTCTAGATGTGGTACACTTAGAATGTAGCAAAGCCTTTAACACCATTCCACATTTGTGATTTTTAAATAAATTATGGGATGGACCCTAAATTGACTTAGAGCGTGTTTCCATAACATGCACATCTGGCCCACAGACACATCTAAATCAAAAACAGGCCCCTTTGGAACCCAATCACGCATCCACAAATCTGGTCATGCCCATGGGTCCAGAATCAGGGCAATAGACATGTTCGGTGGGCACGTGCAAGCGCTATTCAACTGGCCCAGTACCTCAGTCATGGGTAAACCTTTTGAATGTCCCTGCAGCCACCGTATTCTGAAACGTTACATGTTTCAGATCCTACCTGTCCCCATGATGTACCCGTGGATGCCACACCCCTCAAAAAAATTGTGCACCTCCTGAGCTTCTCATAACAGACAGTAGTTTGTTGATGCACACTAGACATAAATACCAATGAGAAATTACACCTGCTGCAACATAGACCATATACCAATCCCCCTCATGCCCTGAAAAGTGTTAGGTAAGCCCAGTGCACCTCAATATGGTATACCAGAATGTAAATATGAACATGTATGCCAGGACATACCTTACATCAAATTGTACGTGGAATTAGGAGCCGGCCCCAGTGATGCCTGCCCAGTAATCTCTACAAACGCACCTTAAACTGCTAGGAATGGACCCTCACCAAGTGCACAATACCCTGAACTAACATCGCAGGTCCCCCAAGGATGCATAATATTGCTAGGTCATAAATGTAGGACTGTTTTGTGCCTATGGCCTATAAGTGCTCTCAATCTGCTGCTCTGCACTATTATCCCCTCTTATCTCTCCCTACACTTTCTTCTGTCAGATTGCTTCTATATGTGCCCTTGTACTGGAACAAACTACCTGAGTCTGTAGGTCAGGCTTCATCTCTGGCCCCTCTCAAATCCAGACTGAGTGCTCACCTCATCCATGCCGCTGCTGAATCAGATCCGCCTAGGCTTCCTTGTGTTTCCTGACCATTCCCCCTGGATGTGTCCTGTTCACAGCTGCTGTGTTGGCTGTTCAGACTAGATTGTAAGCTCTGCTGAGCAAGGACCATCTGTTATATGTGTCTGTGCAGCGCTGCATATGTCTTGTGGTGCTATACAAATGATCAGTAGTAGCTGTAGTTGTGGTAGGGCCTTCTGGCTATGGCATCTGAGGTCCATTTATCTGGTTACTGCCATTTCTCACAGCAGCTACACCTGTCTCATTGGGGCATATGTTGGTCTGTATACACCAGCTACCTGTGGGGTAACCCTGTCTGCCTTCCCACAGCCAGGTTTGTGGTCATTCTTGCCTACTCAGGGCTGTGTGGGCATGGGAGGGGAGATCCCTGTGCCATCACACCAAGTAGCCAGACTCCAGATATATCACCACTCTCGCAGCTCTCATTGATCCTGCCCTCAATAGGGATGTTGGCCTCATGGGACAATCTGAGGACCGGTGGCACCACATCAGTCGTGTCTCCTTGTGCCAAGCACAGCAGATGTATGGCTGCCCTGTCACACTGCCAACAATATCTGATCTAAATAAAGTACCCTATGTACAATAATCCAGAAGGAAGCAGCATATGTTCTCTATAGCTACATGTCAAAACATATCCCTGTCAATAATAGGGGACCTCTGAATAAGGGCATTCAGAAGTGCAAACAGCGCTGATACATGTTCAACAGCAGCACCATTGGTCCCGCAAAATGTGCATTATAGGCATGCATTAGTGTTGCTTGCACTGTTGAGTGCCCTTATTCTGAGGGTCCCTTATCATTGATGGGGATATGTTTTGACATTTGGCTATAGTAAACCCTCTCTGAGTTTGGCTGACCAGTCTCATTGGCACCTGGTGATGCTGTGGTCATCCATACAGTCCAGGTACTGGTCAGGCTTTCATGACCCCCTGAATTGCAGATGAGCACACCAGATCCCCCCATGCACCCCTCAAACCACACAAATACATGCACTCTCACTTTCTGCCACATAAACATGATTCTGCTGGAAAAGTGCCCTGAACCTATACATAACAGCTATGACATAACATAATCACGTGGGGTACCAGGACTACAAATATGATCCCTGTTTCTCACCCAAAAAGAAATCCTTTCCCTTTTTCTTTTTTTTTTTGAAAATGGAAATTTTTAGGGTCCCATAGATTGGCTCCTTTAACATAAACTGCACATGGGTGCATAGCTTGAATAAACACTATTGTTCTTCTTAATATTTCTGTAAGGGTGTTTAGAAATGTTTCTTTACCATACAACATTCCCTCACCTCTGCTCCCTGTACCTTAAGACTGCATCTTGTATGTTTCCAGACTGCAGTCACAGCAGTTCAAAACATACTTGTCACAACCATTCTTCTCTATGGGATGCATTGCAGAGCACAGCAGAATATTTTCTAAGTCCTAGTCTTATACCACATTTCAGCAGGAATAACCTGGACATATCCAGGAAACACTTAATATGTACACGGGCCTTTCCTGAATACGCTTTATACGTCTCCATGGCTGATCATGCCCTTGTTCTGCTCTCTCCCACCCATGTTCTGAGATACCCATGCTAGCACAGTGAATGTGTATGTCAGCACTGTTTCAGAATACGGTGGTGGATATTTTCAGCACATAAACCTACCCGCCGCATGTGCAAACCCGTTATTCTGGAATGCCCTTCTGATTGGGTAAGAAAAAGATTGAGCGAGAGGCTCCAGAGGGTGGTAATAAATGTTGTTCATTCTGAAGTTAGAGACATTACCAGTGGCATGCATCAGGGATCAATCTTTGGTCTTGTTCTTTTTAACATTTTTGTAAGTGATATTGCAGAAGGTCTGTCAAGAAAGGTATGCCTCTTTGCAGATTATGCTAAAATCTGTAATGGGGGTTTGGGAGGCAGAGCCAGCAGCGGACAGAGATGGCTGCGTGAATTCGCTTCTCCCGTAGACCCGTGTCAAAACAGCATTACCACCCGATAAGTTGAAGAGTACTGACACGCGAGGCTGCCTACCACAAAGAATCTGATATGACCAGCTCTAAGCAGACCCGTTTGGACTTTGCAGGCGCATCGGGTACTGGTTCAAAGAGAACCAAATCGGATCCTCTATCCCCTCTCAAGATGGCGGCGCAGAGAGAGCCCCCGGAGGGATTTCAAGAATTGTTGTGTGAGATCAGATCGATGCGGGCGTTAGTTGAGCACAGCGGAGAAACTTTATCCTTGGTTCAACTGGAATTGAAGGAGGTATGCTGTACATTGAAGGCCTTAACGTCCCGTATCGACAAAGTGGAAGAGAGGGTGGCCAGGCAAGAGGATCGCGCTATTCAAGCGTTGCAGGCTGCAAAGCGGATCGAGAAGTTGGAGCGTGTGGTTGAAGATATGAATAACTGAGCCCACCGAAATAACATTCGCATTACCAGCATACCCGAAGGTGCGGAAGGGAAGGACCCAATTTTGTTTCTGGAAGAATGGATTCCCAAGCTGCTCAAGATAGACTTTAAGAAGCCGTTCGAGTTAGAGAGAGCCCACAGAGTTCCATCTCAGAGAGAAGCGTATGGTGGGAAACCTAGGCCTATGATCCATTGTGCCTTACGTTTTCAGCAAGTCTCTCAAATTATGGCAGCGGCTAGATCATTACCATCGTTACAATTTGAAGGGCACAGAATCTCTTTTTACCCGGATTATATTAAAAGCATGGTGGAAAGGAGGAAGCAATTTTTAGCACTACGCCCTAGGCTGCAAAAGCTGCAAGCTAGATATGGTCTTTTTTACCCAGCGCGTTTCAAAGTGACTTTAAATAATGCAACAAAGTCTTTTGAAGACCCTAAACTTTTGGCGACCTTTACTGAAGATCAGGAGGCTCTCCAAATGTGTTGATAAGGACAGGCCTCTTGTACCAATGGTTGTTCTTTGGTAATTAAGGAAGGATCATTGGGGAAAGTGGTCCTGGAATGGGCGATTTGTGGGGGCCCAGCGGGTCTTGCTCACTGTATATGCTGGGATTAGGCTTGTGCTATGTGTCCTGTACTTCTTCAAGCAGTTCTGTATTTTTAATTGTTTCATTCTTGATGGTGGGTTAATAGGGTATAGGAGAATGGTCAAGGGATTGGTAATTGCTAAGGGGTAGGGGGTCACTGTGTGTATATCTCTATATTCGAGCGACTTCTCTCTCCCCAGGGGGGGTAAGTGGAGTGTTCTAATTCGGGAGGTGGGTGGTATACGATGTAACTAAAGTCGGTCAGGTGGGGGCCATAGGTTCCGTGCTGTCTCACCTGGGGGCGGGTTATTGCCCTTGTTGGGGATGGGGTTGGCTCTTTATAAGGTGGACATGTGTGTGTTGGGCTTGTTTTGTTGGTAATCATGAATCCGGCAGAGTTAAGGTAACAATGCTAGCGGTGTAATGATGGCAGGGACAAAGGGCATCAAGTTGATGTCTCTGAATGTTAAGGGCATACAGAATCCCATAAAAAGGAAAAATATCTTAAGCTATGGTAAAAAGCAGCAAGTCGATATTTTTTTACTGCAGGAAACGCACTTGAACGCCTTAGAAACTCAGAAGCTCAGTGGTGGATATTACGAACTGGTTGCTCATGCCCCGGCAAATCGTAAAAAGAATGGGGTTGCTATTTTAGTGCACACTACTCTTGGAGCAACGGTTGAGTTAGCTAGAAATGACTCGGAAGGCCGATGGGTCAAGGCAAGGCTGTCCATTAAAGATTTGAAATTGGTTTTATTTAATGTGTACGCCCCCAATATTGACGATCCTGTTTTTTTTCAAACGTTAGCAGCAAATCTGCAAGAAGAGGCACAGCTGCCCTTAATACTGGGTGGGGATTTTAACATGACTTTAGATCCTCTTTTGTATCGTAGCCCAAGTAAAAAAGAAAGTCATTCTAGGGCTAGTATGGACTCTATAGGATTGGTGGATGTTTGGAGATTATTCCACCCTACTGACAGAGATTTTACTTTTTTTTTTTCTCCCCATTCTTCACAATCTCGTATTGATTATTTTTTAATTTCTAAAACTCTTGTTGCTGAAACGGAATATGCAAACATAATGGCTATGCATGTGTCGGACCATGATGCAATTACATTGGGCCTTAAGCTCCCTGGCGGATTAGGTTCTCTAGGGAGTTGGTCTTTTAGAAGATCATTACTTGCGGAGAAAGATTTCCAGATAACCATCAAAGTGGCATTGGCAGAATACTTTAGTACTAATGTCCCTGCAGATACGACATGTTGGGCATGGTGGGAAGCATATAAAGCTACAATGAGAGCCGTGATTACAAGCTACTCTATAAAGGAGGCTAAAAGGAAGAAAGCTCAGTTAAATCTTTTGGAAGAGCAGATTAGAGCGGGGGAACGATTGTGGCATAAAAGTGCAGATAGGAACATCCTGACGAGATTACAAAGGTTGAGATATCAATACAACTCTATTTTGAGTTCGGAAGTAGAACAGGTCATGCATCAACAACAATCGTGTTATTATGCAGAGCCAAATAGAGCAGGTAAATTATTGGCAACCTCCCTAAAAGGGAAATGACATAGAACTCATATAGCTAATTTGGTGGATGACAAGCAGAACATTATAAATAATAATGAGCAAATTTTAGCAGCCTTCTCCAAGTTTTATGCTAAGCTATATGATTCAGAGATAACAGCAGGTCAAGATGAATATGCAGGATTTTTAAGTCAGATTGCACATCCGACATTGGAGGATAGTCAAATCAAGGAGTTAGATGAACCTCTGAGGGTGGAGGAGATCCTGCGAGCAATTCGGTCATTGGCACCGAAGAAGGCAGCCAGTCCAGATGGCATCCCTAATGAGTTTTATAATATGTTCGCACAGGAATTAACCCCCTGGATGTTGAAATATTTTCAATGGTTGCAGGTCAATCATTCGGATACTGGACGGTTATCCGAAGCAACAATAGTTGTCCTTGAGAAACCAGGCAGAGATCCTAGGCTGGTCGGCAATTACCGCGCCATCTCACTTTTGAATTCAGATTATAAGATTTATGCGACAGTTTTAGCCCAGCGTTTAACGCAGGTCTTGCAGGGGTTGGTACATGCCGATCAGTGTGGTTTTATACCAGGACGCTCAACGGCTGATAACGCTAGATTGTTGTGTAATCTGATCCTTAAAGCAAATGCATTAGACTCCCCTATGACTGGCTTAGCATTAGATGCTGAAAAAGCGTTTGATAGGTTGGAATGGCCCTTTTTATTTAAAGTTTTGGAATGGTTTGGGTTTGGTCCCACTTTTATACAAATGTTGAGAGTTCTGTATGCTAAGCCGACTGCTCGCATTTTGGCGAATAGTTTGCTTTCTCAACCTTTTGCGCTACATAGGGGCACCCGACAAGGTTGCCTACTTTCCCCCCTTCTTTTTAATCTAGCACTGGAACCTTTAAACTTTGCCATTAGACAATCTGGGATCATCAAAGGAATTGCAGTCAGGGACATGCAAGTAAAACTTTCAGCCTATGCTGATGATTTGCTGCTTTTTACTCAGCCCTCCTCAGTAGAAGAAATTTTAAAGGTAATTGAGCACTACTTGCATATATCTGGATATAAAATAAATTGGGGTAAGTCAGTGGCTTTTCCTTTAAATAACCACGCTTCCGCAGCATCTATGGTGATGTTTCCATTTCAGTGGGAGACAGGCCCGATAAAATACTTAGGGGTAAGTTATTGCGCCTCAATTGAAGGACCATTCTAGCCAACTGTAAAACCTTGCAGGACACGGTGAAGAATCTTGTATTAAGCTGGTCTCCCCTTCACCTTACCTGGTGGGGTAGGCTGGACACCATAAAAATGATGATTATGCCTAAAATAAACTATATCTTGAGCATGTTCCCAATAGCACTACCTATGTCAACTTATAAATTTTTAGAACGCTCCTTGCTTAATTTTTTGTGGGATGGGAAACATCCTCGAATCTCGCTCTACAAATTAAAACTGCCCAGAGACAAAGGGGGAGTATTGTTTCCTGACTTCTATCATTATCACATGGCCTTTATTTTAAAGCAAGGGGCGCTATGGGCCAAGTACGATGAATTGTTGCAAAAGCCAACTTGGTTAGAAGTGGAAGCTCGTTTGGTCTCTCCCTACCCATTGCAGGTACTGCTCGGATCTAAGCTTGTTGACCATACTGGGGCACAGCAAGTCATAATAGCCACCCAGGAGGTTTTTTTGACCATTGCTGCTTGGGTGGGGAAGGTTAACTCTCCCTCTAAGGCTACGCCTTTATGGCAGAATCCTCTATTTACAATAAGGAAACGCGCTTTTGCTTGGAAATTGTGGCAGGAGTGTGGCATTTGTTCATTGGGCCAATTGTTAAGAGAGGGTAGGTGGAAAGATTTTGCTGAGATACGTAAGGAATTTTTACTCCCGAAAACTTGTTTTTTTCATTGGATTCAATTGAAACATTGTGTTCAGTCAGTTATTGCTGACTTCATTAACTTGCCGGATTCATGCTACTTAATGGGTAAACTTAATGGTATAGTGGAACAATCAAGAGCAATTTCGTCACTGTATGTTTTTTTTAGAGACTGTTCTCCAAGTTCGCTGGTGGGACTTACTAGGGTCTGGGAAAAGGATGTGGGTGCTTCTGTATCTGCTGACACATGGGTAATGCTTTGGGGGCCTATTACTAGAGTCTCCAGGTCAGCTGCACTCACGCAGTCTCTATACTTCTTTTTGCATCGTGCTCACATAACTCCAATAAAACTGTCCAAATGGGATAAAACGGCCAATGGGAGGTGCTGGACGTGTGGCGAACAGATTGGCACCCTTAGTCACATGGTGCTGGAGTGCCCTAGGGTTCAGAGGTTCTGGACTCCGGTATGGGAAAGAATTCAGAAAGTTTTGAATTTCTCGACTCCCTTGACATGGAATATTGTTTGTTTAAGATCTGCAGCTAATATTCCGGCTTTACATAAGGGGAAACATTTTTTGTTGAATTTTATGTTAGCAATTGCTTTGAAAATTGTTTTTACAAATTGGAAGCGCTTATCAAGCTTGGACTGGAACATCTGGTGGAATATGGTGTGTTTATATGCAAGTTTCGAGAAAACTTTCTGCAAATTGCACTCTACTGGGAGCCAACTGTATAATCTGGAGAAATGGGTGCTGTTGGATGAATATGGGGCTGGAGCATCGATTTAATATTTTGAGTGGCCCGGTAATCACTTATGTATTTATGTAGTTGTGTTATATTATAATGTCCTCTTGAAATGAGCCGGGGGGGGGGGGGATGGTTTGAGTGCTTTGTATTTTGGTTATTGGTTTTTGTCTGTTGTGTGTGAAAATTTCAATAAAGATTCAATAAAAAAAAAATCTGTAATGGGGTAGACATCCTGGAAGGTGTGGATAGCATGAAGAGGGAACTAGAAAAGCTTGAAGGATGGTCAAGAATTTGGCAGCTAAGATCTAATGCTAAAAAATTCAAAAAAGCAAAACAAAAAGAAACTCTAATAATCCCTTACACTAAATAACCAACCAGTCAAAAAGGGAAAAATGTAAAACCATTAAAACCATTTTTCTACTGGCCATTCCTCTCCCTATGCACCCAATCATTCTTCTGGCTTTTGCTGTCACTTTTTATAACTGGCCATTTTAAGATCATCCAATACAGTCATCCCCAGATCCTGCTCATCTTTCTTGCACTGGAATACTTCATCCCTTATACTGTATTGTTCACTTGGGTTTTTATAGTCCAAATGCATGACTTGCATTTTTTAACTAAGCAGTCAAAAAGAGAAAAATATAAAACCATTAAAACGCTTATGTCTAGGCTCTATCAATGTGCGTATCACACTATAGAAGTACAAGTGTGACACACATCCTAGTCTGGGAAATTCCTTCTTCAGTATTCCATCTCACACCTGGACACACAATACCGGTCTAAGGCAGACTGCATGAGCTCTGGAGTGCTCAGAAAGCCAAAAGCTAAGACTATAATTGTATTTATTATCTCTGCTGGTTTCTAGCTACCAATATAGAGTTTAAGTGTTTGTTTTTTGGGGATATGGAAAAATAGAAGGTTTAACTGTGGCTATACATTAAGTTTGGGGATATTCAGACTACTGGGGCCTGAACTCTGGAGTGCTCAGAAAGCCATAATGTAAGACTATAAATTTTCTTTATTATCTCTGCTGGTTTCTAGCTACCAATATAGAGTTTAAGTGTTTGCTTTTTAGGGATATCACCAATATAAGTTTAACTGTGGCTATACATTAGGTTTGGGGATATTCAGACTACTGGGGCCTAAGTATCCATATAATAAAGGGTTAAATCTGTTGCACTGCTTGGAGAAGAGCTTGCTCCCAGGGAGGTGCTGATTGTATTCCATCTCACACCTGGACACACAATACCGGTCTAAGGCAAACTGCATGAACTCTGGAGTGCTCAGAAAGTCAAAAGCTAAGACTATAATTTTCTTTATTATCTCTGCTGGTTTCTAGCTACCAATATAGAGTTTAAGTGTTTGTTTTTTGGGGATATTGCGAACATAAGGTTTAACTGTAGCTATACATTAAGTTTGGGAATATTCAGACTACTGTGGTCTGAACTCTGGAGTGCTCAGAAAACCACAAGCTAAGACTATAATGTTCTTTATTATCTCTGTTGGTTTCTAGCTACCAATATAGAGTTTAAGTGTTTGTTTTTGGGGGATATCGCCAATATAAGGTTAACTGTGGCTATACATTAAGTTTGTGGATATTCAGACTGACTGCTTTCATGTGTAGCCTTGGAGCAGATATATGTGGGTGCCCCAATTCAGGGACAGCCTAATGGCCTGAGACACTTAGGTTCCCGCCCACCCTACCCCTCATAGCACCCACCCCAGGGGCTACATTGCCTATATAGTGGTCACATTCGTTGCCATCTATCCTTTCAACTTGGGTTAAGGCCTGCCCCTTCTTCTGCCTTTCTTCTTCTTCTTGGACTGCTTATTCAGCATGTCATGTATTCAGTGCAATAACTGTGGTACATTTATTCCAAGACAAATCATTTGGAACCTGAGAACTTGTCCTCTGTGCTTCAGGTGAGCTGCCATGCATAAAGAACTGACTCTACTATGGGAAGAGCTATCTGCCAATCATAAAGAAGTGACCCTACTGAGGGAGGAACTGGCTGCAATGAAGTGCACCTCTTCTAGGATACAAACTGAACAACGTCCACCACCGCTCCCACAAAGAGTCAAACACCCCAGGGACAAATGTATTGCAGTGGGTTCTGGTAGATTGCGACCTGTAACACACAGACATAAGAACATAAGAACATAAGATATGCCATACTGGGTCAGACCAAGGTCCATCAAGCCCAGTATTCTGTTTCCAACAGTGGCCAATCTAGGTCATATGTACCTAGCAGTTTCCCCAAGGGACACAGGTTCCACAATGCTTGTATTGGTTCAAGCATTGATATCCTGGGTCCCTTCTTAATAATGGTTTATGGACCTTTCCTTCAGGAACTTGTCCAAACCTTTTTTAAACCCAGCTACACTAACAGCCTTTACTACATCCTCCGGTAACAAACTCCAGAATTTGATGACACGTTGAGTAAAAAACATCCTATGCATCAAGAGATATCCCTGCTTAATGCCTTCTCTGTCTTGCCTAATGAGGATGTGGAACTGAGGAAGGAATTGGCTGCAATGAAACACACCTCTTCTAAGATACAAACTGAACAACGTCCACCACCACTCCAACAAAGAATCAAACATCCCAGGAATAAATGGACCACAGTGGGTTCTGGTAGATTGCAAACTGTGACACAAAGACATCTTATGCATCAGGAAACATCCCTGCATAATGCCTTCTCTGCCTTGGCTAATGAGGATGCCCAATCCAAAGAAACTGAAGGGCCCTTTAATGAGACAGACAACGCCCAATCTCCTGCTAGAGGACCAAATATGAAGAAAACCTCACCAAACAGCAAACTACTAAAACTTGGGGATTCCATCATCAGAGGCACCAACTTGGGAACACAGTTCAATGGAGAGAAGATAGTCAAGTGCCTCCCAGACTCTTCAGCCAGCAGGAATACAAACCACGTTGTTGAAGTACTTAGAGCAGAAAGTGAACACAGATGTGGAAGGTCAAGCTCTGGATGTCACCCACTGCAAAAGCAGAACAACATCAGAAACAGACACACTTTTAAACCACACATCAAAAACAAGCGGGAAGATGTGGGCAGAACAAAAACAATGCAAAATACACACAAGCCAGTTAAACCCTGGAAAGCAATGAGCACTAATGCTCGAAGCTTAGCCAACAAAGTTCCAGACCTGGAAGCCCTAATGGTGGAAATGGATTTGGACATTGTGGCCATTACATAAACCTGGCTAAATAATCACATGATTGGGATATAGCCATAGCTGGCTATAATCTATTCAGAAGAGACCGAGAAAATGGAAGAGGAGGAGGAGTAGTCTTGTATGTCAAGAGCAATATTAAAGCTACTGAAATGCAGGGGGCATGGGGAAAAGAAGAAGCGCTCTGGATTGTGTTGGAAAGAGGAGATGGCAGTGTCATCCATACTGCTGTAGTATACAGACCTCCGACACAAACTGAAGAGATAGATAAAAAATTGATTATAGATATTGCCAAGATAGCCATAAAGGGAGAAGCAATCATATTGGGTGACTTTAATCTACCTGATGTAGATTGGATTCCTCCTTCTGCAAATCTGAAAAGAAGCAAAAAAATTGTGGATGCTCTCCAAGACGCATTACTTAGACAAGTAGTGATGGAACCAACTAGGGAAAGCTCAACGATGGATTTAGTGCTCACCAATGGTGATAGCATGTCAAATATCTGCGTGGGTGCCCCTGTGAGCAGCAGCGATCATCACACGGTGTGGTTTGAGATAAAAGCCATGGTACAGGCCAATCATAGCAAGCTCAAAGTCCTAAACTTCAAAAACACAGACTTCAATAAAATGGCCGAGTACCTAAAGGAGGAGCTGACAGGTTGGAAGGAGATAAGGGAAGTGGAATTGCAATGAGCTAAACTAAAGGTGGCAATAAAAGGGGCAACAGATAAATATGTAAGAAAAGTAAACAAAAACAAGAGGAGAAGAAAACCTATTTGGTTTTCCAAAGAAGTGGCTGCTCAGATAAAGGCAAAAAACACAGCTTTTACAAAATTTAAAAGCTTGCAAACAGAAGAACACAGAAATGAATACAGGATCAAACTCAAAGAGACAAAGAGAGAAATAAGGATAGCAAAATCAAAGGCAGAGGAAAAGATGGCTAAAGATGTGAAGTGTGACAACAAAACTTTCTTCAGGTATATTGGGGAAAGGAAGAAGATCAGAGTTGGAATTGCAGGACTCAGAAGTGCTGCGAACGCACTCGTGGAAAGTAACATTGAAAAAGCAAAATTGCTAAACAAATACTTCTGTTCTGTTTTTACTAAGGAAAGTCCTGGAGAAGGACCACCTGTGACTCCCAAATATAAAACTGGGAATGAAGTAGATACCACACCATTCACACACGAAGATGTGTTAGAACAACTTGCAAAACTGAAAGTGGACATGGCCATGGGACCTGATGAGATATATCCCAGGATATTGAAAGAGCTCAGAGAGGTTCTTGCAGGGCCGTTAAAGGATATTTTCAACAGATCCTTGGAAACAGGAGAGGTTCCTCAGGACTGGATAAGGGCTGATGTCCTACCTCTACACAAAAGTGGTGACAGGGAGAAAGTGTCAAACTACAGGCCTGTGAGCCTTACCTCAGTGGCGGGAAAAGTAATGGAGGCACTCCTGAAAGAGCGAATTGTGAACTTTCTCAAAGCCAACAGGTTGCAAGGTCCAAGGCAACATGGTTTTACCGAAGGACGATCTTGCCAAACAAATCTGTTTGAGTTCTTTGACTGGGCGACCAGGGAACTAGATCAGGGGCATGCGATGGATGTCATCTACCTGGATTTCAGCAAAGCCTTTGATACTGTTCCTCATAGGAGGCTTATCAATAAACTCAGTAGCTTGGGGATAGATCCCAAGATGGTAAATTGGATCAGAAATTGGTTGACTGACAAACGACAGAAGGAGATGGGACAAGAAGCTCACTCGGATGAAAGGAACATGATTAGCGGGGTGCCCCAGGGGTCGGTCCTGGGCCCGGCACTGTTTAATGTATTTGTGAGTGATATTGCTGAAGGACTGCATGGAAAAGTCTGTCTTTTTGCAGATGACACAAAAATTTGCAACAGAGTGGACTCCCCCGAGGGAGTGGTTAACATGAGGAATGATCTACAAAAGCTGGAAGAATGGTCTAATGCTTGGCAATTAAGATTTAATGCAAAGAAGTGCAGAGTCATGCACTTAGGAAGCAGAAATCCAAGGGAAATGTACTAGATAGGGGGCAAGAGATTGGTGTGTACGGATCAGGAGAAAGACCTTGGAGTGATTATTTCTGAAGATCTCAAGGTGGCAAAACAGTCCGACAAGGCGGTGGCAAAAGCCAGGAGGATGTTGGGCTGCATACAAAGAGGAATTACCAGCAGAAAGGAAGAGGTACTTATGCCACTGTACAAGTCGCTGGTGAGGCCTCACTTGGAATACTGTATTCAGTTTTGGAGACCATATCTTGCAAAGGATGTAAAAAGACTGGAAACTGTTCAGAGGAAGACGACCAAAATGATTTGGAGCCTGTGTCAGAAGCCTTATGAGAAGAGACTTGAAGACCTAAAGATGTACACATCTGGAGGAGAGGAGGGACAGGGGAGATATGATTCAGACCTTTAAATACTTAAAGAGAAAAAATGAACAAACAAACCTCTTCCAAAGACGGAGAAGCTGCAAAACTAAAGGGCATAACATGAAGTTACAAGTTGGTAAATTGAAAGGCAATGTCAGAAAATACGTTTTCACTGAAAGGGTGGTGGATGCTTGGAATGCCCTCCCGATGGAAGTGGTGGGGGCAAATACAGTGACAGAGTTCAAAAGGGCATCAGACAGACACAGTGGATCCCTTTACAGCAACAAGAAAATATCAAAATAATCTGAACCATCTAATTCCTTAACAAACAGGGGTATCTTACATGGAGTGGCGGGATCACCCCTGGACAAAGACATGGGGAGGGGGGGCCTGCATGGAGCGGCAAGTGTACCTACTTTTGCCATCGTACTGGGCAGACTAGATGGACCATACTTGTCTTTATCTGCCGTCATTTACTATGTTACTAAGTAAAGAGGGGCCTCAGTATGTGAGCTATAGGCTTTATATGGAAGCACTCTTTATATGCAGCCATACAGCTCATTCATCGTCCTCCCTCCCCAACATTACTGTTATTTACATTTAAAGAAAAAAAAAAAAAAACGCTTAGCTGTAATTCAGAGTTTCCCAGACCAAAGAAACCATACTGCTGTATGACATCAGTCGAATCGAGTCTCGCCTGATTATTTCCCAAGCTACATCAGGACTTGTCAAAGACAGCTGATTAGTGTCTGATCCAAAGAGGCCAATGAACGAGCTGTGTGGGCACATTAAGAGTTCTTCCGTGTAAAGCTACTGATACAATATGCTGCAACTTAGCCTATAGCCCACATATTGAGGCCCCCTCTTTACTCAAAGGAATTTCCCAGGCTGGGATGGGTGTCACACTTGTTCTTTTATAGTGTGATACTCACATACATAGAGCCTAGACATAAGAGTTTTAATGGTTTTATATTTTTCTCTTTTTGACTGGTTGGTTAAAAAATGCAAGGTCATGCATTTGGACTACAAAAACCCAAGTGAACAATACAGTATAAAGGATGAAGTATTCCAGTGCAAGACAGACAAGCAGGATCTGGGGATGACTGTATTGGATGATCTTAAAATGGTCAGTTAGAAAATGTGACAGCAAAAGCCAGAAGAATGATTGGGTGCATAGGGAGAGGAATGGCCAGTAGAAAAATGAGGTAATAATGCAACCTCATTTGGAGTACTGAGTACAGTTCCGAAGACTGTAACTTCAAAAGGATATATACAAGATTGAATCAGTCCAGAGCACAGCTGCTAAAATCATCAGTGATCTTCATGAAAAGGCATATAGGGGTAGGCTAAAGATCTTAATATGTATACTTTGGAGGAAAGGCTGAAGAACGATGATATGCTAGAGACATTTAAATACCACCTTGGAATAAATGCACAGGTGGTCCTCTTGTTTATGTTTATGTGTATTAAAACTTTCTATAACGCCCTAGGCTGGGTACAATCAGTGCTGTATGCATCCACTAAAAATCACCAAAAAATGGAAAAGAACACCAATTTAAAAAAGGAAAGTGACTGAAAAGAATAGTTGAAAGGAAGCTCTGGATTGAGGATTCATAAGATGAAGATGAAGGGGGATAAACTCAGGCGTAATCTTTGGAAATAATTCTTTTATGGAAAAAATGGTGGATGCATGGAGCAACCTCACAGTGAAGGTGGTGCAGACAATAACTGTACCTGAATTCAAAACAAGCATGGGACAAATACAGAGGATCTTTGAGGGAGAGAAAGGGATTGTAGAACTTAGCAGTTTTTATAAATGGGTAGACTAGATAGGCCATTGTTTTATGCATCAAATTGTTTTCTCCATGTCTCTATTTTACTCTTTAGGTATTGATATAAGCTCATTGTTGTGAAACATAAATGAGAAGTATATTATTAATCACATTTGCATATAAATGGTGATTCATACCATTCTCTTTCAGAGACGGATTTTAAGATTTTGGTGCACATAGGCATCACCACAGACAGCCAAATGTGTTCCCCTAGAGATTAGAAGACAGTGTCTGGGGTGTTGGACCAGAATGACTTGTCGTGCCTCTTTGAATTACAGTGGCCAACAACCTTAATGAAGGGGTATGTTTACTAAAGAGTATTAAGGAAGCACCAGATAGCATTAAGGGTGTTGCGCGCAATTGAGGATGGGGCGGGTAGTAGATATTCCAGCAGTAAGGGTGCAAGGGCCCGCTTATTGGGCTCTAACAGGCATTAAGATCCTAAGCTGTCTCAGCTTTTCTAACCACCATATAAGCAGATTAGAGTAGGTGCAGAGAGTGGCTACTAAAATGGTTAGTAGTCTTTGTTATAAAGTATATCAGGACAGACATAAAGATCTTTATATGTATACTTTAGAGGAAAGGCTGGATAGGGAAAAAATGATTTATTTACATTCTCTTATATACCGCGCTATTCTGCATCAGTGCGGTTTACATTGAACAAACTGAAATTACATTGAACAGGGCATTATAACTCAGAGATAACTATTTTACAGGGAACATGGGCTATGGAGGGTTAAGTGGCTTGCCCAAGACCACCAGGAGCACATGTGGGACTAGAAACCCCAGTTCTTCCAGCCCAAGGTTGCTGTCCTCTAGTGGGAATTGAACCCCCAACCTTCCAGCCATGAAGTATCTTGCCCCAACCACTAGGCCACTCCTCCACTCCACTAGAGACATTTAAATACCTCCATGGCATAAATACACAGGAGAGGCTCTTTCAATTGAAGGCAAGCTCTGCTATGAGGGGACAGAAAATGAGAGTGAAAGGGGATAGACTCAGGAGTAGTATGCAGAAATATTTCATTATGGAAAGAGTGGTAGATGCGTGGAATAGTCTCCCCAGTAGAGGTGGTGGAGACGAGGATAGTATCTGATTTCAAATAAGCATGGGACAAACAGAGGATCTCTAAAGATAAAAAGGGGACTATTGTAGTTGATATGGAAGGGCAGTCTAGATATAGTAACATAGTAACATAGTAAATGACGGCAGATAAAGACCAGCATGGCCCATCTAGTCTGCCCAGCAAGATGGCAAGAGTAGGTGCACCTGTCGCTCTGTGCAGGCCACCCCTCCCCATGTCTTTGTTTAGGGGTAAACCCACCACTCCAGGTAGGACACCCCTATTTGTTGAGATGTTATATATTTGTTGAGACGTTATATGGTTCAGAAGTTAGATGGTACTGTTTATTTTGTTTTTATCCTATTGCTGTAAAGAGATCCACTGTGTTTGTCCCATGCCTTTTTGAATTCCGTCACCGTGTTTGCCCCCACCACTTCCATCGGGAGGGCATTCCAAGCATCCACCATCCTTTCAGTAAAAAATATTTCCTGACATTGCCCTTCAATTTACCACCTTGCAGCTTCATGTTATGCCCTCTAGTTTTACAGTTTCCACGTCTTTGGAAGAGGTTTGTTTGTTCATCATTTCTCTTTAAGTATTTAAAGTCTGAATCATATCTCCCCTGTTCCTCCTCTCCTCCAAAGTGTACATATTTAGGTCTTCAAGTCTCTTCTCATAAGGCTTCTGACGCAGGCTCCAAATCATTTTGGTCACTTTCCTCTGAACCGTTTCCTGCCTTTTTGCATCTTTTGCAAGATACGGTCTCCAAAACTGAACACAGTATTCCAAGTGAGGCCTCACCAGTGACTTATACAGTGGCATAAGTACCTCTTCCTTTCTGCTGGTAATCCCTCTTTGTATGCAGCCCAACATCCTCCTGGCTTTTGCTACTGCCTTGTTGCACTGTTTTGCCACCTTGAGATCATCAGAGATAATCACACCAAGGTCTTTCTCCTGAACTGTGCATACCAACCTCTCACCCCCTATCGCATACATTTCTCTTGGATTTTAGATAGGCCATGTGGTCTTTTTCTGCCATCATGTTTCTATGACTCTATGTTTCTATACAATCTTCCTGACATATGTGCCTAGAAAAACTGATAAGTGTCTCTTACATTGCCATATGGAGCAAGTAAGGACGTGTGATGATCCCTGCAGGTGGCCATCCCAGAAATGTAATGTGCATGCATGTATTGCATATATATGATGGAGTCAAAGATGTGCAGTCACAATTATGATGAAATATACCAATAATATACAATCCATGTTTCATACATCTGCAGGGTGAACATGTCCAACCCTTTACAATGGGCTACAGCAGAGTCAATAAGGTCATGCTGTCAGATGGGTATGAGTGCCATGCACATATTTGCCAACCCAATGTTCTATTGGAATACATGAAAAACAATAATGATGTGTCCCCCCCAGGAAATGCAGATCCCGGACTATTTCTGGCAGTATAATAAATGAATAACATAATATACTGAAGTGAGTTGCCCACAACCAGGAAGAGCAACGGTGGGATTCAAACCCCCACCTGTGCTTACAAAGCCAGTGCTCTAATCATTAGGCTACACCTCCACATGCAGTGCTATCGGAAAGTGTACAAACTGAGAGACAACAGGACCTTTCCTGCAATAGCAGGGAACTAGGACATGTGGGGGCAAGATGCTCCTCTGTACTTCCAGGGCAAACTAACAGAGGTCTGCTTTGCTAGAGTGTGGCACCAACCCCTGAGGCAGCACATGTGCATGGCGTGCAGGCCCCTGTGACCTGCTGTACACTGCAAGATAAATGTATTTATTTATTTATTTAGCTGCATTTATATCCCACCTTTCACTCGGTCAAAGGGTCACATACACCTAACACAAACCACAGTCATGCAATCCATCGCAGACCATCTTGCCTTCCTTGTGTGGCCATGCACATATTTTCCTCCATCACAGAAGACAAGCAGGTATTGGGCAATATTCCAGCGATCATAGTCAACACTATGGCTGCAATTTTGGGTGCCAGTACTGGTTAGCCCCTCCATTACCCATGATGCACCTCATAGTCTGAGCAGCAATATGCAACTTTTGCCTAGGGGTAGTTTCTTCAAATGGGTTAATTTTGCACAAACTATGACTGTTGTGAACCTCACTTCTATGATTTCATCTCTCAAATTTACTGCTAAGGTTCGGCGTAATGCTTGCATCGTGCCAAAAAGAGCCTCCTGCTGGAGTTCGTAAGATGTAATTTTTGGGGGTAGTTTGTCAAGATGGGCTTGGAAATACTTCTTTGTCAAGCCTATGGCATCCAACACAATGGGAAATATTTCTGTATCTTTCTGCCACATTGTCTTGGTCTCTGACTGCATTTCCTGGTATTTCATGATCTTCTGCCTCTCCACACGATTCACCTCTATTATCAATGTTGTTCTGGTGTTTTTCTCCTTAACCACTCTATCCGGCTTCCTCACATCCAGCTTTTTATCAGTCGGAATGGGAGTATCCCAGCTGATCATAACCTCCCCATTCTCTGTAATTCTTTTAGGGTCATGATCCCAGTGCTTTTTGGACACAGTGATGTTGTAGTGCTTAAAGAGTTTCCAATGGATGAGGCACACTACTTTATTATCTCTTTCTGTACAGAAATTTTCTGCCATCAGAACTTTACAGCCAGCTATGAGGTGAATCACTGTTTCCAGGTCTTTCTTACAGAATTGATATATGTCTGTGTTGCCAGTTTTTTTCAATGCTTTCTTTAAACCATCTCATAAGAACATAAGAGCATCTCATAAGCCGCTGGGCCTGGGCCGCAACCATCATCCTCTCATCCTTGTGTTTCAGTTCACCCCTCCTTAACCATTCATGTGTCCATTCTTGTTTGACAAAGGGTTCCTGGAGTAACACTCTGTATTTACTACTGTATTTGTGCATTTGCCACTTGTTTTTCCTTGTTTGTTGATCTAATTCCCACTTTTGCCCCTGTGGAGAATGCAGCCATCCATCATATCAGCTCTCTAATATGCAGGGACATTGTGTGCTTCCAGCACGTAACATCTGCCACAAGTGCAAATGACCTTTTTCACCAGTCATCCTAAATGTGAGGAAGAGCACACATCACCTGGTCCCCTGAGCAAGCACTGCAATAAATGGATGCTTTAGGTCCTGGAGCAGATCTATTGCACTGCTAGCATGCTACATGTATTGCCTGAAGTGTGTGATGCTAGTCACTTGATATTCTGTACATTTGCAGGATGCCAGAGTGGCCTCCAACACAATGGGAAATATTTCTGTATCTTTCTGCCACATTGTCTTGGTCTCTGACTGCATTTCCTGGTATTTCATGATCTTCTGCCTCTCCACACGATTTACCTCTATGTCGTTCTGGTGTTTTTCTATCTGGGCCTAGTGTCCTGATCCTGTTGGTCAGGGACACTCCTATAACATCTCATGTCATTTCCTAAGGTTGTGACAGCTTTTTCCAGGGAATCCAACTACAGTGAATGTTTGCTAGGCAGGAAGGGGTCTGCCAAGGCCATACTTGTCAGCAGGTTACCAACAGCCCAGAACATCTGCTAGTCTTACTTTGTGAGAATTCCAATCAATTGCATGCAGCCTGCATAATGTAGGACAACACTGGACTTGGTCAGCCACTTACATACAATTTTTGCCCAGTCTGCTAGTCACCACACACTGCGTGTACACATAAACACCATGAACACAGTGGGGGTTAGTCTGAGACATGAATAGTGGGGATGGACGTCCATCCTCGCTATTCGTGCCGGCGGCAGCCCCCAACTAACTTCCCCACTGGTTGTGCAGGGAAGTTAGTCAAGGGCGGGAAAGAGTGGGCAGGCAGTGGGCGGTCACCAGCCCTGGATGTACAGGGCTGATTCTAATTTCGGCCCTGTATGTCCAGGGCCGGCAAAATGACCGGGGAAGTTATTTCACCTCTGAGGTGGAATAACTTCCCTAGGCATTGGTTTATTTTTAAAGTCAGAGTGCAGAAGGGCTGGGGGGGGGGGGGGGCAGAGTTTCTTCCCTGCAGCCTGACCCTGGCCTTAGGAGGCCGAATCAGGGGTTGGGCTGTGGGGAAAAAACCTTAATTGCTGGCAGCCAGCATCACATCATTTGAATGGAGCCACAGTGCCATGGCAACAGGATACCATGGCGCAGCAGCTACATTTAAATGCCAGACTGAACTATACGGGCAGTGCTAGTACTTGCAGGCTGGGACTGAATCGCAGTCCCGGCCTGCACATAAAGATCTGATTGCGATTCTGATTCCGCAGGGTACATCTAGCCCTGCGGGATCAGAATCGTGATCCCTTTTGTATGTCCAGCTCAGACTGGACGTACAAAGGGGATAGCCTTGCGAGACAGAATCAGGCCCAGTGGCCTTGTACAAACAGCATAGACATCCAGCAGCCTGTCTAGGAGTTTTGATATATGCTTATCTGACATTTGAAATTTATATCAGCTCGATTGTCTTGAAAATCTTTTACAAGCCACGTCAATTATGTAAATAATGTCCAAAGTTGCGCTCCAAAATAACACAATAATATATATGTGTATGTATACTTCTCAGCTAATTAAATATTAGTTAACCAGATCTTCAGATTTCCAAAGGTCTCAGTCTGTAGCCAGCCGGGCTATTTAAATAAAATCACCACAGCTGTAGCTAGCAATCACATCAATGACCTTTTTATGGAAACCTATTTTATAAAACATGCCCCATGCTAATGAAAGTGATAGTGATAGTTCCAGACTTTTAGGCTTGGTGTTGAAAAGCACATATGCCAAAATCATTCAAATATTCATATATTCAAAAAGATAGCACTTAACTGGCACTGTGCTGCTGTGATCCAAGCTCTCAAAAATATTACATAGGCTGGAATCTGTACGCCAATTTCTCTCAAAAGTGTTGCATAAGCTGAAGTCTGTACGCCAATTTCACTGAGTTCCCGACGCTCTCATTGGGGTCCCACTACGGCGTTTCACTGCCCGCAGTTCATCAGGGGAACCTCGTTGCCTTAAGTTCATGCTGAGAAAATAATACATGACCTCTCATAAAATTCAAACTCGCTTATTTAACAATCTGTACTCATCAAAGTGTACTCTTTCTTATAGTACTCACTGCAAAACGATGCTGCCGACCTTCTGTGACTTCATATAGTTTAATTCCTTACTGGTTTGACCAACTGTTGGAAAAGCGCCGCGCATGCGGATTACTCAGGTTTATGAGTTTTTATAACAGCCTGAATGATCAATGAAACGTTCACATGACGCGATCACCCAATGAGTGTCTGAAACACTGCTTGCCTAGTAATTTCATTTACATGGGATACCGTGAGCTATACCTACTCAATATTGCTACTTGTGTTACTGATGAAACTTCTCGTAATAATGTAACCATTATTACATGCAGCTCATCCATTCTATGGACGCATTCAGCCCCATTGGCATAACTGTGTTAAGTTTAAATATCCATTGTTGCTCCTTGAGTGTCAATGTTTGGTCAAGTGATCGCCCTCTAGTCCCACGTTGTACCTGCTCAATTACCAAACATCGAAATTGATCGAACGTGTGTTGGTGCTCCAAACTGTGTGCAACTATAGGGGCTTCAAGTCGGCCACATTTCAAACGGCTTCTGTGTTCATGTAACCGTGTCCGCAGCTGTCGTATTGTTTTCCCTATATACCAGAGGTTGCACGGGCATTGCATGCCATAGACTATTGCTTGAGAGTCACAATTAGTATTTGTACGGAGTGTATGAAATGTGGCCGACTTGAAGCCCCTATAGTTGCACACAGTTTGGAGCACCAACACACGTTCGATCAATTTCGATGTTTGGTAATTGAGCAGGAACAACGTGGGACTAGAGGGCGATCACTTGACCAAACATTGACACTCAAGGAGCAACAATGGATATTTAAACTTAACACAGTTATGCCAATGGGGCTGAATGCGTCCATAGAATGGACGAGCTGCATGTAATAATGGTTACATTATTACGAGAAGTTTCATCAGTAACACAAGTAGCAATATTGAGTAGGTATAGCTCACGGTATCCCATGTAAATGAAATTACTAGGCAAGCAGTGTTTCAGACACTCATTGGGTGATCGCGTCATGTGAACATTTCATTGATCATTCAGGCTGTTATAAAAACTCGTAAACCTGAGTAATCCGCATCCGCGGCGCTTTTCCAACAGTTGGTCAAACCAGTAAGGAATTAAACTATATGAAGTCACGGAAGGTCGGCAGCATCGTTTTGCAGTGAGTACTATAAGAAAGAGTACACTTTGATGAGTACAGATTGTTAAATAAGCGAGTTTGAATTTTATGAGAGGTCATGTATTATTTTCTCAGCATGAACTTAAGGCAACGAGGTTCCCCTGATGAACTGCGGGCAGTGAAACGCCGTAGTGGGACCCCAATGAGAGCGTCGGGAACTCAGTGAAATTGGCGTACAGACTTCAGCTTATGCAACACTTTTGAGAGAAATTGGCGTACAGATTCCAGCCTATGTAATATTTTTGAGAGCTTGAATCACAGCAGCACAGTGCCAGTTAAGTGCTATCTTTTTGAATATATGAATATTTGAATGATTTTGGCATATGCGCTTTTCAACACCAAGCCTAAAAGTCTGGAACTATCACTATCACTTTCATTAGCGTGGGGCATGTTTTATAAAATAGGTTTCCATAAAAAGGTCATTGATGTGATTGCTATCTACAGCTGTGGTGATTTTATTTAAATAGCCCGGCTGGCTACAGACTGAGACCTTTGGAAATCTGAAGATCTGGTTAACTATTATTTAATTAGCTGAGAAGTATACATACACATATATATTATTGTGTTATTTTTGAGTGCAACTTTGGACATTATTTGTATATCGCTCAGTTAGAGACTTAGGTATTTACGTCAATTATGTAGACTAAGGGGTTACTTTTCTAATGAACATTTTCAACTCGTGGTTCAAAGTGCTATTTTATCACATTTGAATTATGAAAATGTATTATTTCTGATCTATTCTCAACATGAGATTAAACGACTACAGTTGTGTCAAAACATGGCTGCTCGTCTTATCTTTTGCATCTCATAGTATACTGCAGCAACTCCATTATTTTATAAATTGCATTGGTTAAAATTTTTTAGTCAAATTAGATATACATTTTTTTAATTTTTTATATAAACTTTTTAATGATTTTTTTCCTGAACATTTTTCTTCTTCATTACTTCCAGTTATGAGGTGTAGATTTAAACGCCTGCAGTTAATATGTTACTGTATCCATCATGTAGAGGTGTCAGTTCCAAACTAAGCTTTAGGCATAGTATCCCCTATCTGGCGGCACAACATTGGTCTGAACTGCTTAATTATTTGAAATGCATTCCTTCTTATCATCAATTTCGTAAAATATTGAAAACACGGTTATTCACTTTCAATGAATGTTTTTTTTTTATTCCTTTTGATGCTTTCTTTTTTGCTGTAAAACCACATGGAACCATTATTCTTATGGGATCATTGCAGTATATAAAATTGTGTTAGATTAGATTAGCAACTGGACTGCCAAACAAGAAACAGCAACCATATCATTGCAGCTTGACCTTTTATAGCATCATGTGGATAGATAGCTGTGACATGGTCACAGCTCAGTCAGAGTGAGAGTGGCCTCCCAGCATGAACAGATGTATGCGCCCAGGCCATACCCGTGGCAGACCCACGTTAGGATGGCTCAACCATGTACGTAACCTCCGACCCATTTACATCCTGTGAAAACCGCTCTGTTTTAGCCACTACCTAGAATCCTCTACTTATTATGTACCTTTTTTATTTTGAACCTGGGGACAGCTTATGCAATGCAAAGCACAGTGGAAAGTTGGCCACTGTATATAGAGTTGCTGAATAGCTGACCTGCAGTTTGAAAGAAAGGGGATTAGTGGCTAGTAGCCCCATGGATCAGTCCTGGGATCAGTACTGTTCAATGTATTTGTGAGTGATATTGCTAAAGGACTGAATGCAAAAGTCTGTATTTTTGCAGATGACATGAACATTTGCAACAGAGTGGACTCCCCTGAGGGAGTGGATAACATGAGGAAAGATCTACAAAAGCTAGAAGAATGTCTAATGCTTGGCAGTTAAGATTTCACGCAGTGTCATGCACTTGGGATGCAGAAATCCAAGGGAATTGTATGTGATAAGGGGAGACAGGTTGGTTTGCATGGACCAGCAAAGGACCTCAGAGTGATTGTTTCTAAATATCTCAAATGGAGAAACAGTGTAACAAGGTGGTGGCCAAAGCCAGAAGAATGCTAGGTTGCATACAGAGAGGAATTACCAGCAGAAAGGAGGAGGTACTAATGTCACTGTACAAGTTGCTGGTGAAACCGCACTTGGAATATTGTGTTCAGTTTTGGAGACCATATCTCACAAAGGATATAAAAGACTGGAAACGGGTCAGAGGAAGGCAACCAAAATGATTTGGAGCCTGCGCCGAAGACATATGATAAGAACTTGAAGACCTAAATACAGTATATACTGTATATGCTAGAGGAGAGGAGGGGCAGGGGAGATATGATACAGATATTTAAATGCTTAAAGAGTATTAATGAGCAAAGAAACATTTTTCAAAGACGGGGAAGCTATAAAACTAGAGGGCATAACAAGAAGCCGCACAGGGTAAACTGAAAGGCAACGTCAGGAAATCGTTTTTCACTGAAAGGGTGGTGGATACTTGGAATGCCCTCCTGATGGAAGTGGTGCGGGCAAATACAGTGACAGAATTCAAAATGGCATGGGACAGACACAGTGGATCCTTTTATAGGAACAGGATAAAATCAAAATAAACTTAACTATTTCTTATATCTCAACAAATAGGGGTGACCTGCATGAAGCGGTGGGTACAACCATAAACAAAGGTTTGGGGAGGGGTGACCTGCACAGAGCGGAAGGTGCATCTACTCTTGCCACCTTGCTGGGCTAACTAGATGGACCATGCTGGTCTTTACCTGCCGTCATATACTATGTTTTGTGTACAGCCAGAAAGCCTGGGCAACATATGTATGCACAGTGCATTGCTGTAGCTCCCAATTCTGTGGGGAAAGACACACACACATGACCCCACTGTCCAAACGTGGTGAAAGTTGGCTTTCTTACTTGCCCCTTCAGCCTCCTTTAATGCTCCACCATTGTCCAGCCCTGCTCAGTGTGCTGGTGCTCTGCCATTCAGAAATGCATGGTGCAGCAGAGTGTGAGGACTCATGCTGGTCGATAAGTTGAAGGTTGCACATGATGCTACAGTTCTGGAAAAGTTGGATAAAGTTAACACACATGGACATACCATTCCTGATCCACGGGTTGACTTTAAACCCATTCCTTTTTGCTCATATACACGATGGCCATGTGTTTGGAGCCACAGAGCAACCTTGTGGATGTATCAATCTATGGGTATATAAATGGGCATTGTCAGGCTGCATATCAGGAGGACTTGGGGCATGCTTATGTCTGCTTAGATGTCTGCAAGCTGTATGCCATACTTGTCTGCTAGGGGTATGTTAGGCAGATGTGTGAGAGGGATGTCTTGTTAGATCTGTATGTTGCACTGCCTTGCTATGCTGCTGGTTCAACTGACATTCATGTCTTACATATGGGATCTGTCCAGTCAAAGTGGCAGGTCATGATACATGAACACACACATTCCAGACCCTGGGTGTCCTAAAAGAATGACCAACATACTCATTTCCTGGTGTGTGCTGGTGGACCGGTGATGGCCTATTCTCATATTTTGCAGACCACAACAGTTGACTTAAACTCACATGTGGCTCAGATGGTTGTGACCAACTGTGTACTGACTTATGGAGGGGTCACCAGTTCATGCATAGATTCTGGTCATAATTTGGCAGGTAAGAGAGCATGGGGCTCATTTTTTCCTCTGACATGGGCTGTTCTCATATCGCATCATATTCCTGGCTCAGTGAAATTTTTCAGCACCACATGCACATATCCACTCAATATGCGCAAGTGGAAGGCATCCTGATCCCAGGGCCAGCCCATCCAGTAGGCACACTAGCTGTGTGCCAGGGTCAACAGATGGTGTTAAGCAGCATGCTGGTCAATCCCTCCCTCTCCTGCATGCTAGCAATCCCTCCCTCTCCTTCTCAGTGCTGCCAGTGGTCTTATTGAGGTAGCACACATGCAGCTAGTCACACCATGCTACTCCTGCCCCTCTCCACTGGAGGGTGTGAGCACAGATGCTGCTAGCTTAGACCTTGGAAGGAAGGGGGCAGGATGTGCTCCACTGTACCTGCTGCTGACATGCTTGCCATCCCACTGGCAGTAGTAACTGCAGCATTGCACCTAACACACAGGGCTGGGACACATATTTCTCCTGCCACTCCCACCCTCACAAATGATGATGTGGCAGAATGATGGTGGTGAGAGTGGCATAACTCCCTTCTTTTTTAAATTTTTATTTAGCTTTTCAACACCATACAGAAAAAAAAAGACGAAAATCACTGCAAACAAAACCATACCAATTAAGTACCAACGTACAAGGTAAAACCCACCTACCCTGCTCCCCCCCCCTCCAGAGTTCATCGGCAGATAACATAACTGCCAACTGGTGGCTAAGCATCAGGTTAAATAGCTTGAGCATTTACAAAGACTGAGCAATGAGCAGGCGCCACAAAATCGTTCAAATCCTTCCATTTCAAATACTTAGTTTGAACATGTGGTATATCTTTTCTGGGTATTTGTTCATACTTGCTATACACACATACAAGATTCCACCATTCTAGCCAATGAGCATCATATGTATGCTTCCAATTCAATACAATTAGGTGTAAAGCAACCCCACCATAAAATCTAGCAGAAAATGTGATTCCTTTTTAAGGGAGGGTATCTCTGTAGCTCAGCGAAATACTAGTATGGCCCAGGAGAGGGGTGCTTTAAAACATAGAATCCTTTGAATCCATTCCCACACCTGAGACCAAAAGACCTGGACACACCGACACTTAAACACTAAATGGTGTAAGGTACCTATGGTTTGCAGACAGGACCAGCATTTATTACTAGCAGCGCAGTCCCACCTAGCCATTCTGGCTGGGGCAAAATATGCTCTGTGGGCAAAAAAAAAAGAGCGATTGGGTAATAGAAGCCAATTTAGACACTCGGACTTGTTTTGCCCAAAATTTCTCCCTTTGTGGTATGGAAAGGGTGACCCCTGTGTCATGACTCCAAACATGCTGCAGACCTTTTATCTGGGAGGGAGCTTTTTGGGACAGTATTTTATGGTACTGGGAGGCGATCCCTGCCGCTTGTGTGACTTTCTGGATAATAGGGTCAATGCCCTTCTCCTTACCTATTCACTTAAAGTCTACCACGGTTTTCCCGACACAGTGCCTAATTTGTAACCAATGAAAGTATAATGATCCTGGTATGTTAAACTCCTGTTGCAGGGTGTCAAATTTCTTCCATGCTCCACCTTCTATAAGCTGACCTAAGTAACAGATACCACGCGAGTACCACTGGCTCCAGGCAAACGTTTCTCATTGGATCTTGAACAATGGATTGTGCCATAGAGGGGTGGACTCAGCTATTCCATCGCCCTCACTCAATGTGTGTATAAGGGTTAAGAAGGCTTTCTGTATGTCCCGGATAAACAACGAGGCGACCTTATACGGCAGAAGCTTACCAGCCAGCACCTTCCTAGGGAAAGGAACAGCAAGCTTCTCTTCCAGGGCCAACCAAACTGGACTTTGCTCCGTTAGCTTCTCTGTCCATCTAGAACCCTGTTTAAGCATGAAGGTCCTGTGATATGACCGAAAGTCTGGGAAATTGACCCCGCCTACTTTCTTTCTAGCTTTGAGCTTCTTCAGAGCTATTCTGGGAGGCTTATTATTCCATAGGTACTGGCTTAGCAGTCCCTCTATCTGGCCATAGATATGCGCTGGTAGATAGCATGGCAGCATTTCTAGAATATAGTTTATCTTTGGGACAATGGTCATTTTGATCGTCACTAGCCTAACCCACCAAGATAGGACAAAGGGGGACCATTTAGTAGTCATGGCCCGGATTTTAGATAGTAGGGCTGTGGAGTTAAACTTAATTGTCTCATCCAACGGCTAGCAGTATTGTACCTCTAAATATTTGACCATTTTTGATTCCCATAGGAAGGGGAATTGTGTCATGTCCCTTTTTTGCACATATGGGTTTAATGGAAAAGCAATGGACTTTGACCAGTTGATTCTATACCCCGAAAGTCAAGAATATTGCTCAATCTGGATAAGTATTTGTGACACAGAGTCTGGGGTAGTGAATAGTAGTAAATCATCGGCATAGGCCGAGAGTTTAACTTCTTTGCCAGCGATGCATACTCCATGAATTTTTGGATTCTGTCTTAGTAAAAGGGCAAGGGGCTCAAACAGAAGGTTAAATGGTAATGGGGATAAAGGGCAACCCTGTCAAGTGCCCCGACTGAGCTTTATAACCTTTGATTGAGTGGCATTTACGCAAATGGTGGCCAAGGGATGGGCGTACATTACCTTGAGCAACTTTATGAATCTTTCCCCGAATCCAAACCAATCAAGAACTGTGAACATAAATGACCACTCCAAGCGGTCGAACGCTTTCTCAGCGTCAAGAGATAGACCTAAAATGGGGTGACTCACATGCTCAGCACCCGCCAGGACATGGCATAAATGTCTGGCATTATCTGCTGTCGACCTGCCCTCGACAAACCCACATTGATCAGGGTGTATCAACGAAGGTGCCACCTTAGTCAGACGGCGCGCTAGAACTGTTGCATAGATTTTGTAATCTGAGTTTAACAGCGAGATAGGGAGATAATTGCTTACCAATTGGGACCTCTGCCTGCTTTTTCCAGGACAATTACATTTGCCGCAGTGAAAGGTCCAGGCTGCAAACACTCCTGCTCTAGGGAAAGAAAGTACTTCTGGAGCTGTGAGGCTAAATCTTTGGCAAAAGTTTTGAAAAATTCGATAGGCAGCCCATCAGGGCCAGATGCCTTCCCCATAGACAAAGAATCAATAACCTGCCAAATTTCAGAAAACGAGAAAGGAGCATCTAATCCCTCGGCCATCTCTTTGTCTAGAGTTGGTCTTTGTATCTCTGCTAGTAAGGTGGTGAACTCCACTTGGGTATACTCTGCCTCTGATTTGTATAGGTGAGCAAAGAAGGATCTAAATGACTCTGTGATTTCCGCATCTGTCACTAGAAGGCTCTGGCTTTGTGGGTCACGTATAGCCGCAATCCTGCCAGCATCTCTATGAGCTCACAATGCATTTGCTAATAGTTGACCGGACTTATTACTCTCCCAATAGTAGACCCCTTTCTGTGTGCTAATGTTGCGCAAAGCTTCATTCGACAGCAGCTGGTTATATTTAAATCTTAAACGCTGCACCGAAGCAAGATACTAGGGTCAGAGCGTCTGGCTAAAATGTATTACCCCGCCTTTATTTGCGTGTCCAGCCCCTGCAATTGCATCTTCACCAGCTTTGCTAGATTAATACCATAACTAGTTATGATCGCTCTAATGCAGGCCTTAAACCCTTCCCACCATGCCTAACCCGCAGTGTCTTGAAGAAATTTAAGCTGGAAATACTCCACGATCGCGGCCTGGATCTTAATTTGAAACTCCCCATCATTAAGAAGAGATCTGTCAAAAAAACACCTCCCTGCGGAGGAGCCAGCATTATCATCCTGCAGTGATACCGATACGGCAGCATGATCCGAAATGTGGGCTGTATGGATGGTTGTTGTTGCTACCCTTGGGATCAGTGACTTGGAGATCAGCAATAGATCAATGCGAGATAGGGACTGATGTGGGGGATAAAAAAATTCCTGTTCCACGGGGTGCTGCAGTCTCCAGGTGTCCACTAGCCCAGCATCCTTCAACATGGAGCAGAGAATCATCAGGGCCCTAGGAGGCTTCATCATTTTGGGGGGATTTTTGTAGATTAAGGGGTCAAGAACTAGGTTAAAATCACCTCCCAAAAGTAAAGGCATGGGGAGAGTCGAATGACCCTCTTCGGCTAAGGAGTTGAAAAATTCAGGGTTGTCAGAATTAGGTGCATAAATATTCATACACGCCACCTCTGTTCCCCAGAACATTAAAAGGACTTTAGTCCATCTACCTTCCTTATCCGAGCGGGTTTGTATCACCCCTGGGACCAAAGCTTTCCTAACCAAAATGGCGACCCGATTACGTTTGTGGACAGCCGCGGAGTAGGCTACCAACGAGAAGAGTTTCATACTCAATTTCAAGGATTCTCTCATATTCAAATGAGTTTCCTGTAGGAACAGGACATCGGCTTTTTCTTGCCGCCCATAAAGAATTATTTTCTTACGCTTTATGGGGTTATTGATCCCTTTCACGTTTAAGGAGAGTATCTTGAGACCCATCATTTTGGCAACCTTCTGAACCAAGCTTGCCCAGGCCAATGAGGCCACACACTGATGCCATGCCTACAAAGCCCACCTGCCATGGATTTAATTGTAGTCCAAGATTGCATAGCCAAGCTTATACAATTAAAAATAGCCCCTGATGCCACCACCAAGCAGAAGACAAACTCAATTGAAGCTGCAATGAACTCTGGGGGGAAAACTAACCTCAAAAAATTGCTGGGAGAACCCAGGAGAGCGAGTGGGCATGGAGGGGCAACTTCTAAAAGGATTACCACCATCCCATTAGATAGAGGAGCAGTTACACTAGAGTAATTATACACAGCAAAGCTCATTGTTACCACTCCTCCCTCTAGCACCAAACTCATGGTGCCTAACCTAATACACTTCTTGCTCTTAAACAACAATAAAACTTAATGATGTCTTTCACTGCCCCTTTAGCAGCTTCCCCGATCTCCAACGAAAAGGAAAGGAGGGATCCTTCCGCCAGATCCTGGCCTCGAGATTCTTATGCATATGGATCATTGCATCTAGGGACAGTTCCTTGTCTTCAAGGTATGCAGCGAGGGCCTCCGGATCCTCAAAGGTCCTTGTTTGGTTGTGCAATGTCACCTTCATCCAGGCTGGGTACAGTAGGCCAAACCTCGCTTGCAGTTGTTGCATCCGGGGTCTCAATGCCAAGAAGCCTTTCTGCCGGTCCACTGTGTTCTTGGCAAAATCAGGAAAAAATAGCAGTCTATGCCCTTCAAAATCTATGGGTGAGCGCCTACAAGCCACCTCCAGGATTTGCACCACTTGCTGAAAATGGAGAATCCGTAGAATGATAGGCCTCGGACGTTTGGTGTTAAGCTGTGCTTGCGAGGGGACTCTGTGCACTCGTTCGATCTCAAAAGGGAACTCAAATGCGAGGTTTAACACTAGGGGGATCGTCTTCTGTAGGAAAGCAAACATATCCTTCCCCTCAGCACCCTCCTTGACTCCGACTATCCGCACGTTGTTCCTTCGTGCTCTATTGTTCCCATCCTCAAGGTCCTTCTGCAGCATTTTAATTTGCTTCACTTGTCTGTCGATGATCCACAGTCGCTCCTCGTGCACAGCTAACACTTGATCTGTTTTATCCTGCCAGAGCATAAGCATCTCCATGCAGGCTCGCATTGCCCCTAAGTCGTCTTGGATTGCTGTCAGCGATTCGCCATTCGAGAGGACCATCTCCCTGATTACCCGCACTTCCGACAGCAGCTCTTGAAGAGCATCAGGTTCCCGTGCGGCCACCATCTTCTGAGGGGAAAGTGGCTCCATCTTCGATCTCTTTGCATTGTTGTTCTGCACAGCCGGAAAGTCCAGGCGCGTCGGCTTGGGCCCTGACATATTCCAGTGCAACTTCTTCGCAGCTTAGCTCCTTTTTTGCCGAATTTCATGGTGTCTTAGACAGGATTCCTGACAGGCCCCTCCAGAGCAGAAGCTCTACACAGCCATCTCGCCCAGCACCAGGCTCCCGGCTTGGCATAACTCCCTTCTGACTGCGGCAGCATGTATGTGTGCTGCCACTCTCACAATAGGGTCATACCAGCCATCACAGATGTTCTCCCTAGGCATCTGCCTTGTCAGTCTAGTGGGCCTGCCAGCCCGACTGAATCACCCACATGACACCTCCTTTGCCAATTTGGCACCAATATTCATTATGTCCTTTATTACTGGGACACCATGCTTTTACTGCCATGGTGAACATTGCATACATTGAAAAAGTGTCTCTCCCTTCCAAAATAGCCCTTACTGCAAGCTTCCTGGTGGCGTTAGGATTCCCAGCCCAGAGAGCTCTAATGCACAGTAATACCAGCTGGCGAGAACTAAAAAGGATGCTGAGTGAGTAGCTCCTTACTTAGCTCCCATTTTTCCTTGTCAATGGACAAGCATAAGGCGAAAATTGTGGCAAATACCCCTACTTTGCCCTCTCAACTTACCGCTCGCCAAGCAAAGATTACAGAGCTGCTAGCTCCTCAAGAGTGCAGCGCTATACAGATACATACAAAAGACAGTCCCTGCTCATCAGAGTTACAATCTAATCAATACAATAGTTGAGAATAAAGGTACAAATAGGGAAAGGTAAGAAGATACAAGGAAAACAAGGGATCAGGATTGAAAAGCAGCCTTTAGCATGGATTTGAAAAGGGGGAGAGATGAAGCCTGACCTACAGACGCAGGTAGTTTGTTTCAGGCATAAGGAGCAGCAATGTGAAAGGATCGAAGTCTAGAGTTGGCAGTGGAAGAAAAGGACATAGAGAGAAACAAGCCAGTGGAAGAGCGGAGTGCACAAGGAGGGGCTAGGGAGAGAGTAGAGAGGAAAGGAAGTGAGGAGCAGTAGAATGAATGCACTCATACTGTAGGTCAGAAGGAGAAGTTTGAATTGGATATATAAATGGAAGGGGAGTCAATGAAGTGACCTGAGAAGAGGGGTTAAATGAGTATATCGGTGCTGGTGGAAGATTAGCCATGCAGCAGAGTTATGAACAAATTTAAGGGCAGAGAAGTGACTTAGAGGGAGACCAGTAAGGAGGAGGTTGCAATAGTTGAGATGGGAGGTGACTAGAGTGGATAAGTGTTTTAGTAGTGTGTTCAGAAAGAAAGGGGCACATTTTGTTAGTTATAGAGAAAGAAAAACAGGTTTTAGCTATCTGTTGGATATGTGTGGAGAAGGAGAGAGAACAGTCAAAGATGATCGCAAGGTTGCGGGCTGAGGAAACAGGAAGAAGAGTGTTATCTACAGAAATAGAGAAAGGAGGAAGTCGGGAGGAGGGTTTAGGGGGGAAAATAAGAAGTTCAGTTTTGGCCATGTTCAATTTCAAAAAGCGGTGAGATAGGCAGGCAGAGAGGTAGGTCTGGAGTGTCAGAGAAATATCAGGTGTAGATAGATAGATTTGAAAGTGATCAACATAAAAGTGATACTGAAAGCCATGGGAGGAGATCAGAGCACCAAGGGACTGGGTATAGTCAGAGAAAAGGAGAGGACCCAGAAGAGACCCTTGAGGTACACCAACTGAGGGTGGGATAGCAGTAGAAGAGGAACCACCAGAACAACTCTAAAAGAGAGATGGGAGAGATAAGAAAAGAACCAGGACAGGAAAGAGCCCCAAAAACCAAGTGAAGACATTGTGTCAAGGAGAAGGTGGTAGTCAACTGTTTCAAAAGCAGCAGAAAGGTCAAGAAGAATGAGGACTGAGTAAAGGCCTTTGGATTTAGCCAGGAACAAGTCACAGGAGACTGGCATTCCTCTCATCCAACCCTTTGCACTGCAGTTTGTTGAAGAGCTTGTTATTGGTATGTCACAATTGCATTGGTTGGAATGGGGAATATGGAGACCTAAGCCATTTAGAGAATTTATGGGTAAGTGCCAGGTTGATATTTTGGTTGCGATATTGTGGCTAAAGTTGGAGGGAGGAATGTGTCACCCACAAAAGGAAGGAAAAAGTATGAAAAGGGGGTTAGGCACACTTGCAGGGACATCTGCAGAGTCATGGCATGGAATGCTCTCTTCTTGGAATGGTCTGTTGTTTTGGTACCTGAAACACAGGAAGGTTGAAAGTGTCCCACCCAGCGCCATACCTAGCCTTGTGTGAGCGGTGCAGCCACACAGGATGCAAGGAAATAGGGCATATTTGGGGCTGCAGGCTTCAGCTACCGCCCCCACACACACACACTGTCTGCCCTTGCCCTGCCACCAACGCTTTTAGAGTTGCCTTAGCAGTGGCAATGACAGTGGCAGCAGCGCTATCCAATTGAAAAAAAAAAAAAAACCACGTCTTTCCGACTCCACACTTGCTTGTTGAACTGATCCCACCCTCCTCTAATGTATGCTCGCATCTGAGGAGGGAGGAACCAGACCAGCCAGTCAAGCACGGAGTTGCAAAGACCCACGTTTGAATGGCCGCTCTGGCCCCTCTCTCCTCTGACAGGAGTATATGTCAGAGGAGGGAGGGAGGGATCAGACCTGTATCCAAGCAAGGAGTCGGAGAGACCCGTGCTTTTTAATTTTAATTGGATGTCGCTGCTGCCACCACTGCCCCCAAAGTAACATTAAAAACAGCAGCAGTTGGGCAAGTACAAGCAATGCAGGGGAGAGCTGGTTGGATATGGGTGCAAGATGGGGAGATGCATGGGACAAATGACAAAACTGTGATTGGGGGAGGGGAGGGAACACGCCAGACATGCAAGCTGCACAGAGCACACTTATGGCTTGATACAGCCCTGTTCCCCCCTCTGAAATATAATGGTAATGCATCCTGGGCACTGTTGTGAAAGGAGGTAGTGGAGGTACAGAATCGGGTCTTATAACTTACGGTTATCCCAAATAAAGCTGTAAGCTTCGTTTCTGAGTTCCTATGCACTGTCATTATTCAAGCTGCACAAGTGAGAGGTGGGCTTGTAAGTCCCTGTGCCTTTGTTACAGAATATGCAAAAACCAATCCCCAATTCAGTGATAAATCTCAATGATACCAAAAAATCACCAAAAATAACCCCCGTGGAAATTTACTAAATAATTATTTTTGTCGGATGTTACAGGAAAGGAACATGTAAGGATACTATGTCCACCACTCAGTTACATCCATTTTAATTAGTTTTTTATAAAACCATGAAAACTCCACTACTTAGCTGGATAAGAAGAAGCTAAACTTAAACTGCTCAGGCATGACGTGCACGTTTCGGGTCTGTAGCCCTGTTTCAAGTGCTGCCATACTTGGATGGCGGTTGAATCAAAGTATGGCAGCACTTGAAACAGGGCTACAGACCTGAAATGTGTACGTCGTGCCTGAGCAGTTTAAGTTTCGCTTCTTCTTATCCAGCTAAGTAGTGGAGTTTTCATGGTTTTATAAAAAACTAATTAAAATGGATGTAACTGAGTGGTGGACATAGTATCCTTACATGTTCCTTTCCTGTAACATCCGACAAAAATAATTATTTAGTAAATTTCCACGGGGGTTATTTTTGGTGATTTGTTACAGGATAGACAATTTTTGCTTAAAAAAACATAATACTTTTATGAGAATCAAGATGAATTTCCTGAGGATAATGATAACACTTAGATAGCTTTACTGGATGACAAAGTGGTTGAATTACTGATCGCTGATTTTGGTTGTAAAAAAAAGCTATAATTTGCTTCTGAAAATGCTTATTTCTCTCTCAGAAGCAGAAACAGAAAGGAATATATTACCTTTCATCTGGCAATGTAAATTAAGTCATCAGTATGAAAACTAATTATCCAATACTAGTAATTTTCCACTGCTGACAGAGTTCTTTTTGGTGCGTGTAAATTGGTGTATGTTTTGAGAAGGGGGTTGTTTTATGCCCTGAAATGGAGACTGTCATAAACATGAACAGAGTTGAAGGGATCAGAATAACTTTGAAGAGCATCCAGATCGATACCTAGCGGGGTCTGCAGTTGAAGGCTACTGGAATCCAGAATGTGCTTTCTTCTTCTTTGACAGTGGTGACATTGTAAAACTGCTTCCTAGTTCATTCTATGACAAAAGAGAATGTGTTTATACAAAAAGGGATTGCAATTCACATTTCTCCACTGACAAATGGAGGGTAGTTTTATAACAAGACACCTAGATTAATTGGGCAGGAAGACATCTATTTTTCGTCTATTTTATAAAGACACATAATCACTTTAGATAGGTCAAGGGGAGGAGAACTGCACAGTTCTCCCAGTATTTCACAAAGTCTCTGCCAAATGAAGCTCTTGTAAAATATATGTAAGGACACGCAGGAGTGCACATGGATTTACCAGCATGTACAATGGACGTAATTTTAAAGAGCTACACATGGGAAAAAACAGTGTCCTGCTCTCCAAATTTCCACATCTGCAGTTTTCTAAAATTCTCCCACCCATCCCCCCTCGGATATCATTCTTACACCCTCTGACTGCTTATATCATCCTTAAACCTCATTGATAGAGCAGACATCATCCCCTTCCCCAACACCCCTGATATTATTTGTAACTCTGCAATACTTGCTGACATCATCCATTCCCCTTGGTACCCTTCAAATCATTCTTAATCTCTCCAAAATCTTCAGAATTCTCCAAATACCCCCAGAACCCTTTAGAAAGGGAGAAACCTCACCACCCTCACCTTGACCTTCCCCTAAATCTTACTGGTGTTTAGTGGGGGGGGGGGGCAGTAGTGATACACAGTTACTCCTGTTCTATCACACACTGTGCTCAAAATGCTGCCTATGACACCTAATGGTAGTACCGTCAGGCTATCTTTAGGGGTTCTACATGCCATTTTGAACCCAGCAAGTGAAAAGCAAGTGTGACTATTTCTCCTGCTCCCCTCCCCCCCAATTGGACATCAGGGAGACCCTCAGTAAGACCTGGAGAATAGGCTTAGGGTGGGGGTGTTTATGGGAGGTTTCTTCTGTTGGGAGGTTGCAGGGGGTTTGGGGAGTTCAGAACATGTTGAGGGGAAGGATGATGTCAGGGGTCTCAGGGATTTAAGGATGATGTCAGGAGTTAACAAAATAGAAGGTGCCAGCGAGGGTACAGGTAGGGTTTGACTTTATTGAGAGGTGTGTCTGGAGTGTAGTATAGTGGTATCGACCCAGCGCAGGTGCAAGGAGATGAGGCATCCTAGGTAGGGTTGCCAATTGGCTCCAGATGCGCCCGACAGGCTTGATCCAGTCCTGTGTTTACTCCATTGCATGCAGGGACATGTAGTTCTGATTTCCCCATTGCACTACATAAGAAAAGCAAGACTACAAGTCCCTGCATGCAATGGGGTAAACACAGGACTGGATCAAGCCTGTCGGGCGCATCTGGAGCCAGTTGGCAACCCTAATCCTAGGTGAATCTCACGCCTTGAACTACACCTCCAGCATCCATTACTGATGCTGCCGACCCTCTCTGGGATGTACAGCAGTGGTAATGGCCACAAACAGCCCCATGTAAGGATGCCACTTCTCCTTTAAACTTTGGCTCCATGGGGCTATTTGCTTCTGCCCCCTCTCCTATGCCCAATGCCAACATAGCCACCGGGCATCAGTGGGCAGATGCAAACAGCCCCGCAGCACTGAAGTTTAAAGGTTAGAGCTGCAGGGCTGTTTGCAGCTATTGTTGCCACTGCTTGTCCTAAGAGGGGTGAGAGCAGCAGCAATTGGCACACCTGGAGGGCTGGTGCTCTAGGCCCTAATGGTAGTGCCAGCACTGCGTTGACCTTTGCATCTACCCCTTCAAGCTGGCACTTGTGCATGCATGGGGAAGGTGTAAATACAGATACCCAAAACTTTGGCCACCCTGTGTATTTCCTTTGTAAAATGAGGAGTACATGTCTAGATTTTCAGCCTGTCCAAACCACACCTATCCATGCCCAAACCATATCCTCATGAAATATGGACATGATGTAGATCTCTAGTATAAATAGCAGCTTTCTAAAATTATTGTTTGCTTAGATAGCCAATGCACATGGAGATGCTTCTAAAATAACCCTCAAAGGCATTATGTGTCTGTATAAAATACTAGCAAAAATCCAGCAGACATCACACCTACATTGAAAGTATAAATATGTACCCCTATATATCTGCATAAATTATGACTCCAACCAAGTTCCACTTTAACTCCTTTCCCACGTATGCCTGCTCTACAAATAAGTGCCTACTTGTACCATAAAGCTTTTAGGCATGACCTCAATTTATGAAGCTTTTTATGAACAAAAATCAATGCTTTACAAGCAATAAAGGTTTATAAAATTACTGCTTTAAGGTGCAATTTTGTGAGAATTGTTGTTGTAGACTTGGAATATTATTAAAGCGTAAATTCTGTACAATCCCCAAAGGTGGAATGTCCAGGGAGCCAATCCGTTTGTATGCCACAACCCCCTGCACCCCATGGCATTGGCCTAGCCAAGCACCTGCAGCCATGATCCGGGCCATAGGGGCCTCCGGTGCCACCCAGACAGTGGTCTGCAGGTGCCAATGTGGGGCATGGCATTCTGAGTCACCATTGGCTCATTACCATGGTGCAAGGACAACACGTCTCCCTCGCCCCAGCAGTGGGTTTCTGGCATGGGGATGTGCAGGTTTCCATATGTCGATCGCCCCGGCATATGGGGAGCACTCAGACGTGCATCTCCCCGATTCCGCCATCGCGGTTACATCTGGGTCCCCATGGCCATGGAATCGGGTCTATCTCAGGCCATCTATGTTTTGGCTGGGCACTGTGGCCAGGCGTGCAGGGAACTGAATCAGTCTCCATGGGGATTATTTTAGAAGTCCAATTTTTCTGCATAGAAAAATGTGAAAGCTGCACCCACTTTTAAAACAGGAGTTTAGAAAGACTGCAAGACACATGCTTTCACACTGGGCACATCAATCTTTGCACATCTCCACTGGGGGTGTTCCGTTTGCATTCCTGGGTGTGGCCTAGGCAGCGTCAGAGCCTGCATATCCATGTCACATTTTGCATACACCAGAGACATGCAGGATGCTCTAAATCATGAATAAGGACTGAACTTTGTTGTCTGTTGGGACTGCTTGTAGCATTGTGACTGGAGGAGCTTGGTTTGTGAGATTTTGGCTTGACTCTCATCAGTTGTCTTGTCAGCAACCGTTTGTTTCTCTGCGGTGTATTTTTTGCCTTTCCCAAACCTTTCTTTCTCTCCTTTCCAAGACCCCTGTGAATTCCCATTCACTTATTGTCTCCTTCCCCCAGCTGTGCCAGTCCTAAACCCCCAGTGACCCAATCCCTGACTCTTGCTGCATCTATCTCCTTGTCTGTGTGTGCCCCTGTTTTTACCATAATCTCTGTGGCTCAGTGTGGTTTTCTGCTGCATGTATGTGTGTGTGTGGGGGGGGGGGGGGCACGTGCACATTTGGAGGTGCATGTGCAGTACTGTGGGAGTTGGTGATGAGGTTCATTGGGTGCTAATAGTGAAAGGCAGGAGTTATGGATTTGATGAACATGTGATTTGCACTGGCCATGTTGCATGAGGCCCATGGGAGCACAGGAAAGCCATAAGAAAGCACCCGTATCAGAGGGTCTGCAGGCCTGGGATCTAAGTCCTGGACCTCATAGATGATCACCAGGTATGCTTTGGCAAGGCAGCCTTCCATCATCTATGCCAAAAGCTAGACTCGCTCATCTACTCCACCACCCACAGGGACCAGCTTATTTATACCTCTCCACCTCGAGATCACCACAGCGCTTGCCTTCCTAGTCACTGACAATTTCTAGTCTGTGGTTCTCAGTCAGTCAGTCATCATTAAGTGCATCACACAGTTCCTGAGGGCCTTTCTAATCTCCATTGCTCACTATGTAGTCTTCCACGGACTATGCAGTAAGGCACTTCCGCAGCTGGAACATCCGGGTTAAAGGGGTGGGTGGGCAGGCTATGCGCCTCCATGGCACATAGCCTGCCCAACTAAAAATCGGGTCCTAAGTGTTTTAAAATAGGGACTTAGGTGCTTAAGTGGTGCCCTTCATAACATCAGGGAAATGTACAATATACAAAATAGTCAGAAAATGGCTAACACCGAAATGGAAAAGGAACTACAATGTTGGATAGGAAAGAGACACAGAGACAAAGGACATATATAAAACAGAAATGGGTGTAGTTTGTGGGTTAGGGTTTTAGATGGTTGCATGCTTACACATAAATCTAATTGGAGGGGAGGTACTAACAAGAGGTTACATGTCATTCAGGGAAAGGGAGGACATATATTTAGTGGATTTCTGGGAGGCACTTGATGTATCTAGATCACCAACTCTCCTGATAGTCTCCTCATTTGTTGCTCTAGGTTGGTGAGATTATTAGCCTCTCCAACTGGTCTCAAATCTATGGCCAGCACCTTGGGTCTTCCTTTTGACCTCCCTCCTCTTACATTTCATGTCCTTGGTATCTCATTTACACTGGTAGATAACATTTAGGTATTGACAAATGTCCATCCAGACTTTCTGGGGTCTGTCTAATAAAGGGTTGTTTTTTTTTTCAATTTTGTGCCTATGGAAAAAATTCTTAGTACAGGTCCCTCTGTTTTTAATAAGCACTCATCTTCATGGCCCAGGAGCACTTTCTGGTGCTTGAGGACCTCTTGCAACATGCATTCCATGTCTCTCTGGCAGAAGTTGTCCTTTCTAGTGAGCAACCTTAATTTGGGTGCCATGACTTGGTCTGAGACAGCACAGTGGTTCTAATATGGGGCCACACACTATATTCCCATTCTTTAAATGTGCATTAGGGTGGCACCTGCACATATGTGTGGTGACTAATATAGAATTAGGGGAATTTGTGCAGATAAGTGTGACGGGGTGTAAGTGCTGTCACTGCAGGACTCCCAGGGGACCCCAGACAGCCCCAGTTCTGGAGGCATGGACCCCTCTAGGAGAAGGCCCCTAGACCAGTAGATGAGGACACCCAGGGGGCCAAGGAAGGGCCCAAACCCCTGCTTCCTCCACAGCCAAGAGACATAGGGCCCAGCTCCCTGATAGCACCTGGGATGAGAGAAAGGTGGAAAGGGAGATGAGGAACCTGGTCCAGACCCCCATGGAGGTAGACCCCCTTAAGAAGAATAAAGGGAACCCCCCCTGGGATGAAGAAATGGAGCTAGGGAATGAGCAACAGCTAGGCCCTGAAGAGACACCCATGGATATTCAGCTAGGGATAACCCATCAGACTTGGGGTGATAATAGCAACAAGCAGCTATATGTGAGATGGCAGGGCATCCAGGTAATTCCACACTCTGACTGAATCTGAAAATTAAAGTGTGGGGGGGGGATTTATTGTAATGTTCGATGTACATGTTCGTCTAAACTGAAGGATGTTGGGAAGATGTCATCTGCATATTGCTGACCTAATCTGAATATTGTTAACATTTGTGTTGATACAAAGGATCCTGGTGAGGGCTACTTGGACCCGGGAAGGGGACAGTTGCCTAGAAGGAGGGGAAGACCCCAGAGTAGGAAGGGATCCCACCAAACGTGGACATAAGGTGGTGGTTACATGGACTCTTATTTGAGAGTAGAGGAAGTCAGGCAGGATCTGAAAGGATTCCCAGATGCCTGCCACATGGACATGGATGTTACCATATTGGACCCGAGACAGAGCAACAAATGGTGGTAGTGATGGGATCTCCAAAGAATATAAGAGCAAAACTGCTGATCCTGTGAGAGAAAGGAACAAGCAAAATCCAGAAGAAAGAACCTTGGTATCACTGGAATGGGCCTAACAATGCTGAGATCTGTCTGCTTGGAAGGTATGAGTATCTAGGGCATGGAACAGAATTGTACAGTTGGCCCGCGTAGGTGTACTCTCCTAAAGACCTGCACTTGGATTGTTTCTCTTTGTTTACTTTACAGCCATGGCTTTGGAGGAACTGGTTCATTGGATAGCTGAGCAGACCCGACTCCAGCATGAGGCAATGGATCGGAGAATCATCTAGATCCTGGAAAGACAGGTGCAACTTAACCAATCAATCTTACAACTACTAGAGTTACAAACTCAGGAGCTTAAGAAAATCACCAATGGGATGATCAGATCGGTGAGGACATTGAAACCTAAGGTGGGCCCAATTGAGGGATGTGTTGTAACTGGGGGATTGGAGGGGATCTGGACTCTCACCTTAGCAAAAATGGGTCCTGAGGATGATCCTGAAGCATACACTGACATTTGAAAGGGTGTCTACAGCAGTGTGTTTGATCTTGGACCAGTGGGCTGTGTGTTTAGCACTGCTGCTTTTGGGGGGGGAAGCCCAGGTGGCCTATCGATCCCTAAAAAATACTCAAGCCGCGGACTATTACAAGTGAAAGCAGATATCCAGGACTGGTTGGGGCTATATCCAGAGAACTATTGAAAGCGTTTTCGGGACACTGAATTTACCCAGAAGAGAGGCCTAGGGTCGTGGCCCACAGATTGACTGATTTGGTCACCAGGTGGCTGGAACCTGATAAAAACTCTGGACTTACCAAAATAAGGAAGATAGTGCTAGAATAATTTCTCTGTATTTTGCCAATGGAAATATGGGCATGGATATCTAGGCAGGAGCCCAGGTCCATAACTGAAGCCATAGGCCTTGCTGAGAACTTTCTTGACAATGAATCCCAAGAACACTGAGTCTTCAAGGAAGGGAGAAAGGATATACCCCAAGGGATTCCTGTAGGAAAAAGACCCCCTAGGCAAAGGAAAGTTGGGATAACCCTAAGGACCCCACAGCGAAGAAACCCACTCAGTAGTCCTGAAGAGGGCCACGATGTTTTCTGTGCAGGGAGCCAAGCCATCTCCAATGGGAGTGTCCAAAAGGGGGATGTTCCTTCTCTAGTGTAGGACTTGAAGGGGACCCCAGAGGCTGGAGTGGATCCCTTAAAAATGGAATCCAGATTGGTGGGACAGACCTGGAAACTGTTATAGACACTGGGAGTAATCAGTCTCTGATGGGGAGGAGTGGCCTAGTGGTTAGGAAGGTACTTCGGGCCAGAGGGCCGGGGGTTCAAGTCCCACCTGGGGACAGCAATCTCAGGCCGGAGAGACTTGGATTTCTAGTCCTATAGGCACTCCTTGTGGTCTTGGGCAAGCCACTTAACCCTCCATTGCCCATGTTCCCTGTAAGTATTAGCGTATGTGTGTCATATCCCCTCGTGTTAAATGTATCTCCCAATTGACCGCTTTGACCCGGTGAAAAGCGGGATATAAATACAGCTAAAATAAATAAATAAAATAAATAAATAAATAAAATAAATGATGTTTTGAGATCTGGCCCAGAGCCTAGGGGTCGGTAAGAGGCAGAGTAGATACCTAGGCCCCATATGAGTGAGGTGTGTCGATGGGAACATACGGAATGACCCCGCTTATGAGATAAAAATCACCTGGGATACCGAACATATTAGGAATGGCCATTGTGAAGGGGCTTTCAGTGCCATTAATATTAGGCCGGGATTGGAAGGGGTCATTAGACTCAACCGGCTTCCACTCTGCTTTAGTAGCCACCCATTCCTGAGACTATACCCCAGAGGAAAAGTCTGTCCCCAGTCTCATGGTGTTGTTCCCATTTGCAACCCCAGATATGGTAGAGAGAGGGGGAAAGACTAGAAAAAGCAGGGCTCAGCGGAGAGTGGAAAAGTGGAAAGGGTTGATTCCCCCAGTGGGAGTTGAGGCTATTGGGGAGGAGGTGCTCTCCAAATTTGATAATTTTTCTGAAGAGCAAGCAAATGACTTATTATTACAGGAAGCCTGGGGTGAGGCAGAAGGGGCAGGCTCTGAGAAGGGTAAGGAGAATTATCCTCTCTTTAGGAAGAGGAATAACCTCTTATATTGGATTACATTCCAGGAAGAGAAAGAGGAGCAAGCCCAGCTCATGGTGTTTCAGATATTCTGGGAGGCTCTATTGATTTTGGCCCACAGCCACCCCTTGACAGCACACCTAGGAGAGTAGGGGATTATTGCATGCCTTACACAATTGTTCTTCTGGCGTAACCTATATCAGGAGGTGACTAAGTTCTGTCAGGCATGCCCCATGTGCCAATGGAAAAATAAGAACCAGTCCAAGAAAGCTCCCCTGATTCCAATCCCAAGGGTCAAACAACCCCTGGATCAAATGGCCATGGACATTGTGGGTCTGTTAGATAGGAGCATGGCAATTTACCAGTACCTTTTAGTACTTGTTGACTAGGTCACTCGCTATCCCTTGACAATTCCCCTGAGGAAAGTTACTGCAGGTCAGATAATACAGGAACTGTTGAAACTTTTCTGTGAGGTAGGCTTCCCCAGAGAACGTTTGACAGATCGAGGCACTAACCTTTTGTCCAGACAGTTAGAGGCAGTCTTGGCATTGTTTGGGATCAGGCATTTTAAGACCACTGCCTATCATCCACAAACTGACGGCCTCGTCGAGAGGTTTAACCAGATCCTGATACAAATAGTTAGAAAAAGTATAGGCGATAACAGTCAGACATGGGAACAAGTGAGCCCATTGGTCCTGTTTGCATATAGAGAAGTTCCCCAAGCTACATTGGACTTTTCCCTGTTTGAACTTTTAATGGGGAGACAACCCAGGGGACTCTTGGATGTGATACAGGAAGCCTGGGTAGGAATGGAAAGAGGGTTAGAGCTCGTAATTGTACAGATTATCCATTGAAAACCCAGTTAAGAATCTTCTCCCGGTGAGCTAGCAAACATTTGAGGGAAAATCAAGAGAAGCAAAAGGTCTATTATGACAAACAGGCATGGGAGAGGAGTCTTAACCCAGGAGACTTGGTATTAGTTATGCTACCCATTTCCAATAATATCTGGGGCCTGTAGATTATGAAGTGGAGCAGCGAAAAGGGAAGGTACAGACCTTCCACATTAATTTGCTCAAACTCTGAATGGGTAGGGAGGGGCTAGGAGCGTAAGCAAGTGAAGAGGAAGAGGACCTGGGTCCGGAGATTGCCCAGACAAAGAACCCCATGGAGATCTCAATAGGAAGTGAGTTGACGGGAGACCAGAAGAGACAGGTGAAGCACCTGCTAGCCCAGTTCCCAGATGTGTTCTCACCCCTGCTTGGGAAAACCCATCTCAGAACTCATAGAACTATCACCTGGGATGGTGAAATCATAAGGCAAAGACCATATCACATTACCCAGGCCAAACAAAGGGAGATTGAGAAAGAGGTAGAGAATATGCTGCATTTATGGGTCATCGAAGAATCCAACAGTGAATGGTCTAGCTCAATAGTCCTAGTGCCCAAACCTGAATTAACCACTAGGTTCTATATTGATTTCCGGCAAGTGAATGCCATCCAGACTTTTGATGTCTACCTCGTGCCCAGGATAGAGGAACTGGTAGAGCAGTTGGGAGGGGCTACATATACTTCAACCCTTGACCTAACGAAAGGATACTGTCAGATTCCTTGGAATCTAGGGAGAAAACAGCTTTTCAAACACCCCAGGGCTTATACCAGTTTACTGCCCTCCCTTTCGACTTGCATGGGGCGCCAGCTACATTCCAGCATTTTATCAGTAAAGTACTCAAACCACATCTAGGGTATGCAAGGGCCTATCTTGACGATGTGGTTATTTATTCCAGGACCTGGGAGGAACACCTAATCCACCTGTGTAAGTTGTGTGAGTCTTTAAGGTGGGACGGGTTCACAGCTAACCCTAATAAATGCCAGTTGGTGAACCGGTAGATACAGTACGTAGGTCACCAGGTAGGAAATGGGTTAGTGCAACTCGCCCTTAGCTAGTACAGGCAATTCAAGGGAAGATCCTGACAAAAAACAAAAAGCAAGTTAGAGCATTTTTGGGCCTAGTGAGCTATTACCGGAGGTTCATTCCCCCCGACAGCAGTAGACAAGGACACTCAGAGGCTGAGAAAGGGCCTGAACCCCTGTTCTCAGTAACCATGTTCTGTAGGGATATGGGGCAATAAGTTAGGGAACTGTGCATGGGTTATGACCCTGGAGGGTGATTCAGAGCTATGTAGCTGTGTGAGGGAAGTCTGCCATAGTTGGGGTCCTAGTCCCTTGCAGTGGCCATGTTCTTGGCAAGATGTCTCCAAGGGTCAATGCAGTGACTGAACTCCCATTCCAGGTATACAGGGCTCCTGATCCCCAGGAATCAGCCTCATTGTACATTTTGGGGTCATGGGACAGAGTAGAGCTACCAAATTACACTGGTATGTTTCTTTAACTACTGCAGAAATACAACACTTGATACATATTTTCAGACTCAAAACTATTTATTGTATTTCAGTGTCCATCTTGACCATATTTTCTTGCAAAACATACCATATATAAATAATGATGATGCCATTTTCTCCACACACCCCTCCCAACTGAAGTAACTGGAATGGCAATGCATACCATGAACTCATGTAATGCCTCAACCATAACATGTATCTGCTCTCAGGCATTCCATCCAGTTACATCATCATGAAGTCTTGTGCTGTGCTGTCAAGAGCAAAGCCCTGCTGCACTTTCCATCCCAGAGACATGTGGCATATCAGGGCCTTGGGGTCCACCAAGCTCCCAGGGACGTGATGGTGATGCGCCTGGTCCTGCATGGAGACAGGAAGGGTCACCAGTTGCTGCAGTGATTCTTCACCCTGTTCAACTGCATACCCCATCCCCCTCCCATTATCCCCCTCCCACACCTCTGGACCCTTCCCCTTTCAGACCTTCCCATCCTCCCCCTCCTGCTTTCTGCCCTCCAGCTTCATTTGACCATTGTAGGGCTTGATAGAACAACTCACTTTGCTCTTTAAAAACTAATGGGGATCTGGAAATGCCCAAGCTTGGTTGAGAATTTGGTAGCTGAGATTTAATGCTAAAAAATGCAGGGTCATGAATACGAGCCAAAAAAGTCCAAGGGAACAGTAAAGTATAGAGGGTGAGGTTCTTTTGTTTATGAAAGAAGAGTGGTACCTGAGGATGATTGTTTCTGATGATCTTAAGGTGACTAAACAGGTAGGAAAAGTGATGGTGAAAGCCAAAAGGATGCTTGAGTACATAGGGAGAGGAATGGCCAGCAGGACAAAGGAGGTGATATTGTCTCTTTATACATTTTTGGAAAGATCTCATTTGGAGTATTGTATGGAATTCTGAAGACCACACCTTCAAAAGTATATAAACAGGATGGAGTAAGTGCAGAGCGTAGCTAATAAAATGGTCAGTGGTCTTTATCATAAGACGTATGGTGACAGACTTAAAGATACTTTGTATATGTATACTTTGGAAGAAAGTCAGGAGAGGAGAGATATGATAGAGATGTTTAAATAACTTCAAGGCATAAAAACACTGGAGGAGAGCCTCGTTCAATTTAAATAAAGTTCTAAAATGAGGAGGCATACAGTAGGATGGAGGTAAAAGGGGATAAAATAAGGAGTAATTTATGGAAATATTTCTTTACGACAAGAGTGATAGATGCATGGAGTAGTCATTCAGTAGAGGTAGTAGAGATGAAGATTGTATCTGAATTCAAGAAAGCTTGAGACAAACACAGAGGATATTTGAAGGGAAAAAAAGGACTGTAAATCTTAGTAGTTGGCATAGAAGGGTAGAATGAATAGGTTGTATAATCTTTATCTGCCATCATGTTTCTATATTTACTTCACCATTGCTATGTTTGCTTGATTGGTATGTATGTGCCCACTCTCCCTATCAGGTGCTGTCTGTGCATCTGGATGTTTGTCTGTCTGTGACTGAACAGATCTATTTCCTGAATGACTTACCCATCTTGTCTGAGATTTGGGCCCTACACACTGTATTTTCCTGCCTGCACACTGGGGGTCTGCCAGAGGCTAGGTAACCTCTCTGAGATGTGCCTATAGGTGTTTAATGTTGACACGCTGTCCAGGGACACAGAGATGCTCTCCTAGACTCTCCTTGCTGGGGCATGTGGTGGCTTGCACTCTTCAGATGGATACAGAACCTCCTCTTTACCAGTACCAGCCTGTAGAGCATGAGGATGTCTGCACTTGTGGAGCTGGGATGCTTTGTGGCTGCCACCAAGCTCTCCTGTGCTCTCCTGTACTGTTCTTCATGAATCAGGAAGCACATATACATGTTCTGAAGGGGGAGGCATATGCTGAGCACGCGTGCACAATCTAGTCCCACAGGAATGAATATGCTGCCGGTATGGGATGGCATCTGTAGATTCCAAAGATAAAAAATACATGCATGTGCATCTTGATTTTGGGATGCAGATGCATGTTGCAGCAGCCACTGCTCTCTATGAGAATTATGCATGTGTGTGGTGGCCCATTTTACATTGTTCACACCTGCAAATCCCCACTGCACTTTTTGTTTTCAAACTTTTCTATTCGTTGGAGGAGATGTGTGAATTTTAGATGGCCCCTGCATGTCACGGCACCTCTTCTAAAATCACCATTGCTTTTCAGACATTTTGCTTTACATGTCCCCGCCACTTCCTAAATGGCCTTTCTAAAATGTGCCTTTGAGGGGGTAATTTTATAGACTTTCAGATATCAAGACTGGCAGAGTTTGGAAAAACCCTGTTCTTTGTTTCCAAACCTGAAAACTCTGCCAGTTTGGATATCTGTTCTTTTGTCCTAGAGGCAGATTTCGGTCAGAGTTGTGATGCACGTGTCTTATGCTTCATTATAGCTGCAACTTAGCGTTTACATGTCTTTAGAAAATAGCCTTAAAACAGGTGCCTGCTTGGCCTTCTAACCCAGCACAAGCAAAATAGGGTGTTATGCACAAAACTCGCCTTTCATTTTACTGCCAGGATTATACATATACATCTGAAGTATGCATGGGTATAGGGTTAACCAACCTTAATGGATACATTCCTATAGATACAGTGGGGTAAGGTTAGAATTGCATGTAAAATATACAAGGAAATGCATGAACACTAAATAGCAGAAGTAAATATGTGGATGTATTTTTCAAGGGGTCATTTCAAAAAACAAAGATATGACATGTATGAAGCATGATGCAAGGGAAGATGGAGGTGGGCAAGAATGAAACAGAATTTGTTCAACTCAATCTGCTGATGTCAGTGACCTGAAATAGACTGGTACGAGGGTTGCTATTTATATTTCTGACCTAATAATGAAAAAACAAATATTTATGATCAAAATTGGTTTTATTGTTTTTCAAAATATTCTCCATGAAGATCAATATACTGCGTTTGAACCAATTTTCGAAGCACTTTTTCCACTCCGATTGAGGTAACTCCAAAACATCCGTTTGAATGCATCAACCGCATCTTCGGGTGTTGAAAATCGTTGACCACATAATTTGTTTTTGATGTGCGGGAATAAAAAGAAGTCATTGGGTGCCAAATCAGGGCTGTACGGTGGATGACCCATCAATTCAATGTTTTGGCCGGTCAAAAATTCCTTTGTTTGAGCCGATGTGTGAGAGCTCGCATTGTCATGATGAAGAATTATTTGCCTCTTCTTCGACTTTTTCTGAATTTCTCCGAAGACTTCTGGTAAACAAATGGTCGTGTACCATTCAGAATTGACTATCCTACGTTGCTCTAATGGCACTGTTGCCACGTGACCAGTAATGCCGAAGAAACAGGCAACCATTTGCTTTAATGTGCTTCTTCTGCGAACAACTTTTGTTGGATTTGGCTCGTCTTGGAAGACCCATACAGTCGATTGCTGTTTTGTTTCGGGCTCATATGCATAGATCCATGATTCGTCACCTGTGTAGATGTTATACACAGTCTTTGATGCACCTTGAACGTATTATTTTCAACATTTCCTTGCACCAATCGACATGAGCCTTCTTTTGAGCGTTTGTCAGATTATGCGGGATCCAACGCGAACAAATCTTTTTTACGGCCAAATGATCATGCAATATCTTATTGATGCTGGTCATACTAATGCCCAAAGATGCCCATACTAATGCCTCAATCTCACGGTATGTCACATGACGATCTTGCTTTATCAGTTCACACACATCATTGATATATTCTGGCACAACAACCGATTTTGGATGACCCTGACAGAATTCGTCCTGGAGCGAACGTCGGCCACGATTGAATTCGTTATACCAATTTTTTTACAGTGCTGTAGGATGGTGCTTTATCACCGTATAAAAAATTAAGTTCATCGATGCACTCTTGTCTTGATAACCCACGTCGAAAGTTATGAAAAATAATCGCACGAAAATGTTCACGAGTTAATTCCATTTTTCGCCCGAGATGAATTTTTCAAGTTACTGTAAACAGCAAATCGTGCTCAAATGATAAAATGTTATGAATAAGGTTATGTTCAACAATGTCAGTGTTCCAATGGAACCATTGGATGGCGCCTGGCAACACTTACTGTTGCTAAGGCCAGAAATATAAATAGCAACCCTAGTATCAGGCACTTTGAATCTGAAGATCATATGATATACTACTCTGGAAACAAAAGACAATGAATTATAAATGCAATACCATTTCTTAAGAAAAATCTTGAAAGAACTGTAATGAAATACAATGCAATTAGTGAATGCTTAATTTCTATTTGTCTAAAAGGAATATCCATAAACACAATTATTATTCAGGGGCAGAAGAGGATGAAATTGGTCCATTCCATGAACAAATTCAAGACAAAACAGAGAGAATATATAAACAAGATATACGGAAAGTCATGGACAACTGGAATGCAAAAGTTGGCAGCAAAGAAAATCAAAGTGGTTGGAAAATATGGGATTGGAAACAGAAATGAAGTTTGAGAACGACTGAGAATTCTGTAAGACCAACAATCAATTCATCTCAAAAGCTTCTTAAGGCATAGACTTCACACAATGGATTCTACAAAATCAAATTGACTACATCTGTGGAAAACAATGATGGAAAAGCTCAATAACATCAACAAAGACAAAGTCTGGTGCTGACTATGGCAGATCCCCAGGCATTAAAATGCAACTCAAGCTAAAGCTGAAAAAGAGCAAGCCACTCACAAATGTTGCAAAGTATAATCTTGAAAATAAATCACTGGAATTTAAAGATTGCCTGCATAATTGATTTGTTGCTTTGAATACAAATGACAGAGTATCAGAACAATTTTAGGAAGACACAAGAAAGTTGTGCTCTTAGAAAGTGAAAAGTCTCTGCAAAAGGTGAAAAGATAAAAAGTGTCACAATGAACGATCAAAGAAACTGAAAATTTCTCAGAAGGAACTGAGCTACATTCTGGCAAAGAGGGAGTCTATTCCGCAAAGATAGGCTTCACCTTAACCAGGGTGGCATCAGGCTAGTGGTATAAATTTTCAAAAAGAGCAGTTTTTAATCTAAAACCTGGAAGAAAGCAGATAGTTGTTCAGGAACACTATTTACTACTACCTCTATGTATCATTTATATAGCACTACTAGTTCTACACAGTGCTGTACAAGTACATAAGAGGCAGTCCCTGCTCCACAGAGCTCACAGTCTGCTAAGACAGACAAACAGAAAGACCGGGAACAAGGGAATTCTTGGAGAAATGATTAAAATACAAATGTGTGAAGAAGGATGATAAGGGGTCTAGATATCAATGATGGATATTATCATAATAGGGAAATTAAGGCATCCCAATGGAGAGGTTGCAATGAAAGCTATAATAGCCCAGGTGTCTTTAAATAAAAAACAGAAAGAAATGAATAATTTAAAATTATTCCGTCAACGGTTATGAAGGTTGTAAACTCAAGCAAACATACCACGAAATGTCTCTATGAAAATGCTAGAAGCTTAAAAAATAAGATAGGAGAATTAGAATATATAGCACCAAATGAAGAGAATGATATAATAGGCATATCAGAGACCTGGTGAAAGGAGGATGACCAATAGGACACTGCAATACCAGGGTATGGATTATAATGTAATGATAGGATGGATCAAATTGTTGGAGGAGTGGTGCTATATATTAAAGAAAGCATTGAGTCAAGTAGAATAAAAGTTCTGCAGGAAACAAAAATGTGCTATTGAATTCTTATGGATAGAAACTCCATCTGTGAAGGAGAAGAAGCTAGTGGTGGGGGAAGATAATGGTGGGGGTTTACTATCATCTGCCTGGACAGAATTGCCTTGAAGTGTGGTACCAGGGCCCTCTGAAAGGGTGGAGAATGGTTTGGAATGTTGCTGAAAGTCTGAAGCCTAACAGCCTGGAGAGAGATGCGTTATAAAAAACAAAGTTACACTTTGGGATGACATTGATTGTGAGAACGAGACAAAATGCTTTTGTTTTAAAATGCTGGCGCTGAGAAATGTCTGTGCTCTGACGTATAACATGTAGATAAACAAAGCTTGACATAGAGCTGAATTAGTACCATGTAGCAGTTTTCTCTCAATAAATGAGGGGCTCTGGCCTAGCGAGGGTGAGGGGACTTACAGGAACTGTGCAAGTTTGCAGGACTGTGGACCCTTAATGCCTTGAACAACAGAAAACCAAGGAACAAGAAAGGAAAATGCTGCTAAGATAGCAGATTTACAAAAAGAACATATTAGGAATGGGAAAAGGGAAGGCTTTTCTTTTTGTTAGTTTTTTTTTTTTTTTTTTTTTTTATTTATGCAATTTTACAAAACTAAGTTAAGCAAAACTTATACAGAAAAAACACCACTGTATATAAAATACATATTCAGTTTAAACAATAAAACAATAAAAGAAAAAAGAATTTTTTATACACAGGGTAATCTAGGGGGAAGTGTACAGAAAAATGTATAAATGAGGCTAGGTAAAGCCTTATTCCAACAGGAAAAATATTACTAAACACCAAGAGGAAGGCGCGGAACGGAACATATTCCAAACATATGATGAACTATCCTAAAGGTGAAGAAGTCAACAAGTGAGATGAAATAAACAGAGATAAATCCTCAGGCAAAGAGAATACATACTTATTATCTCGATAATACACAAGGCATTTACAGGGAAATCGAAGTATCATTGTAGCCCCAATTAAAAGAACACCTGGTCTTAAAAGCAAAAAAGCCTTCCGTCTCTTTTGGGTTTCTCTGGCTACGTCTGGGAAAATAGCAATTTTTTTCCCCATAAACATTGCGTTCCACTTCTTAAAATACAACTTCAAAACCCAATCTCGGTCAGAAGAGATAGCAAAAGTAACCAACAGAGTGGAAACTTTAATATCAGTTTCTTTGGGAGACTGTAACAAAGCAGAAACATCAAGAGTGTCCACTTTGAGAGCCCCCAAGTCCACCTGTTCCCCACGTTTAGCTACAGGGAGAAAATAAGCTTTTACTACTGGTGGCAATATATTCTCAGGCACATCTAAGGACTCCTGTAAATATCGTTTAAACAAATCCACAGGGGAAATACCACTAACAACAGGAAAATTTAACAGATGTACATTAGACATCAAAAAGGTTAGATAGAATTTGTCACATGCCTCTTTGCTTCTCACTACCACCAAAATATTGTCTATTAGACAACTTTTTGGTGGTGGTGAGAACTGAGGAGGCATGTGACACATTCTATCTACCCTTTTGATGTCTAGGACATCTGCACCTTGCCCACTCACAATCTTACATGACAGTGGTGTAAGGCAGGGGTCTCCAAATCCAGCCCTAGAGGGCCACAAACCAGTCAGGTTGGCAGGATATCTCTAATGCATATATATCTCATGCATATTCATTAGGGCTATCCTGAACACCCGACTGGCCTAGGGGTTCAAGGAGGACTGGTTAAGAACCACTGGTCTATAGCATTGATAAATAATGATGCTAAACGGTTTGCCAAAATCCTGGCACACAGAATAGAGAATATCCTCCCTCGATTGATCTACCCAGATCAAACAGGGTTTGTTAAAGGCCAGCTCATATTGGACAATGTCCGTAGGGCAATCAACCTGGTCCACCACAACCAAAATTGGGCAATTCTGGCTTTATGCCTAACACTTGATGCTGAAAAAAGCATTTGACCTGGTAGAGTGGGGCTTTCTGTCTAAGATGCTTGAGAACATAACATAAAGTGCTGTTATATGCAGACGACACCTTGATATTTATGACTAACCCTAACAAGTCTATACCAGCACCATTGGAAGAAATCCATCACTTCTCACAGGTCTCAGATTTAAAATCAATTTGGGGAAGACAGAGGCCTTGAGCCTGGGAGGACTTTCAAATCAAAAGTTAAATGACTTTCCATTTAAATGGGTAGAACAAAAATTCAAATATCTGGGGGTATTTATTTTGTTTATTTATTTATTTGGTTTTATACCGCACTATTCATGATAAGCACGGTTTACAAAATAACAACATATTACATGGAACAGTTTACATTGAACATGTGAACAAGATATAAAACAATTAACATATTTACATTAATAGATGATACACAGTGGCATATAAGAATGGGGAACTATTTACAGACTGACAGAATCTTGAGTGTGATATTTACGTTACATGTTCGAACGCAAGATGGAATAGGTGTGTTTTGATTGCTTTCCGAAAAGGGGCTAAATCTGAAATGAGACGAATATGAGCAGGTAGTAGAGGGGAGAAGAGGGAGAAGGCTCTGTTCAATGTGAATTGGGAGCTTTTTCTAGCTATGGATAGGATGGTAAGAGTGTTTACCATATTTGTTCTTCTTGCCCTGTTTTCAGGAGTCCAGTGTAGGAGATATTCCAGTGAGAATGTGGATAGATAATGGAGAATTTTAAATATTATCAGGAGAGTTTTGTACTTAAGTTGACTGCTTATTGGGAGCCAGTATAGATGGATTAGGAGAGGGTTAAATGTTTGTGTCTGGAAGCTCCGTAAATGGTTCGTGCAGCAGTATTCAATGCTAATTGTAAAGGATGGAGAGAATATCCAGGAAGCCCATGCAGGATGTTATTTGTGTAGTCGAAGAGTGGAGTGATAAGGACTTGGAAGCCAGTGCGGAAGTCAGTAGGCTCCAGTAAGGGTTGGAGATAATGGAGGTAATGTATTCTATGATAGACAGCCTCTGTGATATTGCTTATATGGGGCTCCATGTTTAGGGACTGGTCCAGAGTGACGCCCAGATATCTAAACTCATGATTAGACTTCAGATCAGCATTATTAACCTGCAGGGTTGTCGGGAGTATGAATGTTGGGACTTTTGTGACAAAAAGGACTTCAGTATTGTTTGTTTGTTTTTTATTTTATTTTTATAGAATTTCCATTACAATATAAGAAAGCAATTAAGAAATCATCAAAAAGATTAATACAAGAAGAAAAAAAACCATAAAGCAAATAAGTTATAGACCACTTCAAGGAGGTGCAAAGACAAAAATACATCAAACCCAATCCATTCCCAGAGCACAATAACCATCTATACTCCTAATGAAACTAGAAAACCTAATCCTTATCTTTTAGGAATTCCAACAAATGGGTAGGATAAAAAAAAACAAACCTTTTACCCTGAAATACTATAAGACATTTACACGGGAATTTAAGATGAAAAAGAGCACCAATAGCCAATACCCGTGGACGCAATTCTAAAAACGCCTTGCATCACACTTGAATGACCTTGGACACATCGGGAAACATTTGAATAGTCTGCCCACAAAATTTTTTAGATTTCTTTACAAAATACGCCCACAGAATTCTATCCTTATCTATTTCAGATAACAAAGTAACCAACAAAGTGGCCCTAGAGGGAATATCATCGGAAGCCGATTCCAAAAAAGTGGGTATATCTAATGTAGAGGAAATAACTTGATCAATTAAGGGAGCCCCCTCACCCTCACCCCCAGGCTGCTGAACTAATCTTCCTAAAGGAACATAATATATTTTTGAGACACTGATTGAATTAATATCAGCAATCATCAAAACCTCCTTAAGATATTTTTGGAACAGCAATAATGGTGACAGATAATGTGTACGTGGAAAATTCAATAAACAAAGATTCTTAGATCTCAAAGAGTTCTCCAACAGTCCATCCTGTCGATGCAGAGAACTAAAATCTTGAATGAAAGTAGCCAAAACACCCTTAGTAGCTACTTCATCTGTTACCAATGATTCCAATCTGTGTTCCACAGCAACCAATCATTTATCATGATCAGAAAGTTTCTGAACCGTAGCCTTGGTAAAATCAGAAATTTTCTGCAGAGAAGCTCCCAACACAGACTCAATACAAGATGTCACCATCCAAATATCTTTCAAAGATAAGTCTGTAGGTGGAACCTGAGCTTCCCCAACCGATGAAAACGTTAATGCCGAAGGCAAAGGAGGGGGTAACTCCTCAATTCTTAAAAAGGAACTCGGTAACAGTTCACTTTCATTTTCAACTTTACCAGAGTCCAGTAAGGATAAATCTAAAATAGGCAAATTCTTAACCTCTTGAATGGGGGGAGTAAACCCCAGCAAACGGGAATCACCGCATGAGGAAGGAGTACTCACTGTTGACGAATCCACCAGTCCAACATTCGATGTTGTAGCAGCAGATAACGCTTCTTACAAATTATTGTGTTCAATCCCTCCAAAAACTAAGTAAAAATGGCTTAGGTAGTTATGTAGTAAATTATTATGCTCTCTATATAAATGGAAACAACGGTCTCAGATTTGAATAGCTAAACACTCCTGGATTAGTTTATACCAGAGAGTGTTGCTAAAATTACATCAACGACCGTTTACATGTGTTTCCACTTTTGAACTTTTAAATATTTAAAAAAGGTTTAAATGTCCAAGATGACTAACTGCATAACACATTCATCTAACCATTCTTTACATTTTTCTTCAAAAAATGCTTTCAGAGATTGTGCTTAACTTTCAGAAGATTGTTAACATTCCCAACGCCACCCTTTTGGTACCCTCATGCATTTCGGATCTTCGTCAGGGGAATGATCTCGTCCAACAATCTCAGAATTCCAAAATCCAGAACAACATTTACAACTTGATGATGTGCGGTTCCACTTTGCCCAAACTGTTCAATAGTTGCCAAAAAATGCCGCGCATCTATTGAACAGACGACTATAACTACATAACTACATAACTACCTAAGCCATTTTTACTTAGTTTTTGGAGGGATTGAACACAATAATTTGTAGGTAACTTCCACCCTCTAACGAACGACCTGTACAATTTGTAGCAGATAACGCTTCACCTACACAAATATGGGCATCCATAGGGCCAACAACTTTAACTGCCTTAGATTGGACAGGCTGAGTATAACGCTTTCTCTGTTTCCCCATTACAGGGATCCTCTTGCGCCAAAGTATGCCGAAGGGGCGCCAAAGGGGTGGGACCTGCCTTTTTGCTCACGCCCCTCCGGGCACACGCCCACGGGACCGCACCCGCTTTGCATCCCGTGAGGAGGGCAAGGAAGATATAGCCCTCTCACAGAGCTGCACCAATCAGGACAGCCCCCGAAGACTCCAGGAACAAATCGGATGTGAGGAAACAGCCAGGAAATTAAACAGCAATCAGCAGAGCACCTCGGCATTCTGCAAGGAGGGCAAGGATGATATAGCCCTCTCACAGAGCTGCACCAATCAGGACAGCCCCCGAAGACTCCAGGAACAAATCGGATGTGAGGAAACAGCCAGGAAATTAAACAGCAATCAGCAGAGCACCTCCAGGACTTCAGTATTGTTTATAGTTCACTTTCAATTTGTGCATAGCTAGCCACTCGGAGACACCATTGAAACAGTCAATGATTCCAGTGAAGTTTGAGTTTTCTGTTGAAAAAGGAGTGTAGAGAAGCACATCATCTGTATAGATGTGATCAAGAATGCCGAGGATTGTATGATTGTACATATAGGTTGCAAATATATGTTAAATAGCAAGACGGATAGGCAAGAGCCGTGTGGTACTCCTTGTGTTTGCTGATACTGTCAGACGCTTGCTACCCTTGTCCTTATTAGGCGGTCGCCTAGGGCATGTGGTGCAAGCTGTCTTGATAAAGAAAACTCTGTAGCCGTGTTTAAGGCAAAATTATAATGATGAGGATTTATTCCCTTTCCCGTGTGGATTTTCTGGTTTTCTCATACAGCAAACAAAGGATTAAACAAACTGTTTCTTCACAGCAAAATAACCAAAAATGCACCGTCTTTCAAAAACCGCTACAATAATGCTCTTGTTTCCTTGATTAACATAAAGAGGTAATCTCATCCGATATACAAAGCGTGCAATCCATTGGGCTATAATCAATGTCCTGATTAGTGCTCTCCCATTGCATCTGCTCAGTGTCTAAACTTGTAAGTGGGTAACACTTTCCACATCTATCATTCACAGCACTCTCTCGAGATGCAGCAGCTCTTGGGGTAAGGAACCGTTCTGTATAAGGGAAGTCCTGGGGACCTGAGCTGGAGCCTATTTCTCTGAGGCCTCCCTTTTCCCTCCACCAAGGGTTTTCCTTCCAGCAATTAGCCTTTGCTTTTCTAGCAGAGCCCACCTCTTGCCCTCTGGAGAAATTAGTGTACTTAGCTTTGTTTCTTGGATAACCAGCTTCCACACCTTCCTCTCTTAACCGGGCACCTTTACTTGGGCTGTAGCCTGCTTTGCCGTGAGAGTTCCTCTCAGCAATGGTCTGGTCAGGGCTGTGGTAACCTCCAGGACAGGCTTCCCTTCTGCTGTTCCTTACTGCAGGGACACACCCGATGCTTCCTGGTCCCAGCAAGCTCTCCTGCTTGTGACCTCCGCCCTCCAGCTGCTTACTCACTCTCCTTGGGACAATGCCCCCTCTGGCTTGGGAGACCTGTGCACGAACACCTCTCAATGCACCTCCATTCAATGCTCCTCCCTTGCCTTCCAATGCACCTCCCCATGCACCTTCAGCTGCACCTCCACCTACTGGGATTTCCCAGCCACTTTTATCCTCCTGGCTCCTGCATGTTGTACGTGCTTCCTGGCCCAGGTGGACGTGATTAGTTTCCTGGCTTTCTGCTGCGTCACAGTCAGTGTAGGGAAAGTTTGTTCTGCTATTTTCTGGAACCTTACAACCTGAATGTGCTTTCTGCCTAGGTGACTGCAAGTTAAGCTCTTCCTTTTTTCCTATATCCATGGGCTCTGTGCTGGCCACTGTATCACAATACATATCCGATGTTTGATTGCCCAAACAAACTTCTTTTTGCCAATCTGTAAGATATGAGCAACACCAGTCTAGAGCTGAGCTCTGAATGCCCTTAAGCTTAAGCAGATTAATCAAATGGCTGTGGCAGGCTGTATCGAAGGCTGAAGCAATATCCATGAATATTAAGATAAAGCCCTGTTTCGTATTATTTAAGCATAAGGTCAGGTTATCAAATAAGGATGTGAGCAAAATCTCGACACCATAATGTTGTCAAAAACCATGCCATTGCAGATCAAGTGGTGTGTGGCAATCAATATGATCTTATATTTGTTGCTGTACTATCTTCTCAATTATTTTAGACAAGCAAGGAAGACTAGATATGGGGTGATAAGAGTTTTGGGTCCTGTGAGTCTAGCTTGGGATTTTTTTAGGAGGGGTTTGATTGTGGCAGTTTTCAGTGTTTTAGGGACAATACCCTTATTGAAGGATAGGTGGATGATCTTGGTGATGTGGGAGCCTAATTCAGGGCAAGATTTGATCCAATGAGAATGGCATGGATCAGTGGGTGAGGTGGTAGATTTAAGAACTTTTATTACATTTTTTATTTGTTTGGGGAATATGGGTAGAAATGAGTTACAGCAGGGATGCTGGTGCTGTCAGGCAATGGAGTGTCTATGCAGATGTCTCCCAAATTGTTGAGGATTGCTTTGGTTTTATTGTGAAAATGAATGGCAATGTCTTGAGGGTGGATTAAATTATTTGCTCGAAGCAGAGATGATTCATTTGTAAGGGATTGAATTAATCTAAAGAGCTCACGGGTCTTATTGAGAGAGCACATAAGTAGATTTGTATGGTATTCCTTCTTCCTTTGCATAATGGCAATGTGCTGTTCTTGCAAGGTCTTCATGTATAATTCTTGGTCATGGGGGAGCCTGGAGTTGCGCCATTTTCACTCGAGCTTCCTGAGATTCTTTAAAGATTTGTGCAGATCAGCTGTAAACCAGAGAGCCGTATGCATCCTATTATTTGGGCGTTTATGATGGGTTAGTAATGCAGCTTTTCCTAGGGTAGCATTCCAAGTATGAATTACTTCAGTTAATTCAGTGGATTCAGAGTCGGAGTTAAGGTCAAGTAGAGTTTTTGCAAGGAATAACTCTCTGTTGAATGGTTTAAAACAACGAGCAGGTGGTAATTCAGTCTTAACAGGAACTTTTGAGACTGGTATGTTGAATGGGATATGAAATAAGATAGCTTTGTGGTCTGAACAGTGTGACAGTTGGAAGACCTCTACAGGTTCAATTATCTTCTTTTGGGAGAGAAATTAGATACTTGTACCTCAGCTGGCTGGGCAGAGTGACCATTTTGAAGATGTCCCTTATTCCTAAATTTACCTTCTTGTTCTCACAGCTATTAATCCCCATGAAACTCCTGCAGAAATGGCAGAAAAGGTTTCTAAAGTTTGTCTGGGGGGGAAAAGGGCCAGGTTTCCTGTTAGTGTTCATCAACATCTTCTCTGCATTTGACACAGTGTTCCACAGCATCCTCTTGAATAGACTAACTGACATTGGTCTATATAACACTATTCATAAATGGTTTCAATCATACCTTCATGACAGACAACAAAAGGTCAAAGTAGGATCACAAACCTCCACTCCATTTCACACAGCTCAAGGGGTCCCTCAAGCATCTTCCCTGTCTGCCCTTCTTTTTAACTTATACATACAGCCAGTTTGCAATATCTTCAAAAAGTACAAGTTACAATACGCTATTGATGCAGATGATATCATGGCTTACAACCCAATCAGCCTAGACTCTACAGACAATACCACCATGTCCAATTGTCTCCAGGAGATAAACATCTGGTTTCCCAACAACAATTTATACATAAATATGAAAAAGACAGAAGCACTAACCATCACACGGAATACCTCCTTCATCCTCCCTACTTCAATTAAGATAGCAGACACTACAATCCCAATAAAGGACGAAGTTTGATACCTTGGTGTAACTCTTGACCACCATCTAAGCTTACAACCACATATTAACATAACCACCAGGAATGCATTATACAAACTTGCCACCATTCGAAGACTCAAACCCCTCCTCAACAAACCTCATTTTTAAACAGTATGTCAAGCCATGATAATGCCTATTTTAGACTACTGCAACACCCTTTACCAAGGACTTCCAAAGCAAACTACACGATCATTGCAACTGGTCGCTAGAATCGGGGCAGACGCCAGCCTTTAAAGAGAAGTGCCAGCGGGCGCTGAGAACAGAAGCACTCCATCCACCACCAGCAGCTCTCCCCTAAGGGGATCAAGTGTCCAGCAGAATCAGCAGTGGAGGGAACATCGACCATCTTGGCGTGCTGCCCAATTGGGGAAGACGCCAGTCTTTAAAGAGAAGCCCCAGCGGGCGCACCCACGCCTGGCGGGCCCACACCTGAGGGCCTTGCCAGAGGGCCCTTTGGCGTGGCCCTTAGATGGTGGCCCACGGCCCAACAGTTCCTGGGCACTACAAACCTTTGAAAGCCTCGAGGGAAGCGACGTGGAGATAGAGAACCACTTCTGCACAACAGAAATTCAGCTCAAGCTCCCACAGTGTGCAACTCTCATAAGGAATCTTCTCCGACCAACAGCGCCACGAAACACACAGTGCCAGTAAGAGAAACCACCTATAGCGCTCCATTGTCTGTGCCCTTTGACCCCCAACAAACTGTTGCATTAGCTTCCCAACCATATCTGGGTAAGCTCTCCAATAGCAGCCACTGTCCGGATCTCAAAGTCCACCACCTGTGGGGACCTTCAACGGAGAAACCACCGGACCGAAAAACTCGTGCAAGCACCATAACTAAGTCTGTAAGTGTACTTGAACTCTAACCAGTAATAAACGTGTTACACTGCAAATTTTCAGAGATTAAACCCCATCTGACACCATCATAAGTCTGCATATCCCCTGTACTTGCCTGATGTAATTTAGACTGCTGTACAAAGTATCTTTTACAAAGTATCTGTTACAGACATCTGTTACAAAATATCTATTACAAGTATCTGTTATAAAGCATCTGCTAATAAGTAATTGAATTGTGTACTAAGTATAGCTAACTTCAAACATAACCTCAAAGTCATTCCCTCGAGTTGTGTACCAAATCAGCCTTCCTGGAACATTGATTCAAACACGAGAGCCAGTCTATACCTGTATGCCGAACCGCTCATCCATATTCTGTATCCTGACTTACCTGCTCCCACCCCTCTCCCCACCAGAAAACGCACATACCACCCCATTACAATACTCATTGACATAGAGCTAACCATGGGCAGCAACATAAATGGCCTCCTCCTTAGTTACTCTTGCCCTAATCTACACACTAGCCAGCACATTCCATGATTCTGCTGCATTTTCCAATGGCTACAACCCTATCCAACTAATCCAAAGTGCAAGCAGGAAACACTACAACAACCAACACCAACTACCTCCAAGCCCTTATCATAGAAGACAGTCACACTTACTTTATGTATCTATAGAAACCACAACCCCCACAAAAGACAAAGAAGCAAAACCTCAGCGAGAACTTAGGTGTGCACTCATCAATGCACACTCGGCCCGTAATAAATGGCCTGTAATCACAGACCTAATAGCCACCCACAATCTAGACATACTAATGGTCACGGAAACATGGCTTTCCAACACTGATGATGTCATACTAAATCACCTTACACCACCTAACATCTCGATCTACACCTGTAACAGGGAAAACAGAAGAGGTGGAGGTGTACTGGTACTTGCAAAACAGCGCTACAATATCGGGCTAACTTGACCAAGAGCACACAGCACCTGAACACACTAACTATTACCAATAAATTCAGTACTATTAACCTCATTTATAGGGCACCAGGTAGTGGGTCAGATGAACTCTCAGACATTATTGACTTAGCCTGTAACCCGGAAGACCCCTCCAAACCTAACTGGCTGTTGGGAGACCTTAATCTTGCTTCTACTCAACCCGCCCTAGCCAAAACCTTCCTAGACCACAAAAAAGTATCCTATAAACAGAGTCACCAATATCACAATTCAAACAAAGACCCTGTATGTTGATGAAACAAACCCCCAAAAAAGGATAACGCCAGGCGCTTCCGACAAAAAAACCCCTTCCTAGAAGCAATGTCCAACCTTAACTACAAGCAAGTTGTGGTTGATCCCACCCATCAAGGAGGGAACCTCCTGGACCTAGTCTTCGTCCCCCATCCAGTTACGAGTATGATAAAACAATTTGAGCTTTCCATCACTCCTGTTCCCTGGTCAGACCACAACCTGATAACATTTCAGATACCAACGCAACAAACCACATGCCACTGCTCAAACACAATGGATATATCAAGAGTCACCCGCTTCAAGCAACTTGACAGGGAGATGATCACGAACTATGCACTCCCAAAACTTGCTTGACCAACAGTCAACCTCAATGAAATGGTGTCCAACTGGAATGATACCCTCTCATTATATGCTCAACAGCCGGCCATCATCAAAAAGGCTACACCTGACAGAGGAGCCGCTAAAAAGCTGTCTGCTCCATGGTTCTCCCCTGAGCTACGAGCTTCCCTGCTCCACCTCAGAAAACTGGAGAGAAAATGGAGAATTACCCATAGTACTTCTGACCAAGTCATCTATTTAGAATATCTGAAACTCCATCGTGAATCAACCTGGGCCAAGAGGAAGGAATTCCACACTGAGATCCTCAACCGCTCACTAAATAAGCCAAGAGACCTATTCAACTTAGTAAAATCCTTTACCAACCAACCTTCCCCACCTTAACAAGAATGTATTCAGCCCCAGGAATACGCAAACTACATTCAATCCAAAGCAGTAAAGATAACTACAACAACATCACAAGAACCCTCCAAGACTCCCCACATGCAGTTTCCAATCACCAAACTCTCACCTCCCTCAGCGAAGACCATTGACAAAGTCATTGCCTCAATCAATGCTACGACTGCACCAACTGACCCTTGCCCAGCCCATTGGATCAGGACTATGCGCTCTGAGCTCAGCCCATTCATAGCCAACATTGCCAAGTTGTCCTTCATAACCAGAGTCTTCCCAGATGCTCTCAAGCACACAGCCATTCGTCCACTACTAAAAAAGAACCAGCTGGATCCAAAGAAAGAAGATTCTTACCGACCAATCTCTAGTATCCCATTACTAGCTAAAATTCTGGAGAAGTTGACCCAGAGACAGATTCAGCAGCATGTGGATTCATCCTCCCCATTAGGCCCATGTCAATGTGGATTCAGAGAAGCCCACGGTGTAGAAACTCTACTAACGACATTAACCAGTACACTTATCAATGGAATAGACAGCGTCAAGAAGGGCTTTGCGCTAATCTTCCTTGATATAGCAGCAGCGTTTGACTCCATAGACCACATGCAGCTCCTGAGGTGGCTTCATGAGAAGGGAATCCGGGACCAAGCATGGAACTGGTGCAAATCCTACCTCAAAGGCAGATGGCAATAAGTCTGTATTGGTAACACCACATCCAAACCCTTCCAGCAGAAACAGGGTGTACCCCAAGGTTCCTCCCTGTCTGCTCTGCTCTTTATTATCTATATGCAGCCAATTTGTGACATTACCCATTCTTTCGGCATATCTTGCCTTATGTACGCAGACGACGTGCTGCTATTTACACCTATAACTATCACTTGCCCGGACTATACAGTGTTAATCAACTGCTTCAACGCAATAACGGATTGGCTACTCACCCAGAACCTCCGTATAAATTTCAAAAAAACAGAAGTCCTAATAATCACAAGAAATAAATGCTTCTCTCCTCCACCAACACTGAAAGTCAGAGACGCAGAACTTCCAGTCAAATCCAATATCCGCTATCTTGGGGTCATACTCGATCAACAGTTGGACTTCAAGGAGCACATAAAACACATTGTAAAAGCCATCTACTTCAAGATCAAAACCCTGCAGCACTTGATACCTATGATTGAACCCGATGACTTCCGCACCATCTTCCAAGCGCTAGTCACACCGCACTTCGATTATGCCAATATAATACTGCATGGCCTCCCAAAGATTACCCTCAACCCTCTACAGTTAGCCATGAATGCAGCAGCCCATGTACTTTGCAGAGCCTCAAGGAATGACCACACCTTTCCCATACTAAAAGAACTCCACTGGCTTCCAATAAGCTGTAGAATCCTATATAAGGCCCTCCTCATTACCTTCAAGGCCTTCAACAAAATGTCACCTGCATCTATTTCTGACCTCATCACACACACTGCAAACAACAGATCTAGGAGATCACTGGCTGCAGACATGCTACTAATACCAAGTGATTCTACAAAGCTCAACCAGACCACCATCAATAGGGCATTCTTGAACTATGCTCCCAGGTGTTGGAACAAACTCCCTCCCAGCATTAGAACAATCAGGGACCTTAAGCTGTTCAGAAAAGCCCTCAAACACCACCTTTTTCTCATGCATTTTACACATCTAGATATCCCCCCTTCACCCTCCCCCACCCTCACAATCTCAAACCACTGCTATATGACTGCAAAGACCCACAGCAAATTTAGCTCCAATATGTAATGTACTAGAAATGTAAATAGTTTCCCCAAGTTTTTACCTCCATGTTAAATCCCTGTTCTATGTAAACGATGGCCAAATTTAACTGACCAAGTGTTATATTGTTTCAATGTAAACCACACTGATGACAAAGAGCGTGGTATATAAGAAATGTTAAATAAATAAATCACTGGATCAAATAAGCAATATCACATAACGCCCCTCTTACACCAGCTCCATTGGCTTCCAATCACTGCCCGTGCTAAATAGAAATCTGCCTTGACCATCTCTAAAGTCAGAAATAGCATGTCAGCTGAAGCTCTAGAGGAGTTGGTTTGCACCAGTCCCAACAATAGACCAAGGAGACACAGCACTATTGATACAATTCCAATACCCTGCTCATACAGAAAAGCAAATGGGAGAGCATTCTCTCTTCCCGCACCCGCCATCTGGAACTCTCTTCCTGGGACTTTGAGGACCACCACTGATATGAAGGACTTTAGAAAGCAACTAAAAACCTTCCTTTTCGTTGATCATTTCAATGAACTTACCTAACACCATATTAGTTAGACCTCTACTATATTCTGTTGAATGCAGTTTCATTTGTATATAAGTTATGCTGCAAAGCACCCCCTGCATGACACCATGCCCTGAGTTCCATATTAAGTTCTCTGTACATGTGTGAGTATAAGTTCTATGTAAAAGTGCGAGTTATAATGTAAAGCGCTTTGATTCTATGATAAGGTGATATATAAAAATTGTTAAATAAATAAATACATACATACATACAATTCGCTTATCTCCCAACAAAGAACAGGGCAGGGTAAAACTTCCAATTTTGAAGCTCTATTACAGGGCGGCTATAATGCGGACACTGCAGGCACGTCATTCTTGTCCTGTGGATGCGCTAAGGGTTCCATTGGAATGTGCCTCTCTACCTCCTGAGGAAATATGGGATAGATTACTGGAAACAAGGGAAAACAGGAAAAATGAGCACCCCTTTCTGTCCCCACTACTTGCCCAAGCGAGATACTGTATGAAAAAGAAATACCTTCCCTCTATAATTTCAAAATGGTCACAGATAAGAGACTTACAACCATTCTCAGGCACAGAATTTAATAGATTAGTACAGAAGTTAGAAGAGGGGGGCACTAGCGCCTTTTCAGGACTGATTTCAGAAGGGATCTGCTGCTCTTTAGCAGACCTGGAAGCAACTACAGGCTCGAAAGTCCAATTTTATCAATATTTCCAGTTTCCTAGGGCACTACAGAGTCCCAACACAGCTAACTCGCTCACCCACATGGTTGGAACATATACTATTTGGGGTATAGGAAGCGAGGCCCTTTTATCTAAATTATACTGTGGGTTACTGCAAGAAACTGAATCATTAGTGCCTGGACATGTAGTGAGCTAGCACAATGGCTGCAGAAGGAGCTAACAGAGAAGGACTGAGAAAATATCCATGTAGGGGTTAGCAAGTGGACAAGGATAACATTGGAGACAAGTACAACTTCAGTGGGCAAAAACAGTGGGCAAAACTGAAAGGGGTATTTTAAGGGCAACCAACCTTTTTGTTAAAATGGTAAATAAAGGCAAAAGGAAAAGGAGACCGCTATGGTTTTTGAAAGAAGTAGCTGAAAAAGTGAAGAAAAAGAGGGAGGCCTTCATGAAATACAAGAGATCACAGAGAGAGGAAGACAGGCATCTGTATTTGGAAAAACTTAGAGAAGCTAGCAAAGTAGTCAAGAAGGCAAAGATTCAAAAGGAGGAGGAAATAGCCAATGCTATAAAATGGGGGATAAGACATTTTTCAGATATATTAGTGAGAAGAGGAAGGGCAAGAGTGGTATTGTCAGACTCAAGGGTGCAGGGGAGGAATATGTAGAAGCTGATAAGGATAAAGCGGAATTGCTTAACAAATATTTTTGTTCTGTGTTCACAGATGAAGAACCAGGAGCAGGACCTCAGAAAACACTCACAAATAGGAACAGAAGCAAAGGACATCTTGAACAATTTTCAAAAGACTTGGTTCGTGAGAAATTATCTCAACTTAAAGTAGACAAAGCCATGGGACCGGATGGGATACACCCGAGAATGCTGAGGGAACTTGGGGACGTTCTAGCAGCTCCACTGACTGACCTTTTCAATGCCTCACTGGAGTCGGGAGTGGTGCCAAAGGACTGGAGAGAGGCTCATGTGGTGCCTTTACACAAAAGCGGAATTAAGGATATGGTTGAAAACTACAGGCCGGTTAGTTTAACTTCGGTGCTGAGTAAATTATTGGAAACGCTGCTGAAAGAGAAAATAGTGAGGTTTCTGGAGTCCAGCGGATTACAGGATCCGAGGCAGCATGGATTCACCAGAGGCAGGTCTTGCCAGACAAATCTGATTGATTTCTTTGACTGGGTGACCAAGGAGTTGGACCGAGGGACAGCTCTAGATGTGGTGTATTTAGATTTCAGTAAAGCCTTTGACACTGTTCCTCACAGGCGACTTATAAACAAACTGAGCACCCTAGGGATGGACCCTAAAGTTACTGCTTGGGTTAGAAATTGGTTGGGTGGGAGGCGACAAAGAGTACAAGTAAATGGAGCTCACTCTGAAAAGAAGGATGTTACCAGTGGTGTTCCCCAGAGATCTGTCCTTGGTCCGATTCTTTTTAACATCTTTGTTAGTGATATAGTGGAAGGGCTGTCGGGTAAGGTCTGCATCTTTGTGGATGATACCAAAATCTGCAATAGAGTAGACATCCAGGAAGGTGCAGATAACATGAGGAGGGATCTAGCTAAGCTTGAAGAATGGTCTAGAATTTGGCAGCTGGGATTTAATGTTAAAAAATGTAAGGTCATGCAATTGGGCTGCAGCAATCCAAGGGAGCAATACAGTATAGGAGGTGAAGTACTTTTGTCCACTAAAGAAGAGCGGGACCTAGGCGTGGTTGTGTCTGATGATCTTAAAGTAGCTAAACAGGTAGAAAAGGTGATGGCAAAAGCTAGAAGGATGCTTGGGTGCATACGGAGAGGAATGGCTAGCAGAAAAAAGGAGGTGATAATGCCTCTGTATAAGTCTTTGTTGCGACCTCATTTGGAGTATGGTGTGCAATTCTGGAGACCGCACCTTCAAAAGGATGTGAACAGGATGGAGTCGGTGCAGAGGGTTGCTACTAAAATGATTAATGGGCTTCATTATAAAGCATATGAGGACAGACTTAAGGATCTTAATATGTAAACCTTAGAGGAAAGGTGGGATAGAGGTGATATGATTGAGATGTTTAAATACCTCCGTGGCATAAATGTTCAGGGAGAGAGCCTCTTTCAATTGAAAGCGAGTTCTGCTACGAGGGGACATGGGATGAGGGTGAAGGGAGAGAGATTCAGGCGTGATATGCGGAAGTATTTCTTTACAGAAAGAGTAGTGGATCCGTGGAATAGTCTCCCAGTGGAGGTGGTAGAGATGAGGACAGTAACTGAATTCAAAAAAGCATGGGACAATCACAGAGGATCTCTAAAGGTAAAAAGGGGACTGTTGTAGTTGTTATGGCAGGACAGACTAGATAGACCATATGGTCTTTTTCTGTCGTCATATTTCTATGTTTCTATGTTTCAGCTGATCCATCATACATATCTCATCCCGCTCCTTTTATTTAAAGTAGGTCAGATACCCTCAGAAAGATGTTGGCAAAACTATGGGAATTGGGACACTTTTTATCACATGTGGTGGGACTGCCCAAAGATCAGTAAATACTGGGAGGAGGTGACAAGAACACTCAGAGATATCTTTGAGACACCTGTACTAAGGGACCCAATAGAGTTTCTGTTGGGTGGGGAAAAATTCATCCCACAGAATCACCAGTCTCTAAAGGCTATTATTAATGGCTAGAGTAACTCTGGCCTGGAAATGAAAGACCAAAAAAGTCTCCACAGTGGCAGAGTGGGAGATCAAAATATGGGAAGCAGCCAAGTTTGACAAAATTATCTATACCCTGGAAGGGGCACAGAATAGATGGGACCCAATTTAGTCGCCTTGGAAGAGATGGACAAAGAAAACGAGGAAGAACTATAGTGAGACCACACAAAACACACCACCCAAAATGTAAATCATAGCGCCATGGTAAATAAGCAAAAAGTATAAAGATAAAAAACATTTCATAAGCCACAGACTAGCAGGAAAACTGATTGAGAAGAAGGAGGTGTCATACTGCTTTTATGTGTTGCCTTTATTGTTTCAATTTAGTTTCACAGTTACAATATGGTTGGATAGAATAAATGAGACTGAAACACCAACAAAAAAGGGATAATACTTTAAAAGATGGAGGAGACAAAGGAAGGTGAAGACAGCTAATGGATGTCAGTGCAGCAGAGAAGGACTTTAATCTACTTGGAAGATGTCACCAGGAAAATTGGTCACCCTCTACTTGATGCACAAGATAGGTGTAACAAAGGAAGTTACTTCCTCCCTCCACCCCAACTAGAGAAATGGTCTGACGGTTTAAAGTAATATGTCCCTTTGTAAATGCTATGATAGACCTGAATATATAGTCTTGTTACTTGTTTGAAATAAAAATTTATACTTAAAAAAAAGAAAAAACATTTATAAACCACACCATCCATAGTTCTACGCATTTTCCAACCAATGCACATAATAAAGCCAAAACTAAAATGTTTGCAGAGCTGTAACACAACAATTTATACAAAAAAATCCATCCCCTTCATTCATGAAAGGAAACACAATCATAAAACCATATGCACAATGTTAAGAACCCATAGTGAACTAAGCATTCGAAGAGGTATGAAAAATATTCTGCTACTGAAGCACCAGGTGTCTAATATAACACAAAAAATTTACAAATTATAGGCTTTTCAAAATGAATAGTCCCTCAGTTGTTTTTCTAAAATCAGTAAATGTATCAATCGGCTTCAAATCCTGCAGTAACTTATTCTGCTCAGTAGGGCCTGCTATAAAGAAGTTCCTTCAGTGGGCATTAGTTGGATGACATTTTCTAATGATATAGGGGATCATTTTAGAAGTCTAATTCATACGTTGGCATCAGAAAATGGGCTTAGAGACATTCAAAGCACGGAGATGTCTGCAGAGCCATTTTAGAAGCCAGTTCTGGGGACATATGAATCTGAACATGGCATGGAAGAGGCATGGCTGAGGCATTCTCAGGAACCTGGAGGCATGGTTAGGGTGATCCCAGGAACCAGGACCTCCCCCTCTCATGAGAGAAACATCATGGGCATCCACTGCCACATCGAACCCTACATCTGCTCTGTTGCACGAATAGTGATGAATAAGCATCTGAAAAGTGCGTGTTTTAGTGAAAAACATCCGGATAGCAAAGAGAAGAACCCACTTGCTTATTCCTGGTACAATGTCATTGACAGCAACAAGATTTGAACTCTGGTTGCCCTCTTCTTAGGCAACTATATCAACCATTAGGCGATCCTAGGTGCTACTTTACTAAATACTAGGACCTTGCATGAGATGTGATCACTTACATCTGCATTTCACGCATTTTATGCACATATGTGCATAGATTAGGATATTTTATAATCTCTGCATGTATTTTTGAACTCTTCCCATGTGGCCCCAGTTAGGCTTACCAGCAAGTACATACCATTATACCAAAGTACATATTTTTGTGCCACTCAGTATTTTATAAAACGGTGGGAATTAGTTTATAAAATTACCTCCATAGAGGGAAAATTTATAAAAGATTTCCTAGGTTAATTGGGCAAGAATGCACCAATTTTTCACCTATATAATAAAGATGCATAGATGTCTATGAGGGTCATCTTAGAAGCTCCGTTTGTGATTTGGACGTCTGAAAATGGACATTCAGACGTGCAAATCATAAACATTCCTGGAACCATTTTAGAAAGACCAAAAATACACATGTAGTTCAATCACCTCCAAATTTGCTTGATGTGTGACTGGGGGTGAGGCAGAGGTGGATGCATAAAGATACCCATGCACACACAATTTTCAACCAGCACTGCATATCTGCTATTGCCATCACATCTGCTGTTGCTGTCAATGGCTATACTGCTCCAGAGTATGACCAGGATTTGTAAAAATGCTCATTTCAGCAATGCAACAACAGTACAAGGAAGAGGGAAATGCCCTTTCACTCCATTGATATTTTGCACTCCCTCAAAGACACTCACCAGTATATAAGACATGCATTTCTCTGGGCACCCACACAACAACATGTTTTCAAAATGGCAGGCTGGAATGTGCAAGGGGGAGAGATACATGGACACATACTGTGATAGGACATTTTTCTCTAAACTTCTCAAACAAATTGTGCTCTCTCCCCACTCCTTCCATTCCTGAAAAAATCTCTCTTCCTTCACCCTCAACAGGCTGGGTTTCATTCTGGACATTAAAATGAATCTCTGTTCTCTGCGCTTTATGGATGAAATCTGATCCTCTTTAGATCATGGTAACTCCATTATTCTCATCACTCTAGATCTCTCTTTAGCATTCAACCATGTAGATTACTCCCTCCTGCTTTAATAGCTCCATTCTATCAGGATCCACGATTCTGTGCTTAGCTGGTTCTCCTCTTACCTGTCTGACCATTCTTTCCAGGTTTCTTCTAACTCTAGACTGTCCACTTTTTTTCCACTCCTTTCTCAAATTCCTCAGGGCTCTCTTCTTGCTCCCACTCTGTTTAACACTCTTATTGCCCCTCTCTCCTTCCTTATTCAATCCCTTGGCTGCATACCCTTTCTTTACACAGACAATATTCATATTTTCTTCACTGTTCCTTCCTCTTCTCCAGATATCTCTCCTTTCCAATCGTTTCTCACAGCATTTCACCAGTGACTCTGCAATAACCATCTTATCCTTAATACTAGCAAATGTGAAGCAATCTGCTTCCTTAATCACTTCCCGGTTTTAGCTTCCTCACTACTCCAGTTCCGTAATTCTGTTAAAATTGTGGGTGTTATCCTTGACTCTATCCTTTCTTTCAAACCCCATTTGGACTCCTTATACAAATCTTCCTTTTTTTTGCCCTTTGTTGCCTTTTTTCTGTCCCATCTGCTTTCACCCAGATATATACTCAGCTAGTTCTAGCTCTCATTATTTCACATCTAGATTACCACAATACTTCATTCCATGGTCTTCCCTAGTATCCTCTTTGTTGCTTACAACTGATAAAATCCACTGCTACCAGACTTGTTCATAAGGCCCATTGGTTCAATCATGTTTCTCCTCTTCCCTTCTCATCTCTTTGCATTGGCTTCCTATCTCTTTTCACATTCATTATAAAATCCTTGTTCTGACCCACTGAGCTCTATTTGAATCACACCCTTTTTACTTGGCAACTCCTTTTTCCGCTTACTTCCTAGGTCACTCCCTTCATTGGTCCAATGCCACTCGCCTCCCCCTCCCCTCTTCTTCTGCTCTGTACCTTGTCGTTTCTAGAAAATCTTCCTTTGCTTATGGTGGCTCAACCTGTGGAACTTTCTCCCTTCTCTCTTCGGTCTGAGTCCTCTTTCCCTATTTTCAAGAACCTCAACACTTAGCTATTTCAAAAAGCTTTATCCCAGGCAAATACCACCTGATTCCCTTTTCTCAGCCAATAGCTAGGTTACTTTACGGCTCTTCCCTCACCCTCTCCCCACACTGCAACACCATACGTAGACTTTTTCTTTTTCTTTCTCTTTCTTTCTTCTTTCTGTTATTTTTCCACTTTTCATTTAATTTGTAAGCCACTGCAATAACATTTTTCTCATTGACAGTATTTATAAATAAATAAATAAACTGTGCAGAACACACCATGGGGGTGATATAAAAACATTATGGTATCCTTTGTTTTATTCTCTATTCCTTTTCTTATAATTCCTAGCATTCTACTAAATTTCTTGGCTTAATCTGCTCACCAAGCAAAGGATTTCAATGTATTATACATAATGATATGGGAAGGCCACGTGGCCGCGTCCATGCCGGCCGCCTGTAATCGGGCGGCGCAGTGAGAGTGATGCAGAGGCTGCAGGGTTGGTGGTGGGGAGGGGAGGGTCGATGAGAGGCGCGACATTCAAACTCATTGGCTCCCTACCTGGCGGGAGCCTGGAGAGGGAGCCAATGAGTAGAAGGAAGGAAGAGGCGGGATTTGATCCGGCCTTGACGGCCCCAAGAGAACGGGTGCGGAGCCAGAGGCCGGTGTCGGGCGCATACCTGGAGGATTGACTGAGGCGGCAAATTCGGTCGGGTATTGTGCAGAGAGTGGTGAAGGATCGTAGCGTGCTGCACGGTGTTGGAGCAGCGCGTTTGACCAGGAGAAGGCACGTGGTCGGTGGGAAAAGTCGGGAAAGCAGGACGGCCTTGGATCCGCAGGCAGGTGTGTAGAGGATTGCGTGCCTGGTTATAATAATAATAAAAAAAAAGAAAATAGTACTTCGTAGGGGGCTTAAGGAAAAGCTGGGCAATGCCGGTTCAAGGAAAACAGCGGAGTAAGGGGCCGGGGAGGATGGGGGAGGCCTCCGGGAGGCATGTAAGGCAGCCAGGGAGGGGTGCTGTGGATGAAGGGGATGATAATGCTGCAAATAGGCAGGAGGGGGGTCCGGGGGAATGGGGGAGGGGAGTCAGACCAGGAAGGGGTGGCAGAAGGGCTAGGGGTTTGCGGTCCACTCAGGGGGCTGGGAGGGATGGTCAAGCAGCACTGGGAGTGGAGAGAAGAGGGGGGCCGATCCGGGGGTCTCGCTCTAGGTCAAAGAGGCAAGGGGGCAGAGAGGAGAGGAGTTGTGCACACGGAGGGGAGGATTAGGGGCACAGAGGTGGGTGTGGGCATCTGGGGGTGCACAGGGGGGAAGGGGTACCCCAGGGCTCAGGGGGGAGCGATCTCAGGGGCCCCATGGGTCAGGTCTTTGACAGTGTCGTGGGGCTGGATCCACACATTCCGCAAACTGGATGGGGGGAGCACCGGGCCACATGGCCGGCAGGGAGTGGGGGGGCTTGGGAGAATTGGTCCAGAGGCGGACAGGGTTCATCTGGGGCCGAGTGGCTCAGGGCGTGGCAGCCAGCTTGGCCTGCGGTGCTCCCTCCCACTGCGTTTCCATTTTTGTCTCCTCAGATGCCAGTGAGGGGTTCATACCCTGCAATGACTGGAAGAGAAGGCTGCAGAGGAGAGGGTCAACCCATCATCCAGCCGAATGGAGGAGAGGAGAGGGCAAGCGAGCAGCCAGTGGAGTGGCAGCGGCCCGCGGAGGAGAGCGGCGTGACGGTGTCAGGGGCTGCTACTGAGGGTGCAGTGGACGTGGCCATAGGTGAGTTTCAGTTGACTGAGGCGAGGCTTCAGAGAGAAAGGGGGCATCGGCGGACAAAAAAGGTAGGGGGCATAGGAAGCGGAAGCATGGAAGGAAAAGGTGACATGGGTCAGATTCCTCATCGTCATCGTCAAGTTGGTCATCGTCCTCCACCTCGAGTGGGGGAGACACGGGGTCAATGGCTGAAGGCGGCGGCGGGGTGCCAGGTCCTCAGGTGTGGGGAGCCCCTTACTTAGCAGCGTATGCGGAATTGTGGGAGGGTGTCCCGAAAAAATTGCGTAGTAAGATTCGGAAACCTTGGTATATTGACATCTTCCGGATGTTGGAAGGGAGGAGGCATTCGGGGGACAGTAGGAGGAAGAGAAAAGAGGATGAGAAGGCAGGTCGGGAGAGGAAGGTGTCCCGGAATGTAGTGAATTGGACACGAGCTTTTCTGCATTTAGCGAGCGTGTGGGGGAATTATCATCCTGAGCAATATGGGATGTTGTTGGCTTATGCGGTTGCTATTTTGGAGGCAGCGCAACAACATGAAGGCTGGTCGTGGTTGAACTACGATGAGAGATTTAGAGATAAGATGGAGAAGAACCGATTCTTGTCGTGGGGATCCCAGGACATTAACTTATGGCTAACACAAATGTCAGCTAAGGGGGGGGGGAGGTCTGGGAGGAGGAAAAATAGGAGGGGCGACGCAAGGGGGCGCGGGTCGTTCCTTTCGGACTACAGGAACCGTGTTGCAGCAGAGAAGGGGGAATGGGAACAGGGGATGTGTGCTGGAGATTAAACAAGGCTGTGTGCCCCTTTCCTGACTGCAAATTTCAGCACGCATGCTCCAGTTGTGGAGGGGGGCATTTGGCGGCAAAGTGCGGCAAGAAGGTCTCCGCCCCATCAGGTGGGCCACTGCCGAAGTAGGGCAGTGTTAGGCAGTCTAGTCCCTACCCCGATTAAGGTGAAGGAGTTGCAGGCCAGGTTGTTCAGTTATCCATAGCGGGGGGACAGGGTAATTTTGGACAAGGGGTTTCGGGAGGGTTTTGTCATTCTGATAGTGGGTGAAGTGGTGGGCAGGGTGTCGCGCAATGCACCTTCAGTGCGGCGATTGGTGAACATTGTACGGGAAAAGTTGTTAACGGAATTGGAGCTGGGGCATGTAGCTGGACCCTTCGTCGAGAGGCCATTCCTGAATTTAGTGGTTTCCCCGCTGGGAATTCTTCCTAAAAAAGAAGTGGGAAAGTTTAGACTCATTCATATTCTGTCGTTTCCGGAAGGAGATTTGGTCAATGATCAGATACCACGGGATAAGTGTGCAGTGCGTTATGCATCCTTCGACCTGGCAGTAGATTTGGTCAGGCATGCGGGGAGGGGGGCATGGATGGCGAAGGTGGACATAGAGTCGGCGTTTAGGCTACTGCCGGTACACCCGGATAGTTTTCCATTGTTGGGTTTTCGGTTTGAGGATAGTTTTTATTTTGATAAGTGCATGCCTATGGGTTGTTCGGTGTCATGTGCGTACTTTGAGAAATTTAGTACATTTCTGCATTGGGCACTGGTGAAGGATGTGAGGTGTTCGAATGTGGTCCATTATTTGGATGATTTTTTGTTTGTAGGAACAGAACAGTCTAAGAAGTGCCAGAACCTAGTGACCGGTTTTCTGGGCTTGGCAAAAGAGCTGGGCGTGCCGCTGGCAGAGGGAAAGATGGAGGGTCCCATGAGGCGGTTGACTTTTTTAGGGATAGAGTTGGACTCAATGGAGATGGTGGTCCAGCTTCTGAGCGAGAAGGTGGTCCAGTTGCGGGTGTTGGTAGCCAATGCAAGGGCGTCTAGTAAGTTGACGTTGAGGGAGTCGCAGGCACTGCTGGGTGCTTTGAATTTTGCGTGTTGGGTCATCCCAATGGGCAGGGTGTTTCTGAGGAATTTGGCAAGAGCCACAGCGGGTTTAAAAAAACCACACCATTGCATCAGAGTGTCAGGGGTGGTGAGGGCAGATTTAAGGATCTGGGATATATTCTTGAGGGAATTTAATGGGACTTCGGTCATGATGAAGGCAGAGATTTCCTCGGATGACTTGCAGTTGTACACGGACACGGCAGGAGGAATCGGTTTGGGCATTTATTTTGCCGGCGCTTGGTGTGCCGAGAAATGGCCACGAGCGTGGCATGAGGCAGGTTTGGTGAAGAATGTGGCATTTTTGGAGTTATTTCCCATTCTGGTAGCCTTGGAATTGTGGCCAGAGTGCTTGGGTAATAGGAGGGTGTTGTGGTGGTGCGATAATGCATCGGTGGTTAGCGTAATCAACCATTATACGCCAAGGTGCCGTCAGGTAGCAGAACTAATGCGGGAAGTGGTGTTGTCCTGCTTACGTTTGAATGTATTGATCAAAGCGAGACATATCCCAGGATGCACCAATGAGGTGGCTGACGCTCTTTCTCGTTTGCAGTGGGAACGGTTTCGGAAGCTTGTGCCAGGAGCAGATACATCAGGATGGAAGGTCCCAGAGAGCTTGTGGCACGTTGGCCTGACGGGATGTTGAGTTTGCTGCGGAGCTCCGTGGCGCATGCAACATGGGTGGCTTATCAGCAGGGCTGTGACAAGATTGAAGAGTTCTGCGATGCGCAGGGGTGGCGACTAGAATCGGTGTCTGATTGGATGCTGGCACAGTATGTAGTGGAGGCAAAACAGAGAGGGTTATCCAAGGCTGCAGTGCGGTCTCATGTGGCCGGTTTCATGTTTTTTGCAAAAGCGGTGGGTTGGGCCCCAGCAGCAGGCGGTTTCTTAACCTGGAGGATGATGCAAGGTTGGGAGAGAGTGGAGCCGAGATGAGGGGACCGCAGGTGGCTGATCACACACGACCTGCTGGGGCAGATGTGTGCGGTGCTACCTGAGGTAGCGTTGTCTGGGTACGAAGCGGTGCTGTTTAGGGCTATATTTTGCTTGGCGTTTTTCGGGGCCTTCCGTGTTGGGGAGTTAGTTGCTGCATCGGGGGGTTGGATGGCTCAGGAGGGCTGTTATTCCAGCATGTTCAGCTGGCGGGCAGGAGCCTGCAGGTCTTGTTGGCTCGGTCTAAGACCGATCAGCAAGGGCGAGGTCTGTGTGTGGTGTTGCAGGAGATTTCTGGAGGGCCGACTTGTTTGGTAGTGGCATTGCAGGAATACCTGGGGTGCCGCCCAGCGGTTGGGGGTTTGCTGTTTATACACGCTGATGCTAAAAGAGTGACAAGGTTTCAGGTGACAGCAGTATTGCGAATGGTGCTGTAACAGATCGGTGAGGAACCGCTTCACTTCGTAGAACATTCCTTCCGCATAGGTGCAGCAACTAGTGCGGCAGCCGCAGGTTTGTCCGGTGAGGAGGTGCAGCGCATAGTGAGATGGCAGTCTAAGGCTTTCTTGGGCTATGTCCATTTGTAAGAGGGTAGGGGATCAGGAGAAGCGGGCGACTAATTGTGTTTTTTCTTTTGCAGACCAAAGGCGGATTCCGCATAGCTGTTGGCTGATCGGCCACTAGTTCGTGCATTGGGCGAGTCGGCGTGCAGCTGTGCGACCTTTGGGGTCAATTCTGGTGACCGTCTCATGGCTGGGTGAGCGAGGTCTACGGTGGACTCAGTTGCTGCCTTTGCTTCGGAACCATGTGCGCCTGCGGAGTGCACCTGGCTTGATATTGCTTCATTTGGGGGGGCAACGACTTATCAGCTTGGACCTGCAAGCAGCTGATCAGAGCGGTCCAAAAAGACTTGGGGGAACTGTTGCAATTATTCCCGGGGGTAATTGTAATGTGGTCAGACATTATTCCACGGCCGAGTTGTCGGGACCAGCGGCGTTGGTTGCGGGGCCTTGCGAAGATAAACCAACAGATCGGCCGTTGGGTTTGTGAGCGGGGAAGATACCAAATAATGCATTCTTGGGTGGAGGTCAGCTGTGCAGGTTTGTATGGAAGGGACGGGGTACATTTATCCCCAGTGGGGTTAGATCTGTTATTGAACGACTGGCAGGAAGCAGTTGAGTGGGTAGCTTTGCAGGATTCTCGCTGGTCACAGCTTTAGTCAAGGGGGGGCGGCGCAGTAACGTGGGGGACGTCTGTGCCGGTGGCGGGATCCCAGAGGTTTCCAGGGTCCGGACGCTGAGGTTGGGTACCCCTGACCTGGACAATCCCCTGGCTGGGCTTTTGCTAATGACATGGCGAAGTCGGGGGCTAAGGGGTGGAAAGAAGAGTACAAAAGCAGAGGTGCCATCACCTTGCTAGTGATATGGCTGGTGAGGCATTATTCCACTGTTATATGTTATATATTAACTGAGTTGATGTTTTCAAGTGTTAATGGTTAATAAAACTGCGACCAGTTGTGTACCAACTATCGAATGGCATCCGACTTTTGTGTTCCCCAATAAGGAGAGGGGTAAGGGGGGGAGGGCAAATAGGGGTGAAAGGAAAGGAATTGATGAGGACAGTAACTGAGTTCAAAAAAGCATGGGACAAACACAGAGGATCTCTAAAGGTAAAAAGGGGACTGTTGTTTATTTGTTTATTGTTTATATAACATTTGATATACCGCCCACCGTTACATCGGGGCGGTTTACAATATAAATAAAAACATCAAATCAGAAACAGAAAGAGAAAGTTACAATTACTTGAAGAAGGAAGAAAGGAAAGCAGAGGACCGGGGAAAATAGAAAAATAGAGTCAGGAGAGTCAGCTAGATCCAGGAAAGGCACAGGAGAACAGATGAGTTTTGAGAAGGGAGCGAAATTTAGGATATGATTCTTCCAGTCGGAGGGCAGTGGGTAGTGAGTTCCAGAGGGAGGGACCAAGGTAGAAGAATGCTGATTTACGGGTGGATTGGAGATGTGCACGGGAAGGGGCTGGAAGGTGAAGGCGATTGATATGAATGGACCGGAGGCTGCGAGAAGGGACATGGAAGGAGAGCAAATCGGAAAGGTATTGGGGTCTATGGAGGTAAATGGCTCGATGGACCAGGGTAAGGACCTTGTAAGGGATACGGAATTGTAGTGGCAGCCATTGAAGGTGCTGTAGAAGGGGGGTGACGTGATCGCGTGAAGAGGCATGTAGAAGCATCCGGGCAGCCGTGTTTTGAATTAACTGTAGTCGATGTAACTGATACTGAGGGATACCGGCATAAATAGAATTACAGAAATCTAATCGTGTTATGACTAATGAAAGAAGAAGGGTAGTGAGTTCCTGAGGAGATAGGAAAGGTCGAATGGCACAAATCTGCCGAAGGCAGTAAAAAGAACGCTGAGAAATAGAGGAAATGTGATCTTGAAACGTGAGTGCACTATCAAGAATGACACCAAGATACCTAAGTTTGGGTACTGTGAAAATAGAGACACCAGAAATAGAAGGTGTAAGAGGCGGAGTGGGGGAACCATGGGTGAACCAAATAGCAGCCGTTTTGGAGATATTCAGAACTAGACAATTTGAAGAGAGCCAAGAGGAAACTGAGGATAAACAGACCTCCAGTGGAGTGATATCAGGATGGGATGAGGAAGTGTGGTGCAGAAGGAGAATATCGTCAGCATAATAATAGCCCGAAATACCCAACTGCTGGACAAGGAGTGAAAGAGGGGCTAGAAAAAGATTGAATAACAAGGGAGCCAAAATAGAGCCCTGAGGAACACCACAGGTGAGAGGAAAGTGATCTGAGGTGGAAAGACCAGAAGTAACTGCAAATGAACGAGAAAATAGAAAAGTATGAAACCACCGATATACAGCACCACGAATACCCGCATCCCGCAAACGAAAGAGAAGAAGGGGGTGATCCACAAGATCGAAGGCGGCTGAGAGGTCGAGGGACACAGCGATGGTAATGTCACCTCGATCTTTGGCGGTGCGTATTTCATTTAGAACCGCTGTGATGGTGGTCTCCACACTATACCCAGACCGAAACCCAGATTGGTGGGGGTGCAGAAAGTGCGTAGAATCCAAGTGATGGGAAAGCTGTGAGAAAACCACTTTTTCAAGAAGCTTAGAAGCAAAAGGAAGATTGGATACTGGACAAAAATTAGCGGGGATAGAGGGGTCAAGGGAGGGATGTTTCAAAAGAGGACGAACCAGGACGTGTTTCCAGGGGTCAGGGAAAATACCACAAGACAGACTAGTGTTCACAATAGTAAGAAGAGAATGTAAGAGGGCAGGAGGAGGCTTAGTGAACCAAGGAGAGGGAATGGGATCTAGAGGACAGGTAGTTTTGCGAGTTGTAGATAACAACTGGATGAGCTCTGGAGAAGTGATTGGGGAAAAATGGGACCAGGTATGAGAGAGAGAGGGGGACAGTGGAGGCGAGATAGGCAACGGTGGAGATAGAAATTGGGGACAAGAAGGAAGAGAGGGAGGAACGAAGGCTTTGGACTTTGGAGGAAAAGAAGGAAGCCAGAATGGTCGGGTCAGGGGCTAGCAAGACAGAGGCAGATTCGCATTTGGGAGGTGCCTGGAGCTCAGAGAGAGTATGTAGAGTAGCAAAGAGTTGTCGTGAACGGTTAGGAGCTGAGACAATGGACGTAGAGTAAAAAGTGCACTTGGCATGGTGAATGCTTGAGCGGTAATGAGCGTGGGAAAGCTTGAAATGCTGATAAGAAGCGGCAGTGCGTGATTTCCGCCAAGAATGCTCAGCTCTCCTCAGCTGGGAGCGCAACAGGTGAAGACCTGGGTGAAACCAGGGGTGACGAAAAGTACGACGGGGGTTATTGGGCCGAAGAGGGGCAACTTGATCTAGGGCGGAAGAAAGACCGGTTGACCAGGAAGTTACTTGAGAAGAGGGCGACAAGGAGTGGAAATCCGGTGGAGGAGGACAATAGACCGCAGAGAAATTGTGAAAAGAAGCTGAATTAAGCCGACGAGAGAGTTGGGTGGGTAAGGAAGGAGGAGGGGAGAGAGGAAGCAATACAGGCATGATCAGACCAAGGAACAGCTTCCACAGCAAGAGACGAAATCTGAAAAGAAGGGTTTAGAGAGGAAATAACTAAATCTAAAGTGTGTCCAGCTACGTGAGTGGGAGAAGCTACATATTGCAGCAAGGAAAGATCGTGAAGAAGAGTAGAGAAGGCAATGTCCCTAGCAGAAATAGGTGAATCAAAATGGACATTAAAATCACCAAGGATGACAAGATGAGGAAATTGGAGAGAGAGAAGTCAGAAACAGAGGAAAGAAGGGAATCCCATATAGAGGGAGAGGAAGAAGGAGGATTATAGATAAGGAGGAACTGCAAAGCCGGCTGGCCAGCGAGTTGAAGAAGCAAGGCCTCCGGATGACGTAGAGAGGTAGAAGAAAGCTGGGACAGGGGGACCGAGGAACGAAAAATGACCGCAACTCCCCCACCTGACCGCGAATTCCGGTGGAGGGAGAAGGCTTGGTAGTTCGGAGGCAAGCAGCGCGCCAAAAGAGGATCTTCACCCTCCTTCAGCCACGTCTCGACTAGAAAGAGAATGTCGAGGCATTTACGCTCAATGAGGTCGTAAATGAGAACAGCTTTAGATCGAAGTGAACGGCAGTTGAGCAAGCCAAGTCGGAGAGATCGGGTTGGCACTGGGACCGGAGACAAAAGCGGGGGTGCATGGATCAGCGCAGAGGCTGGGGAGAGGGGCAGAGGCGAACTAACAGGCGTAAGAGGCGGCAGCGCCGAGGCAAGCGAGAGCAAGGCAACCTGAGAAAGTATACGAGGTCGGGGGGGAACAGGAAAAGGAGTTAAAGACCGACGGCCCCAAATCACTGGGATGGCCGACATAAGAATTAAACAGGAAAGAAAGAAATAGAAAAGTCAAAAGCGCCGAGATAATGGCCGAAGCGTGGATGTCACGGGGGCCCTGCGAGTGTGACTCGCAAAGACCTGTGTGCCACTACGGGCGTAACAGGCGGGGAAAACAGACGAAAGAAGCAGACAGATGCCTGAGATCAGTGGAGAGGCACAGCACACCACGGAGAGAAAAGGGTCGCCCTCGTCGTCGCCCCAAGGAGCTCGCCCAAGGAGCATGTCCTGCTCCTTGGGCGTGCTCCTTCGGCGCGCGCCGCCGCAGGCAGTGTCTTTAAATAATGGCCTGCTCGGCGCACATGCGCAGCTGCAGGGAATACAGCTGCACAGTCTCCGGGGCAGAACTGAGGAGGGTAACAGCAGGAACTACAAAGAGAAGAAAAAGAAAGTGAGCCTACAAGAGAGAGAGAAAGAAAAACAGGTACAAAGACAGAACAATAAGGGCGGGACAGTAAAATCAGGACAGTAAAATCAGAAAATAAAAGCACAGGGCAATAAAAACGGTACAACAATACAAAGATAAAAGCTAAATCATATAGGAGCAAATTAAGAACACATGTCCAGATAAAAACAGCTCACAGCGTACTTTGTTGGCACAGTATCAGCAGGGAAGTGAGAAGCACAACAGGCAGCGTCTTTAAATAATGGCCTGCTCGGTGCGCGTGCGCAGCTGCGGGGAATACAGCTGCACAGCCTCCGGGGCAGAACTGAGGAGGGTAACAGCAGGAATTTGTTGGCACAGTATCAGCAGGGAAGTGAGAAGCACAAGCAGGCAGCGTCTTTAAATAATGGCCTTCTCGGCGCGCGTGCGCAGCTGCGGGGAATACAGCTGCACAGCCTCCGGGGCAGAACTGAGGAGGGTAACAGCAGGAATTTGTTGGCACAGTATCAGCAGGGAAGTGAGAAGCACAAGCAGGCAGCGTCTTTAAATAATGGCCTGCTCGGCGCGCGTGCGCAGCTGCGGAGAATACAGCTGCACAGCCTCCGGGGCAGAACTGAGGAGGGTAACAGCAGGAATTTGTTGGCACAGTATCAGCAGGGAAGTGAGAAGCACAAGCAGGCAGCGTCTTTAAATAATGGCCTGCTCGGCGCGCGTGCGCAGCTGCGGGGAATACAGCTGCACAGCCTCCGGGGCAGAACTGAGGAGGATAACAGCAGGAATTTGTTGGCACAGTATCAGCAGGGAAGTGAGAAGCACAAGCAGGCAGCGTCTTTAAATAATGGCCTGCTCGGCGCGCGTGCGCAGCTGCGGGGAATACAGCTGCACAGCCTCCGGGGCAGAACTGAGGAGGGTAACAGCAGGAACTCGGAGCCAATAGGTTGCCACGTCATTGTTGATATGGAAGGACAGACTAGATAGGCCATGCGGTCTTTTTCTGTCATCATATTTCTATGTTTCTATGATGGGAGATGTACGGAGGAGCTGTGAGTCCGCGCTCCCTCGGTTAGGGAAGGCCGCATGGCCGCGTCCATGCCGGCCGCCTGTAACCGGACGGCACGGCGAGAGCGACATAGAGGCTGCAGGGTTGGTGGCAGGGGGGGGAGGGTCGATGAGAAGCGCGACATTCAAACTCATTGGCTCCCTACCCGGCGGGAGCCTGGAAAGGGAGACAATGAGTAGAAGGAAGGAAGAGGCGGGATTTGATTCGGCCTCGACGGCCCCAAGAGAACGGGTGCGGAGCCAGAGGCCGGTGGCCCACCCGCCCACCCTGTAGTTTGGTGGTGATCCGGGGGGTGAGATAGGTAGGGGTGTCGCAGTTGGAGGGGGGGTGGTAGACGGGATCCCGGAGGTTTCCGGGGTCCGGACGCTAAGGATAAGCTTGGGTCGGGGGTTGGGTACCCCCGACCCAGACAACCCCCTGGCTGGGCTTTTGCTAATGACATGGCGAAGTCGGGGGCTAAGGGGGGGAAAGAAGAGTATAAAAGCGGAGGTGCCATCACCTTGCTAGTGATATGGCTGGTGAGGCATTATTCTGCTGTTATATGTTATATGTTTATTTATTTATTTTATTTAACACTTATTTATAGACCGCATCTTCCAGTGATCAGTTGCGGTGTACAATTAACAACAGTTAACAATGCAGAGCTTGTTTTACATAGAACATTATAACTTTTTACATAGAACATCTTAACTTGCACAACACAGGGTTTAAAAAACTAAGCAGAATAATTCAACTAACATAGATTGTGTAACAATTTAAACAAAAGTACTGTCTCTACCGCATAGGCAGATCATAACAGTTGCAACTATATACAAGTAGGATATCAGTGCATAGGAATGGAGAGTTTATTCATTTAAGTTTTGTATATTATCCCTTGTAGGAGGGAGTATAAACTTGATTTGGGTAGGTTCATTTAGCCATTATCTAAGTTGATTGGGAGGTTTTCCATGGTATTATAGTGTTTAGTGAATAGATACGTTTTCAATTTTTTTCTGAATTCCGTTATCTCTGTTAGTGATCGTAAGTCCTCTGGTAGCGAATTCCAGATTTTAGGAGCTATGTGGGAAAAGGCTCTATTATTTGTTAATTTGTGAGTTCTTATATATTCTTTTGGAATCTTTAGTTTATTTGATTGTCCTTTTCTATGAGTGGGCTTAGGTGGTTCTTTGCTTATCAGATTACATAGTGTCTTCGGGGCCATGTCGTTTAGGGCATTGAATGTAGTTATTATTGTTTTGTATGTTATCCTGCTTTGTATTGGTAACCAGTGAAGGGATGCTAGTATCGGTGTAATGTGTTGGAGTGAATTTATCTTTAATATAATTCTAGCTGTTGCATTTTGCGCAAGTTGGATTCTTTTGATGTTTTGTTTTGAAATGCCTATAAGTATTAAGTTGGCGAAATCAAAGTGGGGAGTTATGGTAGCCTGTGTTATATTGATAAAGTCTTGTATAAATACAAGGGGGCGTAATTGTTTGAGGATTTTAAGTTTGAAGTAGATTTTCTTTAAGGTATTTCTAATGTGTGTTTCCATAGTAAGGTGTGTATCTAAAATGACACCTAGATATCTTATTTCATTTTTTATTTTAATTTCTTGGTTTTGTAGTGTTATGTGGGTTGGAGGAATAAATGATTGGTTTTTTGTTACGATTAAGACTTCGGTTTTATGTTTATATGTTAACTGAGTTGATGTTTTCAAGTGTTAATGGTTAATAAAGCTGCGACCAGTTGTGTACCAACTATCGAATGGCGTCCGACTTTTGTGTTCCCCAATAAGGAGAGGGGTAAGGGGGGGAGGGAAAATAGGGGTGAAAGGAAAGGAATTGATGGGAGATGTACGGAGGAGCTACAAGTCCGTGCTCCCTCGGTTACTAGATCCTTTTTCCTGGGTGGTGACTCCTATGGTGGAATCATACGTCATGGAGCTATAGTTTGGATTGTTCTTCCCTAAGTGCATAACTTTGCATTTGTCTACATTCAATTTGATCTGCTATTGGATGCCCAGTCTCCCAATTTCTCCAAGTCCTTGTGCTAGTTTCTACAATCTTATTGTGTTCTAAAAACTTTGATGATTTTGTGTTGTCTGCAAATGTTATCATCTCGCTTGTTCTCGTATCCAGGTCATTTGTAAATATGTTAAAAAGTAGTTGGCTCAGCACAGACCCTCAGTTACTGCACTATTTACCTTCCTCCACTGAGAAAACTGACCATATAGTCATCCTTTCTATCTATTAAGCAGTTACCAAGCCACAATGAGATACTGCCTTCATCCTATGAAGGAATTTTTGCTTATTAGACCTGCTTTAATAAATTTGGATGCACTATTCTTCTTAAAGTTCCCATGTAAATGTGTTGTTAAATTTCAATCTGTTACATATGGCATCTATTCCAAAGCGTGAAGAGGAGAGATGGACGTCTCATTGAGACATCCATCCCCACTATTCACCCCCCTTGCCATCCCTGATGAAAGCCTCCCTGTACGAGCAAGGAGTTTGTACGGGGAAGCCTAGATGGGGGCAGGAGGGGGTGTTGTAGAGGCAGGGTGAGGGTGGGCAATGGGCGGTCCGTGGCCCCAGACGTACAGGACCAATTCTGAAGTCAGTCCTGTATGTCCGGGGCCGACAGACTGGAAGGGGAACGGCAGGCCTGGGCAGTGGAAGTGAGGTGAAGGGATGCAAAGGGTTCCCTGTAGCCCAATCCTGACCATGGGAGGCCAGATCGGGGGTCAGGCTGTGGGGAAAAGAACAAGTGGCCGGCAGCTGGGGATCGCGGCTCCAGATGCCATGGCAACAAGATGCCATGGCATCTGCTCCTTTCAGGATCCTGACTGAGTTAACCGGGCAGGGGCCTGTATGTGCAGGCCAATCTGAATCGTGTCCCAGCCTGCACATACAGGCCAAGACCTGATTCCGATCCCTTGGGGCACGTCTAGCCCCTACGTGATCAGAATTGAGTCTCCCTCTGTGCGTCCTGTTTCCGATCAGGCATGCAGTGGCCTGGGTGGCCAACTTGGAATGTGCCTCCATGCGTTCTTTAAACCAGCCCAGTTGCTTGCTTTTCTTAACTCCCATACCTTCTCCTTTAACTCTTTAAAAAAGTGATTATTCAGCCTGCATTGTTTTCTTTTTCCTAGGATTGTTGTTTTGTTTTTATTTCCTTTGCCATTTGTGTTTTTGCTTTCACGAAATATTGAGGGCTAGAGTGATGGTGTTCTTGTTTTCTTATATTTATGTTATTATATTGTGAACGTCCATTTTTTTAGCATAAGTGTATTTGCTTGGATATATTTTTGAAATTCTATAAATTAAAAAAAAAAGTAGTTAGCCCAGTACAGACCCCTGGGGTACTCCACTATTTACCTTCCTCCACTGAGGAAATTTTCCATATAGCCATATTTTCTGTTTTCTCTCTATTAAGCTGTTCCCAAGCTGCAATGGAACACTACCTACAATCCCATGACTTATAGGAGATCTTTTACTAAAGGGTGCTAAGGTGTTGCATGTAATGGGTCAATAGCTCCAAAACCATGCCATATTAGGTGCAATACCACCATGTTAACTGTTAGGAGGTGTGGACAGCATTTCCTGATAGCTAATGAGGAATTCTTCCCCCTAACGTATGCTACATTAGTATAGGTACACTTAATTCCACCTACTGAGGTGGTGTTAGATGAACCTGTGTTAATTGAGCAGGATCCAGTTAGTGCATGGTGTGTACCCTATGGGGGGCATTCTGTCCCACAAATAGCAGGGTTGTATGTGTGGACTGGACATCCAATCCACGCTCAGCCCCCAGCTGTACTCCGCCTCCAGCGCTCCTCACACATACGCAGCAGTTGTGCAGGGAGCGCTGTTTGTGGGCGGGAGAGGGTGGAGCGGAGGAATGGCCAGCCACCAGAACATATAGAGGCTATGCAGGAGGAGCCTCTGTATGTACCCCGGCACCGACATAGACGGCTAGCCTATTCCACTCTGAGAGTGTTATAGATCCTGGCTGCACCTCAGTTGGCAGGCTGCAGCCCCCCTCCCCCCGCTCACAACAGCAATTGGCCAGGTCGTAGCCATTTGTACTGGGTTTCTGTCTAAGGTAGGCTTCATTTGTTTCTAGGTTTCGGTCTAACTTAATGTTCAAAGGGGACTCGGGATATCCACTGCTTGCCCCAATACAAGCATTGTGGAACCCGTGTCTTTTGGGGAAACTGCTAGGTACTTGTGACCTACAGTAGATTGGGCACTGTTGAAAACAGGATACTGGGCTTCATGGACCTTGGTCTGACCCAGTATGGCATATCTTATATTCTTATGTTAAAGTCCAATATGTAAAATAATCTATTTTCTATTGTGATATAATTTCTACAAAGGATCAGTACTTCTTATTACCTTATTTGTTTAAGTCAGACACGGGCAACATACCACCATCTTCCACACTCTATCTTCAGCATGTTATTGTTGCGTATTATGAGTTTCGTGCTGACTCCTTCTTGGTTTTTATTTTTTAAAGATCCTTTTTTTGGACTTGCTATCAGAAGATAACTTAATGACATCCCCCATTTTTGATTATATGTATCAGGATTGGCACGGCTCAACTGTGACTCTTGAAGAATGTCCTTAGACCCTTGGTAGTTCACGGCAAACCCCTCTGCTTTTTAGTGAGCCACAATGTGTGCAGTAGATAGATAACAAGGGCATGACGTTCCATTTTGAGATTGGTATGTTTAGTTTTAAGGATAATGGCTTTTTAATTTTTTTTAATCTTATTTATATTTCATCCACATTTTTACATGATCCCAAGCTTAATGCTAGGCTATAGACAATTGTCCTTTGACCTCCCTCAATATTGCAATATGTGCTTTTCATTGATCAGGATGTTATTCTTACATTCTTATTCTTCAGGTTGGACTATGTTCCAATGATCTATGGGTGTTTTATCCCTTCCCCTTTCACTTTTATCATTTTTACCAATTCCAATGTGTTTTTTAGAAGATGTATGGATGTTTTTTACATTCCCTTATTGTTGCTTTTGGGAAAATGGGTCCTTTTAATAGAATTTCTTAATTATACAGGTAACACAGGTACACTACCAAAAAACTGCCTCCAGTTTTGCAACTGATTCCTATAGATTTTGGGGTGCTGAATCCAGGAAAAATAGCCAAAATGTTCCATCACGTCACGTTTTCTTGCAAAATTAGATTTCTTACCCATATAAGGAATGTTCACATAATTTCTTTTTAGCCGACTGCAGTTTATTTTCTTGGCCCAAAATAGAGGTTGTAATGGTTAACTAACTAGAAACACTCCCTCATGATATTTTAGAGTGTTTTGTATTCATTTTATACATTAACAGGACAATTGGGAGGCGGGGGGCTAAATCCAGTACTCGCGCTGGCGCATGTTCTTTCCTGTTCGCCTCGCCTCGTTCGCTCGCTCAAACATGGTGGTTGCGACATGAAAGTTCCTGTCAAATTTCAGTTTCTTGCAAGTTCATTATTACCTTTTGTTTGCTCAGTCATAATCCAGCTTTATTCCGAAGTGGTTCACCACAGTTGTAGTTTGCAGTGCTGTGTATTTGTGATGGCTCACAGAGCCAGAGGTTGCGTCAACTCTCCGGACAGCTTTTGTTTTATTTGTGGGGAATATACCGTGAAAAAGCGGCAGAGGAACATTTCTGCATTTATTAAAAAAGTATATTTCGCCTATTTCGGTTTGAAGTTAGGCGATCAAGACAAACCGTGGGCTCCTCACAAAGTGTGCAAGACATGTGAGGAAGATCTACGCTTATGGATGAAAGGTAAAAAACAAGCATTTCGTTTCAGAATACCTATGATGTGGCATGAACAAAGAGACCACAGCAGTGACTGCTATTTTTGCTCTTGCATTGTGAAGGGATACAACTTAAAAAATAAGAACGTAATAAGTTACCCCAACCTTCCCTCAGCAATTAGGCCTATGCCTCATAGCAACGAAGTACCTGTGCCTGAACCACCAAAATCTTTGGATCATATTTGTGTGGACGGTTCTGATCATGATGAGACTCATCAGATGGCTTTTCCCGATGAGTCCAGTACTTCCGAGTTTGAAACTGAACCAGATCCGAAACCTGAACTTTTCTCTCAAGCTGAATTGAATAATTTAGTCCGGGATTTAGGACTCCCAAAAGATGCTGCCCAACTGCTAGGTTCTCGGCTTAAACAGAAAAATCTATTGTCACCAGGAACAACTTTTTATTGGTACCGCAACCGGGAGACACAATTTTTGAAGTATTTCAGCAAAGAGGAAGATTTGGTATTTTGCAACGATATATACGGAGTGATGGAAAAGTTTAAACTCAAGTATGATCCTGCTGAATGGCGGCTGTTCATTGATTCGTCAAAAGACAGCATAAAAGGTGTTCTTCTTCATAATGGCAACACATTCGCTTCAGTTCCTATTGCTCACTCTGTTATTCTCCAAGAAAAATACGAGAATTTGGCCCTGATTCTTCAGAAGATTCGTTATGATGAGCATAAGTGGATGATTTGTGGAGACTTTAAAATTCTATCCATGCTATTAGGGCAGCAATACGGTTTCACCAAATATCCCTGCTTCCTTTGCTTGTGGGATAGCCGGGCCCGCGACCTACACTGGGGGAAAAAAGACTGGCCAATTCGGGAGTATTTGAGACCCGGTGAGAAAAATGTTCTTCATGAGAGCTTGGTACCTCGTGATAAAATTCTATTACCACCTCTCCACATTAAGTTGGGTCTCATTAAGCAATTCATCAAGTCCCTTCCAAAAGATGGTGAGTGCTTTCGGTACCTTTGCTCAAAGTTCCCCCGACTTTCTGAAGCAAAGCTAAAGGAAGGAGTGTTTGTTGGCCCTGATATAAGGAAACTCATTTCAGATGGAGCATTCGCTGAAACGATGTCTGAGAAGGAAAAAGAAGCCTGGGATTCCTTCAAGGATGTTGTTCTCAAATTCTTGGGGAACAGGCGGGATGAGAACTATAAGGATATTTTTGCCAGGATGCTCAATGCCTTCAAAGAACAAGGCTGTAACATGAGCCTGAAAGTCCATTTCTTGCACTCCCATGTGAACTACTTTCCCGAAAACTTGGGGGCGTACAGTGAAGAACAAGGTGAAAGGTTTCACCAGGACATCAAGGACGCAGAGAGAAGGTACCAAGGAAGATGGAACACCACTATGATGGCTGATTTCTGCTGGTTGCTGCTGCGGGAAACCCCAGATGAAAAATACGCCAAGCAGCGCACCAAGAGAAGCATTCGGGGGAAGAAGAAACAGGCCCACCAGGAGATTGATTGACCCAAGAATGACTTTAAAATCTAAACTGTGTTGACAAATATCGTGTTTTTACTAAACTTTGAAATAAAAATTTGCTAGTTATTACCACAGTGTCGGATCTCATTTATTAGAATTTTATTTTCACACCATCGGGTGTTTGTCTTCATGTATTGCAATGGTGCGGTTTGCGTTTTCTATTCTTACATACATACCTGTACAACATTTTTTGCACATTTCTTTGCTTTGCTTTGTGTCTAACCTCGCTCTTATATGCTCAATGTTTGTGCACATGTATGTGGCTGTTTTAAGTGCAGACAATTTTGCTACCATCACAGTGTGTTTTGTTGACATTACTCTATTCTTATGTGCTGCCTTGTTACAATTTTCTTTATTCTTATTTGAATAACTACTAAACAATTAGTATAAAGAATTCATCCAAGAAACTTATCTCGATCGCACTCAATCTGAAACGTTCATCTCAAACTGCTAACCCAATGTAGCAAAAAATCTGTACGTGATGGAGCAAATTGGTTACCAGATTTGGATTCAGCACACCAAAAAACGTAAAAATCAATCGAAACATTAGAGGCAGTTTAAAAAAAAAATTTTTTAGTGTACCTGTGTAATTTTTAAAGATGTTTTATACTTCTTTTATGACCTTATCTTTTTGACTCCTCATGTATTTATTGTTTTCATCCAGTTCATATATATGACATTGATATTTGCCATCCTCGAACTGTTTTGAAAGTTGTTTTTTATATATATAATCTTTTATCTCATTGCCATGGCTGTTCTAAGATCTCCCGGTTATAGTGCCCTATTTCATCCTGGAATTCATAATGGAATTGTTTGACTATGGCCCTTGTTTGCTTATGAATGATAGTATTTGCCCAGTTTCTACCTCTTTGCCCACCCTTACATACAACGAAAGAAACAATAAAAAGTGTGTAAATATTTATACATCTTTAATTATCATTTCACAAATTCCTTTACTAATTGTAATTGTTTTTAATATAGTTTTATATAAAGCTATCCAAAGGTTATTCTGGTGTTCTTACATTCATCCGTGGGTTTCATAGTTTGTCCTAGAAATCAAGAGAGCACACAATTTGTATCTTTAGTTGTGGGTGAGTCATTTTTATATTGATCCCCTCACACCACAGTCCATTTTAATTAATCCATGACTGCTTTTCTTTCTAGCCTTATTTAAAATGTATTTTGTTCATTTGGACCTCTGTTTGAGTTCTCCTCCTTGGCACTTCATACTGTTATTATGCTCACATGTTTACTTTTAATTAACTTCTTTATTGTTCTAGACTGTCCAATTATTGTATTAATGTTCTTCATTATTCACTCATTTTTAAGGTATGATGGTTTTATTTATTTATTCATTGTTATCTGTAGTTATTGTTTGGGATTATTTCTTATTTTTATATGTTTGTTTTAGAGAGGTCTGTACCCGAAGGCTTTGGCCAAAACACGTGTAGGGTAACCTTAGGATACAAAATAAAGCTCTCTGTAGCTCCCACGATACAGTTGTCCTGTTTGGTTTTTAAAAAGTGTGCATTTTGGCCAGCCTTTACAGGATGGAGTAATGGAATTATCCTTCCTAATCCCCCCTCCCCCTCAGTTTATTTTCCTTTCCAAATTGAAATGAGTTCAAGATAGCCTCTTCTGTAATTAAGAAGCAGGAGTTACGGGTCCAAGTTTGCGAAACTGACTTGTATGCATATGTAAATGCTGATATTAGGGCCATGTTTACTAAACATTAGTGTGTGCTATCTGCAGCAGTACCCATGATATTTCTATGAGTATGGTGGTTGCATGGTGGTAGAGAGCACATGCTAATGTTTAGTAAACATGACTCTTAACAAGTTGTGAAGTTCAGCCTTCCTCCCTTTCCCCTTGTATGATAAAGCGTTTTGATACCTATGGAAAGCAGTATATGAGGAACCTGGAAATACTGTAAATAAATAAATAAGTTGCTGTATTTACCCTATTAATTTTTCCACTTATAAATTTATAAAATGGTGCCTCCCATTACATGTGTTCCACATTTAGCAGAGTTGTTTTGGTATCTCAATTCGGATCCCACATACTTTCTGAAATAAGTCTTCACAAGTATATTAAGTGTGTAAATGGCCCACAAAAATTTGTCTTGCTTTTGTTCTGAATTTTTTTTCTGCTATTCTTGTGTTTTTTCATTGTTCTTTTTTTCACACATTCATTTTTAAAATTGAGCATTTTATACATGATAAAACTCTTACAGATTAATTAGGTGCCTGTTAATTTGTTGATATATGCATGCACAAGTAATTTGCCCACATGATTTTTTAATGCCCAAATGAATGCACTCTAAAACATACCCTAAGGCATACATATATTATTCATATACAAATATTTTACAATGATACACAATATGATAATTTTGAAAAATCCTTCAAATTTTAGCTACCTTAGGTGGCATGTTTACTAAAATGCACCAACAGCTAATGCAGGCTTTACTATTCACTATCAGGGATATTCAATGGCACGAATAGCGGGGATGGACGTCCAATCCGGATGTCCATCCCCGCTATTCACTCCCCTGCCATCCCTTGCTATTGCCTCCCCATACAAACAGCTCATTTGTACAGGGAGGCCTAGATGGGGGCAGCATGGGACATGTCTGAGGCAGAGCGAGGGTGGGGCATGGGTGGGGCATGGGTGGGCCATGACCCTGGATGTACAGGGCCAATTCTGATGTCAGCACTGTACGTTCAGGGCCATGAACATGGACGTTGGACTTATTCCACTGCAGAGGTAGAAACTGTCCCCCTGGACATCGGAGGATCATGCTGCGGTGCCATGGAAAATAGGCAGGGGAGTGCATGAGGATCCTCACAGCTGGACCCTGGCCATATGGGGCCGGATCAAGGGTCCGACTGTGGGGAAAGAAGATGGTCAGTGGCAGCCAGCATTTGCAGCTCCAGGACGCCATGGCACCGCAGCTCCATTCAGGAGCTTGACTGAGGTAGTCGGGGATCTGCTCTGTGTGCAGGCCGGCCTGCACGTTCGGGCCCTAGTCCCGATTCTGATCCCATGGCACATTTAGCCCCCATGGGATCAGAATCGGGTCTAACTCCAGGCGTCCCGCTTCTGGTCGGCCACATAGGGGAATGGACGGCAAATGCAGAATGTGCCTCCATGTATGCTGTACTGATAGTGTGGAGCAGCAAGGGAAAAACCATGCTAACCAGTTAAGGTGCAATGGGGCAGGGACTAAGTGAGTCTGGATGGAATGTGGGTGTCGATGGAGCATCACTGTTAGAGTGGGCAACATTGGCATGCACTAAACGTGAATGTTTCCATTAGCATGGGTGTTCTTATTGTCTCCTAACCAGGTGGTGATAAGTACACCATCGTTAAACGCACTTGTCATTTAGCACAATGAGGTGCAGCTCCAATGCAGTAACTGCAGGGGGGAAAGTAGGCATACCCCCAGATTTTCAGGCCTCCGTGCTAATTTCTGAGGTGTTATACATGTTACCGTAGCACACTTTAGTAAGCATGCTCTTTAATCTAAAACTAAGGAAGAGATAAAGACATCCAACTGAGTCAGTATATGGAAGAAAGAGGAGCCATAATGAGATTATTAGTAATGACATACTCTCTCTTGACAGACAAGATGTATGCATTGACTTTTTTCAAGATTAACATCAGATTTATTGACCTAATAGGTAAATGTTGACTCTGATGAAACTGAAGTTAAGATGTTCCCCAAAGGCCAATAAATCTTTCTGTTGACAAGCAACTGTGAAAATATGCAGTTCTATATACTCTGTAATGTTCTTACGGCAGATTGTTTTTACAAAGAACAGTCTTTCTAAAGAAGCATATCAGCTGTGCAGGACAGAAGAGAGGAAGCAGCATCACCACCAGTACACAATATGTGAGCCATGATACCCCTGAGCCATTCCTTTCCAATTACCTAAAGGGAAATTCAACTATGAGACTGCCGATGTTTTCTTACATTCCACATTTACCAGTGTTCAAGTCTCTGGTTTGGGGATAGATGCCTCTTGATTAAGAGGGATGGAGAAGTTCATTTGAAATCTTTAAGAAAGAAGGGGTATACACAACATTTGTGTACACTGGATAATCTCTGTCTTCCTTGGACCTCTACAGTGAGATATTTAGTGGCAGCAGCGAACGTAGCTAGCTGTCACTGCTGCACCTAAGACCTGGATATTCAATGCAGGGGCTATATCTGGGTCAGACAGCTAGCATTGAAACTAATGGGCAGCATGGTATTCAGCTGCTGCCCAGTTAGCTTCAGCAGCAACAATGAGGACAGCCTTTACTGTGCCTAACTTTTGTCCCTGAGGGATAACTAGGCCTCAGCTGAATATCGCCACCGACTGGTTAAGCCACTCTGCCTCCGGAATGTCCCGATGCTAGCTAGCTAGTCTCAGGGCACCTAGAGGCTGCACCCGCAGATATTCTGCAGAACTAACTGCATTAGTGCCGCTCAATATCCTGGTTAGCGGGATTAACATAGTTAGCAGGTCTACTAACTGCATTAACTGCTGTGAATATCTGGCTCCTACTCATTACTATGAACCCAGGTGTGAAGAGAAGCTTATATTCATGAAGACTAGCAATTGTCTCAAACAGTGGTGTAAATTCTGCTGAAGCAGCGCCCACAATGCAGGGGGGGGGGGGTGTTTCCAGGCAGAAAAGGGACTCATACAGCAGCGGCGGAGGCAAAATTACTGTTATCATTTCCACACTGCCTCCACTTTTTGCAAGTTTTTCTCATGCCCTGTGACAGGTGCTGACGTCTCAAGATAACGCCTACACTGTGAGATATTGACCCAGTGGTGAACAGTCGCGGGACATGAGGAAAACTTACAAAGAGTGGAGGCAGTGCAACAACAACAACAACAACAAGTTTGCCGCCATTGTCATTGCGCGAGGAAAGGGCCACTGCACAAGGCGGTTCACACAGAGTGGGCAACATGCCACCACTGCGACAATGAGGGGCCCTCAGAAAATCTTTGCTTGGGGGCCTCTCATTGTAATTTATACCACTAGTCAAAAAAAACAAAAAAACAACAGACACAAGGGATTGGTTTTATTGTGCCAATAAGCCAACTGCTGGATATACGACTAGATGGACCATACTGGTCTTTATCTGCCGTCATTTACTATGTTACTGTGTTACTGTATGTGTAGCAATACGCAGGTATCTTTCTGATTCCAAGGCCATATTTTCTACTCTAACAGGCCAATATTCAAAAGGCTCTTATCCATATAGTGGTGTCCCCTATATGGATATGTGCTATATGTGTGAATTTTCAGTGTAACTATAGGTAATAGTGCTACTGTAAATTCCTACTGAGTGCCCTGCATTATTCCTGTGGAGGGTAGTGCCAGTATATTTTTTCACTAAATGTGTAATCAAACTCTGGAATTCTTTACCGGAAGATGTAGTAAAAGCTGTTAGTGTAGCCAGGTTTAAAATGGTTTGGACAAGTTCCTGGAGGAAAGGTCCATAAACCCTTATTAAAGGAGACCCGGGATATCCACTGCTTGCCCTAATACAAACATTGTGGAACCTGTGCCATTTGGGGAATTGCTATGTACTTGTGACCTAGATTGGCCACTGTTGGAAACAGGATACTAAGCTTGATGGACCTTGGTCTGACCCAGTATGGTATATTTTATGTTCTTATATTTGCATAAAACTATTGCAATGACATGAGTCAGATGTAGGTCACATTCAGGGACAGAATTTGGGCACAGTTACTAATTGCATGCAGATTTATAAAATATACACATAAGCATACACTCTTCATGCAAACATGTATACCTCTTGCAGTGCAGGCGTAAGCATCTGTGGCTTCTAGTTTAGCTGTCATTTCTGTGCTTTGCTGGGGTAATTTAAAAAGACACATAGAGTAATGCATAATAAAGAGTGAGCAGGTACTATGCATTTGAGTCACAAAACTACCATGGAGGCCTGCGCTAACTTTAAGGGACATATGCATCCACCACCCTGTTGTTAACACTTTGCTATCACTACCCCTTGAGGTGGCATTAAGTGTATCCATGCCAACGGCAAACATTTGTGGGATATTTACTATGCAGCCCCATGCTAACAGCATGCTTACCGTGCTAATGCACATTAGTAAATGTGCCCCATAGGTGCCTATGTCTCTTTCAAAAATAGGTTTTACATATAGGTGGCCAATTATAAAATCACCCTCTTCCTGCCCAGATCTAGGTATTGTCGCAGGGCACCCTCTGTAGAGGGGTAGTAGACCCGGGAAGGGCCCGGACACAAGAAAGTTTAGGGTTGAGGTTGGCCTATGCTGCAAGGGTCAAGGGTGGTTATTCCTTGTGGCTTCCTTGTAACCAACGCTCAAAGAACGAATGCACAGAGTGGAGGGAAAGTTAAAGGCTTTATTTCCCTTTCTTGCACAAAACGGTTCAAAAGGATTGGCTATGGTAACAACTGAAATGTCCTTACTTCAGGATAGGGAAAAATAAAAGCAAGCAATAAAGTAAAGGCTGTTATCTTCACAGAACATTTGTACAAAAACAATAAACTTCCTTCACTTAGTTATCTGATACATTGGGGATATATTCAACACTCCCCGAGGCACAATATGTACAATCCATTGCATTATCTGATTCTTCCCCCTCTGATCCTACTTGCATGGACTCAACCTCAGAAGCCTCTGAATCTGTAGCATCAGGGTAAACGTAATCGGGTTTCTTATATATTTGTTGCACTATGTCCCAATGCCTAGCATTTAGCTTTGGGCGTCGGTCTCCAGGAGTTTTGCAGTACAACGGTCCCTCTCTGATTAGAGGTTCAAAAGCAGATTCATAAAAAGATTTCCCACTCAAAGTTCTCTTCTTAGACAAACTTCTTTCATAATCTTGCTTACAAGAATGTTTAGGGTAACAGTAATCCTCTTCCCACTGTCTTCCCCATACTTTAGGCTTCTGAAGGTAATTATCAGTAATAAGAGTTTTACCTTTGAGGCTTCTCTTCCTTCTTTCTAGTAAGGCTTGAGGCCTACCTTGGTTTGGCTTCAGCGCAGCAGTGCTCAGGCTCTCCTGTGATCTTTCCTTAGACTTCAGACCATAGTGGTAAGGATGTTTTCTTTCCTCCAAACAAACATTTCCCACCTCTGAAAATGGACGAACCTCTTTATTCCACGGCTGCTGTGAGGGCCTTCTGCCAGGTACTCCCTTGCGGTCCCAGTCCTTCTCTTGGCTTTTTCTCTGTTCCTTATTCCACTCCAACTCTGGTTGAAGTTCCTGCTTGGCTTTCTGCTCAGGACTCTGCTTCTTTCTGCTCTTGCCAGTGTATTTGCCTTCCTCTTGGCCTCCTCTATTCTGGCTCTGGCTGCTGCTTCTGCTTTGGCTGCTGCTTTGGTCCTTCTCCTTCTCCCTCTCCAAGTCAGACCTGCCTCTGTTCAAAAAGAAGCTGTCTGGGCTTGCGTCCCGCCCAGAGGGGCGTGGTTTCTCGGTCTCTCTCTCGACTCTTCTGCTCCCCCTAGATGGATCCTCCCAATATTGCAGATTGTGCTTGCCTTTTTCTGGTTTTAAAATGTTTTCTCTCTCTTCAAGAGGGTCCGCTGCATCACAGTATATCGGTGATATCCAGCCACTGTGCATATAAATAAGGGTGTTACGTTAGGTCAGGACAGAAAAAAACCTTGTCTTAACTTAAACCGCTCAGCTCCATGGATTAGAACTGAATATGACTGCTATACTGCCATTTCTATGGTTAATGGGCTATTTAAATGCCATAGACAAAGTTTTAAAACACTAACCACAGGGTTTAAAAATTGACCTAAAAGTACCTAGAACTGCATAAATTATACTCCATTGCCATGCATTCATGAGAAAAATGACTTTCTTATAGAAAGTAATCTAACATTGCCATGATAGGCACCACAAAACTGTGCACACATATCATTTCTATGCATGGTGCAATAAAATATAATGAAGACATTAAATTAGAAGGCAAATGTAAGAAAACATTTTCTTATGTAAATTCATGCCTACAGAATTCTTTTCCATTAAATTATATTTATTTGATGCTTTACTGTTTTTTTGAACATAGGGTAGAAGTCTGGTTATTTTTAGAGGCATTTTGTAAATAAGGAAGATTTATTGGTTTTATTATTTTACTGTGATTTTATGATTATATGCTGATTTATGGATCAATTTTTATTTGTACTTACTATGTAGGATTTATTTGGGTTTCATTTATGTATCTGCCTAATAGATTTATTTATTTCAATTTGATGACTCACTTCTTCAATTAAGCCTGGATTGAGTTACATAATGTAAGCCAAAATAAAAGCAAAATTACAATACAATGCATAAGTGTTTATAAACAGTAAAACCCCAGGAGATCTCTCACTGTTTAAATTTAAAATCCACAGCCTAAAGAATTGCAATAAAAAGAAAAATCCAGAATCATGTACTGCATATTGATATCACCCATAAATAAAAATCACTTGAAATTTAGAAAACAACTAGGGACAGTGCAGCTAGGAGCCTGAATATGAAGCTCTATAGGCAACTCAATGCCTGAAAAATCCTCACTAGCAATTTAGCTAATAAGCACTCAAAACCTGGGATAGATAACTTTCCTTGGACTTGTAATGGAAAAAGCTGATGGTAAATCAATGCACCCCCACTTTCCTTTTAAGTGATTGGAAACTATATTAAAATTGTATCTACTGAGATATAACTACATGAGGAAAACAATGTCCTAACACCTATTGATGACTTTGTTCAGTGCTTCTCAAGCTACTACTGCTGCTACCACTACAAAGCATTTTTCTAGCACTATAAGGCATACATAGTGCTGTACAGAGACATTAAGAGACAGTTCCTATTCATCAGAGTACAGTCTAGTCAAGACAAACACAACAACTGGGGAATAGTATATATCTAGGGGAACGTTAAGGAAACGCATAGGAGGTGAACAGGAGACTAAGGGAATCAGGACTGAAAAAGCAACTTTGAAGAGGGGAGTTTTTAGCCTGGATTTGAATAGGGCCAGAGATGAAGCTTGACGTACTGACTCTGGTGGTTTCATACAGGCAAAAGGAGCAATATGGTGAAATGATCGAAGTCTAGTTGGCAGTAGAAGAGGAGAGCACAGATAGAAGGGATCTGCCAAAAGAGTGGAATTCCTGAGGAGGGGTATAGGGAAAGCTAAGAGAGGAAAGGTAGTGAGGAGCTGCAGAGTGAATGCATTTATAGGTCAGCAGGAGAAGTTTGAACTGGATGTGGAAATGGATAGGGAGCCAATGAAGTGACTTGAGAAGAGGCGTAATATGAGCATAGCGACACTGATAAAAAATTTAGTTGTGCAAAATGAGTTTTGAACAGATTGAAGTGGGAAGAGATGATTCAGAGGGAGACCAGCGAGGAGAAGGTTGCACTGAATATCTGTATCCAGGACGGCGCATAGTGTGGAAACTCACAGGGCAGAGGCGATATTGAGCTGCTCCACGATTAGCTCCCACAGGTAAATATATAGGCCTGCTTTTGCTGCACCTATCTTTATCTACAGGTTGCTAATCAGTGGCTCAATGTCACCACCGCCTGCTTAGCAACGGGTGCCACCTGCGCTCCATCCTGGAACACCCTGATGCTAACTGTGTAGCATAGGGGAATGTAGAGGTGTCACCTATGGATATCCAGAAGCACTAATCATGTTAGAGCCATTGAATATCCTGCTAAAAGTTACTTACATGGTTTGCAGGTCTGTAAACCCTGTAAATGCCTTTGAATATCCCCCCACCATGTATCTAGTTACCCAAACGGCAGCTTCTACAAAGGTTCTCAAAGGGGTTTTTTAAGGGTGTTCCCTTTTTAGGATGCCCTTTTAGAGAAGCCTCACCACAGCACCTTCATGGTATCAATGTTTCCTTAACGTACTCCCAGGCAGAATGGTTGTCATTTGTGGGATAGAGCTAAGGCAAGATGAGCTCCTGTTGGTTCATGCAGAAGATACTGAAGAGGGTGGCAGGCAGAATCTCCCAGTCATATGCACATGTTGCAACTCATCTTGGACCAATAATGATAAGGTATAAGCAAAATAATCGCATGAAAGAGCCTGCCAAGGTCTAAACTGAGCAAGAAGCAATTCAGCAATTATGTGGCAGAAAATATTCCCCGAATGTACTGGGTGCCACAAGCCCAATGAAAAGCAACTTGCAAGCACACCTTGACAAATTGTCTATACATCCTATAAAATCCAGAAGAAAGCTTTGTTTGTCATGATGCAAGAACTATGGTCAGCATTAGCAGTAAATTTGAGAGACTGAGATCATATTCCACATTCCTTGGCTAAGGAGTGAGGATCATTACTATCATTGCACGCACTAAACAAATTCATGTGCAGCCACTGCCCTCAAGAAATACATACCATAAATTGCCAAGGACTATGCCATCGCCCCCAAATGGTCTCAAAAGTGGAATGAAAAGGTAACTGGCAAAACTCTAAGCTCTCTCCATTAACAACTGTAATGACTGATTCATTTCAAGCTTCTCCATTCTCGATTACAGTGAAAATATGAGATATCGAAGAATGCAAAACACATCAGAAAGACGATATTTAAAATTAAAAAAATAAACATAAACAAAACAACTACACTGAAGATTTATTACATTTCAGTTTTTCATCACTAAGATTTGGAGTGACTTAGAGAACTGGTTCTTTCCTTCAAGTATCACAAGCAGGCAAAGCTAGCCTTATTAAAATGGAAATAGAACGTTTGCCTGTTGTATCTAACTAATAGTACTGAAGCCCACTGAATGTCGATGGAATAGATGCAAGTTGCCTATTGACATTCAAGCGGCTTCTGCACTATTAGTTAGCATGGCTTAGAGAGTTGTTTAAATGGGTTCAAAATGAAGCAGAATTCAAGAATGGAATTTTATCTTTAAATTATAGGACCAAATTATCTATTCTTTGCAGCGTATTCCCTGTCTGTTTGCACTGGGACATTATAAATGCATGGAAAAAATATGCATGTTTTCTCTAAAACCTACTTTTGCTGTAAGGTAAACCATGTTTAATATTTTTACAGGCTTTGGGTGAACAAAACCATTGCTAAATATTTATACAGTTAAATGTTCTAATATCTCACAACTCTTTAAGGGATTAGAGCTTATCAGGGACTGATTCACTAAGCTTCAGTCAGGCCGTTAGAGATGCTTCAGACAGCTTATAATGTACATTTTGGATTTTCCTTTTGATATCCACAGTGGGTTGAGATTTTTGGTTTATTTTGATAAATGTATCTCTTTTTCACTTTTATCAGCAGCTGCCTTTTGAAATAATATTGTTTGAGAAATTAAATGACTTTAAAGCAAACGTTTCCTAAGTAGAAGTAGAAGTATATATTTTTTTCACATTAAGGACATACAGTACATCAGGTATGGGATGTCTCACAATCTATTAGAGCATTTTGCTTCTGATAGAATTTTGCCCCACCTATAAATAAAGTCATTGTCTATAATTAGTCAGAACCTATGTACATAAGATCACTCATTTTAAACATCCATGTTTATGCCAACAATATTATGAGATATGGACCAATCAACACAAACCAACCTACCCTTCTGCCCACCAGGAATGTTTCATTGAAGTTTCTGACTGGCTAAGAGACAACAACCTGCAAATCAATTACAACAAGACCGAAGCCCTCTACAAAATGAGAGACATCACATTTGTCCCTCCCCCCTCATGATAACACTGAACAACACCACAATCAAAACCAAGGCTGAGGTGGAATCATCCTAGATCAACACTTAACATTCAAAACCCACATAAACAAAATCACCCAAACAATTTACCACAAAACAAAGACACTCCAATGACTCTGACCACTCCTCAAACCAGAAGACTTCCAGACTGTATTATAAGCCTTAGTAATCACCTCGATCACTGCAACTCCATATACCAAGGACTACCACAGTCTACACTTCAACACTCCAAACATTTCTCCATTTAGCAGCAAAGACCCTACAAGAAGCAGCAAGGCAGGATCACATTACCCCAATACTCAAACAGCTTCACTGGCTCCCACTGCAGAGCTGTATAAGATATAAAACAATAATTTAACCCATAAAGCTATCCACTCAGACACCCCCCCACACACACACACACACCTCAGCACACTTCTTCAACCCTCCAAACTACAAAGATCTAGACAAACATCTACAATAAACATCCTTGTCATTCCATACACTACGACCAAATCTAAATAGCAAGCATGTAAAAGAGCATTACAGTTATATGCCCCCCTACATATGGAACGAACTGTCGGACAAGCTCAGACTCATCACTGACATGAAGACTTTCCGAAAAAACTTAAAAACACATCTATTCATGGAACATTTCAACACAACGGCATAACTCCCTCCCTCATAAAGACCAAAACATGATACATATCATTACTGCTGTACATAGTCTGAAATGTATATAGTTAAGAGCCCTCTGGGTCTTGATCGTATGCTGTACATAGCTTCATGCCATTGTTACAATGTACTTGCATTTGTTCCATGTAAACTGCCTTGACCCAGTGAAAGGCGGTATATAAATAAAGCTAAATAAATACATGCACTATGGCATGTTATATGTTCAGTGTGGCTTTTAATATCTGCTAGCAGTGTGACACTATGTTAACAGTTAATGCAGCACATGTGGAGACCGATTCTGTTACCCGCATATCTGACCGCTTTGGCCGGTCAAAAAACAGATGTGCGGCAAATGGACCTTATTCAATTGCCGCGGGGTTTGGATGTACCAATGATGGCAGAATCGGGGACTTAGATGCTCATGAGCTCCCCATATGCTGAACAGATTAGTGTATGGGGAGCTGCCCATCCAGATGCCAGAACACCACTGCTAGTGTGAGCCAGCAGTGGCATCCTGGCTCCATGGCAATGGGCTGTCCACAGGGCAGCTGAGAATGCCATATCAGATAACTGCCCCTGCAGCCTCCTTTCCTATGGAGCAGGGCTACAGGGGCACAACATGCCCATCTGTGTGTGCTGCATAGGTCTGAGCATCTCACTGTGGAGGGGGGGAACCTGGGACTTATTCCACTCTCGGGGTGGGATAAGCCGGGCGTGCAGGTGAAAGATGCGGGACATACGGGGACCTGACCTGAATAGGCCCTGTACATCATTGTGCCTGACCACACCCCCACTCCGCCCTCACTCCACCCCAGCGCCACCCCTTTCCAGTGCTCCCCGCATATCCTTTCTGTATATGCGGGGAGCGCTGGGTGCGGAATCAAGTCCCGATGATGAGAGTGGGTTGGATGTCCAACCCCACTATTCGCGGGTCAGAATGTCTCCCTAAATGTTCATGTGATAATTGCCTGAAAATTCCAGTCAGGGGCCTGAAATGAGTTGAGACTACACCTTACAGTTAATATCAAGGTTGCCTATGTGCACATGCTGCTAACTTTGTAGATAACAGAACAGTTGATGCCATCTCAACTTTGCAAATATCAGCTGTGGTATTAATGCACAGTAGCAACTTTTTCTCTGTGTTACGTGTAAAACTGCCTTCCTCAGAGTTTATGCAGATATTTTTCAGTTATGGTGCATCAATTTATCTTTTACTCTGCAACTGTAAAGCCTTATCACACTTTAGTAACAGAGGCCAAAGTCTATTCGATTAGATTGTTCAGGAATACTGAATATGTTCTTTGGGCATCAAAGGATGACAACCTGAGCCATTTTTAATATACAGTAATAGGATGAAGTGAAAATTGTTGCTATCTGTTTCAGACCAGTGGTCCAGTGCACATGGGACACCAGCACAAATTCAAAAACATGAACATTATTTCTTTTGCTTGAGGAAAAACGGAAGGGAACATGAATCAGGGCAAGGAAAGCATGACAACACATCTCACACTTACTGGACCAAGATACCGGGATTTTTATTCTGGCTCTACAAAAAATAACTTTCTGAAAACCAGTGTATTTTTCCTAGCAAAAAATGTGCCAATACTCATATGTAGGACTCTTTCATTAATACATGAGGACCATGGGTTCAGAGCTGCTGCAAGGATACGAGCTGCCCTAGGGGAACCTTATTCCAAGCACACCGCCCCCCCCCCCCCTCCCTGTTCTGATTGCCACCATTATCACCCCCTTTGCGATGTGCAGTGACGGCAATACTTTTATGAAGTGCCAGAGTTATCTTTAGTTCCGACACTGTGGTGCATTCATGCTTCCGCTCCCATACAATTTCACTTTCTGTTTGCATGAGAGCAGAAGCCGCTTCCGCCCCTATGCAAAAGGAAATGAAATTGTAGGAGGTGGAAGCAAGAACGGTACCATTGCACCAGAGCTGAAGCTAACTCTGGTGCTTTGGTGCTGTTTTAAAAGTATTGCCACCGTTGCACATCCTGGAGAGGGGTGGCGGTGGCGGCAATGAGCACCCTCACCTAGTCGTAGCACCAGCCCTGCATGGGATAATTTTGAAAGACAATTAAAAATGTGTCAGCACACTTTATTAAGAACCCCCTCAGAAACAGCCCTGTTAAAAACACTGAAGTGGTACTTGTGTTATTCATCTACTAGCCTGATGTATTGAAGAGCAGCAGACTGAGAAATAGGGAAGCCAGGATTCAAATCTTACTTCTCTCACCGACGCTCTTTGTGACCTTAGACAAATCACCCCCTCTATTGCCTCAGCTATAAACCTCAACCATAAGTCCTCTAGAGCAGGAAAATACTTGCGTTATCTGTATGTAACTCTTTCTGAGTTTGGCTTTGGATGGGTGAACAATCAAATCTTCAATCTAAATTCTGCAGGTCCAGATTGTAGAACATATATTAGGAAAACAGTGGAACACGGTACAATTTATTCAGCTTTCATCACCAAAGGTCTGGTTTACTAAGGTGTGGAGCACACTACGAGCAACACCATCTATTTAAATTGCCCCCGTACAGGAGCGACTCTTTCATGCATAGATCAGATTCCCATGTTTATTTTGAAACTTAGCCAACTTAGAAGGAAATGATAACCTTCACATTCTCCTAAGAATTTTTTGAAGAGGTCAATATGGGCTCTGTTTCTCCCATCCTAGAACTATGACAAACACTTTCTGGAAAGCAGTTTTGCTACAACTGAATGCTCAAAAAAAAAAAAAAAACTGTCTGAAAGTTATCAGGCTCTCAAATCTGATAGGTGTAAGCAATGCAATGGGTGCTGTCAGTATGGCCTAATAATTACAACAGTGGACTGAATAGAAACATTCAAATCTCTATTTCCTTCCCTGACACTCTGTGACCCGGACAAGTCACTTTGGTACAAGTTTACTAAAGCAAGCTAACCATTGCCATGGGGCTTGCCAGGTGCTAAGCAGGCCATGTTGTTAGCATGAGGCCCCATAGTAAAAATCAGCCATTAACAGGTTAATGTTCAATTGGACAGGGATTGGGCAGGTTAGCGGCATAATATGGGCATTGATGGTGCATCGCATTTGAAGCAGGTGTTGTGTGCATGATAAACACAAATGTTGCTGTTAACACAGGTGCAGTTAATGCCATCTCAAGGGATGGGATGGCAGTAGGTGCAACTGTGTGCACCTTTATCCTGGTTAGTGCAGTGCAGTGAAGTGCATTACCGATACCTAGCAGCAGGGGACTAGGAGCACCTCCATCATCCAAAAAACGTTGTGCTCTGGATGTCCCAGATTCTTTCAAGATGTCTATTCTAAAATGCCACTTTATAAGTGACTTTTCTCATTATTTGGAAAGGCAGGTTATAAAAAGTTCAAAATCAATAAATTAATATGCTAATGGAAATTAATGTTCCATGTATGTGTGTGTGTACACACACACACACACACACACACATAATCTTCTTTGGGTCCATTCAATTTCCTTACTGATGTGGCTGAAGTGACTTTTGAAAAATGATAATGTATAGTTTGGCCAAAAACTCAGCATTTGTTAAACAAAATCGATTCAGTCTCTATAAAAAGACAAAATATTGCCTCTGCGACCTCTGCTGGAGATGGCACTGATGAAATGCTTACTGCTCATGTGACATGAGTTCTGGCAGAAAACACATGGCTTCCTGCAGGCCTTAGATTCCCTCTCCAGGACACTGGAGGAGACAGCTAAGCATGGGCCCAGGAACAGAGAAAAGGTGAGTACAGGACAGCAAATCGAGAGAGATACTGCCAACTCGGGGGTTGAGGATCCCCTGCATAGGTTTTGGCAGGAAAAAAAAACATGCATGCAGGGAGTCATTGCCTAGTCTGAAGGGGAAGTGACTGAACTGCTATTACAGGATTCTGCCCCAGTTTCAAGAAGAGGAGATGAAGTTAGAGAAGAGCATCTCTCTCAAATACAATTAACGCTGAACACTGACATGCTGGTCTTAAAGAGAGCTTGGAGATTAGTCAACTCATGCACCACTTAACTAGGAGTGTCTTCCTCAGATTTAATTATGCTGTTATCTTCCATTACCATTGTTACAATTATACTCTTACAGGTGTAAATCATCCAAGAGCATAATTAAACTTTAAGGCATTTAATAACTGTGAGACATGCTTACTAAAGAGTGAGCTACTAGCATGCCATTGGTCCGCAAATCTAGCCTGTGAAAACTTCAGAGGGCATGGGCATTCATCTCCCTGCCGTTCATACATTGTAAACATGTGGTACCATGTTAACTGGCACATGAGTGCACTTAACACCATACACTGAAGCAATGTTAAGTGCACCCATGCTAGCAATATCCACGGTTAGCATGTACCCAAAATGCCCATGCTAACTGTGATATGTTGTCAATGCCCAGCTTCCACCCCTAACTCACCCAGTCTCCGCCCAATCACATGCTACCCTGCTAGCATGAGATTGTTATTGTGGGGCCCCATGATAACTTTTAGCATAACACACTTACGACATGCTAAATTCCATACTATGTGTAAGTGCGGTTTAGTAAACATATCCCGTATTTTTGGTTTATTTCCCATCAATACAATTTCATTCGATTTTTGCTGAAATTCAAATACTTTTAAACACAGGGGTCTGTTTAACATACGCCAAAGTTTGGCAGTTACTGCACTGCACATCTGTTGAAAAATTAATGCATGGTAACTATAAAGGCTTTGTTGTAAATGTTTGGAACATGTCCAACAAATGCCCATGCAATTACTACATAGGGCAGACATTTACTGCACCTTAAGCATGCTGTCAATAGCATGATTGCAACTGCACTATCAGCAAAGCACTAAGGGATAACTGTTGCTAAAATAAACCCCCTATCACTCCGCCCCCTCCCCCCCCCCCCAAATAAAATCTATAACATCTTCCCCGGACATCCTCTGACATCAGGCTCAAATACCTCACTCCCTTGGATTCTCCCTACATCAACCTTCAAATCCCCTGGACCCCCTTCAATATCAGTCTTCAATTACCTCCACCTCTGCCAACTTCCCAATATCAGCCTTAAAATCCCTCCACCCCCAGACTCACCTGTTTTTTATGATGGGTTGGTCTGGTTTCTAGTGGGGGGCAGGAGTGATGCCCAGATGCTCTAGCCCCATTGGTGCCAAGGTTCAAAATGGCACCTCTAATACCTAGCAGCAGTATCACAGTATTACCACTAGGGGTCAAGGGTCAAGGGTCAAGCTGCCACATAAGGGCTGCCTGTACTTTTTTGTCATCATGACCCCCGTTGAGATAGTACCACAAGTATACTGAAAGGTTTCAGAGGCAACATTTTCAACCCAGGTGATGAAAGACGGGAAGTGACAGAATTCCAGCATGTCCTGTATCTTTTTTGCTCAAAAACAATATGAAAAGGAATGGACATATCTGGGCTCATAAAATCATTACCCAGGCTATGTCATCTCTTATTCCTATGTTAGACTACAACTCTTGACATAGAAAACAATGTGCCCACAGAACAAATAATTTTTAAACTGCTTTGTCAGGTTAATTGAAACCCAAATATTGCTGAGCAAATGTTAAGTTACCATATCACCAAGCTCCAGTCACTATGAGCAACACACCATATGTCAACAACCTGTTAACAATTAATACATGGTCCCATTTAAGGATTTAGTTATATTTGCCAGTGTTCAGTGTGCCTATTGGGGGTTTCCAGGCTTAGATCATTTTATGCTCTCACTCTTACAGTCAGAATTCTAAAAAAGTACCAGTTTGGCCTCTGACTTTTATGACTTTCATGGACTTCTCACAACCCTCAACACGCATTAGGTAGTCAACAAGTGGGACTTCAAGAAAGTGCAACACACTATTGCCCTCTTAAGCTTGGGCTGGCTTTCTCTCGGGCTGCAGCTGGATTCTGTTCCAGTCCAGCTTTTGTTTGCTTTTTACCCTTCAGTACACTGAGAACCATGTGCTTTTAACACCTCTCAAAAGGTACAGCAATATCAGCACTGTCTTCCCAAGACTGAACTGGCTAGTTCTAGGATCGTTATAACTACTTGTTGCAGCCCAGCTTTTGCTTATAACTGTAGTCAGGCTAAGGTTCCCTAACTTCTCCGGTTTGGGCAGTACCCCTCCAGGACACACTTCAATGCTCACAATTAAAACAATCAGCGTCACATGGTGCCTGCCTTTTCCCATCCAATACCTCAACCCAGAGCTTTCAGCTCTTTAGTCCCCAGCTCACTTTAGCTGTTTTTCATCCCCTGCTACTACTGCAGGGGCAACGTCCAGCAATACACTAACAACTTCAAATGCAATCCTAGTTTACCACCAGCCTTTTGCTTTTTCATAAACCTGTTGGTCCTAAAGCCACTTTTGTTCCCCAGTGGCATCTAAATCTACCCATCAACTTCTTAGTCATTTGGAAGGGTTTTTCTACTCATCCAGGAATTCCGGTCACTGAATTAGGTACTCACCCTTCACTCCTAGGCTAAGCACTAGGACTTCATGCAACACAAACAGAGTTTAGGAGGTGTCAACACATCTTCTCTCTTAGGCAAAGTTTTTGAGACTCCTAAGATAAACACTAGGACCTCCTGCCAGGAGACATGGTAGTGATATCCAAGCTCCACCTCGCTGTCTCCATGGGGCCTCCTCAGTTCTCCAGACCTCAGCTTTCTTATGAGGGGAAAGGCAGGGCTATGTCCTCCTGGTTAAACAGGAGCATTGTAGTACCTTTAAGGTGATTCCCATTGCACCAGTCCTAAAGGAATCTCTGATTGACTTTGGACTTCTCCTTTATTCACTCAATATGGAAACTCCCAACCCCATGATGGATCTTCCTCTAGTTCTTGGAGGGCAAAAATACCCGTGCATGCACCTTTGTATATCACAATACAATGGACCAATTAATACAAAGCATAATATAAAAAATGTATATGATAATAATCATAGTGAGGATGATACTCAGACATGTAATCAACATAAAATTTAATATCCCAGGAGGCGTGCTGTCTGCCAGGAGCCAAAATTCAAGATCTTACAGAGAGTTTGCTGAGATCCATCAAGCCTACTGACTATTACCCGATTCTGCTCATCCATGCTGACACAAATCATAGAGGGGGGTATTCTTCTGAGTGCATCAAGAGTAACTACATGGCTCCAGGAGAGAGGGTGAAGCAGATAGGTAAGTAGATGGTTTATATTCAATTGAAGATAAAAGCCAAGACAGAGAGGCTCACATCCTAGAAATGAATGCATGGTTATGTGGATGATGTCATTGAGAGTATTTTGGTTTCTTGGACCATGGGATGATTTTCCAAGGGCTGCTGAGCAGAGATGTTGTCCACCTATTCAAGAAGGGTCAAAGTGTCTTCTACAGTAGGCTGGCTAGCCTATTAAAGAGGGCTTTAAACTAGATTTGTTGGGGATATGTGAAGAAAGCCCCCAGGTAAGTGAAAGCCCTCCAGTAAAGCATTAAATATCCCTGTAGACATGGGTAAAAAGGGCAACATCTGGAAAGTGGTGTTTATTAAGGATTGTAGTGCAGGAAATAAGATTCTGGATGTTGCAACATTAACAGAAGAGGTGGTTTAGTGGCAATTATAAAGACATGGTTTATGAAGAACCATAACTGGGATATTATATTGGGCTATAATTTATTGGCAGTTATGGAGACATAGTTCACAGAGAACCATGACTAGGATATATTTATACTGGGGTATAATTTATTTAGGAAGGACAGAGTAGGGAAAAAAGCAGGAGGAGTGGCACTATATGTAAAAAATAATATGAAAGCTATAGAACTGCAAGGCTTATAACAAAAGGGGGAGGCACTGTGGGTTAAAATGGAATAAGGGAATGGAGCGTTCATGTGCATTGGTGTTGTATACAGACCTCCTTCACAGGCAGAAGTGGACAATGATTTAATTGAAGACATTTGCAGTATTGCTTTGAAAGGAGAGGAGCTGCTGATAGGTGATTACAATATGCTAGATCATGTGAGCAATAAGAAAAAGCTCCCAAGCTGCTAGGAAGAGAACATTCTCACTCTACACGCCATCACTCTGGAACTCCCTCCCTGCCCCAATTCGTGCCATCTCTGACCTATCAACATTCAGAAAAACAATAAAGACCCCACCTCTTCCAACTACATTATGATCATATAACATAACATTGCTTTGATCCCGCCTGCCAGAGCTCAGACACACCTATCGCATAATCCTCTAATCATCCTGTAGATAGTAACCCTGTTACCCAAGTTGACAAACCAGTTTAATGGATAATGTTAACTGTTTCATTTTATTATCTAATGTTGCTAATCTGTTTTCAACCGTTCTATGTAAAGCCTATTCTATGTAAAGCATTCTTACCTGTTCCTTGTAAACTGCGCTGATTTTGAAATAGTGCGGTATATAAAACCAAGTAAATAAATAATAAATAAATACTGATTGGGACATCCATGCTGCAGTGTCATCTAGAAGGAGATCCTGGATTTTATGGGAGAACTATTTCAGCAACTGGTAATAGAACCCACACGTGAGGGGACCATATAGATTTTGTGCTTATGAATGGGAAGAGTGTTCTGATATTATAATGGGTGATTAGCTTTCATTCAGTGATCAGCAGATAGTGTGGTGCAAAATTAGGATAAGGGATGTTATAGTTCATTCAAATGTGAGGCTCCTAGACTTTAGGAAAGCTAACTTTGCCATGATAAAGCAATACCTCAAGGAGTTGTTAGTGGGATGGGAACAGCTGGGAGATGTAGAACAGCAGTGGGAAAAATTGAAAGGGCAAATTTTAAGGGCAAAAAACTTTTTTATTAGAAAATTAAGCAAATGTAAAAGGAAAAGGAATCCACTATGGTAAGTAGCTGAAAAGGTAAAGAAAAAGAGGAAGACCTTCATAAAAAAAGACGAGATCACAGAAACAGGAAGGCAAGTATCAATATTCAGAAAAGCTAAGAAAAGCCAGGAAAGTAGTCAGGAAAGTAAAGATACAAATGGAAGAAAAAATAGCTGATGCAGTAAAATGAGGGGGGCATATTTCAGATATGTTAAAGAGAGAAGGAAGTACAAAAGTGTTATTGTTAGACTCATAATTAAGGGGAGGAATATTTAGAAGCTCATGAGGTTATGCAAAATTGCTTAGCAAATATTTCTGCTCTGTGTTCACAGATGAAGGAGCAGGACCTCAGAAAATACCAATAAATAGGAACAGAAGTGAGGTGGATCATGAATGATTTTCATAAGAGTGTGTTTGCAAGGAGCTAGCTAAACTAAAAGTAGACAAAGTGCTGAGGCCAGATGGGATACATCCAGGATTATTGAAGGAACTTAGGGAAGTTGTAGTGTCTCCACTCTCTGATCTTTTCAATGCAAGTTTGGAGTGGTCCCAAGACATATGGATTGGAGGATCCGAGGCAGCATGGTTTTCCTAGAGGCAAGTCTTTCAGACAAATCTCGTTAATTTCTTTGACTGAGTGACCAGAGAGTTTTATTGAGGGAGAGCTCTACGAGTGGTGTACTTAGATTTCAGTAAAGCCTTTGACACTGTTCCACACAGGCGATTTATACAGTAAATAAACTGAATGTCCTAGGGATGGACTCTAAAGTGACTGACTAGGTTAGAAATTGGTTGAGTGGATAGCAACAAAGGTTACAGGTAAATGGAGCTCAATCTGAGGAGAAGAATATTACCAAAATTATGCCACAAAATTTCTGTCCTTGATCTGATTATTTTTAACATTTTTGTAAGTGATATTAAAGAAGGGCTTTGGGTAATGTTGGCCTCTTTATGGATGATACCAAAATCCACAATAGAGGAGACACCCAGGAATGTGTAGATAACATGAGGAGGGAACTAGCAAAGCTTGACAAATGGCTGAGATTTGACAACTGAGATTTAACACTAAAAAATGCACGTTCAAGCATTTGGGCTACAGAAGTGCAAGAGAGCAGTAGAGTATGGGGGCCATTCTGAGCTGTGCTTAGTAGGGATATACATCCGGTTCGGACATATATGCCCAGCTAAAAGCCCAGGGACAATTCCAGCACATGAGTTTCTCACTTCTCACTTCGGAAACACAAATGAAGATAAAGATCCCACTACTACCAACACACAAAATGATGCAAACATTAGCTCACCCCAAAATGTATGTAGTATAACCCCCTCACGTTAAGGTCATTGTACAGAGTTGTAAATAGTTGCCTATTGCCATCCTATGTAACCAATTAATTGTTCATTCTGTATTTCTGTATTACTGTACATAGTTAAATGTTTTATGTAACTGAATATGTACCGTTCTGTGCAATTCAAAGTTTTGTTTAATGTAAACCGCATTTGATCATTGGAAAATGCTGTATAAAAATTTTAAATAAATAAATACAGTGGAGATTTGCAGGAAGCTCTGGACGGGGACGGGGGGAGGGACAGAGGAAGAGACAGGGAGGAGCGGAGGCAGGACCCTGACCCCAGATGTACAGGGCCTATTCCATCAGTCGCAGAGCCCGCAGGACCCCACCCCTGAAGAGGTGAGTTGGGCAGGGGATTCCCCGCAGCCCGATACCGGCCTTGGCAGGCCTGATCAGGGATTGGGTGGTGGTTAATCATAACTTTAATTCTGTGCAGGCGATCGGGGCTCCTGTATGTATTCCAATTCCATGGTGATAAGATGTCATGGCACCATGGTTCCATGCAGGAGCCCAGTCTGGGCTGGCCAGGGAAACTGATGAACATATGGTGGCATGGTCTTCACAAATCTAAACAATACCAACACCACTTCCTTTCACCACCCTTACTTAACTCAATCCAATCAAATTGGAAATTTTAAATTGATATATCGAATCCTAAAAAAGTACTTTTTTAGTAATAGCGTTCTAAATAATTGTATTCGATTAAATTATAGAGGGAAGGCCGGTGATGTGCGAACGTTTTGAAGCTCTACCCTATGGTGACACTGTTCGCCAAATGAATGGTGTGAGCATTGACTGAGGCCTGTATATATTTACCCCAAGGAATATTTTTGAATTGTATTGTTTATATTTTGATTGGATTGAGTTAAGTAAGGGTGGTGAAAGGAAGTGGTGTTGGTATTGTATAGATATTATTCCTTTCGGCAGTGATTTCTAGTTATCTTCACAAATCTAACCCATTTGGAGAAATTGCCCCCAAGGAAATCAAAAGAAGAAAGAAAATTCCTAAAAGATATATAGAATTAATGCAGCTATGCAGTTGGTAGCAGGTGCCAAATGCATAATTGTTTTGCTTTAAATTTATTTTTGGCCTTGCAAGTCGCTATTTGACAAACGTTTTAAGTATTTTAAACTGGGGGAAAATTTGGGGAGGTCCGAGGACATGGCTAAAAGTTATATGGAAAATGGCAAATTTGGGGAGGTCCAAGGACATGGCTAAAAGTTATATGGAAAATGGCAAATTTCAGCCTCTTTCTTTGCAATTTATGCAGTCAAATCTGAATGCAGAAATAACAGGAGTAATTTAAACAAGTTGTCCATTGTCAGTATTCACACTGAAATGTATAGCTCTACTGTACATGTAACTTTAAAAAGATAACATATCCATTTAAAGTTATTTGTTTGCCATTCAGCTGAATATCAGTCTCTATATATTTGGGAAATTAGTGTTTTTGACTTGCTGCCTTTTAAATATCATATACAGTACCTTAGGTAATTATTGTGTTCTATTGATGCAGATATGAATACTTAAAATAATTAATTGTTTCATCTTCATGGCATAATAGACCTATATATCATTTCTCCACTTGTGCATTGTGTTATGAAGTTAAAATCTGTCACACAAAGCAAGACAGTAAGCCCAGAAGACACCTTTAAAAATGTTGATGAAATAGAAATTCTTTATCCAAAGATGCAAATCTCTGCAAGAGGAGATCCCTGTTGTACTCTTAGTGATCCCTTCTTACAACATAATCAGTTCCAACAGCAAGTCACATAGCAGAAAAGGCCTGTCAGGTGATTAATGCAGTTTCATTCTTCATTCCTATTGCATGAAATTATCAGGTAGCAACTGTGCATCCCTTCGACTTTTCAGCAAGCCTGCGCTGCAATTATCACTGGGTACTGTAGTGCTAGGTGACAGTTATGTTGTGGCTTCTGCAGAGCTGCTAAGACCTTACTTTTAATGGGTAGCATTTGGGGCCATGTAGCAGACATCACTTTCCAAAGGCTCTGTACCAGTTTAGATCACTACTGTACATGCAAAAATGCATCTTTCTGTTACAGGATCTCTCTTTCAACAAATCCCTTTATATTTAAAAAAAATGTCACTGGCTTTGTACAACTTAAATTCCTATCTCATAAAATAATTTCTAACACATTATTTTTTATGGAAATTACAAATTTTCTAACAAACACTTTGTTATCTCTTTGTTAAAAAAAGAGGCATTACACATGATAGAAAAAAAAGGTGTAATTTATAATGGAGCCCATTAGATAAAGGTTATATTTGCAAACTAACATATTTTATCTTGTACAAGTTAAAGAGACATAAATTTGTAATAAGGAAACATCTTTAATAGACATGGGGTATATTTACTACAGATTATTAAGGGAGCAAGTGTGCCGTTAAAGGCTCTCACAGCATTAAAGGAATGGGAGGCGGAGAGTGGGCATCAATGGGATGGAGAGTGGGTGTTGGCAGCGGGTGCACCCTTAATGTCTGTTGCGCAATCAAGAGTTAGAGCTCTTTAATGCTGGGAGCCCTAACGCCAATGACAACCTCTTGGAAAGGGGGGATTTTGAGGGGAGGGAGACTATTTAAATGTCAGCAAAGTGATGCATAGGCAGGGGCACCCAAGATAGTGATAGCAGTGCTCTAGTAGCAGAAACAGCATAATGCCCAAATATTTAAAAAGGCTCTATGTTGATGGTGCAAATGGGGCAAAGGAGGTGGCACGTGGGTTATGCAGTGATGGTTGCTGGTGCGCAAGGCAGACCAGGCAGCTGCCCAGGTGGCACATCTATGATGTCCGTCATAATCCCACAGTGACAGTGGCAGCACACAGACATACTGCTGCTGTTGAAGAAAGGTGATGTGCAACATGGGGCAGTCCAAGAGTCCCTGGCACCCTAGGCAGAGACCACAGCTGCCCCCCCTCCTGCTGCCGCTAACACCGATTCTGGAAGAAGAAGCCAATAGTGCCAACAGCTGTAGCTCTATAGGGGGCTGCAAAAATCAGACACCCAGGGAAATACCACTGCTGTATTTGTCTGCCTCCCCTGAGACATATTGGTAACAGGTGGGCATGGGGTTCCAGCGGTAGCATTTGGTTGGGGGGCAGCATGGCCAGCCATGTGTGCCTATACCCCCCCATCTGGACCTGGCACCCTAGGTGCCCAGCTAAGTTGCATGGTGGATGGGCTTGGACTGCGCCTACATTCCCCGGTGGAGGGGAGCAGGAGTGTCAAGGTGTACACAGCTGCACATGTGCAACATTACTGAAGTCACCTAAAGCACTGAACCAGTGGCTTTGCCACAATGGGAAGGAGGGATGGAGTGGCTTACAGGTCACCCACTCTGACCACTGACCCATGCCACTGGTCTAGGGTACCGTGTGGATCACTCAGCCCATGGATCAGGACACCAGTGCCCACACATAGTGCATGGGAGGGGGGTAATGATGCTGCAGAAGGAACACTATGCAATTGGAGAACAGGGCATGTCAGAGCCAAAATGCCCACCCAGCACCGTCACCAGCAAGATGATAACACCACTACTATCACTATACATTGTTCATAAGATGTTACAAGGCATATGCAGTGCTGTATGAACACATAGGAAGATAGTACCTGCCCGAAGAGTGTGCATGTGATGACAGACACTACTATAGAAGAGAAATAAGGATACAATAGGGAGAGGAGACACCAGGTAAACAAGAAATAGGGATCTAACAGAAGCGTCATGGAAGTATGTCGTTTGCATATTTTTGAAGAGGGAGAGAGCTGAGATGTATACTGCTGCTAACCATTGTTTGGTTTGCATACTTTTGCCACCCATACTGTTGCTACCCATTGTATACCGTTGCCACCCATTTGTATACTGTTGCTACCCATTTGTATACTGTTGCTACCCATACTGCTGCCACCCATTGTTTTGTTTTGCACACTGTTGCCACCCATTGTTTGCATAGTATTGCTATCCACTGTTGCACTGAACTGTTATCCATTGCTTATCCATTGTTGCATAGTACTGCTACACATTGATTGAATACTGTTGCCACCCATTGTTGCATATTACCATCACCCATTGTTGTCCTGAACTGTTATCCACTGCTTATCCTCTGCTTACTACCCATTGGTTGCTACCTATTTGTATACTGTCGCTACCCATACTGCTGCCACCCATTGTCTTGTTTTGCACACCTCTGCCACCCATTGTTTGCATAGTATTGCTACCCACTGTTGCACTGAACTGTTATCCATTGTTGCATAGTACTGCTACCCATTGATTGCATACTGTTGCCACCCATTGTTTCATACTACCATCACCCATTGTTGTCCTGAACTGCTACCCACTGCTTATCCTCTGCTTACTACCCATTGCTTGCACTGAACTGCTACCCACTGCCTGCTTATCTGCCTATCAAGTGCTACCCATTGTTTGCCTAGAACCTTCTACCCATTGCTTGCTCATACCTTGCTGTCCACAACCATGGCCCCACATTTCATTGTCCTCCTCTTCATTATCCTCCCCAACTACCTCCCCTCCTACCAACACCTACCAACACCCACAAACACCCGCCAACACCCTCCCTCCTCTTCCCCCTACCTTACTCACTTCCCCCTCCACTCTGACCCCTAGCCTAGCATCTGCCCTCGAGCTTCCTCACACCATCTCCCACATTCAACCAGCCCCCCTCTCTACCTTCCTCACTTCTTCCTCCATCCTGCACCTAGCCTTGTACCGGCTCTTGAGCTTCTTCACACCATCCCCCACATTAAACCAGCCCCACTCTCTTTAAGGCAACCCCACCCTCGCTTCCGCCATACTATCTCCACTATACCTCACTCTCTAATACTCCTCCTTCTCTCATCTGGTAACATCAATCCCAACCCTGTCCCCCCCCCCCCGACTTCTCTCCCACACTAGAAAAAGTTCCTCACGTACCCTATCTAATCTCATCCCCATCCCGCTCCTCCCCCTTTCCACCCTCTCCCAATCATCCCCCAATCAATTATCCATACCTTTCAAATCCAACCCCCATTCATCCCACAAACAATTATCTATAGATATCAACTCCAACCCTACCCTTAAAAATAATCCCTCACATAACCTACCCGATACCACCAATTTACCCCTCATTTCCCCTCCCTCATGTCCCTCTTGGAGAGCACACTCACCCAGACACATACACCCACACCCTGCTCCCTTTAAATCTCGGCATTACCCTAGAAATAGACCCCCATGTTACTCTGGTAAGAAATCTGCACGTAACTTATCCAACCTTATCCATATCCATCTCCTCCCCCTCTCCGCTCTCCCGTTTTCATGTGCCCTATGGAACGCATGCTCGGTCATAAAAAAAATAACTTTTATTCATGACCTTTTCATCTCAAATGCCCTACATCTTCTTGCCTTGATGGAGACCCGGTTCCCCCCAGACAACACTGCATTCATTGCCTCTCTCTGCTATGGGGGCTACCAGTTCTCCCATACACCCCGACTTACTGGTCGCAGTGGTGGTGTTGGCCTCCTACTCTCTCCCTCCTGCCAATTCCAACCCCTTCTGCCACCCCATGGAGACTCCTTCGAAGTCCAGTCCATTTGCCTCCTCTCACCACTTCCCCTCCGAATAGCTGTTATTTATCACCCACCAGAGAAATCCAAATCAACCTTCCTCACCGACTTTGACTCCTGGCTTTCTGCCTTTATGGATCCCTCCTCCCCCACTCTTATTCTTGGCGATTTCAACATTCACATTGACAACCTCTCTGACCCCCATGCCTCAAAGTTCCTCGCTCTTACCTCCTCGTTCGACCTCCAACTTTGCTCCACTGCCCCCACACATCTACACAGCCACTGCCTTGCCCTAATACTATTCTCCAACTCCTCTCTTTCAAACTTCCGCAAATCAATCCTTCCCCTATCTGACCATCACCTCTTAACATTTACACTTCAAATTCCGCCATCTCAACCTCATCCTGTCTCCTCCGTCCTATTTAGAAACCTTCATACTATTGATCCCCTGACTCTCTTCCACCATCTCTCCCTCTCTTTCCGCCATTTTATCCTCCAAGTCTGTCGACGAGGCATTATCTTCATACAATGCCACATTATCCTCAGCCCTTGACACTCTTGCCCCTCCCACCCCACGTCCTGTCAAACAATCTACTCCCCAACCCTGGCTTTCACTCACAATCCGTTACCTACGCACCTGCTCTCATTCTGCTGAACGAGCTTGGTCCAAATCCCACTCCCCGGAAGACCTTCTACACTTCAAATTCATGCTTGGCTCCTTCCAGTCAGCCTTAGCACTTGTCAAACAAGATTACTATATCCATCTGACCAACTCCCTTGCCTCTGATCCTCGCCGTATCTTTAATACCCTCAACTCCCTCCTCAAGGTCCCCCCATCCCCGATCCCGCCCTCCCTTTTGGCCCAAACTCTAGCTGACTACTTCCACGACAAAATCCACAAGATTACCCTCCAATTCCCTACCCCCCATCTATCTCCCCTCCTCTCCAATTCTCCTCCCCAACCCATACGCCCTCTGCCACCCTCTCCTCCTTTCCTCCGATCTCTGAGGAAGAAACTGCACTCCTTCTGTCTTCCTCAAAACCCACCACCTGTTCATCAGACCCTATCCCCACCCATCTCCTATGTTCCATCCCCCTCACCATTGCCCCTCCATCACTCATATCCTCAACCTCTCACTCTCCACTGCAACTGTCCCCGTTGACTTCAAACATGCTGTGGTCACACCCCTACTCAAGAAACCCTCTCTTGATCCCACATGCCCTTCTAACTATCGGCCCATCTCCCTCCTTCCCTTCATATACAAACTATTAGAACAAGCAGTTCACCGTCGCTGCCTCGACTTTATCACCTCCCAAACCCTCCTCGACCCACTTCAATCCGGCTTCCGTCCTCTTCACTCCACTGAAACGGCACTCACAAAAGTCACAAATGATCTGTTCCTGGCTAAATCCAAGGGCCTCTATTCTATCCTCATCCTTCTTGTCCTTTCTGCTGCCTTTGACACCGTTGACCATGACCTTCTCCTCATTACCCTCTCCTCGCTTGGCTTCAAGGACTCTGTACTATCTTGGTTCTCCTCCTACCTCTCCCATCGCTCATTCAGCGTATGCTCTGGTGGCTCCTCCTCCTCCCCCACCCCGCTCCATGTAGGTGTACCCCAGGGATCTGTCTTAGGCCCCCTCCTCTTCTCTCTCTATACCCAAGGCCTTGGTACACTTATCTCCTCCCATGGCTTTCAGTACCATCTCTATGCTGATGACTCACAAATCTACCTCTCTACACCTAATATTTCCCTGGCAAACCAGTCCAAGTTCTCTGCCTGTCTTTTGGACATCGCTGCCTGGATGTCTCATCAATGACTGAAATTGAACATGTCCAAGACTGAACTCCTTGTCTTTCCACCTAACTCCTACCCTCCACTTCCTCCTCTCTCAATCCATGTTGATGGGTCTACTATCCTTCCTGTTCCCTCGGCCCGTAATCTAGGGGTTATCTTTGGCACCTCTCTCTCCTTCTCTGCTCATATCCAGCTTGTAGCTAAGACCTGCCGCTTCTTTCTCTACAACATCAGCAAAATCTGCCCCTTCCTCTCTGAACACACTACCAAAATGTTTATCCACTCCTTAATCTCCTCCCGCCTCAATTACTGCAAACTACTCCTTTCTGGTCTTCCCGTGAGCCACCTCCTTCCCCTTCAATCTATACAAAATCACGCCGCTCGACTAATCTTCTGACAACCTCACCATGCCCATGTTACTCCTCTTCTCAGATCACTTCACTGGCTCCCGGTCCAGTTCCGCATCCAATTCAAGCTTCTCCTGCTGACCTATAAATGCACTCACTCTATGGCCCCTCAATACCCCCTATCTCTTATCTCTCCCTACATCCCCTCTCGAAATTTGCATTCCGCTAACAAATTACTACTATCAATGCCCTTCACCCGCACCACTAACTCCCAACTACGTTCATTTCACCTTGCTGCACCTCACGCCTGGAACAACCTATCTGCGTCTGTGCGCCAGGCACCCTCCCTGGCCCTCTTTAAGACCAGGCTGAAGACCCACTCTTCACTGTTGCATTCAGATCCTGACTCCTTCCTCATCCCACCCTAACCCCGTCAACGTTTTGACCAACTTCAGACTAAACTGCACCACACCGTACCTTGCATAGAACCGATTAACACTCTACACTGTTTTTAACTAATGTACTTCTCTAGATTATAAGCTCCAATGAGTATGACTCTGATGGGCAGGGACTGTCTCATGTATGCTGACTACCTCTTGTAGGTTAGGTTAGCTGTGCAGCACTGTGTGCGTGGTGCTCTAGAAATGCTAAATAGTAATGTGACGTACATATAGAGAACACTTGTGCAAGGAATAAGGATCAGCAAAGTGAAAGGATTGGAGTCTGGAGATGGCAATAGAAGAACAGGGCATAGAGAGGAGGTTGCCAGAGGATGAGTGTGATTCATGGGAAGGGGTGTAGGGAATGAGGAGAGAGTAAAGGTAATGAGGGGAAGTAGAAGGGATGTATCTATAGGTTAGCACACATCACATGTGTGCTATGGATATGGAAGGGGAGTCAGTGAAGTGACAACAGAAGAGGGTTCATATGAGTGCATCAGGGCTGGCAAAGAATCAGCTGTGCAGCAGTGGTCTGAAGAGACGGAACGGGAGAAAGGTGACTCTGAAGGAGATCAGCAGGGATGAGGGTTCAGTGACAAGATGGGAGGTAAGTGTAGGCAGGACAATGGTTCTTGATATGTGTTCAGAGGGCACGGGGCTCTGTATGAACTGGGACCCCCTCCAAATGTGAGGACTCATTCATCATCATCCATCTGAGGTACATATGTTGCTACATCAGACAGGAGGGGCTGCAAAATGTGAGGTCATTTCATGACTGCACAACTAGCACCAAGGTGATTGCACTACTTCCACCATGGCATGTGATTTGTTTGTGCCTGTCCCATGGATTGTCCCACTGGGTGAACATATCCCATGTGTAAGGCAGGAATGTCAGTACCAATAGCATACACAGAGTGTCCACAAAAAGGCACAAGTACTCGCAAGTAGTAAGGCACCAGACACAAGGCAAGTAGTGAAACCAAGCTTTATTCAACCTTGTAAAAGCCAGAACAACTACCAGCAAAGAAACAAAGCCCGGCATGGCCATGTTTCAGCGTGACTTCCTCAGGGGCTATGATCTACTTAAATATAAATAAACAAATTAATAAATACAGTGGTATATTAAATCATAAAAGCAAAAACCATAAAAAGAATATAAGAACATAAATGCTATAGAACCAACAGAGAATCAGAGAATAAACTCCATTTATCTGGAAATGTAATTTTACAGAAATATAAAATAGGGTCTTTTCAGTCACTGGACCCATTCAGTAGAAGAGACTTCCTAACAAATTATGAATGACGACCTCTGAGTTACTGCTCAGGAAACACCTTAAAGCTCACAATTTCATCAGGCATTCGCATATGTACATATGGTATCAGGCATTTGCATATGTTTTATGAATCATCGGTACTATTCATTATGTTAGTTTTATTTTTGGATAGTGTACATTTACTTTTAAGATGATCAGTAAAAAAGAAATTAGATAAAACTACTTAGAAAATTTTTATAATTTTGCGCAAAGCATTTTGGAAATGTCCTTGCAATTTAGTTACAGATGCTATAGTAAGTGTTCCAGCCATGAATCATATAAGAGCTTAAAGGTTCCAAGTAGTGCCCTAAAAAGTGTTGTCAGACGGCTGCCTGGGTGAGAATGTTCACAGTCTTGGCAAGTGCATATATCAATATGATTTGCAAGGGATTGTGGGCAATGCAGTCCATTCACACCAGACACAGCTGCTCACAATAATTAGTTGTGCTTAAGGGTAAAGCCAATAAGATATTTATTTATGGGGTTATTTCTCCCAACACAGATATGCTTGGTAGCACATAAATCAGGTTACTTCCTTTCAGTGTTAAACTTGGAAAAACAAAATCAGGAAAACAACATTTGAACTTGTCAGGCAATCAAAGCAAAAGAATAAAGACCTGGTTGGCAACAAACTGGTCTTTTCTGTAGGCTTTAGCTAATATTTTCTTAGCAGTGTATCAAACAACAAACAAAGTCCACAAAGAAGAGAAAAACTGTTCTTTTAAGGTTAACTTCTTATATCTTCACACATAGATTCAGAAGTGATTCTCTCAGAGCTCACAAGCAATTAGGTAAGGCTCAATTGCTAGCAGTTACCCAGCTGAAACCCCTTAGCTGGCTTGCTTTCTACTGCGTGGCTAAAAATCCTACTCAGGAGCTTTTCTGAGTAGATTAAAGAACAAGTTTGTATTTCTTTGTGATGGTTGCTGTACTTTGTAACAGAAAATCACCAAAGGAGTTTAGACAGAGAGCAGTCCATGTAAACACATCCTTCATCTGCAATCCCTCCCCCATCTTCAACAATCATGGGTTCAATATCATGGATTGGCACAGATGAATTTCTCAATGGAGCACTTTCAGGAGAATACTTGTTTCCCTGCTGTCTTTCAAGGTTATAGCTAGGGCATAGATCACTGTTCATACCTGAGCTTCCATTGCTGTTAGAGTTCCTCTCTATATAGCCTGGCCAGTATGTAGTCCAGTTCCTATGTCCAGCCTTCCAATCCAGATCCCTGGACACTGGATCTCTCTTCACATACCTTCTGGCACGGGTCTTAGGGTCCCTTCCACGTGCAGCCGTCTCCCTCACAGGTACCGTCTGGAGATTCCTAGCTCTGCAGCACCATTCCTCTGGCTTTCCCCAGTCCAATGGTGTATGCTGGCCCTTGGAATGCCTCCCAGTATACGTACTGCTCCTGACTCCTCTAGTCCTCCCAAAGGCTTTTCTCTTCTTTCTTCCAAAGGGTTTCTTGCCCTCTCTGTCCGTCCGGTTTGGCTTCTGCTTCTGATGATCCTCCCGATGAAACTGAGGATGAGGATATCCAAGTTGATCATGAAGATGATGAGGATGATTCTCTGTAGAATAAACTCTACCTTTATTCTGCTTAGATGAGTGCTCCTCCCTAACACAGCGCAGCTGTGCTGAATCAGGCCCTGCCCTTTGAGATGAGTGCTTAGGGATTACCTTATAGCCCTCCTGATTGAACACACGTTTCCCCACTTCAGCTCCTCTAATGGCTGTTGGAAACCTGGTGCATTCTGGGATTGGTAGTCTTTTATGGGAAAATTCTGTTTTCTTATTTCTACCAGAACTGACAGGTTGCTTGTTCAGAGTCACTTCACCTTTCCTATAGCTCCTTCCTGAGCTATGATAAGCTTCCTTATCACAGTGTTTATATGGCAACATGTAAGGTGTGTGTGTGTCCTGTTGGTTTCCAGTTACCACTGAGTGTATTTATAGCATTTTGTAGAATAAGTAGAATAACTAATATATGTACTATATTTATTTACATACTGCACACTCGTGAAACCAAATTTTAAATCATACGTGGCTAACAGAATTGAGATGTCCATGTTGGGACATACATAGTTCTGCCAGTATTCTAAAAAAGGCTCTGCCAAATGGGGAACTTTTTCTAAAATACGAACAAGGACATGCAGAAGTGCATGTGTATTTGTCTACACATGGGAAAAATGAACGGAGGAAACTCGGCAACTTATATATGTAAGCTAGTATTCTGCGTAAGTTATGCATGTGACTTTATATTTTGTAAATCTAAACATATACTGTAAATACCTCCAATTAACTGCAGAGGCCACAATCTTTAAGTTTGATTTGGTGAGGAAAATAAACAACAGAGGATTAAGAATAACTCAATTAACTCCACCTGTAAAAGACTGGTTGAAACAAGCACTTTTTAAAAAATCTATATGTGCCAGGGAGCAGCTGTAAAACCCATCGTAGAAATGGGGAATATAGAAACATTTTTTTCCCTACCCATGCCACACCCAAACCATGCTCCCAACACACCCCCTTGTTATTTCTACACAACGGGGTCTATTCTGAGGCACGAATAGCGGGGATAATCCCTGCTATTCATCCCCCTTTCCTGTCCCCTACTGAGCTCCCTGTACGAACAGGGAGTTTGTACAGGGAAGCTAAATGGGGGCAGGAAAGTGGTGGTGCGGAGGCAAAGACAGGGTAGGCAGTGGGCAGTCTGTGGCCCTGGATGTTCCGGGCCAATTCTGATGTTGGCCCTGTATGTCTGTGGCTGGCAGAGTAGATGGGGAGTAAGTTCCCCTAGACAGCAGAGTACATCAGTCCTTGGGCTGTTTAATAGGGGTAGGGGGCGCAGGAGATTCCCGGCAGCCTGACCCTGGCCAGTGCAATAACAAAATTATCGCTAACTGCTCTTAGCGTGATGAGATGGGATTAGAGCAGAGAGTGGGTGTGTTGACCAATGGCAGCTAGTGCATAGATGACATTGTGTGCTAGCTGCCATAACTGCTAATAGCATGGCTGCACAACGCCACCTCAAGAGCTACTGACAGTCCAGTAGTGTGGCCGCAGCCTCAACCACCATGCTTTGCAAAAAATATAGCATGGCGGCAAGCGCTGCTTACATCACTTCTCTCCCACCCTCATGATCACAACGTTCATGACAGGGCAGTTCCTCACACTCTCCAAATCTGATCTTGTACAAGATCCCCCTCCAATTCCCTCACCCCATGATAATCTATCTATGATCTCCCAGAACATATTATCTGCATTATAAACTCCCACACTGTCTAGCTGTAACCCAATCCTTCTGACACTCCCCAGCCCCCTAGGTACTCACCTGCAATTATCCAGTGGACAAGGCAGGAACCATCCTCCTACCCCATTGCTACTCAGGTTCAAAATGGCACATCTGAGCCCAAGAGACAATCTCACAGTAGTCGTTGTGATCAGGAGTGTGAGCACTTGCTGCCATGGGGGGGGGGGGGTATTTTTGGTGAGGCATGGATGCTGAGGAAGCATTATGTACCATATTGCATACATAGGCATGCACTTGTGCTATCTTCCAATGCATGTAATGTGGTGCCTGTGAGCTAAATATCCACCATGTTTTAACTACAGGGCACATGATGGGCATGTCTCCTGTATTTACTGCACAGGTTTGCACTTACCACAGCTTAACGTTTGTGGTTAAGGTGAGGTAAGTACATATAATTTCTTCAGTTTAATAAAAGGTTCTCTTATTTTTTCCTTAGAATGATTACATCTGTTAGACGCATCCAGTACAGTCTAAAATTAAAACTTTTGACTCAAAGTGGTTTTACTTCACAAGCTTCTTTGAACAAATTGCAAATAAAACAGTCATTACTTTTCTATAAAAGTTCTGTTTGTATATTAATTCAATTGCTTGGTTTTACCATTTGGGCACTATGTATGTTCTTTGGTTTTCCTCATATATATGGAGAGAAACAGAGAAAGAAAGAGACAGAGAGAGATAGATTAAGGAATGGTTAGTTGCTATTTACATTTGTAAAAGAAAGTGATGTACACATTTAAATGATCACATGCATGCAAGTGGCAATTTTAAAAATGCTACAATGTAATCTTCAATACCTGTGGCATGCACAGATTTAAAGGGGCTGTGCTCTGTCTGTGTGGTTTGGTTGGGCCTTTGAAGGATATATGCATCTCATGTCTGCAACAGAAATAGATATGTAGTTCAAAATAATTTCCCCATCAGCATTTATACCAAGAACTCATAACTGTCAGCTAACTGCTCGCTTGGACCTGGGATCGGGAGGAATCATTAAGGGGGGAATTGTGCTCAATTCTATGGTGTGCAAAATCACTTCAAAGAGCTAAAAATATGTTTTGAAGTTTCATACTTTAATTGGCTCCCCTTGGATTACAGCTTTGCAAAATCCTCTACTTATGCTTAAGTATTATCTTAGTACTCATATCTTAGATCTACGAGTGCTACTTTTGAATTAATTGATCATACAATTCTTTTTGCCCACCTGGTGGAGCTTGGCATCTCTGGAACTGGTTTGAGGTGGTTCTCATTCTTTCCTTTGAACTAACATTTCAGAGATTTTGGAAACTCAGTTGTCTTTGATAGCTCTGTGCTTGATTGTGGTGGTCCTCATGGATCAATTTTAACACTTTTGCCCCTCTGATGTTCCTTATTCAGTCATTGGGTAATAGTCCATATTTCTACATTGACAGTATTCATCTTTTGGTCTTTGTTGATTCCTGTGCCCCAGACATAGGAACTTTGAATTGGTGCCGAGCTCTCTGGCAGGCTCCAAGGACGGCCCGTCCATTGATAGGAACTTTGAATTGGTGCTGAGCTCTCTGGCAGGATCCAGGGCCGGCCCGTCCATTGAGCAAGAATGTTTTTTGCACACGGCCCTGCATTTCAGGGGGCCCCACGCAAAAAACATCTTGCATCAGCGATCAACCCAGCCCATAAAAAAAAAAAAACACAAACCAGCTGCCGCTGCCGCCGTGGCAGCGGCAGAATCGAGCACCCCGCGGGGCCCCCCCTGCCCTGCAGAATCCTCGTTTCAGCATCAACTCCCTCAGCGTCGGCTGCCAGAGCCGTGAAGGGAGAGCTTCTCTCGCGGCTCTGTTAATCCCGCCTTGGGGCTGATGGGAAATCCCATCAGCCCCGCGGCGGGATTAACAGAGTCACGAGAGGAGAAGCTCTCCCTTCGCGGCTCTGAAAAGCCCGTGCTTTGGGAGCTGATGCTGAAATAAGGATTATGCAGGGCAGGGGGGGGGGGGCCCGCAGGGTGCTCGATTCTGCCACTACCACGACGGCAGCGACAGCAGCAGCGGCAGCCGGTTTGTGTTTTTTTTTATCTAGCTGGGCTGATGGGGTGGGGGCTAAGACTGTAAATGGGCTGATGGGGGGGTTAGGACAAGTAATGGGCTATGGGGGTGGGCTAAGACTGGAAGTGGGCTGATGGGGGAGTTAGGACAGGTAATGGCCTATGGGGGGGTTAGGACTGGAAATGGGCTGATGGGGGGTTAGGATTGGTAATTGGCTATGGGGGGGCTAAGACTGAAAATGGGATGATGGGGGTTAGGACTGGAAGTGGGCTGATGGGAGGATTTGGACTGGTAATGGGCTATGGGGAGTTAGGACTGTAAATGGGCTGTGGGGGGGGGGGTAAGACTGAAAATGGGTTGATGGGGGTTAGAACCATAAATGGGGTGATGGGGAGATTAGGACTGTTAATGTGTTGTGGGGGTGGATTTGGACTGGTAATGAGTTGTGGGGGGATTTGGACTGGTAATGGGCTATGGGGGGACTAGGACTGCAAATGGGCTGATAGGGGGGCTTAGGCTGGAAGTGGCTGATGGGGGTTAGGACTGGAAATGGGCTGATAGGGGGGCTTAGGCTGGAAGTGGGCTGATGGGGGTTAGGACTGGTAATGGGCTGTGGGGGGGTAAGACTGAAAATGGGGTGATGGGGGGTTAGGACAAGAAGTGGGCTGATGGGGGGCTTAGGACTGGTAATGGGTTATTGGGGGGGCTTAGGACTGGTAATGGGCAATGGGGGCTGGGACTGGTAATGGGCTGTGGGGGTTGCTAGGACTGGAACCGGGCTGAGTGGAAGGGGGGCTTGAACTGCAAATAGCTGATTGGATGGGGGCTTGGAATGGAAATGGGCTGAGTGGAAGGGGGCTTAAACTGCAAATAGCTGATGGGAACGGGGCTTGGAATGGAAATGGGCTGAGTGGGGGGGCTAGGACAGGAAATGGGCTGATGGAGGGGCAAGGATAGGTTTGGAAATGGGCTGTTGGGGGGTGCTAAGATTGGAAATGGGCTGTAGTGGGGGCTTGAAGTGAAATGGACTCATAGAGGGGATAGAACTGGAAGTAGGCTCATGGGAGGCTTGGATTGGAAATGGGCTGAGTGGAGGGGAGCTAGGATTTGACATGGGCTGATGGTGCTGCTAGGAAAGGACTAGAAATGGGCTGATGGGGGCTGGGATTGGAAATGAGCTGATGGAGGGACTCGGATAGGACTGGAAATGGATGGGGGAGCTAGGACTGGAAATGGGCTGATGGTGGGACTAGGATAGGATTGGAAATGGATGGGAGAGCTAGGATTGGAAATGGGCTGATGGGGGGCTAGGACTGGAAATGGGCTGATGCAGGGACTAGAAGGGAGCGAATGCTGGGTTGGGCTGGAGCTAGAAGGGAGCTGATGTTGGGGGGAGGATTAGAATGGGATGGAGCTGGGAGAGTGAAATGGAGAGGGAAAACATATTTTGTGTGGAAGGGAAGACAAATCTACAATTGGCCGGATATTGGGAGAGTAAGTGGGGATTGAGGATGGAGGGGTAAAATTTGATTGGATGAAATAGGAATGAGGAAAGAGCAAAAGGAGAAAGATTAGTATGTTAAAGCAGATGTAGAGAGAGGATGGAAAAAACTAGAAGAGAGAAGAAAGTACAAATGGACAGCAGACGATGGAGAGTTAGCAGAAGACATGAAGAAACCAGAAGAAAGTAGCTAGAGCAATTGCAACTGAAAAAAAATGCACAAAAGGTAGAAAAATATCTCTTTATTTTTAATTTATTAACTGGAATATGTCAGCTCTAGGAAATGTGCATCATTAACGTCTGTGCTTTGTTTAGTACAAGAGGAAATTAATTTATAGTTTATTTCTACAGTGTTGTACATTCCAAGTTTGGCTTTTGGGGATCCCAGTTTAATTATTGTCTTCCTATTTCTAAATTGTGATTCCTTGTTTGGTGATGTTCTGCATGTGTAACTGAGCTGAGGTATTCTGTTTATGTAATTCCTATTTGACATTGCCACTTGTTCTCTTTCCCCAGTAGGTCATGTATTGTTGTTCTCTGAAATGTATTGGTTTAATATTTGCAGTGTTGCCTTTTGATAGGTAGGGTCTAGTGCTTTGTGAGTCCTGGTAGTGCTGTTAGGATACGGCGGGTTTGCTATGGGTCTAAATGGGCAGTGTTTGTAGTAGTTCCTAATGTGCCTGGCGGTTGGCACTGGATTATAGTAATGTAGAAATCTTTTAGTCTTTCTTTATCCATACAGTCATTAAGAGGCATGTTTACTAAAAGTTAGTGTATGGTAACATTATGCAAATGAGGCACCTTATGCAAATGAGGCCCCGCACTGAGTCTCCGCACATGGCCCCGCACCCCCTTTGGGCCGCCCCTGGCAGGCTCCACCTCAAAAATTTTAAATTGAATCCTACAGAATGTTAAACCATCTGGCTTTCAAGAAAAACACCACTCCCGATTACAGCTCTGTTTGTTCAGGATATTGCAATCACAGTTAAGAAATCAGTTACTATTCTATGGATCATGGAGATGTGTTTGTCCTGATCATGTCCAAGTTGCATGGGGATAGGTTGGGGCATGCCAAGTGTGTACAGTAGTTGATGGAACAAAAAGCTACAAGTGCATCTCTAATTTCATATAGGAGATGCAAATAGAAGACAGAAATTGCCCATGGGGTATGTTTACTAAAGGGCGGTAAGGGAGAAAGTATACTGATAATGCATGTTACTGGCACCAGTGAGCGGTTAATGACATGGAAGGTACCCATAACACTGCATTAACAAGCATTAGAAGGGCCTGCAGCATTAAGGGAAAAGAAAGTGGAGAATGGACATTAATGGGGCAGAGAGTGGTCATTGACAACATTTGCTCCCATACCACTGGGTTGTGCAATCACGCATTAGAGGCCTCGGCACTGGAACTCCTAACACCCACTAAAACCTCACAGAAAGGGGTATGTTTGAGGGGCCAGAGACTATTTAAATGAATGCAATCTGCTCCACACACAGGGGATCCCAAGAAAGTGATAGTAGTGCTCCAGTAGCAGCAACAGCATAGTGCCCTATTATGAAAGAGCACTATTGTTTGTTATTTATTTATGTAACATTTTTTTATACTGTTATTTATAATATCATAGTGATTTACATAGAACTCAACTGTATAGCACATAGAACATTGTGTCAAAACATGAAACTATATACATTGTAAATATCAAAAATTAACAAGGTTTAAGAGTAATCTGTAACCTGTACAGAGGTGACTGTACAAAGTAGTAGCTTGTGTGTAGTGGGAGTGATAGCTGTTAGGAATTATGGATATGAATGTGAATGATAGGAAGTAGGGTGCTGTGGATAGTTTATGTGATATTTTCATAGGCTTCCCTGAGGAGATGTGTTTTTAGCTCTTTTTGGAAATCATTTTGATGGTGCAACATGGTGAAATCATGCTGATGGTACACTATGTTGATGATGCAAAGTTGGCAAAGGAAGTGTCACATGGGTGATGCAGTGGGGCTGGCTAATCCGCAAGGAGGACCAGGCCGCTGCCTAGGCTACACATCAGTGATGTCCATCATGACCCCACAGTGACAGTGGCAGCACACAGACATGCTGCCGCAGTCAGAAGGGAATTGCATCACCCCCCGCTGCAACCATGCTGCCATGTCAGCATGGTGTGAGGATGGTGGTGGTGGTTACAGTGGCTGCTGCCTGCTACAGAAAAAAGCATTGTCCCGACCCTGTGTGTCTGGTGCAATGTTGCATTTGCCACAGTGGGATGGTGTTCATATCAGCTATAGGGACAACGGAGCACATAGTGATCCCTCCCCATCAAGATCCAACATAGAAGCACGTGTGGCTGAAGTCCCCATGGAGGGGGGCAGGAGCGGGAAGATGTTCATAGCTGGACATGTGCAACATCAAGGAGACCACCTGCAGCAATGCAGTGGTGGGTGTGCCATGATGGCAGGGAGGGAGGGATTGGCTGGCATGCTGCCTACCTTGAGCATTGGACCATGGCACTCAGCTAACAATTTGAGTGGATGGGTTGGACCTGAGGTCAGGATGCCCCCCACCTACACATATTGAATAGATATGTGCATATGGGGGGAACATAATGCCACTAAGGAAGGAATACAACACAATGGGATAACATGCCATGTCAGAGGAAAAATGCCCACCCAGCCCCTTCACCCACCAAATGGCAATAATAAACTGTGTTTGAACTGGGGATCGCTCCATAAATAAGAACCAAGTCAGTAACAACCATCTGAGCCACATGTGAATCTACGTCAACTATGTCGGCCTGTGAAAAAAGAGGTTAAACATTACTGCCCCACAAGCACACACCAGGTATTGGGAACCCTGGTCATTCTGCTAGTACCACCATGGCATGCGATGTATGTATGCCTGTATCATGAGCTGTCCCTTTGACTTCACAGATGTAAGTCAAAGGGACAGCTCATGTAAGTGGTGCAGTAAGTGATGCATGTAAGTGGTGGCAGTAGCATAGCAAGCCTACTGACCTAACTACATATTCCTCTTCCACACTCGCTAAAAATACTTTGTCAGAATGTTGTGGCACAAGGCCTGTAGAGATCTAAGCAGACACAGCCATACCCCTACGCGTACCTGCATGCACCCTGACAATGACCACATCTATATCCAATGCCGGTGTGTATATAGGAGGAGGGTCACAGGTTCAAGGCCCAGCTGTAGATCAGGGAGTGCATGTCCTTGTGTATTAACTATATCCTATGCTGCAGGGACTGCATCAGCATATGCAACCTACAATTAATCATCCAGCAAGAGTCCACACATTCATCAGCCACACTGACAAGTTCCAACACCCATGGCTGGATGTCAGGGCAGGCTGAAAGCACTGATACACTGAGCAAGTTTTGAGTGCCCAAGCAGCACAAAGTGTGCTAATAGTGCCCAAACACATCGGCAATGCTTGAGCAACTAAGGAGCCTGAAGGGGAAGGCAGGAATACTAACCAGCATCACTTTTGCACTGCAATGTTGTGTGTGTGTGTGTGTGTGTGTGTGTGTGTGTGTGTGTGTGTGTGTGTGTGTGTCTCCAGAGTATTGTGAGCTTCAGCAATGCATTGTGCCTGGCAATGCATAAGCTGTTCCCAACGTCAGATTGAAAGGGTGCATAATGAGGAGCAGAGATTTGTGGGTATTGCATGAAACAGAGTGGTGTGCAAAGGGTGTTTATGGGTCAGAGGTAGGGTCAATGGCTGAGCCATGTTAGTGTCAGCCTGCCATGGCCATGGCCTGGGTGCACACATCATGTCATGTTGAGAGGCCACTCTCACTCTGACCAAGCTGTGACCATGGCACAACTCTGTATCCACATTGTGTTTATATAGGATCAAGTGGTGGTGATATGGGTACTTTTCCATTCTTGGTAGTCCAATCACTGCAACAGTTGCTGGATGTCCATGCTGCTTGTACCAAGCTAGGGTGTGCATGTGTTCTCTGTGCATATGCAGTGTGTAATGATTAGCAGACTGGGTATAGTTGGTATATGAATGGCTGACATATCCCTGTGGTGGCCAACACATGCAGATTGACTGTGATTGCTGCAGTACATTGCCAGTCTGAGAGGTTAGGGCAAGCAGCTGTTCTTGGGCAGCTATTTATGGTCACTGCAGGCCCATCAGTTTGGCATCAGCACCCCTACCTAGACAAAAGTCACTTCATCCATGTTCCTTGGAAACAGCTGCTGCAACTGTGGGTTTGACAAGAGATGTTATAGGAGAAGCCTTGGACAACATGAGCAGTATAGAAGGCACAAATATGACAGGCCATTCTGGCATGTTGCATTTGTGCAGAGAACCATGTGACTAGCATCACTCAGTGGAAGTCATATAGATCTGCTCCCAGACCAGAAGAGTCCATCTTTTGCAGTGCAAGCTCTGGGGACCAGGTGATGAGTCCCTCCCTCCCACCCCCTACAATCAGGATGACCACAGAAATCGGTCAGTAGCAGTTTGCAGCTGTTATGTGTTTGAAGCACACAATGTCCCTGCATATTACAGAGCTGATCTGATGGATTGTGCATTCTCCATATGGTGATCAATTGCAAATATATTCTCAGATTGTGTGGTGCATCATGAGTAATGGAGGGGCTCACCGATACTGGAACCCAGAGCACTATTTGCAGGCATAGTGGTAACTGAGCTCACTGTGGTACTGCCCAATGCCTGCTTGTTGTATATGATGGTTGGAGACATTAGCATTGTCCCCCCATAGAGGCCAGGATGGTCTGCAAAGGACCACAAGGGTCATTATTGTGATTTGTGTCAGGTGTATGAACAGGTATACCTCTCTCACTGTGTGCAGAAGGTCACAAGAGACTGCATGCCCTGCACATATGCTGCCTCAAGGGTTAGTGCCACACTGCAGTGCAGCAGACTCCTATATGAGTATTTTGGTTACCGTCAGGGGTACAGTGGAGGAACAGGCAACTTGACCACATATGTACCTTGGGCTTGGGACAAGAGATGCATCCTGCAGCTGTGTGTCTGTTGTGCATTATGTACTTCATGTGCGGTGCAGTAGGCAGCTACTAGGTGTGCTGTACCATGGTCTTAGGATGTGCCAGCCAGGTTGTTTCATGTCATGTTTAATGGTTAGAGCACTGTTTCTGTAAACAATGGACAAGAGATCAATTCCTACTTGTCCTCTTTGTGCAGGTGTGATACTCAGTTCATCTTAATGCCAGGAACAGTCCAGGGTCTGCTATGACTGTCTGACACACATTTTTATGCTTTCTTATGTGTTCCAACAGCACATTGGATCTGCAAACATGCAATTCACAATCATGCCCTTCTGAGAGCATTTTTTTTTATAAGCTTTATTTAATTCCACCAACAAGTCAAGACAAAACATCATGCAAACGTCTCCACAGGGGGGTGTACTCTGATCCCCGCCGGGAGTCAACATACAAAAATATAATAGGTGGGTAATTTACATTTTATCCCATCCCCCCTCCCTTCCCACCCCCCCAACCCCCCCTCCCACCAACCGTCCCACACTCCACTACCAACATCCTAAACCAAGCAGGTCATCAAAGGGCAACTCGGACTGATCCAACACCACCACTCTCCTTGGCCAAACTCACTTAACTCCCCAACTGAAGGGTTTCATTGAAACTGTGAGCCCCGAGTTGCTGAATATAAGGCTCCCAAATTGACAGGAAAACTGTCCAATGCTTGGCACTGCCCCGCGCCAGCCACCGCTCCGTTAACATTAACTGATGGAAGCTGTTCCGCCATTCACTAAAAGTAGGCGACTGGCGTTCTCTCCACAGACGGAGAATCGGCCCTTTACCCACCAAACAGGCCTTTCGCACTAGCAAACGTTCCCCTAATTTTGCAGGCCCGGGGACCGCTATCTGATCCAATACTATGAAGGAGCCAGTCCATCGAATACGTTGCTGAAGCAGTGTGCTAAGAAAGTTGCATATCCGAGCCCAGTAGGAACGCACTCCCCGACATCCCCACCACATATGTAACAGAGTCGCCAAAGACTCTGAACAACATGGGCAAGAACCATCTGTCTCCAGGCGACTGCGCAAGGCACGCCATGGCGAAAAGTGAGCCCTAGTCACGCATTTAAATTGGATCTCTCTCCAACGCGCCCCTTGCGCCACACGAACAATCCTTTTCAATGCCGTACGGACCAACCCCGGGGCCACCTCCCCACCCAATTAATTCAGCTGCCCAAGCTATTTCAACTCCACTATAATCGGGGAGAGCTCTATACTGATCTAAGAAGAGCTTCAATTTAGAAATCGATGGGGGATGCTCCTCCCCCAACTGAAAAAATTCCAAGATACAGGCCGACCGCTCGATCTGCAGCGCGCCGCGCAGCAAGGAGGCCACATAATGGGAGACTTGTATGTATGCAAAGCAGTGGGTAGTGGGCAGATCATACTCCCGACTCAAAGTCCTAAAGGACTTACATCGTCCCTCAGGGTCGACTAAATGCCCCACATTCCGGATACCTCATGAGCACCAGTCTCGGAACACCGCCGTCTCGGATCCAGGAGTGAATTGGGCGTTCCCCCGTAATGGTAACCAGCTGGAAACCCTCCACGCGTCATTCCAGTTTTTATTAATCTGCTGCCAGGTACGCTGAACCGAGTCCACCAATGCACTCTGCCGAACAAAATCTGGTAGGTCCCTATACGACCCAAGTAAGATCCCCAACAAAGTCGCGGGAGCCACTAAGCACTCCTCCAAGGCCCTGGGTGTATAGACTTCAGTCCCTCCTAACCAATCGCCCAAGTGTCTAGCTTGACAGGCCAAAGCATACATCTTCAAATCTGGCATTCCCATACCCCCTGCTCGCCACTTTCCCAACAACCGACCCCACTGGATACGCGCCCTCTTCCCCCACCAAAGAAACATCTTAAGAGAAGCTTCAACTCTACGCAGATCCCGACCCAACAGCCAGACCGGCAGGGTTTGCAACCAATATAAGATTCGAGGTAAAATAATCATCTGCACTGCCGCTATTCTCCCGGCCAAGGACAACGGAAGGGATTCCCAGGCTTTTAGCTGCACAGCCAAATGTCTCAGGATACGATCTAAATTACACCTATATAACTCTTGTGGTCTTCCAGTCAATACTATACCCAAATAGACAAACTCCCCTTCTGCCCACCGTAAAGGGAAGGGCCCCCCCCCAGGAGCCACGGAGATGCCCCAAAACATCCACTGCTTCAGACCTATCCTTATTAATACGAAGGCCTGCAAATGCCCCGAATCGCAGGAATTCCTCCAATAGAGGTTGCAAAGAACTGACCGGGCTTGTCAAATGGACTAACAAATCGTCCGCAAATGCCGAAATAATAAATTCCTGTGATCGCATCCTCGCTCCCTTTATCGTTCCCGAGGTCACAATAGTACGGATCAGGGGATCTATTGAGAGAACAAATAACAAGGGCGATAGAGGACAGCCTTGCCGCGTACCCCGTTCTAGCACAAAATCCTCCGATAACAGTCCGTTACACAAAATGCCTGCTGTTGGTGTGACATACAAACTCTGTACCATTTTACAGAAGGCAGTCCCTATACCATAGTGTGGCAGGAGTCTCCAGAGATATTGCCAGTCCACCCTGTCGAAAGTTTTTTCTGCATCGAAACTAATCAGTAGCGATGGAATTCATTGGGCATGCACCCACTCCAGGGAAGCCAGAATCTTCCGAAGATTCCGAACTGCATAACGCCCTTTTACAAAACCCACTTGTGCGTCATGAATTAAATGGCCCAGCACACCCGCCAACCTTTCAGCCAGAACTTTCGCAAGCAATTTAAAATCAAAGCTAAGGAGGGATATAGGTCGATACGAGGCTGCTAACAGCGGGGCTTTACCCGGCTTCGGGATCAGGGTGATATGGGCATGATTCCGCCCCCAACGAAATGCTCCCCTCTCTGCCCGCCCACTAAAAACCTCTCGCAATAATGGACTAACACAATCACCCAAGATTTTATAAAATTCGGCCCCTAGCCCATCCGGTCCTGGCGCCTTATAGCAATGGGCAGAGGAGATTACTAATTGTATCTCTTGAGGGGTAATGGGTAGATCTAAGGCCTCTCTCTGTTCCTCAGTGAGCTGGGGAAACTCCAAGGCTTCCACATATTCCTGCATCATCTCATTGGATCCAGATTCCGCTTTATATAAATTTTGGAAGAAACTTTGAAAAACCTTTGCAATTTCCGCACTCTCCTTATGAACGCGTCCCTGATCTTCCCTTATAGATGCCACATAAGCAGAGCCCCGGCGAGCCCTCAAACAACGAGCCAACAACTTGCCAGGCTTATCTCCAAAGCAATGCAATCTATAGCGATAGTACAGGACTGACTTCTTAGCTCGCTGATGTAACAACTCATTGAGATCAATCTGGGCTTCCCATAACTGTTTCTTATTCAAGGATGATGGCATATGAGCACACCTCCGACGAAGTTTAGTAATCAGGCGTTCAAGCATGATAATGCGCTCGGCCATCATCCGATGCCTTCGAGCAGTATAGCCTATAATATTCCCCCTAAGGACCACCTTCGCTGTCTCCCATACTAATTCAGGATCATCCAAGTGATTGTGGTGATCACTGATGAACTCCTTCCACCTCTGACGTATAAACTGGTGAAATTGCCCGTCAGAATACAATTCTAAGGGAAACCTCCACAGACGCGTCCAAGACACATCTCTTCCCCAATGCAATTCAAGCCATACCATCGCGTGGTCAGAAACTTCCAGGGGACCAATCTGGGCATCCTCCATGTGAGCAAACAAGGTCCCCGAGGTCAACACATAATCTATGCGTGCACTAGTGCCATGCGCCCTGGATTGATGTGTAAAGTCTCTTTCTAGGGGATGCATCAATCGCCAGGGATCGAGCATACCTAATCTCTTACAGAACCATTTCAGCATCTGAGAGGGCGCCACCCTCTCTCGTCCTCCTCCTCCCCTAGATGTATCCAGTTCCACATCAAGGACTCCATTAAAATCCTCCCCCCCCCCCCCAGAATCACGGGACAATCCGGAAGTTGCTCCACTTTTGAGGCCAAACCACTATAAAAACCCGGGTCAGCAACATTGGGGCCATACAGGTCTCCAATAATCACCGGTTTCCCCTCTAGTTGACCATATATCAACAGAGATCTACCCATATTATCAGCTAAAACAGTCTCCGCCGCAAATCGTATTCGCTTATGAACCAGTATAGCTACTCCACCCTTATGCCCCTGAGCCGGAGACCCCCAAACTTGGCCCACCCAATTCCGACAGAGTTTACCATGCTCAACAGCCGTCTGGTGGGTTTCCTGGAGTAATGCGATATCACACTTGTGCCGAGCTAGTGCCTGCAGTACTTTATACCACTTAATAGGGTTCCCCAGTCCACAAACATTCCAAGTAATAACTCTCAGAGCGACGGGGCAGTGCCAAGGTTCCACCACATGAATATCACCAGTCGTACTTGAGGGACCCCCCCAGCCTGAAGCCCCCCATCAGCCAATATGAAGAGATCATGCCATCTGCAATTAGTTAGTGGAGTGTGCACTATCCCCACCCCTCGTCTCCCCCTCACTCCCCCTCCACCCCCACACCCTCCCCAAACTCTCAAGTCCATCCATATATTGGACAACTTCCCTTGGCAAACGGGATCGCCCCATCAACCCCAAGAAACAATGCCTACCTACTAACCTAAATATAGCACCCTACATTTAACTGCTACAACAAGGATAATCCATAGCCCTCCTCCACTCCCCCCACCACTCTCCCGAACCCCGACCCCTCTCAACCTATGCCCACGTTTAATACCACACCCTACAGGCCCTCCCGCTTATCTGGTACCAATCTCACTTGTCCCTACGAGCCTATAGCTCCTTTCCCCCTCGATAGGGCTCTATCTTTCCCCACCCTGGCGGGCCCCCGCACAGCAAGCCTTAAGGCCCTGTTGTATCACTGCAGTCCAGAAAAACTCTCTGCACAGTACGCAGCTGGAGCCACCAGAAGAACCCCAGCCGTGCTCCACCCCAGGTCGCTAAGATAAAATAAAACCACCTTCGAGCATAGGGCAGCACGGGGGGAGACGCCACCCAGATCCTAGGCTCCTGCAGCAGTAAAAAGGAGGCATCGGTGAGAGTATAGGATTAATAAAGCAAAGCAGGCTCCCACTAACACTCCTGTCAAGCATACCCCTCCACACACACCTACCCCCCTCAAACTTCCACCCCCTGGAATCAATCCAGCCATTGAGTTCTCTCAGATAAATACCATCACTGGAGTGCTAGCTTTTGCACTGCAATATCGGGCTAGTCAGCCCTCTCAGGTATCCCCTTCTACAAAGGTTTGCCTCTCACCTTTAACTCCCCCACCTCCACCTGCACAAAGAGCCACACCAGGGTTCCCCTCCCCCCCCCCCCCCCCAGTTCTCTCGCCGGCCATCAGCACTTAGGAACATACAGGCCGCTGTTCGCCCCTTGGCCCTCCACTACATCTCAGGTGAATTAACAAAACGTCTATACAAAGGGGGGAACAAATGGGCATCTTTTACACAACTATCCTCCCACTACTAATCTTCCAGCAGCCCTCCACCCTACCCACAATCAAATTCCCCTATATCCCAATCAGCCTGCAAGGAAACAGCACATAGAGAAATAAAGACAATTGAAGCAGATGAACAAATTTACGTCTCCATCCGAGTAGCAATTTTTACAAAGCTAGTGAAACTTTGTATCGCTATGTGGCAAACCACGCTGGGTTCAGGAACAGAAATTACCAGGCAACTGTGAGAGCAACGGGGAGTCTTCTGTTAAATGCTAAGTCCGCAGCAGTCTCTAGGGCCCTCTTTTCCCATTGGGACATCCAGCCACCTCGCTCTTGACCCCCCAAGAATCACGAGGCCGTCTGGGTAGTCAGGGTCTCCAGAAAAACAGTAGCCTCGGCCGGGGTTGCTAAATAGCGAGTCTGCCCTTGATGTTCTATCCGCAGCCGGGCAGGATACAGCAATGAGAAGCGCACACCTTGATTCAGCAGTTGGGTACAGACCCCGGAGAAGGCCCGACGCTGCTGACTAACAATTACCGAATAATCCTAGAACACCAGAATCGGTTCAGAGTCCTGCTGATGTCTTCGTCGGCCCCGAGCAGCTTTCAACACCTCTTCTTTTTGCCGATAGTCTAAAAAGCGGGCGATTACCGTGCGTGGCCTCCTCGCCTGTTCTCTGCGTTGTCCCAACCGATGTACTCGCTCCAACTTAATAGGGTCATCTCTCGGGCCTGGCAGTAGACTCCCAATCCAGGACTGTAAGTAGCCAAACAAGGCACCATCTGCAACGCTCTCTGGTATGCCAATAAAACACAGGTTTTTACGCCGACCTCGATTTTCCAGCTCGTCGAGTTTATCCCCCTGCTGTTTAACCAGAGTCTCCAAGGCCGCCACCTTAGCTACCAGGGATTGTTGGATGTCTTCCACATCAGAAACTCTAATTTCGGCCTGATCTAGTCGCTCCACCACATCCGTGAAATGTTGGCCAACAGTTTGTATCTGGTCAGCTAAGTCCTGAAACCGGGTATTGAGCACCTGAACCACTGCGGCACTCACCTCCGCTACCAGATCAGATGTGCCCCCAGCTTTCGGGCTAGGTGGTGGGCCCTACGCCATCTTACTCTCCGTGGTGCGAGGCTTCTCCCTTCTGGGCGTTTTCGATGCCATCGGGTTGGTATTGGCAGGTATACCACTTCAAACACTACTTTTTAGCCTCCGTAGGATATAATAAGTAGACACTTGCGGTTAAAAGCCACTATTGCAGGATTTTAAAGCCGTTTAACGGGGCAGATTACCCGGAGCTGACCGTAAGACGTCCGATCAACTCATTGCCCAACCGGAAGTTCCAGAGCATGACTTTAAAGACTCTGCTGCAGTCCATTGCAGGGGGTAAAACATGTTCACCCTGCAGATGTATGGCACCTGAGTGTAGGAATAGCCTAATGGTTAGAGCACTGGTATAGGAACCAAGATACCAGGGTTTGATTTCCATTAGCATGCCTTGTGTGACTGGTGGGAAATTTTTACAGAGGCTTTATTTGTATGGAAACCCTTTAAAAATATAAGAACATAAGATATGCCATGCTGGGTCAGATCAAGGTCCATCAAGCCCAGTGTCCTGTTTCCAACAGTATCCTGTTTCCAACAATGTAGGTCACAAGTACCTGGCAGTTTCCCCAAAAGACACAGGTTCCACAGTGCTTGTATTAGGGCTAGTGGTAGACTTCCTAGGTCCCTTTAATAATGGTTTATGGACCTAAACTCCAGGAACTTGTCCAAACCTTTTTTAAACCTGACTACACTAAGAGCTTTTACTACATCTTCCGGTAACAAATTCCAGAGTTTGATTACACGTTCAGTGAAAAAATATTTTCTCTTATTAGTCTTAAATGGGTTATATTGTAGCTTCATTGCATGTCCTCTAGTCTTTCTACTTTTTGATGGCGCAAACAACCAATCTACATTTAATCTGTTCCACTCCATTCATTAATTTATAGACTTCTATCATATCTCCCCTCAGCCTTCTCATTTCCAAGATAAAGAGCCCTAACCTTTTAAGCCTTTCCTCATAGGGTTATCCGTCCATCCCCTTTACCATTTTGGTGGCTCTTCTCTGTACCTTTTCTAATTCTACAATATCCTTTTTAAGATAAGGCAAAATGAATTGCACACAATATTCAAGATGTGTTCGAACCATGGAATGACAGAGAGGTATTATAATATCCTTGGTTTTATTCTCCATTCCTTTCCTTATGATTCCTAGTATTCTATTTGCTTTCTTGGCTGCCACTGCACACTGGGCAGAGGATTTCAATGTATTACCCACGATGATGCCTAAATCCTTTTCCCTGGGTGGTGGTTTCTAAGGTGGTATCTTGCATTGTGTAACCAAAGTTTGGGTTGTTCTTTCCTAGGTGCATAACTTTACACTTGTCCACGTTAAATTTCATTTGCCATTTGGACGCCCAGTCTTCCAATTTATTAAGGTCCTCTTGCAACTTTTCACAATCCTCTTCGGTTTTAATAAATGAATAATTTTGTGTCATCTGCAAATTTGATCACCTCGCTCATTATTCCCATTTCCAGGTCATTTATGAATAACTTCACTGCACATGTTGACAGCCCCAGACTCTACCCTCGAGTCGCCCCTTCTCCACCCCTGTCTAACTTCCCTGTACAACCGGCAGGAAGGTTAGATGCCGGCAGCGGAAGGCACAAATAGCTGGGATAGATGTCCTATTGGGACATCCATCCCTACTATTCGTGTCACAGAATAACCTCCTATTTGTTTTTTTCTTTTATCAATGCCTTTCATCGCATTTGCCAATGCTTATGTTGTTTCCCATTTTCATCTTTTGGCTCCTTTTTCCATTTCCTGAAAGATTCTTTTTTTGCCCCAACATCCTCTCTGACCTCACCTTTAAACCATGCTGACAGTTTTGTAGCCTTCCGATATCGGGTGGAAGCCGCTACCGCGGCTTTGTAAACAAGCCCCTTTATCTCCCTAGGATGCCCTGCTGTGACACTGACCCAGTTGACACCCAGGTAATTGAAATCACCCATTATTACTGTGTTGTAACTTTTGTTAGCTTCCCTGATTTTTTTTTCAGCATTTCATTATCCATCTGTTCATTCTGGCCAGTCAGTCAGTACTACATCTCTGACACTTGCTCACTTGATTATTGTGCAATGCAGTGACCCTACTCTACCTATATATGTCATATATTATATCCCACCACTCTGATATTTCCAGTGGGTCAATCTGCGTCCATTTCCTTGCAGTCTCCTTGCTGCCACCATTCCCAGCACAACCAGCTTCATATTATCCTCACCAATGCTAACTGCATCCCAAGATTTAATAAATTCCAAACAGGGTTACACGCCAAAGTACAGCCAAAAATCCCTTCCCACACAGACCAAACTCCCTCCCAAAACACTTGAATTTTCAGGCATTCCCACCAGATATGTAGAAAAGTCCCTAGACTCCTATACCCTCTCCATTCTATATACAGTAACACCTTCTAACAATTCTCCTATAATTGCACTGAAATAGTCTCCTGTGCTACTGCCTTATAGACTTGCTTCCAGTTATCCTCTAGGGCCCACCCACTCAGGTCTCATTCTCACCCCCGCAGGAAGCTCTATTTCCCCTCATGCTCCATGAGTAGAAGCCCATAGAGTCCCACCAGCAATTCCCTGCCTCCCTTGTATCTCTCATATAGGCTTTCTAAAGGGGAGTCCCCTGCAGACTCCCTACAAGATATCTCACCTAATCCACCCTAAACCCCTCACTAACTCCCAAATTATATTGTGCTCATAACTGATCAACAGTTTTGGTTTTCCCACCCTCCAATGTCAGTTGTCCCACCATTTCCAGTCCCTGCTCTCTACCATAAGGATTGTGGATAAAATCTCCCCAGTGGAAACAAAGGATTATACAAATGGGAGAGTGCAATCACACCTGCCTCCCCCCTACCTCTTGCCCCCACAGCTTCTCCCATAGGTATAGAATCCAGTGTGCCAAAGAATTAGATACCCTTTTGCATACCTCTCAGAGATCCAGCCTACATAGCATTTTCTTAAGAGAGAGTCCCCCCTCCGCCACCCCCCCCCCCACTTCCTCCTATTCTTAGAGAACCCATGGTTTCTCCACCAGCCCTGCTTTCCTACTCCAAATGCTGTTCAACTGTGAGGCATAAACTGGGCACTCCCATGCCTCTCTCCCTCATCTCACTGTCTATATAATACCTCTGAGTAACCCTGGGTGGCCTTCTCCTCCATATAAAACTAAAGATCTTTTGATGAATCCTTCTCAGAATATTGTTCTGGAACCTTTACTGGTAGTGTTTGGAACAAGTATAGGAAACATGGTAAAACATTCATTTTTTCTAGTAATTCTCCCTATCCATGATAGACCTAACCCCTTACACTTATTAAGATCTCTAGCTATCTCCCCATTCAGGGACCCATAGTTGCTGATGAAAATGCTTGCTTCCTCCGAGGTAAGTTGTACTTCCAGGTACATTAAGGAACTCACTACCCATTGAAATTCAAACTCTCCCCCTCAATCCCCCTTATATCTCCGCATATCCTCTCAGCCAAGCAAGAGGGCAAACAGAAGGGATGAAAGGGGACATGCCTGTCTGATTCCCCTCTTTTAACCTTTATTCCCCTCCTTTAAACTTTATTCTGACTGCAGGGCCATTGTAAATTTCCTTACTCCATCCAAAGAACCCCTCTCCAATTCCCATCCTCTACATTGTGGATAATATAAAATCCCAATGTACTCTATCAAATGCTTTTTCTATGTCTACCCCTACAACTATCAAGGGAATTTTGCAGTTTTTCACTTTCCATATTATGGTTAAGGCCCTCTGAATATTATCCCCCGCCACCCTTCCCAGCATGAATCCCGATTGGTCCTCCCATACTATTTTCAATATTTTACCCACCAATCTGTCTGCCAAGATCCAGGCCAACAATGTCACATCACAATTAAGCAGTTAAATCATCCTTTAAGAACCACGTTGTGCAGGATCTTTCTCCATTTGTGCAATACTGTTATCCTAGCAACTTTCAGAGAGTTCCCTAATGACCTTCTCTCCTGCACCCCATTAAACATTCCTACCAGACAGGCTATTACGATGTTCCCAAAGGTTTTCTAGAACCCAGCTGAAAGTCAATCTAGCTCTGGAGCCTTCACAGGTTTCGGTGACTTAATTTCCTTATGAACCTCCTGCCTGATTCTGTTATATCTCTCTCCTCAAGCCCAGGTAAGCCCACTATGTCTAAGTACCCCTGAACATTCTGCTAGGAAACATCCTTCTGATAGAGATCCTGGTAAAAGTCCACAAAACTCTTTCTGATATCCCCATCCTTATATTTTATCCACCCGTCCTTATCTTTAATCCTTAATATTGTGGCTTTCAGTTCTGTCTTCCTCAGTTTATTTGCTAGAATCCTACTAGCTCTATTTCCCTCCTCAAAAACCCTCTGCTCCACTTTGTCCACCCCCCATGCTATCTTCTCATCCTCCAGGTTTAGAAGTATCTTTCACACCCGTTCCAGTTCCCTCCAGGTCTTATTAGATTGTGAATGTTTGTGCATTTTTTTCCAATATGCTACCTTACCCTGCCACTCCTCCTCTTCCTTCTCCACCACATCACTAGCTCAAGGAGAGGATTTAGAGTCAAATTAAAATTACCCCCTATCACCAACCTGATAACCAGTGTTAAACCCTCCAGTCCCTCCCTCAACCGATAAAAAAACCAAAACTTGCTGTATATTTGGAGTATAAATCTCCACCAAGGTCATTGCTACATAATTCTCTTTTTCTTGCAAGATCAAATATCTGCCTTCTTTGTCCTTATGCACCTCCTTGATTTCCACCTCACAATTGTTTGAAATCAAATTCCCCACCCCTCCCCTCTGTGGTTGTGCTTGGTTGGTAGCTAAGAAAACTTGAGGATATTGTTTGTTACCCAATAAACGCCTTTCAGATAGCTTTAAATGTGTCTCCTGTATCTCTAAACAACCTATGTCTCTTTGTACCAATGTGTAGCCCTTTAACGTTTAGCATTAGCACCTTCAAACACTTACCCATTCTCAAAAACCTTTCCCCCCCCCCCCCCCCACTGCCCCCAACTCTCCCCAAGAGCCACTCGGAGCATCGGGAGTCTCAGATTAGTAACTTAGGAACCATGGGTGGCAGCTGTAGCAGTTATATCTCGGTGAGCAGCTTCTTCACTGCATTCACATATTTTAGTGGTTCATTTGGGAGGGACTGTAAGGTGTGTATTTTGCTGATAGGTGAACTACTGAAAATGTTCTCTATTATCTGGGTAGTTGGACTTTCCTTCCATCAACATGACATCAGTTTACTATTGCAATGTATTAATATGTAACACAGGTGAGACTAGAGCAAGCAGATTTCAACACCCCTTCCTGTGGCACTGGGGCAGCAATTAACAATTAGTGCTGTAACTTTAGGTTACTGAGATCACGTATCAAGCATATCAGCTGTTGGCATTTTGGAACTTATGACAAACACATTATAAAAAAATGCATTGTTGTATAGTTTAAAGGGCTTATTTTTATTTGCATATATGTTTCACTATAAAGAGCTAATTGGTGATCTCCTTCATATTTTGGGCAAGGAGGTACATTCAAGATGATCCAATGGCTTGTATCTAAGTTTGGTGGCATCAGGAGTCTCAGTTTAGTAACTTAGGAACCATGGAATGTGCTGATGGCAGCTGTAACGCTTATATCTTGCCGAGCAGATTATTCTGTGCATCTGCATATTTTAGTGGTTCATTTGGGAGGTACTGTAAGATGTGTATTTTGCTGATAGGTGACCTACTGAAATTTTCTTTATTATGGTCATATTTTGGGAAAAAATGATGCACAAGTGTGAAAATACATCCAATGATCGATTTCCACAGGAAGACTTTAGGACATTACTGACACTTGAAGGCATTTTGATACTTGAGTTGATTTCAAAAGGAAAAAAAACAAGATCCAAAATCTTACAGTGATCTGAACTTATATTGGTAATAGTCAAGAAAGGTACGAGTTGAAATCTTAGCAACATATCAGCATGAGAAAAAATACTACAGGTAGAGGGTAATTTTATAAGAAAGTGACTACCTTATGCCTGAAAGGAGGCACTTATTAAGATACTATTTTATAAAGAAAAGTAGGTAACTATAGCTGTGGTCAATATTATTGGCACCCTTGCAGTTCAACCCATTAATGCCCAATATCTCCTTAAAAAAAGTGGCCAGTGAAATGGCTTTGGACTATATATACACACATATTTGACACATAAAAGAATCAACTAAAACAAAACAAAACCAATTAAGAAAGGAAATAATAGGATATAGTATTAAAACTGGGACATTGCCAGGACATGATTATTGCACCCTTATAAACAAATCAGTTTGAACAGAACCACATTCCTAATGCAGTAAAATTAGACACATCTATGATCAATCATCAGTACCCACATGACTTGAAACAACTAATGAATGATGGCTCTAATGTTAAAATGGCCACATGTACTCCCTGTTCCATTTTCATAATGGTGAAGGCAAGACAGCTGCCTGAGACTGTCAGAAAAGCCATTATCACCAAACATCAAACTTCAAAGGGAAACAAGGCCATCTCCAAAGACCTTGGGATTTTTGTGTCTACAGTTAGCAATGTTATTAAGACGTTTTCTGCTCATGGAACTGTCAAAAGCATCCCAAGATGTAGTGGGAAGAGGAAAATTAATCCAAGAAGTCTTCGAAGGTTAGTACAAACTGTTGGAAAAACATCACATGCAACATCCAAAGAGCTTAAATCTGACCTGGAGCAATCTGGAGTGTTGCTTTCAACCTGCACCATATGCTGCATACTAAACAAAGGACTTCATGGGCAAAGGCCAAGGAGGCCCCACTGCTCAAAGACAGACATAAAAAGGCATGTCTGATCTTTGCCCACCTTGAGAAACCACAATCGTTCTGGCAAAATCTTCTGTGGACAGAAGAAACCAAACTTAAGCTCTTTGGCAATGCAGACCAGCGATACATTTACAGATGAAGAAATTAAGCTTTTAAGGCAAACAACACCTTTCCTACAGTTAAATATGGTGGAGGTTCTATAATGTTGTGGGGCTGTTTTGCTGCCTTAGAAACTAGAGGCCTGGAACGTATTAAAGGAATAATGAAGCCAGAGGACTATCAAGGTATTTTTGAACAAAATGTGCTACCTAGTGAGAGAAAGCATGACAGACAAAGATTTCTAAAAAAAAAGTATGCAAATTATATTTTATAATTTACACATAACATTGCACCTCACCCAGACTCTGCCCAAACTGCACCTCATGCATGCTCACAGTGAAAGTACACACATTTTACAGAATGGAGTACAGAGTAATTGCATCCATTTACTGTATATGCAAAAGTGGGCATTTATGAGCATAAATGTCTAAAATAACCCCATTTCTTGCCACCTAATTCTAAGCAGCTCCTTATAAAATTGCCTTCAATGTGTCTTATTAATACAAATATGATTCATCTGCTGCAGTTTATTGTGCAAGATTTTTTCAGCTGTAGTGAGTAGCCCTTGATGCTAATGGTGTATCTAATAGCTTTAAGAAGTGGTTAGTATTTATTTGGTATGTTCAGAAAAGAACTATCTAAATACTACAATCTCAATAAATATGTCAGTTCTAATCTCATATTGCATTTTGCAACACTATCGAGGATGATCATAGCAAACCATTCAAATGATAAGAGTGCAATGTGAATGATTATGAAACCAAAGACAAATTGATATGTTCAAAAGTAAATTAGAACTAAAATTAAGTAGGGGCATGATTACCAACATGCACTAACTATTGGCATGGAGGTTTGCCATGTGTTAAATGTGTCTTGCTAACAGCACGGGGCCTTGCACTAAAAATCCTTTGCTAATTGGATAGCATGTAATTTGATGGGGACTGGGTGGTTTAGGGGCAGAATGTGGGTATTGATGATGCACTGCGGTAAGCATGGGCATTTTGGGCAGGCACTAATTGTAAATATTGCCATTAGCATGAGTGCACTTAATGCCTCCTACATGGGTGGCATTAAGTGCACCCTGCTACCAGTTAACACTGTATTATATGTTAGCAATGTGCTAATGGCAGAGGCATGAATGCATATGCCCTATAAAGTTACCATTGGCCTCCAGACTAGTTTCACAATTCATATGCACACTGCTGGTGCTCTCCTTAGTAAGCATGCCCCAGTGCTTGTAATCAAAATAATGGAATGTTGCAGTGACTTATCTGTCAATAAGGACAGTACCTTCTTAAAATTGACACAAGAAGGATAATTTTATATCAGGACCCATAGGTAAGGAAAGCACATAGGTGCACATATTGCATCTATTTTAAAAAGGCAACATTTTTGTCTATGTGCTTTTATAAACAACCATCCTGAAAGTTCTCACACAAAGTTACTCTTGCTCCAAGGCAAGTAGAAGCTTTTTTGTGTACAGTATGTGCTGATAGAAATCACAATGAAGGCAATTGATTCCCTATGATATGGCCAAGAAGGTGCTTATTGTTGGCTTAATTTGTAATGGTACATAGGCATCTATGTGTCTTTATGAAAAATAGGACAAAACTGTCAGAAATTGCTCTTAAATAGAACCTTTGGAGATTGATACCTGTCTGGGACCAGATGTAAATGCTAGCATCTAAAAGTATGTGACTATGCACGTATTTTATCATCAATGCACATAAACCATGGCAATAGGATTACCTATTAATTTTACAGATTATCCTCTAAATGAAGTAGAAGTAAGGGGACTGCAAAAGGGGTTATCTTATGACCGTACAGGTAAACACAGTGCTCTCCAGACGTGGGTGAATTTTTTTAGATTTACTGGAAAATTGAAAATTATGGAATTCTTTTCTGGACACATGGCTAGACATTCAGAACTTTCAGTTTTACAGAATAACTCTAAATGGATCCTCCAAAGGCCTCTGGATCCCATTATCCACACATTTCAGGAGACACTGCTCAAAGACTTTCAAGCTTTAGAAAAAAAAAGAGAGAGGACATGAAAACAGAATGATGACATTGTCATAAAACATGCTGACAAATGGAGGTGGAATAGTTGTTTTAAATAGGACAGATTACACTCAAGAATGTTTTGACAGCTGAATGATTCATTATACTGTGTGGCCTTTTTACTAAACATTGCTAACCAGTTAATGCACATTTTAGTGAGCAGTTACTGGCTGCAGTAAACATGCAGGCATGCCAGCTACCGACCACTGTAATGTACACTAATGTGGACAGTGGGTGGGTTAGAGGTAGAGTGTAGACATCGGGAACATATCAGCATGTGAGTGCAATAAATGTGGCACTTAGTGCAGCTTCACCTAATGACATCTCTATGGGTGTCGTTAGGAGCATAATGGTTTATGGACCTTTCCTCCAGGAACTTGTCCAAACCTTTTTTAAACCCAGCTACACTAACAGCCTTTACTACATCCTCCGGTAACAAATTCCAGAGTTTGATTACACGTTGAGTGAAGAAATATTTTATTTTATTAGTTTTAAATAGTTTACCCTGTAGCTTCATTGCATGTCCCCTAGTCTTTCGATATTCTGATAACGTAAACAATCGATCTACATTTACCCGTTCCACTCCGTTCATTAATTTATAGACTTCTATCATATCTCCCCACAGCCGTCTCTTTTACAGGTTAAAGAGCCCTAACCTTTTTAGCCTTTCTTCATAGGGGTATCCTTCCATCCCCTTTACCATTTTGGTGGCTCTTCTCTGAACCTTTTCTAATAGCACTATATCCTTTTTAAGATACGGTGACCAGAATTGCACACAATATTCAAGGTGCGGTCTCACCATGGAACGATATAGAGGCATTATAATATCTTTTGTTTTATTTTCCATTCTTTCCTTATGATACCTAGCATTCTATTTGCTCTCTTCACTGCCGCTGCACACTGGGCCGAGGGTTTTAACATGCTATCCACAATGATGCCTAAATCTTTTTCCTGGGGTGGTGGTTCCTAATGTGGAACCTTGCATCGTGTAACCATAGTTTGGGTTGTTCTTCCCTAGTTGCATAACTTTGCACTTATCCACATTAAATTTCATCTGCCATTATGATGCCCAGTCTTCCAATTTATCAAGATCCTCTAGCAATTTTCCACAATCCTCTTGGGTTTTAACAACGTTAAATAGTTTTATGTCATCTGCAAATTTGATAACCTCACTCGTAATTCCACTTTCCAGGTCATTTATGAATATGTCAAAAAACAGCGGACCCAGCACAGATCCCTGGGGTACACCACTATTCACTTTTCTCCAATGGGAAAACTGGCCATTTAGCCCAACCCTCTGCTTTCTATCTTTTAACCAGTTCTTGATCCACAGTAGTACACTGCTTCCTATCCCATGACTCTTTAGTTTTGCCAAAAGTCTCTCATGAGGGACCTTGTCAAAGGCTTTCTGAAAGTCCAGATACACTATATCAACCGACTCACCTTTGTCGACCTGTTTATTCACACTTTCAAAAAAACATAATAGATTAGTAACACAAGATCTTCCTTGTCTAAAACCATGTTGGCTGTCTCCCATTAGACCATGACTATCTACATGCTGAGTAATTTTATTCTTTATGATGGTTTCTATCATTTTTCCCGGTACTGACGTGAGGCTCACCGGTCTGTAGTTTCCCGGATCACCCCTGGAACCCTTTTTAAAAATTGGTGTTACATTGGCGATCCTCCAATCTTCAGGTATTACAGATGATTTTAATGAAAATTCACAGATTACTAATAGCAGGTCTACAATCTCATATTTCAGTTCTTTCAACACCCTTGGATGTATACCATCCGGCCCAGGTTATTTGCTACTCTTCAGTTTATCTAATAGTTGTAATACATCTCCCCGATGTATCGATATTTCCTTCAATTCTTCCGCACCTTTAAATACCACTTCAGTCATGGGTAACATCCCTACATCTTCCTCAGTAAAGACCGAAGCAAAGAATTCATTCAGTCTCTCCGCTATCGCCTTGTCGTCTCTTAGTGCCCCTTTAACTCCTCTATCATCTAAAGGACCAACTGACTCTCTCACAGGTTTTTTGCTACGAATGTACTTGAAAAAATCTTTATTTCGCGTTTTTGCTTCCGCAGCAAGCTTCTTCTCAAATTCTCCCTTTGCCTACTTTATCAATGCCTTGCATTTGACTTGCCAGTGCTTGTGCTGTTTTCAGGTTTCGTCGTTTGGTTCTTTTTTCCATTTCCTGAAAGATGCTTTTTTGGCAACAACAGCCTCTCTGACCTCCCCTTTAAACCATGCTGGTAGTTTTTTTTACTTCCTTCCACTTTTCTTTTTTTTAAACTTTTATTTTCATTTTACAACAAGCAAAAAGAAACAACACACCAAAGGAAACAAATACAAACATACAATAAGGAAAAGCAACCCCAATTACCCCCCACCCCTATGCTTCTTCTCTAAGCTGATAAGTATCATCCTATAAGCGCTTACAAACAACAGTAATTGTACATCAAAACAAACAGAAATAGTATCTGCGATACAGAATGATCATGTGACAGAGATTTACACAGATTTAAACAGTCAGATGAGAGCATTGAGCAGTTTGAACATAGTCGTTGAGCATCTTCCATTTAGACAAGTGGTGGGGGTCTGAGCGGAAGAAGCTAACATACGAGGTATTTGCTCATATTTACTGTAGAGACAGACATGATTCCACCATTCATTGGGGCTCAGATGGGAGCTATTTTTCCAGTATTTCGTAATTAGGGAAATAGCTATGCCCAGCATAAAGTCTAAGAGGAAGTAAGCCGATTTGGGAAGAGAGGGGATCCCCGCAGCTGAGCGGAGTCCCACTATCTTCCAAGAGAGGGGCTCTTGAAAGTGCAAAATAGATTGAATATGACCCCAGACCCGACTCCAGTAATACTGTAATGCGGGGCATTCATACATAACATGAGTGAGGGAACCAATGGCCGCATGGCATGTCCAGCATCTATTGCTCTGGGTGGCGTTCCATTTGGCTAACCTGTCAGGAGTATATAAACATCGGTGGGCTAGAAAGAAAAGTGTCTGAGTGAGTGAGGCGGATCGAGAGACCCGTGTCACCTTGCTCCAGACTAGGCTCCATTGCTCCGGGGTCAAAGTTACATGCATTTCCCGCTCCCAGGATTTCTGTACTATAGGAATGCCTCTATTTACAGTATTACATAAAGTTTTGTAAAAGTTAGATGCTACACCCGATAAGCTCCCGATAGATCGGATAATCTCCGACAAACCTTGGGTATGGGGTTCCGATGGCGGGAGCACCTTAGCACTCCGAAGACAATGCTGAAGTTGCACCAACTGAAAGTAGTGTTTCGCTGGGAGACCAAATTCAATTTGTAATTCGCTAAAAGTCTTCCAGCGACCATCAGAGAACAGCTGGTTAGGGATCCAAATGCCCCTAGTGTACCAGGGGCTCCACGCCATCGGTTTATTTTGTATTTGAAATCGAGCATTGTGCCAAAGCGGGAGTCTATCTAGCGGACAAAGTCGGGAGTCTAGAGATTGCTCAAGGGTATTAAAGGCACCTAAAGTGTCTAAGAGCATTGGTGGATAGTGGGAGTCTGATGGGAGAGTCATACCAGGGAGATAAGTAAGAGGGATTGGTTTGCAAAGGTCCTCCTCTATATCTAGCCACACTGGTCTACTCGGTGTTGGGTCTTCCAGCCAACGAGCGCCTTGTTTGAGAAGAAAAGAGTGGTGGTATTTCAGGAAATCAGGGAATCTGACACCACCATTTTCTTTATCTGCTTGTAACTTATGTTTCGCTATCCTAGGTGTCTTGTTTTGCCATAAGTATCTAGTCAGAAGACCCTCTAAATCTTTATATGTACGTCGAGGTAGGAGACATGGCAACATTTCTAAAATGTAGTTCACTTTGTGAACAATCATCATTTTAATGGTTTCTAGGCGGCCCCACCAAGTAAGTGTTAAAGGAGTCCAGCGTTGAGTAAGCGCCCGGACCTTAGAGGTTAAGTCTTTAGCATTAAAGGTGATGGTGTCTTCTAAAGGAGAGCAGTAGTGTACCCCAAGGTATTTGACCATGCGAGGTTGCCATAAAAAGGGAAAGGATTGCATATCTGCCTGATGGATCAAAGGATTTAGTGGAAAGGCAACCGATTTGGTCCAATTTATCTTATAGCCCGAGAGTTGTGAATATTTACCAATTTGCTCTAGGACAGCCGGCACTGAGTCTAGGGAGACAAAGAGCATCAGGTCATCAGCATATGCTGAAATTTTGATTTCCCTATGAGAGAAAGGGACTCCATGAATATCCTTGGATTGCCGGATTAATAAAGCTAAGGGTTCGAGTGCGAGATCGAAAAGAAGTGGAGACAGTGGGCATCCCTGGCGAGTACCGCATTGCAGGGGAAATGGCTGAGACTTTAAAGCATTAGCACAGATACTAGCTGTAGGCTGTGCATACATGGTTTGGAGACAACGGAGAAAGCCTTCTCCGAATCCGTACCAGCGAAGAGTTGCAAACAAGAAGGGCCATTCTAAGCGGTCGAAGGCCTTCTCAGCATCAAGTGAGAGGCCAACCAATGGTCGATCAAGATTAACTGCGGCAGTCAGCACATGACACAGGGTCCTAGCATTATCAGCAGTTGATCTACCGGGAATGAAACCGCATTGATCTGGGTGTATTAAAGTAGACATCTTGTCAGAGAGCCGGGTGGAGAGAATGGTGGCGAATATTTTATAGTCTGCGTTTAGTAGGGAAATTGGACGATAATTAGCTGTTAGTTGCGGATCTCTCCCCTCTTTCTCAAAAACAACTACATTTGCCATTGAGAAGGATCCAGAGGGAGATCCCTCCTCGGCCAGAGCAGAAAAATAAAGTTTCAAAAACGGAGCTAGGTCAGCGTTAAAAGTTTTGTAGAATTCAGCTGGGAGACCGTCCGGGCCTGCGGCTCGACCTGTGGCACATCTCTTGAGTGCCGATTGAATTTCTGATAAAGTGAATGGTTTGTCCATGGCCTCTCTATCTTCGTCAGATAGGGTCGATCGCTGTACCCCTGATAGTAATCGTTCAAATACTTCTGGCTCGAAGTCACATTCAGATTGATAAAGCCGAGTATAAAAATCACGAAAGAGTTCTAATATTTCTGTATCTTTAGTGACCAAGTTCCCCCCCGACGGATTGCGGAGAGCGGTAACACGCTTGGCTTCTTTTTGACCTTTCAGGGCATTGGCTAGCAATTTGCCAGCACGGTTATTTTCCCGATAGTACATCCCTTGTTGTGATTCAATATTTTTAGCAGCAGCGGTATATAAAAGCTGATTGTATTGAAAACGAAGACGTTGTAAGCGAAGTAAAATACATGGGTCAGTACGGGACGTGAGGAGACGCTCTCCAGCTTGTATCTGTTGTTCTAGAATCAGTAAATGTTGCTTTCGTTGTTTCCCCTGTCGGATTTGATAGCTAGTTATAGTTGCACGGATAGACGCCTTGAAACCCTCCCACCAAGCCCAGCTCGCAGTGTCATGGGGTGAATTAAAATGAAAGTAGTCTTGGATAGCGGCCTTTATGTCAACCTGAAAATCTTTTTGATCTAGTAGGGATCTATCAAAAAACCAAGCACGGGGATGTTCACCTTGCGTAGTGACATGTAATGAGAAAGATATGGCAGCATGATCTGAAATATGGAGAGGATGAATCCTAGCCGTGTCCACTTGGGGTATCAGTGCTTTGGAGATAAGAAAAAAATCTATTCTAGATTGTGAGTGATGGGGGGCTGAAAAAAAGGTGAACTCTAAGTCGGAGGGGTGAAGCAGCCTCCATATATCTACTAACGCAAGATCTTTCATCAGAGCTGTAAGGGTATCAAGACTCTTAGGTGGACCACTCGTTCTAGGCGGCTGTCTATCTATCAAAGGATCAAGTACTTGGTTGAAATCGCCGCCGAGTATTAATGGAGTATTGGCAGAGGCCTGTGCCAACTGCGCAATACTTGCATAGTAAGCAGGGTTATCCACATTCGGAGCATAAATACAAATACACGTGATTTCACTATCTCCAACCTTAAGGTGTGCACGGGCCCATCTACCCTCCTTATCAGAGCTAGTATCCAGTACAGTAGCTTGCAAAGACTTCTTAACCAAGATGGCTACCCCACACCGTTTGGAAACGGCGGAAGAGTAGGCAGCCACCATGTAAGGCTTAGCATTAAGTTTCAGTGTTTCAGCGGAGTTTAAATGCGTTTCCTGAAGAAACACTAAATCAGCATGCTCATGATTAAGATAGCTAAGGATTTTCTTTCTTTTGATTGGACTATTGATGCCTTTTACATTCAGTGATAAGAGCTTACATAAGGCCATTCAGAAAAGTTAAAAATTCTGAAAAAGAACATGATAACGCACATAATTTCACAATGTCCCTCATATTAACTGTATATGGCTGTACACATGACATGATAGAAAATAAGCTAATGAAAAACAATGAAGCGCCCCATATAAAAAATAAGCACCGAAGTGCATTAGAGAAGAAGCAAAACCCCAGAAATTACTGGCGACCATGTGTCTGCGGGGAGAAACCCCAGAGAAGGCCTAATTGAAACATATAACCTGTATAGCTGTGCATGTTCCGAATCCAACCGAGGTGCACATCATGGAGGGATAGGAGACCAAGAAAGTTATATATAGACAGAAAGAAAAGTCCAGGCAGTCTCTGTTCCAGGCAGTGATCACCGCGTCGGGCCATTCAAAATGGCGGGCAGATCCGGCGGGTTACAGATCCAAGTTGTTGGATTAGCGCATCTGGTCTGCTTCTTTGGAATCTAAAAATGTTGCTAGTAGATCAGGATCTTCGAATGTTCTAGTTTGGTTATGGAGAGTCACTCTGAGCTTCGCTGGATACAATAGGCCAAAGCGAGCCTGTAGCTGTTGAAGTCTGGGGCGAAAAGCAAGGAGTCTCTTCCGACGGTCAACTGTGGGCTTTGCCAAGTCAGGGAAGAAGGAGACTTTATGACTTTCAAACTCCAAATGATGATTCGCCCGGGCAGCATTTAGAATCTGCTCAACTTGTTGATATCTCAGTAATCGAAAGATGATAGGCCGGGGGGTCATCCGATTGAGGGCCATGTTGGTAGGAACACGATGTGCTCGGTCAATTTCCAGATCTCTGTGAAAAGTGATCTTCAGCAAGGAGGGAAGAGTTTTGACCAGGAATTCTCTTATATCTCCTGCTTCGGCCCCCTCCGGTACTCCAATGAGCCTTACATTGTTGCGACGGGCTCGATTATTGCTATCCTCTAACTCTTTTTGAAGATTCTGTATCTGACGCTCAGCCTTGTCCAGTTTCACCAAGCGCACCGCGTGCGAGTCGAGGACCCCCGCCATGTTGTCCTGCTGTAGTGAGAGACCTTCAAGCCGGTCCTGAAGCATACCGAAGTCTTCTCGCATGGCTCGGAGCGCTTCTCCGTTGGACTGTACCAGTTCCTTCACACCGCGTATTTCCTCCAAGATCTCCTGTTGCATTTCGGGGTTTTCCCGAAGTGGAACTGTCTTTTGTGGGGAAGACAACTCTGTTTTGGAGCGTTTTCCGTGTGAGGAAGAGGGAGACCCGAAGTCTAAGCGCGCTGGTTTGTGGGCCGCCATCCCCCCCGAGGTACCCCGGTAAGTTCGGAGCAAAATATTAAGTTTAGGTAGGTATTAAGTCAGGATTCTGAGTAGGCCTCTCGGGAGCTTCAGCGCGAAGCGTCTAACCCGCTGGACATCAGGCTCCGCCCCCCCTTCCTTCCACTTTTCTTAAAGCGTGGAATACAGCTGGTCTGGGTTTCCAAGATAGTATTTTTCAACAACACCCAAGCTTGATGTAAGTCTTTAACCTTTGCAACTGCTCCTTTTAGTTTTTTCTTAACTATTTTCCTCATTTTATCATAGTCTCCCTTTCAAAAGTTAAAAGGTAGTACTGTGGATTTCCTTACTATCCCTCCTCCACTAATTAAATCAAAGGCGATCATGCTATGATCACTATTGCCAAGTGGCCCCAACACCCTTATCTCTTGCACTAGATCTGGTGTTCCACTAAGGACTAGGTCTAATATGGCTTCCCCTCTGGTCGGTTCATGAACCAGCTGCTCCAAGAAGCAGTCATTTATTTTTCATCTAGGAACTTTATCTCCCTAGCATGTCCTGCCGTGACACTGACCCAGTCGATACCGGGGTAATTGAAATCACCCATTATTATTACTGCGCTATAACATTTGTTAGCTTCCTTGATTTCTTTGAGCATTTCATCATCCATTTGTTCATTCTGGCCAGGCAGTCGATATTACACCCCCACTGCCATCGCCTTCCCCTTTTTACATGGAATTTCAATCCATAGACATTCTACAGCAAATTTTGTTTCCTGCAAAACTTTAATCCTTTCTGACTCAATGCCCTCTCTAACATAGAGTGCAAACCCTCCACCAATTTGATCAGCTCTATCATTACGATATAGTTTGTATCCAGGTATCACAGTGTCCCACTGGTTGTCCTCCTTCCACCATGTCTCTGATATCCCAATCATATCGAACCCCTCATTTAGTGCTATATATTCTAACTCTCCCATCTTATTTTTTAGACTTCTAGCATTTGCATACAAGCATTTTAGAAACTGTATTTTATTCATATTAGTTTGGCTGTTGGTAGACAAGGGTAATTTGGGATCTTTAAGCTCTGTCTGCTCCATACTCGAGGGTATTTTGGCTTCTTTACTCTTTTTTGGAACCTCTCTGCTTTTGGTAGTATCCTTCAAGGATACATTCTTCCGAACCATCTGCTCTTGGGCGACTGTCGCCTTTCCCCTATTATCTAGTTTAAAAGCTGCTCTATCTCCTTTGTAAAGGTTAATGTCAGCAGCCTGGTTCCATACCGGTTAAGGTGAAGCCCATCCCTTCAGAAGAGCCTCTCCTTTCCCCAGAATGTTCTCCAGTTCCTAACAAATCCAAAACCCTCATCTCTGCACCATTGTCTCATCCACGCATTGAGACTCCGGAGCTCTGCCTGCCTTTTGGGTCCTGCACATGGAACAGGAAACATTTTGGAGAATGCTACCCTGGAAGTTCTGGATTTCAACTTCCTTCCTAAAAGCCTAAATTTAGCCTCCAGAACCTCCCTACCACATTTTCCTATGTCATTGGTACCGACATGTACCAAGACAGCAGACTCCTCCCCATCACTATCTAAGACCTTATCTAGGTGGCGCGTGAGGTCCGCTACCTTCGCACCAGGCAGGCATGTTACCAGGCGATCCTCACGTCCACCAGCCACCCAGCTATCTACATGCCTAATGATCGAATCACCAACTATAACGGCTGTCCTAACCCTCCCCTCATGGGCACATGGCCCTGGAGAAACTTCCTCGGTGCGAGAGCATTTTACATCACCTGGAGGACAGGTCCTAGTTACAGGATCACTTCCTGCCACACCAGGGTGATGCTCTCTTGTCACGTGACCTCTCTCCTCCATGGCAACAGGGATGCTGCCAGACTGAAGGTGGGACTTCAGGACTATATCCCTGTAGGTCTCATCTATGTACCTCTCTGTCTTTCTTATGTTTTCCAAGTCTGCTACTCTAATCTCTAGAGAATGGATTTGTTCCCTGAGAGCAAAGAGCTCCTTGCACCTAGTGCACACGTAAGACCTCTCACCAACTGGGAGAAAATCATACATGTGACACTCAATGCAAAAGAATGGAAAGCCCCCATCTCACTGCTGGACTGCTGTCTGCATCTTTAGTTTTAAGTTTTTGTTTAGATCTTTAAGTTCTTTACTTCCTAAGTTTATACTAATAAAACTGTACCTAATATGTTTAATATACCTTGTTCACCTGAAGCTTAATTAATCTCAGGTCCTTAGTGTATGACTGATTTGGGTAACGAGCTGCACCTGAGAGCACCCCCTGTCTTTTAAGATGTGTAAGTACCTATAAAGCTACGATTATCCCAGGGGTGGGTGGGTGTGGGTAGGGAGGGAAATAACACTTATTAAAAGAGGGCTGCTACACAGTACCCTGTCCTGTGCTGCTGAGGTAAGCTATATTCTTGTTTGATTTTAAATTTTAAATTATAGCTCTTTGCTGCTGGTAGGCTCTTACTTATTATGAAATTTAAACTACAAGCGCTCTGCTGGGTTCTAAATTTAACCAGAAAGCTCTCTTCTGTGTTTTAAATTTAAACTAAAAGTACTTTGCTGATGCTAGGCCCTGAATGACTATTAAATTTAAACTACAAGCTCTCTGCTGGGTATGATATGTAACCAGAAAGTTGTCTTCTGTGTTTTAAATTTAAACTTAAACTGCTGCTACTAGGCCCTGACTGATTTAAGAAAAAATAGTGGGTTCACAGATTAATTAGCTTTAATGCAAAGAATTCCTTACAGAAAATTCCCAGAAGTATATACTCACAATTGCAGATCTCTCTCCAGAAGTAACAGTCCCCTTTTGTAGTCCTGCAAGACACACGTTAGCTGCTGGGAAAATACCAATTATGTCCCTGACTGCTAACTCAAATGTTTTGCCCTTAGCAAATGCTGGTAAAGCTCTCTAAGTTTGCAACCATAACAGCATTTAGTAAAAGATCTCCTTTGCCCAACTAAACAAGATTCCATCCCTTCTCTCCAAAGTAAGATTAGCAGTCTTCTTAATCATGGTACAGCCACTGTGTTCCTAACTATAAAAGAAAGAACCTTTCTTGATGTCCAGTTTCCCGGGACCAGATGTAACTGTTAGAACCTAAAGTATGCACCTACACACATATTTTATAAACAATGCACATACAGTAAATCATGATTGCTCATGTTCTGCTCAAACTCCATCCTTGAACATGCCTATACATGGGTCATATAAAAGCACACACCTTCTTGGCACTGTGCATAGCCCCTAAAAAACGGCCTTAAAGCATGAAATTCCTTTATAAAATTATCCCCTATGAAGATAAGTTTATAAACCGTTTCTATGCGTAAAACACTGATAAACACATGTAAAAGGACTCATAAAATTAGGCCATGTGTGGTGCAAGTAGGCACATATTTGATTAGTGTAGGCAGATTCACAATTTATTTGTGTATTTTATAAAAGAAACACACATATACATACTTTATATGCTAACATTTATATCTGCTCCCAAGCCTTCAATGTAAGTATGAGTGCTGCAGAATTTGTGCTAGTATTTTAGAGCCCGATTCAGAGAGGGGCACGTCTGGGCCATCGGGATGGCCCCAAACAAGACGGGTACGTTTTGATCTGATTATGGACTGTGGGAACAAAATGTTCTCATGGCAGTCAGAATAAGGCCCGAGGATGGCCCGGCATGCCCATGTCACGTGTGGGGACATCCTCCCTGCAGGCACCCCCGACTCCCATGGCTCCGGCCCCCCTTTTCCCCAATTCCCGACCCACGACTGGCCTGCCGTAGCCTGGATTGGGCAGCAAGGACCCCCTGCACCCTGCCCTGTCCCTGGGGGGGGGGGGGGGGGAAATTCCCAGCCATGATTGTGCCAAAAGTGCTGCTTATTCCACCTTTGAGGTGGAATAAGCAGCACGTCCCCAAGGGCCCAGCAGAACATACAGGGCCGTGACCGGGCTGACCCATCCCTCCTCCATCCTGATCCCACCCCCTCCTGCCCCTCCATCAGCTCTCCCTGTCCTGAGCATCAGGATGTACTGGGAGAGCCGGAGGGGGAATCGAGCTGGGACATGCAGCCCTGCAACCCGCTTCTCTGCATGAGGCCCATAGGCGCCTATGTGTCTTTAGAAAATAGGTGTAAAATAGGAGTCTTCCTGCCCAATTAATCAAAAAGACCTATTATAAAATGACCCTCTTTATGTGTATTTGATTTTAAAAAAACACGCATAAATGTTGATCTTCCTCCTGATCTGCTAATTCTATGCTTCTTATGTGTATATTTACAAAAGGAGCTATGTTCTCTGAGTGCCTATTTTTATGTGCATCTGTGCTGAGGCAATTGCATAAGTATCAAACTGAGCATGTAGAACAAAGTTCCACACACTCAAGTTGTTTATAAAATCCCTCTCATTGTTTTGAAGCCTGTTTTGGGCAGCACCTTCAGTAGATGTTTACCTCTTCATTGCTTTAATGAACTCTTAGTTGGCAATGCATGCAGTTAAATCAATTTTGAAATATTAGTTCTTTGACAGAACTTCTTTAAATAAATGGTCCTAAAAGCAATTTGATACATAAACTTTATATAAATGCCAGAATTCATTATAATATCATTTATCAAAATCAATTTATACGAGCTCAGCTCTTTGGATAGTGCATGTAACACTAACTGCAATAAATATCTTTGAGAAACATTTTCAAAAGCTGTCAAGACATTTCTTAAAAAAAAACAAGAAAGAATGTGCATGAAGACTGACTACGGGACTCGTTTACCTAGTCCTATATTAGCAGTGTGGGTTTGGGCTTCATTACTAGCATGGGCACTGCGCTTGATGTATGGGTGGAGGGACAGCCATCCCCCTGAATTAAGTGCAGCTCACCACATTACTACCATTGCAGAAAGCAACTACCACCTCGCATTGTTCTGGTGGTGTTTCCTCCTGACCAAGTGCTAGCAGTCGGAGCTTGAAAGGAAAGTGCTTGGCGGAAATGCCCATGCCCCACCCAGGCACCACCCAGATGCACACTACCCGAGTAGCACTGTGGATTTTTTAGTATTGAGTCCCGTATTACTTTTTTAGTGTAGTGTCAAAAATGGATGCTATCTCTGCCTTACCCGGGTAGTGCACTTTACTAAACATTCCCCTAAATGTTCCTAAGTAGATTGTCAGCATCCCAAAACTAAATGCTTACTTTTAGAGCATACAAAAATCCACCTACACCAAAAAAGGCATTTCAGTGATATTCATTAGATATATATCTATCTTATAATTTCCAAATGTGCTTTATACATATTGGGCCCGATTCAGAGACATGGGTTGAAGGCAATGTTCCCGCTAACGTACGCTGGGTCTGCTGCCAACATTCCTGCCGGAGGGGGGAGGTACAGAGTGATCAATGCTCTGCCTCTCCCTCCACCGGCAGGCATGCCGGCAGAGGACCCGGCGCAGAGCGGCATTCCTGCCGGTGGGGGGAGGGGCAGAGCATTGATCGCTCTATACCTCCCCCCGCCGGCAGGAATGTTGGCGGTGGACCCAGCGCAGGTTAGTGGGAACATTGGTCGCAGGGGTGCACGTCCCAGCAGGACGTGCAGCCCCGCAAGCCGTCTGGACCCCATTCCCCATCCAGTTCTCCCCACATGGTTAGAGCAGTAGAATGAGCAGAATTGGGAGAAGGTGGGATCGGGGTGGAGCAAGGATGGGCCAGCCCAGCAGGACATACAGGACCAACTCGTGTCATGACTCTGTATGTCCTGAGGGGTCAGTGGAGATGTGCTGCTTATTCCACCTCGAAGGTGGAATAAGCAGCACTGACCTGGCAATTGGGTCCGGGGACCCCCCCAGGGCCAGGGACAGGTGCGGGGGGATCCCCACCACCCGATCCAGGCCCTGGCTAGCCAGTCGTGGGTCAAGCAGTGGGGAAGAGTGGGTCTTAGTTGTCTGAGCCAGGGGTGCCTGCAGGGAGGACGTCACTGCAGGCAGGTAGGGGCACGCCGCGTCATGCTTGGGCCTGACTCAGGGCTGGCCCATCCATTGTGCGAAAAAGTTTGCAGAGGGTCCCACACTTCAAGGGGCCCTGCACAAACTTCATTCTCACACAATAGATAGCTTCAGAGGTGAGCCGGGGAGGCCCACCTGAGGCCTTGTCTCACCTCTACACAGCCGCCAGCGTGAAGAGCGGCATTTTCTCTCACACTGGCAACTGTGTTCTAGTGAAGCGCGCAAGTGCCGGGAAATGCCCTTTAATCTTTCCCCAAAATCAAAAGTAGAAGAAAATAAATGCCTAAAAGCTGATGTGTATGTGTATGATTATATGTGAAATAATGTCGGAAGCGTAGCCTTGAGGCACTACACACCCCTTGAAGCTACCATTTCCATTTTGCTCAATTTTTTTGAGCTCACAACGGAGCTAACAATAAATAAGGTAAAACACCACAACCAAAGTGTCACCAATAAAAATCATTTGAAATTTGTAGAAGATTTGTCGACACATATAAGAACAAGAAAAAACCTCTAAGCCAAAATTGCTGCAAAGCTATTAAGTCAAAACGGAAGTCACTTATCTGAGTCCCCCGTTATTGATATCGCTTTCGCAGGTAAGCTTAGGTACTTGTTTCAATTCAAAAGTACTCCATCAAACCGCAACCATTGTCTTAAAGAAGGACTGATGATCGAATGCACAAAAGTAGCAAAAATTCAGCGCGGACACAGCACTGCGTTTCGGGCGGTCAACTTTCTCTCGCCCTGCTTCAACGCTCAATCAACTACATCAAATCTTTCCCAGCATTCACTAGAACACAGCTGCCAGTGTGAGAGAAAATGTCGTTCTTCATGCTGGTGGCTGTGCAGAGGTAAGCCTGGGCCTCGGACAGGCCTCCCTGGCTCTCTTTGAAGCTGCTTAGACAGATACAGAGCTCTTGGGTCTGGGATAGGACTGAAAATGGACTGATGGTGGGTTAGGATAGGGCTGGAAATGGCCGATAAGGGGCTAGGACTGGAAATGGGTTGATGTGGAGGCTTGGACTAGAAATGAGCTCATGAGGGGCTAGGATAGGACTGGAAATGGTTGATGGGGGTGTAGGATTGTAAATGGGCTCATGGGGGAGCTTGGACTGAAAATGGAATGGGGGGCAATGAGGATGGAAGACACTGGCATCTACCATCTACCTTCCCTGCCTCACTACGACTACTTTGTACAGACCCTCAGCTCCTTCATCCCATCTTCCTGAGTCATTCTCACCAACTCCTAACTTCGATCCTCCTCACCAGTCCTGCCATCGCCCCCTCCTCCCTTCCATCCCCATTTACCATCACACACAAAGTATTGTACACAATACCCACCCCCCCAATACCTAGCAGACTTTATTCAGATCAGCCAACTCCCCGCCCCCTCCAGTCTGCTTATGGAAATTGTCTCTTTTCCCCTCCCCTACCCAGGCACATCTTGAACATACCCACATTCTTATTTCTAGGCCCCGTACTGGAACTCCCTACCACAAACCCTCTGCATTGAACTCTCATTTCCCCAGTTCAAGGCTATGCTCAATTCCCACCCACTTTGCCTTTGACTTCCTTCTCCCCAACCCCTAGGGCTTTTCTCCCTTAGTCGATCCCCACCCCCCCTTCCATGTTTGTCTGATGCATCTTTCCTCTTATTTTCTGTCTATCTATCTGTTGCTTTCCTGTCTAGACAATGGTGTTCTTTTCTTTCTTTACCTGCAGTCCTTTTAATTGTACACCACTCTGATGCTTTGCTTGGACAGTATATCAAGCACTACAGTAAAGATAAAGATATCTGGCTGATGAGGGGAGCTTGGACTGGAAATTGGCTGATGGGGGGCTGGACTAGGACTGGAAAAGGCTGATGGGGGCTAGGACTGGAAATGGGTTGATAAGGGGGCTAGCATTGGAAATGGGCTGATGGGGGAGAGCTTGGACTGGAAATGGGCTGATGGGGGGCTGGAATAGGATTGAAAATGGGCTGATGGGGGCTGGAATAGGATTGGAAATGGGCTGATGGGCGCTGGAATAGGACTGGGAATGGCTGATGGGGGGCTAAGATTGAAAATGGGCTGAAGCGGAGGCTTGGACTGAAAATGGGCTGATGGGGGCTAGGATTGGAAATGGGCTGATGGGGAGCTTGGACTGGAAATGGGGTGATTCGGGGGCTAGAACTGGAAATGAGCTGATGGAGGGGCTAGGGCTAGAAATGGGCTAACAGTGGGCTAGGATTGGAAATGGGCTGGTTGGACTGGAATAGGACTGGAAATGGCTGATGGAGGGCTAGGACTGGAAATGAGCCGATTGGGGGGCTAGCATTGGAAATGAGCTGATGGGAGGAGCTTAGACTGGAAATGGGGTGATGCGGGGGCATGGGAGAAGGGAGCGAATGCTGGGTGGGGCTGGAACTAGAAGGGAGCTGATGTTAGGGGAGGACTAGAAGGGGATGGGCGGGGGAATGAGGATGGAGAGGGGAAAAGATATTTTGCGTGGGAGAGAAGATTGGCTGGGTATTGTGAGGATTGAGGATGGAAGTGTGAAATTTGAGTGGATGATAAAGGAATAAAGAAAGAAATGGGGGAAAGAGCAAAAGGGGAAAGATCAGTATATTAAAGCAGATGTAGAGGGAGAATGGAAAAAAATCAAGAAGAGAGAAGAAAGGACAAATAGACAGCTAGCAGAAGACAAAAATAAATCAGAAGAAAGATGTTTTGTGATAGTCTATGATCTGCATGTGCAACCAAGTTGAGGTATTCTGTTCATGTAATTTCTATTTGACTGTGCCACTTTTTCTCTTTCCCCAGTAGGAGATGTATTGGTATTCTCTGAGATGTATTGGTTGGACATTTGCAGTGTTGCCTTTTGATAGGTAGGGTTTGGTGCTTTGTGAGTCCTGATAGTGCTGTTATGATACAACGAGTTTGCTATGGGCTCTAAATGCCCAAAAAGAGATCTTGATTTCACTCAGTTTATCACTGGAACTAAACCCTAATACACACAAAAAAATTGTGAAACAGTGCCCCTGAAACCATTCAGTTAACCCCAATTTCTTAAACCCCAATTTTTGTCGGATCACTCACCGTGAAAAGGAACTTTCTTTTTCTCGAAGTGAGCCCTCCATTTTAATCAGTTAATAACAGCTATTCATCAGCTTTAAAACCTGACAAAGCAACACTCATTACTGTCAGCAACAATGTCCCAATAAACCAGAGGTCTCATGGATTAAACAAGGACTCGTAGACACTGTTGTAATGTTTAAAATACTCAGTCCGACTCCCAGTAATGATCAAACCAGCAGAGAGATTAAAGCACTTAGCTTCTCTGATGTAGTGTAGAAGGAGGAATCAGTTCGGCTGGAACACGTCAACCTCAAAGCTTCTGTCCATTGAGTGTTTGTTTCACAAACAATGCCGCCGAAAACAGCACTCCCCCAAAATGACGAAAAATGTAGGGTTCACGCGACACTAGTAGTGTTTCAAGCCGCGCCACTCTTCAGCTCTTCCTCAGGCTTTTTTTTGTGGGTTTAGTTCCAGTGATAAATGGAGTGAAATCAAGATCTATTTTTGTGCTTTGGGGGTTGATTTCAGTGGGTGTATAGTGCTGGATGGGCTCTAAATGGGCAGAGTTTATAGTACTATCTAATGTGCCTGGCGGTTGGTACTGGAGTATATTAATGTAGAAATCTGGCAGTCTTTCTTTATTCAGACAATCATTAAGAAGCATGTTTACTAAAAATTAGCGCATGTTAATATTATACAAATATTTAAGCAAATGAGTCTTTATGCAAATGAGGCCCCGCAATGAGTCTCTGCACATGGCCCCACACCCCGCTTGGGCTACCCCTGGCCTGACTGTGTACTGCAGAAATGTTTTGTTCCCACGGTCCAGAATCGGGTTCTAACAGACCTACCTTGCCCTTTCATGAATCAAGCTCATTATATCAATGTGCCTGTCTTTACACATCTGTTCTGCATTGGCTAAATATTTAGCCACATAATAATTTGAGTTTCATATTCAGATTAGGCTAGTATCTTAACAAAAATAAGGTGTTTCTTATTGGTTCAGACCAAATGTTTGCTGCTCCATGCATGACAGAATCTGATCTTATAACAACATGGGCTAATGTGGTACCGCATGTTAATACACATTAATGCATGTTAATACAAGTATATACATGCTGTATAATGCAGGCCTCAATACTCTCAATGGGACGTTACAAAGAGGCATGTTTATTAAAGTGCATTAACCGTCAGCATGGGGTCTAGCACGTGGTAAGTGTGCCACACTAAAGGGGCCCTTTACAAAAAGGCACTGGGGTGTTTCACCTAAGAGGCTGATAGTACACAATACCATGGCACATTAGAGCAATACTGCAGTGCTAACTGCTAGGGAGCATTGAAAGCATGTTCCCGGCTGTTATCGTAGTGCACACAGTCCTGTCATTTCACAATAGTGTGGGTATCTTCAACACCACCTATGGCGGTGGCTGTGAATGCATCCATGTTATCTGCTCGCCATGAACGCAGTGCAGCTGTGCTGACTGCCCATGTTCACTTTAGCCACTCTCTTCACATAGCCCTCCACTTGCAACCCTAATGCACTATGGACAGCACCAAAATCCGGCAGTGATGTCAGCCCAATGCTAGCTGTCAACCCATGTCCAATGCATGCCTTTGGCATGAGTCAGACCTGAACTGACAGCTAGTGCTCTTTAGTAAATGATCCCTTTACAGTTAGCATGGTGCCATGTGCTAAAAATCCCACATTAACCGGTTAGCATGTGATTGAGTGGGGACTGGGTGGGTTAGGATCAGAATGTGGGACATTGATGGTGCATCAGAGTGAGCATGGGCATCTCGGGTGGATGCTAACTGTGGCTGTTGCCATTAGCGTTAAAGGCACCCATGTGCCAATTAGCACAGTACCATATGGCTGCTACATGCTAATGACAGAGGATGGATGCATATGCTCCCCTGAGGTTAGCGTTGGCCTCCATACTAGATTCACTGCCCATTCATGCGATAACTTAATACATTTTAGTAAAAATGCCCCAAAGTGCATAACTCACATTTATAAATGTTAATGTGCATTAATGTGTCTTAGCACTTTAACTCATATTAAGAAATCAGGCCCTTTGATTTATGCCCTCTGGATGCAGAAATATACCTATTGTACCCGACTGCAATTCACCCTAAACTACCAATGAAAAGGTATGGACTAAATCTAAATAGATAATAATGCCAAAAGTAGATTAATTCCTTGTTGCTCATTCCTAGAGATGACTCCTGGCATTCCCAGGTTTACTTGGCTAATAACAGTATTCTAGGTATCTGTCTCGCCCCTTTTTAAAACTAGCTTAATTATCTTTATCTTTATTAACGCATTTTATATACCACTCATACCACGGGGGCACAGAGTGGTTCACAATACCAAAAATAAGGCTGCTGGAAAAGGAAAAGAGCGCCAATAATAATTAAAAGAGTAGGGGATAGAACAGTAGAGGGAGAGAAGACAACAGACATAACAGAGAGAAAATAGCACAGGGAGCAGAGGGTAGAGAAACATCAGCATTCAACGAGAAGGTGGAGAAAGGGTAGCAGGGGAGGAGGAAGGTGGAAAGCAGAGGAGAATAGGTGGGTCTTCAACATGGTCTTGAAGGATTTGTAGGAGGGTTCAAGGCGGAGAGCAAGGGGAAGTGAGTTCCAGAGTCAGGGGCCCAGGAAGAAGAAAGCAGAGGAATGGGTGGATTCAAGATGAGCCTGTGACGGAGAGGGGAGGGACATACGGTTCAGATGGACTGATCTAAGGGAACGGTGCGAGGAGTGAAGGTGAATTTGATCTGCAAGATAAAGAGGAACACCGGTGTGAATGGTTTTATGCACGTAGATAAGAATTTTGAAATGAATACGATAGACGAGTGGAAGCCAGTGCAGGTGAATTAAAATAGGGATGATATGATGAAAGCGTGAGGCATGCATCAGGATTTGTGCTGCAGTGTGGTGGACTAATTGCAACCGCTCTAATTGTGCTATGGGAAGACCGGCAAGGACAACATTACAATAATCTAAATGAGATATCACAAGGGATAAGAGTAGTGTGGTCATAGAAGAGAAAGAAGTAAAGGGGCGAACTGCATGAAGTTGTCTCAAAGTGTAGAAGGACCGTTTTACCACAGAGGAGATATGTTCCGTGAATGATAGAGTAGAATCTAGAATAACCCCTAAGTAGCGCAGGGAAGAAACAAGTGGCAGCGGGGAAGAGGACAGAAGAGGAGCAATGGAGGGGGCTGGGGCACCGAAAGTGAACCAGATAGCAGAGGTTTTGGAGGGGTTCACATGCAAAAAGTTGGAGGAAAACCAGGTGGCCATCGAGGCTAAACAAGAATTGAGGGGGGTGAGATCTGGGGCAGAGGGGTCTGTGTGTTGAAGAAGAATAATATCATCTGCGTAGTAATGGGCTGTGATGCTGTGCTGCTGGACCAGAAGGGCAAGGGGGGCCATGAAGACATTAAAGAGAAGAGGGCAAGGACAGCGCCTTGGGGGACACCACATGGGAGGGGGGGGTCATGGGAGAGGAAGAAAGACCTGAGGAAACGGAAAAGGACCTATGGGAGAGATAAGAGCGAAACCAGGAGAGAACAGAACCAGAGAGCCCAATGTTGTGTAAACGATTTAGAAGGGTGTGATGATCCACAAGGTCGAAAGCAGCAGACAAGTCAAGGGAGACAGCAATGGAAATGAGGCCGTGATCGTGGGCAATATGCAAGTTGTTAAGAAGAGAAAGTAGAATGGATTCGGTGCTATGGTTGGAACGAAAACCGGATTGACGAGGATGCAGTATCAGGGAAGCTTCAAGGTGGGAGGAGAGCTGTGCATAGACCAATTTTTCAAGAATTTTCGAAAGAAAGGGAAGATATGAAATGGGACGCCAGTTGGCTGGGGATGAGGGGTCAAGGGAGTCTTTTTTAAGAATGGGGCGGACGACGGCATGCTTCCAGACTGAGAGAAAGGTACCGGATGAGAGACTAGAATTGATAATGGAAAGAATGAGAGGGGAAAGGGCCAGAGATGCATCGAGGAGCCATTGGGAGGGGATGGGGTCTAGGGAGCAGGTGGATTTCTGAGCTGTAGAATAAACCTTAGACAGATCTGAGATAGTCACTGGTTGGAAGGAGGACCACCGGTGGGAGAGAGGTGGAAGGTGGGTAGAGGGGGGAGAAGAGAAGGGGGGAGGAGAAGGGGAGGCAGGAGAAAGGGGGGGAGGGCAGGAAGGAAAAAGAGAACGGAGGGTTTGGGCTTTGGTGGCAAAATGGGAGGCTAGAAGGGCGGGATCAGGGGAAATAGGGGAGGGAAGGGGTGAGGTGAGAGAATGGGAAGCAGAAAGAGACCGAAGAGTAGAGTAGAGTTGACGAGTGGAGTTAGCTGCGGAGGAGATACGTTTAGAAAAGTAGTCCAACTTAGCAGAGTGCAACAGGTGACGGTAGTGAGAATGGCAGTATCAAAAGTGAGCTAGGGTGGAAGGAGATGGGTTTTTTCGCCAATGTCGCTCAGCGCGATGCAAATAGGAGCAGTGGAGGAATAGGCCTGAGTGGAACCAAGGGTAGCGATGATGGAGGTGAGAGGGGGTAAGAGGCCGAAGCGGGGCAAGCTTATCTAGTGCACCCGTGAGGATGGTATTCCAGGACTGAGCCTGAAGATCCACGGGGAGAAGGTGGAAATCAGGAGGAAAGAGGGAGTCGGAAGAGGGGAATTGAGCATGAGTGACGGGCGTAATTCAACGAACCAAACAAGACGGAAGGGAAGCTGAGTCCTGAGCAACAGGGGGGGAAGGTAGTGGGATGCAGAAGAGCAGGCAAAAATGATCTGACCAGGGAACAGAAAGAGTGCGTAGGGAAGAGGGAGTAAGAGGGGAGGGGGAGTGGGAGTGGGATATGACCAAATCCAGGGAGTGACCAGCAGAGTGTGTAGGAGCGCAGACATGCTGTTGCAGGGAGAGATCAGAAAGAAGAGAGAGAAAAGCAGAATCGTGGGAGGTGGAAGGAGAGTCTACATGAATATTAAAATCACCCAAGATTAGGAGTTGTTGGTAGATAAGGGAAAGCTCAGAAAGAGTCAGTACAAGAGAGTCCCAACGAGGGTTGGGTAGAGAGGGAGGGGCGTAGATGAGAAGAAAGTGTATAGGGGGCGGAGTCCGTATGGAGGAGGAGGGATTCAGGGTAGTGAAGAGCAGGGGAGGAGATTTCCTGAAGAGCCAAAGAGGAGCGGTAGAGAATGACAACCCCCCCACCACTCCGACACCGGCGACAGGTCAAGAGGGCAGAGTAGCCAGGGGGGAGACTACGGTTCAGGAGAGGCTCCTCACCCTCCTTAAGCCACGTCTCCATTAGAAACAAAGCGAGAAGTGAATGTTGCGAGATAAGATCTTGAATAAGGGGGGGTTTTGACCGGAGGGAGCGACAATTCAGGAGAGCTAGCTGCAAGAGAACGACAGCTGAGGCAGAGGGCGTAAGGGAGGCAGAGGAAGAACAGGGGATAAGACTGGAAGAGTTCCGAGCAGTAATGCCAGTGGGAACAGGAGGTGAGGGAGACCTCCAGCTCCACAGGACGGGAATTGCAGTCATGTGGGATGAAGCTAATAAAGGCTAATTGGGCAATGCAGGTGGGTAACTGAATCAGAAGAAGCAGAAAGAAAAACCAAAGAGAGAGCTTACCACGGGACGAGTGAGCACGGGAGAAGTGAACAGGGCGAGAAGACATGGAGCTGATAGCCAGTACAGGAGGTGGGGCTTCTGAAGGCAAAAGGGAGAGAGCTGAACTCTGGACTCGCCCCCACAGACTCGCCCCAAGGAGCTCACACAAGGAGCAGGTCTGCTTCTTGGGCGCGCGCCGCCGCAGCGCGGAACGCCGCGCCGAGAGGAGATTTATACCGGAGGAGCACCTTGAGGTCACGTGGTCGCGTACAACGCGGCCGCATCACTGCCGGTTAGGAGGACCAGCTCTGATTAACTACCTTGACCACATCCCTCTAACAACAAATTCCACAGCATGAATGTTTGGAGAGTGAAAAGAAAATGTTCTACAATTTGTTTTAAAAGTGCTACCTATTAGTTCCATGGAGTGTCCCTTAGTCTTAGAACTGTTTGAAATGATAAATACAGGCCTGTGAGTCTTACCTCGGTGGCGGGAAAAGTAAAGGAGGCGCTTCTGAAAGAGCGAATTGTGGGCTTTCTCATAACCAACAGGTTGCATGATCCAAGGCAACATGACTTTACCAAAGGACAATCTTGCCAAACAAATCTGACTGAGTTCTTTGACTGGGTGACCATAGAACTGGATCAGGGGCATGTGATGGATGTCATCTACCTGGATTTCAGCAAAGCCTTTGATACTGTTCCTCATAGGAGGCTTATCAATAAACTCAGTAGTTTGGGGATGGGTCCCAAGGTGGTGAACTGGATCAGAAATTGGTTGACTGAGGGTGATTAGCGGGGTGCCCCAGGGTTTGGTCCTGGGCCAGTCACTGTTCAGTGTATTTGTGAGTGATATTGTGGAAGGACTGCATGGAAAAGTCTGTCTTTTTGCAGATGACACAAAAATTTGTAACAGAGTGGACAACCTTGAGGGAGTAGATAACATGAGGAAAGATCTACAAAAGCTGGAAGAATGGTCTAATGATTGGCAGTTAAGATTTAATGCAAAGAAGTGCAGTGTCATGCACTTGGGAAGCAGAAATCCAAGGGAAATGTACATGATAGGGGGCGAGAGGTTGGTGTGCGTGGACCAGGAAAAGGACCTTGGTGTGATTAATTCTGAGGATCTCAAGGTGGCAAAACAGTGCGACAAGGCGGTGGCAAAAGATAGGAGGATGTTGGGTTGTATACAAAGAGGAATTACCAGCAGAAAGGAAGAGGTACTAATGCCACTGTATAAGTCGCTGGTGAGGCCTCACTTGGAATACTGTGTTCAGTTTTGGAGACCATATAGTGCAAAAAATATAAAAAGACTGGAAACGGTTCAGAAGAAGGCGACCAAAATGATTTGGAGTCTGCATCAGAAGCCTTATGAGAAGAGACTAGAAGACCTAAATTTGTACACTCTGGAGGAGAGGAGGGACAGGGGAGATATGATTCAGACTTTTAAATACTTAAAGAGAAATAATGAACAAACAAACCTCTTCCAAAGACGGGAAAGCTGTAAAACTAGAGGGCATAACATGAAGCTGGTAGGGGGTAAATTGAAAGGCAATGTCAGGAAATACTTTTTCACTGAAAGGGTGGTGGATGCTTGGAATGCCCTCCCAATGGAAGTGATGGGGGCAAATACAGTGACAGAATTCAAAATGGCCTGGGACAGACACAGTGGATCCCTTTGTAGCAACAGGATAAAATCAAACTAAACTTATCAAATTTTACAACATACAGGGGTGTCCCACACTGAGCGGTGGGTTTACCCCTAAAACAGACATGAAGAGGGGTGGCCTGCATGGAGCGGCAGGTGCACCTACTCTTGCCATCTTGCTGGGCAGACTAGATGGACCATACTGGCCTTTATCTGCCGTCATTTACTATGTTACTATGTTACAGTAACTGTCTATTATTTATCGTTTCCATGCTATTAATGTTTTTATAGACCCCTATACTCAAGTGTTATGTGCAGTCTTTGTTGCCCCAAATCAAGAAAGATTTGGTGGAACTCGAAAAACCACAAATAAAGGCAAGCAAATAATAAGATGTGGAATGACTCTCTTATGAAGAAAGGCTAAACTGTAAACTGGTTAGCTTTCTTTAGGTTGGCGAAATTATAGAGATCTATGAAAGTATGAGTGGGATGGAACTGGTAAATGGCACAATGGATTGATACAGAGGCATTATGATATTATCTGCTTATTCACCGTCCTTTTTTTGACTATCACTACACACTGAACAGAGGACTGCAGTGGTTTGTTTAGTTTAGTTTATTCATATACTTGACACTGTTCACAATGAGGCCCATTCGAAGATGTGAGTCCTGGCCTCTGCGCGTCCGGTCAGAACCCGCAGGATCAGAATCCCAACTAGGCCTGTACGTGCAGGCCAGGACCCGATTCCAGTTGGCCTGCACATACAGGCCTCTGCCCGGCTAACTTAATCAAGGCTCCTGAATGGACCCGCGGCACCATGGCATCCGGTTGCCATGGTACCAAGGCTCCATTCAGGATCCATGATCCCTGGCCGCCGATGATTTTTTCTTTTCCTGCAGTCCAACCCATGATCTGGCCTACTAAGGCCAGGGTCGGGCTGCGGGGAATCCCCTGTACCCCCTTCTACCTTTGCCGCCACCCCTGCCTGCCAACTCCTGACATCTAGGGGAACGTATTCCAGCTCAGAGATGGAATAAGTCCCCCATCTAGTCTGCCGGCCCCAGATGTACAGGGCAGACATCAGAATCGGCCTGTACATCCAGGGCCGCAGACCGCCCTCTGCCCACCCTAACTCTACCTCCGCACTGCCCCCTTCCCGCCCCATCTAACTTCCCCAACCAAACTCCCTGTTTGTAAGGGGAGGCTTAGTCGGGGAAGTCTATCCCCGCCATTCATGTTTCAGAATAGACTCCAGTGCCTTCAAGACCCTTTTGCTGGGTCAAGCATCATGTACCTCACCGTATGCATCAAAATGGATCATTAGACATTGAACATATATCACCTAAATGAACCTGCCAGCACTTGCTGGAGGTACCACAATTTTAGCTATTTCTGAAAACTCAAAATTATTTTGCTTTTATCTAATGTCTAGAGGAAGCTAGTTGACTCTTATTTCTATATTTCCAAGTGGATTAACACAATGCCCATTCAACTTTATTCTCTGGAAGAGGAAATCAATAATGAAAGTTGCAAAGTCTTGTGATATGTCTACCTTTGAAAAAAGTTGCCCTTTCAGTGAGAACTATGGAGAAACACATACAGTGTTATTGTGGACAGAATCCAACTAAATAAATCTGCAAAGGAACTGCACTCAGGAAGGAGCAGATCCCAGGGAGGGGGTGTCCTTGTGGAGGACCTGCATGCTGAGCCCAGGGAAGAGCAGCACTCAGGAAGGAGGAGGCGCCCTTGAGGAGAAGCCGCATTCTGAGCCCAGGGAGAAGTTGCACTCACAAAGGAGTCTAAGGAGGAGTTTCTCACAAGTCCCTGCACATTATGTCAGTGCACAATAAAGCAATAAATGGAAAACAATACAAGCTTGACTTAGTATGGTTATTTTCTCCCATTATGCTTCTATTATGACAAAGCTTAATAAATCAGGGCCTAAATCATAAAACCTCAAGTGCCAAAACAATCAGAGCTAACATATAGGAGACGCATTCTGTGCCATTTGCATGTTTAAAAAGCATTTTTTCCCACATGGCTAACACAACAGCACGTGATGTGCATATAAGCAGAAACGTAGAAAATGCATCACTTATATATGTATAACATGGCATGCAGAGATGTGTGGTTTAGGTACTCCGTGAAAGTACAGATGTATTCCATATTGCAGAATGGCAGTGAATGTATATCCAGGAAAATGTCTCTGTCATCATTTACACATGCTTCAAGTCCCATATAACTGTCCACATGGCTAACTTCTTATGTGGATCTGGGCTCTGGAGAAGGACTTGAGGTGGAAACTGTGCTAATCTCGCTGAAGTTCCAAGCTACCTGAAATGTAAAAAGTTGAGTTTTAGAGGATGGCTCTTTAGTCAGTTTACCGCAGACATCCAGATTTCTAGCATCTTCCATATACTGTAAGCAGCAAAATTGCCACTTAGGCGTTTATGTAGTGCTGCTTACACTCCTTAGCACTGCCACTCTTTTTAATGCACTTTTCTAATATGGCCATTCCTGTTGTTTATATATATTTTTACTAGTAGTAGCAGTATTTAGCTAACGCTTTTCCAGTAGTAGTTCAAGACGAGTAAATGGGGCCTGATATTCAAAGGCATTACATAGAAACATAGAAACATGATGACAGAAAAAGACCACATGGCCTATCTAGTCTGTCCTTCCATAACAACAACTACAATAGTCCACTTTTTACCTTTAGAGATCCTCTGTGTTGGTCCCATGCTTTTTTGAATTCAGTTACTGTAATCATCTCTACCACCTCCACTGGGAGACTATTCCATGGATCCACTACTCTTTCTGTAAAGAAATATTTCCACATATCACTCCTGAATCTATCTCCCTTCATCCTCATCCCATGTCCACTCGTAGCAGAACTTGCTTTCAATTGAAAGAGACTCTCTCCCTGAACATTTATGCCACGGAGGTATTTAAACATCTCAATCATATCACCTCTATCCCGCCTTTCCTCTAAGGTGTACATATTAAGATCCTTAAGTCTGTCCTCATATGCTTTATAATGAAGCCCATTAATCATTTTAGTAGCAACCTTCTGCACCGACTCCATCCTGTTCACATCCTTTTGAAGGTGCGGTCTCCAGAATTGCACACCATACTCCAAATGAGGTCGCACCAAAGACTTATACAGAGGCATTATCACCTCCTTTTTTCTGCTAGCCATTCCTCTCCGTATGCACCCAAGCATCCTTCTAGCTTTTGCCGTCGCCTTTTCTACCTGTTTAGCTACTTTAAGATCATCAGACACAACCACGCCTAGGTCTCGCTCTTCTTTAGTGGACAAAAGTACTTCACCTCCTATACTGTATTGCTCCCTTGGATTGCTGCAGCCCAAATGATGACCTTACATTTTTTAACATTAAATCCCAGCTGCCAAATTCTAGACCATTCTTCAAGCTTAGCTAGATCCCTCCTCATGTTATCTACACCTTCCTGGGTGTCTACTCTATTGCAGATTTTGTTATCATCCGCAAAGAGGCAAACCTTACCCGACAGCCCTTCTGCTATATCACTAACAAAGATGTTAAAAAGAATCGGACCAAGGACAGATCCCTGGAGAACACCACTGGTAACATCCTTCTCCTCAGAGTGAGCTCCATTTACTTGTACCCTTTGTCGCCTCCCACCCAACCAATTTCTAACCCAAGCAGTAACTTTAGGGTCCATCCCTAGGGTGCTCAGTTTGTTTATAAGTCGCCTGTGAGGAACAGTGTCAAAGGCTTTACTGAAATTTAAATACACCACATCTAGAGCTCTCCCTCGGTCCAACTCCCTGGTCACCCAGTCAAAGAAATCAATCAGATTTGTCTGGCAAGACCTGCCTCTGGTGAATCTATAAAAGCACCACATGAGCCTCTCTCCAGTCCTTTGGCACCACTCCCGACTCCAACAAGGCATTGAAAAGTTCAGTCAGTGGAGTTGCTAGAACGTCCCCAAGTTCCCTCAGTATTCTAGGGTGTATCCCATCCGGTCCCATTGCTTTGTCTACTTTAAGTTGAGCTAGTTTCTCACGAACACAGTCTTCTGAAAATTGTTCAAGATGTCCCTCGCTTCTGTTCTTATTTGTGGGTGTTTTCTGAGGTCCTGCTCCTGGTTTTTCATCTGTTAACACAGAACAAAAATATTTGTTAAGCAATTCCGCTTTATCCTTATCAGCTTCTACATATTCCCCCCCTGCACCCTTGAGTCTGACAATACCACTTTTGCCCTTCCTCTTCTCACTAATATATCCGAAAAATGTCTTATCCCCCCATTTTATTGCATTGGCTATTTCCTCCTCCTTTTGAATCTTTGCCTTCTTGACTACTTTGCTAGCTTCTCTAAGTTTTTCCAAATACAGATGCCTGTCTTCCTCTCTCTGTGATCTCTTGTATTTCATGAAGGCCTCCCTCTTTTTCTTCACTTTTTCAGCTACTTCCTTCGAAAACCATAGCGGTCTCCTGTTCCTTTTGCCTTTATTTACCATTTTAACAAAAAGGTTGGTTGCCTTTAAAATACCCCCTTTCAGATTTGCCCACTGTTTTTCTACATCCCCCAGCTGTTCCCATCCCACTAACGACTCCCTGAGGTATTGGCCCATCTTCGCAAAGTTAGTCTTCCTAAAGTCTAAGATCCTCACCTCGGAATGGATTCTAACAGCCCTAGTCCTAATACTGAACCACACCATCTGGTGATCACTGGATGCAAAATGATCTCCCACTACAACATCAGAAACACTTTCACCATTGGTAAGCACCAAGTCCAGTATGGCCCCTTCACATGTGGGGTCTGTTACCAATTGCCTGAATAGTTCTCCCTGTAGAGAATCCAGGATCTCCTTACTTCTAGATGATACTGCAGCAGGAATGTGCCAATCAACATCTGGCATATTGAAATCTCCTATCAGTAGCACTTCCCCTTTCCTAGCAATGCTGCGTATGTATTCAATTAACTCTCTGTCCACCTCTTCCTCTTGTGAGGGAGGTCTGTATATCACACCAATACAAATAGATTTCTCTTTCCTTCTTTCTAGTTTAACCCACAATGCCTCCTCTCTCCCTTTTAAGCTCTGTAATTCCAAAGCTTTAATAGTAGTTTTTACATATAGTGCCACTCCTCCTCCCCTTCTTCCTACCCTGTCCTTTCTGAATAAAGTATAGCCAGGAATAGTTACATCCCAGTCATGGTTTTCTGTGAACCATGTTTCTGTAACTGCCACTAAATCCAAGTCAGCCACTCCCACCAAAGCTTCAACTTCAGGGATCTTATTTCCCATGCTACGGGCATTAATACACACTGCTTTCCATATGTTACCCCTGTTACCCATTTCCATAAAGGTATTTAATGTATCACCTACCTGGGGGCTTTCACTTACCTGGGGGCTTTCTTCACCCATCCCCAACTAATCTAGTTTAAAGCCCTCTTCAGTAGATTAGCCAGTCTACTACCAAAGATGCGTTGACCTTTCTTGGACAGATGGATGCCATCTCTGCTCTGCAACCCTTGGAACAGCATCCCATGGTCTAGGAAACCAAAACGCTCTCGATGACACCATCCACGCAGCCATGCATTCATCTCCAGGATGCGAGCCTCTCTGCCTTGGCCTTTACCCTCAACAGGGAGGATTGAAGAGAACACCACCTGTGCACGTAACTGCTTCACCCTCTGTCCCAGAGCCATGAAGTCACTTTTGATACGTTCCAAGGTATACCTGGCAGTATCATTTGTTCCAACATGGATTAGCAACATTGGGTAATAGTCAGTGGGCTTGATGAGTCTCGGCAAACTCTCCGTAACATCTTGGATTTTGGCACCAGGCAGACAGCATACCTCTGGACATCAAGTCTGGTCGGCAGATGGACGCCTCAGTACCCCTCAGAAGAGAGTCTCCAACCACCACTACCCTTTGTTTCCTTCTGGTCACTGATTCCGCAACTTTGGGGTATTTGAACTCTGGTTCTTCCCTTTCCAGGGATGCTTTCACCTCCTCCACTTCCAGGGCTGCATAATGGTTCTTCAATTCAAGGGCTGGAGAAGTTGGATTGGTGATTTTGCAGGCCCTGGTGACTTGTGTCCAACCATCGACATTCTGTTGGCACCCATCTTCTCCTGTGCTGGAGAGCCTGGTTGCTGCAAGAAGCATCTCATCAATGTACTTCTCACTGTCTTGAATGCCCCTCAGCCTCGCCACCTCCTCTCTGAGTTCCTCCACTTGTTTCCTCAGAGCTACAGCATGCACGCACCCTGCACATGGAACCGGTCCTTCAACTGGCATTAGGACCTCTGTCTGGACTGAGGCAGAAGCTGTAACGGGGGCAACAGCTTTCGTAATATGATTTTTCCCAGCCATTGTTCTGTTCGTGGAGCTTAGGTATCTGTTAAAGCAAAAGAGAGAGATCTACCAAGTACCAGCCGGTTTCACAGCTGTCCTTTCAGAGAAAAAGCAGTTAAATCTCTTTAATTATATACAAATGTGCTGGTCCAATTCACTGTGATTTGTTAAAGGGGGAGGTGCCCTATAAAGCAAGACTGCTCACTAGGGGTGGGTGGGAGTCGGGGTGGGTAGGGAGGGAACTAACACCTGATTAGGTGTTAGCAGTTTCTAAACCTGAGGAGGTTACTGGAGTTCAGCAACCTACTGTGCTCAAGGAATGTTCCCCTAAAACAGCAAAAATGAAAGTAACCTTGCTTTAAAAAATATACACAAAACCCTTTTAAGAGCTCCCAGTCAGAGAGCTAGCAATGTAATATAATAAAACAAACAAAGAAACCCTCAAATCCTTACTGTTTGATCTGTGGAGCCCTGGTTAGGAAAGCCTCAAAAGGGCAGGGCACTGGAGCATTTACACAGTTAGTGCCACTCAGGGACGGCCCAAGGGGGGGGGGAGGTGCAGGGCCATGTGCAGAGATTAATTGTGGGTCCTCATTTGCATAACGAGCCTCATTTGCATAATGTTAACATACATTTTTAGTAAACATGCCTCTTAATGAGTGTCTGGATAAAGAAAGACTAACCAATTTCTACATTACTATATTCCAGTGCCAACCGCCAGGCCCTTTAGGAAGTACTATAAACACTGACCATTTAGAACATGTAGCAAACCCACCGTATCATAACAGCACTGCCAGGACTCACAAAGCACCAAACCCTACCTATCAAAAGGCAACACTGCAGATATTAAACCAATACATCTCAGAGAATAACAATGCATCTCCTAGTGGGGAAAGAGAACAAGTGGCACTATCAAATAGAAACTACATGAACAGAATACCTCAGCTTGGTTAAAATGCAGAACACAGACCGTCACCCAAGATCAACGGATCACAATTTAGAAATAGGAAGACAATAATTAAACTGGGAACCACAAAAGCCAAACGTGGGATATACAACAACACTGGAGAAATAAAACTATAAATGAATTTCCTCTTGTACTAAACAAAACACAAAAGACATTAACAATGCACATTTCCCAGAGTTGATATATTCCAGTTAATAAATTCAAAATAAATAAGAAAATATTCTACCATTTGTTGTTTTTGCATTTTCTTTTTCAGTTGCAATTGCTCCAGTCACTTTTTTCTGGTTTCTTCGTGTCTTCTGCGAGCTATCCATATGACCTTTCTTCTCTTTTAGATTGTTTTCCATTTTCCTTCTCTATATGTTCTTTAACATACTGATCTTTCCCCTTTTGTTCTTTCCCCCATTTTTTCCTTATTCCTTTATCATTCACTCAAATCTCACCCTTCCATTCTCAATCCCCACTTACTTTCCCAATACCCGGCCCCATCGTAGATTTTTCTTCCTTTCCACACAAAATATATTTTCCCCTCTCCTTTCTCATTCTCCATCCCTTTCTAGTCCTCCCCCCAAATCAGCTCCCTTATAGTTCTAGACCCACCCAGCATCCACCCCCTTCTAGTCCCATTCTCCCAAGCCTCCACATCAGCCCATTTTCACTCCAAGCTCCCCCATCGGCCCATTTCCAACCCTATTCCAACTCCCATCAGCCCACTTCCAGTCCTATTCCAGCCCCCATCAGGCCATTTACAGTCCTATTCCAGCCCATCACCCATTTGCAGTCCAAGTTTCCCCCATCAGCCCATTTCTAGTCCTATTCCAGCTCCTCATCAGCCCATTTCCAGTCCTAGACCCCCGTATGCTCTTTTCCAGTTCCATCCCAGTCCCCCATCAGCCCATTTCCACTCCAAGCTCCCCCATCAGTCAATTTCCAATCCTAGCCCCTCATCAGCCCATTTCCAGCTCCCAACAGCCCACTTCCAGTCCTATTCCAGCCCCCATTAGCCCATTTCCAGCCCTAATCCAGCTCTTCATCAGCCCATTTCCAATTTTAGCCCTCCCATCACAGCCCATTTCCAGTCCTAGCCCAACATCACATCCCATTTCCAGTCCACGTTTCTTCCCCACCATCACAGCCCATTTGCAGTCCTAGCCCCCCCCCCACCATCACAGCCCATTTGCAGTCCAATCACCCCGCCATCACAGCCCATTTGCAGTCCTAGCCCCCCCACCAACACAGCCCATTTCCAGTCTGTCCTCCCCACCATCACAGCCCATTTCCAGTCCGTTCCCCCCACCATCACAGCCCATTTCCAGTCCTATCCCCCCCACCATCACAGCTCATTTCCAGTCCATTCCCCCCCACCATCACAGCCCATTTGCAATCTGTTTCCACCCCCCACCATCACAGCCCATTTGCAGTCTGTTTCCTCCCCCATCACAGCCCATTTCCAGTCCAAGTTCCCCCCTGATCACAGCCCATTCAGTCCTAGCATCTCCCCTCCGAAGAGCCCTGCGGCCATTTAAGGGGCTGCAAAGGGAGCCGGGGAAACCCACGCGAGGCCCCAGCTCCCTCTGAACAGCCACCAGTGTGAAGGGCCTTTTCCTTCATGCTGGCGACTGTTTCAGTGAAGCTGTGAATGCCGGGAGAGGTTAAAGGGCATTGCCTTCAACCTTTCTCGGCATTCGCGGCTTCACTGAAACAGCCGCCAGCGTGAAGGAAAAGGCTCTTCACACTGGCGGCTGTGCAGAGGGAGCCGGGGCCTCACGTGGGCCTCCCCAGCTCCCTCTGCAGCGTCCATTGTGCGATAATGGAGTTTGCGTGGGGCCCCCTGAAGCGTGGGGCCCTATGTGAACAACATTATTGCTCAATGGACAGGCCGGCCCTGGTGCCACTGAATATCCATGGGTACCGCTGGTTAGCATCGTGGCTTTATGGGGGCATTCTGAGGCTGGTACCCAGGGATAACTGATCAGCGGCAATATTTAGCTGAGCAGTTATCTCTCAGAGGTGAAAGTTAGGCATAGAAAAGGCTGTCTTAACTTTCACCACCAAAGCTAACTGGGCAATAGCTGAATATTGTCATTGCCTGATTAGCATCATGCTTCAGGTATGTGCAGGGGGCATTACCAGTTTCTCCCTTGCATATACCGCAGAGGTTTTGCATTTACCATGGAGACTCACAATACCTTCATCTAAAGATCCGTGGCACCAACAATGACCAGGAATCTTACTGGACACCCCCTTCAGCACTGATCCTTTGGAATGCTCCCAATCCCCACTGGGAAAAGTTTAGAGGGATCAATATATCCCCAGAAAAAATGTAAGCCATCCCGGCTAGACAGTTGAGTGGGAAAGCCACTCCCCCCCCCCCCCCGATCCCTTTGAAAATCCCAGCTAGCCAGTTGGGGTTTCCCCCTCCTAAAACTGGAAACCTGGCTAGATAGCCTGCTTTGAGAGGTGGGGCAGTGCCCCCCCACCAGACCCCCACCTCAACCCCGTGATGGTCTAGTGGTGAAGGGGGTGGGAGCTATCGCACCCGCTCCTGCGCCCCTTGCTGCTTGTGGCTAAAATGTCCATGATCATGAGGTGCTGTCCCCTAGCCTCACACTAGGGGGCAGCACTGCAAGATCATGGCCATTTTGGTAAGTACTATTGAGGAGGGCAGGAGTTCTGCAATATCTGCATTTCCACTGCATTAGCTGCTACCGCTAGGCAATATTTCCACATTAACCCTGTGGTGGCAGCTAAGGCAATTTAGTAAACATACTTTGTGGATCCCGATCCTAGAAGGGGCACGTCCAGGCTGTCTGGATGGCCCTGACCAGGACGGGCTCATTAAGACCCAATTCTGCACCATGCTAGCAAGACAGCCTTGTGGGTACAGGATCAGGTCCTGGGAGATGGCCCAGTGTACCCCTGCATCGCTGTGGGGACATCCTCCCCATGGCACAACCTGCTCACTGCCTTGGAGTGTCCCTTTTCCCACCACCTAACCCCAACGGGAGCAGCCGGGGCCCGTAACAGGTGTGGGGACTTACCTGCTCACCACCGTTACTGCTGGGAGGGCTGGCCAGCTGATCCAGGAGGGCGACCAGTTCTTGATCCATCTCTAAGTTGGAATAAGATGGCTGTCCCCTTGGCAATCCCCGGATGTGCAGGACCATGACAGAATCGGCCCTGTACGTCCGAGGGTCAGTCCCATCAATGGTCTGCCCACTCTGCCCAAGCTGCCCCCATCCCCCACAGCATGCACAGTGGCTCTGAGCATTCAGGACAGCCAGGAGGAGGCCTACTGTGAAAGCGGATAATGGGGTGGACGTCCCGCTGGGACATCCAGCCATCCAGCCCCACTATTCGCCTTCCTCGATCAGGTCCTACGTGTTTTATGAAAAGCTTTGCATTCACTGAACTTTTTCTAAACACTAAGGAATTTTTGAACACACTAACCTAAATGTCCTTTTACTTTGGACACCATGCAAAGAGAGAGATCATTAGAGAAAGATATCATGCATGGCAAGGTTGAAGGTCAATGCAAAAGTGGAAGGCTCACAATGAGATGGATCAATACAATAACAACAGCTATTAACAGTGAGCCGCATGACTGAAGACTGAACACAGTTAGGACAACTATCTAGAGGGTCACTATGAGTCAATACCCAGTCAACGCTACCTAACGATAACAAACACAGCCTAAATGTCCTTTTCCTGACTTGCATGCCTGTACAAAGCTAACCTTTTACTTACTTATCTATTTCTGACTATTTCCCTACCATGTCATCTATATTTTGTAAATAATAGTTTATTTGCATCAGTACAATTGCCAGGCACAAATTGCTGCCATCCTTGGAAATGGCACTGTTTTTTTATCCGTTCATATTATGCAGTAGTAGTATCAGTGGAGGGTTAGAAATAATGGTAGTATTCTTTGGTAAGTGACAGTTTTGTTTCATTCTAACATGAAGTCCAGCTGAGTAAAAAATATCAAACAAAACTCTGCTCACTTTAACTGTGAATTTCCAAAGAGAGTTTTGCAGTCATTTGCCCAGTACACACTTTTCCATTACTGTGGTTTGTACTTATTGTAGGTGTTACTCTTCCTTATCCTTGAACATTAAGTGCAGCATAAATCCTAATTTTCAGGAATGCATGGGGTGTGTTTTAAATCGTTTTCTTTGAATATTTTCAACAGAACATCTGATAGCTCTTTAATTATATTTTTCTGGAGCATCCCTGGGATGTACCTGCATCAGAGGTTGACATTTTCAACCATTTTTATTTTCTTTCATTGGTTTCTCTACTTAGTGGTATTTTACTATGTATGAAAGTATAGTGTTAAGCTAGATCTTTTTGCTGTCAAAAGACAGAAAGTGCAGTGTTCACAGCTATGAGTCAGAGGAGCTGTGGAATGAATAAAAGAGCCTTTTGTGAACAGTAGGAGATAAGCCTGCTTCATCAAGGAGATGACTGCCCATGTTTAGAAAAATAGCCACACACTATTTCCTTATTTAAAGTGAAAACTCAGAAATGTAATGCAGAATATCGGCAGTCACTTGGTGTCTTTAACCCGTGATTCTTTAACATTTTATTCTTCTTTCTAATTTATTCTATCTGGACAATGGACAGCTGAGATAGAGTTGTTAGCTGTGATGGTCCTCAGACTGCAGAGCCTGTATAGTAGGTAGCCATGAGCTGCTCATCTTACAGTGCTCCGATAAGCTGGGCACTCTCTCTAATAGACTTTGTTCATAAATGCAGGAGAGAGTAGCCTAGTGATTAGAGCAGTGAACTACAGCCAGGGTTCAAATGTCACTGCAGTTCCTTGTGGCCTTGGGAAAGTCACTTAACCCTCTATTGCCTGAGATACAAACAGATTGTAAGCCCTCTGGGGACAGGATGCAACTTGTCTTGAACTTCTGAGAAAAGATGTGAGATAAAATCCAGTTTCCTTCCCCCCTAATCTATACTTCCTCTCTACAAACTGTGCTTATGCTTTTTTTTCTAAATGTTTTAAAAGCATAATTGATGCTTCTAAGCGCTCTGTGCACCTCTAATAATAGGAAAGTTCTCAAAAGCCCTACATCCTTCACCACAAATCTCCCCTTCTTCACAATAAATATACTAGATTGAAATTGGTGCCAAACATCTATGCCAGCCCTCTTTGGCACTCTCTGGCACCCTCTTCCCACTGGGCCAATCAATGACTTTGTGATCCAAGAGCTTCTCTCCAATGGGTCCTATGGGAATGAAAGTGCATTCAGGAGCCAAGAAAAAAGGAACAAACAATTATGACTGTTTTGTTCAGGAACATTTTATATTGCATAAAAGGTTTGTATACTATACACCTGAAGAGGCAATACGATTGTGCACCTCATTGAAATCTGATATAAGTGGAAAAGTATTGCAAAGCTATGATTTGAAAACTCAAAGCAATATCTAGGAACTTGTCGAGCAATATTTGGGTGTAGTTGTAGATTCTCAATTAATATTAAACACTCATGTAAAGGTTATTGTAAAGAAATCAGTTTCCAAACAATGTGTGATACATAGATTGAAACCTTACTTAGATTGATAATTTTAAAACTGTGATAGGACTTCTTGTTATTTTTCAATTGGATTTTTACATCAGCCTTTATTTGGACCTTCCCACTTTGATAATGTGCATTATAACAAGTAAAACATGCCAAAGAGAGTATTGACGGGAGTTAGCCAATTCCAACATATTACAATACTTGTATACCCATCACACTGGCTCCTGATAATGTGGTGAGTGAAATATAAAATACTGACATTAATACACAAAGTTCTGAACATTAAAATCCTAAAATGTATATTTTCTGTTTCAAAAATATATCAGCATCCTAGAGCATTAAGGGGAGGCATGGTCACTAGGACTGGGCTGAATTAATAGGGTTGGTGTTCAGGCTATGAGACTTCCTAGGTCAGGGAAAAAGGGGAGGGCCTAGAAACTGTTAAGGAAAATTTAAAAATCCCTCTGACAGGAAGGCTAAATTTTCCTGTCAGGTCCACCAGCAGCACAGCAGGGAGTCTGAGCCAGGAAGCACTCAGAAGCAAATTGGTTCCACCTCTGCTCCCATACCTAATAAGGGGAGCAATGAGGTTAGAGTAAGCTAGGTTGTCACAGCTGGCAGGGAACCTCACCAACAGAACAAGTGGGAAGCAGAAGAGTTGAGTGCTCAGGTACTAAGAGGGCTTCTGGGCTTTATGTTAAAGGATCATGGTGCTATGTTTGGGAGAGGACATCTGGGTCTAGTTGTAACCTGAGGCCACATCTGTGTGCACCAAGTGCCATGGAAATAAAGGCCAAAACCTCGTTCCCACAAAGTATCAGAAAACAGCTCCAAGTCCCAGTTAGTAATCTGGAGTGCCTGCCACCCATTGACCCCACTGAAATGCTCCAAGAATGCATTCCACAAGCTCAAGTCATCCCACACACTGCATGACATCTGCACAAGCCCAGATGCCAACTGTGTTGAATACTTGGACATGGAAATTACCCGGCAAGCAAAGTTAAACCTTCCAATCAGAGACTGGATCTGCTGCAGCATAAACTTTCAGCCACCAACAGTGCTTCCACTTTGTCCCTAGGCAGCCTGAACTCCAAATGCTCAGAGTCTAACTTGATACCCAGGAAGGTGAGCTGTGTACAAGGCTCCTCTGACTTTTCTTCAGCTAACAGGATGTCCATCTCATATGTCACACTCTGGAAAACCTTAACTAACTGGGCACAGTCCAGCAACCCAGCCATGCCTCCAAAAACAAACATCCAAATAATGAACGAGGGGACATGGGATGAGGGTGAAGGGAGATAGATTCAGGAGTGATATGCGGAAATATTTCTTTATGGAAAGAGTGGTGGATCCGTGGAATAGTCTCCCAGTGGAGGTGGTAGAGATGAGGACAGTAACTGAATTCAAAAAAGCATGGGACAAACACAGAGGATCTCTAAAGGTAAAAAGGGGACTGTTGTAGTTGTTGATATGGAAGGACAGACTAGATAGGCCGTGTGGTCTTTTTCTGTCATCATGTTTCTATGTTTCTATGTTTCTATGAAACAGTGAGACTCTCCCCGAAACCATCTGTACCACTCACTGCACAAAAGCCATAAAAGCCTTGAAACAGGCACATGTCACGGAATGGCCTATTGACATGCACTTGTCAAAATAGAACCCCCCCCCCCCCCATTGAGTTCAAAACCTAGAAAGTGGTAGGACCCAGGATGCACTGCCAATAGGAAAGACACTGACTAAATATCTGCCTTCTCCATCAACGTCCCTGCAAGCAACCGAGCATGGGACAGACCTGGTCAAATGAGACATATGACATCTAGCAGAGGCTAGATTGATGAAGGAATTAACACTGCATACCAATGCATAAAACAGATTAGGCAAAACCTGCCTGGCTACTTCTTGGGTAACAGATCCAAAGGTGACGCCACCAAATCAATCAAAAGGAAACTTCTGAAAAGGACTAGCAATCCGCCCCAAGTGGCGCTCTTTGGCAAACTTCTCATGTATCATGGCTGGGTTCCACACTGATGGGGCATTGCAACTCTCATGTCACAGAGATGGGTTCCTTCAAATGGAATCAAAAGCCCTTTGAGAACCTGTCCCACAAGAACTTGGCACCCCCCTCCCATCTGGATAAGTCCACAGCCACTGTCGTAACGACACCAAATTAATGGGGGAAGTCATCTTAGTGAGTAATTCCTGTTGGATCTGACAATTCTGGCTGGCACCCCCAACCTCTGCCCCGCCCTCCAGGGCTAGGACATAGGAAGGCCTGGAGTGGGCCACTGCACACACTGCATCTATGCCAAAAGTGACATATTTGCAAGCAATGAAGTGGAAACACAAATTGCCATCCCTCCCCCCTTTGGCTGTTTGGCACACATGCAATTTATTTATTTGGCTAAACTTTTATACCACTTTTCATAGAGGTCAAAGTGGTGTACATAGATCTTTGAAAAGGTTAAACAAAGTTTAGAAAGAACAGTAACTATTTATAATGAGTATAAGGAACAGTAACATTCAGAATAAGATTAGGCAGAGGCATGTTGTCTTTAACTATTTACAAAGTATTTTTTGTTGTGGAAGGATTGGTTTGGGGGGAGAGGTGGGGTTAAATGGAGGTAGGGCCGAAGTTCAGGGTGAACAGGTGGGTTTTAAGGAGTTTGCAGAATGTGAGAGGGTCTTTGGTGTTTCTTATTTGGTCGGAGAGGGAGTTCCAGGATGTGGGAGCAGAGAACTCAAAGGATCTATTGCATGCTTGCTGAGTGTTTCCTGTTATTGCTTGGGGATGACTAGGGTGTTCCTTGTGGAGAATCTTCATGGTCGGTTTATCTGGAGGGGTCCAATGAGGGTTTGAAGGTAGGGGGATGATTGGTGGTTGAGCATTTTTGAATATCATCAAGAGGATTTTATATTGTATTCTGCTCTATAAAGGGAGCCAGTGCAGGTGTTTGAGGATGGAGGTGATGTGATCATATCTGGAGGCACCGGCACCTTGGATGATCCGAACTGCTATATGGAGGGTTGTTTGCAGAGGGAGGAGTGTTGATTGTGGTAGTCCATGGTAGATGAAGTTATAGTAATGAACGTGTGACATGATGAGACACAGTAGGGCAGGGCGAAAGTCTGATGGAGCGAGGAGGTGCTGGAGAGTTTGTGTTTTGAAGTAGATTGATCTTGCTCGGTTCATGGGTTCATTATCTGTGTCCAGAGTGAGGTGGCGGTCTAGGATGATTGCCATATATTTTACTTCAGGTTAGACTTGCATTTCTGTGTGGTTGAGGGTGATGGATGTGGGTGGGGGTGAATGATTCATTCTTGGAGATGAATAAGAATTCAGTTTTCTTGAAGTTTATGGATAGGTAGTTTGTGGTCAATCATTGAGAGACATCTGTGAAGCATTGTGTAACTCTGTATGAAGGTTTGTTGAATGGTGCATATTGCATGATGTCAGTGGCTGAGCAGAGTGGTTTCATATAGATGTTAAAGAGAAGTGCTTAAAAGGGTAAATCCTTGGGGGATACCTTGGGTCTGGGGGTAGGGGGTTGATGACATCGACCCAATCCTTATCCATTGGAGCCTTTTGTGCAGGAAGGCTTGGAACCATTCTAGTATGGCACCTTGGATTCCTATTGACCGTAGGCATAGGAGGATGTTGTGGTTAATGGTGTTGAAGGCTGCAGAGATATTGAGGAATATGAGTATGAAACCTTGGTTGGTGTTTTGAATTCCTTTTATGATGTTGTTTATGAGAGAGATTAAGAGGGTTTCCACTCCATGGTGTGGCCGGAATCCATGTTGTTGTGGGTCGTGCAGGGCATGGGTGTTGAGATATTCTTGCAGCTGACGATGGATGATCTTCTCGATTACTTTGGCTATTAATGGTAGGCTAGCTATAGGTCTGTAGGAGGAGGGGTCAGTGGGGTCTAGGTGGGTTATTTTTAGTAAAGGGTGGATTGAGGAGGTTTTTAGATAGGTTGGGATTTTTCCATGCTGTAGGGAGTTTTGCGTGAGTTTGGTGAGGAATGAGGAGAGTTCGGACTTAGTAGCTTTGATCCAGTTCACTGGGCAAGGGTCCAAGGGGGATGTTGTAGTGTTCAGAGATGTGATTATGCTTTCTATATTTTCACTTGTGATATAGTTGAAGGTGATCCATTAGTGAGCTGAGGGATAAGTTGGGGTGGTAGGTTTGTTTGGGTTATGGTATGGGGATGATGAGTGGAGTAGTAGCCAGTCAGCTGTTGTGGGGTGATGGAGCCGTTGGAGGTGTCATCACAGGAGGGTTTTGTGAGCTCTTTTACAAGACTGAATAGCTCTCTTGGTTGGTTAAGTAATCTTTGAATTAGCTTAGTGAGGTAGCTTTGCTTGGAGTGGTTTGTAAAGTGGTCGTGTAGGGCCATGTACCAGGATTGGTCTGAGGGTAGGTGAGATTTCCTCCATTTGTGTTCTTGTCTTCAGAGTTGTTATTTGAGTTTTTGGAGTTCTGGGGTGTACCCAGGGGTCCATTTATGAACTAGGGGCTGTAGATGGGTCAAGGTTGAGGCTGTTTCGCTGATGGTTTGGTTCCAGGAGATCATGGTTGTGTCCAAGTCCAGTATGTTGTTGTTGAGAATTGGGGAGATATGGGAAAGAGAGGATTCTTTATTGAATTACTTGAAGCATCTCGTGTGCTGGTTAGGAGATGGGGTATGTTTTTGAGATGCACTGATGGGAAGATGAAAGCTTATTAGGCTGTGGTCAGACCAGGGTACTGGGAGGATCTGGATTGGTGGGGCTAGGTCAATGTGGATGGGGTTGTTGCTTATGAAGATGAGGTTGAGGATGTTGCCTTTGTCATAGGTAGGAGAGTTTATGATTTGTGAGAAGTCCATTGCTGCCATAGCTTCCATGAAGGCTGTTGCTTGTTTCGTTGGAACTGGTTGGAGGCTGAGGTCTCCCAGTAGGAAGAGATTATTGTTTTTCTTGTTGTTTTTGAAGGTGTTGTACAGTAGGTCGGAGAGGTCATTGGTTGGGACAGATGGGAAGTGGCAGGCTAGGCAGGTGGTCAGTTGAGGTGCTTTCTGTGGCTAGTTTAAGTTCAGAATTGTTTTTGCAAAGATATGGATGTCCCCTACTTTGGCGGGTGCATGGGCAGTGGAATACGCAGTAGTTGGGGGGTCTGATTTGCTTCAGAAGGACTGTGTCTGTTTCACAGAGCCAGGATTCAGTGATGCATAAGATGTCCAGATTTTGTGTGATCTCATATGGTGGTAGTTTTGTTCTTTGCGGACATTGTGTTAATGAGTGCGCATTTGAGAGTTTTTGTGTTGGGTGGTTTGTTTGTGTGGGTTCTTGCTTAATGGAATGGTGATGAGGCATTGTGTGAGCCCTGTGATGTGGGGAAGTTAAGTTAAGCAAGAGGGGGCGCTAGATTGGTGGTGGAGAAGAATGAGGGAGTGGCCTACCTTCTTGCTCTCCAGCATCCTCCTCAGTTCTTCCCACCGTCAGAAATCTTGCAGGGCTGAGCAGGGTAGTTTCTCAAATTTAAAGTGTCCCTCTGCTGGTGAGAGGGGGGGGGGCAGATTGTTGGTGGAGAGGAACGAGGGATGGGCTAACCTCCTCACTCTCCAGCATCCTCCTCAGTTCTTCTCGGTATTGGAGATCTCGCCATAGTGAAGGGAGAAGGGGGCCAACCTCCATCCCACCCATGCACCTCCTCCAAGTTCTATGGTGAAAGATACACTGAAAGCTGAGAACACACCCAAAGGGATCCCTGACTAATCAGGCCAAGTGTGCACTGGGGTTATCTCCATCAGCCAAATGACAACATCATGGAAGCCTCTTGCTTCCTTATCCTTATCTAGCTCCTTCCTACACTGCTCATCATAATTTGATCAAGCTCATACCCTGTATGTACAATAGGCACACAAAATTGATTCAGACTACCAAGCAACCCAGAGTACAATACCAGTTTTGCCTCCCTGAGAATGCTCATGTAGATGTGAAAGGCTAGCAACCAATTGAATATGTTTTAGCAACCTTTGGCTAAAAAGGATTTGCCACCTCCTTATCCTCACCTACCTTCCTCTCGTCACCCTCATCCTTTTCTCACACCAACAGTTGAAATATATCTACATATTTACCCCTCAAAATCTTCTGTCATAATTTCTGAGGAACCTGATAGTCCAATGGCACAATCACACGCAAAGTGTGACTTTACTGTGATACCTGCACCTGAGCCATTTCAAGGGCACTACCTTGCCCCAGCCCCACTGAGGCACCCTATCCCCCACCCCCCAGTCTCAATCTGAAGATGAAAAGTCTCCGAAGAGTTTAATCAGCCAGCAGATTTCGACATACACATGAACTCAGCCATCAATGACTAATGTTTTTGCTTTTCCTGATCCATTTGCTGGACCATGCATCTAAGGTCACAAAGGAAGCTCAGCCTGTAGGTACTGATACAAGCTCTTTTACATCCCTTTCTCGTTACTTCCTGTGGCTGCCCTTTGACCTCCTCTCCAAGGCTCTCTCATACCTCCAACCATGCCTGAGCTAGGTACTCCATCATCTCACCACAGCTACCTTCTTCCAACTTGTTACTAGTTCCCATGTTTGTTCTTGCTCACTTTGGAACATGGACCTGCTGACTGCTCCTGATCTTCAGTGTTCTTCCCTCCCTGTCCTCACTCTGGTGGCAGGCTGCTGATAAAGTTACTCTGAAGTGCTCCTACCTTCCTGGGCCTAACAACCTCTTGTAGCCCCCATGTAGCACACAACTATGCCCCATTGTTTTCTGCCTACTCACTGTAGAGGACTATTTTCCATGGCCCTCACTTACCGGGCCCCTCAGCCTGGAATCCAGCCCCCTCTCCCCAATAACTGTGGCCCCATCAGGAATACATGCCCCCTGTCAAAATTGCACTCTAGACAACCCACCCCACCCATGCTCTCCTGCAGTTGTCATCCATAAATAAAGACAGAAAGAAGATAAGGGAGCAATCTCAAACAGAAGAGAAAAAAGAATCCCCAGCTACTCTGAAACCAGCAGCATCCCCCAAGCTTGACCAGTGCTAGAACTCAGCATTTAACCATGAGCATCAGCACAGCCATGGTCAACTGAAAGAAGCAGAATCCTGCTACCCCAATGCTGGAGCTTGATTTGCATGCATCACTTGTTGACAAAACCTGTCCAGATAGGCCACAGTAGCTGCTATAGCAGCACCCTAGAATTGCATACTGTCCTTCGTGGGGAGGGCCCACCACTGCTGCCACCACTAATTCCATTGCTGTCAGGCCTCACTTGTGCTGCTGGAACCCACCCAACTACCTCTGCCACTGCACTATTCAGGGCCCAAAGACCCATGTAACAAGACTGCAATGCAACCATAGGTAAGGCTAGACAGAGGAAACATGCCCAAAATATTGCCTCCCAAATTGGTTTTTCCCACCCTCCCCTAATGTCTATCCCTCCCACCCAACCTGTCCTAACCAATTCTTACCCCCTTTTAGCTCCCATCCCCCCTACCCCTGCCCTAGTTAGCCTTCCTGTCCAAATCACCTGCTTAGCAGGGCTTGGCCATAAGTCTGGGGGCAGATCATATCTCTGCAGGCTACAGTGTAATAGCCACATGAGACTAGTGGAGAAAAGAATTCGGTGGATTGCACAGCTTCTTCTTGCATGTTAAATTAATGTCTTTCCCCTTCTAGAGTGCAAATAATTCTAGTGCCCACTTCCAATGGATTCCTGAATGCAAATTTAGTGATTAGATTCTTCATAACAGCAGCTTGACTTTGTTTTGCTTCTTACCCTTTGATTGGGACTTCTAGATCCCCTTTCTTTATTTAATAGACTCTAGTATTTTCATGAAATGAGAGTCAGAATCTGTAAAGATGTCTTACACATTGGAACATGGAACATACGAAGCATGAACCAAGGGAAGTTGGAGGTGGTCAAGAATGAAATGGAACGTGTACAACTTGATCTGTTGGGTGTCAGCGAACTGAAATGGACTGGCATTGGGCACTTTGCATCAGATGATCACATGGTCTACTATGCTGGAACTGAAAAACAAAGAAGAAATGGTGTTGCATTTATAATAAAGAAGAAACTTGCAAGAACTGTAATGAAATACAATGCAGCCAGTGAATGCTTAATCTCTTTTGTCTATACTTTAAGTATATGTCCCAACAACAGCTGCAGAAGAGAATGAAATTGAAGAGTTCTATGAACAAGTACAAGCTGAAATTTACAGAATATGCAAACAGGATATCCTGATAGTCATGGGTGACTGGAACGCAAAAGTTGGCAACCAAGAAGAAGGCAAAGTAGTTGAAAAATATGGACTTGGCAACAGAAATGAAGCTGGAGAAAGACTGATAGAATTCTGCAAGACCAAAGCTCTATTCATCTCAAACACCTTCTTCCAGCAACACAAGTGGTGACTGTACACATGGACTTCACCCAATGGATTGTATAAAAATCAAATTGACTACATCTGTGGAAGTCAATGATGGAAAAGTTCTATAACATCAACAAAGACAAAACCTGGAGCTGACTGTGGTACAGATCATCAACTACTAGTATGCAAACTCAAGCTAAAGTTGAAAAATGGCAAACCACTCATGAATGTAACAAAATATGACCTTGATAATATACCACTGGAATTTAAAGACTGCCTGCAAAATCAATGTGCTGCTTTAGATACAAATGACAGAGCTCCAGAAGAGCTATGGAATGACATCAAGAAGGTTGTGTTGGAAGAAAGCGAGAAGTCTCTACAAAAGGTGAAAAAGAAAAAACGGCCAAAATGGATGACAGAAGAAACTCTGAAAATTGCCCAGAAACGCAGAGAAGCTAAAGCCAGAGGAGAAAGAAAGACAATCACAGAACGCAACAGAGATTTCCAAATTTCAGCAAGACAGGACAAGGAAAAGTACTACAATGACGCATGCAAGGAAATAAAAGCAGAAACTATTAGAGGAAGAACAAGATCGGCTTTCCTAAAGCTACGAGAATTAAAGAAAAAGTTCCAGCCTCGAATTGGAATGTTACAAGATGCTCAAGGTTCTATGTTGAATGATACTGAGAAGATCAAGAAAAGGTGGAAGGAATATACAGAGTTTTTATATGATAAAGATCAAGTGGACCAACAGCCGTTTCAACCTGTACCTTATGATCGGGAACCATTGGTGATGAAAGAAGAAGTTGAAGCAGCATTGAAAGCCTTATCAAAGAACAAAGTACCAGGCATTGATAGCATTTCCATAGAAATATTATAGCAATCTGAAGCAGCTGTTACCGTACTTGCAAGGCTCTGCCAAGAAATATGGAAGACAACATCATGGCCTACTGACTGAAAAAGATCTGTGTTTATACCAATACTAAAGAAAGGTGATCCATCTGACTGTGGAAATTATCGCACAATCGCTCTGATCCCACATACCAGCAAGATTCTACTGAAGATTATTCAAAAGAGACTACAAACATACCTGGAACAAGAACTACCTGAAGTGCAAGCAAGGTTCAGGAAAGGGCGAGGAACGAGAGACATCATTGCGGATGTGAGATGGATCCTTGAAAAGACTAAAGAATACCAAAAGGATATCTATTTGTGCTTTATAGACTATAGCAAAGCTTTTGACTGTGTAAACCATGAGAAACTCTGGGCCACATTAAGAAGCAAGGGTATACCAGAACACCTGATCGTACTCTTGCACAATCTGTACATTGATCAAGAAACAACAGTTCAAGCGGAACAAGGAGAAACAGAATGGTTTAAAATAAGCAAAGGTGTAAGACAAGGCTGCATACTTTCCCCCTACCTGTTTAATTTATATGCAGAAAAAAATCATCAGAGAAGCAGGATTGTATGAAGACAACAGAGGTGTGAAGATTGGTGGAAGACTCATCAACAACCTTCGCTATGCTGATGATACCACATTACTGGCTGAAAGTGAAGATGATCTGAAACATTTGCTTCTCACAATCAAAGAACATAGTCTCAAAATGGGCTTGAACCTTAATGTAAAGAAAACAAAGATCATGACAACTGGCATAATCAACAGGTTCATCATTGAAGGAGAAGAAATGGAAATTCTGAACAACTTTAACCTACTTGGATCAACTATCAATAAAGAAGCAACAAGCAGTCAAGAAATCAGATGACACATTGCTCTTGGCAGAATGGCTATGAAAGACCTAGATAAGATTCTCAAGAGCAGAGATGTCTCTCTCCATACAAAGATTTGACTTGTTCAAGCCATGGTATTTTCAATAACATCATATGGATCTGAAAGCTGGACAGTGAAAAAGATAGACAGGAAGAAAATTGATGCCTTTGAATTATGGTTCTGGCGGTGAATACTGTGTATACCATGGACTGCCCGAAGAGCAAACCAGTCGGTACTAGAGCAGATCAAACCTAAGCTTTCTTTAGAAGCTCAGATGACAAGACTTCAACTTTCATACTTTGGACACGTCATGTGAAGAGAGAGATAGAGAAAGACATCATGCTTGGCAAGATAGAAGGTCAGCGGAAAAGAGGAAGGCCAGCAATGAGATGGATCAATACAATAACAGCAGCTAGGGGTACCAATCTGTCAACAATGAGCCGCCTGACTGAAGACCGAACACAATTTAGGATAGCTATCCAGAGGGTCGCCATGAGTTGACTCCGACTCGACAGCACTTAACAACAACAACAGTATTTTCACATTTTGAATTAAACTGTATGCATGCTGAATTATGGCTATACCCTCTGTTCTCAAATATTTCCTTCCAAGTAAAATCTTCAGCTGTTTATTTCAGTGTTATATTGGTATGAGGTTTGAATACAGATCGGCTGCCTAACATGTAAAATATAAAGAAGCTTAACAGTAAGAGCTTTCAAAAGCTTTAAACACTAATATGTTCAATGGGCTTGAATACATGTCAGAATGAAAAGGGAGGATCTTATTTAGATTAATGTTGTTCACCTGTAGTATCCAAAGTACGTTTATTTGGTGCATTTTGCTGCTCTTCATGCCTATTCTTTATGTACTAGGGGGTTACTTTAGAAGCCCTATTCATGAATTAGTTGTCTGAAAACTGGCACTTAAATATGCAAAACATGGAGACGTACTTGGGGTCATTTTAGAAACTTGGTAGATTGATGTCCCCATCGTGAAAATGTCCATGTCAAACAGGGGCATGGAAGAGCTGTGGCCTGGTTGGAACAAGGGAGATGCACATCATGGTGCGATTTCAGAGTGACATAAAGATGTCTGGCCCTGGTTGGTGAGGTGTCCATATTTATACCTGCTCCTGACCAAGAATAAGGTGAAAAAAGTGTTAATTTCATGGATGCAATACTTCCAGGAATAAGTACAAACTGTGCTTTCAATGCCATAGTTCTTATTTCCTACTCAAAGAAACCTGCACATAAATACATACTCCAAACATATTACAAGTCTGCCACTGCATATCTTGAATATCTGAAATGGCAGGCCAGGATCTGCTAGTCTTAGGACATAGTCTCCCCCCTAATGAAATGCCCCAGCTGGGACATCCAAGTAACTAGTTTTTCAGACATCCATTTTGGGGACATCCACATTTGTGAAATGACCTACACTCATGCACATACCTGGCCTTGCTATGTGTGTGTGTGGGTGGGTGGGTGTGATGGGGGGGGTGAGGCACCTCCAGTACCATCTACCTGGATGTTAATTTTTCAGTATGGAGATGAAAAAATTTGAGAAGGCATGTATATGTGCCTCCCTTCACTGCTGCTATTCCTCTAGTTTTTTGGATGTTCTGCTCTGGACACCCATATTCTTCCTTGACGTCCCATCTAAAATGCCACTTTAAGCCACTTGCATCTTGTTTACCATGCATAGCATGCATGTGATAATCATGTTACACATACATAAAGGCACATTGTAGAAAGATTGTTTATGTGATTGATGTGATGTCCAAGATAAAACATCAGCAATTCAGTTTTAACGGAGAAGGTGGGCATGGGTGAGTCCAATCTAATATCAACATATTTCCACTCCTCACGCTAGACTTGTGTGTTAAGTCAAAATAAGAAATGCAGGTACCCACAAGGCTGGGCATCCACATGTAGTGGGCAATGCCATTTTATAAACATGCCAGTATCTCAGAATGTACATGTGTAAATGTTGGCAAGTGTATGTGTAATCTGGCCATTTTGTAAACCTGGATATCCTGCCACTATTCAATAATTATAGATCATCCATTTTTATGGAAGAAACGTGGAAGGGAAAATAAACATTGGGGAATTAAAAGGGATATCCCCTTTATTTCATCCTTAAAGGGCTGGCCAAAATGAGCACTTTCTAAATACCTAAATGTGCTGTGGAACAGGTGTATATACAGATGTGGATCATTTCCATTGCCTACGGGGATCCCTTATATGAAACTGGAAATATACGAGTACTGTATCTTGTTACTCTGTTCAAACCATGCCCCTGTTTGACTTAGACATGGCTGGGGCAGACATGTAAATTCAGATGTTCCGAATATGACTGCTTGTCCGTGGCTGTGATTTGTACGGGTGAGTGGTCATATTCACATGTGCAAACCATGAATAGGGCATTTGAAAAAAAAAAGCATGCATGCATTTTCCTAGGAAAGCCTGTAACAAGGCAGGTCCCTTGTTTTATTCCAATACATGCACATGTAGAGTTGAGAGAGTTAGATTATCCACATTAAGCCTGCTTGTATAGGATCTTTCTATAGTTTAGTTTTCTATCCCTTTACTGGCTGAAGATGGAAGACTGAATATCCGAATGCAAATTGTTGCACAGTAATCTAAGATATGTTTAGCAGCCAAGAACAACAATTTCAGAGGCTTGTATACCACAGCTCTACACAAAGACACTAAGAGAAACTACTAATTGCAGACCCTGCATGCGAAACCTTCTGATTATGCTCAGTGGTAAGAAACCTGCTACATTAGCTGCAAACTATATAATGTCCACAAGCCTGGGCAAACTCAAAGTACCCATTACAGACTATCATTTGTTCAGTAAAGCTAGATATGTGACACCAGAGCACCTGGATAATCAGAGACAAAAGACTGAAAATACTATTATTTCTGAGCCTCTGTCATTCTTCAGAGATTTTTTTTTTAAATTCTCTAGAGCATTGGTGTCCACTGAAATACTCCCAGCTAAGGATGGCCAACCACATTTCCATGGATACAGAACAGTAACATCTATATTCTAGTTTACCTTTAGAAAAAAAAATCCTTGCTAGCAATAAAAGAAATTTAAGAACTCAAGAGTGATTGGCATATGTTTGAGATCTGTCATAAATATATCTAAATGGATTGTAATCATAAAGGAAAAAGTGGATGAAACTACACATAGCTCTGGCTGATGTCATTATGTTTTACTAGCTTTTCTTGCTAGATCCTAGGTCATGAAGGTACACAGCAATACCTGGCTTTTTAGGGGGCACAGAAAAATCATCTTATGATGATGGGCTATGCCTTCTAGCTACTCATTCAAAGCCTTTAAGCTTCACCAAGATTCAGAGGGCAATCACAGAATCAGATTAAATTGTCCACATTGATGTTTGCAATGTCATTTGTTTCAGTTGCATTAGCAATTTGCTTTTTGAGAATAGATATTTGAGGACAAACTGTAGAAAACAAGTAAAGTTTTGTAAGTTATGTCTTATAACCAGTCATAGAAAAAAAAGATGTAATTGTATTATTTTCTCTGAAGGAACATTTTTTCCTACACAGCAAAGCTCTCCATTTGGCAGACTGCTCTAAAAGTATCTTGCGGAGTGTCTGCAAAAATGGAGAGTTTGTGTCTCATAGCCTTGTCAGTCAGTATCCATTTTACAGACCTGATGGCTGCTATGTGCAAGAGTTGGTTTGCTATGATATCGATCTTTAGTATACAAATTAGCTTCAGCAGTTTTGGGCAATCGTATTGTATTACAGTAGCATTCACCTCCAGTCCTTGAGGATAGCAAACAGCTTGGGTTTTAAAGCTACATCTAACGAATATGGATGAGGTAGATTTTTATACTGTATATACTACCTCTATTGTATGCAAGTCTATCCAATGCATATGCATTAATGCATTTGAGATATTCTCAAAGCCCAAACTGTTTACAGCCCCAAAGAACCATCAGTGAATAATTCTGTTGTATTATATTGTATTTCATACAGACTTAAAGACTTCTGTTTTCAGAAAGGTTTCTTTTTCTGTGTCTAATTTAAGTGAAAAAAATTGAAACCAAGGTTCTATGGTTCCAATTAATATCAGGACATTCTTTTCCCAAAGAAAGGTTTAGCTGATGTTTGCTATTGTTCTAGCAATAACACAATTGCATAAAATTCCCATCTGTGCATTTTCTCTGTATTTCATTAGTTAGTTAACAGATATTAAGTATAGCCATGCTGGTTAGTAACACACCTGGGCTCATCTAATTAATGATGGTGTCACTGCAAATATGGCCTAGTATTCTTACCCAGTGCAGGCTACCCCAGAGGCTACAACTAAAAGGAGTTGGAATTACATTCATAAAAGAGAAGAAACAAAATCCTGCAGCTTGTAATAGATAGAATTCTGCAGTCACCTGAAGATCCTTTTTCCATTGCTAGAAGAGGATAAGGGGACCAGAACAATGTAATTTTGTTATACAGAGCCTGCCTCAAATATCACAGGAACTGCACGGAGAACTCAGAAAAAAATCAAAAACATTTCCTGCAATAAACCAGTAATAGAACCAAATTCTGAGAGTATAAGGAAGATACTCTGAAACATTAACCTGGGTATCTAAAGTATCATTTGCTCTATCTGACTTTATAGAGAAACTGAATCTGCTTATCTGGTGAGAAGCACAAACATGATTTGGTCTGACAACAGGAGCAGTCCTTAGGCTGGATTGCCAGAATGTGTCCTCCAATAGAAAGGAAACGGGAGTCCAGCATTCAGTAACAATTGAGAAGTCCATGAATCTTCACTCTAGCTGGCTTTGGGAATCAACTTTAGTGCGCACCTTTCTCAGAAGTTCAAGGAAAGTTACAGTCAGGTACAGTAGGTATTTTCCTGTCCCTAGAAGGCTTATAATCAACATTTGTACCTGAGGCAATTGAGGGTTAAGTGATCTGTGCAAGATCACAAGAAGAACCAGTGGGATTCAAACAAGGCTTCCCTGGTTCTCAGCCCGCTATTCTAACCAAGTTATCAAAGAAAATAATATATTTTTGAGAGGAAGAATGTGAAAGTTATTAATAGAGATATGATTTCATTAGCCTTGATTTAGTTTGTTAGCATCTCATAAAACTTTTAGTGCATGAAAAACTGATTTAATACACATTAACTTATGACTTAATGCCAGTATGATTGTTTCGCATACATTAAGAAGTTTTAATGCACTTTACATTTTTTATTAAAATGAATGTGTGAAAAAAACACTTGAAAATCAATAAATATTCCAAAGATTTCAAAAACAAATTGAAAATTTGTGTCTATGTGCATCCTTAATTATTAATATTTTTCCATAATAAACTTACGGGATCTTTATTTAATATATTCAAACCTTTTGCAGGCTCTATTTTAACATTCCAGCTGCATCAGACAGTACAGTTGGTGCAAAAAGGATTGAGTAGGTATATAGGAAAACATCCAAAATGAGAAAAAATCTCAATCAGATGACATGAGAAGAAACTGGAGGCCAGGAAAGGAGGGACAGAGGAGATTGGATTGGAGAGGAGTCTTAAATACTTGAGAGGTATTACAGAACAAACAAGTCTTTTGCAAATGAGAGGAAGCTCTAGAATTGGAACTCAATATGAGGCCACAAGGAGATAAAATCAGAGGCAAGGGTAAGAAGATGTTAACCAAGAATGGAGTCTTAAATACTTGAGAGGTATTACAGAACAAACAAGTCTTTTGCAAATGAGAGGAAGCTCTAGAATTGGAACTCAATATGAGGCCAGAAGGAGATAAAATCAGAGGCAAGGGTAAGAAGATGGTAATCAAGAATGGAGCACCTCAACTCAAAAAGTTCTGAAATGACTACTTCACTTCTCATAAGAAACCAAAGGGAAAGTAATCTGCACAGCATGTCAGGTACAGCGCTCCCCCCCCCTCCCCCCATAAAAAAGCATGACATATGAAAAATCTGGGATAATTGTCCTTAATGGATGGGCTTCATGGCTGTACAGGGGGGCTCTAGACTGGTTGCAGAAAGAATGACGGCCTTGCTGGTCCCATGACAAGCTGGAGGCTTATTTAAGTGCAGTATGTTGGGGATTATTGAAAACCAAAGCATAGGGAAAGTAGCCTGCACTGTGATGCAGATTCTGCCCTAGCAACCATACTGAGCAGCTGGGATGGACCATGTCAGTCATTATCTGTGGTCATGCACTATGTTACTATGTTATTTTTCATCCTGCTTGTTGGGCAAGTTCTGGGCACTGGACCTTCATAAAAGCCTTCAATATTTCCAAAAGTCTTTGAAGGACTTGAAAAACCTCACACGGTATCACACATACATATACACAAACACACACACACACACATTTGTTTTGTTATTAGGGCCCCATTTTCCTAGAAATTTACAGCCATGGGAAGGGCTGCAAAATCCAGCCCTTCCCATGTAATTCCTCGTGATCCAGGAAATTGCTGCTGGAGATTGAGGGCCAGAGTATCTACAGTGACAAGAACAGTGTTATCAGCAGCAGATCTCCCCATGCCATGCTGATCCCATGTGTGGTGAAAAAGAAGAAGAGGAGAATAGTAGCAATGTAAAGCATCAATCTGTGTTGTCCTTTGATACTGGAGCCAATGTGTCACATTTTGAAATTTGTAGCACTATATTGTGCTGTGTGGTATAAAATACAACACCTGCCCTGGGCAGCAGAGAGGAAGGATGTGATCCTTGATGTTTCACTGCTGCTGTTCTCCTCCACCCCTTCAGAAGATGTATGAAGCATGATTGAAGGAATCAGAGATGAAAGGGTAGGAAGCATGACAGTGAATGAGCAGATCACAGAGTCCAGAGAATGTAAAGAGATTTGGAGGGCCAACAGAGTGAGTCAATCCTGGGAAGGGAAAGTGATTGACAAAATCAGAAGGGCTTCAGGGTGCAAAGGGATTAAATGGGAGATGCTGAGAATGATTAAAGGGATCTATAGAGGTGGGAGAAATGGAGGGAGAGTATATGAACGTATGGCATGGATGATAGAGGGTGGGAATAGAGTAAGGGGATTGGAGGGGGTGTGGATTGAATGAATAAGGTGATTCGAGATGGGAGTGGGAAGAGAGTGGATCAGAAATGCTGTAGGGTGTTAGTGGAAATTGGAAGTGAGGAAACAGGGGAAACTGAGGATGTTAGAGTGACTTTGGAGGGGGGATGAGGGAATAAAATGGTGTGTATGTGAGGGGATTCGGGGGATTGTGATCATGAATCCCCTCCCCAATTCAGGATCTCCTCTTTTGCCTGCCCCCTCCTTCACTTTCCCTCTCTTTCCTCTGCTCTCTGATTCCCCCTGCATCCCCAGTCCCCCTTTCTCTGCTATTTCTGTAATGCCCTTTCTTCTCAGCACACTTCATTAAGATTCCTTTTCTCTAACCTATAATTCAACTGGGCACATAAGAAATGTCAGAAAATGTCTTCATTTTTATAAAGTAAGGTGGGATGTTCAGCAGCGGTGGCTAGCGCTTCTAAAGCACATAGCCGCTGCTGCTGAATACTAAGCCTGGATATTTAATGCTGGGGACATATCCGGTCACTGGCATTGAATGTCCAGGGTGTCGCATGATAGCACGGAAACTAACCAGGCAGCGGCTCAATATTGCCACTGCCCAGTTAGTAAAGGGTGCTGCCTCCTCTCTGTCCCGGAACACCCCGATGCTAACCACGTAGCATCCGGGCATGTAGCGGCGGCAAACGTGGATATCCAGTGGCACTAAACATATCCCGCAAACTGTGTAAATGCCTTTGAATATCCCCCTAAATAACCATTTAAATAATTTGATATGAAATATATACCATTCTTTGTAAAAGTACCACCCAATAGTCTCCAAGTTTCAGAAAATTTGCTACAGAATTTTCCAACTCTGCCTCAAAGTTGACTCTTGAGTTGTCACAAGGTGCCCTTTTGAAGAATTCTCAAAATTAACTTCTCATCTAGCTTATATGGCACTTAGTGAAGAAGTCTCATGGACAGGAGGGGTTCAGTTCAAGCTATTTCTGCTGGAGCAGAGCTAGTGCCCATGCAAGCGCTTTTGCAGCATATATAGTCTTCTCGGTAGTCAGTAAGTAGGACTATGAAAAGATTGTAATAGAGCCCTGAAGTGAAGTTATAACTGCTGTTGCCAAGGACTGCCCTTGTATTCATTCTACTGGCTTTCCCTGAATAGATGCTCCTAGATCCTCTCAGAAATAAGCAAAATTATGAAGTCATCCTGTACAGAAGGTATTGGAGGTGATGTGGGTAGAGTGAGGGTCAGACCCAGGGCATAGTCCCAGATACAAAGAAATAGGTAATAACTCTAATGTGGTCTTTGCCGATTGAGGTTTGAACGATTCTATTTAGCCAGTATTGACTATTCACAATGCTAGAGAAGAGACTATTCTCCTTCCCATATCGTTTTCAATCCAGTAAGTACAGGAAAGTTAAGGGACGTGTTTAACCCTGGAATTACCGAGATTTTTTTTCACACACTGAATACCGTTGGGGGTCATAAATGACCCCACGACAAATTTTAAATGCTAACCATGAAAATTTTAAACTAAACAGACAAAATATTATTCCAAATTAATTATTTATTATATGAAGGTTAAATGTTTTGAAATGTAATGCTTTATCATAAAATTACATGAAGAAGAGTTGCCATGAAAGCAGTTTTTGCATGTACTTGATGAACACAGTAAAGTACTACAGTCATTTGCATGAGACACAGACAATTTCCGAATGTTCTTTGAAAACATTGCGCTTGCAGGAGCTGCAAACTATGTTGCTTTTCTTGTCTTTTTCTCTGGAACAGCAGTGACACCTTGCCCTTTTCTTTGGGATCCCGACATTGCAAAAAGCATCAGTGGCTTCTTCAATGCTGGAAGAAGTCTCGCTGCAATTACTTTGAAGCAGCTGCTTTCCTAATTCTAAGAGGAATAGACGATGTCTGTGCTTTGACTTGGACTGCCATTCTGGATTTAGTGACATCCAAACAATGAAGGCGTTCAAAGCACTGATGTCCAACATGTTGTAGAAGATTGTCACTATCCAGCGTCTTGTCATTTGTTTTGTGGTATACGTGCGCAACATTTGATCTGTCGTATCTACTCCACCTTTACTAGAATTATAGTCCAATATCATGTGTGTTTTTTGTCTGGACATTTGTTATCTACTTCTTCTTGATCATGCAAACTGCTCAGAAGAACAACCACTTTTCCTTTCTTCAGTCAATAGGAAACCAGAGTAGCGTCATCGCAAAAGGCAAACAGTGAAGTGAATACCTCTCAGCCCTTTGCTGTTACAAACTCTGGAGGTAATTCTTTTCTGTTCTTTTGAATTGTCCCCAAAAGTGTCATATGTTTTTTTAGCAATTTCCGTGACAGGAATAAACTGCAGAAGAAATTGTCAACAGTAACATTTCTGCCAGATCACGTCAATCCTTCAGTGAGTTGCAGAACAACCCTTTCACCCTGATTCTGTTCCCTGTTTTGTCCAAGTTCCCTTCCTGTATATACTTGAAGATGCAGAACATATGACGTTGTACTGTTACACAACATCCATAGCTTTATGCCATATTGTCTGAACGGAACACGGCCACGAAATGTAAGCAGTTGCTCATCCACGGTAAGATTTTCACCAGGAACAAAGGCGTCACTTAGAGTTGCTTCCCAGGTATCAAAAATTTGTCTGATTGGAGCAAGCTTAGCCACGCCTCGTTGTTCACATCTGTTGGTTGCATCATCAAAATGAGAGCACAAGAAATTTGCTGAAAACGGTTACGGGCCATATTTTTGCCGAAAACAGAACGACCATCTTCAAGGTTCCACAACTGAACTATGGATTCATTTCATGACTTGTACACGCCTGAGAGGATCAGAAGTACAAGAAAACGTTGAAATTCTCCATCTGTCAAATCTTTCCAGGTGTCATCATAAATGTGTCTTCCTTGTTTGCTCGTCCACATCATGATTTCATTCAATAAGTTCTTCCTCATGAACAAGTGGAATGCTGCGAGAGGGCCATCAACATTTCCTACAGCATACCTTGTAGGACCTTGTTGTACGGGCATGACATTAGCTCTGGCGTATCTTCCAGCAGCTTGCTTTATAGGTTTCCTGTTCCATGATGTGGCATCCTTAGATACATAGGCTTCAATGGCAACATTTGTGCTTATAGTTGATGACCTCTTAGCTCCTCTACGACCACAACTAAGATTCCTCACAGATGATACTGACACCGAGGACTCCTGCCTTCTTCCCTGTCCAGCACAGCCTCGACCTTTGCCTCAACCTGTAACTTGACTCTTTGCTGCAGGGGATGTTACCGGCTCAACATCAGTCTCACATTCACTTGGCGACCAACTGCTGTCGCCATCTGAATCATGACTGTCATCATCAGATTTATCACCCGAACTTGGCTGATATGCTTCTTTGCTTACTGAATATGCTGCATCATCAGACGACTCAGAGCCGTCACTGTCAGCATCTCGTTGCAACTTGGGCAGCTGAATACTTTTGTTTTGACATCATAAACAATAACCTAAAATAAATAAACAAAGATAAAGTTGAATAAAATGCAAAACAGTTTTACTATAGGTGTACAATAATCGTGATGAATGAGCTGAAAGCCTTTAGATTTCATCAGAAATAATGAGAGAACTTATGATATCAATTACAGAAAATGTGTAATTTTCATAAAATAAGAGTACAAAAAATAAATGATACATAATTAATAATAAATACCTTTGTCAGGTAAAAAAATTCACAAAACTTCAAATTGTATCACGATCCAAACCGGACATAAGCAACTGGGGTCAAAAATGACGCCACTGGTACTCTGTGCTGCAATTCATCACTAGCGTCACCTAGCTGATGAAAATTATTCCTCTCATGGCGCAATATAAAGAGAATATTGACATGTGAAAAGTCATAAAAAGATTGCATTCTTGAACAACTAGTTTCCGAGATACGCGTTGTGAAACTTGCAATGGGGTCACCTTTGACCCCATCAGTACTCCCAGGGTTAATATGGTGCATAGAGTAATAGAAGTGGGATTGTGCTTGGGAACTCACATTGCAATTTCAGTGGTAATAGTGCTGGTGTAGCTGAATTAAAATGCCGCCTAGTTGTTTGCAGTGAAAAACTTTGCCTTTCTGTGAAATAAAACACCAGATATGTGACTGCATATTAAACAGTTTGAACTGAGCCCAAGTGAATTTATCAAATCAATGAACCAGATTTTTAATATGATAGCATATGAAAATTGTTAAACAAGTAAACCTGAGACAAAAATCGCTAGGACAACAATAGTATTAATATTTATTCATTTAAAATTCATATAATAGCTTTGTTTGCAAAATGACACAATGATGAATAGCATAGATGGAGGGAGTTAGAAATACTAAGCATCTATCATGCAATGAGGAAGGGAATCCTGTCCAAGAAGAGAAACGGAAAAAGTTCTTAAGATATCAGTGGACAGTCTACAGGGCACGCTAATAGATTCTTTTGTTTTAACTAATTGTTGACTGAAAAGCCTTACTGATGCATTTCTCTTGAGTAGTACTGTTACAGCTGTCGCTTCCCAAAGTTAAACTCTGGCATAGATTTGGCTGCTATCCCAGTGAAGGAGACAGGATGTATGGATTACAGCCACTTTGCATTCAGCTCAGGGGCATATGCCTGCACCCTCACAATGGAGAAGGTCTAATCTGAAGGAATCTGTTTTAAGGAAATGCTTTTGCTGTCTCAGACAGAAATAAACAGCCCAGAGAAGAAAATGTAACTCACCAAACCAAAGAGTCTAGGCTGAAGAGAGGAAATGAATAAACAACATGAAAAGATCTTCCTTTTAGAATCATTTTCACTTCCTTTTGATTTCTCAGCAGAACAAGATTATTCAAATAAACAAATATGCAGGCACTCTGCAAATAAAAGACACACAAAGAAGTAACAAAAACAACAATAATAAAAAAAAACACTGAGAAAAGAAGCAATTAAGCAGGAAGGAATTGTTTTTGTGGGTCTGCTCTGCACTTTCACAGAAGAATTCAAGTCATACTTGCCTTTGTACAGCTATTCATGCCCTTAGGTACCAGAAGTGAATATATAGGACTGCACATCATGGAAAGGATATTTTATTTCTGCTCTTCTTTTTATTTTATTTTACATGCCAGATAACAGTTCCTACTTTTGGAAATGAAAAGACATTTTCAGACATGTTTCTGTCTCAGTAAGCTGAGGCAGGCAGACTGCTTTAGGTCAGTGAATAAAAAGATAAATCATAAAGAAAATAGAATACAATCCTCCAATTCCCCAGCAAGTTTAACCTAATGGTGTATTGTAAGGGGTGGTCAACATTGAAATCGTTACTGACTTTAAAAGGCCCTAATCTGTAGTATCTTGGTGAGCTGAACATGAATATAACATTAAAAAAAAATTATTGGCTCTCGTTTTGAAGATGTTGCATGTAGTTCATTTTTGACGTTTCACCGTGTAAATTTATCCAGTAGGACATCAACAACATCCCAAATAAGCCTTGAATGATGTAATATTGCATCACATTGCATAATACCAGCATGCACACATCATCCAGAGTTGATTGCATCATTTTCTGATGCAATGCAATACTACTGCCAGACGGCTGCTGAAGCCATCTGACGTCAGCAGTGTACTATACACAGTCGGAAAGGAAAGTAATCTGGTATTATGTTCTGATATTGAAAGCCTCATGAATGCCTTAAAAATCACTCATGACCCACAAGACTGCAGACTTTATAGACTCTTCGAAAATGAATCTGAAGGCTGTGCTTTTGAACAATGGAACCGTCTTCCATCTATGCAACAGGAACCAGTCAGGAACCGTGGCAGGAGGTTCAAGAGTAACCTTTATTGTTCCACGGATAAGGTGCGCCAAACCCAACACAGGCCGTGTTTCGTACACCACTTCCTCAGGGGTTATAGGCTCGCACTGATGGGTTATCCGAACTTCAAAAGCTTGATACTGTCGGATAACCCATCATATGCGTTTTCTTTCACATACAACCATAATTGCATCTCGCACCAGAGGCAGGTGGGAATTGTGCCTTTGCTCAGCGAAAGGTCTTTGTGAATTTGGCTTGGTGCAGTGCGAGCCTATAACCCCTGAGGAAGTGGTGTATGAAACACGGCCTGTGTTGGGTTTGGCGCACCTTATCCGTGGAACAATAAAGGTTACTCTTGAACCTCCTGCCACGGTTCCTGACTGGTTCCTGTTGCCTACGTGGTAGTTTGCTGTTTCTTGGTGGACCGTCTTCCATCTATTCCAGTAGTGCATGCCATCCACAAGAAAGAGACATACAATAACTTAAAGCATCTACTGACTTCCATTAACTATAACAAGTACAGCTGGCACCTCTGTGGTGACTTGAAGTTAGTTGCCCTTTTAATGGGACTGCAGCAGGGATATATAAAATACATGTGTTTCTTATGTGAGTGGGATAGCCAAGCAAGGGATTGGCACTACTTGCGGAAGCAATGGAATCACAGACAAAATGTAACAGTTGCAGAGAAGAATATCCAGCACCCAGCTCTGGTTGAGGCTCACAAAATCCTGCTACCACCCCTTCACATCAAACTAGGTTTGATGAAAACCTTTGTGAAGGCCATGGACAGCACTTCGCCAGCTTTCCGATACCTGCATGAAAAATTCCCTCGACTCAGTGAAGCAAAGATTAAAGAGGGAGTTTTTGTGGGTCCTCAGATTTGAGAACTCTTCAAAGATGACCGGTTCAACAACTTGCTGCAGGGTGATGTGAAACAAGCATGTTATGCTTTTTGCCTAGTGTCACCAAACTTTCTCGGGAATGTTAGGGCAGAAAACTACAAGGAACTAGTAGAAGACGTGCTGATGCAGTATCAGAAACCTGGCTGCAATATGTCTCTAAAGATCCACTTCCTTGATTCCCATCTCGATTTCTTTCCTGACAACTGTGGTATGGTTAGTGATGAACAGGGTGAATGTTTTCACCAGGATATCGCAACGATGGAGCAAAGATACCAGGGAAAATGGTCCACTACAATGCTGGCTGACTTCTGCTGTACACTCCCCAGAGAAGCTCCCAAACAGCTATACAAGAGACAGGCGAAAAAATCTAAGAAGTAGTCTATGACTTGGTTTTTTACAGGTATTAACTGAAGGCCTATTATATTTACTATTGACATGCATTTCATGATGTAAACATTAATTCTTGTAGATTACAAAAAAACTAGAGCCAACTTTGCAATTTCACTGTCATATTCGTGTTCAGCATATAAAAATTGATAAGAAACAACTATTTTTATTTCAGTAACATGACTTTTATAAAAAGTTGTTGACCAGTATTCAGTGATGGCTGTCAGGAACTTCTAAAGCACCTGTCCGCTACCACTAAAATTAAAATCAGATATTCAACACCAGAGCCTATCCGGTGTCCAGTGCTGAATATTCAGTTTCACTGGTGGCTGTGGCAGCTATCCAGTCAGTGTCTATATTCAGTTATGAACCAGAAAACTAAACCAATTAAAGCTAAAACAGCCATTGATCTGTGCTAACTCTATGCAGTTTACCTCTTCTGTTAGTGCTGCTGCGAGCGCCCCTGCTCCGCCCGCAGGCTTCCCCATATTTACACAGGCGTCTTTTTTGCTCTCTTTGGGAACCTTCAGCACCACTATCAGAGAATATCGGGGTTTAGCCTTTTAGGCGGTCCTGCTAATCAGCTAAACCCTTTTTTAATTTCATCCCCTAAGTTTTTAGGGTTAAGGAATGCGAACTTAAAGCACAGGGAATCAGCGGCGTGTAGGAATGGAGATCACGTTGCCACTAGCGCAAGGGCGATTGCCATGTGCTCAGTGGCAATGTTGTAATTAACATGAGTGCACCTAACACCATTTCTACGGGTGTCAATAGAAGCACCAGTGTTAAGTGCGCCGTGCCTTAGTATTCACAATTATGTGCGAATTTCCAGGAACATTCCAGACACGCCTCTAATGGTTAGCACATGAGGAGCACATTTACCATACACTGGCATTGCTTCTAATTGCACAATAAGTGCACACCTTTAGTAAAGGGCCCCTTAGACATTAACTACTGTATGAGCCAGAGTCTGCATCTGCGTCTATTCCAAAAGAGATGTTTAAAGCAATGACACTCATTATTATTAAATCCTTTGAAACATTTTTCATTCACACACCTTTATTACAGAATAAGGTTCCTCCCACACTTTAAAATGCTCCTGAATGCTGATACCTGCCAGCCTTCAAGGAAAGGTCTCACCAACTGCATCAAACCTAGAGAAGCAGACTAACATGAAGATATGTCTTTCAGGAGGATACTTACTATGTGTAGCAGATGTAAAAAGAAAATGAATATGTGAAATAATTTTTCTCCACTGTGTATTCTGCTGAAATGTGTATTTGCTTGTTTTCAGTTAGTTGAGTTCTCTCTAGAGTAGTGTCAGCTGGTTTTCATTCCAGACCAGACTGAGGATTGTTGCCTCATTCCAAGGGGTAACTGAAAAAGGGGGAGCTTAGAATACAATGGCTGTTTATCTTTGTGAATAACCTGTATTCTTTGCTTGCTTAGCAAGGTTCTGTTTTATAGAAATTTCACTAATAAGCTCAACATCATTTGTTGTTTGTAAGTACAACTTTAGTTTGACTAACATTCTCGGGATTTCCTATTCCCCTGATCTTCCCCAGGCTTCTCTCTTCTTCCTCTGTTCCCCTTCCCTTTTTTCATTCTGAGAAGGTCAGAAGTTGTTAAGCTTTTCCTGACATCTTACTAGGTAAGATGTGCTAATTGGCTTTCCTGTTCTGTGGGCATAAGGAACACTAGGAAATGAGTTTTTTTCCTTCAGCATGTCTAAACTTGTATGGATTAGACTTTGGGTTGAAGGGCCCAGGAGTACATTGGCCTTGTCTATAAGAGAATTGTACTACGATTTGACCTTCTTTTGTTCTAGCATTCTATGGGGCCGGTTTTCTAAAGTGCACTACCCAGGTAGTGAGGAGGTACAATGCATCTGTTGTGACACATTAAAAAGTAGCTCGGGGCTCTGTGCTAAAAAATTCATGCTACCCAGGCAGTGTGCACCTTGGTGGTGCCTAGGTGGAGCATGAGCATTTCTGCCACAACGCTGTTAGCAGAGGCCTGGAAAGCCTGCACTGCCTACACTTGATGGGTAGCAATTACCACCAGCACAATGAGTGTCAAAACAAGTTGCTCCCCATGGTGGTGGTAACGCAAAAAGCTGCACTAAATTCAGAGGGACAGGCTATCCTCATCTCACTGCATCTAGTGCAGTATCCTGCACTAGTAATGCAGCTTAAACCCACGTTACTAAAGTGGGGCTCAGTAAACCAGCCCCTATATATTAAGAAAAAAAAATATTCAATGCGTTTTCTGTAAAGAGAATTCAATGTTATTCTGAGCCACGAATAATGGCTTCTCCTGCCCCCGAATAACTTCCCCGCCAGTTGTGTGGGGAAGTTAGATGGGGGCCGGACAGGGCCGGATTTACCTTGAGTGAGGCCCTACGCCAACAAAAATTGTGGGCCCCCAGCAGGGGCGGCCCAAGGGGGGTGCGGGGCCTCATTTGCATAAGGGGCCTCATTTGCATAAATATTTGCATAATGTTACCATATACTAACTTTTAGTAAACGTGCCTCCCAATGAGTGTATGGATAAAGAAAGACTAAAAGATTTCTACATTACTATAATCCAGTGCCAACTGCCAGACACATTAGAAACTACTACAAACACTGCCCATTTAGAACCCATAGTAAACCCGCCGTATCCTAACAGCACTACCAGGACTCACAAAGCACCATACCCAACCAATCAAAAGGCAACACTGCAAATATTAAACCAATACATTTCAGAGAACAACAATACATGACCTACTGGGGAAAGAGAACAAGTGGCAATGTCAAATAGGAATTATATAAACAGAACACCTCAGCTCAGTTACACATGCAGAACATAGACCATCAAACAAGTAATCACAATTTAGAAACAGGAAGACAATAATTAAACTGGGAATCCCAAAAGCCAAACTTGGAAAGTACAACACTGTAGAAATAAAACTATACATTAATTTGCTCTTGTACTAAACAAAGCGCAGACGTTAATGATGCACATTTACCAGAGCTGATATATTCCAATTAATAAATTCAAAATAAAGAGATATTTTTCTACCTTTTGTGCATTTTTTTCAGCTGCAATTGCTCCAGCCACTTTCTTCTGGTTTCTTCGTGTCTTCTGCTAACTCTCCATCGTCTGCTGTCCATTTGTCCTTTCTTCTCTCTTCTAGATTTTTTCCATTCTCTCTCTACATCTGCTTTAACATACTAATCTTTCTCCTTTTGCTCTTTCCTCATTCCTATTTCATCCACTCAAATTTTACCCCTCCATCCTCAATCCCCATTTACTCTCCCAATACCCGGCCAATTGTAGATTTTTTATCCCTCCCACACAAAATATTTTTCCCTTCTCCATTTTACTCTTCCAGCCCCATCCCATTCTAATCCTCCACCAACATCAGCTCCCTTCTAGTTCCAGCCTCACCCAGCATCCATTCCCTTCTAGTCCCTGCATCAGCCCATTTCCAGTCCTAGCCACCCATCAGCCCATTTCCAGTCCTAGCAACCCCCAACCCAATACCAGTCCTAGCCCCCCCATCAACCCACTTACAGTCCTAACCCCCATCACCCCATTTTGTTTAAGCCCCCCCTATAACCCATTACCAGTCCTAACCCCCCATCAGCCCACTTCCAGTCCTAACCCCATCAACCCATTTCCAGTCAGCCCCCCATAGCCCATTGCCAGTCCTAACCCCCCCATCAGCCCACAGCCCATTACCAGTCCTAACCCCATCAGCCCACCTCCAGTTTTAACCCCCCCAGCCCATTTCCAGTCCTAGCCCCCCCATAGCCCATTACCAGACAGCCCCCATCAGCCCACAGCCCATTACCAGTCTTAACCCCCCCCAAAGCCCATTACCAGTCTTAACCCCCCCCAAAGCCCATTACCAGTTCTAAACCCCCCCAACAGCCCATTACCAGTCCTAACCCCATCAGCCCACCTCCAGTCTTAACCCCCCCCAGCCCCTTTCCAGTCCTAGGCCCCCCATAGCCCATTACCAGACAGCCCCCATCAGCCCACAGCCCATTACCAGTCTTAACCCCCCCCAAAGCCCATTGCCAGTTCTAAGCCCCCCCCAACAGCCCACAGTCCATTACCAGTCCTAACCCCATCAACCCACCTCTAGCCTTAACCCCCCCCAGCCCATTTCCAGTCCCAGCCCCCCCAATAGCCCATTACCAGTCCTACCCCCCCACCCCCGTCGGCCTAAAGTAAAATTTAATTTAAAAAAAAAACCTGCTGGCTGCCGCCGCGGGGCCCCCTCTGCTGCCGCGGCAGCACGGACTGACCCGCGGGGGCCCCCTCTGCAAGCTGACTCCGTCGGTCCGTCGATCCCTCTCTCCCTCCGTGCACGCTGTGAGAGGCGCAAAGGGAGAGTGTCTCCCTCGCGTCTCTGTTAAGCCCGCAGGGGCTGATGGGAAATTTCCCATCAGCCCCTGCGGGCTTAACAGAGACGCGAGGAGACACTCTCCTTTCGCGTCTCTCACAGCCTGCACGGAGGGAGGGAGGGAGGAAGGAACGAACCGACGGAGTCAGCTTGTAGAGGGGGCCCCCGCGGGTCAGTCGGTGCTGCCGCGGCAGCAGAGGGGGCCCCGCGGCGGCAGCCAGCAGGTTTTTTTTTAAATTTTATTTAAAAAAAAAATTAACTTTTTCTTTTTTTGTGGGCCCCTGCCAGCTGTGGGCCCTACGCCATGGCGTACATGGCGTATAGGTAAATCCGGCCCTGGGGCCGGAAATGGGCAGCGCAGCACTGATATGTAATAGCGCGGTATATAAGAGAAGTTAAATAAATAAATAAAATAATAAATAGGGGCAGAATCTGGGCAGGCATTGGGTGGTCGCCGGCCCTGGACGTAGAGGACCGATTTTAATGTCAGCCCTGTACATCCAGGGCTGGCGACATGTTCAGGGAAGTTATTCCACCTCCGAGGTGGAATAACTTCACTGGATGTGTTTTTTTGAATTGCCCGGAGCACGTATGGGGCAGGGGGGACCAGGGAACATTCCTCGCAGCTCGACTCTGGATTTAGGAGGCCAGATCAGGGGTCAGGCTGTGGAGAATAAACCCCTTTTTCAGGCGGCCGGCATCGACTTTTAAATAGAGCTACGGTGCCATGGCAACATGACACCATGGCACCGCGGCTCCATTTAAAAGCCCTGACTGAGTTAGTCGGGGACAGTCCTGCACATGCAGGCCAGACAGAATCGCAGTCCCGGCCTACACGTGGAGGACTGTTTTCAATTCTGATCCCACGGGGCTAGGTGTGTCTCGCGGGATCAGAATCGCCATCCCCTCTGTACGTTGTCATAAGGTAGCACCATCAGAACCCATAGAAGTAGGGGATTGTGAGCAAAATGTAAGGGAAACTGACAGCTCAGGTTCACACATGGGGGAAGGTTGCTATGAGCAACAGATGAAAACAAAGCCACGAGGTGTTAGGGAACTCCCGAACAGAAAGGGAGCACAGAATTCATTAGAAAATGAAGAGCACCTGCATGGGGGCGGAGCCCAGGCTAACACCAATGTGATCGTACTTAAAAATCACTTACCGGGAGGTAGAGAGAGAACGGAAGGAGAAAGAGAGACGGAGAGAGAAGTAATAGGAACTACAAGGGCTGTAGTTGGAACTACGCGAGAACCGTTAGGAACTGCTGAGCTTGAGAGCAGTGTCCGTGGAGCTGTGAGGACGGAGCCAAGGGGATTATCCAGAGCACAGGAGGTTGGTGACTCTCAGAGAAGCTGTTGGGAACAGCAGTGCACAGCCTCTCAATATTCCCAGGAGCGTTGCTGTGAGGCAAGCAGAGAAGGCAGTCCAACAGCCAAGGCTTTAAGATATAAATTACCTAACACCAGAAATGCAGAAGGGGAAAACTTTTACCCTGAAGCACATTTGAATGAGTCAGAGAAACACCGTGGAAAAGGGGCTTCCAAGCAGAGCTGTGCTTATCCGAGAGAACAGGAAATAGCAGTGCCTAAAGGTAGGCGTATTTACCCTAATAAGAGAGGTTTGCAATACCCTGACTTTCTATGCACGTACCAGGAGCTCTGTAGTTCTCAGGAACCCAACTACAGGAAATACGGTAGTTACCCACGGGCCACTAGTATAGTGGGGGAGGAGAGTGTTTTAACTCCCCTACAAGAACCTTATAACTTTAACGGCAGTTGGGAGCCGAAGTTTACTCTGATGAAGAGGAAATGCAGATTGAATCTCTTGGAGAATCCTTAGAGGAAAATGAGATGGACTGCACGTACACATTATCTGAATGTATAGCATCCCTATGTTAAAAGCAGCCAGAACTGTTTGTGAGAAGAAACAGGTGCAAGATTTCCGTGAGTAAAAGGAACTGTTTTCTGTTACTTTTTGTTCATGGTTTAATGCTGAAGAAAGTTAAGTTTTGTTGAAAGTATTTTTCTTTAATTGTGTTATCAGACGAAGGGTCTGACCTGCCTTAAGTTCCACTGTTATGAATCCACCCCGGACGGGGAATAAAGCCTGAGTTTAAACCTTACCCTCTGCTTCAACTACACTTCTTTGGCTAGCGGTGAAAACTACAGGATCCAGAAGGCCTTGCTAAAGCCTTCATAGGAGCTCTAGCCATAAAAATACTGCCCCATCAAAACGACCCAAGCCCTTTTTAGCCTCTGGGTATGTTAGTGGGTGACAACGTCTGATTCAGACCGGAAGTACAGAGGGGATCTACGTCTGGGACAGAATCAGGTCCTATGTGTTAAGAAGCTTTACCTAAATTCTGACTAGAACCAGCTAAAAAAATTCTTCTGAAGGTAACTGAGCCTCGCTTGGTATTTGTGTATATGTGGAGGAGGATAGCTGGAAGAGCTTCAGGGAAGACCCTGCTATATGTAGTGCAATGACCAACTTGGATCTCCAGGCAGCAGACTCGTCAGCCACCAAGGAGGAGTAAGCTAAAGTTGGTTTGTCCCATCTATCAGTGAGATGATATCACAGAGCTAGTCACAGAAGTTGTTGCATATGGACAGTGTCTTATTGCTTTCTTTTAATATCTGAAGTGCTATGCATGGTATATCGATTGTCAACCGATTGATTTAAAGGGTGTGCCTCTTCTGTGATTTTATTGTAAACCGCTCTGCCTACCCATGAAGGGCGGTATATCAAATAAATGAATATGAATATGAATATATGTTCTTAACAGATTCTGTAAAAGAGCATAACTATTACCAGTGAACTGGCTAGAAGAAGTCATGAGAGGGGAAAGTTGTTTTCTCGCTGGGAACCTGAGAGCTCTGAGAACCAACCTAATGTGAGAACATCAGAATCTGTATGAGGTGCATGCTTCAGGGGAAATATGAAAGTTACCAGCAAAACTGCTGGTGCCTCTTTAGACATGCAAGCAAGAAGGCTTTTTGATTTAAGATAAGGGAAGCAGATGTATATAAGCCCCCCAAAGACAATGTATGGTTTTAACAAGGCTCCCGTTTCATTTATGGAGGGAACAGCCATCACTGAGAGCTTGCAAAAAAATCTTGCTTCCTGTACTTCCTTGTGCAACATTTATAAATACAAACACATATCCATCCTAGTTGCTGGTGACTCTGCAGAATCACTAACAAGTGTTATTCAACAATTAGAGGAGCAGATAAGTGAACTTATAATTTCTCATTTAAATTCTGATAATGGAGAGGTGGGGGGTGGGAGGGGACAAAGCTCCCAGGTAAACACCTTCTCTGCACTCTAGCTCATCCCCAGTCAATGAGTAAAAGGAAAATATGCATACTTTCCTTAGGAAAAGGGGATCAAAATTTCAAGATCAAGGTAGTGAAATTCTGGAAGGCTTGTGACATCAGGAACAGTCTGAACAGGAGTTTGATGTTCATTTAGGTGCAGGCTCCCAGAAAACTGAACTATTGAGGAGGGCCAAGAGATGCTTAATGCCTTTCAAAGAGAGCAGAGGGCCCTTTACCTGAAAAAGGGGATATTGTAGGCTCTGAGATTCATGACCCTAAGGTTGTACAAGTGACCTCAGCTAAGAAATGGAAGGGCGTGGGCCGAGTCACCAGCGCCCGCGGCTAACCGGATGCCGGCGAGATGTGGCCCGGGGTCGCACCTCAAAATTTAAAAATAAATAAGGAACGAGGATCGAGGCCGGCCGGCTGCCAGGTGAGGGGGGGGAGGAGCCTCAGGGCAGAGTTGCTGAAGGGAGGCTGCTGATTGGATCCCCCGACGGAGCGCGCTCGGGGGGATCCGTCGCTGTGCGTGTGCCCGTGCACAGAGTCGTTGGAGGCCGGGCTGGCAGGCAAACGCACGAGCGGCTGCCCACCCACCCACCCGATGCGGGAGGTGAGTGGGGGTGATTTGGGTTGTCACAGCTTGGGGGGGGAGGTGGGATCCCGGAGGTTTCCGGGGTCCGGAGCTGTAAGCCTTTTGGGGCGAGGGCGGGGTGCCCTCTACCCGGTTGAACCCTGGCAGGCTTGTGCTACTGGGATGGCCAAGTCGGAGAAGGGTGGCAGGCGATTGGCCAGTGGCTACATCCGGCCGGGGCGGGGCGAGGTCGCCTTGCTAGTCACAGGGCTGGTGACTAATCGCCCCGCGGGGCATGGGTACGGTTGATGATTATTGTTATGAATGTTTAACAGTTGGTTTGTTATTCAATAAAGCTGTGACCAGTTGAAGCCATTTCCGGTCTATCGTGAGTTTGTGGGTGGTGTGAAGGGGAAGGGGAGTGGGGTGGCGCTGGGGCAAATTGGGGGGTGGTGGTTTATTACGGGCAAGCTTCTTGTCCGGCTATCCGGTTAGCAAGAGGAACAGTCTTAAGGGAAAGGGGGGGGGGGGGGAGTCCAGACAAGTTTGCAAAGATTTTAGAGATTTTGAGGAAAATACTCTTTGTTTTTGATTGAGGACAAGTTAAAAACAAGGGAATATGTATTACGCCCAGCACAAACCAAATAAGGAGTCACAAAAGCAAAGAAGGAACAAAGGGATAAGGTCCTGTTTGGTGTGTCAAAGCTCCAGTCATACTACAAATGCCCATTGCAGGAGGGATCAGTTGTGTTACAGCTGTTTTCAATCAGACCATGAAAGGAGGTGCTGCCCAGGTACTTCATTTAATGAACCCTCCCCACCTGCCTCTCCCTTAAGGAAAAAATCAGCAGGGAAACTAATATGCCTGCATAGAGAGGGGTGTAGTGGGAGCAGAACTGAAGAAACCCCTGAAATAGACAATGGTGATTTGCAGTCTATTTATAATTTCTGTAGAGTAGTGCTTTTCAACCCAGTCCTTGGGACACACTTAGGCCCGTTGGGTTTTCAGGATTCCTACAATGAGTATGCATGAGATAAATTTGAATGTACTGCCATCATTGTTTGCAAATCCATCTCATGTATATTCATTGTGGGAATCCTGAAAACCTGACGGGCCTACGTGTGCCCCGAGGAATGGATTGAGAAACACTGCTGTAGAGAGATGTTACCAAAACCAGATAAGACTATTTCTAGTGAGCATAGAAATTGAGTAGTGGTTACAGCTTGTTCTATACAATGGTGACTCCCTAGGAAAAGGTGTCTTTGAGAGCTATGCTGGATAACTGATCTATGGCATGCATTATGATTGGGGCTTCTGAGCAGATGCAGATGGATAGAGAAGTGGTGATCACAAGTGATGCCGACCAGACTAATGTTGTCATAGTGGGTTATGGGGGTCATCAAACACATCCAAAAGCAGCATATGATCTAGAGTTTGAAATACGAGTATATGGCGGCAAGGTAGTTGTACCCACTTTGGTTGTTTCAGGACAAGATGATAATATGATTATTGGAACTAATGTCATCAAGTACTTACTGAGAGACAGTTGCCAACTGTCGCCCAAGAGTTCATGGTTCAGAACGATGTATCCGTGAAGGATAGTAGCAAAACTGGGAAGTCAATAAAGTTAAAAGTAACCCAGGTGCCTTTAAGTAAAAATCAGGTAGAGTTGAAAGATTCCAAATTAACCCTACCATCAAATAGCCAGACTGTTAATGTTAGAAATAAACACACTTTGAAATGCCTGAATGCAAATTCTAGAAGTCTAAAAAAATAAGATGGGAGAGTTGGAATATATTGCAATGAATGAAAGGTTAGCTATAATTGGCATTTCAGAGACCTAGTGGAATGAAGATAACCAATGTGACACTGTGATACCAGACTACAAACTATATCACAATGAAAGGGTTGATCACATTGGTGGAGGGGTGGTTCTATATGGTAAAGAGGTCATCAAGTCAAACAGGATACAGGTATTGCAGGAAACAAAAATACAATGTAGAATCTCTATGGATAGAAATTCCATGAAAAAAGCGGAAGGGCATGGCAGTGAGGTGTACTACTGTCCATCTGGACAGAATGAACAAACAGATGATGAGATACTAACAGAAATTAGGGAAGCCAGCAAAGTCTACAACACAGTAATAATGGGAGATTTCAATTAATCTAGTATTGACTGGGTCAATGTCATATCAGGACATGCTAGGGAGATAAAGTTTCTAGACAAAGTAAATCACTGCTTCATACAGCAGCTGATTCAGGAGCTGATAGACGGGGATGGTATTTTAGACAAAGTCCTCAGTGGAACACAGAATCTAGCATGATGTTAAAGAGGCTATTAGAGCTAAGAGAGATTCTTTCAGAAAATGGAATAAAGAGCCAAATGATGAAAACAACATAAATACTGGCAAATGAAATGCAAGGTATTGATAAGGCAGGCAAAGAGATAATCTGAAAAGAAGCTTGCTGAGAAAGCAAAAGCACAACATACATTTTTTTCAAGTATATTCGTAGGAAAACACCTGTGAGGGAGTCAGTTGAACCATTAGATGATGGAAGAGTAAAAGGTGCACTGAGAGACGACAAGGCTATAGCAGAGAGACTGAATGATGTTTTTGCTTCAGTCTTTACTAAAGAAGATATAGGAAACTTACCCATGCCTGAAATGATAGGAACATAAGATATGCCATACTGGGTCAGACCCAGGTCCATCAAGCCCAGTATCTTGTTTCCAACAGTGGCCAATCTAGGTCACAAGTACCTAGCAGTTTCCCCAAAAGACACAGGTTCCACAATGCTTGGATTGGGGCAAGAAGTGGATATCCTGGGTCCCCTTTAAGAATGGCTTATGGACCTGTCCTCCAGGAACTTGTCCAAACCTTTTTTAAACCAGGCTACACTAACAGCTTTTACTACAGCTTCCAGTAACAAATTCCAGAGTTTGATTACATGTTGAGTGAATTAATATTTTCTCTTATTAGTCTTAAATAAGTTACCCTGTAGCTTCATTGCATGTCTCCTAATCTTTCTATATTTTGATGGTGTAAACAATCGATCTACATTTACCCGTTCCACTCCATTCATTAATTTATAGATCTCTATCATATCTCCCTTCAGCCATCTCTTTTCAAGGTTGAAGAGCCCTAACCGTTTTAGCCTCTCTTCATAGGGGTATCCTTCCATCCCCTTTACCATTTTGGTGGCTCTTCCCTGTACCTTTTCTAATAATGCTATATCCTTTTTAAGATACAGTGACCAGAATTGCACACAATATTCAAGGTGTAGTTACACCATAGAATGATACAAAGGCATTATAACCTTCCTTGCTTTATTCTACATTCCTTTGCTTATGATACCTAGCATTCTATTTGCTCTTTTGGCTGCCACTGCACACTGGGCGGAAGGTTTCAATGTGTTATCCATGATGATGCCTAAATCTTTTTCCTGGGTGATGGTTCCTAATGTGGAACCTTACATCGTGTAACCATAGTTTGGATTCTTCTTTCCTGGGTGCATAACTTTACACTTGTCCATATTAAATTTCATCTGCCATTTGGATGCCCTGTCTGCCAGTTTATTGAGGTCCTGTCGCAGTTTTTCACAATCCTCATGGGTTTTAACAAATTTGAATAATTTTGTGTCATCTGCAAATTTGATTACCTCACTCGTTATTCCCATTTCCAGGTCATTTACAAATATGTTAAAAAGCAGCGGACCCAGAAAAGATCCCTGGAGTACTCCACTATTCACCTTTCTCCATTGGGAAAATTGGCCATTTAGCCCTACCCTCTGTTTTCTATCTTTTAACCAGTTCCTGATCCACAATAGTACACTGCCTCCTAGACCATGACTTTTTAATTTCACCAAGAGTCTCTCATGAGGGATCTTGTCAAAGGCTTTCTGAAAATCTAGATACACTATATCAACTGACTCACCTTTGTCTACCTGTTTATTCACACCTTAAAAAAAAACAGATTAGTAAGACTTCCTTGGCTAAAGCCATGTTGGCTGTCTCCCATTAAGCTATGACTATCTACATCTTCAGTAATTTTGTTCTGTATAATGGTTTCTATCATTTTTCTGGTGCTAACATCACGCTCACTGGTCTGTAGTTTCCTGGTTCACGCCTGGAACCTTTTTATTTTCTTTTATTTATATTTTCAGAATTTTCAAACGCATACAAAGTAAACATTTAGGAAAATGAACAACATCACGGAAAGTCCAATAAGAAAAAATTACAGAAGAAAAAGGAATAGAAATAAGAAGACATTCAAGCCACATCAGGGGAGGCTATCACCAGGCCCAAACACTCCCAACAATTGAATAGTAACCCCAATCATACAAACAACCAGGAACCAAAAAGGTCAAAAGAGAAAACCACATTTATGTATCCTTATCCTTATCAAGCAGGAACCGTTCCAACTGCAATGGTTCCATAAAAATAAATTTAGTACCCTTGTGAGTGACCAAACACTTACAAGGGTACTTCAAATAAAACGTAGCTCCGACAGCCAAAACCCTGGGTCTAATTTGGAGGAAATTCTTACGGCGTGATTGGGTGACTTTAGCAACATCAGGAAATACCAATAATGGTTGACCACAGAAAGAAATATTCTTCTTAGAAAAGACGAGACTAAAAATAATCCCTTTCATGGCCTCTGAGTGAAAAGTAACCAACAAAGTCGCCCTCTGAGAGACCTTATCAAAAGAAGTCTCCAAGAAGGTTGTTAAATCTAATTCATCAAAATCAACTAACTGGTCCATTTCTCCTTCTGGAGCTTTATCCAAAACACGATGAGGTAAATAATAAATAGAAGACATGAAAGAATCATTGAAAGACGTATAGCACAATATCTCCATATATTTTTTATAGAGCTCCAGAGGGGAAATAAGAAGAATCTTAGGAAAATTTAAGAACCTAAGGTTTCTGGCCCGAGCAACATTTTCCAATGATTCCATTTTAGAAAGAAGAAATAAACTATTGTCACACCACCCCCCTGGTGGCACTGGGATGTCACAGCAGGGAGGGTGGACACAAAAATATTTTATGGTGGAGTTTAGCTCAAAGACAGGGCCCAGGTTTTTATAGTCCTGGTAGCCTTCTGGGTAACCAAAGCTCCAAAGAATATAACAGTCCGAGTATAGGGAGAATAAAGGCTTTTATTTCCCGTATTGCAAATAGGTTCAATAGCTCAGAATTTACATCAACACAAAAATGTCCTTGCTTCAGGTTGAAAGAAAAAGAAACATGAACTGAGTTAGACCTGTTAACTTCACAGCAGTACTATAGGAAACACAGATTCAAACCTTCCCACAGACCACAGCTCTACTCCTCGGCTTTCTGCCAGGCAATAGCTGCAATCCATCTCGGGGTCCGAAAGGTCATCCGGGAATTCCACCTGCATTGGTTCACAGTCAGGAATATCTAGTGGCTCGCATTCAGGCTTTTTATACAATGTTTGTACGATGTCCCAATGCGCTGCATCCAAAGGTAAGCCTTGGTTTTGTACACCTCTAGAGTGAGGACAGTTTCTCTCGCCTACTGCTCTTTTACTAGAGAGTTTCTTGTTTGGCACAGGTTTGTATTTTGTAGCACAAATAGTTCTAGAAGGACAGCATTCCTCTAGACCCTGCTCCTCCTGCATCACAGCATTCATAAAATCACAATCAATAAAATAGTGATTACCTTTCCTTTTGGGTTTATCATGGCCAAGTGAGGGTTGATGCTTGCTCCTGCTGTGGTTTGGCTTCTCTGACACCAAGGTAGGCCTCCAGTTCTCCAGCCAGCCTTCTGCTGAGGTTAAGCCACACTTGCACCACAGCTTCTTTCTCTCTGGGCCAAGAATGTTACCTTTCAAAGTAACTCTTTCACCTCCTTCTTGGTTACTCCTCGTTGTGTCTTTCAAAGGTTGCTGGCCTCTGCCAGACTCAGGTCCAGGACTCTCTGGCACTGTCCTTCTCCTTCCAGGGTTAGCTTCTTCTTTGTATCCTTCCCACTTGGAAAGCGTATCCTCTCCCCTCTTGGGATATTTGAAGCGGATTCCTTCACCCGGTTCTGCTGAGTCTGCTGGGCCGGTTCCTTCTGTCAGGACTCCTATTCCCTGATCCTTCTCTCCTTCCAGGAAAGCTCTCCTTTCTCCTTCCAGGGTTAGCTTCCTTCCTGTGTCCCTTGTGTCTCCTGTGTCTGGGCTTTTAAAAGGAATTCTTCCCTTTCTGGATTGGGTGCAGGCCGGTATTGCATCATTGGCTCTGGGGTGTGGCTCCTCAGTCCTCCAGAGGTCCCTCTTGCTCCCCCTATATGGCTCCTCGCGATGCTGCAGCCAGTATCTGCCTCTTTTTTCTAAGTTAAAAGCATTTTCTTCTGTCTGCAGTACCACACTATCCTTAACAAAAGCATTACTTGCTATTTGCACCCCGTTTAAAGTAGCTTCAATCTTACGGGTTCTTTCACAAACAGCTGATAAAATCTCTCCATGGCTCTGAAGGGCTACAGAAGTACCCTCCGTAAACTCACACAGCTGTGCAAGAGTACCCGGGAGAACTCCTTCAACCCGTTGAATAGTAAAAAATACTTCATTCAAGGAAACCTTTGCCCCAGAAGGGGATGAGGTTCCCAATGCCGGCCCAGCAACCGACAATGTTACTGGAGCCAGATAATGTGATTCAACACAATAAAGGTCAGAGGACATGTTCACATCTCCAGAGAGAGGAGTAGAAGCCACCGGAACTAGAGAGCCCACTACTACTGCAGGACCTCCATGGGGAGACACAGCAAGATTAAAACCTGGTTGAGTGGGAGGGGTACATACCCCCAAACTTAGGGAAACCTCAGAAGGTGAAACCACGTCCAAAGTAGAGTGTCCAGATGACACAGGGGGAGCGATATTCAATACATGATGATCCATAGGGCCAAGAGCTTTCCCCGAGGATACAGGGCCCTTACCTCATGCCTTCCATTTTCCCATTTCTCACCAGGACAGCAATAATACCACCAAGGCTCCCAAGTGCTCCAAAGGGGCCCCTTAGGTCATGCCCCTTCAGGCACATGCCTACGGCTGCACACCCACGGCTGCGAACCGCGACACACAGAAACCTTTAAACCCCGACGCAAGGTGGGAGATGTAGAAGGAAGTTCTGCAAACACAGTCCAAGCACATTGTAGCCTCTGATTCACCGCAGCACACAGAAAACTTTAAACCCCAACGCAACCTTTTTAAAAATTGGTGTTACATTGGCCATCCTCCAATCTTCAGGTATTGCAGATGATTTTAATGATAGTTCACAGATTACTAATAGTAGGTCTGTAATCTCATATTTCAGTTCTTTCAACACCCTTGGATGTATATCATCCGGTCCAGGTGATTTGCTACTCTTCAGTTTATCAAATAATTGTAATACATCTTCCCGGTGTATTGACATTTCTTTCAATTCTTCTGCGACATCACTTTTAAATACAATTTTAGTCATGGGTAACATCCCTACATCTTCCTCAGTAAAGACCAAAGCAAAGAATTAATTAATTCTCTACACTATGGCCTTGTCCACTCTTAGTGTCCCTTTTACCCCTCTATCATCTAATGGTCTATCTGACTCTGTCACAGGCTTTTTGCTACAAATGTACTTGAAAAAGTCTTTAGTATGTGTTTTTGCTTCCACAGCAAGCTTCTCAAATTCTCTCTTTGCCTTCCTTATCAATGCCTTGCATCTAACTTGCCAGTGCTTATGTTGTTTCCAGTTTTTATCATTCGGCTCCTTTTTACATTTCCTGAAAGATACTTTTTTGGCAACAATAGCCTCTCTGACCTCACCTTTGTCTGGTCTTCCAAGATAGTATTTTTAAACAATACCCATGCTTGATGTAAATCTTTAATCTATGCAACTGCTCCTTTTAGTTTTTGCTTAACTATTTTCCTCATTTATTTAAAGGTAACGTATTAAAGGAATTGAAACAAATCTCAAAAAATCAGAAAGATGTAATACACTAAACTAAAGAACAGCAAATCATCTGGACTGAATGGCATACATCCCAGGGTGCTGAAAGAACTGAAATATGAGATTGTAGAACTACTATGAATAATCTGTGATCTATCATTAAAATCATCTGTAGTACCAGAAGATTGGAGAGTGGCCAGTGTAACGCCAATTTTTAAAAAGGGTTTCATGGTGATCCGGGAAACTACAGACCAATTAGTCTGACATCACTGCCGGGCAAACTGGTAGAAACCATTATAAAAAGCTAAATTACTGAACATATAGATAGTCACGGTTTAATGGCAAAAAGCCAACATGGATTTAGCAAAGGAAAGTCTTGTCTCACCAATCTTATATTTTTATGAAGGTGTGAATAAACAGGTAGATAAAGATGAGTCAGTTGATATAGTATATCTTGATTTTCAGAAAGCCTTTGACAAATTTTCTCATGAGAGACTCTCAGGGAAATTAAAAAAGACTTAGGATAGGAGGCAATATACTATTGTGGATTAGGAAATGGTTGAAAGAAAACAGAAAGTAGGACTAAATGGCCAATTTTCTCAATGGAGAAAGGTAAATAGTGGAGTACCCCAGGGATCTGTACTAGGCCTGCTGTTTTTTAACATCTTTATAAATGACCTAGAAATGGGAATAATAAGTGAGGTGATCAAATTTGCAGATGACACCACATTTTTAAAAATTGCAAGAGGACCTTGATAAATTGGGAGACTGGGCATCCAAATGGCAGATGACATTTAATGTGGACAAGTCCAAAGTGATGCACTTAAAGGCCAATTTTGTACTGTCTCTCCAGCCCCTGTACAACAAATCTGAATCGGGACATGCAGAGTTTGACCCGATTCTGATCCCACAGGGGCTAGATGTGCCCATGGGATCAGTATTGGTTCTACGGCCTGGGCGTGCAGGCCTGGCCCCTATTCTGTCTGCCGCACACCCAGCCACATACCTGACTAACTCAACCTTTATCTTTATCTTTATCTTTATTCATATTTGATAAACCGCTATTGTAATCGAGCCACAGTGCCATGGCATCTCATTGCCATGGCACCACTGCTCCATTATGGAGCCACGATTCCTTGCTGCCAACCCAATGACCTTTCCCCACAGCTCGACCCCCTAATCTGGCCTCCCATGGCTATTAGCTTAGCTATTTTGTCCTGGCCCTGCACTGTGGTCTACGTGGCCAACCCCGGATATACAGGGCTGACCTCAGAATCAGCCCTGTACATTCAGGGTCATGGCCCGCCCATGCCCCACCCTCACTCTACCTCCAAACCAACCCCTCATGCCCCCATCTAAGACTCCTCATACAAAACTGCTAAACAAGTGGCAAGAAATTATGAGACAACTTCTTTTATGTTTACAGATTTCCTCAGAGGATCCATAGTGATCAAGGAACACATTTTGAGTGTCAATTTATTCATGAGCTGCTGAACTTTTCAGGGGCATAATAATCTCATAGAACAATCTATTGCCCAACTGGTGATCAGGTTGAGAGATTTAACCAATCTCTAGGAAACATGATTAGGGTTTTGCCACCAAGATCCAAATGGAAATGGTCATAAACTATTAACACTTTGACATTCATGTACAACTATACGCTGCATAAGACAACAGGTTTTGCTCATTTCTATCTTATGTTTGGATGCATTCTTTGACTGCCAATTGATGTTCTTTTCCCAAATGTTCTGCAGGATGATGATGTTGTTTGCTAAGAGAAATTTGTAGCATCTCTGCAGACAGATTTAAATGAGACTTTTAAAATGGCTCAAAAAATTCAGATGAAAAGCAATGAGCTCAAGCAAAACAATAGGGGGCTGATTCTGACCCGCGAATCGCGGAGTTGCATGTCCGGGTAGAACATCCAACCCCTGTTTAGGCCCAGAACCATATTCAGCACTTCTTCCTTCCCACATGAACAGGGCAATTGTATGGGGAGTGCTGGCCGGGGGTGGGAGGGGGCAGTACTGGGGCAGAGCAAGAGCAGAGCAGGGATGTGGCCAGTTCCTGAGACATACAGAAGTCATTCAGATATGGCCTCTGAACGTCTCCAGTTGCAGGTATGGACACCCAACTTATTCCATCTTGAAGGTGGAATAAGTGCCAGGTGTGGGTTAGAACGTGGCCTGCAGCCCCACCACAGACATTATGCTGCCACCGGGGGTGTCCCACCACCCAGTCCTGGCCCTGGATATCCCCTCTGAGGGTCAGCGGTGGAGAAAAGGGCTTGCCATCGGGCATTGGGTGCTCTTGCTGGATGTGCCGGTGCCATGGTGACAGGATGCCATACCAGCAGCACACCAGCCGGAGCACTGAACGGACTAGCAAGACAAATCCCTGGATCATCCCTCCGCTGAATAGGCTGAACACCCGGCCATCTAAGTTCCCTGATTCTGCAACCACAGGAATGTATAGCTCTTGTGGTGGAAGAATCGGGTACAAATCGGCCACGTTCAGTTTTTGGCCGTCCATACATACACAATGCTGAATTGGCATTTATGACAACAGAAAAAAAGGAGAGTTGTCTACACCCAGGAGATAGTGTTGGTCTTCATTAAGAAAGAAAGAAAGAAAAGGAAATGTATTGATAGATAGCACGCTTCTGAAATGGCTATGGAGACATCCCTATGCTTTGAACATTTCTATGCCCATTTTCAGCTGTCCAAAGCACAAATAGGGCTTCTAAACTTTCATCCTATATATTGACTCGGGAGATAAGCCTCCACAGGAATCTGATTATGCTAGCAAATTTTCTTCCTTTAGAAACTAGAGCTGAATAAATGGCAACCAATGGCGTAGACAAGGAGAGTGATCACTCAGAGGATAAACTGAACTTGAATATACCACGTTATTCCCTAAAATGGGCCTGGAGTGGAGGAGTGGCCTAGTGGTTGGGGCAAGGTACTTCAGGCCAGAAGGTCAGGGTTCAAATCCCACTAGAGGACAGTAACCTTGGGTCAGAAGGACTGGGGTTTCTAGTCCCACAGGTGCTCCTTGTGGTCTTGGGCAAGCCACTTAACTCTCCATAGCCCATGTTCCCTGTAAAATAGTTATCTCAAAGTTATAATGCCCTGTTCAATGTAATTTCAGTTTGTTCAATGTAAACTGCACTGATGCAGAATAGCATGGTATATAAGAGAATGTAAATAAATAGATGGGAATCTGTGGAAGTAAACATTCAAATCGATATGCTCAACATGCACATTGAGGGGAATTTTAGAAGATCTGTCTAAGTGCAATCTGGGACATCTAAGCCAGAACAACTGAAAAAAATGCAGGCACATCCAGGTGCTGACATGATTTCACAAACCTCGATATGCCCAATAGGAACATCTGCAGGGGCATCTACTTAGACATCCCCAGAACCATGTGTCAGAATTTGGATGTCTAGGATAGCATAATAGTTAGAGTAGTGGATTAGGAACATGGCAGCCTGGGTTCATATCCCACTGATGCTGCAGTTGAACCTGTACTGAGTGCTTTCCTCTCTACACATTGTGATGCTTTCTCAGCCTAAATGAGCACTTTTCAGATGCTTGTTCGTTGCTATCCATGCTGCTTTAAAGTTAGTTGAGCTGCTGGACGTCCATGACATTTCTTTAATCAGGTGGAGACGTCCTGGTCTATAGGAACACGCTAACCAAGCCTCCGTTCAAAGTCGGACTCCTCACACGGGACATTTCCAGAGCACGCTTCTAAAATGGCTATAGAGACATCCCTATGCTTTGAACATTTCTATGCCCATTTTCAGTTCTCCAAAGCACAAATAGGGCTTCTAAACTTTCATCCTATATATTGACTCGGGAGATAAGCCTCCACAGGAATCTGATTATGCTAGCAAATTTTCTTCCTTTAGAAACTAGAGCTGAATAAATGGCAACCAATGGCGTAGACAAGGAGAGTGATCACTCAGAGGATAAACTGAACTTGAATATACCACATTATTCCCTAAAATGGGCTTCCAAAGCATTTTAAATTAAAAAAAAAATAATGCATCTCTATAACATAGACCTACATTTACTAGACGGTGTTATCACATTATTGCACGCTAGCATGCATTAATACATATTACTTGACCGCAGACCCCATTTTATGGAATGGAACCTATGTATTACTATTAGCATTAGTGCACTTTAGTAAGTCTAACCCTTAAGGCCGCAAACCCAATAATGAAAATTCCTAATACAAACTTACCATGTGCTTACTCTTTATTAGGGAAATAATAAGCCACAGATCAGACAAGCAGACAATAAAACTCCCTTCTAATCAATACAATCAATTAAAAAATACAAAACAGAATAAAAGTATCTATCCTAAGAGATGTTCTTCCTTGAAGTCCAGCATACAGAATGAGAGAGAGAAAGTTCTGGAGACAATAATGTTGCTGCACTAACTGAGACTCTGAGATAGAAAAGATTGAAGTCTTAGTAATGGATGACTGCATTACAAGTGCTCATTGAGAAAAGAAATAGCCTGCAAAACAGAGAAATATTGTGCTGTTATGAACAGTTTCTCTGCAGCCTACTATCAGAGATAAGACTGAGTGGCTCTGTATGCCATGGAACAATACCTCTAACTCTAATGCATCAGGAAAGCAATCCAATTATATTTGGTGCCCTATGGCACATCAGGAGTTATATCTGAAATGTGAACAAACAAAACTTAGGAGGCACATAAAATTGACCAAAAGGGAAAACTTATATATGTACCAGGAAAGCAAACAGATGTCATTTAGGGTATATACACTAAAAACCAGGGGGTTAATTTTCAAAGATAGTTATGAGGCTAATTTTATAATAGTGTGCGTGTGTGTTTAGGTGCCAAACATGCACATATGCGTGTAACTGACTTCTTATAAAATTCTCACCAGTGCAAAAGTGTGTGTGTTGCTTGATGGCATCCACTTCCCTGCTGGGCGTGCTCATGGATGGATTTGGGGTGGAGTTTAGACAGAGCATACAGATATTGTATAATCTATGCACAGAGAGAATGTGCATAGATTATAAAATACTATAATTTTCACATGTACATGCAAAATCTAGAAAAAGGCATTAACTTAGGTATGATTTATGCCACTTAGGCTAGTATTTTATAAAGACAAATAGGTACCTAATTGTTTTTTTTATAAAATAGTTTTAAAACATCCTCCAGATGTTTACTGGTAAACATATAACTTCCCTAGCCATAGATAATGAAAAGCTGAAAATCACACAACGCTATCTTATAGTGAAGGGGCGGAGGGAGGACAGAGTGAGGATGGTATCAAAAATATTATCCATATAACAGCCATATATGGTTAACTCATATGGATAACTCGTATGACTAGTTTAGGTCTGCTGAATAGGACTGCTATAAATCCCAACGTGGACAATTGCAGTCATTCATGTGAATTCTCTATAAGAAATGGGGAACATGTACACATTTTTGATCTGGCCAGGACACTCCCTAATCATGCCCCTGACACACCCCCTTGCAAATTCTAGATAGTAAGAACATCCACATGGAAACTGAGCCCTTTCTGAAATCACTATTTGCACAAAGATGCCACTTCCACAGGTAAATGTATGATTTTTTTTAAAATTGAACATTTCACTTTGTTACAAATGAAATATACAAAGAAAATCAAGAAATAAAACAGAAGAAAATACTAAATGATACTCATCGTAGCATCAAAAGGATATTGGCCACATCTTGAGAGGGATATAAAGATTCAAAACTTACATTTCAACCCACCATCTGGTGCCCAAAAGAAATAATTCAGCCCCATTTTTGTTCTAATTCAACCTGAAGTTGCATTGGAATAAAACATTTTTAGTCTTTAAAACATCCTCTAACTGAATTGCATCAAAAAATGTATAAGTATTACCCTGAAATACAACCAGGCATTTACATGGAAATTTAAGGAAAAACATAGCCCCCAAAGCTAAAACTCGAGGTTTTAAAGCCTAGAAGGCCTTCAATCTCAACTGAATAAACCCATGATTTTTACACGTGGAAATTGCAAATAACACTTCCAAAATAATCCCTATATATAATAAAAGTTAAAAGCACAGGAAAGCAAAGACTGAATGGTAGCCTATATTTAGTATCTGACAGATACCTTGAAATTCTAAAAAGACTTGGAAGTTCACAAGGCATTTACTTGAAAATTTACATTCTGTACTGGACATCCAAGCCCTCTGTCCTGGACATCTAAGGCTCATTCTGTCCCAGACATCCAAGCCCTCTGTACTCCCGATCTGAACTGGACGTAGAGAGAGCATCACGATTCTGATCCCATGGAGAACGTCTAGCCTCGTGAGACCAGAATCGTGAACAACCCTGTATGTGGAGGCCGGGACTCCGATCCAGCCTGGCCTGCACATACAGAACATGCCTGACTAACTCAGTCAGGGCTTTACAATGGAGTCGTGGTGCCATGGTGTCCAGCCATTGGTGTCCAGCCATTGTAAAGCCGCGATCCCCGGCCGCCAGCTGCAGAGCTGGTTTCCCCACAGCCCGACCCCTGATCTGGCCTCCTAAGGCGAGGGTCAGGCTGTGGGGAATGTCCTCAGCCACCCCTGCCCCATCCACGTCCCGGGCCCGTCGATCCATGTTCTCCAGGGCCAGCGACCACCCACCGTCCACCCTAACTCCAACCCCGATCTGCCCCTTCCCTGCTCCCATCTAACTTTCCCGAACAAACGGTGGGAAAGTTAGATACCGGTGGGGGGCCACGAATAGCAGGGATGGATGCCCCATTGAGACATCCATCCCCTCTATTCGTGGGAAGGAATAACCCTGTATGTGAAGTAGAAATCCAAAACACACTACACAGTACACAGTACAGAACAACCTTCTTTTCTCTTCCATGCCTTTTTATATTTCACAAATCTCCCTACTGGATTCTGCTTTTATGAACAGTGTAACTCATTTTAATGAATAGGATTCATTAAAAAGACTAAACAGTATAGAGGATGGTTACTAAGGTGCGTTATAGCTATAACAGGTTATTTGGCCCTTAACATACATTAAAGGGAAATAATGTTCATGATTTTACCATATTTCACATTTGTCACAGTGAAGCACAGTGAATACTACTAAATGCAAAGAATGCAAATGCACGTAATATACCTTATTAATATTCAAGCTAAATAACCCCTGCTTGCTCCTGTCTGGGAATCACAAGCGCCATTTTTGAATAGTGTGCTGGCTAGGGTGGGAGCGAATGAGGGTTTCTCTCATTTAGGCCCCTCTAGACCTCAGGCCTCAATGAACGTAGGTCCGGGGGGGGGGCAGGGTTAAAGGGTTGGGTGGGTTTGGATCAGGGTCTGGGGTTATGTGGCAGGGATTAATGGAGTGGATGGGACTTTAGGAGGTTGGGGAGGTCAGAGACATGTGTGTTTAGGGGTTTATTTGGCAGCAGGCAGCCCTGACTCCTCGGTGATGCCAGGGGTAATGGACCTTTGGACCACTGGATCGCTGCTATGAACCTGGCCCCTTTAAAAGGTAGCCAGAAGCATCGGGAACATGTTAGAATCCCGATGCTCCTGGCATTAATTTTCCCTTGGAATAAGATGGCTTGCGGTCATCACTACAAGCTGCATTATTCCTTTACTGTGATTAGTGACTCCCATGGTAAACTAAGCTGCAGTAAAATGGCAGATTGTACCTCATAATGTCTCAGTGCAAATAATCCCAAAACAACTGGGACTCTTGAATCAAGCCTTTAAATATGCATTGATTTCATGCTATTTGTTATTTATATATAATAAGAATCATCATCTTTCTTTCTTGCTTTCTTTCTTTCCTTTTTTTTTTGCAGGACTGCTATTGAATTGTTTCTTACCTGATGGGAACTAGGAAACTGATTTTAACTTTATGAATGACTTGCAAAGTAACTTGAGAGTAATGAATCAATACAATTTTCTCTTAATTTTCCTGTTTGTACTCGTAATAGAAATCTCTAAACATGTTTTACTGCAGTCTCTTGAATACGGAGATATCGTACAGTGTTCTGGACTGACAGTCAGATTCCACTGAATCCTTTCATTATTTCTTACAGACAACCATGAAAGAACTGACTGTTCTAAACACTGTGGAGAAAATGCAGCAATGAGAGCGTACGGAAAATGTTGCATTGTCTCATTGCAGTAAAAGGGTTGGCAGGGCTGGCGAGTTTTCATTTCAAGATGGATTCTATTTTTTTATTTACTTAGGCGTAGCATACAGTGCTTCCCAATTCTATTCCGGGGGACTCTACAGCCAGCTTGGCTTTTATAATATCTATAATCAGGGCTTGTTTTTGAGAATGTATGCAGTGATACAGAGTACCGGAACCTTTTTCATTGCCTAGTAAAACTGACCCGTGGTCCTCATGAAAGAGCTCAGCATATGAGTTCCGGCACCTTTTTTTCTAGGAAAAATGCACTCAGGGAAGATACTTGAGTGTTTTTTGGACTTTCCATGTAATCTGACTTATTCCTTTCATATTAAGGCTGAACGGTCAAGGTCATGGAATTCAGTGTGTAATCCCTCAGGGATCACCGTTGTCCCCTGTGCTGTTTAATATACTGTTATTAACCTTGGGTTGACTGTTGAATGAGGAAAACTTTAAATGCAATGTTTATGCGGATGATATTTTGGTCTTATCGTCTCTCCCAAGACAGCAAGAGAGTTATTATTCTATATTGAATAAAGTGCTTTTAGTACTGGATAAATGGGCACAATTGCTTAGTTTCCAGTTGAATATGGCAAAAACAAAAGTGCTTTGCCTAAATAATGGCCAACCAATACCTGAGCCATTACTGGAAACAATCAAGAACTTAAATATAAAAAGAGAAATGGTGCTACATGTACTGGGGGGATTTTTGGATGAAGATCTTACTATGGAAGCACATGTTAACTTGATTATCTCAAGGTCTTTTTTTAAGATGCAGCAACTTTGTAGACTGCATCTATATTTTGCGCCACAATTTTTTAGACTATTAGTAAGAGTACGGTGTTAAATTTTCTTGATTAATATAACTCTGCTAAACTGTTCCCAATGACAGATGAAAAAGTTGCAGCTTTTCCAGAACATGGCAGTGAGGTTCCATTTTTGGTGCCCACAAAAGTGATTTAGTATTCCCTCTATTTGCACAGTTGCATTGGTTTAGGATATCGGAGCGTATATGTTTTTATATAATTTTTTTATGAATTGGTTCCGGTTTGCTTCTCTGAAATGTTATTGCCTTTTTTAAGTACAAAATCTAGACATTTGCAGGACACCATGACCCTTCTCTTCACCTCAAGTGGGAGAATTACAAATAAAAGCAGATTTGGGTTTACGATCCCATTTAAAGCAGCTGAGGTATGGTGTAGATTACTGAAGGATTTGAAAGAAATTGAATCAGTTGAGGTGTTTTGAAAGAAACTTAAAACCTGGCTTTTTTCTGATTGACTATTTCTACTGTAATTATTTTGGATTGCTATATTTGTGTTGTTTTATTGTAAACAGCTCTAATCCAATGAATAATTGGGAGTTTTGCGGTATAGAAGTATTTTAAATAGATAAATGAATGAACAGCATAATCCAAACGTGTGGATACTGGCTTTCCAAAGCATGCAAATTTATCTCATACATATTTGTGGTGAATAGCCTGAAAATCCGATTAACTATGGAGTCAAAAGGACAAGACTGGGGAGACCTTCTCTGTCAACTATGGGGCTGATACTCAAAGGCACTTATCCATTTAACAGCCCCTTACTACCTGGATATGTGGTGACACTATTTTCAGATCCTGATCCCCTCAAGCTACTGTTTACCTCATATGTGCTTCCTTACCATTCCACTACATATATACTAGTCTCCAGTTGTTGTGATGTCTGTCTTGACCAGAGCATAAGCTCTATGAGAAGATATCGTCTCTTACATGTGTTGATAAGTAATAGCAGTAGTAATAGTAGTACGTGCTGGTGAGAGCAAAATGAATCAGCACTACATGGATAATGCCACTAAATAATACCTTTGACTGTCTCAGCACTAACTGAATAATGCCATAGGGGGGTCCATAAGTGGAGCTTGGACAGAGTTGATTATTATCTGGTTAATGGCAATTTTCAGTGCCTCTATCTGGGTAACAATCTGCATAATTTAGGACAGAAAAAGAGCTGTCCTAAGTGAATGTGGATTAGCTATCTGGATAGTGGCTGAATATCACTGCTGACCAGACAGTAAATGCCCCAGCCTCAGAATCCAGATAATTCAATGTTGGCTGGTGTCCGGATATTAGCACTGAATATCCATTTTCTTGTTAGCCACAATAGCTGTCATTTAAAAATAAATAAATAAATAAAACCAACTGTTGTGGGTTAAATATTATCCCCTATGATACTAAGGGGTATGTTTACTAAACTGTCTTAACGTGCGCCCGGCGTTAGTGTGCAGGATGCCATAAAAGGAGTGGGCGTTTCGGTCTTAAAGTAGCAAAACGGGATTATCGCGTGATAACGTGCGGTGCACACATTATCGGGCAAGATGTCGCTAAGCACGTTAACACGTGGTAATCTTAAGTAGGCGCGCAGAGATACAAATATAGAAACAGAGGTGTAGCACAATGGTTAATATACTGACTGATGGTACAGGGGTCATGAGTTTGATCCCCCAGTGTGCTCAATAAATAAGGCTGGCTGAGGCAGTAGCTTTTACGTATAAGTATTGATTTGTGAGGCATTTTATTTGTAGTTTAATTAGTGCTGCCAGCAAACACACCCTCACGTGCCGTAACCTAAGGTGCCGCATAATGCACCCTATAAGGCACTCCATAGGGCACATTATAAAGTGCACTGTCCGCCAAGGCACCCTATAATGTCCCCTATAGGGCACCCAAAAGGCGCTTTAGAGGACACCTGATAAGGCACCTTATAAGGCGCTTTATAGGGCACCCTATAAGGTGCCTTATGGGGCGCCTTATGGTTACAGTACACTGAGGGTGTTTTTGCTGGCAGCACTATTTTACATTAAAAATAGACAATGCCTCGGACAGCCTTATCAAATAACCCCACCATGGGTTTGAATCCACAACCTCTGGCCCCACAAGCAGTGAAGTAACCAGTGGGCTACAGCTGCTAACAAACCCCTGGCTGGCTGCAGGACTGCACGTCACCACACAAACTGTCTGCTGTGGTTACCAGGATAGGGTTAACCCACCTGTACCCATGATGTACTGCACATGCAAATCAGCAGTCTACAGATGGGCACAAGATGGGGTATGCACCCCCACAACACCTCGGCCTGGTAGGGGGAACAGACCGTGTGTGGTACTGGCACAGAGTAGCTACAGACCATCACATTGTGCGGGTACTGTGCTCACCCTGAGGGTGAGGTGGGGCGCCCAGCACCAGGTCCACAGCACCCTTCATAGCTGATATATGCCATGCTGCAGGTCCCCATCAGTGCTACTGTATGTGATAGGAAGTTCCTGCAGACACACCTAGGATACATCTGTGTTCTTCTGTATTTCTCAGTCATGTCTAGCCCTTATGGACTATGATGCACCCAGAATAGTGCATATCCTGTGTTGGTGCCATGGCTACATGAGGTAGGTGAAGGGGGGGGGGTGTTTGGACCCATAGGCGGATTATGTACCACCACACAACCCACCACCTGGAGCTCAGGGTGGAAAACAGAATCACCCACCAACAGATCCATATTCTACCTCCCTGCAATGGTGGCAGTAGAAGGGAACCATCAACCCAAGTCCTGCTGGGGAACAGACACCCTACAGGGCAGGCAATGCAGAGCTGTACACATCCATAAAGCAATAGCAGACAGACAGTAGGCCTGCAAATGCACAGCTGCCCCCACCACTATCTGACATTCTCCAACAGCAAGCCTCCAGGCACTGCATCCTACAAGGTGTTCCAGCAAGACACATACTAGCTTCAGACAGTCTGCTAGCTAGTCCATAGTGCATGTTCCTGGAGGAGATGCATGTACCCAGAACTGGGATGTCAGCATACAAACCAAGCAAATGTCAGTGATTGGGCCCCAAAAGAGAACCCATAACTATCACATAAGAGAAATGCTATATAGCACTATGGGGGAACCTAGCCATGCTGTGGTCACTGCTCAGTCAGGGTGAGAGTGACCTCCCAGCAGGACATGCTGTGGACACCCTGTCCGTGCAGGTGGTGGCCGGCCACTACAATGTCCGAGCCATTGCCCTATGCTATGTACAGATGAATCCAGGCCAGGCCACCCTATCCTGGCTATTCCCACAGTACCTTGCTCTTCATTATGCACACTGGCAGGCCAATACTGGCAACAGTGCTAGCAGTGTGGGCTGTGGAGGGTGTTTGCAGCCACCACACACTGGATAGACAAACAAACACTCCCCACACCTATGCCAGCATTGTGCAACTATAGAGGTGTTTGGCAGCCCTGGCCACCGCACCAGTCCTGGGCACAGTGCAGGCATGGCTATGGTACGCAATACTGTTGGGGTCACCCCCCAGGGTGGTAAACACTGTCAGACACAAGACCTGTAGCACACTCCACAGACATCAGAAAGGTTGCTATGATGCAGCTCACTCAGAGAATTGTACTTAACTTCGGAAATGCTATCTGCCAGTAATCATAGCAACCTTTTGATAGCTGTGTACCGTATTCCCAGGTTTAGGGTGGCATTGCTAAGGTATGCAAGTGCTAGTATTGGGAGATGCACGCAGGGCCCAACATCCTGCCTCTCCAGGAGGCATTGGATAATGGAGCCTGTGGGTGTGGGTGTGTCTGCCCCTGTTGGCCGCTGCTTTAGGGCAGAGGTTCACGACTCCAGTCCTGGTGGGCCAGACACTGTTTGGGTTTTTATGCTGTCCCTCATGAATATGCATGAGATGCATCTGCATATCATGGGGCGGCACATAGAAATGCAGCACAGGCATCTTTATTAGAGACAGCATGGAACCTGAATTGGGTTTGGCCCTCCAGGACTGCATTTGGGAGACTCTGCTCTAGGTAATGCGCATGTTTATGGTGTATGTGCTCTGTAGGGTAAAATGTAGGTGTTTTGGGCATGTTTATGTCATCTGCAATAAAGGTTCTGTCTGTATTAGTACGTTTTAGTAGTGGGTAAAATATGGGGACTGGGTTGGCAGGAAGCACAGCTGGAACTTGAAACTATGATCTTTTGCTTTTGAACACACTGGCTGTGTGCACTGCACCACTGTGTTGCCACAGAGACAGTGCATTCCCTGGTGATACCATGACTGTTCATCAGACAGGGCCTGTCTGTTGCAGTGCATGGCACCCACCTACACAGGGCTAGGCTATGGTCTGCTCTGGGCAGCTGCCACTGCCCACTCCACCACCAGTATCCCTCTGCCACCATGCTGACATGCCCTTCTGCTGGTGGTGCTGGTGGAGCGCAGTCTCAGGCCATCCAGTGTGAGGGTAGGCGGCTGCCTATGGTGCGGATTCTGGGGTAGGGGTGCCTGCATAGCTGTCCACGCTTCCCCCCTGCACCCCATGCCAATGTTCCGTGCCCTTACCTGCTGGGTACTATCCCCTGTGACACTGTGGGGAGCACACTCATGCCCATGTTGGGCCCTCAGCAGTTGCTGTCTGGCTGCTCTACTGTTTCAGCATTCCTATGGGCCAGCTAGGCATCACCCTAGTCCGCACTGTGGCCCAGCTGCACCACAGCATGTGCCGCCTGCAGCCCTCTGTGTCCCCTTTTCCAGCATCTGTCAAGTTGCCCATTCCGATATGCCCGCCCTGCTGTTGTGAAACATGTGCAAGGCATAGGAAACCTGGCCAATGGAGTCGGAAACCCTGCTCAGCGCAATTACACTGTGGGCTCATTCACCTTGTATGGGGACGGAGCATAGACCCTTCCAAAATTCATATCTTTTTTTTGGAGCTTTCTTGGGAGTGTTTTTTGATGTTTCACATTGATAACACTATTGCCCAGCTTGGTTATGTTTTTTTTACATTTTCTTCTGTTCATTTTCACTGTTTATTTGCCCTTTTGTTCCGTGCACATGTATCGCACTTATCACTTTTTGTAGGTTTCCCTGGTTTTGCTGTACATTGCTGATGGAAATGGTTTCTTTTCCCTTTAAATCGGCTCTAACGCCATCGTTTCACTGGCGTTAGTTTTGAGCCTCGGATTTCACAGCGTTAGTGTGCGGGGAGCCTCTCCCCTCCCACTCTCCGACCATTGACCCTCTCTCTCCGCCCCTGGGGAGCCTTCCTCCGCCCTCCAGGAGCCTTTCCCCACCTTCAGCCCTCGTTTGTGCCGCTGTGTGCATTATCGCACGCTAAGGTACCTATGCACCTGATAAAGTGCCATTATTGCACGATAAAGTACTTTATCACGCGATAACATCGGAGAGCGCACATTAAGACGGTTTAGTAAACATGCCCCTAAGATAATTTGTCATTTGGAACAAATATATCAAAGGGGTATGTTTACTAAACCGTCTTAATGTTACCGGCGTTAGTTGCAGTCTTACTGTGATGAATGCCATATAAGGTAGTGGGCGTTCCGGTCTTAAGGTAGCATTTCGGGTTATCGCGCGATAAAGTCCGTTATCACGCGATAGAGGGAGCCATGGCACATTAATGTGCATTAGCCTTAATTAGGCACGCTGACCTGCAAACACAGCAACAGAGGTATAGCACAGTGGTTAATATATTGAGTGATAAAACAGGGGTCATGAGTATGATCTCCCAGTGGGCTTAATGAGTAAGGCTATCTGAGGCATTACCCTTTACTTTAAATCAGTGCTGTTTGAGGCATTTTCTTTGTTAATTTAAATTAGTGCTGCCAGCAAACACACCCTCACAGTGCCGTAACCTACGGTGCCACATAAGGCGCCCTACAAGGCACTCCAGAGGGCACATTATAAGGTGCACTGTCCACCAAGGCACCTTATAATGTTCCCTATAGGGCTCTTTATAGGGCGCCTTTTGAGGCACCTTAAGGTTACAGCACTGTGAGGGCATTTTTGCTGGCAGCACTAATTTAAATTAAAAAAGTAAATGCCTCAGACAGCCCTATCATATAACACCACTGTGGGATCAAACCCATGACCTCTGCCTCTACAGTCAGTGAAGCAACCAGTGGGCTACTCCTCTATAGCTACTAACAAACACCTGGCTGGCTAGAGAAGGACTGCAGGTCACCACACAAACTGTCTGCTGTGGTTACCAGGATAGGGTTAACCCACCCGTACCCATGATGCACTGCACATGCAGATCAGCAGTCTACAGATGATCACAAGATGGGGTATGCACCTCCACAGCACCTTGGCCTGATAGTGGGAACTGACCGTGTGTGTTAGTGGCACAGAGTAGCTACAGACCGTCACATTGTGCGGGTACTGTGCTCACCCTGAGAGCAAGGTAGGGCGCCCAGCACCAGGTCCGCAGCACCTAGCTTAGCTGAGATAGGTTATACTGCAGGTTGCCATCAGTGTCAGTGTCCGTGTATGATAGGTACTCCTTGCAGACACACCTAGGATACACCTGTGTCTATCTATATTTCCCAGTCATGTTTAGCCCTTGTAGACTATGATTTATTTTTATTTTATTTATTACAATCTCTTATATACCGCACTATTTATCATCAGCGCGGTTTACATAAAACAAAGTACCATAACAACAAACTGTTTGGTTTTACAGAGATGCATCCAGAATAGTGTATATCCTGTGTGGGTTCTATGGTCACATGATTTAAGTGAAGGGGGGTGTTTGGACTCATAAGCGGACTATATAGTACCACACAACCCACTGGTGGCAGTAGAGGAGACCATCAACCCACTCCTGCTAGGTAATGGGCACCCTACAGGGCAGTCAATGCAGATCTATACACATCCATAAAGCAATGGAAGACAGACAGTAGGCCTTGAAATGCTGAGCTGCCCCCCACCACTATCTGACATTCTACAGCAGCAAGCACAGTGATTCTCCAGCCGCTGCACCTTGCAATGTGTTCCAGCCATACACATACTAACTGCAGACAGTCTGCTAGCTAGTCCATAGTGCATGTTCCTGGAGGAGATGCGTGCATTCAAAACTGGGATGTGAGCACACACACCAAGCAGATAAGTCAGTGTTTGGGCCCCAAAAAAGAGAACCCATAAATATCACTTGAGAAAAATACTATATAGCACTATGGAGGAACCTAGCCATGCCGTGGTCACTGCTCAGTCAGGGCGAGAGTGACCTCCCAGCAGGACATGCTGTGGCCACCCTGTCCGTGCAGGTGGTGGCTGGGCACTACAATGTCCCAGCCATTGCCCTATGCCCTGTGCAGATGCATCCTGCCCAAGCCACCCTGTCCGGGCCATGCGTGGCTATGGTAGGCAATTTTATTTTATTTATTTATTTAACAGTTTTTATATACCATCTTTCTGAAAATCGCAATACTGTTGGGGTCACTCCCCGGGGTGGTAAACACTGTCAGAAACCAAACCTGAAACACACTCCACAGATATCAGAAAGGTTGCTATGATGCAGCTCTATCAGAAAATTGTGCTTAACTTAGGAATTGTTATCTGCCATTAATCATAGCAACATTTTGATATATGTGCAATGTATTCCCAAGTTTAGGGCGGCATTGCTAAGGTATGCAAGTGCTAGTGTTGGGAGATGCTGCTGCGCGCAGGGCCCAACAGGCTCTCTCCATGAGGCTTTGGATAGTGGAGCCTGTGGGTGTGGGTATTTATGCCCCTGTTGGCCGCTGCTCTAGGGCAGAGGTTCCCAACTCCGGTCCTGGTGGGCCAAACACTGTTCAGGTTTTCATGCTGTCCCTAATGAATATGCATGAGATACATTTGCATACAATGGGGGTAGCGCATACTAATGCAGCACAGGCATATTTATTAGGGACAGCATGAAACCTGAATGGTGTTTGGCCCTCCAGGACTGCAGTTGGGAAACTCTGCTCTAGGGATTGCACATGTTTATGGTGTCTGTGCTCTGTAGGGTAAAATATAGGCATTCAGGCATGTTTATTTTATCTGCAATAAAGGTTTCATCTTTATTAACACGGTTTAGTACTGGGTAAAATATGGGGAAAGAGTTGGCTACAGCATGGTGGCGTTCCTGGAGGAGTGGGGATGGCGGCAGGGGCCGCCTCCTGATCAAATGGTAGTTCAGTATGTTTTGGTTGCGAAGGCGTCGGGATTGTCACGAGCCACAATGAGTAGGCATTTGGAAGGGTACTCGTTCTTTGCGAAGGCGGTGGGGTGGGGGGCAGCTGGCAGGGTATTTTTAACGTGCAGGCTGCTGCAGGGCTGGGAGCGCTCCCTTCCTGCGCTGAGGGATGGGCGGCGGCCCATAACGCATGAGTTGCTACAGCGGCTGTGTGCGGCGTTGCCTGAAGTGGTTTCGTCCGGATACGAATGTGTGCTTTTCTGGGCGGTGTTTTCTCTGGCATTTTTCGGGGCTTTTCGTATTGGGGAATTGATTGCAGAATCGGGTCGTGCAGCAGGCGGGGGGAGCCTGCAGGTGCACCACGTGAAGTGGGCGGGGGGCGGTGTCAGGCTTTACTTGGCGCAATCCAAGACGGATCAATTAGGGCGGGGCACGTGGGTGCGATTGCGAGCGGTTGAAGAGTCCGTCACTTGCCCGGTGGGGCTGCTGCGGGCGTACTTGCAAGAGCGGCCACTGGGCGGGGGTAATTTGTTTCTTCACGAGGATAGGTCGGTGCTCACACGGTTCCAATTTATGGCGGTCCTACGGCTATCCTTGAGCCTTATCGGGGAGGATCCTAGGTTGTTCGCCCCGCATTCCTTTCGCATTGGGGTGGCGACTAGTGCTGCGGCGGTGGGTTTACCTGACGGGGACATACGGCGGATCGGTAGGTGGACGTCTGGGGCCTTCCACAGATATGTGCGCCTTTAGGGGCGGTGGGGGGCGGGCTAACCATGTGTTCTTTGTTTTGCAGAGGCTTTTCCATCTTCGTGTCGCTGTTGGGTGATCGGCCATTCTTTTGTCTTCTGGGCCGGTCGGCGAGCAGCAACGCGCCCGGTGGGGCAGAATATTGGATTGGACGCGCTCGGGGTGACTGTCTCATGGCTGGGTGAGCGTGGGCTGCGCTGGATTCTGCTCCTGCCTTTGCTGCGGCACCACGAGCGGATGCGAGGGACACCGGAGGCCTTGTTGATACACCTGGGTGGCAATGACCTGGTGTCCTGGACTTGTTGGCAGCTGATTCGGACTGTCCTCAAGGACTTGCGAGTGATCTTGACAATGTTCCCTGGTGTACATTTGTTGTGGTCGGATATCATTCCCAAGGCCTGCTTGCAGGGATCAGCGGCGCTGGTCGCGGGGTTTGACGAAGATTAACCGCCAGATCGGCAGGTGGGTGGGGGAGCAGAGGGGGTGCCAGATTTTGCACCCGTGGGCTGATGCAGATTGTGCTGGCCTATATAGGATGGATGGAGTACACCTATCCCCAGTTGGGAGGGATTTGCTCTTAAACGATTGGCAGGAGGCCTTGGAAGATGTTTTGCGAGGGAAGGGTGCTGGTTGCAGCTTTGCCAGGGGGGGGGTCGGCTCGGGCTAGTTGGGGGCCCGAGCCAGTGGCGGGATCCCGGAGGTTTCTGGGGTCCGGAGCTAGAGCCAAGCTGGAGGGCGGGGGTGGGGTACCCCCGACCCGGACAGTCCCTCAGGCTTTTGCTAATAATATGGCGAAGCCGGAATGAGGGAGGCGAGGCAAGTTGCCGGGGCTGAGACCTGGTGGAAGCGGATGCGGCGTCACTTTGCTACTCACATGGCTGGTGAGGGCTCGCTCTGCTGGGGGGGGGTAAAGTTAACTGTGTTGAATTATTGTTGGTTATTGTTATTGGTTAATAAAGCTGCGACCAGTTTAATTCCCAATACAGTGTGTTGTATTTTGTGTAAGAAATGTCTGGGTACGGGGAATTGGGGGGGGGGATTGGTAAGGGAGGAGGGGTGACCGGTCCGCCGTACCCGTTTATAGCAAGGCTGCAGAGCCCCCCGGTGCGCGTGGCCGGCACTAACCGGGGGGGCGGCCGGTCGCGCACGCTCTCGGGCGCTGGCCGCGAGGGTTCGCGGGGGCGGGCCCTGGCTGCGGCGGCAGGCCATTGGCTCCCGCGGCCCAGTGAAGGGTGTGGGAGCCAATGGGAGGGCGCAGACAGGCTGAGAGGGGGTTCTGGGTAGGCGCTGTGGCGTCCTACGGCCTTTCCCTCGCGGGAGTCATAGGAGCCGGACGTCCTGCCTGCCCGCCCAGAGTTAAGGTTTCGGAGTCGGTTTTGGCGGTTGTGGGGTGTTGCAGCTGGGGGGGGGGGTGGCGGGATCCCGGAGATTTCCGGGGTCCAGAGCCGGAGCCAAGCTGGAGGGCGGGGGTGGGGTACCCCCGACCCGGACAGTCCCTCAGGCTTTTGCTAATAATATGGCGAAGCCGGAATGAGGGAAGCGAGGCAAGTTGCCGGGGTTGAGACCTGGTGGAAGCGGATGTGGCGTCACTTTGCTACTCACATGGCTGGTGAGGGCTCGCTCTGCTGGGGGGGGGGGTAAAGTTAACTGTGTTGAATTATTGTTGGTTATTGTTATTGGTTAATAAAGCTGCGACCAGTTTCATTCCCAATACAGTGTGTTGTATTTTGTGTAAGAAATGTCTGGGTACGGGGAATGGGGGGGGGGATTGGTAAGGGAGGAGGGGCGACCGGTCCGCCGTACCCGGTTATAAAAAAACTGGCACTGCCTAGTGCTACTCATTACTATCCTCCCTATGGGTAAACTACTACTACTACTACTACTTATCATCTGTATAGCATTACAAGGCATACACAACACTGTACATACAGATGGAAGAGACAATCCTTGCTAATGAAAGCTTACAATCTAAAGGTGAAGTTTGTACCCTCTACACCGGTAAGAAATTCATTCTGGAGAAATGGAGAAGGAATGTGGGGTCAGTTTATTATGTTGAGACAATTCAAGTTTTGATATGTGGTGTCATGGCCTTGATATCTGGGGATGTCTTGATTTGGGCTGTTAAGGCCACTATCAAGAGACCATAGTCCATGAAGGACCAGAATCTAGGATAATTGGGGGGGGGGGGGGCGGGGGACCATAACACAGCAGGGATTGGAGTTCTGAAAGAAGCGATATAAAAATTTATTCAATCCCAAAATGATCATGTTTCGGCACACCCATGCCTGAATCAGAGGTTAACAAAAAACTATTCATATCACGACATAAAGCATTAAACATGTCAGAATAAAAATAAAAAGTTAGAATTAGAATATAGATACATTAAAAAATATAATAACAGACATAAAAAATACATTATATATAAAATACATGCCAGGGAGCATAGATGAAATCATATACAAAAAAAAAGTAAAACATGTATGTATAGTAAAAACACATTAAAAATACTCAAGTGAAAGACAAAGACCTCAAAGAGAAATGGTTAGAAAACTTACCCACAAGATGCAGAAAAACTCTAACATTGTCTACTCATTTCCTGTTGCTGTTTTCCTGAACTTCAATTCCTTTCCTACTACTGTCCATCATATTCATTTTAAGCATTCCCAGAAGACGTTAAAGTTCTACTTTCTACTTCCTCCACTGGTTGGTCATTTCAGGACTTGTCACCTTATTCGTTCATACTTTCTAGGCCAACATCTGAGTCCAAGTTGTATAAAAATTCACAGTTATCATAACTAAAGAAGTCATTACTCAAAACATCTGTATCCCTATGTACATTAAAATCTGCGTTTTAATCATGGTTAATCCATGAATGTTACCCAAATGTCTTCTTAGAAATATGATGCAACATACCATTGTTGTTGGAGCCAAAACCATTGTTCCACACAATTTACCCTAATGACCTCTTTGAAGCCCAGTGCAGTTTTACCACTACTCTAATGACTGTAACCACCAGTTTATGTGGATTATTCCTTTTGCTAATCTCCAGGTTTTCAGTGCCACTAGGTCATGCTTCTAATATCTCTACTTTTCCAAGTAAGGATCCTTTGTTTATCAGATAGCTTTTTGAAGTCTTACTATTTTTGTTTCTATCATCCATTCTGGGAGGACATTCCAGGCATCCACCATTTCCTGACATTGCTACTGAAAAATTGCTTCTCATAATTCCCTCTTCTACAATCGTGCATCCATTGAAAAAGTTTCGCTTTATCTTCATTACTAATACATTTTGGAGGCACTTTTATAAAGTAATCCTCATGCATGTGTCCACATATGACTGCAAATGACCTCTTATAAAATACGTACCAGTGTAAAAGTACATATTTTGACATGAAGATATATACTTTGCCTGTATGGATAGTTAGGGGTGTGGGCTGAGCTGGGCAGAGTTCTCACATATGTGCAGAAATTATAAAATACCTTAGTCTATGGAGTCCTTTTACTAAAGGGTGCTATGATGTTGCATCTAATGCGGCAAAAGCTCTGAAACGATAGCACATTAGGTGCTACACCTCCAAGTTAGTTGTCAGGGGCGTGGAAAGCATTTCTCTGGCAGTTAACATGGCGTCCTGTTTCATAGCACATGTGGTATTAGCACGGGTACACCTAATGCCACTTTTGAGGTGGGGTTGGGTGATCCCATGCTAATGGAGTTAGTGTGTGGTATGAATCCCATGCTAATTGCATACCATGCCCATTTTCTTCCCCTACCTCACCCACTTGTGACCCTAACATGAATTAGACAGTTTGGGGATCATTCTGTCCAGTGAATAGCAGGGATGGACGTCCATGCTATTCTTCCTCCTGCCGGCCCCTTCAATATCCTTCCCATAAGAGCAGCGGAATTGTATGGGAAGGCCTAAATGGGGGCAGAAGGGGACGTTCCAGAGGTGAAGCGAGGGGGGGCATGGGTGGGCTGTGATCCCAGACATGCAGGCTGATTCAGAGGTCAGCCTATATGTCTGGGGCCTCAAATCTAGACAGGGGACTTATTCCCTATGGATGGAGAGGGATCGCAGTGTGGGACCCAGGGATGCAGGTGAGGGGGTGGAGGGGGTTCAACTCAGCCTGACCCAGGCTGTGGAAGGTTGGATCGGGGGTTGGAATGTGGGGAACAGGCATCCGGGTTCAGCAGGTCAGGATCGCAGCTCGTGAATGGAAAGACGGTGCCATGGTAATGGGACACCATGGCACAGCAGCTCCATTCACAGGACTGACTGAGTTAGCTGGGTAGTCGCTGGGACATATGACTGGACAGAATCGGGTCCAGGCCTGCACATCCAGGTGCTAGAACAGATTATGATACCACCGGGGCTGTGGGATAAGAATCAGGTCTAACTTTTCACGTCCGATTCTGCCTGGCCATACAGGGATTGGACGTGCATTAATGGAATTAGCCTCTTAGTGTGGGAATCGACCCATGCTAACTATCAGGGCCCTGTGCTAACTGGTACCATGTGTCCCAACGTACATTCAGTGCACACCAGAATGTGAGTTGTCAGCTAAGCCCTTTAGTAAAAGACCCTCTATGAGCACATGTGTGTAAAGTATGTGTGAATATTTACACCTGTTCTCTAGTAGGTGCAAGGGATCAGACATACTGCATGTTCAATGCATGTTCTCTGCTAAATGTGCTGGTATTTTATAAGTGCCTACCCACGGCACTCTGTTATAAAACCGTGTTCCAGAGATCTATGAATTTGTTTTGCAGATTTAACGGCAGGCTTTTCTAAGTGTCTATATCATATCCCCCTGCCTTTCTTCTCCTCTAAAGATTGAAGCCTTATCCCAGAGGACTTTTGGTGCAGAACCCACAACAATTTAGTTATCTTTCTCTAAACCACCTCTGGTCTATCTCTGTCCTTTTGCAGAACTTGACAAAGTACTCTAGGTGAGGTCTCCCGAATAACTTTCACATCATCACCTCATCTTTTCTCCCTTTTATGCACCTCAGAATCCCTAAATCTGGGGCAATCATCTTGTTATATATTTTCACTCTAACATTACATGAGGCCTGATTAAAGCAGCTGTGAATGGAGTTTGCTCCCTGCTTTGGTCTAATCTAGAAAATCACCCTTTCAGCAGCCATGCTGTCAGTGACAGGGACCCAGGTTGGGGTACAGGAGAGGGCCCTCCTCCTGAGACAGGAGCCCTGGGGAATTCACCAGTGGGATGGGTGTCTCCACTGCCAGTCTGAGGAGCTGTGGGAACCACGGCTGCCTGGGCAACCAAGGGGCCACCAGGGGGGGGGGGGAAGGCGTACAAGAGACCTTCCGACCATGGGATGAGGAATGCCTCTGCCGCCACCTGTGAGGGGTGGGCTTGCCTGGAGCAGAAGTGGGGCAACTATTGGTTGTCCGGGCTGATGAAAAGGTCCACCAATGGTGTCACCCAGAAGTGGAAGAGACAGTTGGCTACTCTGGGGTCCAGCTGCTACTCATGCAGCTGGAGGACCCTGCTCAATCTGTCCGCAAGAGAGTTGTCCTGGCCTGGAAGGTATACTGCCCGTAGGGGTATGCCCTGCAGGATTGCATAGGAGCAGAGCACAATCGTCTCGCAGCAAAGGCTGCGAGACCCTATGCCCCCCTGTTTGTTCACATAGAACATCGCCACCTGGTTGTCCGTTTGGACCACCATCGGCTGGTGCTGCAGACAGGTGGCAAAACACTGGGAGGGCTAGATATATCGCCCGAAGCTCTTGGAGGTTGATCTGCTGGTTGCTCTCATCCTTTGACCAGCTACTCTTGGTGTGAAGTTCTTCACAATGGGCTCCCCTTCCAAGCAGGGAGACGTCCATTCTGAGGACCCTCTGGGGGCTTGGGGTTTGGAAAGGCATCCCCAGCTTCGAGGTGATGGAGGTTTTGCCACCAGGTTAGAGATTCAGCCAGCTAGTGTGTTGCTGACACTTTGTCGTGGAGATGGCCTGTGGCCTGTATCCACTGGTCTCAAACTGGTTAAGAAATAGAAAGCAGAGGGTAGGGCTAAATGGCCAGTTTTCCCAATGGAGAAAGGTGAATAGTGGTGTACCCCAGGGATCTGCTTTTTGACATATTCATAAATGACCTGGAAAAGGGAATTAAGAGTGAGGTTATCAAATTTGCAGATGACAAAACTATTTAAAGTTGTTAAAACCCAAGAGGATTGTGGAAAATTGCAAGAGGATCTTGATAAATTAGAAGACTAGGCAGGTGAAATTTAATGTGGACAAGTGAAATGGCAGGTGGCAGGTGACAAAATGGCAGGTGACAAAATGGCAGGTGAAATTTAATGTGGACAAGTGTAAAGTTATGCACGTAGGGTAGAAGAACCCAAACTATGGTTACACGATGCAAGGTTACACATTAGGAACCACCACCCAGGAAAAAGATTTAGGCGTCATTGTGGATAACATGTTAAAACCCTGCGCCCAGTCTGCAGCGGTGGCCAAGAAAGCAAATAGAATGGTAGGTATCATAAGGAAAGGAATAGAAAATAAAACAAAGGATATTATAATGCCTCTATATTTTTCCATGGTGAGACCGCACCTTGAATATTGTGTGCAATTCTGGTCACCGTATCTTAAAAAGGATATAGCGTTATTAGAAAAGGTTCAGAGAAGAGCCACCAAAATGGTAAAGCGGATGGAAGGATACCCCTATGAAGAAAGGCTAAAAAGGTTAGGGCTCTTTAACCTGGAAAAGAGACGGCTGAGGGGAGATATGATAGAAGTCTATAAATTATTGAACGGAGTGGAACGGGTAAACGTAGATCGATTGTTTATGTTATCATAATATAGAAAAACTAGGGGACATGAAATGAAGCTACAGGGTAAACTATTTAAGACTAATAAAGGAAAATATTTTTTCACTCAACGTGTAATCAAACTCTGGAATTTGTTACCAGAGGATGTAGTAAAGGCTGTTAGTGTAGCTGGGTTTAAAAAGGTTTGGACAAGTTCCTGAAGGAAAGGTCCATGAACCATTATTAAGAAGAGACCCAGGATATCAATGCTTGACCCAATACAAGCATTGTGGAACTTGTGTCTTTTGGGGAAACTGCTAGGTACGTATGACCTAGATTGGCCACTGTTGGAAACAGGATACTGGGCTTGATGGACCTTGGTCTGACCCAGTATGGCATATCTTATGTTCTTATGTTCTACAGATCAGCCTTCTTAAAAAATGTAGCTCTCCCATGGGAAGGACGTGTTCGCTGTAATTATCTGAATGGTTAATTGAACAACGTTGATTTAAAAAAAAAAAGATGCACATGATGCAAAATTGTCATTAAACCTTTTCGTTCCCTATTATGCCCAAATGGAAATGTGTATCTAGCACAATGCAGGCAATCTATCGTCAGAAAAGTCATTTTTGTGTTTCAGTTCTTCCTGTATAAGCCATCAACTATCTGAGAATATTTCTGAAAAGCAGTGGTTGAAGAGGTATATTTTCTCAGGTGCAAATGTGTGTTTTGGTTATAGCTGATTTTAATTGTAATCAGCTTTCCCAAAATAGAAAGTGACCTGTGCTCTCCTGATATTGACCAGTCAGCATATCTTTCATTACAAAATAAACTCACTTATCATACAGATGATTTAGATTTCATGTTTTATTGCTTAACCTAGGTGCATTATTCATCAGTCAATCTACTCTTTCAGGAATTATTTTTTCTTTCTAACGTTGCTGCAAAACCTATGAGCAATGTCAGTGGAAAAATACACATTCTTTTCAATTTTGTATGTAAAAGTGAAAACATGTTTTGCACTAGTTTATCAGAACCTTCCTTTATAAGTCGGTGATCTCCTCTGAAATAAGGTTGGTTTATTAATAGCAGTTTGCAGAAAGAAATACATAAGAAATACATTTCTAAAATTCTGAAATGTAGATAATATACTTTTTACTAAATTGTCGAGTATTCCTTTTAAAGACAGTAAACCATCAATACTGGACAAGTAAGATGGAGAAAGACTATAGACAATTATTAAAGGTACATATGGAATTGGAGTAAATGCCACACCATTCACGGAGTTTTTATAAGCATTTTGCAAAACTGAATGTGGAAAAAGTGAAGAGACCAGATAAGATACATCCCTGCATAATAAGGATGGTGGGTACACTAAAAGATGTGCTTAATAGACATTTGAAGATAGGAGAGATACCATAGGACTGGCGAAGGGCATATAGAGCCTCTCTAGATATAAAAAGTAAGAGTGAAGTGACTTGCTCCCATACACTGGCAAGCCTTACTTCAGTGATGGGAAAAGTAATGGTGATACGACCAATGGAAAGAATAATTCACTATCAACAATTCAGTAGGTTGCAAGGTTTGAGGTAATACATGTGGAGGGTAATTTTATAACAGGTCACCTAAGTTAGCTAACTATTTTTTGCCAATTTTATAAAGACATATTGGCGTCTATGTGATTTTATAAACTACAGGCACAAAACCTGCAGAAATGGCTGATTTAAGCATGCAAAATGAAAGTGGAGACATGTATGTCTTTTCAGGAACACACATAAATGTTAGTGCATGAAGTATGAATGTATACCCATGTTCTTCTCACACTCCATCCCTGATAAAGCCTAAGAACTAGGGTTGCCAACTGGCTCCAGATGCGCCCGACAGGCTTGTTCCAGTCCTGGGTTTACCCCATTGCATGCAGGGACATGTAGTCTTGCTTTTCTTATGGAATGCAATGGAAAAATCAGAACTACATGTCCCTGCATGCAGTGGGGTAAACCTAGGACTGGATCAAGTGTGTCGGGCGCATCTGGAGCCAGTTGGCAACCCTACTAAGAACATATAAGAACATAGGATATGCCATACTGGGTCAGACCAAGGTCCATCAAGCCCAGTATTCTGATTCCAACAGTGGCCAATCTAGGTCATACGTACCTAGCAGTTTCCACAAAAGACACAGGCTCCACAATGCTTGTACTGGGTCAAGCATTGATATCCTGGGTCCCTTCTTAATAATGGTTTATGGACCTTTCCTCCATGTACTTGTCCAAACATTTTTTTAAACCCAGCTACACTAACAACCTTTACTACATCCTCCGGTAACAAAATCCAGAGTTTGATTACACGTTGAGTGAAAAAATATTTTCTTTTATTAGTCTTAAATAGTTTACCCTGTAGCTTTATTGCATGTCCCCTAGTCTTTCTATATTCTGATAACATAAACAATCGATCTACGTTTACCTGTTCCACTCCATTCATTAATTTATAGACTTCTATCATATCTCCCCTCAGCCGTCTCTTTTCCAGGTTAAAGAGCCCAAACCTTTTTAGCCTTTCTTCATAGGAGTATCCTTGCATCCCCTTCACCATTTTGGTGGCTCTTCTCTGAACCTTTTCTAATAATGCTATATCCTTTTTAAGATATGGCAACCAGAATTGCACACAGTATTGAAGGTGTGGTCTTACCATAGAACGATATAGAGGCATTATAATATCTTGTTTTATTTTCCATTCCTTTCCTTATGGTACCTAGCATTCTATTTGCTCTCTTGGCTACCGCTGCACACTGGGCCAAGGGTTTTAACATGTTATCCACAATGATGCCTAAATCTTTTTCCTGGGTGGTGGTTCCTAATGTGGAACCTTGCATCGTGTAACCATAGTTTGGGTTGTTCTTCCCTAGGTGCATAACTTTGCACTTGTCCACATTAAATTTCTTCTGCCATTTTGATGCCCAGTCTTCCAATTTATCAAGATCCTCTTGCAATTCTCCACAATCCTCTTGGGTTTTAACAACTTTAAATTGTTTTGTGGCATCTGCAAATTTCATAACCTCACTCGTTATTCCCTTTTCCAGGTCATTTATGAATATGTCAAAAAGCAGCGGACCCAGCACAGATCCCTGGGGTACACCACTAATCACCTTTCTCCATTGGGAAAATTGGTCATTTAGCCCTACCCTCTGCTTTCTATCTTTTAACCAGTTCCTGATCCACAATAGTACACTGCTTCCTATCCCATGACTCTTTAGTTTGGCCAGTCTCTGATGTGGGACTCTTTAAGAACATAAGATATGCCATACTGGGTCAGACCAAGGTCCATCAAGCCCAGTATTCTGTTTCCAACAGTGGCCAATCTAGGTCATATGTACCTAGCAGTTTCCCCAAGAGACACAAGTTCCACAATGCTTGTACTGGGTCAAGCATTGATATCTTCGGTCACTTCTTAATAATGGTTTATGGACCTTTCCTCCAGGAACTTGTCCAAACCTTTTTTAAACCCAGCTACACTAACAGCCTTTACTACATCCTCCGGTAACAAATTCCAGA